>JALIGW010000001.1:55628858-56986639 GCA_023053685.1 Diadophis punctatus similis | reverse complement strand
TTCACAGAAGCAGGGGGTGGGGCTCCTGGCTGAAACTTGTGAATCTGACTGAGAGAAAGAGAAAAAAAGCAGGTAAACTACTTCTTCCATTACAGTTTAAATTCACAGAAGCAGGGGGTGGGGCTCCTGGCTGAAACTTGTGAATCTGACTGAGAGAAAGAGAAAAAAAGCAGGTAAACTACTTCTTCCATTACAGTTTAAATTCACAGAAGCAGGGGGTGGGGCTCCTGGCTGAAACTTGTGAATCTGACTGAGAGAAAGAGAAAAAAAGCAGGTAAACTACTTCTTCCATTACAGTTTAAATTCACAGAAGCAGGGGGTGGGGCTCCTGGCTGAAACTTGTGAATCTGACTGAGAGAAAGAGAAAAAAAGCAGGTAAACTACTTCTTCCATTACAGTTTAAATTCACAGAAGCAGGGGGTGGGGCTCCTGGCTGAAACTTGTGAATCTGACTGAGAGAAAGAGAAAAAAAGCAGGTAAACTACTTCTTCCATTACAGTTTAAATTCACAGAAGCAGGGGGTGGGGCTCCTGGCTGAAACTTGTGAATCTGACTGAGAGAAAGAGAAAAAAAGCAGGTAAACTACTTCTTCCATTACAGTTTAAATTCACAGAAGCAGGGGGTGGGGCTCCTGGCTGAAACTTGTGAATCTGACTGAGAGAAAGAGAAAAAAAGCAGGTAAACTACTTCTTCCATTACAGTTTAAATTCACAGAAGCAGGGGGTGGGGCTCCTGGCTGAAACTTGTGAATCTGACTGAGAGAAAGAGAAAAAAAGCAGGTAAACTACTTCTTCCATTACAGTTTAAATTCACAGAAGCAGGGGGTGGGGCTCCTGGCTGAAACTTGTGAATCTGACTGAGAGAAAGAGAAAAAAAGCAGGTAAACTACTTCTTCCATTACAGTTTAAATTCACAGAAGCAGGGGGTGGGGCTCCTGGCTGAAACTTGTGAATCTGACTGAGAGAAAGAGAAAAAAAGCAGGTAAACTACTTCTTCCATTACAGTTTAAATTCACAGAAGCAGGGGGTGGGGCTCCTGGCTGAAACTTGTGAATCTGACTGAGAGAAAGAGAAAAAAAGCAGGTAAACTACTTCTTCCATTACAGTTTAAATTCACAGAAGCAGGGGGTGGGGCTCCTGGCTGAAACTTGTGAATCTGACTGAGAGAAAGAGAAAAAAAGCAGGTAAACTACTTCTTCCATTACAGTTTAAATTCACAGAAGCAGGGGGTGGGGCTCCTGGCTGAAACTTGTGAATCTGACTGAGAGAAAGAGAAAAAAAGCAGGTAAACTACTTCTTCCATTACAGTTTAAATTCACAGAAGCAGGGGGTGGGGCTCCTGGCTGAAACTTGTGAATCTGACTGAGAGAAAGAGAAAAAAAGCAGGTAAACTACTTCTTCCATTACAGTTTAAATTCACAGAAGCAGGGGGTGGGGCTCCTGGCTGAAACTTGTGAATCTGACTGAGAGAAAGAGAAAAAAAGCAGGTAAACTACTTCTTCCATTACAGTTTAAATTCACAGAAGCAGGGGGTGGGGCTCCTGGCTGAAACTTGTGAATCTGACTGAGAGAAAGAGAAAAAAAGCAGGTAAACTACTTCTTCCATTACAGTTTAAATTCACAGAAGCAGGGGGTGGGGCTCCTGGCTGAAACTTGTGAATCTGACTGAGAGAAAGAGAAAAAAAGCAGGTAAACTACTTCTTCCATTACAGTTTAAATTCACAGAAGCAGGGGGTGGGGCTCCTGGCTGAAACTTGTGAATCTGACTGAGAGAAAGAGAAAAAAAGCAGGTAAACTACTTCTTCCATTACAGTTTAAATTCACAGAAGCAGGGGGTGGGGCTCCTGGCTGAAACTTGTGAATCTGACTGAGAGAAAGAGAAAAAAAGCAGGTAAACTACTTCTTCCATTACAGTTTAAATTCACAGAAGCAGGGGGTGGGGCTCCTGGCTGAAACTTGTGAATCTGACTGAGAGAAAGAGAAAAAAAGCAGGTAAACTACTTCTTCCATTACAGTTTAAATTCACAGAAGCAGGGGGTGGGGCTCCTGGCTGAAACTTGTGAATCTGACTGAGAGAAAGAGAAAAAAAGCAGGTAAACTACTTCTTCCATTACAGTTTAAATTCACAGAAGCAGGGGGTGGGGCTCCTGGCTGAAACTTGTGAATCTGACTGAGAGAAAGAGAAAAAAAGCAGGTAAACTACTTCTTCCATTACAGTTTAAATTCACAGAAGCAGGGGGTGGGGCTCCTGGCTGAAACTTGTGAATCTGACTGAGAGAAAGAGAAAAAAAGCAGGTAAACTACTTCTTCCATTACAGTTTAAATTCACAGAAGCAGGGGGTGGGGCTCCTGGCTGAAACTTGTGAATCTGACTGAGAGAAAGAGAAAAAAAGCAGGTAAACTACTTCTTCCATTACAGTTTAAATTCACAGAAGCAGGGGGTGGGGCTCCTGGCTGAAACTTGTGAATCTGACTGAGAGAAAGAGAAAAAAAGCAGGTAAACTACTTCTTCCATTACAGTTTAAATTCACAGAAGCAGGGGGTGGGGCTCCTGGCTGAAACTTGTGAATCTGACTGAGAGAAAGAGAAAAAAAGCAGGTAAACTACTTCTTCCATTACAGTTTAAATTCACAGAAGCAGGGGGTGGGGCTCCTGGCTGAAACTTGTGAATCTGACTGAGAGAAAGAGAAAAAAAGCAGGTAAACTACTTCTTCCATTACAGTTTAAATTCACAGAAGCAGGGGGTGGGGCTCCTGGCTGAAACTTGTGAATCTGACTGAGAGAAAGAGAAAAAAAGCAGGTAAACTACTTCTTCCATTACAGTTTAAATTCACAGAAGCAGGGGGTGGGGCTCCTGGCTGAAACTTGTGAATCTGACTGAGAGAAAGAGAAAAAAAGCAGGTAAACTACTTCTTCCATTACAGTTTAAATTCACAGAAGCAGGGGGTGGGGCTCCTGGCTGAAACTTGTGAATCTGACTGAGAGAAAGAGAAAAAAAGCAGGTAAACTACTTCTTCCATTACAGTTTAAATTCACAGAAGCAGGGGGTGGGGCTCCTGGCTGAAACTTGTGAATCTGACTGAGAGAAAGAGAAAAAAAGCAGGTAAACTACTTCTTCCATTACAGTTTAAATTCACAGAAGCAGGGGGTGGGGCTCCTGGCTGAAACTTGTGAATCTGACTGAGAGAAAGAGAAAAAAAGCAGGTAAACTACTTCTTCCATTACAGTTTAAATTCACAGAAGCAGGGGGTGGGGCTCCTGGCTGAAACTTGTGAATCTGACTGAGAGAAAGAGAAAAAAAGCAGGTAAACTACTTCTTCCATTACAGTTTAAATTCACAGAAGCAGGGGGTGGGGCTCCTGGCTGAAACTTGTGAATCTGACTGAGAGAAAGAGAAAAAAAGCAGGTAAACTACTTCTTCCATTACAGTTTAAATTCACAGAAGCAGGGGGTGGGGCTCCTGGCTGAAACTTGTGAATCTGACTGAGAGAAAGAGAAAAAAAGCAGGTAAACTACTTCTTCCATTACAGTTTAAATTCACAGAAGCAGGGGGTGGGGCTCCTGGCTGAAACTTGTGAATCTGACTGAGAGAAAGAGAAAAAAAGCAGGTAAACTACTTCTTCCATTACAGTTTAAATTCACAGAAGCAGGGGGTGGGGCTCCTGGCTGAAACTTGTGAATCTGACTGAGAGAAAGAGAAAAAAAGCAGGTAAACTACTTCTTCCATTACAGTTTAAATTCACAGAAGCAGGGGGTGGGGCTCCTGGCTGAAACTTGTGAATCTGACTGAGAGAAAGAGAAAAAAAGCAGGTAAACTACTTCTTCCATTACAGTTTAAATTCACAGAAGCAGGGGGTGGGGCTCCTGGCTGAAACTTGTGAATCTGACTGAGAGAAAGAGAAAAAAAGCAGGTAAACTACTTCTTCCATTACAGTTTAAATTCACAGAAGCAGGGGGTGGGGCTCCTGGCTGAAACTTGTGAATCTGACTGAGAGAAAGAGAAAAAAAGCAGGTAAACTACTTCTTCCATTACAGTTTAAATTCACAGAAGCAGGGGGTGGGGCTCCTGGCTGAAACTTGTGAATCTGACTGAGAGAAAGAGAAAAAAAGCAGGTAAACTACTTCTTCCATTACAGTTTAAATTCACAGAAGCAGGGGGTGGGGCTCCTGGCTGAAACTTGTGAATCTGACTGAGAGAAAGAGAAAAAAAGCAGGTAAACTACTTCTTCCATTACAGTTTAAATTCACAGAAGCAGGGGGTGGGGCTCCTGGCTGAAACTTGTGAATCTGACTGAGAGAAAGAGAAAAAAAGCAGGTAAACTACTTCTTCCATTACAGTTTAAATTCACAGAAGCAGGGGGTGGGGCTCCTGGCTGAAACTTGTGAATCTGACTGAGAGAAAGAGAAAAAAAGCAGGTAAACTACTTCTTCCATTACAGTTTAAATTCACAGAAGCAGGGGGTGGGGCTCCTGGCTGAAACTTGTGAATCTGACTGAGAGAAAGAGAAAAAAAGCAGGTAAACTACTTCTTCCATTACAGTTTAAATTCACAGAAGCAGGGGGTGGGGCTCCTGGCTGAAACTTGTGAATCTGACTGAGAGAAAGAGAAAAAAAGCAGGTAAACTACTTCTTCCATTACAGTTTAAATTCACAGAAGCAGGGGGTGGGGCTCCTGGCTGAAACTTGTGAATCTGACTGAGAGAAAGAGAAAAAAAGCAGGTAAACTACTTCTTCCATTACAGTTTAAATTCACAGAAGCAGGGGGTGGGGCTCCTGGCTGAAACTTGTGAATCTGACTGAGAGAAAGAGAAAAAAAGCAGGTAAACTACTTCTTCCATTACAGTTTAAATTCACAGAAGCAGGGGGTGGGGCTCCTGGCTGAAACTTGTGAATCTGACTGAGAGAAAGAGAAAAAAAGCAGGTAAACTACTTCTTCCATTACAGTTTAAATTCACAGAAGCAGGGGGTGGGGCTCCTGGCTGAAACTTGTGAATCTGACTGAGAGAAAGAGAAAAAAAGCAGGTAAACTACTTCTTCCATTACAGTTTAAATTCACAGAAGCAGGGGGTGGGGCTCCTGGCTGAAACTTGTGAATCTGACTGAGAGAAAGAGAAAAAAAGCAGGTAAACTACTTCTTCCATTACAGTTTAAATTCACAGAAGCAGGGGGTGGGGCTCCTGGCTGAAACTTGTGAATCTGACTGAGAGAAAGAGAAAAAAAGCAGGTAAACTACTTCTTCCATTACAGTTTAAATTCACAGAAGCAGGGGGTGGGGCTCCTGGCTGAAACTTGTGAATCTGACTGAGAGAAAGAGAAAAAAAGCAGGTAAACTACTTCTTCCATTACAGTTTAAATTCACAGAAGCAGGGGGTGGGGCTCCTGGCTGAAACTTGTGAATCTGACTGAGAGAAAGAGAAAAAAAGGCAGGTAAACTACTTCTTCCATTACAGTTTAAATTCACAGAAGCAGGGGGTGGGGCTCCTGGCTGAAACTTGTGAATCTGACTGAGAGAAAGAGAAAAAAAGCAGGTAAACTACTTCTTCCAATACAGTTTAAATTCACAGAAGCAGGGGGTGGGGCTCCTGGCTGAAACTTGTGAATCTGACTGAGAGAAAGAGAAAAAAAGCAGGTAAACTACTTCTTCCATTACAGTTTAAATTCACAGAAGCAGGGGGTGGGGCTCCTGGCTGAAACTTGTGAATCTGACTGAGAGAAAGAGAAAAAAAGCAGGTAAACTACTTCTTCCATTACAGTTTAAATTCACAGAAGCAGGGGGTGGGGCTCCTGGCTGAAACTTGTGAATCTGACTGAGAGAAAGAGAAAAAAAGCAGGTAAACTACTTCTTCCATTACAGTTTAAATTCACAGAAGCAGGGGGTGGGGCTCCTGGCTGAAACTTGTGAATCTGACTGAGAGAAAGAGAAAAAAAGCAGGTAAACTACTTCTTCCATTACAGTTTAAATTCACAGAAGCAGGGGGTGGGGCTCCTGGCTGAAACTTGTGAATCTGACTGAGAGAAAGAGAAAAAAAGCAGGTAAACTACTTCTTCCATTACAGTTTAAATTCACAGAAGCAGGGGGTGGGGCTCCTGGCTGAAACTTGTGAATCTGACTGAGAGAAAGAGAAAAAAAGCAGGTAAACTACTTCTTCCATTACAGTTTAAATTCACAGAAGCAGGGGGTGGGGCTCCTGGCTGAAACTTGTGAATCTGACTGAGAGAAAGAGAAAAAAAGCAGGTAAACTACTTCTTCCATTACAGTTTAAATTCACAGAAGCAGGGGGTGGGGCTCCTGGCTGAAACTTGTGAATCTGACTGAGAGAAAGAGAAAAAAAGCAGGTAAACTACTTCTTCCATTACAGTTTAAATTCACAGAAGCAGGGGGTGGGGCTCCTGGCTGAAACTTGTGAATCTGACTGAGAGAAAGAGAAAAAAAGCAGGTAAACTACTTCTTCCATTACAGTTTAAATTCACAGAAGCAGGGGTGGGGCTCCTGGCTGAAACTTGTGAATCTGACTGAGAGAAAGAGAAAAAAAGCAGGTAAACTACTTCTTCCATTACAGTTTAAATTCACAGAAGCAGGGGGTGGGGCTCCTGGCTGAAACTTGTGAATCTGACTGAGAGAAAGAGAAAAAAAGCAGGTAAACTACTTCTTCCATTACAGTTTAAATTCACAGAAGCAGGGGGTGGGGCTCCTGGCTGAAACTTGTGAATCTGACTGAGAGAAAGAGAAAAAAAGCAGGTAAACTACTTCTTCCATTACAGTTTAAATTCACAGAAGCAGGGGGTGGGGCTCCTGGCTGAAACTTGTGAATCTGACTGAGAGAAAGAGAAAAAAAGCAGGTAAACTACTTCTTCCATTACAGTTTAAATTCACAGAAGCAGGGGGTGGGGCTCCTGGCTGAAACTTGTGAATCTGACTGAGAGAAAGAGAAAAAAAGCAGGTAAACTACTTCTTCCATTACAGTTTAAATTCACAGAAGCAGGGGGTGGGGCTCCTGGCTGAAACTTGTGAATCTGACTGAGAGAAAGAGAAAAAAAGCAGGTAAACTACTTCTTCCATTACAGTTTAAATTCACAGAAGCAGGGGGTGGGGCTCCTGGCTGAAACTTGTGAATCTGACTGAGAGAAAGAGAAAAAAAGCAGGTAAACTACTTCTTCCATTACAGTTTAAATTCACAGAAGCAGGGGGTGGGGCTCCTGGCTGAAACTTGTGAATCTGACTGAGAGAAAGAGAAAAAAAGCAGGTAAACTACTTCTTCCATTACAGTTTAAATTCACAGAAGCAGGGGGTGGGGCTCCTGGCTGAAACTTGTGAATCTGACTGAGAGAAAGAGAAAAAAAGCAGGTAAACTACTTCTTCCATTACAGTTTAAATTCACAGAAGCAGGGGGTGGGGCTCCTGGCTGAAACTTGTGAATCTGACTGAGAGAAAGAGAAAAAAAGCAGGTAAACTACTTCTTCCATTACAGTTTAAATTCACAGAAGCAGGGGGTGGGGCTCCTGGCTGAAACTTGTGAATCTGACTGAGAGAAAGAGAAAAAAAGCAGGTAAACTACTTCTTCCATTACAGTTTAAATTCACAGAAGCAGGGGGTGGGGCTCCTGGCTGAAACTTGTGAATCTGACTGAGAGAAAGAGAAAAAAAGCAGGTAAACTACTTCTTCCATTACAGTTTAAATTCACAGAAGCAGGGGGTGGGGCTCCTGGCTGAAACTTGTGAATCTGACTGAGAGAAAGAGAAAAAAAGCAGGTAAACTACTTCTTCCATTACAGTTTAAATTCACAGAAGCAGGGGGTGGGGCTCCTGGCTGAAACTTGTGAATCTGACTGAGAGAAAGAGAAAAAAAGCAGGTAAACTACTTCTTCCATTACAGTTTAAATTCACAGAAGCAGGGGGTGGGGCTCCTGGCTGAAACTTGTGAATCTGACTGAGAGAAAGAGAAAAAAAGCAGGTAAACTACTTCTTCCATTACAGTTTAAATTCACAGAAGCAGGGGGTGGGGCTCCTGGCTGAAACTTGTGAATCTGACTGAGAGAAAGAGAAAAAAAGCAGGTAAACTACTTCTTCCATTACAGTTTAAATTCACAGAAGCAGGGGGTGGGGCTCCTGGCTGAAACTTGTGAATCTGACTGAGAGAAAGAGAAAAAAAGCAGGTAAACTACTTCTTCCATTACAGTTTAAATTCACAGAAGCAGGGGGTGGGGCTCCTGGCTGAAACTTGTGAATCTGACTGAGAGAAAGAGAAAAAAAGCAGGTAAACTACTTCTTCCATTACAGTTTAAATTCACAGAAGCAGGGGGTGGGGCTCCTGGCTGAAACTTGTGAATCTGACTGAGAGAAAGAGAAAAAAAGCAGGTAAACTACTTCTTCCATTACAGTTTAAATTCACAGAAGCAGGGGGTGGGGCTCCTGGCTGAAACTTGTGAATCTGACTGAGAGAAAGAGAAAAAAAGCAGGTAAACTACTTCTTCCATTACAGTTTAAATTCACAGAAGCAGGGGGTGGGGCTCCTGGCTGAAACTTGTGAATCTGACTGAGAGAAAGAGAAAAAAAGCAGGTAAACTACTTCTTCCATTACAGTTTAAATTCACAGAAGCAGGGGGTGGGGCTCCTGGCTGAAACTTGTGAATCTGACTGAGAGAAAGAGAAAAAAAGCAGGTAAACTACTTCTTCCATTACAGTTTAAATTCACAGAAGCAGGGGGTGGGGCTCCTGGCTGAAACTTGTGAATCTGACTGAGAGAAAGAGAAAAAAAGCAGGTAAACTACTTCTTCCATTACAGTTTAAATTCACAGAAGCAGGGGGTGGGGCTCCTGGCTGAAACTTGTGAATCTGACTGAGAGAAAGAGAAAAAAAGCAGGTAAACTACTTCTTCCATTACAGTTTAAATTCACAGAAGCAGGGGGTGGGGCTCCTGGCTGAAACTTGTGAATCTGACTGAGAGAAAGAGAAAAAAAGCAGGTAAACTACTTCTTCCATTACAGTTTAAATTCACAGAAGCAGGGGGTGGGGCTCCTGGCTGAAACTTGTGAATCTGACTGAGAGAAAGAGAAAAAAAGCAGGTAAACTACTTCTTCCATTACAGTTTAAATTCACAGAAGCAGGGGGTGGGGCTCCTGGCTGAAACTTGTGAATCTGACTGAGAGAAAGAGAAAAAAAGCAGGTAAACTACTTCTTCCATTACAGTTTAAATTCACAGAAGCAGGGGGTGGGGCTCCTGGCTGAAACTTGTGAATCTGACTGAGAGAAAGAGAAAAAAAGCAGGTAAACTACTTCTTCCATTACAGTTTAAATTCACAGAAGCAGGGGGTGGGGCTCCTGGCTGAAACTTGTGAATCTGACTGAGAGAAAGAGAAAAAAAGCAGGTAAACTACTTCTTCCATTACAGTTTAAATTCACAGAAGCAGGGGGTGGGGCTCCTGGCTGAAACTTGTGAATCTGACTGAGAGAAAGAGAAAAAAAGCAGGTAAACTACTTCTTCCATTACAGTTTAAATTCACAGAAGCAGGGGGTGGGGCTCCTGGCTGAAACTTGTGAATCTGACTGAGAGAAAGAGAAAAAAAGCAGGTAAACTACTTCTTCCATTACAGTTTAAATTCACAGAAGCAGGGGGTGGGGCTCCTGGCTGAAACTTGTGAATCTGACTGAGAGAAAGAGAAAAAAAGCAGGTAAACTACTTCTTCCATTACAGTTTAAATTCACAGAAGCAGGGGGTGGGGCTCCTGGCTGAAACTTGTGAATCTGACTGAGAGAAAGAGAAAAAAAGCAGGTAAACTACTTCTTCCATTACAGTTTAAATTCACAGAAGCAGGGGGTGGGGCTCCTGGCTGAAACTTGTGAATCTGACTGAGAGAAAGAGAAAAAAAGCAGGTAAACTACTTCTTCCATTACAGTTTAAATTCACAGAAGCAGGGGGTGGGGCTCCTGGCTGAAACTTGTGAATCTGACTGAGAGAAAGAGAAAAAAAGCAGGTAAACTACTTCTTCCATTACAGTTTAAATTCACAGAAGCAGGGGGTGGGGCTCCTGGCTGAAACTTGTGAATCTGACTGAGAGAAAGAGAAAAAAAGTAGCAACCCGCGCGCCTAACGGCGCGCGAATCATATAACTATAAACCAAAAATAGTAATAATTCATTCAGGGTTAGTGTGCTTAAGATTGTGATTTTATTTTATTTCAAAATGACTGGCTTAGTTCAGTGTAATAATTGTTTTACAGCTGTGTTTCGAAGTACTCTTTTCAAATTTGGATACTGTCCTCTTTGTAAACAAATTACTAGTCTACGTGGACATATTGCCTATCTAGAATCTTTAATCTGTGCTCTGCAAGCAGAAATTAAGTGCCAAACTCAGCCATTCCTCACTAATGAGCTGCCGCACTATCAGCCCCCTCTACCACAAAGATCCCGCAGGAGAAGGGCAGTATGGACAACTGTGGGATCTGGCAGGGTGAGAGCTGTGCACCATAAACACAAATCTTTTGCTCTGTCCCAGCATAACAGATATAGTGCCCTTGCTGACCTTAATAAAGACACTAAAGCGACAGGTCAAGGTAGTTGTGATAATGGTAACTCAAATAAGCAGGGGATCGTGGCCCGAGATGAAGAACTTATTTTGGAAAGTGGAAAGTGTGAATCAGGTATTACACATCAGACACACAAGAGCAGCAAGGTATCCAAAAAGAGAAGCCACCTTCTGGTTGGTGATTCAATTGTAAGGGATGTAAATTTAGGAAAGGATATCGAAGTTTTGAAAGAGGTCAGGTGTCTGCCAGGTGCTACTGCCAGCAGAGACAAGAGGCGCATTCTTAAGATTGTCAAGAATGCCAGTAAGGACTGTGATGTTGATGCTATTATACATCTTGGCACAAATGATCTGTCCCAAAAAGATATACTTTCTGTGCAGAATGACTTCCAGAGCTTGGGGTATGAACTTAGTAGTATAGGTTGTAGGCTTAACTTTTCAGAGGTTTTACCAGTATATAAGGAACAAAAAGGGAAAGGCCAATGTGTAGCAGAGTTTAATGTGTGGCTAAAGGAGTGGTGTAAAAGGGAAAGCTTTGGTTTTATTAGTCATGATGTCTGCAGCTGGTCCAATGAAAAACTGTACAAAAGAGATGGTTTACATCCATCAAAGAAAGGGACTGAGCTACTTGGTATTAAATTCAGAGATTTCCTGGATAAACATTTAAACTGAACAGCGGGGACAGAGAATTAATTGATACAGATCATTTCTGTCCCCAGCAATCTAAAATTAATAGGGTTAACAGTGTACACAACATAGATGTGTGTGCGGGTAAGTTTATCAGCTCTGCTGTCAAGCAAAGCCAAGCATTTAATAGTGAGTGCTATACCATGTGCACTAATCAAACAGGTGGCAAGAAAGTAGGGGCAGTCAGGCACAACACAGGTTATGTAGACAATAAACACAGGGTCCATCAAAATGGACTTAAATGTCTATACACCAATGCACAGAGTATGAGGAATAAACAGGGAGAATTAGAAATTCAAGTAAATGAGGGAAGATATGATATAGTTGCCATAACGGAAACTTGGTGGGATGAAACTGACAAATGGAATATACAGCTAGAGGGATTTAAATTATTTAAAAGAAACAGACCAAATAAAAGAGGAGGTGGAGTTGCAATATACATAAGAAATAACTACATCTCTACAAAAATAGAGCACAACAATAATGAAAATCATCTTGAATGCATTTGGGTCAATATTAAAGGGGAGCGAAATGACATTGCCATACTACAGGCCACCCAACCAAACAGAGGAAGTAGATGAATTTTTTGCTAGTCAGCTAACTAGGGTATGTAGGAAGCACATCACAATAGTAATGGGGGATTTTAACTACCCTGACATTAACTGGGAGACAAACTCTGCTCCAAGTGGAAGATCCAACAGGTTCCTAACAAACCTAGCAGACAATTTTGTTTCCCAAAAAGTAGAGAAGGGAACAAGGGGATCAGTTATATTGGACTTAATTCTCACTAACAGAGATGAAATGATAGAAGGTGTTGAAACTAAAGGAACCTTGGGGGCAAGTGATCATGCAATATTGGAATTCAACATTATGCAAGCACAAGCAGTAGAACAAAATCAAACTAGAGTCTTGGACTTTAAGAGAGCTAATTTCAATAAACTTAGAGAGAACTTGGGAAAGATTCCATGGATGAGAATCCTCAAGGGGAAAACAACTCAAGAAGCTTGGGAAATTTTGAAAAGTGAGATTATAAAAGCCTAGACTAGCACAATACCAATGAAGAAGAAAAATAACAGCTCTCAAAAGAAACCAGCATGGCTGCATAAAGAACTCTCTGACAAATTGAAAGACAAACAGGACAAGTATAAAAAGTGGAAAGAAGGGGAAATAACTAAGGCAGAATACCAGCAAATAGCCCGAGCCTGTAAAGATGAAGTGAGGAAAGCTAAGGCTCACAATGAACAAAGGCTTGCGACAAAAGTAAAAAGTAACAAAAAAAGCTTCTTCCAACATATTAAAAACAAGAAAAAAGTCAAGGAAACAATTGGTCCATTGCAGGGAGAAAGTGGCAAGAAGGTGACAAGCAACAGGGAGAAAGCAGAGCTACTTAACACGTATTTTGTATCTGTCTTTACACAAAGGGAAAAAACAGTCCAACCTATCAAAAACAGCATCACAAAAAACATATTAGGAACACAAGTTAAAATAGGGAAGAAAATGGTAAAGGAACACCTGTCTACCCTAGACGAATTCAAATCACCAGGATCAGATGGATTACACTCCAAGGTTCTGAAGGAACTGGCAGATGAGATCTCAGAACCACTGAACTATATCTTTCAAAGATCCTGGAGCACCGGGGAACTGCCAGAGGACTGGAAAAGAGCTGATGTAGTTCCCATCTTCAAAAAAGGGAAAAAAACAGATCCAGGAAACTACAGACCTATCAGCCTGACCTCAATACCAGGGAAGATTTTGGAAAAGATAATCAAGCAACGAATCAATGAACACCTAGAAGCAAACACAGTAATAACCAAAAGCCAACATGGGTTTGTCAAAAACAGATCATGCCAGACTAATCTTATTGCATTCTTTGACAAAGTGATAAAATTAGTGGACCAGAGGAATGCTGTCGATGTGGTTTACTTGGACTTCAGTAAGGCATTTGATAAAGTAGACCATAACCTACTTCTAGATAAAGTAGAAAAATGTGGGATGGACAGCAACACCATCAGATGGATTCAAAACTGGCTAACCAACCGCACTCAACGTGTAGTGCTCAATGGAACTGCATCTACATGGAGGGAAGTATGCAGTGGAGTACCCCAAGGCTCTGTTTTAGGCCCAGTACTCTTCAACATCTTTATCAATGACTTGGACGAGGGGATAGATGGGGAACTCATCAAATTTGCAGATGACACCAAACTGGCAGGAATAGCCAACTCTCCAGAAGATAGGCTCAAGATACAGAAGGATCTTGACAGACTTGAGCATTGGGCGCTATCAAACAAAATGAAATTCAATGGTGAAAAAAATAAGGTTCTACATTTAGGCAAGAAAAACAAAATGCACAGGTACAGTATATGTGGTACCTTGCTCAACAGTAGTAACTGTGAGAGGGATCTTGGAGTCCTAGTGGACAACCATTTAAATATGAGCCAGCAGTGTGCAGCAGCTGCCAAAAAGCCAACACAGTTCTAGGCTGCATTAACAGAGGGATAGAATCAAGATCACGCGAAGTGTTAATACCACTTTATAATGCCTTGGTAAGGCCACACTTGGAATACTGCATTCAGTTTTGGTCGCCACGATGTAAAAAGGATGTTGAGACTCTAGAAAGAGTGCAGAGAAGAGCAACAAAGATGATTAGGGGACTGGAGGCTAAAACATATGAAGAACGGTTGCAGGAACTGGGTATGTCTAGTTTAATGAAAAGAAGGATCAGGGGAGACATGATAGCAGTGTTCCAATATCTCAGGGGTTGCCACAAAGAAGAGGGAGTCAAACTATTCTCCAAAGCACCTGAAGGTAGAACAAGAAGTAATGGGTGGAAACTAAACAAGGAGAGAAGTAACTTAGAACTAAGGAGAAATTTCCTGACAGTTAGAACAATTAATCAGTGGAACAGCTTGCCTCCAGAAGTTGTGAATGTTCCAACACTGGAAGTTTTTAAGAAGATGTTGGATAACCATTTGTCTGAAGTAGTGTAGGGTTTCCTGCCTAGGCAGGGGGTTGGACTAGAAGACCTCCAAGGTCCCTTCCAACTTTGCTGTTGTTGTTGTTGTTACATAACAAAGAACCATAATAGGAATCCCAAAGCCCTTTCATTAGACCACATGGGACCTGGTAAGATTCCATCAATCATGCCCCTGGGATTCAGGACAGCCCACAAGAGTTGCCCCAGCATTCCCCTGGGAGTCTGACAGCCAATGGAATACATTTCTGTATAGGAACAGGAAACAGTTAGGGAGGGGCCCAAGAGAGAGTATAAAGCAAGGAACTCCCAGCATTTTGGCCTTTCTTTTCTCTGGACCCAACATCTGAACATGTGATCCATCTTTTCTGTTCAGGAGCTCATGCCATGTGCTCCTGTTCCTTTGTTCTCCATTAAAACCTTCTTTCCAAGCAACTTCCATGAATCCAGTGATCTTTTCCCCCACTTGGAACTGAACCCAGAAGAATATTACTTCCAACAACACAGAAACAAAGGCTGTACTTTCCCCACACAGAATGACTTTATTGTACAAAATTAAACTGATATGTTCCTGTTACTATACGTTTGCAACTATTCTATTTCTATTCTTGTTTAATTTATACATGTATGGCAATGTATGAATGACCTTGGGGAAAGAGAGGACGAGGGCTGTACAGAAAACAATAAGATCAAAATGGCAAGTAGTTAAAAGTAGAGGCGTTTCTGTTAATGTAGCCTTACAATAAAGTAGAATTAATTCATCTTGTCATATTTCCTGTCTGGTTTACCTGGAAGGGCTGACAATACATTCCTACCTCTATGTTTCTTTTCCTATGTTAACACTATGTTTCCTTATCTTACCTATTTCTTCTCTAAATCTTCCCTTTCCCCCCAGGTCTTCAGCTCTTGTAGCCAATCTCAGTCATTTGCATATGAAAACTCCTTTTCATTCCTTTATAGCAGTGCTCCCCAACCTTTTGTCACCCTCGGCACACCATAGCCTCTCCCAAAATTCCACGGCACACCACATAAAAAAATTGGATAAAAACCAAATATAATCTTCAAAATATTGTTTTGAAGAGTATAATAGTATAGGAATGTCAAACTGGGCATAACAGAATTACTTGATTTATTATTTTATTTGATAATTAGGTAGGTCAGTGGTGGCCAACCTTAATGATACCATGCGCCAATTGGCCCAGGCGTCCCGGGTGGGCGGGCCTGCCTGGATGCCGCCATTTCAGTTTTGCCCTCTGCGCGCTGTGCGCATGCGCAGAGGGCAAAAGACCACAAATGGCGGCGTCCAGGTGGGCGGGGGAAGCGGCCGGGGGCCACTTCCCCCACCTGCTTCTTCGGCTTGAGTTTTAAAAGAAAGCAAAACGTGGGCGGGAGAGTCAGGTCTTGCTCATTAAGCCTCACTGCAGCGGCTAGCGAGGCTTAATGAGCAAGACCTGCCTCTCCCGCCCGCGTTTTGCTGTCTTTTATAACTCAAGCTGCCCAAGGCAGCCCAGAGCAGGCGAGTCAATCCAGCAAGTGAGGAGGCATCGGCAAGAGGCGGAGCTTGGCGACAAGGAAGTTTGCTGGCTTAAGAAGCAGACATCCCTGTTGCCCTCCCTTTCGGCTCCGCCTCTTGCCGACGCCTTCCTCACTCGCGCCCTGCCAAGCCCCAAATCAAGCCAGCCCTAGCGCGAGACGCATGAGACTGCTTTCCAGGCTGTATGTGGAAGCTGAAGAGCCTTACCGGTAGTTTGGGAGAAAGAAAGTTTTTTGCTGCTTCTGCTTTTGAGTGCACTGAAGGAAAGCAGCAAAAAACTTTCTTTCTTTCTCCCAAACTACCGGTAAGGCTCTTCGGCTTCCACAAACAGAAGCGGCAGGGAGGAGGACTCGCGCCCTGCCCTGCCACGCCCCCCTGCCAAGCCTCAAATCAAGCCAGCCCGCAACTGGAGGTACCGGGAAAAGTCCCAGATAGGACGCGCGCCCCGCCCCGCCCGCCAGTCCTGCCCCGCCCGCCCTGCCAACCCCCAGCGCGAGACGCGTGTCCTACCTGGGACTTTACCCAGTAGCTCCAGTTGCGTTCCTTGCTACCGTAATAGCATCCAGAGCAGAGCAGCCCCTTCCAAAAGATAACGTCTCGTGAGACGTTATCTTTTGGAAGGGGCTGCTCTGCTCTGGACACTATTAGCAAGGAACGCGACTGGAGCTACCGGGAAAAGTCCCAGGTAGGACGCGCCCCCCGTCCCGCCCACCAGTCCTGCCCCACCTGTCCTGCCAACCCCCAGCGCAAGACGCATGTCCTACCTGGGACATGCCCCAGTACCTCCTCCTCGCGTTCCTCGCTGTTGTGTCCAGGGCAGCAGGTCTGCTCATTAAGCCTCGCTGCAGCGGCCAGCAGGCTTAATGACCAGACCTGCCTCTCCCGCCCGCGTCTTGCTGTCTTTTAAAACTCAAGCCGAGGCGGCTTGAGTTTTAAAAGACAGCAAGTCATGCAGGCGGGAGTGGCGTCAGCCATTGGATGATTGCAATGCGCCACTTGCAATCATCCAACGCGCCACATTTGGCGCATGCGCCATGGTTTGGCCACCCCTGAATAACGCGAGCTTTTGCCGCGGCACACTTAACATGGCCTCATGGCACACCAGTGTGCCACGGCACACTGGTTGGGGAGCACTGCTTTATAGACTTGCGAATGGACTTTTCTCTCCCCACCTCACTCCCCCAGTACTCAGAGTCCTCTGTTTCTGGAGCTGGTTTATAGAGTCTGAATCTGGGTTTGTGGGATTGTTTGGGCTTGCAAGACTCTTGTTCAGACATTTTTCCTCCCCCATCTCTCAGCCGGTCTTGAAGGTCCAAAAACTGAAATCTTCTCTCGCTCTCTGAAGACGGCTGTTGAGATGCTTGCCTATGGGTCACTGTTCTCTGGGCTTAATTCTTTTCTTTGACACACCCATCCTTGACACACTTGTTTTCCGTTCCCTTTTATAGAACAAACTCTCCAATTAGGGAGAGGGTGGGGCTATTTTAACCCTCTTTCTGAGGTGGTACCAAAACTCTGATTCCTAGACGTGAATTCAGTCTTCCATAGACAGCCCTTATCATTCACCCTAAGTTACTCTGCTAGATTAATATGAGCTAGAGATAGAGATTCATCAGCAAAGATACTGAGTCAACTAAGATAATCATTTTTGTGTTTTTAGGCAATCCAAACTGAGTCTAGAATAAATGTGCATGTTGTGATACTAAGGGAATGTACTGCAGAGCTAATCCCCTTTTATTTCTTGACAGTGCTGCTGAAATGATTTGCAAATAATGAAATGCTGCAAGTTCAGGCACCTACACAACAGCTTCTTCTTGTGTTCAATCAATTCAGAAAAAGATTTCCTCATCTCCCATGTATGCAACCATTTTTAAGCTCCCGAATAGGTTGTGGAAACTGCCTGTTGAATTTTTGAAAGGCATTGTTGTCTTTCTTCTGGACGAATGACCAGGGGTAATAAAGAGGTTTCCAACTGGTATCTGTTAAGAGTACAGTGTTAGGAGCAAAACAAGGGTAAAACTAGGACATGGTGGATAAAGTCACTTCCACCCCTCCCACCCCCATTCTGCTCTCCTTAGCGAGTAACATCCCTTAAGAAGTGATTTCATATTTCTATCTAGGGTCACCATCTGGTTCACATCTGATTAAATGTCAAGGAAGAGAAAAGGGTGTGATGCCAGGCAAAAATAGACATGCTAAGAAGAGCCAAAGATGATACTTCACATTCATTTCTAGGGTTCATTTTGATGCTGAGGAGCAATGACAGGTGTCACCTTGAATGATGTTAGAGCAGGGGTGGCCAAACTATGGTTCTTTGAGGACCTGTGGACTTCAACTCCCAGAATTCCTGAGCTAGCCATGCATGCATGGCTGGCTCAGGAATTCTGGGAGTTGAAGTCCACAGGTCCTCAAAGAACCATAGTTTGGCCACCCCTGTGTTAGAGCCTTGAAAAAATAGTCCCTAGCCTCTGACAGTGTTAATGTAGCTGAATTTTCTCTAAAGAAAATAGTTAGCATGCAGAGTCCCTTCTTGGAGCATGAACCTTCTCACACCTCCTCTTCTTCCTCTATTTTTTACGTACTCGATTTCAGCACTTTTTTTCTCTTTTTTAAAAAACTAGAAACAAGCTTGCCTTCTGACAAGGCGAAATGCCTCTGCGACTACACCATGTTCCTCTGCAAATATTCTTTCCACCAGATATACAAAAGGAGTTTTCAAAGCTCCCTTAACACATCTGGTGATGCAGTAAGAGAAGCAGCATTGTCAGGGTATTTCTTCGCGGTGAAGACGCATTCATTTAAACAAAGAATAGAAAAAGGTTAGCGACCAAGACAATCTCTCTGCATTGGCATAGGCCAAGTTAAAAAGACAAGCAAAAATGCTCTTCTGCTAACAGAGATGCAGTCAATACCCTAAGATGCCCTTTCATTATCTGGATTATACAATGGCTGGAAAAGAAGTATTCAGGTTGTATTTAACAGATTAACAGAGTTGGAAGGGACCTTGCAGGTCATCTAGTCCAACCCCCTGCCCAAGCAGGAGACCCTATATCTGCCTCTACCTAGGATCGAACTCACAACCTCCTGATTGTGAGGCAAGAGCTCTACCTCTAGGCCACAGCAGCTGGGCTCCCAAAGAAACATTATGCTTCTTAATTGGTAGCCATTCATTTAGATCATGGAGGACAAGCAGTGGTTACTGATGGCTTCCAATTTGGTCCACTGTGTAAGATAGCTTCATTGTCCTGTAAATGCCAGGAATGCACAGCAGTGTGCGTTCCTGGCAATCCACCATTCAGCTATGGGGGAGTGGGGAAAGATTGGGGAATTTTAGATAGAAATAAAGCAGTGGATGCGTTTAAGTGATTCTACTTTTTCCATTTTGATTCATTCAATGGGACCTACCGAAAATCCTTAGCTGCACTATATCCTATGATTCCATCACAAGCTTAATATTGATCTTCCTAGACCTTTTGTGGGCATTCAAAGCCCCCCCCCCCAAGCTAATCATTGAAAACATTCTTGCCTGCTGTTATCTCTACATTTTTCTTGGAAACTGCACAGCCAGAGGTTCACTGTTTGGAGGGCTGAGAATGAGTGCAGTTTTCTTGTGAAGGTGCAGCCATGTGGGGACAACATTTCCTGCATTCCTTGCCATATAATCCACACTCCTCCTAGCCCTTTCAAATGCTGAGTGATGGAATTGATGGAGTGCAACTCTTTTGGGGCAGGCAATATGAGGCAATGACCCCTTCTCTTAGGCCTTCTCCATCTAAATTGCACTCAGGAAAACAACAGGATTGGAAAACCACAAATGTGACAGAAAAGATAGCGTGCTGGAATGAGCTTTTCTGGGCACCTTCTTCCCCTCTCAGATAAACAGAATCTTTGGCTTCCAAATTCTCTAGATGAAGTTTGATGACAGCCATATGCTTGGGGGAGTGTAATAGGTTTATCTCTGCATACAATCCTTTATGTGCTCCCTGAAGCATACTATAGAGATACTTGGCTCTGGGGAGGCAGCCAAATAGTTCTAGCATCAGGATGACTCTTTCACAAGTTCATATAAAAATATCACACTAACTAACAGGATGATGATACAACCCTGTGACAAGGGATTCTGAGAGGCAGGCTGTGGAATACAGGGGGGCAGGGGAAGGGGGGAAAGGGGGAAAGGAGGAAAGGAGGAGGAGGAGGAGGAGGAGGAGGAAGAGGAGAAGTAGAAGTAGAAGTAGAAGAAGGAGAGGGAGGGGGAGGGGGAGGGGGAGGAGGAGGAGGAGGAGGAGGAGGAGGAGAAGAAGAAGAAGAAGAAGAAGAAGAAGAAGAAGAAGAAGAAGAAGAAGAAGAAGAAGAAGAAGAAGAAGAAGAAGAAGAAGAAGAAGAAGAAGAAGAAGAAGAAGAAGAAGAAGAAGAAGAAACAAGAACAACAATAATTAGAGACTGCAGTCTTGCTGGCTTATGGAATGACAGCTTTTCTCTGAGACCTTATAGAATCATTTCATTGCTGCTGCCACCAACGTGTTGAAGTGTATCGAGGCCTAACAGGCTTCTCATTCCTTTTCTATAGCTTGTCAGGTTTTTTGGAACTGCTAATGATTAATGGGTTTATAAAATGAATCCCAGATTCAGAAATCTGTTGCAAGAAGGTTACTGCAAACTTTAATATCAGCTGATGCTCTGCTCTAATGGAAAGCCAGTGCATCAGCCAAAGAGTGACATCTTCATTAGACAAAAGCAGGGCAAAATTATGATCAATTATTTACTCTCCAATGCATCTCTCTGGCAAACTGCTAAATCAATCAATTGCCTTTCACAAATGAGACATAAACAAGGCCAAAGAATGCCAAACAGTGTGCTCAGTCCCAGGAGTCTGCAATCCTATGGAAGAAGAGATTGTGAACCACTTTCTGCAGATGCTAGGAGGCAATTATTTGCTCAGTAGGAAAAAAATGACTGTGAGGAACATGATTGATCCTTATTTCATGATGTATTTATTATTGGAGCATTTTTTTCAGGATGAGAACTGGAGGTAGCCAGAGAAAGGAATTGTTAGGGGACTCTGAGCAAAAAGGGTGAAAATTCTTCACAAATAAATAATTAAGAAATACTCAAACATACAATAAAGCCTCTGGCTCAGATGAATCTGAAAAGACATCAGATCCTGTTTGTCTCTTAGGATAGCTACATGCTGAGGCAGCAATAACACAGCAGCTCTCCTGCTTTCACACCATTTTTTTTAAATTTTACTCGGCAAGCTTTAACGTTTTGATTTTCCTCATTTTCTCCTCTACTATTTCCTCTGCTATACTTTTTAAACCTTTCTTTACTGTTCTGTGGTGGTTGTAATATTTTAAATCACTTAATCCAAATAATGCATGGAGTAGAAAAATTAAAACATAAATATTCATAGGTAGGCAAACACCGAATACATCAAATTTCACTAGCCTCTCTCTCTCTCTGGGTAGCCACCCCCAATTTGACACTTCCAGATGTGTTGGGACTGTAACTCCCATAATTAGTAGCTATTATAACCTTTGTGGGCTGAGTTTTGGATAATTATAGATTAACACATCTGGAAAGTGCTTGGTTATGAAAGTTTATAGTGGAAGAAACATTAACACAAACCTGGCCATAGTAGAACAGGAGATTCGTATACATTTTTCTCAGATACAATTCACTTCAACTCTCAGAGGCAAACTGAAAACTTTAACTGTCTCTTTCTTCTCATTCATAAATCGTTTCAGGAGATTGCAAGCAGCAGGAGATACAATGCTGACCTATCCTTTGGGGAGTTCTTCACCAGGTGTGTTTTTAAAGCCGAGGTGGCGCAGTGGTTAAAATGCAGCACAGCAGTTCAGCTGTTCAAATCTCACCAGGCTCAAGGTCGACTCAGCCTTCCATCCTTCCTAGGTGGGTAAAATGAGGACCCAGATTGTTGGGGGCAATATGCTGAACTCAGGCGCGGGTTCCTAAATTTTTTACTACCACTCTGTGGGCGTGGCTTATTTTGTGGGTGTGGCTTGCCAGCCATGTGACCATTCCCTCTCCCCTCAGCAGCTCGAGAAGCCTCAAATGTGCGAAAATGCCTAGGATCATCACCACGCGTTTGTGGCTTCTCGGACTGCTGAAGGGAGGGGAATGGGGATAGCTCCTGCCGCCCATTCTTTCAGCATCTCATGCGCTCCCTCAGCCATCCTCCCCTGCTTGGACTCACTGTGGGGTAGGAAGGCAGCGCATGCGCAGTGCCAGAAGCTCGGCTTCTGGGCATGCGCAGAAGAATTTTTTTTTTAATGTAAATTTTTTTAAAAAAAATGGCGGCGCCCAGGCACCGGCAACTGACCGCACCAGTACTGTGACATCACCAGCGGGCCACTACCGGTGCTATAGAGTGGACCACACCGGTAGGAACCCACCACTGGCTGAACTCTGTAAACCGCTTAGAGAGGGCTGTAAAGCACTATGAAGCGGTATATAAGTCTAAGTGCTATTGCTATTGCTATTAGAGAGTTTTGGAACTGAGAAAATATATAAATACGTCAGTTGGATTTCCACGTACCTTTCCATGTAAAGTACACAGCCTGATGCAAGAGTCTGAGAGTTCTAATTCAAGGCTTTTGCACGGCTGCCTTATTTTCTGAGTTGGTACCTATGGAGAACAGTGGGTTTTTCAAGGACACGGCTCTTCCCAGAGAGGATTCTGAGGATCTACACACCATATTATATCCCTTGGCATTAGAAAATATTTCCTACAAAGTCATTTTTTCAGATACTTTAATTATTAAATACTGGAAACTGCTTGGAGGGAAGTAATAAAAACTTAAAGCACCCTGTGACTTTACAAGAGTCACCATAAAGAGCAAGATTCCCGCTGTACAAGCTATCATTATTTATTTATTAGGCTAATGACTGGCTAATGGCTCCAAAAGAACAAGGGAGATAAAGGCTAAAGTGCTGGAGCAACATGTATGGTTTTTTCCTCATGATCCTGCGAACCCTGACCACAGCAAACTAAGTAGTACTATCAGTATTTTAGTCTGAATAACAGCATATGAAAAAAAAATCATTGGCTTTCTGCTTTATGTGGAATTTTCTTCCTTGTGGACATTCATTAAAGCCAGGGGCTCCTTTCCATAAATCAGAAAGATGTTCTTATGGGTCTTTGTTTAATGATGGGTACTGCTGGCAGAAAAAGCTCTAATGTGTAATATTTCTCCCCACCATTAATTTGACTATGTGTCTGAAACATATTTCCTAATACTATGGAGAGCCTCCAGTTATTTCTACATTGAAAACCATTTTTAAAAAATGAACTAGTAAATGTTTTATACTGAAGATATTGTACTGCACTGAGATGAACAGAGCTCATCAGAACTTTACATTTCATTCTTCAGTGACAGCAACAGGATCACACGGACCACCCAGACAAAATACGGGGGAAAGAAACCTATTGTCTGTCATATTCCTAGATATACAAAACAATAATTCTTTTCCTGAACTGTTGAAATTTCATGATGAAGGCTCTGTTTTCACAAATAACAACAACAACCACAACAACAACAACCACAACAACAACAACAACAAGTTGGAAGTGACCTTGGAGGTCTTCTAGTCCAACCCCCTGTATAGGCAGGAAACCCTACACTACTTCAGACACATGGTTATCCAACATCTTCTTAAAAACTTCCAGTGATGGAGCATTCACAACTTCTGGAGGCAAGCTGTTCCACTGATTAATTGTTCTAACTGTCAGGAAATTTCTCCTTAGTTCTAAGTTGCTTCTCTCCTTGATTAGTTTTTACCCATTGCTTCTTGTTCTACCTTCAAGTGCTTTGGAGAATAGTTTGACTCCCTCTTCTTTGTGGTAACCCCTGAGATATTGGAACACTGCTATCATGTCTCCCCTGGTCCTTCTTTCATTAAACTAGACATACCCAGTTCATGCAACCATTCTTCATATATTTTAGCCTCCAGTCCCCTAATCATTTTTGTTGCTCTTCTCTGCACTCTTTCCAGAGTCTCCAGAACTTTTTTACATCGTGGCGACCAGAACTGAATGCAGTATTCCAAGTGTGGCCTTACCAAGGCATTATAAAGTGGTATTAACACTTTGCGTGATCTTGATTCAATAGCTGAATAGTTGTGAGTCTTTATTTTTGCTAAAGTCGAAGTACATATTCAGTACAGGTAGTATTCGACTTATGACCACAATGGAGCCCAAATGTATGTTGCTAAGTGAGACAGATGTGAAGTGCAATTTTGAGCAATTTTATGTCCTTTCTTACCACAGTTCTTAAGTGAATCACTGCATTTGTTAAGCTAATAACAAGGTCGTTAAGTGAATCCGGCTTCCCCATTGACTTTGCTTGTTAAAAGGTCGCAAAAGGCAATCACATGACCCTGGGACTCTGCAACCGTCATAAAAGTGAGTCAGTTGTCAAACATCTGAATATAAATCATGTGACCATGATGCTGCAACGGTTGCAAATGTGAAAAATGGTCATAAGTCACTTTTTTCAGCAATGTTGCAACTTCGAACAGTCACTAAATGAACTGCTGTAAGTCGAGAATTACCTGTATTCTTACATAAAAATATAATTTTAGCATGGGTGGAGGGGGAAGATAGAGCACACCTTTGGAAGTTCCTGTGGTTGTTAAGTGGCACCTAATTTTTAATCTGCTCCAAACAATACTCTCTGATTGACACTGCATATTTTCCTTTTGCTGATTGGGGGAGAACGAGGTAAGCTTCATTAAGCTCCTTTTACTTTAATAGGCAATTTAATATTGAAGGAACGCGGAGTATGAACTTCACATATTGATTCAATTCAGTACTTTTTTTTTAAGAAATAGGAAAAAGAGTAAATAGGTCTGAAAGATGGGAGGAATTTATAACTCTTTTTTTTTATTCCTCTCTTATTTGTGAAGAAGAATTATGGGCCAAAATTGCTTGGTTTTTTTTTAGTACAAATGGGTCTGGGATGAGCTCCTCTTGAGATTTATGCAGCATATACAGTAAGAGAGAGGCAGTTTGGAGTAAGGGGTTAGGGGTCTGGAAAATAAAACATACAAAGAGCGGTTGCAGGACCTGAACTTGGCCAGTCTAGCGAAGAGAAGGACCAGGGGTGACATGATAGCAGTGTTCCAATACTTGAGGGGATGCCACAGAGAGGAGGGGGTCAGGCTGTTCTCCACGGCACCAGAAAGCCAAACAAGGAATAATGGATGGAAGCTGACCAAGGAGAGATTCAACCTGGAAGTGAGGAGAAACTTTCTGACGGTGAGAGCGATCAACCAGTGGAACAGCTTGCCAGCGGAGGTTGTGAGAGCCCCAACACTTGCGACCTTCAAGGAGAGACTGGACTGCCATCTGTCTCAAATGGTGTAGGAACTCCTGCTTGAGCAGGGGGTTGGACTAGATGACCTACAAGGTCCCTTCCAACTCTAATAATAAATCTAAATCTAAATCTAAAGGTGCTGGGAGAAGACTGAGGAAATTTAGCTTCAAGTCCATCAACTACAGAAGTTAACAAAGGGTGATTTAGGTCAATCAGTGCCAATGGGGACAATCCTCAGCTGTCCCCAGCCTTTCCATTTTAGTGGCCCGCCCGGCATGGGGGAGGGGGTGTATGAGTGGCAGGTGCATCCACGCACGTATGGCTCCATTGGTGTGAGCAGCGGGAACACACGCTGTCCGCTTTGCACGTGAACGGAGGGCGCTAGCGCACAAAGCTCCACTTTCACGAGCAGAGGGCACTTGAGTGGACAGTGCCTGTGTTCACACGTGAAGATCCACTTGCACGAGTGGAACTTTGCACATGAGCACAAGCATTCTCCGCTCAAGCACCCTCCACTCGAATGAGTGGCGCTTCATGCACGCCCTAGCCCATCGCTTGCGCAACCCAGTTTCAAACAGGCCACGGCCCAGCAATGGGCTGTGGTCCAGGGGTTGGGGACCCCTGATCTATCCCAATGATTGTTGTGGGGGGAATTGTCAATGTTATGCCCTGAACTTTGAGCTCCTGGAGGAAAAGTAGGTTACAAATCTAAGTGACAAATAATACAGGGTCTTTTTGCTGGAAAGACTGAAATCCCTTACAGCTAAGGAATTCAAGATTCTATGCAACCCAAGCAAAACTGCTAATGTAGACGTTTGATTTTGAAAAGGAACAGTTTAGTAAATAATGTCCCTGGCTTCATGGGAAGACTTAATCACAAGGCAACTTCTTTGCACACAAACTGATCTGCAGATGATAACGTTACATTCCAGAAAAAATACTAGCAATGGAATATTTGTCAGGGATCTGACAGCTTACAGACACATCTTGTGGAAGAATCTTTTATACATAAATATTTTATAACTTAGCTACCAAGTAGGAAATCAGCTCACATCAGTTCTTCTAATCTGAATCAAAGAAAACAAATGCACAATTCCAAAAAGCAATTAAAACACCGATTATCTAAACATTATCCAAGGTAAACAGCACTCTGCTTATAAATAATCAGCATCTCAATGACAAGCTTATAAGCACAAGATTTCTGTGAGCAAGGAGTGTTAGTAAAGAGAAGACTTTTAAAAATATACAAGCTTAGATAGGTGTTTTCAGATATTTCATGAAATATATGTACTTCCTATTTTTTCCATGCTTATTTGTTTCCCCCAGTCTGGCCCCACTGGAAATGTGTTGGGATAGGCTTGCTGGGAAGTTTGGAAGTTGTAATCCAAAGACAAGATTATTATTTTTTTGCTGCTATCAGTAAAATTGAAGTATGTTGGCTTTTAGAAGCCTTGTTTATAACTCTTCTGAAAACTAGAGCTTATAATAAAGGGCGCTTGTATAGTGTACCCTGGTCATCTTGGGTTTCAAAGATGTACATTCTTATCCAACATATATATCATGGGGCACTCCGTTACATGTTAAGCTCATGTAACGGGACAAAGTTGGTTTTTTTTGTAGTGACACTGCTATTTGCATTCCATCACTACTTAGGCAATGAAAAAAAATCCAATTTGTTTGTGCCATTGTTTTGCTGATGTCTCTTCTTTGATAGTGCATGTTATTATCATTGATGTTTTAGAACTTTTACTGCTATTTTTTCTTGAGTGCCTTTGTTAAAAAAAAAACCCACCGGTGGGTTTTGTTAATTGAGCATCCTGCTTTAATGGCCTTTCCAGCCTTAGTTTTATAGTTTACCATCAGCAAATAAGAGTTTTAGCCACCTCCACAATATCATAGTTCAGATAAGGGTAATTGTAAACCCTATGAATGAAGCTTTATGTTCCCTCTCAACCTGCTACATTTTAGAGAAATTACCTGTGCTGCTGCTGCTGCTGCACCTTTGCTGGTGATGCAGGGGTTTAAGATCACCATTGGGAATTCCTGTCCTTCATTTTTCTGGGACTCTAGACATCTCTGCCTCTGCCGAATCATTCCTGTCTGGTACAGTGATTCCTCGGGAATTCTAAGAAAATAGATAAAGCCTAAAGATTAACAATGTATTAAATAATTAACTATATCCATTCTGCATGTGTAAGATGAATAGAGTGCATCATTGATTTTTAGAAGTAAGACCCAGAATAAGGGCTATCAGTTTTCATCTCTAGCCGGCAACTCTACATTGTAGTTGCTGACAATATAAAAGAGCCAATGCAGTAAAGCAAATTGCTGAATTTGATCTAAAGAAAACTGACATCAATGTCCTTTTCCGTTCCTTTTGGTACAAGTTGATCAAAAATTGGCATAAAATGTTTTAAAATAAACAGCCACCAACAATTATCATTATGAAACTTCACGGGTGGTATTCCATTTACTTTGTGTTTTATTCCATTATGCTGTTTTATTATCAACCCATGCAATGGGCTCTTTAGAGGAGAGAGAGGATAAAAATGTAACTCTGCTAGAAACAATGGTTTTTCAAACATATGTCAACTAATGATTTCAAACTTGGGGAACTTTTAGAAAAGCATTTTGACATATAAAGGGTTAGACTAAAAAAATGAAGTGAGAAGCCTGAATAATTGTATTAGTGCTGACATTTAAAGCCCTATCAGGAATATTTTTAGTTAAATTAGTAAAAATAAACTAACAAACTAGTAAAAAAACCCTAAATAGTTAAAATTAGTTTAAAAGTAGCTTAAATCAATAAACGTATAATGATTAATACTGAAATAGAAGAAATAAAATATAATACAGTAATAATCAATACAGGTAGTCCTCGACATACAACCACAATTGAACCCAAAATTTCCGTTGCTAAGTGAAACATTTGTTAAGTGAGTTTTGCCCTGTTTAATGACTTTTCTTGTCACTGTTAAGTGAATCACTGCAATTGTTAAGTTAGTGATACAGTTGTTAAGTGAATCTGGCTTCCCCATTGAGTTTGCTTGTCAGAAGGTCGCAAAAGGGGATCACATGACCTTAGGACAAAACAATGGTCATAAGTATGAACCAGTTGTCAAGCATCTGAATTTTGAACACGTGACCATGGGGATGCAGCAACAGTCATAAGTGTGAAAAACGGTCATAAGTCACTTTTTCCAGTGCCGTTTTAACTTTGAATTGTCACTAAATGAACAGTTGTAAGTTGAGGACTACCTGTAAAGCTTACCCTATTTTTCAGAGTATAAGACTCACCTTTTTGCCTCCTAAAAGAGGCTGAAAATTTGGGTGCGTCTTATACTCCAAATGTAGCTTTTTCAAAGCTTTTTTTCTTCAGCCCTAACGAGGTGCTAACGATCTTCCAGGCTTGCAGGATTTTTTCATTGGAAAGAAGTTTTTTCCAGCCCTAAGTCTTTGCAGGCTTGTTTTCATTGCTACTCTCTCCAAAAAAGGTCTTTTCAGCCCTAACCAGGGGATAAAATAATGTGCTGAAGCTGACCAGACTAAGGACACTAGCCAGATGAATACCTGGTAGGTAGATTTCCCCCCCCAATTTTTCTCCCCCAAAACTAAGGTGCGTCTTATACTCCGGTGTGTCTTATACTCCAAAAAACATTTTTACTTCTAAGAAAATGTGCATAGTGGGTCAGAATTAAAGTCATCCTGAAAGACAAGAATGAGCATGTTGTTGTACTCCAACTCCTATAATCCCTAGTTAACCTAGCTAAGATGAGGAATGATGGGAATTTACACTAAACCGTTACTCATACTAGCTGAAAAACAAAATGAAATTTGTAAAATTTCATTCATGAAGTAAATATGCTAAACACACACACACACACACATATTTAAAAAAAACTAGTAGTACCTAAGCTCTGGATAGACATTTTCCAAATACCACTTGAATGAGTGACATTTCAAGGTCTTTCTCAGTTCCATTCTGCTTTGAATGCTGTTAAAAAGAGCATATTGGAAAATATAATTATGGCAGTGCATCTGGTTACATCTTTAATGGGAGTCAAGTTTTAATGGGTCAGGAAAACATTAGATTCCATTATAAATGAATGGAATCACAAAAAAGAAGAATAATGTAGAAGCCACTCCCCACTCTTAAAGTTATTTCTAATGGTAATCACACATTGCACTGAACCACCATTTTGTGTTAAATTAAAATGTTGTGTGACCCCAGCCATTGTGGTTTCTGTCACCAATTTATGGCTTAGTGTTACGCATGAATCAAGATGCTCTGGTTTGCTCAGTAGTGCAGTTAAAACAAATCCCGGCATAGTAGAATTAACAAATGCACTACTGTATGTCTAATATTAACACATAAAGTAAAAGAAATAATCAACCTTAAAATAATGTTAAAATGCAATTAATGTACTCCTAGAGTCTGTGTCATGAAAGATTAATAAGGCAAAATACAGCATGCAAGGTCTTTTCTTGTATGTCGTTCTAATTTTTATTCTTAGGATACAAAGGATAGAAATATATTGACTCTTCTAGCTAGATATTTATGCAAATGGATTCAGCTAATGCACAGAAAGCTTCAACTTCTCCATTTCTTTTCTCACAGAAATGTAGTAAATTATTTTATGACCTAACTGCTTTACAGTTCAGAAAATTAACTAACTCTCTGACAGTAGTAGTACTGCTAAAAACGATGCTGTGCTTACTTTAACATGTAACCGTACTGAATTCCCAAAAGAGTTAATCAAGGATGTTAATTAAACTCAGCTGGCAACCCCCAGCAATTAGTGTACAGTTGATCTTATTTTTTGTCTTTTTGGTTTCTTTTTCCTCTGAATATCTGTGCTGGATGTACATAACCCTTGCTGGCTGTCTTCCTCTCTGATGATATGAGGTTTTTTTTAGCTGTCTGATTATTATTTTTATTTACTTGTTAGCCTTTTTTTTCTTTTGCCAACCTGAGTCCATCTCCAAATGCTATTCATTTTCTGTTAATTCTATAGCTCATATCAACTTCTGTCCCTATGAGGGACACTATGGAAAAAACAACGACACAAAACCATATCTCATTCTTCTCTTAGCTATTTCCCAGGCTTGGGTTATCAGCTACAAGTAAAATTTCAAGGACTGGGAGATCACAGGACAGAACAACAGAAGGTATTTTCCTCATTCTGGCACAATCTGATTTGAAAACAACTGTATGATCTGAGTTCTTCTGAGGAGGCCCTTTCTACTATATTACCAATATATGAAATTTTGCATTCCTGCATTTGTAAATAGGATTTCACCAGTTGTACCCCAGCTGTGAAATATCTTATACAGGAAGGTTAGATTGGCTCCAAGTAGAAAGAAACAATTTTTGATTAAATCTGGGTTTACGTATATGGCTAGGATAAGTGAGTAGCTGAAATTGAAGTAGACATGGACATAGGGTTATATATTTTTATTACTAAAGCAGTTATGAATCAGGACTGGAACCACAGGGAAATGGATTAATTTGTTCACTTTATGGTATGATAAAATTCCCACAAATGTTTTTGGCCTTGGCAATTTTCTCTAAGATAGCAGTGCTGTATGCATCTAACTGTGGCATGTGTGACAGGAAGGCATTTTTGTGCACATACTGTATATATTAATTTGAATGAGAATCATATATATCTAATGAATGCTATACACATTGCTCAAAGTCCAGTCCCCAAATTTAGATGACATAAAACAAACAAGCAAAAATACAAAAACAAAAGATTTCTGGCAAAGAAAGTGATGCGTTGGATTTAACTTTCCCCTTTAATATATAATCAGAGCAGATGGAAACACTTAGCTGACCTTGGTTGATCTCAAAAAAGCTAAGCAAAGTCAGTCCTAATACTTAGACAGGATGCCTTAAGGAAATCCTAGGGTGATAAGACTGTAGATTGGGACAAAAAATACCCTTAAAGAAAGCAAACACTAGTTTTGTACGGATGCCAAGAAAATGATGCATCCCTGTCTACATTTAAGCTCCACTCCAGGGAATCTTTACTGTTTTTTTTTCTCCAGATATATAACTGATGCTGTTGCTAACTGCTTGATCAGGGATATGTGCATAGCTAGCTGAACTGAAGTAATTACAATATATAATGCATTATTACAAGTGATAGGAAAGATTTCAGAACAAAGGTCCCAGAATATTAGGCAGTAGCATGAACAAGATATACAGATGACCTGCACATTCCCATCACCTGAGCAGATTATAGAGTTATAAAACAACCTAAAGCACTGGATAAAGGAGCAAGGAAAAGAAAAAAAGGGAGTGGGGGAATGACAGGTGAAAATGGAATAAATTTCCTCACCAGTTCTGAGCCAATGTTAAAATGTAACTCAGTGCTGCTTTGGGGGCAAATATGGAAACAAGGATTCAGACTGTCTGGCTCATATATCATATATTGTATGGGTTCAGGCTTTTTTTTTAAAAAAAGGAGGAAGTGTTTGTTTATTTGGTTCTGCTCTGGAGTATTTATTCACAGGGCTAACTCATTAGTAAAGATAGCTGATTCTGCTTCTCCTGGACCAACCGGACAGCTATGAAAAGGAGAAATCACCTTGGAATTTATCTGAGGCAATTTCAAACATGAGAAATGAGGAAGAGACGAACCCATTTATTTTCATTCATGAACAAACCGATATTTCAAATGGGCTTTTATATAAGCTCTCATTCCCCTTCACGTCTCCACAAATAACAACTAGGACTTTATACTTATATCCTTGCAGCATCTGTTTACTATTAACATCTAATTAACTGTTCCCAGAGAAACAAAAAGCGCGCATCCCAACAGCTGGACGATGCTCCAATAAAACAATAATGAGGTTCTACCATATCAAGCAATTGAGTCTCTTTCCATTTTCCTTCACTGCCAGAGGGGGCCACTTACTCTCCATATGGTCTCCCTTGAGCTGCAGGCCGGGCTGCGTAATAGTATTGCTTATATTCATCCATCCACACTTCCGCCGTGCGCTTGGTGTTTCTAAGGAAAGACATTTTAAAAAGAAAGGAGAAACAACAAGTTTGCATGAAAGAGTTTAAATTTAATGCTTCTCATTAAAAAAAAACAGCAAGAATAAGGGAGAAGGAAAGCAGCAGTTCATTTTCGTGAGAGATCTAGGTAAAAAAAACAAAAACCAGTGACAAGAGTTCAGTTCTTAAAGACTGTTTCACATATTATATTTTCTCAGAGGTACATTATGAATACATTTGCCCCAGAACCAACCAGAAACAGTAATTAACTGTAGCTCCCATTATGTGTAAACCAGTAGTGGGTTCTAAAACCCTTTACTACCGGTTCGTGTGCACATTCGTGTGCAGAAGCATCCCAGGCAGGTGGGCTGAGCCTCCCACCGCTGGCGCTACCAGTTCTAAGAATCGGTCCGAACTGGGAGCAACCCACTGCTGGTGTTAACTGGAAACTATAGTAACCCATGTGCAAATACAGGTAGTCCTTGACTTACGACCACAATTGAGCACAAACTTTCTGTTGTTAAGTGAGACATTTGTTAAGTGAGTTTTGCCCCATTTTGTGAGCTTTATGGCACAGTTGTAAAGTGAATCACTGCAGTTGATCAGTTAGTAACCCAGTTGTTAAGTGAATCTGACTTCCCCATTGACTTTGCTTGTCAGAAGGTCGGAAAAGGTTATCTCATGACCTTGGGACACAGCAACGGTCATAAGTATGAACCAGTTGCCAAGCATCTGAATTTTGATCACATGATCATGGGGATGCTACAAAGGTTGTAACTGTGAAAAATGGTCATAAGTCACTTTTTTCAGTGCCATTGTAACTTTGAACAGTCACTAAATGAACTGTTGTAAGTTGAGGCCTACCATTCAGAAATGGCAAATTAGATTTCTTGCACCTTCCTAGCTGTTTCCCCAAGTTGTAATAAAGGAAAAGTGAAAACTTAGCAAACAGGATGTTTGCAGATACATGGAGTAAACTACTGTCCTAAGAACCTACCTAAAGCAGGATGAATTACAAGCCTGAAATATCCATCTGCTTGTCTATAACAAGCTAGGTTAAGGCATCAGAGTGCCAAAAATATTACCAGGTATCTTTGCAATATTTATTTGGTTCTGAATCCAGGTTTATCAGATAAGGCAGTGCATAATAACTTCATGGCTTATTTGATTGAAAAATCCTCAGTTTAGTTATATAAATTTTTTTTCATATAGATAACTTTAAAAAATATACCAGAAAAATGGATTCATTAGAAGGAAATGGGCCCATTTAAACTGATAGAAAAAGATTGCCTTACTGGTATTTATTAAAGGGCTGTACAATGGTTTAGATCTGATTTAGAACAGATTCTTTCAGATGTGTGGAAATGTAAACTTGACACCTCTGCTTTAATGGCAATCATTAAAGTAACTATATGTATTTCTAAGATTGATTGACTGCAGTCCATATACAGGCCTGATAGAAAGCCTTAGTGCAATATAATGCAGGAATATTGTATTTTGCATTTTATCAGCAGAAGGTAACACTAATTCACTATTCACTATTCCAGTTTATTCAGTATATTGGCTAGATAATTTTCATGTCTTGCACAGGCCTAGAAAAGGAACCTCCAGTCCAGATTGTGGCAGAAATCAGTGTAATAAACAAAACAACAGAATACATATTCTCATTCTATACACTCAAGCATTGCAAAAAGGGTAGGTTTATTTATTTATTTGGCAGTTTTTCTATGCCGCCCTACTCCCTCAGGACTCAGGGCGGCGTACAACATTTTACTGAATAAACTGGAATAGTGAATAGTGAATTAGTGTTACCTTCTGCTGATAAAATGCAAAATACAATATTCCTGCATTTTGCACCAGTTGAAGTCTCCGAATACTCTTCAAGGGCAGCCCCATGTAGAGCGCATTGCAGTAGTCCAATCGAGAGGTGACAAGGGCGTGAGTGACCGTGAGTAGAGCCTCCTTCTCCAAGTATGGTCGCAATTGGTGCACCAGGCGAACCTGTGCAAAAGACCCCCTAGCCACAGCTGCAAGGTGTTTGTCTAATTTTAGCTGTGGATCTAGGAGGACTCCCAAATTGCAAACCTGTTCTGAGGGAGTTAATTTTTCTCCCTCAAGAACCAAGGCGGGACAGTCGATATAGTCCTTCGGACGCAATATCCAGAGCCACTCAGTCTTGTCGGGGTTGAGTCTGAGTCTGTTCCTCCCCATCCAGGTCCTAACGTCGTCCAGGCACTGGCACATCACATCAACCGCCTCCCTGAATTTTTCAATGCATACATTGACAAATTAATATTATTGGTGGGTTTCTGTCAAACTCTCTCCCTGTTCTTTAAGAATATCCCAATATCTAGAGTGTTGTTTTACAAAAAGATTAGAGAATGATGTATGAATTTTACACACAGAAGCATAGGTATTGTTCCTCTGAAGAGCAACCTTGACATGATTGAATTGGTGTCTGACAATAGACATATATGAAGAAGTATATGGAATCCAATAGTTGGGGCTCCTAGATTTTCACTGGGATGAATTCATTATTCATTCTGTCTCCTGTTCGTTTCTCCCACCCCTCTTGCTCTCCAAGGTTTACCTTATTCATTTAAAGTTTGATCAAGGTCTATTCAAGTAGGCTACATTCCCTCTTCCCTTTGCAATTTCTTTTCATCTGCTCTACTGCTTTGATTAACTATCCATAAGCAGACTTGCAATCCTAAAATGTGAAGCTGATCAGAGAACTTGCGGAGTAGTGTAACTTCTAAAAAAAGAGAGAAAAACAATCCAATATACATCTGTAGCTCCTCTGTAGCAATGGAACGCCACTGTTCAAAACAAATGCCATATATTTGCTTCGTCTACAGAAACAAACAAGAAAGTTCATAACTATACTTTGCACAAATGCCCTGGAATGTCCATATAACCTGTGATGGTATTTCTATTACCTCTAAATATTCATGCACCATTTTAATATTTTTGAATAACACCAAAACAAGCAATATTGTTCTGCACCACAAGGTTCCAAAGTGAAGTTAATGTGTTTAGGGAGGAAATGCTGCTGCTTTTGCATATGCATTTTCTTATCGCAGTTGCACTGCTGCAGGTATTATTTTACATGCACATGCCTGAATATTTGGGGCTCTTTTTAAACACAGTGACAGATTTTCCGGTAATCCGAGTGGAGAACCAACTCAGCAACTATCCCCTGCGACTCTACTCAGTGCCCTTGAATAGTTGAATTAGATGATGAGCAATGGGAAAATTTAAAAACAGGTTATATTAGGCCTGATGTCAATAGCATTGAGGTTAGACTTTTCCAGCGTATGGCATGTGTTTAGTTTCAACCTCTTTAGCATAAATCAAAGCAGCCATGATTAGTAAATATAGCACATGTCCACTGAGCACCATGGCGTTAGAATAAATTCAGATATTCTATGAAGGAAGGAAATCCCTTGGGTGAGTCTGCCTACATCTCACTTTAAAGGTACCACTTAGACCAGGGGTCCCCAAACTTGGCAACTTTAAGACTTGTGGACTTCAACTCGCAGAATTCTGGGAGTTGAAGTCCACAAGTCTTAAAGTTGCCAAGTTTGAAGACCTCTGACTCAGACTGACCTAAGAACAGCAATAATAATAATAATAATAATAATAATAATAATAATAATAATAATAATAATAATAATAATAATAATAATAATAATAATAATAATAATAATAATAATAATAATAATAATAATTGTCATTGTACGTATATACACAGTACACCCATACAACGAAATTCACATAACGCTTCAAGACCAGTCCCAACACACATAGCAATCCCTAAAAACACGCCCCACCCGCCACGAATTCCCCACCCTGAACCACTCAAACATCCATACAACAGACCAAGTAATACTATCCAACAGCTCACTGATGGTGACCCTTTAATTCATTATTAAGTGCAATTATAGCTCTGGGATAAAAACTGTTCAGAAAGCGTGTGGTCCGAGTTTTAATTGTTCAGCATCTTCTGCCAGAAGGCAATAGTCCAAAAAGATTGTAAGCAGGATGAGAAGAGTCTCTGAGAATATTGTGCAATGATGATGTATATAATCATGTATATAATGTACAATCATAATTTCATTGGCATTCTTAGCAAATATTTTAAAAACTAGATTCCTCCAGATGCTGAGCACATCAACTGTACTCACAAGTAGCCATGTTTTGAAGCCTCGCTGAGGGACAATTTTCATATTAAATAAGTAGCACTGACACTCCCCTTCTATTCTCCTCAATAGTTCTCCTCTTTAGAACTTCCACTGTTTCCCTACAACCTAGTTTGCAGTTCTTCATTCTTCCTGATATGCTAGTTAAACTGCAGATAGTCCTCAACCTACGACCACAATTGAGCCCAAAATTTCTGTTGCTAAGTGAGACCGTTGTTAAGTGAATTTTGCTCCATTGGACAACTTTTCTTGCCACTGTTGTTAAGTGAATCACTGCAGTTATTAAGCTAGTAACACAATTGTTAAGTGAATCTGGCTTCTCCATTGATTTTGCTTGTCAGAAGGTCGCAAAATGTGATCACGTGACCAAGGACACTGTTACGGTCATAAATGTGAGTCAATTGCCAAGCGTCTGAACTTTGATCATGTGACCACAGGGATGCTGCATAGGTCATAAGTGTGAAAAGCGGTCATAAGTAACTTTTCTCAGTGATATAACTGAATGGTCACTAAATGAACCATTGTAAGTCAAGGACTACCTGTGTAGCATTAAACCCACACTTTTACACATCCCGCATTGGGCTGTGAGCTTGGGACATGTGACCTTCTGTAGAATTTATTTCACTTTCAGTGAGAAATATGGGGAAAGAAAGAAACCCACCCAAACCTACTTTATATAAGTGTTGGCATTTCCTTCTGGGAAGACGTAAGGATGCTTCTTCCGGAAGACGTGGCCAACCCGACTGCAGGGGACGATTTCCAAGCTCCCGCCGCACATCCACACTCGGAAAGAGATTTCTATGAAAGACAGGCTCAACTTCAGTTTTTGTAAAGTCCAGGACCAGATGGGATTTTGGCTTATCCCTAACTTTTCCTTTTCTCACATCAAACCGTGCAAACCCATTATTGTCAGCGAGAACTATTCTGGGCATTCTGCCGTCTTAAGTGCTCTTCAAAGCTCTTTACTGCCAGCCTGACATTTATTCATTTGAACTCTCCATAGAACATTGAAAAATGATGATATCCAGGGTGAGTTTATAAGCAGGCCCCTTAGTTTACTTCTCAAGAGGAACATGCTAATTCCTAATTCTTGTAATTATTGGGACCCTGCATAATACAGAAACCATGCCCTTTGTGGCACATCCTGATTTTACTAGCAAGTTTTTTTTTGGGGGGGGGAGAAAATCAGACAAGGAGACAAAAATGAATATAATTGTAACAATGAGATCTGGGATAGCAATAGCAATAGCAATAGCACTTAGACTTATATACCGCTTCATAGTGCTTTACAGCCCTCTCTAAGCAGTTTACAGAGTTCAGCATATTGCCGCCAACAATCTGGGTCCTCATTTTACCGACATCAGAAGGATGGAAGGCTGAGTCAACCTTGAGCCGGTGAGATCTGAACAGCTGAACTGCTGAACTGCAGTGCTGCATTTTAACCGCTGCGCCACCTTCGCCTGCGCCGAAGTATTGAATCCTGCTTACTTTTGCCAAGGACAGAAGGAGGAATTCTAACAAAATAATTTTTCTCATGAAGATTGGACATCAGGTCAGAATTTACGAATAAGAAACTGACACAAACTAGAAGCAGAGCAGCCCATCCAATTCTTTCCCCCAGTGTGAAATCAATTGCCATAAGGATGATAATCAGTTTTTGGTTAAAGCAGTAAGAAGGCCCATTGAGATGTATCAAAGTACACAATGACATTATGGAAATAAAGCTGTTTCACCTAAATAGCCCACACTTAACAGCTAAGTCAGAGTCTGGCTCTGTTTCAAAAGATTCTTCCCCATTGTGCAATCTATGGGGTTTCAAATTTTGCTGCAGGTTAAAAATCTGTCTTAGTGTTGCCTGCGTGGCTGTTGACAAAGTCGAGAAGAAAAAAAAATACCTCTCTATACACTAAATGCCAATCACACATAGTTTTATTTGAATAGAAATACTACGCATCTCATCATGGTGGGAAGACAAATTGAACAAATAATAAATAGAATAATAATGACTGTGACTAAGTAACCTTCATGTCTTTTCAACTTGTCATCTCAGTACCAATTATGGAGCAGCATAATGTAATAGCTGCTCTACCTTTTTATATTCCTTATCTTTAACTGCTCGTGGCTTGTACAGTCTTTCAAATAGAGGATGACTTTAAAGAGAAGATGCATCCTATGTAAATGCAGGCTATATTAGTATAGTTATTAAAACTGAAGGGGAACTTTTCATTGACTGACCGATTGATTATGTGCCATCGATTTGGTGCTGATTTTTAGCAACCAGATAATCCTCCAGGCTGATCTGTCCTTAAATTTATTCGTTCGTTCATTCATTCATTCATTCATTCATCATTCATTCATTCATTCGTGATATTTATATACCGCCTCATAGTGCAAGCACTCTCTAAGCGGTTTACACCATTAAGCAACGTATATATTTACATTGCCCCCAACAATCTGGGTCCTCATTTTACCTACCTCAGAAGGATGGAAGGCTGAGTCAACCCTGAGCCGGTGAGATTTGAACAGCTGAACTCAAATGATCACAGTCAACTAAAGTAGCCTGCAGTACTGCTCTCTAACCGCTGCGCCACCTCGGCTGGTCAGTTGGTCCTTCAGATCTTCCAAGAGTGTGACTATTGCCAAAATCACTGAGTCCAGACATCTTACTGAAGGTCATCCTATTTCTTTCCTTATACCTTTTTCAATCCTCTCCAATACCAAAGCTGAAAATTGTCAATATTCTTTTCTGACCTGTCCCTATTCAGATAAGAAACTTGAATTCTCTTATTATAGGTTTTCATTTTAAATTTACAGAAGCCTTCAGCAGAAGATTGTCTTCTTTTTTTTTTCCAAAAAACGGCTATATTTTACCTTTTTAGATTTGTAGAATAGAATAGAATAGAATAGAATAGAATAGAATAGAATAGAATAGAATAGAATAGAATAGAATAGAATAGAATAGAATAGAATAGAATAGAATAGAATAGAATTATTGGCCAAGTATGATAGGACATACAATTTGTCTCCACTGCATAAGCTCTCAGTGTGCATGCAAGCAACAAGTGATAAATCATGATCATAATAATAAAATACAACCATTGCTTTGCATTGTTCCCCAAGCCTGTTATCCGTATTCATGTTCTTCCTGCATGACTCTAGCAAACTTTCATTTTTCTTTTTCAGGTTAGCTATTGGGCCAATTCCATTACACAAACACACAAAGCCATTTTAGCACTGATATTTTTGGGACTGCTCGATTATATGACCTTGATTTCCTTGGTGAGAGGAAATTTCAGTAGAAAAGGACAATTCAACAAGAAGCAGCATGGTCCACAACTATTTGTATATACAATCCCTACTTATTAAGAAAGAAAATGTACTGTATAATGACACACTAATGTGCAAAGCTTCAAGGGGAGAGGGAGACAATGGATGAGATTGCCACAGAACAGGAGCATCTGTTTCACTGGCTCACTAAGCTGTTGCATCTCTGAAGACAAGGATTATTTTTTCCTTACTAACCACACTCCCTTGAGGTGTCAAAGTATTAGTGCCAGCTTAAGATCTGTTTCTCTGCTATCTCCATGCCTCCCTTCCTTTTTCAAAGCTGTAGCACTGTTAGCTTCCTCTGCTCTGTAGCATTGTTGCAGCCACAAATAAAAGCAGCAATAAAACCCACACAATTTGATCCACCCTTCTAGGCAGGCACAACAGCAGCCAATGTCACTACCTTTCCCCTTCAACAATCTGGGAATTTCTTAGAGAACAAAGGCAAAACAAATTTGCCATATGGCCAATCCAAGATCCCTAGTTGCTAGTACCACTTTTTAATCTTTGTGTTATCCAAAACCCATTAATGGCTGCTAGGAATGGTGACTATATATTAGTACCACCATGGCAGAACTAGATGTAGTAAGCAGTAGCTGATTGGCCTAGACTAAAATGGCCATGACCTGATCCAGGCTGTATGTCTTTCTATTACATCAAGTTTGCCTTTGATCAAGACAGGACTAATGTAATGGTATGATTCATAACTTTCTGCTATTTTCTCTGTTTCCTTTCCTCTACTGGAGTTGAAATCACAGTTCAGAAGTTAGAATACAGCAAGGCCTTTTTATTTTGCACTTGCTGGGATTGAGTGAGGATACTGGGACTTGCTGTCCAGACACTTCCACTTGACTTTTCTTGCTGGTGATACCAACCAATATTCATCTAGGTTTATTTAGTTTTATGTTTTATCTACAATCATTGGTGTATTTCTTTCTTGAGTTATAAGTAAACAACAAATCTTAGTTAAATAAGATTATACTGTATATTACATAGGGATGTGCAATTTCAAAGTAGAAAAGATGCTATGGCATGGGTGTCGGCATGCACTCCACATCAATCAGCACCTTTATAAAGAAGCTGCATCTTTTCCTCAATTCACAAGGCAGTGCTGTGAGCTCAGGAAAATGCATGTCTGAGTTAAGGAAGCATTGATAGAGTACAACAAATATCCTGAAATAGTGCAGCTACTATGTAAGCCCACATAAAGACACAGATTCTTTATGGATGTGCTGAGAGGTATCATGCTCATGCTCATTTTGGACTTTAAAACCTAAGTGCTGTCCTTCCTTAATGTTAAGGCATGTATCTCATCATTTTCCCATTCTATCACAATGGCAATTATAATATGGCACCCACTTAGGGAACTTGGGCATTGCACTTCAAGCCATGTACCTCTGCTCTATGCTACAGAATTGCAAATGATTGTTTATTTTAAAAGCCCACTACTGGGCTGTGGCCTATTCGTAACCGGACTGCGCGAGCGGCAGGCCGGTGCGCCCACACATGTAGCTCAACTCATGCAAGCGGCAGGCTGATGCGCATGCGCGCCGGCCCACCACTTGCATGAGTTGAGCTGTGCGTGTGTGTCTTCCGGCCACCACTTGCACAAGTCAAGTTGCATGCGCGTCATCCCACTGCTCATGTGGCCCGGTTCCCTTATCCCCCCACCCCCAGCCAGGCCGCTAAGCCAGAAAGGTTGGGGACTGCTGACCTAGTGCTTAAAAGGTTCTTTGGGTATGCAAACAATATTTGAAGCAAGCTGCAAATGCAAGACCATTTAAAATAGTCTTCAAAATCCAAACAAATAATAAGTTCTAAAGCTGCTTTACTATACTGTAGAGCCAAAATAAAATATAGGACCATTAATTCTAAATGAAATATTTTTGAAAGAACCATGTTTTTGTGAACAACCTAAGCAATCCGTGCATGGAAATGTTTCTGCTCTGTTGAGTACAGCCCACCCCACAAAGGCTTTTCACAGCAGCTACCTGCCTGCCTTCTTACTGCTGAAAGATCTGGTGTTAATGCCCCAACTGTCAGCTGAAGTATATGGGGAAGAAGGACATATGGAAGATTTGTCCTGAAGACATCAACGGGCCAAGGCACTGAGGGCTTTGTAAAGACTAGTCTAATGCTAGACCCTTGTACATAGCTTAGAAACCAACTGGCATTTTTGAGCTACGCCAAAAGGATTGAGCAATGTGGGCTGGCACGCTTGCTTGATTCCTACAAGCCAGAAGTCAGAATAAAGGAGCAGATTGAAAGGAGCAGCACTATTACCCCCTTGGAACACGATGCACCCAGTCAAGCCCTTGCCTAGATTTATTGCTTCTAACTTCCCTTTATTGACTTAGATGTTGAAGTGCTCCCTGTGGGCACCAGGGAGTTAAAAACAAAAGAAAAAAAATGCTGTCAGAGCATAAACCATCCAGAAAACACAACAGATGCTAAGAATCCACCCATGTAACAGGCCCTCCCATGGCCACAATAAAATTTTCTCCCCAGAAGGAGAGCTAGTTCTGTCAGGTGACATGTTAGTACAATATACTGCACTAATTAGAGGTATCCCATGGGAAACCCCTACCAGACCTTTTGAATTAACTCTGTTATGGCCCATTTCCTTCTCTTAAAATGTCTCAGCATCTGCTGTTGTGGCAGTACCAGGAGCATCGAACTTTTTTTTTTTCATTCACCTGTCTTCTTCCTAAAAGATTGTCTGCTTCTTCACATGAGTAGCCAGTTTTGTCAATGGATTGCAAAGGAATTGGCAATAATGGAGCTTTGAATGTACTGATAGCACTTTAACAAAGGCATCAAAACAGTTTGCTCATTTTGAATTCCGGCAAATCATAACTGCGATTGATTGATTGATTGATCTACAGGACTGATAAGCTTCTCCAATCACACTGATTCTGAGTGGCACATAATTTTCCAAATGTGTACGGTGGATTAAAAACAAAAATATCTCATCAACAGTGGAACTAAAAACCACAGAACACAGAATTCACAAGGAATCTAAACATTCAAACCTTCCATTAGGCAGAGAAGAGATTTTTGAGTGATATTTATGGGTTAGGTTTATGTCCTACTTTCTTTTCAGGGTGAAAACTGGCATAGTTAGCCGCAATAGTCCTCCCTCCCCATATTTTTCCCCACCACAATAATCCTACAAGGTGATTTGGGTTGAGATAGATACCTGGCCCAAGTCACTCTGTGTTGGCCCTTTGAAGTAGGCAAAGTCAAGAAACAAACATAGCAGAAACTCCAGGGATGCTTTTTATAATTGCAGGGCAGAATAACACAATCTTAAAAGCCGGTCAGAGTTTCTTCCTGACTCATCTTATACCAAATAAAATCAAAGTGGGGCTATTTTGATTTTCTTTCTCACACTTCCCTCTTTCTCAGGACTAAGTAATCTTTCTGAAAGTCTTCTGCTAATGAGTCACTCATGCCTTCCCCATTCCCAAGGCCAAGTCTACATTCCTTAAACCTAGTGTGCTTATGCCAATGAGGATAGAAAGTCAAGTAGAATCTTGGACTCCCTGATGCCAGTCCAACACTTAACCACCATATTCTACAGGCTCTCATATCCAGGTCTGCAAAAATTCCCCCTTAAGTCTTTTAAAAAACTTTTGCCAATAACTGCAAAGTAGCAGTGACTTACCAAAATTCTCCCCACCCCAGATGTCCATTGCAGCATCATATTTTCCCAGACGGTTGAACCAGGCCTTGTCAATTACAAAAAGCCCCCCAGCAATGATAGGAGTCCTGAATGGTTGAGAGAGAAAGAAAGAAATAAAATCTAATTTCAACTATTTTGCAGAAACTATTAGGTACGTGAAATAGATGCAGAGGGAGACACCAATCAATATTACTTTGTTCTTTGATGCAAGTATGGCCGATGCCACTTTTTAAAAATCTAATTGCACTGAAGGGAGAGGATGTTACTGTTGAAGGATTTGCAGTTGGCAAGATCATGATCCCCAGCAAAACTCCATGAAGGTTGTAGCATTTCTGTTGTGGCATAGCTAGTAAGGAAGAAAACGTTAGATTCCCACTCAAAAATATTCCTGCTCCTCATTGCGCTGAGATTTGGAAAAGGCTACCATTGGGAGCTGCTTCTCAGATTGTTAAAAAGTAGTCATTTTCAAAGCATTAACAGGTTCAGACGGCTCTTCTTAGGGAGAAGAAGCAAGCCTCTTCTTTTTCATATTGAAAATATATATATATGAAAGAACAAGAACTGAAACTCTGTTGTCTTAAGTTGCTGGGCTATAATTTCCCTTTTGAAACAAGAGTATTTGTCACTATTCAAGTGTTGTCACTTCTTCCTATGAGTTCTTTGCAAGATGTGTCCTTTTGTATTATCCATTTATAGCCCAGGGTGCTACAAGTCTGAGACCTGTCATCATAGGCAGTGGGGGGCTTCCCCAAGTCCAACCACTGAATGGAGAATGAGCTTTGTAGGTTTGTGTCAGAAGGTTCACAAACCATGTTATGGATCACAAGCTATGATAAGCCATAAGGTATTTTGCTTGATTTTGATATGATAACACATGCTCTAATTAATTAATAAACCAAATCACTGGCTTATTTCAATAAATTGAGATTAAACGTATCTCAATTTAGCACAAGGTTTCAACCCAGCCAGAACACATGTCTAAATGGGTTTCCTGTTATGTGCAAGAAAGGGTCATAACCAGGGGTGGGTTCCGCTTTTTGTCGCTGCCGGTTCGCTGAGTGCGTGCTTCGCTGCATGTGCATGCGTACGCAGTTCAGAGGGAATAGAACTTCCGCATTGCAACCTAGGCAAGGAGCACAGAAAACAGCTGCGGAGTGGCAATTCAATCTGCCTCCCCTGATCAGCTGGCCTTCGGAAGCAGAGATAAAGGTCAGTATAACCCAGGGGTGGCGGGCGGCCCCACTTTCACGGATACATAGAACCGATTCTCTCTCGGCTTGGAGACAGTGCTAGCGGTTCTAAAGAACTGGTCCAAACCGACAGCAACCCACTACTGATCATAACAGAACAAACAGGGTAAGAGAGTTAGAAGAATCTTTGATATCTTCTAGTACAGTCCCCGTTCATGCAGGAGACCCTATACCAGACAAATGGTTGTCCAATCTCTTCTTAAAAACCTCCAGTGATGGCGCATTTATAACCTCTGAAGGCAAGGTGTTCCACTGATTAATTGTTCTCACAGTCAAGAAATTTCTACTTAGTTCTAGATTGCTTCTGTCCTTGATTAATTTCCATCTATTGCTTCTTGTCTTACCTTTTGGTTCTTTGGAAAAAAAGGTTGACTCCCCCTCTTCTTTGTAACAGCCTCTCAGATATTGGAACACAACTATCATGTCTTCCCTAGTCCTTCTTTTCACTAGACTAGACATACCCAATTCCTGCAACCGTTCTTCATATGTTTCAGCTTCCAACCCCCTAATAATCTTTGTTGCTCCTTCCAGAATCTCAACATCTTGGTGTCAATCTGCAAATTTGATGAGTTCCCCTAATTTGTTTATGAAGATATGGAATTTTATTTGTATGAATGTAACTGAAGTTTACGTGGATTTTTAGATGTTCATGAAAGTGAATTTTTAAGAGGCAGATGAGTAGGTAGTGCCTATTTTGCCGAAGCATTGCTTTAGTTTATCTCATGATGGATGTTTGGTCCTTAAGAAATTAGCTCTGACTAAATGCAGTCTGTGAGCGAAAAAAGATTCCACCTGCATAGAAATATTGATGGGCCCAAGTAATGATTCAAAAACTTTTGGTATTTTCCTGTCATAACTTTCCCCCAGCGTGCAATGTGTGGCTAATGCATTTATCAGCACAACCCCTACTAGCCTGAAGTTTGCAGCCCTGATTATAGGTTTACAAGCTAAAAATGCATTTAGCTCTTGGGGGCTATTTACAAGACATTATTTCACAGGGGCTCTGTACCTATCCTGGTAGAAGCCTCATGTTAAATGAGGGAGTAACACTTATTCAGGAGGACAAAGGCAGGGTTTTTATGGAAGGCCTTTGTAATTGGATCAATTTTGATTTCAAAACGGAGTTATTTCTTCCCCCACCCCCCACTTTCCTCTAGATTAACTGAGAACAAAGGTTAAAAAAGGAGTACTGAGTAAGATGAGATGCACAGGAAATTGTGCTCTATGCCTGCCACACCAGCCACTTCGTAGGGTACATACTTTCTTCAGTCACCTGGTTTGCTGTCTCAAAGGGACTTTTCAGCATTCTAATGATTAAACTGTGATTAATAGAAAAGTTCAGACATGCCATTTTCTCTCTCTGTGTGTGCATGTTTACAAATATTGGGTAAGCTCATATATTATCATATGGTTAGTATCATCAGTACACTGGTGATATCCAATTATATATCTCTACCCTTGGCAAATTAAGGTATGCTGTTCATGTTTTACACCAGTTTCTGGAGGCAGTGGGGGACTGGATGGGAACAACTGAACCTTGGCAAGACTGAGTGGTTGTGGGTTTGGGGGACCTGCCAATTCTGGGGCTATGCCATCTTTGATATTGGATTGGGTTGCACTGCCTGGAACAAGGTACATAACTTGGGGTTCCTCCTAGACTTGTGACTCCTGTTTGAAGAGTAGGTGACAGAATTGGCTAGGAGGGCCATTGCACAATTTAGTGTTGTGCATCAATTGCACCCCTTCCTGGATTGGGAGACTCTCCTCATGATCACTTATGCTGTAGCCTTCTGCCTTATGGGCTAGGTCAGGGGTAGGCAAAATTGGCTCTTCTATGACTCGTGGACTTCAACTCCCAGAATTCCTGAGCTAGCCTGATTGGCTGAGAAAGTCTGGGAGTTGAAGTCCACGAGTCATAGAAGAGCCAACTTTGCCTACCCCTGGGCTAGGGTGATGTTGAATGCTTCTCTTGAAGAATATCCAGAAGCTTCAGCTGATGTATAATGCAGCAGTTGTGAACCCCTAGAGTAGCACATGTTACATCTTTGCCTCACAGGCTGCATTTCTTACCAGTTTGCTTCCAGGTCCAATTCAAGGTGCTGCTTTTGATCTTTAAAGCCCTTCATGCCTTGGGGCTGGACTGTTTGAGGGATCACTTTGCCCTGATTACATCAGGGCTGGCAGAAGAAATATGTTGCGGATTGCATCTGTAACGGAGTTATATTTGACGGGAGCCAGGAGATGAGCCATGGCATCAATGCTGTGAAACATCATTCCTCTTTAAGATGAAACAAACCCTGTCTCTCCCAACCTTCTGAACTGCAAAGGAAAGGAAGAAAGGAAGAAAGGAAGAAAGGAAGAAAGAAAGAAAGAAAGAAAGAAAGAAAGAAGGAAGGAAGGAAGGAAGGAAGGAAGGAAGGAAGGAAGGAAGGAAGGAAGGAAGGAAAGAAAGAAAGAAAGAAAGAAAGAAAGAAAGAAAGAAAGAAAGAAAGAAAGAAAGAAAGAAAGAAAGAAAGAAAAAGCAGGCAGGCAAGTGGTTGCTACTGGGTGGGAGGGTGAGCAGGTGGTTGCAAAGGTGCGAGCATAACAGGGCCAGGGGTGGCTGTTGCTAGGCAGAAGAGGGTCATGAGGGTATGTGGGCAGCCTGCAAGGCACAGTGCGGCATGACTGCAGTTGAACATGGCGGAAGCTGGGTGGGGAAGGGAGTGCAAGGTGCAGCAAGGTGCAGCATGAATATAAATAGGGTTGTTGCCAGATGGGGAAGTGTGTGAACAACTTACCAGAGTGACTTGTCACCTTCCTTACCAGCTTCCCCACTGACTTTGTTTGTGGGAGGCTGGTAGGGAAGGTCACAAATGGCAATCACATGACTGAGGGACATTACAACAATCACAGGTGCAAGCTGATTACAGGCACTCAGATCATGAACATGTGACTGTGAAGATGCTGGGACTGAGCACCAGTCATAAATGCCACTTGTTCAATGCTGTTGTATCTTTGTGCACATGTTGTTGAACAAGTGATTGTTAAATGTGTCTAAGGAAGAAAACGGATACTGGTTAACGATCACAGTAAAGTCATTCATAAGGAAAATAATGTCTGTATTTTTGCCCTGGATAATTTTCAATTCAGAGAATGCTGTAAAGAGAGAGAAGATATTCTACCACTCCAGCTACTGGAATCATGGCCAGCAAAAAAGAGAAGAGAATTTTTTTATTCTGTGGTCAATGAAGAGTTAAGTCTTGTTGGGAAGGCATCAGCCTGCCTGAAGCACCAAGAATTATAGAGCTGGAAAGGGGCACAAAGTCCACATCTAAATCCCTGTTCAGTGAAGAATCCAATTTAAAGCCTCCCCAATAGATGGCTGTCTAGCCTGTAGCTGTTGACTCTCGCCACCTCACTGAATAATTGGTTCCACTGTCCAACTGCTCTTACTGTTAGAGGGGGGGGGGAATCCTAAATATGCTTTCTTGCACTCTTGATTGATTGAAAGAGCAAGTCTTGGGGAGTGGGGAGTTCTGTTAGTCCTTTCTGCTAAGATTGCTGCTTGCATGCGGAGATGCTATGCCTCAATTTTATTTGTACTAAATTAGGACTTTTAGGAGTTTTCTTGGTGGAGAATAAAATTTCCCAGTTCTGAAAGCTCATGGTGGTGAGAGATTTCCATGAAGCAATTAGATGGCTGGGCTTTTATCCATTTTCACATACACAAAGGACTACAAGAGTTTACATTGAACCAGCGAGAGCTAAAAGGGGGTCAAGGGCACTCGAGTTCTGAATCTAATATCCCTGCACACATGGGCTGAATGTCTGAAGAGGCACCTGGAGATATGAAAGAGCTTGAACTTACCTAATTGAGAACTTTACCTATTGAACAAAGAGGAACTGGAGGGTGAAATGTCAAGGTAAGCTGCCATACTCCATTCAAAGGCTGAAATAGTGCTGTCAGCTCTGTGCTAATTTTTTATGGCGCATCTAAAAGGATGTATCCCATCGTGTTTTGTATGCTTCTTTTGCTTCTAATTAGTAAAAGTATTGGTAATCGACAATGTTCTCATGAAACAATGGTTAAATATGTGTATTTAGGCTTCCTTCAACTGAAGTTTCAGAAAAGATTTCCAATAGCTTAGCATGCTTAGGGTCAACAATCAAACCACACATGGAAGAAGGAACAGATACTATTGTGATCTGCAGAACTTGTTCCATGTACACACTTATGCCCATAGAATACCCAAACTATATTTGTACCAAATGTCAATTAATCAAATTACTAGAAGAAAAAGTAAAGGGTCTAGCGGAAACGCTAACCACCCTGAAACTCAACCAACAAAATGAAAAACCCCAAACCTTGCAAAAAGAATATGCACAAATTGAACATAAAAATGACCAAGCAACTTCTAAAAGAGTTGACCCCTTAGAGGAAGAAAACAGATGGAAACATGTCACTCATAGAAAAAAACACAAACTTAATACAAAACCACTGTCCAAACCAACCCACTCTGATGCAGCCCCACTGGTGCTGAGCAATCGATATCATGGACTCCCAATAGAAGAAAACAAGCAGACACATAGAAAAGAAGCCCCATCAAATGTCCCTAATAAAGTAGCACCATCAAATGCTACTGTGATAGATTAAAAAAAACACCCCAAACATCCCCAGGAAAAAAAAGGTGAGTGTTGGTGATAGGAGATTTAATTCTCAAGGGAACTGAACCTGCTGTCTGCAGACCAGACAGTCAATCGAGAGAGGTATGTTGTCTCCATGGAGCTAAAATCAAAGATGTGGCTGAGAAACTAACCAAAATAATAAAACCCACAGACTACTACCCCCTTCTAGTACTACATGTAGGGACGAACGACACAAAAAAAGACTTGAAAACAATATTGAGTGATTACAAGCAGCTAGGCAAGAAAGCCAAGGACTTAGGTACACAAGTAATTTTTTCATCTGTACTGCCAGCAACAACATACAAAAAGAGAATGAAGAATTCTAGACGTGAACCACTGGCTAAAGAGCTGGTGCCGCCAAAAAAAACTTTGGATTCCTTGACCATGGACTGTACTACCTCCAAGATGGGCTTTTGGCAAGGGACAGGTTACACTTCACAAAGACTGGGAAGAATGTTTTCAGAAAAACTACTGGCTCAACTTATCAGGAGGGCTTTAAACTAAAATTGAGGGGGGAGGATGACCAATCTTTAGGATCTCCAGGACCTAATTCCAAGCAAAAACCCCTAGAAAACAAGGCAAATAAAGAAGTAAGGAGGGATGGGAAGGAAGACAAAATCAAACACCAAATAGGAGACACAGGAAGCACACCCAGAGACAGGCACAAAGATCTCAAGTGCCTATATACAAATGCACAAAGCCTGGGGAACAAAGAGGGTGAACTTGAAATATTAATACACGAAGGTAGATATGACATAGTTGGAATAACAGAAACTTGGTGGGACGAAACTCATGACTGGAACACACTGATAGAAGGATACAAACTCTTCAAAAAAAACTGACCCCAAAAAAGAGGAGGAGGAGTTGCACTGTATTTATTGCTACAGAGTTACATGAAACCAAAGATGAAAACCTCCTAGAATGCATATGGATCAACATAAAAGAAAAAAAAAGAATGACATGGCCATAGGTGTATACTATAGGACACCCAATGAAGCAGAAAAAATAGATATCCTTTTTGCCAACCAACTAACAAACATATGTAAGAAACACACAACTATAGTAATGGGGAACTTCAATTACCCTGACATCAATTGGAAAACTAATTGTGCACCAAGTGAGAAATCAAACAGGTTCCTAACCAACCTAGCTGACAACTTTGTTATCCAAAAGGTAGAAGAGGGAACTAGAGGGACAGCCATACTGGACTTAATACTTACAAACAAAGAAGAAATGATAGAGGGAGTTGAAACTGCAGGAACCCTGGGTGAGAGTGACCATGTCATATTAGAATTCAACATAACGCAAACACAAACAATACAACACAATGATACCAAAGTATTAGATTTTAAAAGAGCTGATTTTAATAAACTCAGAGAGAACTTGGGAAAGATTCCTTGGATGAAAATCCTAAAGGGAAAAACAACTCAAGAATCTTGGGAAACTCTGAAAAACATTATCATAAAAGCCTAGACCAGCACAATACCAATGAGAAAGAAAAACAAGAAATCCAAGAAGAAACCAGCAAGGCTACACAAAGATCTCTATGACAAATTGAAAGACAAAAAGGACAAGTACAAAAAATGGAAAGAGGGACACATAACTAAGGCAGGATACCAGCAGATAGCCAGAATCTGCAAAGATGAAGTCAGGAAAGCAAAGAATGAACAAAGAATGAACAAAGACTTGCAACAAAAGTCAAAGACAACAAAAAAGTTTCTTCCAACATATAAACAACAAGAAAAATACAAGGAAACAGTTGGCCCACTAAAGAGAGAAGATGGCAAGGAAATAACAGGCAACAGAGAGAAAGCAGAGCTGCTTAACTAATTCTTTGCATTGGTCTTCACACAAAAAGAAACTATAGCCCAACCTACCAGAAATATAACTGCAAAAAAACAGACTGGAAACAAAAGTTAAAATAAGCAAAAAAAAAAAAAAAACCCCAGTAAGAGAACAACTGTCTGAACTTGACAAATACAAATCACCAGGACTGGACGGATTACAACCCAGAGTTCTAAAAGAACTGGCAGATGTCATCACAGAACCACTGCATCACATCTTTCAAAAATCCTGGAACACTGGGGAACTACCAGAGGACTGGAAAAGAGCTGACGTGGTTCCCATCTTCAAAAAAGGAAAAAAACAGACCCAGGAAACTACAGACCAATCAGCCTAACTTCAATACCTGGGAAAATACTGGAAAAGATAATAAAAAAACAGGTCTGCCAACACCTAGAAACGAGTAAAGTAATAACTAGCAGCCAGCATGGGTTTGTTAAAAACAGATCATGCCAAACCAATCTCATTTCATTCTTCAACACAGTGACTAAATTAGTAGACCAGCGAAATACTGTAGACATAATATACTTAGACTTCAGAAAGGCATTTGACAAAGTAGACCACAACCTACTTCTTCGTAAGCTAGAAAAAAATGGGATAGACAGCTCCACCACCAGATGGATTCACAACTAGCTGACAAACTGTACTCAACGAGTCGGGTCGAAGTCTACATGGAGGGAAGTAAGCACTGGGGTACCACAAGGTTTCGCCTTAGGCCCAGTACTCTTCAATATCTTCATAAACGACTTAGTTGAGGGAATAGAAGGGGAACTTACCAAATTTGCAGATGATACTAAGCTGGCAGGAATAGCTAACATCCTAGAAGAAGGCTCAAGATCCAGATGGATCTTGACAGACTTGAACACTGGGCCCTAGCTAACAAAATGAAATTCAATGTAGAGAAAAGTAAAGTCCTACACTTAGGTAAGAAAAACCAAACGTATACATATAAACTGGGTGAAACCACACTTAATAGCAGTGACTGAGAGGGATCTTGGAGTCCTAGTGGACAACCAGCTAAACATGAGCTAGCAGTGTGCAGCGGCAGCCAAAAAAGCCAATGTAATCCTAAATTGCATTAACTGAGGGATACAATCTAGATCAAGTGAAGTACTAATACCACTCTATAAAGCCTTAGTTAGACCACACCTAGAGTACTGCATCGAGTTTTGGTCACCACACTATAAAAAAGATGTTGAGACTCTAGAAAAAGTGTAGGAGAGCAACCAGGATGATTAGGGGACTGGAAACTAAAACATATGAAAAACGGTTACAGGAATTGGGCATGGCTAGTCTAGTGAAGAGAAGGACCAGGGGAGACATGATAGCAGTGTTCCAATATTTGGAACTGCCACAGAGAGGAGGGGATCAAGCTATTTTCCAAAGCACCTGAAGGCCAGATAAGGAGTAATGGATGGAAACTGATCAAGGAGAGATTCAACCTGGAAATAAGGAGGAACTTTCTGACAGTGAGAACGATCAACCAGTGGAATAGCTTGCCTTCAGAAGTTGTGGGAGCTTCAACACTTGAGACTTTCAAGAAGAGACTGGACTGATATTTGTCGGAAATGGTGTAGGGTCTCCTGCATGAGCGGGGGGTGGGTGTTGGACTAGATGACCTACAAGGTCCCTTCCAACTCTGTTAATCTAATCTAAAAACTAATCAGCTGGCACTCTCCTCAGTATGCAATTGACCCTTTCCCACTTCAAAAAAATCTTGTAGTTGCTTTGAGTTTCCTATTTTGAATCTAGTCACTTACTTGATGGGCTCTGTGGGATCTGTTCGCTTGGCTTTTTGCTCTGGAGAAAGTTGTTCCCATTTAAAATGAAGACTCCAGTCAAATCCTAAATATGAAATGCACAGAAAGAGATTAAGAAACAGATGTCAACCAGTTGCAATCATGAACTTTCAAGCAATGTCATTATTTAGGCTACACTAATTGCAACGAGGAGTTTGGTAGCAACTTTTCAGAGTTAACAAAATATATTAAACTTACCTGACAAGTATGAAGGTCACATGTGGAAAGATTACAAGTGTGTAATCAATTAACGATTTGAAATGCATTAAAAACATTGTGTTTGTTATAATGCTATTTTGATGTTTAGGAGGCTCTCCACTAATTGTTCCAAAATAGCTAATTTAAGATCTGTGATGGAGTGTCCTGGGAGGCTGGCTGAGTGAGGTTGATAAGGTTCTGTCTCAGTGCCTTTCCTAAAAGAACCATCTTCTGACTTGACCTACCGCCTAGAACTGAAGATATTCCATCCTTAACCTTGGATGGGGTTCACTTTCCCATTTAAAAATGGTGTTCAATCTTAGAATATTCCTGAACTCACAGCTCCTGTTCCACAGCTTTACAGCTTCATCTGATCTTCACAGCACAGCTTTATCTGATGTAGCAGTTGCTGTCTTCCTTAGATCAGGAGGCCCTTCAGTCAGTCATATACCAGTCATTTCATAGCTCAACTACTGCAATGCACTCTATGTGGGACGGCTTCAAATGGTACAGCAATAGCAATGGCACATTTATATACCGCTTTACAGCCCTCTCTAAGCGATTTACAGAGTCAGCATATTGCCCCCAACAATCCTGGTCCTCATTTTACCCATCTCGGAAGGATGGAAGGCTGAGTCAACCTTGAGCTGGTGAGATTTGAATTGCCAAATTGCAGGCCGCCGGCAGTCAGCAGAAGTAGCCTGCAGTACTGCATTCTAACCACTGCGCCACCATAACTCAATGAGTATGAGCAGTGATGGACATTCTTGGTAGGCCCATATGAACCACTGGTTTGAGAGCAGAGTTGTGCTTACTGGTATATTTCCAGGTGTGATTCAAGGTGCTGGCTATGACTGATTATGTTATGGAGTGCCTATGTTCCATATGATGTGATCTGAAAGAGTTGGTGTGCCAAAATCATCAAAGACATCTATTTGGAAACCCAGAAGTGGTCCATCTCTGTAGCGGAGCTGCCCCCTGTAGTGAGATCCCCTAATGTTTTTATTGCTCTCATCTTGCTGGCATTGTGGAAAGCCTTAAAGACCTGGCTGTTCTCCTTGGGTTAGGGTGGCTGAAGAGTTGCCGGATTAGGGGTGGGGGTGATTAGCCAGATTTGCCACCAGCTCTGTTTATTTTTTTTTCATAATTATTGTAACCTACAGTATTTTTGGAGTATAAGACGCACCTTTTTACCCCCAAAAGTAGGGTGAAAACTTGGGTGCGTCTTATACACCAAATGTAGCCCCAGCCATCCCCGCCCTTTGCCCTCTGTCTTCCAGCAATTTACCTGTTTGCAGCAAACAGGGAAGAGCCTGTTAAGACAAGCAAGTCCTTAGCAGCTTCCCGATGCCCAGCTGATTTGCCATGTGCTAAAATGAAACTGAAACGGAAACTGCAAAGAGACAAATAGCTGGGAGAGACACACAGATTTTTATTTTCTGTTGAACTGGATGAAAGGGGGTAAGTGAATAACTATAAATGTCTGTAGAATCTTCAAATTATTAGACTTATTTTTTAAAGACTGCTTTATTATTGTTCTAGCCAGGTATCTCCAACCTTGGCAATTTTAAGATTTGTGGACTTCAACTCCCAGAATTCCACAGCCAGCTTTGTTAGCTTTGCTGGCTGTGGAATTCTGGGAGTTGAAGTCCACAAGTCTTAAAGTTGCCAAGGTTGGAGACCCCTGTAAATCTAGACAACTTAACAAAATAAAGAAGCTTTTTAAAATAAATGCTTGCTCTGAAGAGGCCCAGTGCTATTGTATCTTCTTTTAAATAATAGAGAATAATGTATACTTCCAGAAATGTTAATTAATTTTAACAGCTTGTACAAGTATAGTCTGAAATGTAAGTGTGTCCTGTTTAGTATTAGAGTTAATTCCTGACTTACCTTGGAGTAGATCTATTTAAATAATTGGGAGGAGTTAGTGTGACTACATTTAAGAAAACTTTCTGGCATAATGTACATTTCTCCAATTCTTCGCTATTTCTATGGGTCAAGCACACATGCACAGAAATACACAGCAAACAGTGTATATCATCTGTGCTGTTTGCTGTTTGGCAAATTGCTTGGAGGCAGAGGCCTTTTTTCCTTGTTTTCCTCCCCCAAAACTAAGGTGCGACTTATACTTCGGTGCATCTTATACTCTGAAAAATACGGTACTTTTATGAGAGCTAATTTGATATAGTGGTTAAGGCAGCGGCCCCCAATTCTTTGGCACCAAGGACCAGTTTCGTGGAAGACAATTTTTCCACAGACCAGGGGGTGGAATGGTTTAGGTTTTGCTCACTTGCCCACTGATCAGCTCCAGCTGTGCGATTCCATGGCCCTGGAATTGGGGACCCCTGGATTTAAGCAGCAGGCTAGAACTAGGAATCCAAGAGTTTAAGTCCTGCAAAGGCAGTTGGGTGACCATAAGCCACTCTTTTTTTTCTCCTAGGAAATTGGCAATGACAATGGCAAACCACTTCTGAAAAGTCTTGCCAAGAAAATTGCAGGGACTTGTCCAGATAGTTTCCAAAAAAACAGACACAACTGAACAGAAGATATTTTTTTATCCTGTTGGTTTTATTTACGCTATCAACAATCAGTCTAAAGTTGAATAGAATAAATTAAATTAAGTTAAATTAAATTAAAATGCTGTGTTGACTTTGTTCATATTTGGAGTCCTTATGTCAAACTTGTGTCTGTTAATACTTCTGTGCAAATTCTGAGCCACATGGAAGACAGAGGAGCATTGCTGGCAGATGATGGCATATATCATGTTAGAGGAACACCATCTGTAGGCTTCTTGCGGGATAAAATTGTTGGGGCCAGTGATGTAAAGCAAGCATCCAGATTTGCTATGGGATCTGATTCCTATGTTAGCATGAGATTTCTGTTGTTTCTGATTGATTGCAAGAAGCTGCTTTCGTTTGGATGGTGATTTGAATGCAGATATGGGTTTGCCAATCAGTGCCTTAAAACGCATTGTCCAGTTTGTGCTGTGAGTTATTAATAAAGTATTGAGCGTCTTGAGATGTCAGTTGTAGGTGATAATTAGTGATGTTTTCTTTTTGTGGTCTTTTTTTGTGGTTCCAAAATTGTGAGAATTGATTTGACTATTGATTTGTTTATTGATCTCACCGAGTTCAGATTCCTTGAATGCCTGGTTGTAGCTGTAGTGGACTTGAGACGTTGCTAACAAAGTTATTTTGAAAAATTGAAAAAGTAGTAATATTCTGATTTAATTTAATTTAATTTAATTGAATTGAACATTCTTATAGGCCGCCCAACTCCCATGGGACTGATATTGAAAATGGGACTCAAGTTGTGTGTGACTTACCCATTTTTAAAAGGCATTTTCATCTACTAATAAAAAATGACCTATATGCATAGATTTTATATTTTTGTAATGTTAGATAATTTTCATATCTGTCTGTCTGTCTGTCTGTCTGTCTAACTATCTAGCCACCATTGATCCATCTATCCCTTCCTCCTAAGGAGATCAAAAATCTGTTTAACATTTTAGTAATAAGAGGCATATGCAGGCTCTGCTTTTCTGTATTCTGATTGTTTCAGTAATTTTTCATATATTTCTTTTCAATGTTTTTGTACCTTTTATTTTTTTCACTTTCTGTAAAACTTGTTAGGAAATATTTTAGATTTTCTTTTTAAAAAACAATAAGATCATTTTATGTTTCTGCTTTGTCTCAGTTTGAGGATAATCATGGAAATATAACAATACAGATGTGACAAAGGACATTAAAAAGAACTTGAATTAGCACAAGTTAACACTGATCTTACAAGTATCCACTAAATGTTTGCTAAGAAAAATTAAAAGGCAAAAGAAAATCTTGACTAAAACCTACTGGTCAATTAAAATAATTAATATCTTAGTCAATGAAGCTGGTTTGATCTTCCATTTTTTGAAGTAAAAACAATTCTGGAAATCTTTCATAAATCATTGTTTATTTCACTAAACCAAGAACCTGTAGCTACAAACCTCAGAGCAAGTACAATGTTTAAAAATATTATTTTGGCACTGACGTAACAGCAGATTTTATTCTTTAGTTGATAGGTATAACTTTCTATTATGTGAATGATCTGAGAAACTATATGGTTATTGTTGTTTTTGTTTATGTGGATTGGGGAAAACATATTAGACAATCCAAGCTGTGGACTGAGTTAACATATTGTGAACAATACTTATCAGAATGTCTCTATTAATTCCATACCACTCAGCTTTTCTTATATGTTTTGTTCATACACTTGTCGAAACTATCATGGGTCTAGGGTGATTACAAACTCACCTCCTCTTAGATCGGAAGAAGCTGCCACATAAGCAAAGGTGTCCAAATTGATGATATCAATAACTGGACTCACCACATGGGTTGGATCCTGATAATAACAAAGAAAGCAGGTTATGTTTCTGAAAGCCGTTATCTTTTTAACAGAATAAATGTGCCCATAGGAGATGATTTATGTGACTTTCTTTTGCTTATTGATTATATGGAAGACCTATTGCATTTCCAAGCACTGAAACTAATATAAACAATACCTGGGGGAAATATGATTATATCATCAGATGCAATGACGACAACTAAGAAGGTAGTGAAAGTGGCAAAAAGAGAGAGGTCTTTGTAGGATACAGTCGAGAATTAAAAGTAATAGAATATTTATAATACGTTGGTTCTGTTTTAGGGTCAATTTTCTTCCACATGTTCTTTCAAGTTTAGTGCTCTTTATTTTACCACAAATGTTACAGCATACTAAAGAGAGTCACTAAATATTGTTGGTGACCCTTATTCTTGCTATTTTGAAAGGAAAAACAATTTCTACTACAGCTAGCCCATTCTAGCTGTAGTAAAACTTAACCAAGGAGGAGGAAGGTTGTGCTACTAGATCAGAATCAACAGAATATCATTTTTGGGGGGGAAACAAATGATAGGCAGCCTCTTGTTGTTCTCACAGAAAGGCTGTGCATCATCCCAAACAATGCCACGTGGCAAAAAACATGTGAGTTATTAAAAAAGAGATTCCTCTCTCAGAAGAAATCAATTCATTATTTAATGAGTTAAAAATTAGAAAAATGACCAGAGCTGTAGTTCAATTATATTGATATGGGAATCTTTTTAGTATATTTGAGTCTTTTTCTGCTCTCGTGTGTTCAGCAGTTGGAATTTATGCACTAACTGACCACTTTGAGATCGTTTCTAAAAGCATCAGTAAATAGATACAGGATCCTTCCATGTAAAAGAAGGTCCCCTAATGTATGAATGAGTTTATTGGGCAGCAAATTAAATAACAAATCCCAACACCCAATCTAGTACCAATTGAATACCAGTAGCTGTGCTCTCTTGGGATTCTGGGAGTTAAAGATCACATTTCAAGAATGGGAAGAACAGAAGCATTCATAAAAAGCAAGGAGAACATGTCAAAATGCTTTTAATGACTTTTTAGACAGTAAGACATCATCTCCTGTGATAATTACTTTTTTTGCAAACCCTACATTTACTGTTCATTGTTGAGAAAGTGTAGAGATTTTGTTCAATCATTTCATGGAGAATTATACATATTTTGGAACCGTTTGTTTACTTATCGCAATGATTTCCATCTTGCTTTTCAGGACAACAATTTTCCTGAAGCAGATTACAGTCAATATAAACATTTTTTAAAAAATAAAATGAAATGATTATTATTTAAAACTAAAACACAACAGCCATAACACAGGGTGTGAGGAAGGGAAGGCAGATTCCCACTGAGCAGGTTTATGGGATAGATTTCACTTTTCTTCTTTACAGACATTCTTAGGTGGGGAAAAGTTCAAATCATGTTTTTAGGATAATCTGTGCCTCCCTCCCTCTCTTTCCATTTATGGATTCTTCTCACAGGGCAGTTAGTGGTGGAAGGCAACAGAAGGGGAGTGGGGGAAGAGGCAGGGAAAGGTTGCAGGTGAGCCAAATTCTGAGATGGTCTTCAGATCCATTCCTCTCTTTCCTGCTTGGGATCCTTCCAAAACAGCACTTCATGCTTATGGCCCAATAAAGGGAGGATCTCATCAAATCACTAAGCAGATCAATCAATTTGGAACATATTCTTGCACTTGGATTGCAAATATATGCATGCATACATACATAATAGGTGCTGTTAACTGCCAATGGGTCAACAAGAAAGCAAACAAAAGGAGGACATGCATATTTTTGAATACTTATCAGACTATTAAGTTGCCCTGTTAAAAATAACTATCTTTTCATAAATGTGAGGGTTCTATGCTTTCTAAGGACTGGACATAACACAGTATAACAAAGCTGTACACAATGCTTTACTGCAGCACACACCTTCCCCAACAACAGGCTATTGCTTTGGGTCAATTCTAGGCTTTGCAAGGTGAAGTTGCCATGTAAGTATGTCTTTAATATCCAGTCCTTTATACACAGTCTTTTAATACTCAGTTTAAATTCTCAAGGTCCATAAAGAAGCATACAATTTTTGCCTTTTTCCAAAAGTTCTTGAACTACTTGGGATAAAATGCTTTCAGTATGGTTGCTCCTCTTCTAGTTGCTCCCAAGCTCCAGGTCAGGGTCCAAGCTCTGCTCTTAATCAGAGCTACTTCTGAGCACTCCAACTGAGCTCCCAAGCCAAGCTCCAGGCAGAAATCCCACCAAGAAATGCTGCATATTGTAGCTTGCAGTCCTGGCAGTTGACTGATATTCATCTGTCAGTCGTTGTTAGATGTCATGTTAAGAGCCTCCGTGGCGCAGTGGTTAGAGTGCAGTACTGCAGGCTACTTCTGCTGACTGCCGGCTGACTGCAATTTAGCAATTCAAATCCCACCAGGCTCAAGGTTGATTCAGCCTTCCATCCTTCCGAGGTGGATAAAATGAGGACCCAGATTGTTGGGGGCAGTATGCTGACTCTGTAAACTGCTTAGAGTGGGCTGTAAAGCACTGTAAAACGGTATATAAGTCTAAGTGCTATTGCTATTGCTATCTCTTGTTTCCTCACTTGTAATCTGTTTGCTATCTCCTTTTCTCCTACAACACCCCCTCCCCCCACACACTATCTTAGCATTTGTTTCTATAAGCTAAGGAACTGGATGGGGTATGGTTGCTTCTGGACATCAGAATGTCCTTGGAAATGCCAAGGTGTGGCTCATTTGGCAGGCAGCTGGAACACAAGTATGGATGCATATAAGTAAATGAATGCATGCAAGAGCCTTACTGAGCTTTGGGGAACTTGGGTGGGAAGCATTTCTACCTGGCTGCAGTTGCTTTTCCCAAGCAGAGACAACAACCCACAGCTGCTTTTCCCAAGCAGAGACAACAAGCTTCAATTCCTCATAATAATAAAAAAATTAGATTGCATTTTTATACTTATATTATTCTGGCTTGATCACTTTTCATGGGTGGACAGATGCCATAAAGCACTTAGAATCAAATATGTGTTGCAATGGTAAGCATATTGCAAATAGTTATGAATAGTTTTTTATTTTGCCATTTCCTTCCAAAAATACTTGAATTCTAATGAGGGCCCCATTCAAGGCTTTCTTCTATTAAATGTCCTTACGTATGTACTTACTTACTTATTCAATGTATATAGCACCCATTTCAGCAAAGATGTTAATCTAAGCAAACATCCTTTAATGGTGTACAAAACATGTTTAATTGACAGCCCTCTGTTTTGAACTTTAAACACTTCCAGATGATGACTTTGCACACCAAAACAGCGTTTTGCACATTCCTAATCTATATCAGAAATATTTCTTTGAGAAATTGGCCAGGAAGCAATCTAAAGTGACGGAGGTGATGTAGAAAAACTCCAGAAAGGTTTGAACTTTGATGCTTAATTAAGCAATGGCAGCTTAATTAAATCTGTAACATTGCCTTATACCATAATTTGAGCTTTTTCTATTACTAGATCATCCTTCTGGATATATTTCATTATCCCAAAGCCAATTGCCACATTCCTGCCACTAGTTGGGATCCTGTGGTCCCAGGTGACTTTCTACCTGCAAGCTTACAACTTCCCTAATTGCCTTGTGTAGCAGCACTGAAATGGCAAGAACTTTCCAAACTTTCATTCCCACAGGAGAAATGGGTCCCAACATTCTCTAACTTAGTTCATTTGAGGAACCTTGGTGGAAAAGGTGTTGCCCTTTGATGCACCATTTTGCCCAGCAGAGGGAAGAAGAGGGAGTCAAGCTATTCTCCAAAGCACCTGAGGGTAGAACAAGAAGCAATGGGTGGAAACAAATCAAGGAAAGAAGCAACTTAGAACTAAGGAGAAATTCCCTGGCAGTTAGAACAATTAATCAGTGGAACAACTTGCCTCCAGAAGTTGTGAATGCTCCAACACTGGAAGCTTTTATGAAGATGTTGGATAACCATTTGCCTAAGCAGGGGGTTGGACTAGAAGACCTCCAAGGTCCCTTCCAACTCTGTTATTCTATTCTAAATAGAAAATAAATTATATTCTAAATCTGAGTCCTTTGGGAGTTGGGCGGCATATAAAAATGCCAAATAAATAAATAAATAAATAAAAACAGAGATAATACAGCCCTAAAAAGCAAAGAAAAAAAACTTCCCACAATTCCAGGAAAAAAACATTATATCTATGTGTGCGATGTGGTCGCATTATTGCTCCACCCATTGCTGGTGACAGCCCAGAAACTCTCTTGGTTGCTTCTCCTCTTCCGACAGGTTGGCGGTAGGGATCAGAAATTATGTAGGTCTATCAATGAATACACAGTCTTCTTCTCACTCTTCTGTGCAGACGTTCCCTCCAATCAATTTACAAAAATGCTTCTCCTCCTCCTCTTCCTTCATACCCTTGTATTATAACCATTTAGAAATAGCTGCCTGAATGTATTCCCACAATGAATAATATTAACCACTGAAAGCATCTGCCTGACATTAATGCCGTCTGCCACCTTTCCTTAATTATTTGGCTTCACACTCTTTCATGTCATTTGCCCTTGTTGCCATTAGTTATGATTATGGAAGGTTGTTTTATTTATAACACAAATTCTTCATATCATACATAGCAGTGTGCCATTGCATCCAATCAGAATCAGATTCAGTGACAGAAAGAGAAAATGAGGCCAAAGAAAGTGAGATAAAAATGAAGAAAAAGAAACCTTATGATTGTCATGTGTTAAATGAAAGATGAAACTTGGTAGACAATTTCAGATTCACCACAAGCAGGTGGCAAAGATAGCAAATTGGGCCATTGAACGTATGTTTCTATAATATCCATTTTTCCAGATAAATACAAAAATGAAAAGGTGGCTATATCTAGACCAGCATTTCTTAAACTTGTTTTTCCCAGGACTCCTTCCCACTTTTAAAAATAATAGAGGACCTATAGAGAGCTATTGTTTGCATGTTATATTTTTCTATATTTACCACAATAAAATTTAAAATTAATGCCTGATGATTGCCTGATAGGATTTTAATACTGTATTGTTTTTCAACATAGACTAGGAAATAATTTTGATTTTATGGACCCATAAGTGGGTCTTGGGATTCCCAGGTGTCTTGGAACCACAGCAGAGGTGGGTTTCTGCAGGTTCAGACCGGTTCTATAGAACCGGTAGTGGGAATTTCCCCCCGCTCACCGAACCAGTAGCGATGGCCGACTGGACATGCCCCTGCCAGCTCTCTCAGCGGTGCCTATGGTGCCGCCATCTTGTTTTTTTGCTTCTGCGCACGTACAGAAGCTGGGTTTTTAGCTCTGCACATGCACGTGCAAAGTGTGTGCGCGCCCACGCAATGCATGAGAAAGCGAACCGGCAACGAGGTAAGCCAGAACCCACCCCTGAAACACAGTTTAAGAAACATTGATCTAGAAACCATATAAACATGAAACAATGCCTGGTCTATGAATCAAAGTTCAATTCAGAATGGTGATTTTGACTAATAAAGTACAACAGTTTTGGTACACTCTGAAGTTTCTGCAAACCAATATGACGATATTTCCCAATTTTAGAGTTACTCAAAAAGCCCCATGTTTCTGACATATAATCTCACCAACTGATTTAATAAGAACAAGACATCCATCCTATGGGTAACCTTATTTCCATATAAACTTTCCACAGCAAGTTTTTAGAGATGGAAGAGATAGTTAAAGTCCTGTTTAGTGCACAGATCCAAATTAAAGAACTCTTGACAAATGGTAGTTGAATAATCATTGAAAAAAACACAACAATACACTGGGATGAAGGAAAGTCCACTTCAATCCACTGGCTGAAGGAAGTAGATGAAGGAAAGTTCATGGGATTTTGGAAAAATTGGTTTTGCTTCTATTAATACTGCTTTTTCTAACATTAATCTGGAATCTGAGATGTGTACAGTAATAATTCTTAAAATACTTGAAAATTGCTATCAGCTTCCTCTTCTCTTTCCAAAGCTAAACATACCCGGTTGCCTCAACTTTATTTATAAGCATCTTCATAAGTATTCATAAGCATTTACAAGCACTGCATTATACTGCTGACCCACATTCATCTTGTGAACTAAATTTTCAATATCCTTTTCACATCGTGAATTCTTCAAAGCAACCAAAAGGCTTGCCTGGGCTGCATTGTGCAAAGAGGAATTGTTTTCGGTTGCATATAAAATATATAAGTAATGTATATAAGTAATAAACTTACTTTCTTAAATATTTTTAATTATCTTGTGGGGCCGCATTACTAGCTGTCCAGGCAGGCCTGAAGGCCATGGGTTGAACACACCTAGTTTAAAGTATATTCTTTCTTTTCATTTTTTTCTTGACTGAAGAATGTTACATTTGTTTCAATAATATTTCATCACCCTTTTCGCTATCCAAGCAAGATAATTTTTATTTATTTAATTTGTATCCCACCTTTATTATTTTTACAAATAACTGAAGGCAGTGAAATATCCAACACACCTAACTCTCCCTTATTTCCCCCACAACAACCACCTTGTGAAGTGGGTTGGGCTGAGAAAGAGGGACTGGAACATAGTCACCCAGCTGATTTTCGGGGCTAATTTTGAGTTTTATTTCTGTTTTTTAGAGTATTAACTCTTCTCATCCAATTCTATGACTGATCATAGATTGCAAATGGCAAAGATTGTAGAAGGCAGGCAAAATATGGCAGGCAAGAACAGGCAAGAAGGTAGGCAAGAACAACAAAGAATGTTCTTTCTGCGCCAACTCAGGAAGCTCAAACTACCCAAGGAGCTGCTGATACAGTTCTACAGAGGAATTATTGAGTCTGTCATCTGCACCTCTATAACTGTCTGGTTTGCAACCCAACAAGACAGACAGAGACTTCAGAGGATAATCAGAACTGCAGAAAAAACAATTACTGCCAACCTGTCTTCCATTGAGGACCTGTATACTGCACGAGTCAAAAAGAGGGCCATGAAAATATGTACAGAGTTACAGACCCCTCACATCCTGGACACAAACTGTTTCAACTCCTACCCTCAAAACGACGCTATAGAGCACTGCACACCAAGACAACTAGACACAAAAACAGTTTTTCCCCGAAAGCCATCACTCTGCTAAACAAATAATTCCCTCACCACTGTCAAACTATTCACTAAGGCTGCATTACTATTACTATTAGTCTTCTCATTGTTCCTATCACCCATCTCCTCCCACTTATAACTTGTTGCTTGTATCCTTACGTTTTATATCAATAATTGATTGTTTCCTGATTGCTTATTTGTACCCTATGACAATCATTAAGTGTTTTACCTCATGATTCTTGACAAATATATCTTTTCTTTTATGTACACTGAGAGCATATACACCAAAGATAAATTCCTTGTGTGTCCAATCACATTTGACCAATAAAGAATTCTATTCTATTCTATTCTATTCTATTCTATTCTATTCTATTCTATTCTATTCTATTCTATTCTATTCTATTCTATTCTATTCTACTCTACTCTACTCTACTCTACTCTACTCTACTCTACTCTACTCTATATCATTGTAGAGAGGAGCCAAGATTTTAATTTTCCCTCCCTTTCCTTATTTTTTATTTCTAAAGTAATTAACAGTATAAGGTAATCCATTCCACCAGCTGAAATTTGGCAAAAAATGCAGCATATTTCAGTGACACAATCTCAGTGTTTTAGGAGCAAGTGCTTCCCACATGGCAGCATAAAGACAAAGCTTCATAACTGAATCTTATGTGACACTTAACCGATAACCTACCTTGCAAAGTCAGCTACATACTACTCTTTCAGAAAAATAAATCAAACATTTCATATTTTTCCTTGTGTCTATGTTTTGTCCTCACTGCATATTTCTGATGTGCTGCTGAACATATGAAAGGACCCCTTCGACTGAACATGCTTGTAACAATACTGGAGAATAATCAAATATATACTATTAATCACATGATCAATATGTTCTGGTTTTGAAGGGTGGCATTGATTTTTTAATGGCCACTCTGGACTTTAACTGCCTAGCTTCTTCATCTATTTGGATCTATTATTAACTTCTCACATGGCACCGCATAACATTAATTTAACTCTCATATAATTTGGGAAATTCTATTGACCTTTTCAAGAGACTAAGGCCATAGGACTAATTTATTCTACTTCAAAATATTGAATACTGTTTGAAAATTAAATGTTACAACATAACACTAGCATATTGTTCATGATTTAGTGCAGAATCTCCTTTCCACCCACCCGGCTTATAATTATCAAGGAGAACTCAAAGATACTTCTCATTTTGGCTGATTCATATAAAGTAATATAACTTAATGTGCTACCTGCAACATCTCTCCTCAAAATAGGAAGATTTTTCTTTAAAAAGCGGGGTGTGGGGGGGACAGAAACCCTTTCAGTTGGAAATAGAATATTGCCATCCAGTGATTCATTACTGTGGTTTTACAAAGATTGATTCCTTTTTGTAAAAAAAAAATGCCTTGGGCCTCATAATTACATTTTCAGGAAAAGTTATTTGCTTGAAACAAATTGGTAATGGTAGATGCATCAGTCCTCTAAATAAAAGCAGCAAAGCATATGAACACATTTCTCCATGCATATGCTGAACCAGTTTCCCTCTGAATGATACACTGTTGTTTTGTGATGTTCTTCTGAATTCACGCATGCTCTCATCGGAAAAAAAATGCTGATATCTTCAGCCAAATCTACTGTTTTACAAAGAATAAAGTGCTTTAGAAGACTCACACATACATTGAGGTGTGCATATGGTCACATCATTCCTCTGATAAGCACTTATCAAGATGAGGCACGCACACAATGTGCGCAATAAAAACGTGACTCTCAGGTAAGTGAGTTGCATGAATGTCTGAAACTGTCAAATTTTGATATCAGAAAAAGTGGTGATGAAAATGAGTGGGATAAAACTCACTGAGTGGACAAAATAGCTTTTTGGGATAGGAAAGAATAGCTTAATACTTGGTAATTGCACCAAAGTGAAAGAGAACTGGGTTCAAGAGAAGTCCAATCTGTGATAGCAAAATGTTCTGCTAGTATTCCATAACTAAACACATAGTGAAGAGATGCCCCAATATATATTGAATTAAGCAAGCATGAAAGTATTGAAAGCAGCTGCCATGGTATGAAAGATGGAACACAATTCTGAGGAGGAAGATGATACTGTACTGAAACAATGATCATTGCGCTCTATCTTATAAAAGAAGAGAAGAAAACAACACAAAGGAACATCTTTTATAAGGATATTAAATTATGTGTGTATTGGTGGGGAGCAGAATTCTAAGGCTCTGATTTGCTGTCAGGATCTTGGGACCATATAGGGAAAACTGAGTAAGTCTGAGTTGTTTTATTATTAAGAAACACTGCTTTTTAGAGGGGGCAATGGCACTAGAAATAGTCTTTGTCTCTTGTTAGCAAGCAGAGAAATGTGGATGGGATTAGGGGTGTTACCAGTTACTTTGCTGCAATTTCCTTATTAGGCTTGTTTTAGTCAATCACATCAGGCTGGCTCTTCTTTGCCACTAATCAATTTCATTCTGCCTTTGTTAACAGTGAACTATACTTCTTTGTTTTCAGCAAGGAAAGGATTATTGGGGAGGGTTGTTTAAGGGCAAGAGTTGTTTAAGGGCAAGAACAGTTCTTTTGGGTCCATGTCATGTTCGTATAGTCAGGGGAAGCTAAAATAAACTTTCATTTCAGCCAAAACACAGGCTTCCTTGCAAATTCTCAAGACAAGTTTTTAAACGGAAACAAAGTGAGCATGATAGCTGATCCTAGGATCCTGAAGCCAGGTCAGAACAGGCTTAATCTAAAAATAAATAAATAATGAAGCTAGAATTAGCTCAGCAACTGGTTGTGAGAGAATGTGGGAGGGCATTGTCTTTTGGTCATTGTTAGCGAACTAGATTAAATGGAAGTGCCCTTTTTTGTTTGTGTCCTTTCTCTCTGAAGAACAATATAGAACAGATCTGGGTGGAAAGAAGCGAACAGTGGAATAGTGGTGGCGAGGACAGCTTTATTTGCAGAGGAAAACCCACTATAATGTGATCACAGGTCACCTTCACATCGTCTAGTGCAGGAGTCTTCAACCTTGGCAACTTTCAAGGCTTGTGGACTTCAACTCCCAGAGTTCCTCAGCCACAAATCTTAAGGTTGGAGACCCCTGGTCTAGTGTGATGCAGATAAATTCAACAATGACAGGTTTTAAGAAACAAAAACAAAAAAGAGTGTCTCTCTGTTGATGGCTTGGATCTCATGAGATCTTAAATTAGTGGGGCTCTACTGAATACTTAGAACTGTAGGTGACACCCAAAGCCTTGCATGCAGCCTCCAGAGACTTCCAGATGTTGAGAGAAAAATGTTTTTAAAATGTAATGTTTGTCGGTTTATATGTTTATTCTCGTCTCAACCCTTAATGAAGTCCAGGTTATCAGTAGATCGTATTCAAAAGGCAACCCATTCGCTCTTTTTATTGATTGATTGATTTCAATCATGGCCATCTCACAAGCATGACTCTGTGGGGCTAACGTTTTTTTTTAAAGCACAGCCAGTAAAATAAGAATAAAAACTAAAGATAAAGAAAGTAACATATTATGGCCAGCAAGAAATCAGCAACCAACCTACCAGGGCTTAAGTAACTTCACAACCCCCAAATCTAGTAAAATAGCCAGGTCTTTATCAAAGGCCATTGGGATCACGGTTAACCTAATTTCGGGTGGTATGGTGATCCAGTGGGCAAGCACTGTTACAGAAAAGCCAACGAGTTGTACATGACAGCTTTCCAGGAAAGTGAAGGCTGGAGGCAGACTGTCTTTGCGGATTAGTCACAACTCCTGTGCAGGTTACTGATAACGAACTGTTCATCTGTAAAGCTGTAATGAGGCATGACACTCAGATGGGAATTTCAGGCAGAAACCCTGGAGGCATCAACCTGGCTGAAGCCAAGAGTTCAAAAGGTGAAAAAAGCTTTGGCAAGATTTCCTATTGTAATATCCTGAAGAGGCTTTTCACAGTTATCTCTGCATGCACGTGCAATGGGAAGTGCTTTGGCAGTAAACCCCACTCATTGTTGGAGGGCAACTATCCCAGTTGGGAGGAGGGCTCAAGTGGGGAATTAGCCTAGACTCGCTATGTAAACACAAGAGGACAAGGTCTGACTCACCACACACACACACACACACACACACACACGCACACACACACACACATACACACACCTTTGAGCCTTATCTTTCCCAGGCGAAACTGCCAGTCTGAGAAAAATTCCTGTATTATAGGCAGAGAACAATAAAGTAGCTATTTTGAATTCTACACTTATGGTCTGTTTGTTCATGTCTGACGCTCAGGCACCTACAAGCCATGGGTTCCCACATGAAAATCACCAACCTAGAAACAAGAAGAGGTGACCATAGAATTTATAAACTGGTATGGGATATCAAAGCTTGCGTCTTGATATACTGTGCATTATTTCATTGTTTTACTTTATTAAACTACTTACAATTCTTTTTGTGAAGATCTCACTCAAAAAGTGGTGAGAACCACTTTATATTATCAAATCAATTTTGTGTCATGACTCTTTCTCTGGGCTTTAACTATTCCATACAGTAAAGCAAGTAGAAAATAAAGGTGGGATATATTTATATAATATAAAATAGATACCAAAGCTGATCAGCTCCTACTGTAAACTTCTACCTGAAGCCTGTTGTTTGTTGTTGACTTATCCATGGAGTACCCTGGTCCTCAATAATTACTTTAAGTAGGGAGTGTGAAGAGATGTATTGTTAGACCTTAACCTGCCAAGGCAGCTTGCAAATGACATAAATTAAAATTTATTCTTTTGGCCCAGCTCCACCCACTACTATTTGAAACGTGCTCTCTGGCACATGCATCTTTGGTATATATTCTATCACAGGATAGATTTATTTAAATTCTCTTTGAGATATAAGACTCTATGTTATACTTTATTATTCCATTACAGTGTCACTTGCTGTCACATACTTTGCTTTTTGCCACAATTTAGAAATCAGACAAAAGTTTGAACAGAACAGAACAGATTAATAGAGTTGGAAGGGACCTTGCAGGTCATCTAGTCCAACCCCCTGCCCAAGCAGGAGACCCTTACATCTGCCTCTACCTAGGATCGAACTCACAACCTCCTGATTGTGAGGCAAGAGCTCTACCTCTAGGCCACAGCAGTTGTTTTGCTGAATAATAGAAATGAATAATAGAAACGGAAATATGGGATGGAGGTCATTTGTTGATTCAATGCATTTGATATTGTTATGGAAAATATAGTCTATTAAATCAAAATCAACTGATCCTGTGAAAAGCCAATTAAGAAAATTCTATTTTTTTAAGGGCCAAGGGAGGTATACATAAAGCATGGTGAAATAGTAGTTGCCCTTTCAACACTAGCCTGAAGGTGGCAGAATTAACATTCCAAACATTTCTGCACTGGACATAGGCATGCAAGATGGGTATTATTATAAGATAATAAATAATCTATTCAAAATTTGTTTAACTTAAACAACAACCTTTTGTTAATCTGAGAGTTTTAGTGACACAAAAAACTTAAGTATAGAAAATGCATTAACAGCTTTCTACATAGTAGTTTTGCAGCACTGGAACCAATGTTGGCTCTAACACACACGGCCTTGGACTTCATCATGACATGCTACTAATATACAATGTACAGTTGAAAACAGAGATGGGCAAGAATAATTTTGCAATGACTTTGATACCATCATTGTCAGATGCCATCAATCAAGCTCTCAAAAAGCAAATTCAGTTGAAGGCCATCAGTATTGGAATTCAAAAAAAGAAAGAACACAAGAGAATTTATCAGCAGGTTTAGAAGACTCCCAAACATTGTGTTTAAAAGAGAGAGAGCAGAAAATCTTTCCAAATTAATCCTATTGGTATCCATATGGGGAAATGAAATGGAAGTGGAGCTTCCCTGCTACTTACCTTCAGATAGTTGCAGCCAGGCCTCCCACACCTCGGCCCATTTCTTCTGCAGCCAGCAAAGCTTTCCTGAAGGCATCTGTAGCCGATAGCAAAGCTCCGGATCGATCTGGAGCTCTGTTATCAGCTGCAGAGGCCTTCAGGAAAGCCTTGCCAGATGCAGAAGAAATGGGCCGAGATGTGAGAGGCCTGGCTGCAACTGTCTAAAGCTGAAGAAGTTCCTGAAGACCCCCAATAGCGAAAAGGAGGCTGGGGGTGACGCACACAAGTGAACTTCCGGTTGGCCATTGGGCTGTATTTGCCATCCCCAGGCTTCAAGAGGCTTTCCTGAAGCCTGGGGAGAGTGAAAATGGCCGAAAAGAAGGCTGAAAACCAGCTGGTCAGCGCGCACATGCGTGCTGTAGCTGACATAGGGCAATGCCTCACTTTGCCCTCAGATATGGCTCCGCGTGCCACCGGTTCGCCATCACTACCCTATGGTAAAGTGACCAGATTTTTTTTTAAGCGGGACACTGATGGGGGGGCGGGGCCGCCCATTTGAGTTTTGCCCTCTGCACATGCTCAGAACGCTGCGCATGCGCAGAGGGCAAAAGACCACTAATGTCGGCGTCCAGGTGGGGGGGGGAGGCAGGAGGCCTTTCCTCGCCTCCCGCCTCCCTTCGGGAGCCGGCAGTGGCTTGGGCGCAGCCGCGTTTCTTTCTTTGTATCCTATTTGCTCTAGTTTTTAACTCTTCGGGGATCTCTCCCCCCTCCTATTTTACTACTCTCCCCTCACCTGCATTATTAGAGGAACTGAGGAAGAGTCGTCTGGAGCTGTTCCAAGGATGAGGAAGAGAGAAAGCCATTGTGCTGCAACCTGAGCGCCTTTGGTGGCCTATCGCCTTCTTATATCGCCGGGCTTTCTAATTTGCATGCCCCAGGTAGCAGTCATTGGCTCCCCGGTCACTGTGGCTGTACCGGGGAGCCCGCGTGCTTGTCATCAATGGAGATGCACGCGCGGAAGGCCCCACGGAGCAGAGGCACCTGGCGAGCGAGCGGGCAGGCGGGCAGGAGATGCGGGCAGGAGCCTGCCGCCGATTCCGCCACTCGCCTCGCTCGCCAGGTGCCTCTGCTCCGTGGTGCCTTCCGCGCGCGCGTCTCCATTGATGACAAGCACGCAGGCTCCCCGGTACAGCCACAGTGACCGGGGAGCCAATGACCGCTACCTAGGGCATGCAAATTAGAAAGCCCGGCGATATAAGAAGGCGATAGGCCACCAAAGGCGCTCAGGTTGCAGCACAACGGCTTTCTCTCTTCCTCATCCTTGGAACAGCTCCGGACGACTCTTCCTCAGTTCCTCTAATAATGCAGGTGAGGGGAGAGTAGTAAAATAGGAGGGGGGAGAGATCCCCGAAGAGTTAAAAACTAGAGCAAATAGGATCACTGTGGCTGTACCGGGGAGCCTGCGTGCTTGTCATCAATGGAGACGCGCGCGCGGAAGGCACCACGGAAACGAGGAATCTAGTAACAATCAGGCTAAAAAGATATATTCAGTTTAATTTTTTAAAAAATCTCGCCTCGTTATTTTTTTATAACTGATGGCAGCAAAGATACCCAATACCGCTTCCGCCTATTTTCGCCCCACAACATCAACTCTGCAAGATAATAAGTTGGGCTGAGAAAGAATGATTGGCTGCCTTTCTTAAAGAGAAACGAGAGCTTTGAATTTTTTCAGACGGAATTTTGGATAATCAGCATCGATGGCTGGCTCACCAGCTAGAATACCCCACCTCCAAAACAAACTAAGGTTTGTTCCCTCGTTTGCAGGGGCACGAGAAAAAGATCAGCTGCGGACAAACCGAGAAACCCTCCCCGATGGTTTGGACGGACTTCCATCAGCCTCAACGCAGCAGAGCCATTGCAAAGAAAGGCAAAGGACCTCGGGAGGTACAGCACCCCTTCTGGCCCCCTCCCTTCTTGTGAAATTTCTCCCTCCCTCTCAGTCTCCCCACCCCCCCCAAAAATAAGGCGAGCTGAACATTCCACAGCACTTCAGAAATTAAAATTTATCGCCGCTGCGCCGGCCAATCCCGATCACCTCTTTCTCTTGGCCGACCAACCCTCGAACCCTCGAGCGAGAAGAGCCTCTGTCTCGGAGTCAACAGCTTTTTCATTGGCAAACCGACAGTCTTACGTCAACGGTGGCGCGCGTGGCTGATTGGATGGCGGGGTTTGGTAGGCGGGGTTTTTGCACGTATGTTATTGTCCGCGCTGCGTTCGGGAGATAACGCCCATGTGTCTTACTCTTCGTCCAGCCAATCAACTGATCGAAGGTCCGCCTCCTTTTTTCTTCCTACTCTGCGATAGGCCGGAGGTCTGCAAAAAGCCACGCCCTCCCTGCTTACTGGAGGGAGATTTAAAGCCGCATTTCATGCTGGCCATTAGGGTTTTTGGAAGGGGGTGCTCCGGTTCGGCGGCCAATCATGCAATTTCCGAATTCTTTGTCGGACTCCTCGACTGCCGTAACTGGCCGGTAGTTGCCTTTAGATTTTGGGCATTGGGTGTTGGATGGAGCTTCGTTTTAAACTGCTGGTATCTCTGCCTTCTCCCGTCGGAGGTTTAAAAAGCGGGACTTTTTTGAAACGAGGCGGGACGCGGGACAAATTGCGAAAAAGCGGGTCTGTCCCGCCAAAAGCGGGACGTCTGGTCACCTTGCCCTATGGGAATTCAGGCTATTTACTAGCTATGGGAAACTGAGCATCCTTTAGAAGAAGCAAAATAACTTTTAAGCTTTACCATACCTTATAACAGCTTTTCCCAACCTGGTGCTTTCAAGATATTTTGTACAATTTCCAGAATATCAAATACTCCAACATATCTGGAGTATTTTAGGGGAGGCTTGCTGATAATGAGGACACAAATTGCTAATGCATGAACATGAGCATTTTTATTTCAGAAAGGAATATACGTCAACGTTTTAGTTGAAAAAACTAATTCCCACAAAAAAATGAAACTATCTCCTTACTTGGTCTACTTTCCTTAAAAGAGCAACAACTGCTTTGAGTTTGCAGGTTTTTAACTATTGTATGATTATTTGTCACTCTCTAATTTTAAACTGTAAACTAAATAGCATACTTTTTGTAAGTGCCTGCATTAGTGCACAATTCTATAAAAATACAGAACTAAAAACACTGAGTAAACCAAAAACTAGAAAGGAAATACAACATAACAGATAATCACCAAAAACATTTCAGATCATTTTAAAAACAAATTACAGGGGAAAATTATAATGTGCTGGTTTACCAGGAACAAGGATTCTGCAGCTAAGATGCCACTATCAAGAATTCTTTTTTTCTCCATACCACAGGCTGCTGTTGGTGGGCTCTCAAGCAAGTCCTCATAGTAGATCATAAACAATGTTCTTCCAGTACTGGAGAAACTGCTAGTTGTGTATATCTGAATTCTTCATGATGCAGAGCTTTATAATAAGTAATAATTGGTTTAATGATATCTGGTAGCTTACAAGCAACCTGTGCAGCTTCTGGATGTATTAAGGAATATTATCGTAAGATTATTATGAAATAGATCAGTGAAGCCAGGCTGCTCCCACTAATCAAGGATGAACACATCTGTTACCACTGCAGCAACTTACGCCTTTAGTGACTGCACCGAATCAAATGGAACCCTCGGTTTGTATATATATTATTTGGGATTAATAGTCTTATCCAGAACAGGTCACCTTCTCACTCTTCCAGAATCCCCAAACTATCTATTCACTATGACACTATCCAATGCTTTTGTTTATCAATCCCTCAGTTTATTGGCCTTCTTTCAACCAATCCTGCTCCTATTCAACATCTGCACAGCCTATTCTAATTCTGAAGGAATTGTTGTGTTGATAACGCATCCGAAATCAATATCATATAGATATTAAACAAGGGGAAATTTTTGCAGAAGGCCTACAAACTATGTTGTATAGTCAAGCAGAATATTAATGATTCTGCTGCTATTAAAGATGAATATATTTTATCTGATATCCTATTAATTGCCATTTTTTTCTTTTTGGGGGAGGGGAGATGTCCTGTATATCCCAGCCTTCAGCACAGATTTCAGGGCAACTTCTTACAAAATCAATATTAAACAAAACAAATGAAGAAAAAGAATATCAACTAATCATAGTATAATTGTACTGCTGTTCTGAGACAGTTAAACAACACAGCTCTGCTATTTGCATTTATAAAAATACATTAAGCTGTCTGATTTCTAAAATGCCTTGTTTCAGTTCCTGACGCTTATTTTGATGGTCCTGTTGCTCCTGAAGGGATCCTGGGGATTGTTCTGTCCCAAGCTTTTAGGCTTAAGACACTGGGCTGGAAACCAGGAGACTGGGAATTCTAGCATTACTTTAGGCATGAAAGCCACTTGGGTGACTTTGGCCAATCACTCTCTCCCAGCCAAACTCACCTCACAGGATGGTGGTGGTTGTGGGGAAAAACAGGAGGAGGGAGGAGAATTAGGTATGTTTGCCACCTTGAGTTATTTATAAAAATAATAAAGGTGGGATAAAAAAAATCTCAAAAAAACCCCACCCCACTATGGGTCCATCATTTGAGAGCCATTAACTCCAGAAGCAGATTTCAAATTAATGCTGCTAAAAGCATAAGCAATCACTCTATTTCAACCTTTATATTATTTCTTTTTTAAAAAAATAGAGAAAAGAAAAATTGCAAATATGCGAAGTTAATAGAAGTGACATTTTGTTTTTCTGTTTCATTCAGATGTTACTGTTGCAGTCTTATAATGAATTTTCTATGGCATTGCTGCATATAGTATCCACATTCATCTATTAACAGCTGTGAGCCTGAACTACATTCCCCAGTGCTGGAACTGCCATCCTGCTGGCTGCATCTCATCAAATATCTCATACAAGAAAGGCACCATCATCACTCAGACAGAGAGAGAGATGAAGAAAAAAAGGACCAATGAGGATGAAAGAAAGAGAAAACACAGAAAGAAGAAAATTAAACTGTTCTCTTGTTTTAAAATAGAGCCATACTATTCACACCATGAAGCCACTTTCTCCCAGCATGTAAAGATCACACTACTGAAATTTGCCAGCAAAATGGCTGATTTTCTACAGAACACATTGGAACCGGGTGGTATATTAAGAGAGAAGAAATTAGAGTGTTTTCCTTCTGTCAGGTGTCTCTCACCTTCAATTCTCTTAGCCCCACTCCCATCAACTGAGGAGCTCTGGGAGAAGCAGCAGCAGAATAGATGTCTGGAGCAATGAGGGCATAAAATAAAGAACGAATGTGATGCAGCATGAATTAGAGCTCACGTTTAAGCTTACACTGCGGTGGTAAGATCTGTGAATTGTTTACTTTGATTGCATCGGTAGATAGCAGCTGTCAGGCCGAAGCCATTTTAGTTGGGGTCTTTGGCCTGCCACACTGTATGCTATTTTAAAATGTATTCTCAGCTGTGGGAATTTGGGAGGGGTAATTGCATGAGGGATGTCTGCATGTAGCCATAACACATTCCTTCTAGATTGTCAAGGTCATCCTTTGTCTTTGCACTCCTGCACCTGCACGGAAGGAGATGGGAGTTTCTGCCAAGTTGGCAGATGAAGATTGGTCAATGTGATGGACTTGGGTGTGTGGGGACAGGGGCTTGAACTTTCAACTGGGTGGAGAAACCCCTGGGTCTTCAGATTCGGGTTTCTCCCAGATGTGCCAACATGGCTCTGCTAATAAATTGGAACTTTGAGGAATACTTTGACTCGGACTCTGATTTAATTTTCGATGCTATTTGGAACCCTGACAGCAGCATTGTTTAACGTTCCCTAAACCAGAGGTCTCCAACCTTGGCAACTTTATGAGGTGTGGACTTCAACTCCCAGAATTCCTCAGCCAGCCATGCTGGCTGAGGAATTCTGGGAGTTGAAGTCCACACCTCATAAAGTTGCCAAGGTTGGAGACCTTTGCCCTAAACCATGCTAGAAAACCCCAAGCTGGAAAAGGAGCTGCTGCCCACTGCAAATAATTTGATAACATTTCTCACATTTGTTTGGAGCTTGACATCAGTTGGCCAAATCCAGCTGAGGTGAAAGAAGCCTCATCTTTTGAGGTTATATGGGATTGGTTTAAGCATGTGGAGCCCGAGGAAATGCTTTGTGCTAACAGCTTTGTCACACATAAACCATATCCCCTGCTCTATCTTGCTAGTGGAAGCTGGCAGGGAAGTGATGGAAAGCTGAATCTGAGCAGAGGTGAAATCATCTTTGAATAATGGGCTCTTTATCTCTGCCTTGGAAAAAGCAATGATATATCATCTCCTCAAGAAACGATCTCTACCTTGGACTATCATTTACTAGCTACCAATCTTTTGTTCACACATAAGATTAAGAAAATGATAGGGCTGCAGTTCCAGAAAACCCTGGATGAAACAGATTGTCTGTATCCTTTCAGGTGGGATTCAGACCTGGGTATGTATGGGGCAATCACTGGTTGCTTACATTGATCATCACTGGTGGGATTGGGATGGAGAATTCAACTTCCATGATTCTACAATATGATATCTCTCAACCTCCTTCAATACCATCAACTATAGTTTCCTTCTGAGGCTACTGCAAGGCCAGATGGTGGGAGGCACTGTTTTGCAGTAGTTCTCCTCCCTCTTCAGTGAATAGACCTAGACTAGAAAGGCTATGTCCTCAGGGTCCTAGTTAGTAGATAAGCTACGTCCCCAGGCATTCTGGTGTGCCTGAGCTGTTTCTCTCTTCACTTTAGCATCTACAAAAAGTCATTCATCAGCACAGGGTGAGCTAGCACCAAAATATTAATGATACTCAGGAGATACAGTGGAGGTTTGACCTGGTGCTTGGAGGCTATTGTACTCTGGACGAGCAAAAACAAAGCTAAGATCAACGCTAGAAAGATGGCAGTAGATTAGAAAGCTGACTAAATATGGAGTGTGCAAAGGAGGGTCTGTCCCTTGGGAATGCAAATTAAATTACAAGTGCCCAAGGATCCCTAACATAGGGGTAGGCAAAATTGGCTCTTCTATGACTTGTGGACTTCAACTCCCAGAATTTCTGAGCCAATCATGCTAGCTTAGGCATTCTGGGAATTGAAGTCCACGAGTCATAGAAGAGCCAACTTTGCCTACCCCTGCCCTAACAGACTTGCTGAAAGAGAATTAACAAAGGGAATATTATCGAGGTGATTTTGATGGTCTATGGATACTTGCCTCCTAGTTGGAGACAAATATCACGGAGCACTTCTCTATAGAGAAAGGGTGACAGAGAAAAGAGCATCCCACTCAGAATGGCAGTAACATTGGTTTAATATTTTTACTGGGGAAAAATGCCTTTGTCAGCAGGGTTTAATTTCCATTAAATCAATTTATTGCAGCTTAATTTGCATGAAATTAAATGCAGTCCTTATTCAAAGAACCATCACTCCCTTAAATCATTCAGCACTGGGAACTGATCATAGGCCTAATTAAAAACTTGACTGGAGCCATGCCTACCTATTCCCCTTGTAACATTCAGTAGATCTGACAAGAGCCTTTGGGCTCTCTTAACTTAATTTGCATTCCTAAGGGACCATTCTTTGCTAACTTGGCAAAAGTATCTTCCACTTCTGGCCCTGTTGTCCTTTTGAAGCTCATTTGAGGACCTCTATTTCTGTGAGTTCAGAAATACAACAATGAAAAGTTTTCTGGCTATGAAGATGAAGAGGCTAAGTTGTTATTTATAGCTGTAAATATCTCATTCTTTGTGGGGGGGAACCCTCAAATTTCAATATGTATTGAGGATTAAAAAATGTTCTCCGCCCCATACTCAAAACACAAGAATTCTGTGCTTTACTGCGTATTTGGTGTCTTTTGTGTCTGAAGTTGAATGGCAGCTTTGTTTGCATTCAGACAAAAAGCTCCTTTGGGACTTGATTTTATCTTTGGTCCAGTGGACAGCATTCTTCAGGGGAGACTCCATAGTTCATTAGAGAAATACATGTTGAGAAAGAAAATTGCTGCTATTTCCATATAAACAGGTAAGATGGCAAACGATGGGCAATTTCTTTCTTTGCTAAAAGGCAGAGGACTGCTCCCAGTTAGAGAACAGTTCTGAGCTAGTCTGAATTGGCATTATGTTTGTAATAGTGATGTTATTTCTGGTGAAATTTCCATGGATTTTCCCAGTGACTTCCCTGACTAAAAGGCTTACCAGAGCCATGCTGATACATGCTATTATCTCTGATCCGAGACAATGCTACTGAGTGGCTCACTTACCTCTTTGATCCTCTGCAAAAGAGGGAGCAGCCAGTCCTTGTTGACCTCACAGTGACTGTCTAGAAAGGTAAGAACCCCTGCCTGGGCCACATCTGCTCCTCGAATGCGGGATCGGATCAAACCTGTAACAGCGGACATGAACTCAAACATAGGTCTGGCTGATGCAAATTTCTAAGCAAGACTTCAGTTGCTAAATAAGCACACAGATTCCTCAACTTAATTCATTTTTAGCCTTGCCTAATCAACTCGTCTCGTGCTACCTTTATGGACTTAAAAATGATATGCCATTTTTTTAAAAGATGCCTCAGCCCAGTTATTTTTTCTGCGTTGCAAGGTCAGTGGCCCAAACAAAAAGTTTGTCTTGGGCAAAAAAAGTATAATCATTAAAACCTTCTACATTTATATAATTCTTTCCATTGCCTCTGCAAAGGGAAGTCAAGATGCCAAAATGCTGGCTCTGAAGAATAAGGTAATACCATACACCTCCTAGAACAATCCCCCCTTTTGCCTAAAATAAAGTTTAAAACAAGGCAAAAAATTCGACTTCAACAACAGAGTGGTCAATGCCTGGAATACATTACCTGACTCAATTGTTTCTTCCCCAAACCCCAAAAACTTTAACCTTAGATTATCTACCATCGACCTCACCCCATTCCTAAGAGGTCTGTAAGGGGTGTGCCTAAGAGCACAATCGTGCCTACCGTTCCTGTCCTAATGCACCCATATATTCATACTTCTTGCACTCATAATCATGCTTGTACTATTATATATATATATATATATATATATATATATATAGAGAGAGAGAGAGAGAGAGAGAGAGAGAGAGAGAGAGAGAGAGAGAGAGAGAGAGAGAGAGAGAGAGAGAGAGAGAGAGAGAGAGAGAGAGAGAGAGAGAGAGAGAGAGAGAGAGAGAGAGAGAGAGAGAGGAGAGAGAGAGAGAGAGAGAGAGAGAGAGAGAGAGAGAATTGTTCTAAAAATGCGAGTTCCAGGCATATTTACAGATAAAGAAGCGATAGCCATCACGATCTCTGGAATGTTTAAAATTTTATTCGGGGTTGACGAAAGCTTAGCAATTTTAATAGTAGTTTTAAATAAAATTTTAAACGTTCCAGAGATCGTGATGGCTATCGCTTCTTTATCTGTCTGTCTGTCTGTCTGTCTGTCTGTCTGTCTGTCTGTCTGTCTATCTATCTATCTATCTATATATATATATACATACACACACACATATATACATATTCATATATATACACACAATCATGTTTATACTGTGTTTATACTTTGCTGTTATCATATACGCTTGACAAATAATAATAATAATAATAAAATAATAAAAAAAAAATCTAAGGATAAACATATAAATACTTCTTAATAGGAATGGGATCACTTCCCTGACTACAGCTTCCTGTAAATTATTCTGCAAAAGCAAATTGCTTCAAAAACAAACAGCAAATACAATTTGCATTGCAGAAACAAATGACAAACACAATTCCCAACCGGCAATCACTTCCCTCAATTACAGGAATTTTCTGATGCATTTTCTGTTTTTCATTAACGGAGAGCTAAATTTCTCTTTCGCAACAATTCTAACATAGCAGCACATTGGCAGAACAGGGCAACACGATATAAAAATTAATTAATAAATCAATAATTGGGGATGAAGGAGAAATTATAATATTACATGAGTAATACATTGAGGCCAACTTATAATCAATAGGGATAAGATAAAAGGCTCCTTTTTATTCTTAAGTTTGATGGGTGTTACTATGTTGTCATAATAAGGAGAAAGGTATATCCTTTTTATACTGAATGGCAATTTTAATTAAATCACTTGATTTTGCAATATTTGTTTCAATAGAAAAGAATGTCTATTGTTCAGGGTTGAGTCCTCGATACTGTCTGAGTTTGGTTACTGGCTTGAAGACATTTCATTACCCAACTATGTAGCAGCATCAGTGTGAGTATGGGATTTGCTGTCTGTCTATATACAATAGCTTGCCCTGTGTATTCCCAGACAATCCTAATAAAACATACGAGGCACACAGAACACCTATTTTGTTTACATATTCATACTGTTTTCAGTTTGAATACCTCAAAACTTTACTGGAGCCTAATAGTCTCATCGTGCAATTGTAGAGTTTCAGTGGCTAAAAAAAATTCCAAGGAAGTTGCTTCCATGGTCCTCAGGAGGTTTGTTTAATTAAAGAAATGGTACAGAAAATGACATGCTTTACAAAGCAAAACTTTCATTTTACACCTTGGATCTCTCCATATGGATTTGCTTACGGTAATCCCATCTCTCCTGTTTTCTTAACAAAATTAAACCTAGAATATAGATCTTAGTTGCGTCCACATAGCAAAAGATTTGTGGCCGTTGTCTTAGCATGTTGGGTGAACAAAGCCATCAAAATAAGCCATAATATGAATGTTGTGGCATCATTTGTAGCATAAGAATTGAGTTCTGTTAATGTGAAGTTAGAATCTCACTTGTATGAATATAGCCATCAAGAGGTAAAGTGTAATAGGCTCAGTTCAGACATGATTTTAATTGTATTAGGCAACCAAACATTCTTGGTTTCAGGAAGTCCAGATTTAAATGGAGTGACAACACATTCTGTTCCATAATACAGTCTTGATTAATATTTGGTTCGTTTATATGTAATGGTATGCAGGAATGACCTTGAGGGACAGGAGAGAGAGCCACAGAATGGACAACTGGCAAGTAAAAGATGTCTCAGCCCACAGAAGGAGAAACGGAGTAGGAAACATTTCAGAAGGCACCCTCCCTAGTTTTCTGAAGAATAAAATGAATGGAGGAGAGAAATACGTTCAATCTTCCAATGTAACTTTACAATAAATAATTAAATAAATAAGGATAGAATTAGTATTTGTGTGCCTTGTCTGGGCTATCTCAAAGGGCAAGCATATGGATAATAGCTTTGGGAAATGGAAGTGACTATTCCTTTCCCACCATGACCTGAATTATTTTTTGTAAATCTTGTTTTTCACCCAATTTAAATAATATTACTTTGGGTAGCTTTACATGATGCACGCACCATCTGGATAACAATGTCGATATTGAGGCTTATTCACTGCATAGATTGGCTCCCTGAGTTGCTTTGTGCTTGAACTCTGTTTCAATACAATTTGGGGTAACATGGAGAAAATGTTATGGATTCTTCAGAAGGAATAAAAGGAATCTACAAAGCCAAATAAGCTTTAAAGTAAGATCTGATACAGAATCAGTCCTCAATAGCCCAGAACCTTCTCCCTAGAACTCAAAATCCTAGATACGCCAGACCTCCTACACCTAGAGCCGAGGTGGTGCAGTGGTTAAATGCAGCACTGCAGGCTACTGCTAGTTCAGCAGTTCAGCTGTTCAAATCTCACCAGGCTCAAGGTTGACTCAGCCTTCCATCCTTCTGAGGTTGGTAAAATGAGGACCCAGATTGTTGGGGGCAATATGCTGAACTCTGTAAACCGCTTAGAGAGAGCTGTAAAGCACTATGAAGTGGTATATAAGTCTAAGTGCTATTGCTATTGCTTCTCTAGCCCATGAATGGCTGCATCAATATGAAGACTATCAGACGATAAAACAGCAACAAAGTGCTTGCTTATAGTTCTAGACCAGAGGTAGGTTTCTACTGGTGCTGTCTGGAGCATCGCCCCAGTAGTGGCCCGCTGATTGAGCAATTTTGGCGCGACGGCTCCGGTGCTGTCTTTGCCGGTCCGTGCGTGCCACCATCTTTTTTTCCTAATTTTCAGCTATTTTTCGGCTCTCTGAGCATGCGCAGAAGGAAAATCGTCCCTCTGCGCATGCGCAGAAGCAAAATCGCGCTAGGGGACGCGTGCGCACCGGTAGGAAATAGTAAGAGGAACCCACCCCTGTTCTAGACATTTTATCTGGAACTAAGTCAAGTCATATTGTCAATTGTGACATTCTGTAATTCTATTAGGAATGCATTTCTAGGCTTCTGGGAGAGTCTTAGATTAAGGAATGCTAGTGCACCTCTTACTAAGTGTGCTTAAGGCTAGAGATTATTTTCTCTGAGTTTGAAAGAAAGTATGAGAAATCATATTGCATTGTTCCCTGTGGATTAATTTATGTATCAGGTACTGGAGGGGAGGAAATAAGACAATGGGCTAGAAATCACATCAGCACCCTTTTAATTTACAATAGAATAACTAAACTAGAATATGACACAAAAAGCAAACAAGCAATCTATATTTCTCTTTTTCTTATAGTGCATACATTCATAAACAGCTAGATAACAGGATAAGAGAGTTGGAAGGGATCTTGGAGGTCTTCTAGTCCTATCCCCTGCTCAAGCAGGAAGCCCTATACCATTGCAGACAAATGGTTGTCCAATCTCTTCTTAAAAATCTCCCGTGTTGGAGCACCCACAACGTCTGGAGGCAAGTCGTTCCACTGATTGTTTTGTCAGGAAATTTCTCCTTAATTCTTGGTTGGTTTTCTCCTTGATTAGTTTCCATCCATTGCTTCTTATCCTGCCCTCAAGTGCTTTGGGGAATAGCTTGACTCCTTCTTCTTTGTGGCAACCCCTGAGATATTGCAACACTGCTACCATGTCACCCCTAGTCCTTCTTTTCATTAAACTAGACCCAATTCCTGCAACCGTTCTTCATATGTTTTACCCTCCAGTCCCCTAATCATCTTTGTTGCTGTTCTCTTTTCTGGAGTCTCAAAATCTCTTTTATATCGTGGTGACCAAACTGGATGCAATATTCCTAGTGCGGTCTTACAAGGCATTAAAAAGTGATACTAACTTCCCATCATCTTGATTCTAGCCCTCTGTTAATGCAGCCTATGATTGTGTTGGCTTTTTTGGCAGCTGCAGCACACTGCTGGCTCATATTTAAGATTCTTGATTCACTTAGTAAACACTTCCCCCCCCCAACCAAGGTTAAAATATATCAATTTAAACTATGGTTTGGGGAGGAATGACGTACAAATGTTACCAGTTAATAGTCTTTTTAGCCTACTGTAGCAATATACATCTTAAATCTTTAAAATACAATTTAATTAAATTTATTTTAAAATTTTAGAATCCCAGAGAAACATCATGAGCACTTTCCTTTGGTTTGTTAGAACAAACAACTTTAAACAAAAAGACAACCTGGGGATCTCATTCCAGGGAAACTTCTCAACTTTGGCCCTCAAATGTACTGGAACTAGAATTCCCATGCTGACTGGGAATTCAGGAAATTTTAATCCCAACACATCCAGGGGGCATCAAGGTTGAAGCTTTACAACTAAGGGAAGTCATATACTGAACTTTTTCTTTTTGCTAAAACATGGTTAGTTTAGTTTTCCATGTTATATAAACTTAACCAATTGTGGTATACACAGTAAACAGGAGTTAAATAAACCATGGTCTTGTGAAATGTGTTAGGCTAAGTCACAGGTATCAGCTTCTTGAAAATCTGTCACCTTGCAGATTTTGATCTTCTCCCATGGGTGCCCATGCAGCAGCAGTAAGTTGTATTGGCTCAAACAATGAAATTAGCTTGAAAGCACCATCCTAATAGATTTTTAAATTAGTTGGGCATTCCAAGAACAAGGACAAAAATAGAACCTTTGTAGGAAGACAATTAAGGAGCTGCAACACAAATGTCACCATGGCTTTAAATGGACTAGAAGGGAAGAGCAATCCACCCAATTCTCTCCTATTCTTGAGTAAAGTAAAACCTGAGGTTAATTCATGTGTTGGAAAGAAAAAGAAAGAATGTGAACAGTACAAGAGGAGTTAAGAAAGGCCATGGAAATTAAAGACTACAAGTGAGGTAATTGGTTTCACAGCTAAAATAATAATTCAGAAACATTCTGAGGATAATCAGAATGTAATTCAATACATTTGGATGATATCAACTTCAGGAAAGCTGGCCTGGAGGAACTGCATGACTTGAGAGTTAACAGATGATACCGAATTAAGGGATTTACAGGGTTGTAAAAAGGGAGTTACTGTAAATGACCCAGCAAATGATCTTTAAGTGACAGCACTGGGTTTGTTTTAGAAATTTTCCAATTCTTGATGTAAAGTTGCCCAGATTGGTAGAATTGGTAGAATTTGGTATTGCTAATTGTTGATTTTGTAGTACACTAACCTATAGAATAATACTTTAATGAACAATATTGAATTTCCAGAACTATTGAAAGAAATTCCAGGTAGGCAAGTAATAAATATTCTATGAAAAAAACAGAAAGTCTACAAATTAAACTTTAAAACACATTAACTTCTTGAGCATGTAAGTGATTAATTTGTCAAAACAACCTTACAGTATCAAATAACTTTCCCTTAACTAATATCGTAAATTACTTCTTTAAAAGAAATGACTGTAAATGTCATTGTTTGTTTCAAGGATGCTTGCTTGGCAACTATTTTCAGTAGTAAGTTAATAAAACAGGAAACAGTAAAGGGAAAATCAATTGTGTTCCCCAATTAGAAATGGACTTTCAAACACTGGAAATGGCTATTTTCATCCTTTTCATCCTTTTAATTTCTGAAGTGGAAAGAGGGATGGAAGTGACAATAGAATAGAATAGAATAGAATAGAATAGAATAGAATAGAATAGAATAGAATAGAATAGAATAGAATAGAATAGAATAGAATTCTTTATTGGTCAAGTATGATTGGACACACAAGGAATTTGTCTTTGGTGCATATGCTCTCAGTGTACATAAAAGAAAAGATACATTTGTCAAGAATCATGAGGTAAACACTTAATGATTGTCATAGGGTACAAATAAGCAATCAGGAAACAATCAATATTAAATCGTAAGGATACAAGAAACAAGTTACTGTCATAAAGTCGTAAGTGGGAGGAGATAGGTGATAGGAACGATGAGAAGACTAATAGTAATAGTAATGCAGCCTTAGTGAATAGTTTGACAGTGGTGAGGGAATTATTTGTTTAGCAGAGCGATGGCGTTCGGGGGAAAACTGTTCTTGTGTCTAGTTGTCTTGGTGTGCAGTGCTCTATAGCATCATTTTGAGGGTAGGAGTTGAAACAATTTATGTCCAGGATGCGAGGGGTCAGTAAATATTTTCACAGCCCTCTTTTTGACTCGTGCAGTATACAGGTCCTCAATGGAAGGCAGGTTGGCAGTAATTGTTTTTTCTGCAGTTCTGATTATCCTCTGAAGTCTGTATCTATCTTGGTGGGTTGCAGAACCAAACTAGACAGTTATAGAGGTGCAGATGACAGATTCAATAATTCCTCTGTAGAACTGTATCAGCAGCTCCTTGGGCAGTTTGAGCTTCCTGAGTTGGTGCAGAAAGAACATTCTTTGTTGTCCTTTTTTGATGACGTTTTTGATGTTAGGTGACCATTTTAGGTTTGGGATATGATAGAACCTAGAAATTTGAAGGGGTCTACTGTTGATACTGTGTTGTCTAGTATTTTAAGAGGTGGTAGAATGGGAGGGTTTCTCCTAAAGTCTACTACCATTTCTACGGTTTTGAGTTTGTCCAGTTCCAGATTGTTCCGGACGCACCACGAGGCTAGTTGTTCAACCTCCCATCTGTATGCGGTTTCATCGTTGTCTCGAATGAGACCAATCACTGTTGTATCATCTGCAAACTTCAGGAGTTTAACAGATGGATCGTTTGAGATGCAGTCATTGGTATATAGAGAGAAGTGGTGAGAGTATACAGCCTTGGGGGGTGCTAATTGTACAGGTATCTGATGTGATTTTTCCTAGCTTCATCTGCTGCTTCCTGTCTGTTAGGACGTTTGTGATCCACTTACAAGTGTGTTCAGGTACCGCTAGTTGATTTAGTTTAGTTAGAAGAATGTCCGGTATGATGGTATTGAATGCTGAACTAAAGTCTACAAAGAGGACCCTTGCGTAGGTCTTTGGAAATTCAAGATGTTGTAGGATGTAGTGCAGAGCCATATTAATAGCATCACCTGTTGATCTATTTGCTCGGTATGCAAATTGCAGGGGGTCTAACAGTGGATCCATGATGGTTTTCAAGTGGGACATCACTAGCCTTTCAAAGGTTTTCATAACTACAGATGTTAGAGCAACTGGTCTGTAGTCATTCAGTTCCTTGATGGAGGGCTTCTTCGGCACTGGGATGATAGTGGAATGTTTGAAGCAAGAAAGAACATGGCATATCTCTAGTGATTTGTTGAAGATTTGGGTGAAGATGGGGGCCAATTGGTCAGCACAGACTTTTAAGCAAGAAGGAGTTATCTTGTCTGGGCCTGGTGCTTTTCCTGTCTTCTGTCTGTGAAATAGATCTTGCACTTCCTTTTCTGTAATCACCAGGGGTTGTGAACCCTATGGGATGGGGTCAGTTGTAGGAGGCTTGGCTGTTGTTGGTGTGTCTGGGATGGAGGTTGTGGAGATAGGTGGCTGTAGTTTCCTTTCAAACCTGCACTAGAACATGTTCAGGTCATCTGCCAGTTGCTGAATTACAATTACTGTAGAAGATAAAGAAAATGGGGTGGGTGCAATGGCTCAGCGGTTAAAGATGCTTAGCTTGTCAGCTAGAAAGCTGACAGGACGGATTCAAGACCCGAGTGCTACGCAATGGGATTTGCTCCCATTACTTGCCCCAGCTCCTGCCAACCTAGCAGTTCAAAAGCATGCAAATGTGAATAGATAAATAGGCACAACTTCAGTGGGACGGTAACAACAAGATTATGTGTCTCAGTGTATAGTTATGCTGGCCATATGAGCACGGAAATGTCTTCGGACACCCCTCGGCTAAAAAAACACAGATGAACACTGCCTCCACAACTGGACAGGGGAAATCTTTACCTTTGTAAGGAAAATATTATTTTTCATTTCACCATTGTTTTCTGCTTTTAATTCTGCTTTTAAACAAAAAGCAGAGAATGGATATTGAGTAAATGCCTTCTTGGGCCTAATAGGCATGTCACTGGATGTCCTTACACAGAAAAGAGGCAGGACTTTTACTATAACACCACTCCCTCCAATTTACAGGTTTTGACACAAACACACATACAGTATACTGCAGGAAATTCCATTGCACTAAGGAATTATGAGAGCCCAGGAATACAAGCAAGTTGTCCAGCTGGGAATCTCTATACAACTTTCAGATTTAGGTAAGGTGACCAGACGTCCCACTTTTGGCGGGACAGTCCCACTTTTAAATAATTTGTCCCGCGTCCCGCGGCGTTTCAAAAAAGTCCCACTTTTTTAATTTGAATTTGCCCTGCACACCCCTCTGCCTCCTGCCTCGCCTGCCTCCTCCTGCCAGGCAGGGAGGGAGGGCAGTGAGAGGGGCAGCGGCGGTCTTACCTGTTCGTTGCTGCAGAGCCGAAGAAGCTGGTGGCATTCGCAGCGCGGGGTTTCCCCCGCCCGCTTTCCACGGCCGCCGGGACGCCGCCATTTGCGTTCTTTTGCCCTCTGTGCAAGCAGAGTGCTTTGCGCATGCGCAGAGGGCAAAAGAACACAAATGGCGGCGTCCCGGCGGCCGGGGAAAGCGAGCGAGGGAAGCCCCGCGCCGCGAACACCACCAGCTTCTTCGGCTCTGCGGCGACGAACAGGTAAGCCTGCGCCGGTAGGAACCCACCCCTGGCTGCGATGAAGGGGGGGTGTTTGGGGGGGTGCACAAAGCTGCAGGATAAGAGAGACGGACCCCTCCTGTCTTGCTCCCCTAGAACCCCCCCCCCCTATCAATGGTGTCCCACTTTACAAATATTAAAATCTGGTCACCTTAGATTTAGGGGAAAGTAGCATTCTGCTAAGATGCAGCTGAGGCTCGTTCATGAGATCCTGGTCTTCTTTTGATATCGTAAATATGGAAAGAGGTATCAAAGCAGTATCCATATAACCAGAATAGTATGTATATACAAGTTATTTCTTTTTTGATTTGTTTTCCTTCCTGAGTTATTTTCCTGTAAAGGCATCAGTTGGAGGAGAAAGATAAAGACACACCAAGGAGAGGAATGATTTGTGAGTCAGATGTTTCTGTTCCTGCCCAGAAGGAAAAGTAGGTAGCATGAAAAATAAATATGTTTCGGCATTCTTCCCATGACTGGGTACACTCAGATCTCTGTTTTTATCTTTCTCTGTGTTGCTGGGTTGGAAAAAAGAGAGGAAGGGACAGATTTCCATACCCCACCAACAATAATTCCTCAATTGCCATGCTTTGTTTTCCACTAATATACAAGATGACATGCATATATTAGATTGAAATCGTCCGCTAATACATTCTCATATATTTAGTCAAACAAGTGACAAAAAATCACAGTTATAAGAAAAATCAAATTAAAGCTATTTTACATTATTATTTTATTAAAGTAATTCATGAGAAATTAAGGCCACCCTGGTCTGGCCCTAGCTTTGACACAGGTAGCCTCTGAAAGCTTATCTTCTCTTTATAGAGTACAGCAGAAGTAAATCCATGGCTTGCACATTTCATGTACCTAAGACCCAGAGGCGGGTTCCTGCCTCTGATTGCCGGTGCGGTTAATCGCTGAGTTCGGCGCAGAGCCAAAGACGCTGCTCGAGCCTGCTCCCGTTCGCGGAGCGGGAGCTTTCCCCAGGCGCTTTCCCCGCCCGCATGGATGCTGCCAATTGCGTTCTTTTGCCCTCTGCGCATGCGGAATGCTTTGGGCATGCACAGAGGGCAAAAGAACGCAATTGGCGGCATCCATGCAGGCGGGGAAAGCGCCAGGGGAAAGCTCCCGCTCCGCGAACGGGAGCAGGCTCGAGCAGCGTCTTCGGCTCTGCGCCGAACTCAGCGATTAACCGCACCGGCAATCAGAGGCAGGATCCCACCGCTGCTAAGACCCCTGGACTGCAAATTTGAAAGCAAAAGTGCCAATTTTCATAAGTGTGGTTTCTTTCTTTTGGGGACAAATACCTGCATTACGTTCAATGCACCTGATCTGTCCTTAAACTCTCTCAACAACCCAATTAAGTGGTTGAGCAGAAACTCTTTAGTGGTATCAAATGATTCATATTTGAAAAGGAACTGAGACTTTTTCCTTTCAGATCCACCAAAATGGGCAGTCATATACAGCCATTAAATGATTTGTACTTCTTCATATTCTTTCTTGATACACAGAGATTTCTGTCATTGCCTCACTCTGCTATTAAGCAAAATGGAATTCTTTCTGCTATCATGAAGCTTCCTAATTACTACAATTCAGGCTAGCTCTTTTAGCACGAGGCTATCTTTACTGGATACTTAAGACGTTAAATTGCCTCTATAAAAATACTGTAAATAACCTGTGTGCCTATGCAACTGAGAATATATTGATTATTTAATTCATTGTAAGTTTTAACATGATAATTTCTATTCTTCAAAGCCCTTTGCTTGTTTTTGTAAATTAGTGGTTCTGATTGTGGCCTGGCTCACAGGCAGTTCCTGGGTAATAACCAGAGCTGAAGATTCTCACAAGCAGCCTATGTGGCCTCTCTACCTCACTATCTTTGTGTGTAGAAGATGAGTATTTGTACTGAGGAGTTTCTGGGCAGATTTCCTACATGGTTCAGAAATGCAGAAAATCAGAATTGTTAATTTCTCAAAGAGCCTCCATACACAGAGGTCCTTCCCTCATGGAGATAGACTCCTCCTGTATGGGAAGAAAGAAATACACAAATTGCTAAATACTGTATCTGGACTACCTTATCAAATAGGTCAGCTGGGCAAAATTCTAGTCAAATGGGATTTTTCACTAGTCTGGAGAAGAAGAGCTAGCTGTGGAATACTGAGAATAGAAGTCCAGACATCTTAAAAGTCGCTGAGGTTGAGAAATGCAGGTAGTTTTTGACTTACAAAACTTAATTTAGTGACTGTTCAGAGTTACAATGCCACTGAAAAAAGTGACTTATGACCATTGTGGCATCCCCATGGCCACATGATTAAATGCAAATGCCTGGCAACTGAACCATATTTATGACAGTTGCAGTGTCCCAGGGTCATGTGATCACCTTTGGCAACCTCTGATAAGCAAAGTCAATGGGGAAGCCAGATTCACTTAACAACCATGCTACTAACTTAACAACTGCAGCGATTCACTGCAGTCATAACTGTGGCAAGAAAGGTTGTAAAATGGGGCAAATTTCACTTAACAGCTATCTCACTTGGCAACAGAAATTTTGGGCTCAATTGTGGTTATAAGTCGAGGACTACCTGTACTGATCTAGCTAATGACTTAGATTTGAGTCCCTGCAAAGTTGAAGTGTAAAGTTCACTTGCAGCAGGATGTGTGGTAAAAATATTTTCTCCTCCGAAATGGCTTGCAAGTCAGGGCCAGTGAATTTTGTTATTTCAACCCTAAATGGAGTATGATAAACCTAAGACACAACTGGCCACTTTGAGGTGATCACCATGTGCTTCCTGCTTGGCAGGAAACTGTGCTACAATAGGAGGAGGAGGAGGAGGAGGAGGAGGAGGAGGAGGAGGAGGAGGAGGAGGAGGAGGAGGAGGAAGAGGAGAAGGAGGAGAAGGAGAAGGAGAAGAAGAAGAAGAAGAAGAAGAAGAAGAAGAAGAAGAAGAAGAAGAAGAAGAAGAAGAAGAAGAAGAAGAAGAAGAAGAAGAAGAAGAAGAAGAAGAAGAAGAAGATCATCAAAATGCATGCAATGTGGGTGAGCCATGTGCCTTCCAAGTTACCCTGTCAACATTTAATTTGGAAAATTTAGGTATACAGGAAGGCTACCAGCTGGGAACAATCACCTTGTGCAGCTGAACAGAGTAATGTCTCTAATCCAGAGAGGGGAAGGATCAGCAGATCGAATTCTACAGTGGAACATGCTGTCTGAAGAGGGTTTTTGCAAAGCCTTAATTGACAGCTGTAGTTCTTTTAAGCCAAGAAAAAACACTTGTGTCTTCTTTCCCATCTCTGACATAGTTGCTTGGATGAATTTTAATGACAGGGGCTCTGTCGCTGCCAACTATTGTGTCTCCACAATGCTTTCACCCACATCTTTACCATGAATACTTATTTAATAAAATTATACATGCCCTTCAACGAACTTCCAGGATGGCTTTAAAAAAGCAAACTTAAATGCACAAGTAAAATTTAATGTGTGAAATTGCAAATAATTACTTTGTTACTTTATTAATGCGAATTATTAAGCAGTGACGGATCATTTTAAAAAGTTATTGCAGCTATTGGGCCATTTTGATACAGCAGGCATTCAGCTAAGTGGCTGGTTTTTGAAAAACATCCCTTCTGTCTTTATGTGAACTCCACGGGCAGCATTTGGACTGGCCAAATTTATATCAGGCCAATGAGTATTAATTCAATTAGAATTCTACCTTACTTTATGCACATGTCAGAAACAGGAATGACTTGATGGTGCATTTATCTCAGTTCTGGAAAAGCTATTCATTTCTCTTGCAAAGACCTTACTTATTGCAAAAAGTACCAGTCATAGAGGTTAATGTGCAAAAGTGTATATGCCATGCTTAAGTGAAGCCCTTTAAGTATTCACCCTGATCCTGGACTCAATAGCCCGTCAATGGTGAAGTCATTTTTAAATTAGACATTTTAGGCAAAGAATGTAAAAGAAAAAAAGAGAAGTTAAAAAAAGAGAGTAAAATACTGATGAATAAAAAAGGGATCTAAAATGTGATGGAGTTTACAATTTTCAAATGTATCATTAATTACAAATTATAGAATGCTGCAGTCCTGGGTACATTTACTAAAGGAAACCTGACTGAGATTGAGTTTCATTTTGAAGAAAAATACATCGATTACTTTATTTTGTTCTTTAAAGCAGCAGCCCACAACCTTTTGGGCACCAGGGACCGGTTCTTTGGAGAGAGGTTTGTCTGCAGTCCGGAGGGTGCGTGGTTTCAAATGCTTCCTGCATCCCACGAACGGGGCTTAGCTTGTTTGCCCAGCCCTGTTTCTGGCATGCTGTGGACCGGTGCCGGTCCATAGACAAGGGGTTGGGGACCCCTGCTTTAAAGTATGAAAATAATTTAGAGAACACAATTACATGCACATACACGCAGACACACTGGCAGACATAGGGATGACAAGATCTCTATGACATATGTTCCAAATAATTGCCTCATCTTCTTTCATTGGTGCTTCTTACATTTTTATCCACAGAAAGCTCCACCTTAGTAAGAGATTGCAAGCATAAAAAGTATGCACGTCGGTTGTAAAAGAGTATTTAGGACAGACATTGCACTTTATTTTCCCTATACTGTGTAAAGCTTTCATTTTACATGAAACAACAATTTACATGAAACCGCTGGGGGAGATCATCCATAGACATGGGGTGAGCTTCCAACAGTACGCTGACGACACCCAGCTGTACATCACCACCCCGTCTCAATTCAGGGAGGCGGTTGATGTGATGTGCCAGTGCTTGGATGACGTTAGGACCTGGATGGGGAGGAACAGACTCAGACTCAACCCCGACAAGACTGAGTGGCTCTGGATATTGCCTCCGAAGGACTATATCAACTGTCCCTCCTTGGTTCTTGAGGGAGAAAATTAACTCCCTCAGAACAGGTTCGCAATTTGGGAGTCCTCCTAGATCCACAGCTAAAATTAGACCAACACCTTGCAGCTGTGGCTAGGGGGGCTTTTGCACAGGTTCGCCTGGTGCACCAGTTGCGGCCATACTTGGAGAAGGAGGCTCTACTCACGGTCACTCATGCCCTTGTCACCTCTCGATTGGACTACTGCAATGCACTCTACATGGGGCTGCCCTTGAAGAGTATTCGGCGACTTCAACTGGTGCAAAATGCAGCTGCGCGTGCTGTGGTGGGTGTTTCAAGGTACACCTACGTAACACCTATACTCTGCCAGCTGCATTGGCTGCCCACTGGTCTCCGGGTGCAATTCAAGGTGCTGATCATCGTCTTTAAACCCTACATGGCTTAGGACCAGGCTATCTCCGGGACCGCATTCTGCCTCATTCTTCCCTTTGACCCGTTAGGTCCCACAGAGTGAGTCTCCTCCAAGTCCCGTCAGCCAAACAGTGCCGACTGGCGGGACCTAGGGAGAGGGCCTTCTCTGTGGGGGCCCCTGCTCTCTGGAACCAACTTCCCCCAGAGATCCGAATTATCCCCACCTTGCTGGCCTTCCGAAAAGCCATTAAGACATGGCTCTTCCTGCAGGCGGGGTGAGTTTGAGACGATTTTATATCTGATGTCTCCCCCATGTATGGATGGTGTTTATATGTTTTTTTAAATTGTTTTAAATTGTCGTTTTTAATGATTTGTTTGGAGTTTTTATAAAATGTTGTACGCCGCCCTGAGTCCTGAGGGAGTAGGGCGGCATAGAAAAAACTGCCAAATAAATAAAAAAATAAAATAAATTTTGTCTTTTTCTCTTCTTTGTGCTCCTTCAGTGTTCTCAGCCCCCAAATGCTTACCTTCTCTTCTACTGTTGCGCAGGCATTTCACTTTGGGGAGCTTGACCAGCAAACGGCAATCATCCGCTTTGGAAACACAAACAGAGTGCAATGTTATTTGACTGTTTCTTTTCATCTTTCAAAGGCTTTCACACAATCAAAGAGGTCAGAAAGTGAATGTTAAGAACTTTGACAGTGCACACTTAACTCCTAGTGGCAGAATAGAAAAGAGTATGAGGCCATTATAATGTCAAGGAACAATGGGGAATCATAATACATGGGAAAATCTCCTCTTTTCTAGGATCAAGTTTTCAGTCTCATGGAGGTTGAGACTGTGCGCCAATATATGCACACACAGACACACAGATCCCTCTCTCCCTCCTTCTCAACCCCTCTGGTTTTCAAGTTCACTTACGATCATCGCTGAAGTCATCTACTAATAGGATTTCATGGACCAGGTGCACTGGGGTTCGGTTCAGCACACTAAGGGATCATAAAAGAAAATACCCAATGGATTTTCAACAGAAAAACAAAACTGGGGGAAAAAAAATCATGCTCAGAATACATTTCACCTGGGTAGGTAACAATGAAGTTGGCTCTTCTATGACTCATGGACTTCAACTCCCAGAATTCCTGAGCTAGCATGATTGGCTCAGAAAGTCTGGGAGTTGAAGTCCATGTGTCATAGAAGAGCCAACTTTGCCTACCCCTGAACTAGAGGGATGAAGCATTTGCAAAAAGTGAGAGTTATTTAAAGTTATAGTACTTAAATAAAATTGATGCGATTATTCCTTCTGTTCATTCATATTTTCCAAACTTCAGTTAGAAATCCTGTGTCAACAGTCTTTTCGAGAGCCCCTCGAGAGCTGGAGGATTCACTGCTTAGTGCAAAGTATGAGCCAGGTGTTCCTGTACTGTTTCATCCAGGATCCAATTTAGATGGTAAGTATTTTAGAAACAAAGCAGAATCCCCATGATAGACTGCAATTATAATAACTGTGGTGCAAGACTCCCTCAAAGTACCATAGCCAATGCTTGTGTTACATCAATTAAAAAGCTAAGCCAAAGCATGGTACCCACCAGCCATACTGCTTTATAGTCTGAAGCTCCTCATAAATAAAAAGCAATGCCTGCTCATGGAACCATGAAGTTTAAGTTTGCACTTCTGGGTAATAAGATCAACAGCATTTTACGAAAGAATACCCGCAAACATGGTCAAGGTTTGTAAAAACCATGTTCTTGTAAACTATCAACTCTGCAAAGAAACAATGATATTTGTATTCTATTAGTTGTCACTATCAAAAGAAAAGAAAGGTATCTGGAATGTTTCACAAAAATATTGTTATTTAAAGAACGACCTCGGTAACTAGTCAGAACAAGAGACAAGCAATTTCTGTGGAAAGCTAATTTTTGTAGAATGTCTTTAATTATAAGTTGGCTATAGTCATTGTCATTGTGAATACTTAAATTACATGCTAATTTAAACTGAGTCTGGTTTCTTTTAGCTAATGGGATTGCCCAAGCATTTAAAATAAATGTATCGTATGAGTGTTGTTTTGAAGATAGCTATTTCCCTTCTTTATGTAATGTAAACAAATTATTCACTATCTGGGAATATAAACCGCAGGTTACTAGTGAAATATGAGACAGAAAAAGATTGCCATTAACTCTAAAAAAGAAAGCTTCAACTAAAACCCAAATCCTTTTATTTAAAAAAAAATCAATGTAATAGGTTTGAAGGATTATATTGATGAATGATATTGACTAATGCTTTCAGGAAAATTTCATTGTTTGAATTTATACATCTGTGAATTTACATATGAATTAAACAACAATAAAATAAAAATAAACTGAAACTCATTGTTCTAACCTGAATTTAATCCTGAGTTCCCTATTTATATTGATTTTAAGATAATATAATATCTGAGTCTAATCTAATAGGCCCGTGATGGCTAACCTTTTTGTTGTTGCATGGTGAAAGCATGCGCTTGCATGCGCTTGCACCCATAATGCAATGCGTGCATGACCCCCGTGCGCTGTGCCCCCGTGCATGCACGCCTTACCCGTGTGTGCCCTGCCCCCTGTACATGCATGTGTGACCCCCCGCCCCATCACGCATGTGCCTTGCCCCCCTCGCCCATTTTTGGCTTCCAGGTTGGTGCAGGACCTAAAACAGGGTGTGGGGGGGCACCCACAGCACCCCCATGCCATGTTTTGGCTTCCAGGTTGGTACAGGAGGCCTACCAGGCCCAAAAAGGGGCACGGGGGGCATGCACGTCCACCGCATGCCCTGTTTTGCACCTGGAAGGCCTCCTGCACCAACCTGGAAGCCAAAATGGAGCACAGGGGGGAAGCCTGGAAGCCAAACCTGGAAGCCAAACCTGGAAGCCAAAATGGAGCACACATGCCCATGCCCCATTTTGGGCCTGGAAAGCCTCCTGCACCAATCTGGAAGCCAAAATAGGGTGTGGGGGTGCCGTGCGAGGCCTCAAAATGCAATGCGAGCACCCCGGCACATGCGCTCCCCCCGCGCATGCACACACGTGTCCCCCACATGTGCCCTGCCCCCCACGCATGCATGGCGGAGACCTGAAGACCAGCTGGCCGGCAGGAGGCACACACGCATGCGTGGTGGAGTTGGGTTGTGGTGATGACTATTGTGCCCGCAGAGAGGGTTCTGTGTGCCACCTGTGGCACGCGTGCCATAGGTTCGCCATCAGAGTAATAGACTATTATCTAAGAAATATGACACCAGTTTTGTTATTGTGAGGTCATGTCTTTTATACAGAATTGGGGAATATATAAAGGATATATGTTGGAATAAACATATGGCAGAAGGAAAGTTGAGCTGAAGGATGCTTGATACCATCAGGCATAGAATCCTTCTGGACAACCTGCAGCAATTGGGAGTAGGAAGCACTGTGCTGTGGTAGTTCTCCTTCCTCTGAGGTCACTTCCAATCTATGTTGATGGGGAGAGGTACTCCCTCCTATTCAAGAAATATATGAAATTATCAGTTCAGGGTCTGCTATCATCAGTATGCAGATGATGCTCACATATACCGTGTTTTTCGGAGTATAAGACGCACCAGAGTATAAGACGCACCTAGATTTTAGAAGAGGAAAACAAGGAAAAAAGTATTCTGAACCAAATGGTGTAGTAATATATTATTTAATAAAATACCAGTGTAGCAGAATACTTTTTACAACCATGTATACTTTTTACAACCATGTACACTTTTTACAAACTTCAAACTTGACAGCTTTAAGACTTGTGGACTTCAACTCCCAGAATTCCTCCTCCAATCATGCTAGCTCAGGAATGGGAGTTGAAGTCCACAAGTCTTAAAGCTGTCAAGTTTGAAGTTTGTAAAAAGTGTACATGGTTGTAAAAAGTCTTGCCAAGTTTGAAGACCCTTGCACCCCTAACCCCTAACCCAGGGGTCTTCAAACTTGACAGCTTTAAGACTTGTGGACTTCAACTCCAATTCCTGAGCTAGCATGACTGGAGGAGGAATTCTGGTAGTTGAAGTCCACAAGTTTGAAGACCCTTGCACCCCCTTGGCAAGTTTAAGACTTGTGGACTTCAACTCCCAGAATTCCTCCTCCAGTCATCCTAGCTCAGGAATGGGAGTTAAAGTCCACAAGTCTTAAAGTTGCCAAGTTTGAAGAGCCCTGGGTTAGGGGTGGCAAGGGTCTTCAAACTTGTCAAGTTTAAGACTTGTGGACTTTAACTCCCAGAATTCCTCCTCCAATCATTCCTGAGCTAGCATGACTGGAGGAGGAATTCTGGGAGTTGAAGTCCACTAGTCTTAAACTTGCCAAGTTTGAAGACCCTTGCACGGCTAACCCAGGGCTCTTCAAACTTGGAAGTTGGTCTTCAAACCTGTCAGGCTGCTTGCTTCGGGCAGCAGTAGCGGTAGCTCCGGCGGCGGCGAGTATCGGCGGTGGTGAGTATCGGCGGCGTCAGGTCCTGCAGTGGGGGCGGGGGCTGCAACGGGGGCGGCTGCGGGGGCTGCAATGGGGGTGGCTGCGGCGGCGTGTCCTGCGCCGGGGGTGGGGGCTGCCACACGGACGGCTGCGGGTCCTGTGCCGGGGGCGGGGGCTGCAAAGGGGGCAGCTGCGGTGGCGTGTCCTGTGACGGGGTGGGGGCTGCAACGGGGGCGGCTGCAGGTCCTGCGGCGGAGGCGGGGGCTGCAATGGGGGCGGCTGCGGCAGCGTGTCCTGCGCCGGGGGTGGGGGCTGCAATGGGGGCGGCTGCGGGTCCTGCGGCAGGGGCGGGGGCTGCAACGGGGGTGGCGGCGGCAGGTCCTCCAGTGGGGGCGGAGGCTGCAACAGCGGCTGGGGCGGCAGCGGCTTCCAGCAACAGCGGCTGCAGCTCCGGCCAGCAACGGCGGCAGCGGCGGTGGCCAAACACTTCCTTCCCCATTCCAAAAACAGGGCGTGCAACCGGCGCTGCCCGCCGCCTGAAACGCGATGCTTTTTTTTGGTCTCCGCACGCTCTGTTTTTGGAATCGGGGAGGGGATCGCAGTGCTGCCGCCTGAAAACGCTTTCCTCCCCAGGCTGAGTGGCCGCTGGCAGGTGGGTGGGGGCTACATTCGGAGTATAGGACGCACCCACTTTTTGACCCCTTTTTTGGGAGTAAAAAGGTGTGTCTTATACTCCAAAAAATACGGTATGTTGTTCCTAAAATGTGCAAAGGCTGATGCTGATGTCTTGCCTCTGTTGGGTGGGGCCACTATGGATTGGAAGGAACAGACTGAGACTGAATCCCTGAGGCTAAATCCCAACAAGACCAAGTGGCTGTGGGTATATGGGCCCCCTTATGTGGCAGAGTTCCCATCTTTCCCAACCATCTTGAAAGAGGGCTGCATTTCCCCATTCAAGACAGGTATACAATTTGGGTATTGGCCTGGAGTCACAGCTCTTACTTGAAGAACTCTGCACATGTCCAGATGGTGTACCAGCTGTGCCTGTTCATGGACTGGAGAACCCTTGGATAGTCATTCAAACCCTCTAGTCACCTCTAGAATGAACTACTGCAATGTGCTGTACATGGTGCTGCCCTTGAAACTCTTTGGTAGTTATCCTGCTCTGGAATGTGTTGCTGCATATCATATCGAAGTTCCATGTTCTACTTGTCAATTGGCATAAATCAAGATGTTGGTTACAGTATGACCTATAAAGCCCCTTATGACGTAGGACCTGATTACATGAGGGATCACCTCAGGGGTGGGTTCCACTTACTTTCACCACCAGTTCGCATCGCGATGTTTTGCGCGCACGCGATCGCGTCCCCTTGTGCGATTTGGCTTCCGTGCATGCTCAAAAGCAGGAATTAACCCGAAACACAGCTGAGGAGCTCATCAGCTGTGCTTCGGGCGAAGAAATAAAGGACAGAATTCCTTTATTTCGGACGGGCAGGAGGGCCCTTTTTCAAGCCGTGGAAGGGGGAAAATCCCCCCAAAAAGATGGCGGCATGCACGGAATGGCACTGACAGTGACATCACCAGCAGGTCGCTACCAGTTCGGGTGATCTGGTCTGAACCGGGAGGAACCCACCCCTGGGTCACCTATCCAGTAAGATCCATCAGAGTGGAGGAACTTCAGATCCCCTCTATTAAACAATGTCATCTAATAAGATCTCAGAAATATGGCTTCATGGCCATGACCCCCACTCTCTGGATTAGTATTCCTCCAGAGATCAGATTTTCCATGTGAACAAAGTATGGATTTTTTAAACCATTTGTGATGTAAATCATAGCTTGCTTGCTTGCTTGCTTGTTTGTTTGTTTGTTTACATGGAAAATGTGATTTACAACTCATGACTGGGTTCATCCAATGACAAAATAAGCAATATCATGTTCTAATATTATGTGTGAATGTAAGCTATACAAATGTATGTATACTCCAACCTAGAAAACAACTCTGCCAATATAATAAAATAAACCAGGAGCACACATTCATAATATCTATTGATATCTTTTCCAAGAATGAGAACACAGTATAGTAGGAACTATTCTGCATAAATCAGGATCTTGTAAAACTTTTTTTTAAACAAACAAAACCAGAAATTTTCTAGGTATTCTTCCTGACCAATTTCTGTTAACAGTAAACACTTTCCTACATATTTTCCTGAGGGCTGAAACTAAGTCTACTGGAGAAAATTAATTGAAAATTGCTGCTGTACGTTTCTTTCAATGATGTTAAGCTTTTTCAGGCTTGGTTTATTTCCAGGTATATTGTTCTGATTCCATTATATCGACATTTTTATCATTTTAGCTGTTTAAAAATTGTACAATACTTTGGTACTTTTCATGTAATAGATACTAAGAAATACCATACGTCTATAATTTCCACAAAACATTTCCATTATACTATTGAATGAACCTGTTTCATTCTTGAGTTTTCTCCTTACCCATACATAATGCACAAAGATCTCATAAATAACTGGCTCCCATCTGCCAGCTGGCACTAACTTTCTACGTTATATACCATTAATAGGGGTAATAAATAGATATACAATAACATCTTTCATTTGGTCTGACATTAATTAAAACAAACAAGATATAAATGTTTTTCATCACCATTAGAATTTTAAAAATGAATTAGAAAACTGAAAATTAACTACTTCCAAAGTATTCAGATTAGACAAGCTCCATTAAAACATCTAAAGAAACTAACCATAATCTCTAACTGCAAATTCCTGGATGGACTTAAAAAATTCCAAGTATCAATGATGGAAATAAGGAAAAACTCCACTGAATCAAGGGTCAAGGGTCAAACAGAATTCACAGCAGGGCACTTTAAATTCATGCCTGTGACTTTTAATTTTATCATCATATGCTAGATTCTCACAACTAAACATATTCTAGTCCAGCACTCTAAAGCAGCAGCCCCCAACCTTTTTGGCACCAGGGACCAGGTTCTCTGGAGGGAGGCTTTTCAATGGACCGGAGGGGGCGTGGTTTTGCCTGCTGCCTGCATTCCTTGGATGGGGCTTCACCTGTTTGCACGGACCGGTTTCTGGCATGCCGCGGCCCGGTGCCGGTCCACGGACCGGGGGTTGAGGACCACTGCTCTAAAGTACTTGATAAGGCTATACATTTTTCTAGATCCTTGAGCTGATTTACTCATGGACTTTATTATTTTGTCTAATTATAATGTGAAAACTTAGCTGTTGTGCTTGACATGCGGCTTAGCAGATAGCACAAATTGAGTTAATTATGGTTTATTCAAATCATGATTCAACAAATTATGGCTTATTGCAATGTGCAAATTGAATCAAGGGATGCAAGAGAACCCTATGCCCATTTTCTCCAAATCAAATTCAGTTGTGCTTGGTGGTATTTATTCTGCCAATGTAAATACAAAATTAAATGTGGGCACCCTGGTTTTGGAGGAAACTCTTCTGAATGTTTATTTGGAATATATGGGATTCTTTGCACCTCTCAAAGAGGTATCCCAGATTTGTCACCAAACTTCTTGCCATTCAGCAGGGAACTGTAAGAATATCTTGATGATATTCCATGATATGTATGTTAGAAAGCATAAGCAGCTAACAGCTATTGCTCCTAAACGTGCTGAACTCTATGTGTAATTGTAATCACTCTAGATCAGTGTTTCCCAACCTTGGCAGTTTGAAGATGTGTGGACTTCAACTCCCAGAATTCCCCAGCCAGCATTCGCTGGCTGGGGAATTCTGGGAGTTGAAGTCCAGACATCTTCAAGTTGCCAAGGTTGGGAAACACTGCTCTAGATTCACATCTAGAATTCAAATCTATGAAATCATCTCCATTTGTTTAACTCAATCTTTGTGTACCACAGGTTGATCATCAAGAATAGGAAAACAGTGATCTACTTCAAGTGAGGAGAACAAACTTATTTTCAATAGGATTATTATTCAGTATGACATCCCCTCTGTGACTTATTAAAGACAACTAACAACAACCATTGCTTTCTCCTTCTTTCATGCCACGCTCACATTTATTTCTGCCTCTCACTTCCCTACCCAGAGTAAAAGTTAGACATGCTGTTCTCTCTTGTCAAAATAATAACAATAACAACAATAACAGAGTTGGAAGGGACCTTGGAGGTCTTCTATTCCAACCCCCTGCTTAGGCAGGAAACCCTACACCACTTCAGACAAATGGTTATCCAACATCTTCTTAAAAACTTCCAGTGTTGGAGCATTCACAACTTCTGGAGGCAAGCTGTTCCACAGATTAATTGTTCTAACTGTCAGGAAATTTCTCCTTAGTTCTGAGTTGCTTCTCTTCTTGTTTAGTTTTTACCCATTGCTTCTTGTTCTACCCGCTTTGGAGAATAGTTTGACTCCCTCTTCTTTGTGGCAACCCCTGAGATATCGGAACACTGCTATCATGTCTCCCCTGGTCCGTCTTTTCATTAAACTAGACATACCCAGTTCCTGCAACCGTTCTTCATATGTTTTAGCCTCCAGTCCCCTAATCATCTTTGTTGCTCTTCTCTGTACTCTTTCTAGAGTCTCAACATCCTTTTTACATCGTGGCGACCAAAACCGAATGCAGTATTCCAAGTGTGGCATTACCAAGGCATTGTAAAGTGGTATTAACACTTCATGTGATCTTGATTCTATCCCTCTGTTAATGCAGCCAAGAACTGTGTTGGCTTTTTTGGCAGCTGCTGCACACTGCTGGCTCATATTTAAATGGTTGTCCACTAGGACTCCAAGATCCCTCTCACAGTTACTACTGTTGAGCAAGCTACCACATATACTGTACCTGTGCATTTTATTTTTCTTGCCTAAATGTAGATCCTCAGTTTTTTCACCATTGAATTTCATTTTGTTAGATAGCGCCCAATGTTCAAGTCTGTCAAGATCCTTCTGTATCTTGAGCCTATCTTCTGGAGAGTTGGCTATTCCTGCCAGTTTGGTGTCATCTGCAAATTTGATGAGTTCCCCATTGTCCAAGTCATTGACTTATCCTTTAATTATTATTAATATGTGTGTTGGTTCTGAGGGTTTATTTTTAAAAATTGCTAAAGGCAGGAGCTGAGTTCAGCAAATTATTGCAATGGAATTATGTCAGAACAGGGAGACAGGAGAGCAATATTACACATGGTGGAAAACTTAACAGGTACCACTGCCCATTGGCTAGGGAGGAAAAAATGGGAAAATCAGCAAGAAAATAATGTAATGAACCAACATAATTGTATTAGTAACAATTGTATTTTATCTTAGTGTCATATAAATGTTGCATAGTTGGAAAGGGAAAATAATTGGAAGTTTCTAAGAATCAAACTAAGTGACTCATTGGAAATCTCTAATTAGCATATAAGACTTAAACATTCAACTAAACTACATTAGGAATGCACAGACGTTCTTCAAGTGGATTAGCCAGAATTGTGTAAAATGTTTTTCTACACTGTGTATTTTATTCTGATCTAAGACAAAGGCTACTTCAGCTCCCTGGGGGGAAAAAAGCCTTGTCAGTTAATCAGGAGAATTTTATACAGATTAATTTATAGGAAGCAGAGATGCCAGAGTTACCTGTTTAATTGCTAGGTTTTGCAACTCAGCAACAAGGATGGGCAGAAGAGGCCCATAAGACTGAGTGACCATTCTGGATTAATTTTAAGAGTACAGAATGTCTTTCTTCCTCTGTATCTTTGATTCGGGTATATGATGGTAACAAACCTTTGCTTTGTGAACCTCAAAAAGTCTTGCTGGATCAAGTCAAAAGTACCATTGTTTTCTAAGTGATTTTCTGTTTGATAAACCAAATGCTTCTGAAAAGCACCAAAGCAGGCATAAAGCTTCTCTCAAAATTACTGTATTTTTCAGAATATAAGACGCACCTTAGTTTTCGGGGAGGAAAACAAGGAAAAAAGGCCTCTGCCTCCAAGCAATTTGCCAAACAGCAAACAGCACAGATGATATACACTGTTTGCTGTGTATTTCTGTGCATGTGTGCCTGACCCATAGAAATAGCAAAGAATTGGAGAAATGTACATTATGCCAGAAAGTTTTCTTAAATGTAGTCACACTAACTCTTCCCAATTATTTAAATAGATCTACTCCAAGGTAACTAAACTCTAATACTAAACAGGACACTGTTACATTTCAGACTATACTTGTACAAAGCTGTTAAAATTAATTAAAATTTCTGGAAGTATACATTATTCTCTATTATTTAAAAGAAGATACAATAGCACTGGGCCTCTTCAGAGCAAGCATTTATTTTAAAACGCTTCTTTATTTTGTTAAGTTGTCTAGATTTACAGGGGTCTCCAACCTTGGCAACTTTAAGACTTGTGGACTTCAACAAACAAAGCTGGCTGTGGAATTCCTGGAGTTGAAGTCCACAAGTCTTAAAATTGCCAAGGTTGGAGACCCCTGGCTCTAGAACAATAATAAAGCAGTCTTTAATAAATAAGTCTAATAATTTGAACATTCTATAGACATTTATAGTTATTCACTTACCCCCTTGCATTCAGTTCAGCAGAAAATAAAAATCTGTGTCTCTCCCAGCTATTTGCCTCTTTGCAGCTAGTTTCACTTTCATTTTAGCATGTGGCAAATCAGCTGTAGGTCGGGAAGCTGCTAATGACTTGCTTGGCTTTACAGGCTCTTCCCTCTTTGCTGCAAACAGGTAAATTGCTGGAAGAGAGAGGCCAAAGGGTGCGGGTGGCTGGCTGGCTGGGGCTACATTCGTTGTATAAGACGCACCCAAGTTTTCACTCTCTTTTGGGGGGTAAAAAAAATACGGTATGTCTCAACCACTGATAGTCAGACTAGGTTGACTTTTGTTTGTAAAGGTAACACTGGTTATCTCCTAGTTTTGGACACCCGTGGATTATATTGTTAATTTTTTAACAGAACATGATGACTACTTACTATTTATGGAGTGAGATTTGCCTTTTTCCCAGTCTATAGCTATAGAATAGGTTCAAGCTATGGGAGAATAGCCAGAAAGGCTGACGTACTGTATGTCTATATGGGATGAAAATACTTGAATTCTACATAAAAATGTTCTAGGAAATTACTCATTATTGCTTGTTATCCTGTATTTTGACAGAAGTAGACATCTTTTTCATCCTTTGTATAATATCCTCATCCAATTATCTAGGAATGAACAGAATATAATTACCCTGGCTGCTTCTTGAAATGTTTTCACATATATTTTCAACCTGCAGAGCAAGTACTGGCAACTTATTTTCTAGTGGATCCAAGCAGCTTAAAGTGCTTAGAATTTTTTTTTAAGCCATACATGAAATTATCTGCAAAACAGTTTGACGTTTTAAATTTTAAATTTCAATTTTTTGTTAAGCAGCATATTTTGTCTTTAGAAACTTTAGAAACAGTACAGATCAGAAGTAAATATGAACATACTGTATATGAAACAAACAGGAGATGGGTTTTTTTTCTGGGCAGTTCTACTCCTAGGCAAGGATATGCAGATGAGCCAAAATATAGCTTTTGTTAGCATTGCATGGCTTTTGTTAGTGTTTCATTTTGTCACATTTTATGTATATTCCCATCTGCTATCTTTTACAACTTTTGGAATACACAGCTTTGTCCCAAACGTGCCTTAATATTTTTTTAACACATTTCAAAGGGTCTCTCCTCATTTTATCTGCCATGGGAAACAGTTTTCTGTTTAAAATAATACACTATGTTTTGCAAAGTGTCTACCATATCCATTAATAATCTATAGAAACTCTTTAGCATTCCAAAGTTGCACTACAGAGGATGCCATAAAACTAAGGAAGCACATTCATAAGAAGGTATGTTGCTCTAACACAGTGCTTCTCAATTATTTTCTGTTACGCCCCCCCCAGGAAGAAGTATACATTTCGCGCACCCCCCAACTCTCCACCGGGACAATTGTTTGCAATATTCGGCACGTTTTCGCTGAAAAAACTCAAGCGGCTTATCAGCGTGATTGGGGTGTAATGTGTTTAAGTGACGCCTTAATTTATTTGGCTTCATGTTGTCCGCTGCCAACATTTTTAGACACGGTAAACATACCGATCTTTCCTCGTCTCCCACCATAGTCACAGTGAAGCCAAGTGCTACATATGCTTCATCATAGTCTTATTATCTCCATCACTCTCCTCCTTTCTTTTAATCCCTGTTAAATATTTTTCCATGGTGTCTCTTAAGGGTTTGTTATCTGCACTTCATATCTCCTGCTCTGTGCTGTGTGCTATTGTTCGGTGCAAAAAAAACCCTATTCCCTGTGGCAAAAAAAGCATGTTCCCCGGGGTCATGCGCCCCCCTGGCATCGCTCCACCCCCCCAGGGGGCCCCGCCCCACTATTTGAGAAGCACTGCTCTAACATAAAGTCAGGACATAGGGAAGTAACTATCTTGAAAACAAGTATTGGAATAAAAAACTTCCCAGAACTCCAATATACAGGTAGCTTTTTGCTACTATCTGCCCTTGGCATCACATACTGTAGTGGAGTATATCCAGGTATAGAGCAATGAGGAAGTTGTGAATGCATTTGAAAAGAACTACTACTGGTTTGCCAACATGATCAAAGTAAATTACCGTATTTATCGGCGTATAACACGCAGTTTTAAAACTAAAATTAGAAGCCAAAACCCTACCTGCGTGTTATACGCCGATAAATAGGGGGTGGGTGGGTGGATGGATGGATGGATTCACCGCTGATTCACCGCTCTGGGGGCAGCTCAAAAACGGGCGGGCGCATCCCTGCTGTTCTCTGGCCAAGCGGCCGAAGGAGCCCTGGAGCCCCGACGCCGCCCTGCATCTCGGTCTCTTGGGGCTTGTCCGGCAGCCTGCTGGGAAGGCGGCTGCGATGCAGGGAGGGAAGGAGCTGCTATTGCCGCTCCGGCATGTCTCTGTGGCTGCACCGGGGAGCCGCATCCTTGTTAACAATGGAGACGCTGCGTGGAGCAGAGGCGCCCGGCGAGCAAGGCAAGTGGTTGCATCGGCGGCAGGCTCCTGCCCGCGTCTCCCGCCCGCCTGCCCGCCTCTTGCCTTAGCATTTAAAAGAATGAGAGGCAGGCAGGCAGGAGACGCGGGCAGGAGCCTGCTGCCGATGCAGCCACTCGCCTTGCTCCGTGCAGCGTCTCCATTGTTAACAAGGACGCGGCTCCCCGGTGAAGCCACAGTGACTGGGGAGACATGCCGGAGCGGCCATAGCAGCTCCTTTCCTCCCATGCGTCACAGCCTTCCCAGCAGGCTGCCGGACAAGCCCCAAGAGACCGAGATGCAGGGCGGCGTCAGGGCTCCAGGGCTCCTTCGGCCGCTTGGCCGGAGAACAGCAGGGATGCTGCCACGGTCGGGGATTCAGTCGGGTGGCTGCAGCCCCGCGGGAGACGGCGACAGAGGCTCCTTCCTCCTCCTGCAGGGAGAAAGACGGAAGGAAGGAAGGAAGGAAGGAAGGAAGGAAGGAAGGAAGGAAGGAAGGAAGGAAGGAAGGAAGGAGAAAGAAGAAGAAAGAAGACAGACAGACAGACGGACAGAAAGAAAGAAAGAAAAAGAAAGAAAGAAAGAAGTTAGGAAGGAAGGAAGACAGACAGAAAGAAAGAAAGAAAAAGAAAGAAAGACAGACAGACAGACAGACAGAAAGAAAGAAAGAAAGAAAGAAAGAAAGAAAGAAAGAAAGAAAGAAAGAAAGAAAGAAAGAAAGAAAGAAAAAGAAAGAAGTTAGAAAGGAAGGAAGACAGAAAGAAAGAAAAAGAAAGATGTTAGGAAGGAGGGAAGACAGAAAGAAAGAAAAAGAGATGTTAGGAAGGAAGGAAAGAAGAAGAAAGAAGACAGACAGAAAGAAAGAAAGAAGGAAAAAACAAAGAAAGAAAGAAAGAAAAAGAAAGAAAGAAAGAAAGAAAGAAAGAAAGAAAGAAAGAAAGAAAGAAAGAAAGAAAGAAAGAAAGAAAGAAAGAAAAAGAAAGATGGTAGGAAAGTGAAGATGAAGAATTTTTTGGTTTCTCAGAAAGCAATTCTGATTAAGTTTTTTTCATTCAAAGAGGTGCTTTTTCATTTCATATTTGCCTTATAAGAGGAGTTAATGTTATAGTTCATGTTATAATGTTATAAATATGAATCCAACATTAAGTTCAGACATTCCAAGTCATTTATTTTTAATTAAAAAAATTTTTACTCAAATTTTATTGTTAAAATGGGGGTGCGTGTTATACGCCGGTGCGTGTTATACGCCGATAAATACGGTATATAGAGATTTTGATCCTACCATTGTACTTATAACTTAAAAGGAGATGTCAAGAAAAGCTTTGGGGATGAGGCTGTGATAACCTTTCTTTTTTTAAATTTAAAGAGCAACAATGCCCCTAAAGTGCCTATGGCTGACCTTATGGTGGGAGGCCTGAATAAACAGAATTTTTAATTGGTTTCCAAAAAGAAGCCTGTCCTATTTAATCCATATAATTGGTGAAAAATAGTCTGCATCTTAGCACAGAATAAATTTCTACATGCAGATGTTTCTAATGACACATGCCACTCAAAACTCAGACCAAAAGAATTGCTGGACGGACATAACCACAGACTCTAGGAGGGACACGCAGAGAGACATGTGTTGAAATGTACCCATGGGATTGTGCCTCATCTCCTGCATACTTCTACTATCAAATCTTCTGTTCCTATTTTCCAGTTATGTGCTATGAGCATGCGTGGGCAGAAACATTGATTTAATTTGATGGAGCCAAGAATCTACATACTTGCTATTGCCATTTTCCCTATATTAAACAAATGTAACAAAACCAGCTTTTTTCATTTTAATTATAAAAATCTGTTATTTTAAGAAAGTTCTTAACAGTAAATCATTTTTATTTTATTTGTGTCTATATTACTATAACTGAAATTTATGAAAACAGTTAGGAAGAACCCACTGAATTAACCAAGATTTGCTGGAAGAATACCTTGGTGGATCATGTCCTGCATCTTTACTAACACAGACAAGAAATTTTGTATGTGATTAGTTATGAAACCAGTGTATCTCCATGGCAACACATTAGGACCAAGCAACAATAACCTAAAATCCTCAATGGGTCAAAGGCTACAGATATTAAAATCAAGAGAAGAGCAAGAAAAAAGAAAGGGGATATGAAATAAAATAGTCCAACATTCACAATGACTAATTTTGGAGAGGGAGATTGCACCAGGATTATCTATATAAACGAGCACTGATTACTAGGCAGCTTTCACATGTTTCTCTCAAATACCTACTATCTTTTTGAAATTCAAGAGTTCTGTTATATGTATGTCAAAAAAGTAAAATATGAGCAGGGTTACTTGCTTCTTCACTGATTAGCAAGAGGGGGGAGGGAAGGAGGGGGAGAGAGAAAGAAAGAAAAAGAAAGAAAGAAAAGAAAGAAAGAAAGAAAGAAAGAAAGAAAGAAAGAAAGAAAGAAAGAAAGAAAGAAAGAAAGAAAGAAAGAAAGAAAGAGGAAGGAAGGAAGGAAGGAAGGAAGGAAGGAAGGAAGGAAGGAAGGAAGGAAGGAAGGAAGGATACTAGATGTGACTAGAGGGTGGAAAAATAGCACAAAGTTCTAATTGCAAAGTTTTAGAATAATATCAAGCTTTTTCGTTTGCTCTTTTAATCTAAGTTAGCTCCTCTGAAGTACTTTTTCACTATCATGGAATTTGAAAAACACAGGAACGTTGTTTTAAAAAGTGAGGTGTGCTTATAAATGGGATTGCCACTTTCAACAGGGAGGCGGTTGATGTGATGTGCCAGTGCCTGGACGATGTTAGGACCTGGATGGGGACAAACAGACTCAAGCTCAACCCCGACAAGACTGAGTGGCTCTGGATATTGCCTCCGAAGGACTATATCGACTGTCCCTCCTTGGTTCTTGAGGGAAAAAAATTAATTCCCTCAGAACGGGTTCGCAATTTGGGAGTCCTCCTAGATCCACAGCTAAAATTAGACCAACACCTTGCAGCTGTGGCTAGGGGGGCTTTTGCACAGGTTCGCCTGGTGCACCAATTGTGACCATACTTGGAGAAGGAGGCTCTACTCACGGTCACTCACGCCCTTGTCACCTCTCGACTGGACTACTGCAATGCGCTCTACATGGGGCTGCCCTTGAAGAGTATTCGGAGACTTCAACTGGTGCAAAATGCAGCTGCGCATGCTGTGGTTGGTGTTTCAAGGTACACCCACGTAACACCTATACTCCGCCAGCTGCATTGGCTGCTCATTGGTCTCCGGGTACAATTCAAGATGCTGATCATCATCTTTAAAGCCCTACATGGCTTAGGACCAGGCTATCTCCGGGACCGCATTCTGCCGCATTGTTCCCTCCAACCGGTCAGGTCCCACAGAGTGGGTCTCCTCCAGGTCCCGTCAGCCAAACAATGCCGACTGGCGAGGCCTAGGGGGAGGGCCTTCTCTGTAGGGGCCCCTGCTCTCTGGAACCAACTTCCCCCAGAGATCTGAATCACAACTTGCTGGCCTTCCGAAAAGCCATCAAGACATGGCTCTTCCTGCAGGCGGGGTGAGTTTGAGACGATTTTATATATATATATATATATATATATATATATATATATATATATATATATATATATATATATATATATATATATATATATATATATATATATATATATATATATATATATATATATATATATATATATATATATATATATATATATATATAACTGTTTTTAAGTTGTCTTTTTAATGATTTGTTTGGAGTTTTTATAAAATGTTGTATGCCGCCCTGAGTCCTGAGGGAGTAGGGCGGCATAGAAAAACTGCCAAATAAAATAAATAAATAAAATAAATAACTTGTTTATTGTTTGGTTGATTGATTCACTTACTATGTGTCATCAAGTTAGTATCAACTCTTGGCAACTAGATTCATGGGCCTTCTCCAGGATCATTTGTCCCTTGTCTTACAGATCCAAGATTTATCTGTAAGTCCTTGTCTTACAGAACCAAGGAGAGAAGCAACCTAGAACTAAGGAGCAATTTCCTAACAGTGAGAGCAATCAACCCCAATGGAATAGCTTGCCTTCAGAAGTTGTGAGTGCTCCATCACTGAAGGCTTTCAAAAAGAGACTGAACAACCGTTTTGGTCCCTAGTCAAGCAGGGAGTTGGACTAAAAGACCTCAGAGGTCCCTTTGAACTCTATTATTCTATGTTCTATCTCCCAACGATGTCCTATCATCATTATAAATATATCCATCTATTTTGCACTAAGTTGTTCTCTTTTTCATTTTTCTACACATTGCCACAGTTATGGACTACTCAAGGGAGCTAGGTCTTTGCATAATGTGTCTAAACAAGTATGATAATTTGAGCTGATCATTTGTACCTCAAATGAGAAGTCTGAACTGATTTGTTCTATGATTGGTATTTTGAAAAATCTTCTGCAGAATCAAAGTTCAAAAGCACTGATATTCTTTCTATACTGCTTCTTCAGTATAGAGAGAGGGGGGGAGGGAGGGAGAGAGGGAGGGAGAGGGAGAGGGAGAGAGAGAGAGGGAGGGAGAGAGGGAGAGAGAGAGAGGGAGGGAGAGAGAGAGGGAGGGAGAGGGAGAGAGAGAGAGGGAGAGAGAGATCCTGCCTAGACAAGTTTCTGCATTTTTTCATTAGTAATTTGCCATTGCCTTCTTGAAATTCTATCTCAAGATCACCCAGTGGCTTTGAGGCTAAAACAGAAAAAACAGAATAACAGAGTTGGAAGGGACCTTGGAGATCTTCTAGTAGTCCAACCCCTTGCTTAGGCAGGAAACCCTACACCACTTCAGGCAAATGGTTATCCAATATCTTCTTTAAAACTTCCACTGTTGGAGCATTCACAACTTCTGGAGGCAAGTTGTTCCACTGATTAATTGTTCTAACTGTCAGAAAATTTCTCCTTAGTTCTAGGTTCCTTCTCTCCTTGATTAGTTTCCACCCATTGCTTCTTGTCCTGCCCTCAGGTACTTTGGAGAATAGCTTGACTCTCTCTTCTTTGTGGCAACCCTTGAGATATTGGAACACTGCTATCATGTCACCTCTAGTCCTTCTTTTCATTAAACTAGACATAAAGTACCCGGTATCCATAAAGCAGGATTAAAACTCATGGTCTCTTGGGTTTGATAGAAAATCCTGAAAGGGAGAACACATCTAGTCTTGCCTTAGGCAAAAAGCTGGCTGGGTGACTTTGAGCTAGTCACTTCTTCTCAGCCCTAGGAAGAAGGCAGTGGCAAACTATTTTTGAAAATGCTTACAAGAAAACTGCAGGGATTTTTCCAGGAGTCACCAGGAGTTAAGACTAAATTGAAGACATTAAAAATAAAATCCCTCACTTCACTATCTTCATTATAGAAATGTATTATTGCATTGGTTGCAATGAGGGAATGTTTGTTGTTTGTTTGTTTGTTTGATTGATTGTTTGTTTTATATTGCTTTAAGTCTGGCAGGTCTATATGCTTTCATGTTTTATCTTTTTTTAATGGATTTTGGGGTCTCATGTGGTACCGTAATCTATTCGAGATGGACAGTATAACAAATATGAATGAATGATCATTTCTAAGACTGATTGCTATATCGACTGTCACTACCTTAGTTCTGTTTTTAATTAATTAGAATAACAACAGAAACAAAGAAGAAAAAAAGGGAGAATATATATACATACATAAAAATAGATGTATAACATTGTAATCCTTAATTCATCTATGTTGTTATTTACCTTTTGTTGTTGTTGTTATTAATATTACTGTTGTCTAAGCTTTGTACTAAGGTGAAGGTTAAAATAAAAATTCGAAGAATATAATTTGATACAGTAATTAAAATAAAGAAATAAAGAAATAGCAATATAAAAAGAACATTATAGGAAGAAAGAAAGAAAGAAAGAAAGAAAGAAAGGCAGCATAGGCCCTCCTTCCCCCCTTTTTTCCCCTCTTTTTTTTCACCCTGACCACTAACTATTACTTAAATATTTTTATATACTGCTTTAACACCTGCAATTATTGCTCACTTCTATTTAAGTCATTTTAATTGTTTTTTTTAAACAGTTTCTCTTTTACTTCAAAAACTATGTCACAGCTTGCTTTTCCATGTCATAATATAAAGGAACCATTCCTGGTTGAATTCTGTTAGGTATCTATTGTGTGTATGTTGGTAGGTGGGTGGGTGGGTGTGGGTGTGGGTTTGTCTGTGGGTGTAACAATTTTCCCATTGCCACCTATTCTCTAATTTTGTTCTCTCAATCTTCTATTCTCTTTTCCAATGCTTTGCCAGGCTGATTCTTGTTGCTGTCAGCATACATCCTATTAAATTGTGATACTTTTCGTTTGTATTCCCTGGAGACATACTTCATAAAGGCATTTGTGGTCTTAATTCAAATTTTATTTTCAGAATTCTCTGGATGCTCTGGTGTATTTCTTTCTGGTGCATTTCTACCTGTGTCTTTTTGAATGAACACTAGGTATGATAAAATGTTTCTTTTTTATTATATAGCATCTCCAACATTTGTGGCTGTATAATTTGTCAATCTTGGCAATCGCTGATGGAGTGATGAATCACCTACAGAACATTTATTGCCAATTTTCCCACAGACTGTGACTTGATATGTTATTAATGTTTCCATAATGATTTTCTTTATATTAATCATGAATCCCATTTCATTCATTGTTCTATCATTCACTGTTCTCTTGTCTTTCATTTCTAGAGCTTCTAGATCAGCGGTTCTCAACCTGTGGGTCACGACCCCTTGGGTTCGAACGACCCTTTCACAGGGGTCGCCTAAGACCATCGGAAAACACATATTTCCGATGGTCTTAGGAACCGAGACACTGCGCCCCTATCTGTCTCCAGGCGGGTCTACCCACATGCAAATAGACTACTGCAAAAAAAAAATCTGTACCATGGGAACTTGCGCAGAAGCCAAATTTCTGGCACTGTGCATGCATCGCCATCTTGTTTTCGGGGGTTTTTTGGGGCAATTTTTTAAAAACAATTTTGGCACTGTGCATGCGCGCATGCGCAAAGCACACACACGCCCACATGCGCAAAGCACACGCAGCACAGGAGGAAGTGAACTGGCAGCGAGGTAAGTTAGAACCCACCCCTGAGTTTCTTAATAATTTTATTATTTTATGGTTGGGGGTCACTACAACATGCCTAATGTTGTGACCCTTTAATACAGTTGTATTAAAGGGTCACGGCATTAGGAAGGTTCTAGATGATTTGCATTTTAAGCAATTAGACTACAGATAGACCTCCCTTACTGAGTGCCTTGTGCAAAGTTATGATGCTACTAAAAAAATAACTTTACAACCAAGTCACACATTAATGACCCTCACAGCATCCCTCAGTCACATGATCACGTTACTGAGGGATGCTGTGAGGGTTATAAATGTGTGTCTTGGTTGTAAAGGTATACGGTCAGTATGTGTTGATCTGTAGCAAAGAGATTGGAAAGGAAGGGGTTAGAAGAGAGCAAACACACAGTGGGGAATACAGTGGCTATTTGCCTGAAGGACTTGCAGCTGCTGGTCCTAGTGAATTCCTTTGATGTATATTCCCCATTGTGTGCCTGCTTACTCTTTTATAATCTCTTCCTCTCCAATGAATGTAAATACGAACACTAATTCTCTTCTTCATAATTATCTCATTGACAGAGCAAGCATTCCAAAGAGGCGGGGGTGTGGGGGGAAAGAAAAACTGAAGAAAATCATAAGCACAGTTACAGTATAGTCACATGATTTCTTTCATAGCAACCACTTAGTTTAACACAAAGTTACTGGTTTCAACTGTGGTCACTAAATGAAGACTGCCTATCTATCGTGTTATCAGTACAAGGCAGGTTATTAATGCTTCTTCCTCCAATTTTAACAAGCCAGACTTCCTCAATATTTTTTTATCCTAGAAGTTGAATAAATAAGTGCAAAGTCTCACTCCTCTACTGATCTAGTGTCCTTCAGTTTCAACATGTTGGTCTGTATAATGGCATCTCCAGATATAGATTTTGCATAAGGACAATGATATATTCAAGGATTCCCATTTTCCAAAAGGTATTTCATGGCTTAGCACAGTGATGGCGAACCTTTTTTCCCTCGGGTGCCAAAAGCGCGTGCATGCGTGCTATCACACACGTGTGAGTGCCCACACCCATAATTCAATGCCTGAGGAGGGCGAAAATGGCCTCCCCCGCCCCCACAAAGGCCCTCTGGAGGCCAGAACCGGCATGTTTCCCGACTTCCGGTGGGCCTGGTAGGCCAGTTTTTCACCCTCCCCAGGCTCCAGAGCCTTCCCTGGAGCCTGGAGAGGACAAAAATGCCCCCCTCAGGCCCTCTGGAAACCTAAAATGCCCTCCCAGAGCCTTCACGCGAGCCAAAAATCAGCTGGCCGGCATGCACATGTGTGCTGGAGCTGAGCTAGGGCAACAGCTTGCGTGCCGGCAGATACGGCTCCGCGTGCCACCTGTGGCACGCGTGCCATAGGTTCGCCATCACTGGCTTAGCATGTCTATTGAGGCACACATTGATTTATTTTTTAGTATTGTTTGGTTTACTCAACTATCAGCACGTTTCACCAATAATGACTCTTCTTCCTTGGCCTTTTCTAAATCCATTCTGAAAGGCATCTCAATTCAAGTAGAGGTCAGGTCTGCACTGGAGAATCTTAAGCATTATTTTGCTGTAATTTAAAATAAAGGATATTGTGCCATAATTTGCAAATTGTGTTTAAGTTTCTCTTCTTTGAAATTGGCATATGGTCTGACCTGTTTCAATCTGTGATCATTGTGTCATTGTCAACATTGCTGGTGTAGTTGGGTTAGGACATGTATTGATTCTTTTGTCGCTTACCATATTTCTGTAAATATTCCATCCATTTATGTAGCCACCTGGCTTGACAATGACCAGAGTGCTATGTAGCTTAATCTTGTAATACTATAATTAGGGAATATTTTTAAAAGTACTTTAGATGCTGACATTCATACTGTACAGAATTTCAGTATACTCCTTCCATCTCTGTTCAATCTTCTTTGAATCAATTACTATCTTTCCATTGGCCTCCTTTAGCGTACAGGTTCAAAGATGAAACCCCTTTATGAATCTTTTGGGAAAATGTTTATTTGATTTTCTTTGCCAGTTTCCTGCATAACAACATCAGCAAATAACCTAGAGGCTTTAATTTAGCCATCTCATAAATACCATTAGTACTCTCAGGTCTTCCTCAATAGTATGTGGAGTGCCATCCAGCCTGAAGGGCCCCACATCCAGCACTGTATTGTCTACCATTTATCTTGTCCATACAGGCCTATCTCACACAGTATGAGATGCCTGTGCCATTGTCACTAAAGTAAACCAGCATCTTTCTATATGATTACTGCTTGATATATTGTAAGTGCCTTTTTCCCCTAATCCAAAAACTCAAATGAGGTATTATGAACGAAAGGAGAGAGAGAGAGAGAGAGAGAGAGAGAGAGAGAGAGAGAGAGAGAGAGAGAGAGGGAGGGAGGGAGGGAGGGAGGGAGGGAGGGAGGGAGGAAGGAAGGAAGGAAGGAAGGAAGGAAGGAAGAAAAAAGAAAGAAAGAAAGAGAAAAAGAGAAAAAGAAAGAAAAAGGAAAAGAAAGAGGAAGGAAGGGAGAAAGAGAGAGATGCTTTTATATTTTCTAGTGGCAGGCAAAGGAAAACTTCCAGCCTTTGTTTCTACTAGTTCTCATTCAGTTGACTGAAAGAGAATTTGCAATATAAATTATTTTAAAGAAGAGAAACATTTTGTTCATTTTGTAATAATCTATTTCTTGCTATGACTTCATTATAAGGGGGAAATTGGCAGTAAGTTCTATTTTTCCCCCTGCTGCTAGGTCCACTTGAGGAGGCTGGTGTCTGGGGACTGATAAATTAGAAAATATCTAACTTTCCCTCTGTAAGGTTCTGAACTCCTCTTCACCACCTGCTTTACAAACAGTAGAGAAATCTTTCAGTGTTTCATGGACCTCTGATTATCTATATCATACAAATTACACATTAAAAAGTGTTTTAGGTGAGAGTGCTTTTTTTAAATTTAAGGGACAGGTTTCCATTGACTTTCTAGCACCCTAACGTGTTGTCTTAGAAGAATGTTGTGATCAAATGGTAGGAAATTGTTTGAGTGTTAGGCAAGTAAAAAGTTATGTGTACATTTTGGGATCAGGGAGACTATAACTAAAGAGAGCAAAAGAAACAGTAAAACTGTAGCAAAAGAAAAGAAATAATTAGGGATAAAGTCTCAACTGATAGCTAGAGGAAGGAAAAAGAAGATTATAAGTACATGTGTGAATATGTATTTATAAAAATTAAACAAGGTGACAAGGTGAAAAAATAAATTTTTCATCCTATAAATCAGCACAAAGTTCTATACTTCTAAATAGAAGCTACTTATATCCATTGTCTAGTTACTTATATCCCTTGTAAAGTTACTTCTTTTTTTACAAATACCTGGTCCTGTGAAGAGGCAGACTATAACAACCTTATTTGACTAAAATTTACCACATTACCAGAAGAAAAGCTTATAAAAAAGAGAACATCTCTATCAGAACTGGGAATTGGCAATTTTTTTTAAAAAAACAAGAATCTTCATTACCAAAAGAAATGTAAAAAGTTACATTCTTTCTTGTCAAATAAGCGCAGCTCAATCTCATATCTCTTTTGCTGCTGTTCCATCATATTATTTATCTTTTAGGATGGGGAAAATGCAGAGAAATTAGAGTTGTTCTGCTTTTCCATTTTTCTACTGCTTCATAAGCTTTATTGTAACCCATTGTATCTCACAGATTACTTACGACGATCCCTGAAGATAAGACCATTGGAACAATTTCTGTTTAATTGATGGTGTTAGACACATTCTAGATTAATTGTAATGCCTACATCTTTTCTCATGGTTATGGCTTCAGGCTGGCATACAAGGGCTCTGTCTTTCTCTACATTGATACCCAGCTTGGCATCAGCCTCCAGCAAATTCCTGTGCTTGAAATCCAATGGACAGTTTGGCATTTTGTATCAGTATCAAGCACTACAGCTTCCATAGACTGGATGACAGCCAGACAACATGTCTAGTGAAATTTCTTCTTCTTTTTCCTTTATTTTTACCAGCACCAGGCTATTCCCAGAGCTCCTAAAGAGTCCAAAACCAAACATGTATGCAAGTGTTTTTTAAAGCTATGAAAGCTTTGTTGGTGGAAGCAAGTCCAAGGCCTGGAGGGTGGGGAGCAAAGCATGGGGTGCCTCAGGGGGTGTTAGGTCTCCCAGGGCCTAACTCATTCCTGACGCACCCCACGTTCTACTTAGCAACCTACATGGTTGCTTAGTGACCATATTAGGAGAGCAGGGCTAGGGGTTGTTAAGCAAGGCAGTCTCGTGATTGCCTCGCTTAAGAACTGTCATGAATTGCAACTGAAATGGGTAGGCTCCATTACAGTCATGAGTGGAAGACTACCTGTAGTCTAGCAGATTTCAGCATGTGTAGTCTTGAGTTTCACTATGACTAAAATGTTGGGAAGGGCAAGAAGATCTGTTGTTATTCATAGAGGGTTATAAAATCCAGAGTGAATAACTGTGACACTGGTCGTAATTATTCATTGAGTGAATTTCTTCACAAAGATCTTTATGTTGTACAATTTGGAAGAGCCATTCCCTTAAAAACTACTCTGTGGTTTACATAAAGATTATGTTTCCAAGAACAACCTCTAAGGATCTCTGAGTAAGCCATGGAGAGATCTGGGCACATGGTCATCTTGACATCTCCAAGCCTGTTCTTGGTTAAGCTTTCCTAAAGGGAATCAAAGAGACATCTAATTTTCACTGCAGGATTTGTAAAAGTAGCATTTAATCCCGGTGTTTGTCTTCAGTCTACAAGGTCTACAAACAGAATGATCTTTATTTTTTTTCAAAAAGAGAAGAGCTTTCCCCTACAATGGTCTGCAATAAATTATTGTAAAGCCAAATTAGAATAATTTGACTAGTGTACCTAGAGTTACATCTCTGCAATATATTTTACATGCTCTAAGAGTAATATTAAAGAGAAATGGAAATAATATATTTAAATTCTGTGCAATGAAAATGTCAAAATCCAAAGTACCTTGGAATTTGCAAGAACCTCTAAATGAAATTAGATCAGCACTCCGGTCATTGCTGAGATAGAAAGCTACAGTAATTGATGATATATTTACAGAAATATGGCAAGCAATAAAAGAAGCAATAAAGGTTTTAATCAAGGTATCCTAGCAAATCTGGAGAATGACTCAGAGGCCATTGGATGAGGTCAGTCTACATACCACTAAAGGAGACTCAAACAGAGTTGTGTACACAGTGGTACAATATTCTTAATTTCACATACTAGTGAAATAGGATTATCCAATGCATATTAGAGTCATAAAATGAAAAAGAAAAAAACCAGATGCTCAAGCAGGTTTTAGAAAAAGGTCAAGGAATAGTAGAAATCATTATTAATATATGCTGAACAATTGAGACAGCCAAAGTTTTTTTTTTTTAAAAATCACAATTTGTGCTTCATTCACTATACAGAGGCTGTAATGTTATGTTAGACTGGGCAATAGTCAGATAAGAGGCAGCTTAGCCCACAGAAGAAAAGGAGGTATGGCAAACATCTCAGAAGAGAGCCTCTCTTATATCTTGAACTACAGGAGAATACTTTTATACTTGCAAGACTCTGTTACTGTAGCCTTATGATAAAGATAGTGTTAGTATTCATGGTTGGTGATTCTTTACTATCTCAAAGAACTGACATCAATCTTGCAAGTTTGAAAGTACATCTTTCCATCTTTGCCTTTACAGTCCAAGAAATGAGGGAGGGTCCCCTCTGAGATGGTTGCCACACTACCATTTCTTCTGCAGGCTAAGCTGCCTCTTATCTGACTCTTGCCCAGTTTTTTACGTTTCCTGTCCCTCAAGGACATTCTCTCAGACCATCATAGAGGCCTTCCGTTTTATCAATCATATCAAGATTGAGCTGTCCTTAGGAAAATGGGAATCCGAGATCATTCTTATTCTGTGTCTAGAACAAGAACAATTCTTGTTCTGTGCCTGGAACGAGAAGCCACAGTTTGAACATACTGAAACAGATTTGGTCAGCAAAGAAGTTAAACAAGGCTGTATACTTTCCCTCTATATGGTGAATGTAGATTGACACTACTCTGATAGCTGAAAATGCAAATGATCTGAAAGTCTGGTAATGAAAGAAGCAATGTGAAAAATGGGTCTATGATTAAAGAAAAAACAAACTAATACCAACAGATGCAGGAACAAGTCTTATAATTGACAATGCAGATACTGAAGTGGTAGAAAAGTTCTGCTGTTGAACCTTCAGAGCAGATCTTTTAAGCCAACGTTCGACTACCAAGATTTCTCCACCATACATTTCCCCACCTGATGTCCTCAGGTTTCAGAACAAAAATTTGAGGTCCAGCCTTAAGCATGTTTTTTTTTTAAAAAAATATTTCCTGGGTTCCCTTGGAAGTGAGTTGAATCACCAGGCACAGAGGTGATATTCTTAGAACTGCATTTCCCCCCCCCCCTGCTTCTAGGATGTTATTACCAATTCCTTTTTATCATTTTTCATTGTGACTCACTTTTGAAGTACTTAAGGATTTATATTTCTTGAATGTTGATTCAAAATCTTCTCATGAATGTTTAGGTTCCAGTAATAAACAGTAACTCAATAAATTGTGTTAGGTCTGGCGCCGCTTGGAAAAGAGAGAGGAGGCTTGTCTCTTCTTAAAACAACGCTTTATTGAAGAAGGGTAGCAAGAACAACAGAACAGAACAGTAACTAGGAATTCCCTCAGCCGCGCTCTGACAGCTATTTATACAAGCTGTCAGGCGTGGCAGCCAATGGTAGCTGCCGGATTCTCCCGCTCGGGCGCTCAGCCAATGGCTGAGTCGCACGCTGTCTCCAGGGCTCCTGGAGACGCTACACCCCTCCCCACCTGACAGGCGCATACGTAATCTTCCAAGTACGCAGGGCGCCTGCGCAGGCGGGTCGAGCGGCGGAGCTCCAGGAAGGGGGAAGATGGAGCGGCTGCAGAACTGTTGGAACTACCTGGCGATACCTCAGCTGGTGTTTGAACTTCGGATGGGCCCGGCGGATCCTGGAGGGCGACCCTGGAACTGGCAGGTAGGCCTAACGCTTCGGGAGTTGCCGGGGGAACGGTTTTGACGGCTGGTTGCGCGGTTGCGGTTTCTGCCGGGGGAAAGCCTGCTTCAGGCGGCTGAGAGGCGCCTTCTTTGATTCGGCCCCGCAGCTGGTCTAGGTGCCGCCTCCAGACTCGGCCATCGTCCAACTGGACCCTATAGGAACAGGGGCCTGTCACTTCAGTTACAGTGGCTGGCAACCATTTGGGTTCCCCCCCAAAGTTCCTAGCATAGACACCATCACCTTCCCTAAACACCCTGGGCCTGCCTTCCAAGGGGTGCTGGCTCTCTGGAGCATAGGTTGGGTGCAAGCGGTCAAGCACCGTCCTCAGGCGTCGGCCCATCAATGTCTCCCCCAGGCTGCGGTTGGTCAATGGGCAAGGGGTGGTGTGTTGTGCCAGGAGGTATTGTGACACCCTGTCATGCCAATTGGGGGTGTCCAGCCTCTTGAGGGCTTCCTTGGCTGACCTAACGGCCCTCTCCGCCCTGCCATTGCTGGCAGGGTGCCGGGGGCAGTCAGGACCTGGCGGATGCCATTGGCTGCCAGGAACATCTGGAAACGGGCAGAGGTAAATTGTGGCCCGTTGTCAGACACCACTAGGTCTGGTAGGCCGTGGGTGGCAAACCAGCGTAAGAGAATTCGCACTAGGGCCTCAGAAGTGGTGGATGGCATGAGCTCCACTTCTACCCAGCCAGAGAATGCATCTACGAGAATTAGGAACTGCTTGCCCAAATATGGACCTGCGAAGTCCAAGTGGACTCTCGACCAAGGTCCCCTGGGGGTCTCCCAAACCCTGGGCGGTGCGACTGGGGGTGCAGGTCTGGAGGCTTGACAAACCTTACATCTGGCCACCCACTGTTCGATTGCCTGGTCCATCCCTGGCCACCAGACGTAGCTCCTGCCTAATGCCTTCATTCTTACAATGCCTGGGTGGCTTGCATGCAGTTGCTTTAAGATGGCCTCATAGAGGGGTGGAGGGGCGACAACCCTGCCTCCCCAAAGGAGGCAGCCCTTATGTGTGGACAGCTCAAACTGTCGCAACTTGAAGGGGTGGAAAGAAGGGTCTAACCTGCCCAGGGGCCACCCCCTCTTCACCCAGTCAAGTACCTGGCTGATGACGGGGTCAGAGGCCGAATGGACGGCAATGTCTGTGGCAGAGACGGGAAGGCCCAGGTCCTCAATAAGGAGGACATCAGAGGTGGGAGCTGGGTCCTGGACAGCAATAGGGAGAGGGCAGCGGCTGAGAGCATCAGCATTGGAGATAGAATGGCCAGGGCGGTAAGTCAAGGTGTAAGAGTAGCCAGCCAGGAATTCTGCCCACCTGGAGAGTCTAGGGGAAATAAATTGGGGGGTCTGGCGATCCCCAGCCAGAATGCCCAGGAGTGACTTGTGGTCGGTGACCAACTTGAAAGGCCTACCATACAGATAATCATGGAATTTTCTTACGGAAGCCATGAGGGCAAGGGCTTCCTTGTCAGTCTGACTGTAATTGCGCTCAGAGGAGGAGAGCGTGCAGGAGAAGAAGGCGATTGGCGCCTCTGTGCCATTGGGCATGGCATGGCTGAGGAGAGCACCGATGCCATATTGCGAGGCATCTGCTGTCAGAGAAAGGGGCAGATCAGGGCTGTATTGCACTAATACAGCATCTGACAGCAAAAGTTGTTTCACGCTTTGGAATGCCTTTTGGGCTTCCTGCCCCCAGTGCCAAGGTTGTTGGGCATCGAGGAGGCGATGCAATGGTTCGGCCACTGTGGCTTTGTGGGGGAGGAAGACGCTATAAAAATTTAAGAGGCCCAGGAAAGCCTACAGCTCTGTTTTGTTAGTGGGAGGAGGAGCTTGTTTGATGGCCTGGACTTTGGATGGGGTTGGGTGGATGCCCTCAGCGTCTATGCTGTAGCCTAGGAATTCAACCCGGGGCACCCCAATCTGGCACTTTGTCTGCTTTAGCCTGAGGCCGGCTTTCCGGAACCTCAAGAGCACCTGTCTAACCCTTGAGAGTAGCAGTGGTTTGTTAGGGGCTGAAATTAAAATGTCGTCAAAATAGGGTATTACCCCAGTTAACCCAAAAAGCAAACGTTCCATCACGTTTTGGAATAGGCCAGGGGCGACACTCACACCAAATTGGAGGCAGCGACAGCGGAAAGCTCCCCGGTGGGTGACTATAGTTTGTGCCTCAGCCGTGGCATCATCCACCAGGAGCTGTTGATACGCCTGGGCCATGTCAAGTTTTGCAAAGACTGAGCCCCTCCCCAGGGAATGGAGCAAGTGTTGTACGATGGGGACAGGGTAGGGGTGGTCTTGCAAGGCTTTGTTCAGGGTACATTTGTAGTCCCCACAGATCCTGATGGAGCCATCAGGGCGGAGGGGGACTACAATAGGGGTCTCCCACTTGGCGTGGTCAGTGGCCTCTAAGACCCCCTGGGCAATAAGCTTGTCTAGTTCCGCATCCACCTTAGGCCTTAGGGCGAAAGGGACACGCCTAGGCTTAAGGCGGATGGGAGCAACCCTGGGATCCAAGTTAAGAGATATGGGGGTGCCCACATAAGTGCCCAGGGTGCTGTTGAATACATCAGCAAATTCCAAAAATAGGTTGGAGGAACCCTCACACACTGTGGTGTGTATCCCAGAGAGTGAGAGGCCCAGGGATTCGAACCAGTCCAGGCCCAGTAAGGAAGGGAGGGAGCCAGAAACCACCACCAATGGGAGAGGGCCTGCGAAGGAGCCCTTCTCAACTAACAGAGTAGCCTGGCCCATGATTGGGATTGCGTTTCCCTGATAGTCCCTCAGTCTTAGGAGGCAAGGCTTTAAGGCAGTCTCAGAAAAGTTGGGCACCAGGCGTTTTAAAGTGCTCCAGGAAATAATTGTCCTGGAGGAGCCTGTGTCCACCTCCATAGTGCATGGGGCCCCAGCTATAGTTACAGAGAGAAGAAATTTTTTGTGCCCACCCCCAGCAGAGGCCAGGTAGACTTCCTCAGGCTGGACATCATCAGGCAGGCGCATGGAGAAGCAGCTGTCCGTCGGTCTCGCAGGTCTCTCCGGAAAGCGGCGTGGGGGGGTGCTGAAGTGACAGCGGCGGCCGGGCTGGAACGGCAGACACGGGCTAGATGGCCATAGCGGCCGCAGCGGCGGCAGGTCACGGTTCGGAAGCGGCAGGTGCTTCTGGACTGGAGATCCCCACAGCTGAGGCAGGCAGGTGTGCCTGGGCGGCGGTTTTGCTGTGCCTGGGAAGGCAGCGGCGCAGGCGGCTGTGGCGCTGGCAGGGGGCGGCGGTTCCTTGCAGCAGCCTGGATGCGGTGGACAGCTTGGCTGTCAGCTGGTTCCAAGGCAGAGACCTCCTGCTGATAGTGGACGGGCTCCTGATGTGGGGGATGTGAGCCGATGGGCTGGAACCGGTTGATTTCGGCCGCTGAAGTGCTGGACATCTCGGCAGCTCGTGCCTCATCCAGGGCGACGGCCAGGGTTAGCTCCATGCGAGCCAATAGGCGACGCTGGAGTCGGATATCCCTGACCGCACAGACTAGTTGTTGGAGCAGGGAGTCATCCAGGTTAGGGAAATCGCACTTCAGGGCAGCATTCCGCAGGGAGGCCATGTATTGGGTGATATCCTCCCCCTCCTTCTGCAGCCGCTGCTGAAAGGCGAAGCGGCGGGCGATGCGGGAAGGTGCGGGGGAGTAATGGTCTCTCAAGGTTGTGAGAAGGTCTGGCCATGGGACGTTGTATACAATTAGAGGAGCCACCAAAGCTCTAGCGGTATTAAACATTTGGTGGCCACAAGAGTTAAGAAAGTATGCCCTTTTGCGGGCATCCGAGACGTCCGTAAGGTCATTGCATTGCAGGAAACACTCAAACCTTTCGAGGTAGGCGTCCCAAGTTTCCGCAGCAGGGCAGAACGACTCGAAGGACGTAGGGTTGTTTCCGTTGCGAGCCATCACGGCTTCGGACAGCCTCACGGCAGCGAGACAACACGGCTAGGCAGGTCGTGATAACTACAGCACCTTCGTCGCCACTTGTTAGGTCTGGTGCCGCGTGGAAAAGAGAGAGGAGGCTTGTCTCTTCTTAAAACAACGCTTTATTGAAGAAGGGTAGCAAGAACAACAGCAGAACAGAACAGTAACTAGGAATTCCCTCAGCCGCGCTCTGACAGCTATTTATACAAGCTGTCAGGCGCGGCAGCCAATGGTAGCTGCCGGATTCTCCCGCTCGGGCGCTCAGCCAATGGCTGAGTCGCACGCTGTCTCCAGGGCTCCTGGAGACGCTACAAATTGTTTTATCAGTGAGTCCATCTTGAGCCATTTCTCCAGAATAAATCAGAACAATTTACTGGCTTTTGAGATCAAAATGAAGCTAAGCCTCAGTGTAAGGCAATGAGCTGCAAAAAAACTACACGACACCCAGTTTCTGGAATCCTGGTAGAAGAAGGTAAGCCAGTGGTGAAATCCAATTTTTTTTACTACTGGTTCTGTGGGTGTGACTTGGTGAGTGTGGTATGGCTTGGTGGGTGTGGCAGGGGAAGGATACTGCAAAATCTCCATTCCCACCCCACTCCTGGGGGAAGGTTACTGCAAAATCTACATTCCCTCCCCACTCTGGGGCCAGCCAGAGGTGGTATTTGCCGGTTCTCCGAACTACTCAAAATTTCCGCTACCGGTTCTCTAGAACCTGTTAGAAACTGCTGGATTTCACCCCTGAGGTAAGCTCTAACTTCAATGGTACCTGCAGATACTACCTCCCCTGTTTTCTTTTTGTTTGTTTGTTTGAAATCCCGAGAGTCCATTCCAACTGCACTACTGAGTTTATCACCACACGACTTTTAATCTAAGGTCTGAATTAAACTGAGCACATTTACCAAGAGAGAAAGAATATACCCACACACCCAAAACTCTGAAAACTCTCCCTTGAAAAGGTTGGCTTTGCTCAGATGGATGATACAGCCTCATCCACTTTGCATTACTGTGCTGCCAGTAATAGCCTTCAGCACTTTCTCAACATGTTAAATATGGTCTCTGGTCACTAAACTTTGCCCATCTCTATCTAAGCCATCCGCTCAAAATAAAATATGACCTTATACCTTTTTAATTCCTCAACAGTCTAGAGAATTCCAAGGGCTACAGAGACAAAAAGTGGCGTCTTAAAATCCAACAGCCTATCTCAGTCAAGGGACTGACACTCTTTAATATGTGAGTGAAGGGCACATCCAACCACTGCAGGTTCTTATCCCAGTTCAAGCACAAAGAAAAATCTGCTTGTGGCATATTGCCATTTCCAATTTAACAACTAATTTGGACAAATTTACTTTTGTACACCTTGGCAGCACCAAATGGAATTAGTACTGTGTGACAAGAGATGAAGCAAGTAAAGGTTGTGAAGTCACATTTCACACTGATGATGAGTGCTTCAGAAATTCATATGGCTACAGAAAGAAAGTATGTAATTATGATTATACTAGAGATGCATATCTTTCAAGCTATGTTATGTTGCTCCCCTTCTTAAGATTTTTTTAAAAAAATGTTTATATGTGCATTTACTTAAAAGCACCTTTTAATCTTATGTGCTTGCTTTGTGTTTTATATCTGTTATATTTTTAAACTTATTTTAATAGAAATGTTATTGCATTATTATTGTATTTTTGCCCAGATCTGTTAAAAGAGAAGGTAGCATATAAATTTCCTAAATATAGAGACATACACACCAATTCTGACACACAGAAAAATAAAACAGCAATCCAATGCACATTTAGTTAGGTTAATTTCAGTGTAGCAATGCAAAATATACTGTATTTCTGAATGAAATTCCTTTCTCAAAAACTTTATCCTTTATCCTACTTTGTCTTCTTTCAGCTCTTGCATTCTCTTTCTGAAGCCTGTTTTTCATCTCTCTTTACATATTTGTAGGCAACCTTCCTTCCCTCCCTCCTTCCTTCTCTCCTTCCTTCATTCTCTCCTTCCTTCCTTCCTTCCTTCCTTCCTTCCTTCCTTCCTTCCTTCCTTCCTTCCTTCCTTCTCTCCTTCCTTCCTTCTCTTCTTCCTTCCTTCCTTCCTTCCTTTTTTCATAATCAACAAATATTCTCTTTAATTAAATTTTACAAATCTCTATAACATTTGGAGTCATTCTTTCCCCTGGGTTCATAGAAATGAAATCCATGTGATTAATGCAGTTTTGTGTTTCTTTGGAGACTTCTAAATGACTGAAAATCTCAAAACTGCCATAATATTAACCAATATTATTCTATTTTTATTAGAAATTGGGCAGGAAACGAGAGTAGAAATTGATCAATGTTTTCCAGAGCACATCAAAAGAACCAAAAGCCAGGATCTTGATTTCAGGCTGTGCTGCCTCTTTATTTAATAGATCATAACAAGCCAAAAAGTTTTTAAAAAAACTCATTATGGATTAATATCATGTCTGAACTCAACCACGGTCTCCTGTGAATCCCAATTGCTTTTCATCATTATTCAGAAGTCTTGCATTAAACATTCCTTTTTTCTTATCATTGCCAACAGCAACATAGTTAAAAATATAATTTTCCTTCAATATTCTTGGGCATAACTATATATTTAAAATAACTTTAAGCTAACTAATATGAAACCAAATCAATGGCCTACCTTGTTTAAAATGGACTTCACTAGAATTCTGCAACCTTTCTCAGTCTTCTGTATCATCACACTTCTTCACATCCAATTGCTGAAGTATCACCCCACCCAACATAATCCCAGCGGTGTGATTTTGCAAAATCTTTGTGCAAGGCTATCACATTTCTGTGAGTTTCCAGTTAGATCTTATAACATTTCAACTTAAAATTCTCTTGAAGGAGGTCTGAGAAGCACAGCCTATTATCTAATTATTGGCAGCAATTTTCTAATTACTTCCTGACTTTTCTCATATCATTTCTCGTATCACCAAAGATCCTGGAGAACCGGGGGACTGCCAGAGGACTGGAAAAGAACTGATGTAGTTCCCATCTTCAAAAAAGGGAAAAAAATAGATCCAGGAAACTACAGACCTAACAGCCTGACCTCAATATCAAGGAAGATTCTGGAAAAGATAATCAAGCAATGAATCGACGAACACCTAGAAGCAAACAAAGGGTGGGCGGGAAAACGAAATAAAAATGGGAAGGAGGCAAGGACAGAAAATGGTGCATGCATGGCTGCAAAACAGGAGAAGGGCATTTTACAGCCGCTTTCTGGGACTGGAAAGTTGAGGGGACCCAAGCAGGGGTGGGTTCTAACTTACCTCGCTGCCGATTTGCTTCCTCAAGATGGCGACCGCATGCACAGTGCTGGAAACTCAGCTTCTGCACATGCTCAGAAGAAAAATAAAATAAAAAATAAAATTCAAAAAAAATCAAAAAGAAAGAAAAGAAAGCCGAAAACAAGATGGCGACCGCATGCACAGTGCCGGAAACTCGGCTTCTGCACATGCTCAGAAGAAAAATAAAATTCAAAAATTCAAAAAAAAGATGGTGGCGCCCATGGGCCGGCACCGACCGATCCGGTTCGGTGACGTCATCGTGACATCACCAGTGGGGCACTACCGGTTCAGGTGAACCAGTCCGAACCGGGAGGAACCAACCCCTGAGGAACTGGGTATGTCTAGTTTAATGAAAAGAAGGACTAGGGGAGACATGATAGCAGTGTTCCAATATCTCAGGCATTGCCACAAAGAAGAGGGAGTCAAACTATTCTCCAAAGCACCTGAGGGTAGAACAAGAAGCAATGGGTGGAAACTAATCAAGGAGAGAAGCAACTTAGAAATAAGGAGAAATGTCCTGACAGTTAGAACAATTAATCAGTGGAACAGCTTGCTTCTAGAAGTTGTGAATGCTCCAACACTGGAAGTTTTTAAGAAGATGTTGGATAACCATTTGTCTGTAGTGGTGTAGGGTTTCCTGCCTAAGCAGGGGGTTGGACTAGAAGACCTCCAAGACCCCTTCCAACTCTGTTATTCTATTCTATTCTATTCTATTCTATTCTATTCTATTCTATTCTATTCTATTCTATTCCATTCCATTCCATTCCATTCCATTCCATTCCATTCCATTCCATTCCATTCTATTCTATTCTATTCTATTCTATTCTAAACCACTGAGAGTCATGTTTGCAAGATGGGCCCCCATATACACTGACTAAACAAAGAAACAAACTTTCTGCACAAGCTGTTCATTATAGTGCTAGGTTCCATTCAATGATGCTACACAGAGATATACTGTATTCAAAGCACAGAAAAAATTCTATATGGATTTAGATACCTGAATATCCTTTGCCATCTTTACCACCCGCATTCCCAGTGCAAAACAGCTTGTAATTTTCACATTTGGAGAATGTGAAAGAATGAATCATTGGTGAACAGTCTGCATTTCAGCAATTAATTGCTTGAGAAAGTGGTGGGATTGCTTTGAATAATGAATGAGCTTGGTAATTGCATGATCTGCTCACAAAAGACTTGCCAATAAAAAAAGGGTGGGAAAGAGAACTAAACAACAATAAAGGAATCACCGATCATATTAATTTCTCTAATTCCCCCCCCCCCCCGCAACAAAAGCAGAATCTAAGTGTGTGACCTTCAAAGTGTGCAAACCAAAAGCCATCAGGAATCTGAAATATTTAACTAGGCAAAAAGCTGCAATAGCCAGCACACTTTTTATGTAGTTCATGTGCGGGCCTCCCAATACTTTGAGATATGATGACAAAATTTGGTTGCAATACAGCACAGTTTTGGCAGCACTATTTGGCCTGTTTTTCAGGATTCAGGTTAGTTTTTACAAAGAATGAAGCTGAAAGAAGAAAAAAAGGGGTTTCTGCTGTATGGTACATGAAGGTTCATGAAGATCATAATGTCCGCCCAGCCTATCAAGTCCCAAGTCCCTCAAGAGAAGGGCAAAGTATCTATTAACTCAGAAAGCTGGGAAGGAAAAGAATAAAATTGAAAATCTAGGGTTCCTGATCTATACCAGGACCTAGATATAGGATGTGCTTTCTATGTAATATGGCGCGCAGTTAGGTTCTCCTTGTCTATAAAAAAGGAGTATTTTTTGGTATCCCGAGCCTTCTACCAAGTAAGCCTATTCCTGAATAAAGTGATAAATACCTGGAAAGCTGAGATTCACAACTGTGATTGTGTGAAGCTTAATAAATTTAAGGGTGGGAATAAGAGTGGATTTTCTCTACGAGTGGATTATCAGGAAAAAAAACTTTATTTTGCAAGATTTCAAGATTCTGTTACCGTAATCTTATGATAAAGATAGTACTCATAGTTTTGGTTTCTTGACTGGATTACTTCAAAGGGCTGATATCAATCTTGCAAATTTGGAAGTACATCTCCCCTCCATTACCTTTATTTTCTAGACTACTAGGGAAAGTCCTTTCTGAGGAACTTTCCATGTTTTCATTCCTTCTGTGGGGTGAGATACCTTTTGTCTGACCATAGTTTAGACCCGTGATGGCGAACCTATGGCACGCATGCCACAGGTGGCACGCGGAGCCATATCTGAGAGCACGCTAGGCATTGCCCATTGGCAGCTCCAGTGCACATGTGTGCGCTGGCCAGTTGATTTTTGGCCTTCCGGAGGGCCGGGGGAGGTCGTTTTCGCCTTCCCTAGGCTTCATGAAAGCCTCCGGAGCCTGTGGATGGCGAAAAAATGGACCCAACGGGCCTACCAGAAGTTCGGAAATGAACTTCCGGTTGGGCCGTTGGGCCGTTTTTCACCCTCCCCAGGCTTCAGGAAAGCCTCCGGAGCCTGTGGATGGCGAAAAAATGGACCCAACAGGCCTACCGGAAGTTCGGAAATGAACTTCCGGTTGGGCTGTTGGGCCGTTTTTCACCCTCCCCAAGCTTCAGGATGGTACCTGTGGATGGTAAAAAATGGACTGAACAGGCCTACTGGAAGTGGGGGAAGGGCATTGCATTATGGGTGGGGGCATGCTATTGCGCGCGCACGTGCCCTTTTGGCACCCGAGCAAAAAAAGGTTCGCCATCACTGGTTTAGACTGCGGCTCTTCTTCTTGTCTTCCTAGGTTATTCTCACAGCCCATTAATTGGTTAATTAATTAATTAACCAATTAATTAATTAATTAACATTAATTAATTAACAGCCAATATGTCAGTACAATGCATCTACCTTCTGGGAAGGCTGTGCACAATGGTTTTCTGGTCTGCAAGATAGTTGTTGCAGCTGGCTCAGAAAAGCATGAAAATGTTTGGAGTAAAACATGCAGCATAGTAACTAAACTATACCAACACTGATTGGTACTGTTCTTATGATTAGCATAGAATCAATGCAAATGCTATGGATGTGACTAAGGCTGGTAAAGCTGTTTACCCTTTGTCATACTACAAAGTCTTAGGTAAAAGCCTTAACTGACCAAGCATGAACAATAGCTATGGATCTACATTATTACCAGCATGGTATATGGAAGATTTAGCATGTATAAAAGGTAAAAGAAAAAAGAGCATGACATAATGAATGAAATATGCTCTGTCTATAAAACTAGGGAAAGAGAAAGGATGCAAATGATTAGAATGCAAATGATTCAATCTTGTGGAGTAGAATATTAATGTATGCGGGGAAGTTTCAATCATAGGTTCATTTATGATAAAAGGCTAAAGTATACGTCAATAAGTACAGACTGGTGACATCGAAGTTGTTGCGGATGTGTATAAAAGTAGGAATCTATAAATTGGTGAAAGTTACATGTTAATGCTTCAATGATTGGAGAGAATAGGGAGAACTAAGTGGTTTTAGACAACTGAGTAACATTGTGCATTAATTTGATCCAGGAGGTATTTATTTATTTATTATTTATTTATTATTAGGTTCTTCTATGCCGCCCTACTCCCTAAGGACTCAGGGCGGCGTACAACATTTTAAAAGAACAATAAACAATAAACATTCATTTAAAAACAATTTTAAAACATTAAAAAGTTAAAATACGTTCAACAACATACATACTGGGGGAAATCTCGGATAAAAACTAGTCTCAAACCCCTGCCTGCAGGAAGAGCCATGTCTTGACGGCTTTCCGGAAGGCCAGCAGGGTGGGGATAATTCGGATCTCTGGGGGAAGTTGGTTCCAGAGCATGGGGCCCCTCACAGAGAAGGCCCTCCCCCTAGGGCCCGCCAGCCGGCATTATTTGAGGTAAAACAATGCCGGCTGGCGGGCTGAGGTAAAATTATCATATTGTATTATAATGAATAGATGGATAGGAACCAGACAAGAAAGTATAAAAAAAAATGATTAGGCCATTCGGAAATCCAAGGATGAATGAGTATTATGACTGGTGAGCATCTGTTCAGAAAAGGGTTTGTTCTGAACATATAGTTTTAAGCATTACTGTTCATATGTGCATACAGAAAAGGAATCAATATAAATATTAAAAAATATGTTAATTCCCATCAAAATAAATAGAGGAGGATGTAAGAATATAGAAGCAGAGGAACAGAAGAGATATTCAGAGTAGGGGTGGGGGGGAAATTCAGGGCTACAAAGTGTGTGAAATTATGACAATGGTAAACATGAAAAAGGACACTTGGTGGAAAAAATTAATGAAAAGCAGTCATAAATGGCTGGAGGTGCAGAGACTGTTAGTGGAAAATATTAAAATATGGATGTGGTGCATTTATGAAATAACTCTGCAAGTAGTTTAATGTGTGTGTGTGTGAAGACTATATCACGTTTGATCATTGGAAGAACCCACAGTCATTTTCTTGGAAAATGGAAAGAGTAGGAAGAATAATTGGAAAAACTGCAGAGGAACTACTCTGATAAGTGTTTGGTGGGTGGTCTGGCAGAATACTGATCAAAAGGGGGCAAGGATGACAAGTAAAACTTGTGAAGTACAATGCAGCTTTATGCCAGGCAGGAAATACGAAGGTCAGATTTTTTCTTTTTTAGCATATCATTGAAAAATGTATAAATACAAGGAAGAAAAATTATTTTACATTTACTGATTTACAGGAAGCACATGACAGGCTTGAAATAAGGAATAAATGTATAAGTAATGCTTGTCGTGAAGCTAGAGATAGGTTAGTTGGGACATGAATATATATGCATTTTTGTATGCAGATAATGCTCTGCTGTTGGTTGAGAACCTGACTGATTTGCAGTGAATATTTGATTGCATGATGCAATGAAGAGCATTTGAAAATTAATGTGTCAAGGTCCAAAATACTTGTTTTTGACAGACAAGATGGAGTGCATGATTGCAAGTTATACATAAATGATGAAAAATTAGAGCACACAGATTGATCTGTGTATCTTGGTAGAATGTTCATGAAAGATGAGAAAAGGGATGGAGGAATTTTAAGACAGGCAAATGTTGGTGGAGGGATAGAGGGTAGTATGACGTCTACTGAGAGGAATAAATGTTTGTTAAAGAAGCAAAATAGTTGTGTTGTGGCTTTTCTCCACTTTATTATATATGGAAGTGAGTTTCGGGCTACATAATCAAAAGCAACTTGAATGCAACGGGAATGGGGTACTTAAGAAATAAAACAAGAAGTGACCGGGTTAAGAATAAATGAGTACTGAAATAATGTGGCTGAAATACAGAAGTGAACAACCAATTCCAAACAAGCAAGTTGAAATAAAAAACTTAAAAGAATAAAAGGTTGTAAATGAAGCAATGTACAGATGTGGTAGAAACTATGAATGGTTTGCTAGGATAGAAAGCTGAGGAGATCCTTAATGAATTGAAATCATTCATTCTAGTTAATAGCTATATTTTGTTTTCTTTTTCTAAACTCATATGATTAATTCCTTAAAATGTCTTGCTCCTTTTCTACATCTGTTTACTCCTTAAGTGTACAGCCCCATGGCTATGTTTGCATGCTTATTTGGTGATACCTTTATGTCCATAACAGCTTATTTGGCCTTTTTTTATTAAAGATAATTTAAATTATTTTTTTAATGGTAACATTTATAAAATAGTTGATATTTTGGATATTATTCACCTCTCCCCTTTAGAACTATGCGAATAAATCTTACCTTCTTATCGTCCTCAACAATGTAGACCGAGCTTCATTATGGAAGGTGATAATGATGCTGGTTGGTGGCAGATCTGTACGATAGTGTAATGTAGAACACCTGAATGAAAAAATAAAAAAGTATTTTTAATCTATGAAAAACTTAAGAAAGATTCAGTAAGTTCCTTTCTTAACAGAAAATGTTAAGCATTGTGAAATAGTGTAATTGAACACAGAACAGACAATAACGTTGCTATATTATGTTTTGAAAAAAACCTGAGGTGATAATAAAATTATTTTGAGACTTCAGACCTGTGTTGCTGTTGTTGTTGTTTTTTGGTGAAAAAGGGGTAAAAGGGTAATTAAGAAAGACCTCAATCAGATCTAATTTGATAACAATGTGAACCTTTGTGTGGCAATGGATCCAAAAACAGATTCAAACTGGCAACCTGAACATAAAACCCTCCTGATCAAATTAAACACCATAAAGCCAGACAAACACTTCCATCACACCTAGATCTAGATTCATTTCATTGGCCCATAATCTATTATAGTGGCTGAGCATTAGGCAGAATACAGAGTGACTCAGATAGATTAGATAAAAGGCACACAGAGGTCATAGGAACATCATCCACATGTCACTTCCATTTATGTCTGGTGCTGATGTCCCAGCAATTTCATATGGAATAGAGCAGGGGTGGGTTCTTCCCAGTTCGGACCTGTTCGCCCGAACCGGTAGCGACACGCTAGTGATGTCACGATGATGTCACCAACCCTGTTTGGTTGGTGTCAGTCCGTGGGTGCCGCCATCTTTTTTTGAATTTTTTTTTCCTTTTGAGCATGCGCAGAAGCCGAGTTTCCAGCACTGTGCATGCGGTCGTCATCTTATTTTTGGTTTTTTTTATTTTTATTTTTATTATTATTATTATTATTATTATTATTATTGGATTTTTTGGCACTGCACATGCGCGTGTGCGTAAAGCACATGCGCCCACGAGGCATGCCCACGCGGCGTGGGAGGAAGCGAACCGGCAGCAAGGTAAGTAGGAACCCACCCCTGGAACAGAGATGGGCACTCTGCAAATCCTAAATCCCCTTCTTTGTACCCCTTGAAGTACCCTCTGATGCATGTTTGCTGAACTTGAAAATAGCTGTATCACAATTTTTAAAAAAGGAAAAACCCTAACTCCCTGAAACGAAGCCCCAAAATGAACATGCAGCATGTAATTGTATTCATACTGTGGCACTCAGCATCCTCCAAATTTTTAAGTGCAGCCCTTGCCTATTCCTGTTGTAGAAGTTAAATGGCATGAGAGATAGATTGACTTCTCTCTAGACAGCAATTTCCTATCACCACTCCCAGAAGTTAACCATTCAAACTGAATCACGGTTAGTCTAATATAGCATCTCTCTGATTCTAAGTATATAGCCTATTCAGAAGAATGGATAATGAGTTTTATAACAGAAAACGGCCACTAAAATGATTCAAAAACTGGAACATCTCTTCCACACACAAAATCTACTGCACTTCAACATTTTAGCTTAGAGTACAGCTACAAAAGGAGAGACACAAAAGAATAATACAAAATCACACACATGATCAAAATGTGGACAGAGAAGATTTTTTCCGTCTCTCACAGTGTCAGAACCCTGAGTCATCCATTGAAATTAAGTGTGAGGATATTTAGAAGCAAATTAAAAAAAATATTTAAAATGCAAGACATAAGCTATAAATATTCTGCCATTAGATGCAGGCTATGCAGGCCATAATGATGGCCAAAAATTTGGAGAGACATTAAAGGAAATCAAAAATACTTCTGGAATATTCAGCTATCAGTGGCTTCTAGCCTTGATGCAGGTATACCAATTCCTGAATCACAGGTAGCATATCTTCAACTACAAATTCTTAGGAAGCAACAGGGAAGGAACAGGCATACCTACGAGCTTATCCAATGCACTGACTGGATCAATGTTCTAGATCAGGGCTGTAAAACTTGTGTCGTCACGGCATCATCACGTGACGTATCGCAACTTTTTTCCCCTTCGCTAAACCAGGCATGGGCGTGGCCAGCGCGTGGCACATCTTGCCCGCGGCCCACGAGTTCTAGATGGATCTGGGGATGTATCCAACAAGGCTATTGGATTCTGCTTTCTCTGTCTGCCCATCCATTCCATCCATTGTCTTTCAGATTTTTAAAATCCTTCATTCTGATTCAAGATGGTCAACATACTTAATACTTTTTCCTCCACCTATTTTCCCCACAACAACCACCAAGTCAGGGTTTTCTTTTAAAAAAAATATGCCATGAGCTCATCATACAATTTTGCTACATTTCTTTTGTTCCTCTTTTTAAACAAGCCAGTCAGCCAAACGTTATTTCAAGTTCTTGAAACATCATGCTTTATTTTATCATTGACTATAATAACCTATCTTATATGATTCTAAAGCATCTAGTTTGCTACTTCTGTATTAATAGGGATATCTGAGCTGCTATAAATTCAGGGGGGAAATATTCTAAAATAGGTCTTTATACCATCTTGCTTTTAAAAAAAAGCACATCTAAAGTAGCCTTTTCGGTATTACTTCACTATTAATAATCATAGCTTGTGATTCAGGGTTCATCCATATATCCTGCACAACTGAACACACAAAAAACACCCCATTAACTGTTTGTCATGGACATGAATGTTTAATGTTGTCCTTAAACTACTCCCAGTTTACTGGGAAGAAAGTCTCTCCCTGCAATTTTTTGCTCCACTGCAAATACAGTGTTTTGTTTTTCAATTCTGCCAAGACAAGCTATGTTGAGCAGGCAACGGGGGTGAATCAGTCCAAGGTAAGTTTAACAAAGCAACCAGATTCTCCTGTCAAGCTGCTGGCATGTGGGCAGCACTTCATCACAGCACTGATAGTTCTGCAGGCATCCCTACATAAAAAGTCATGGACACCTTTGCCATGGAGAGGCCATTAAGATGAAGCTGCCTTTAGTCTCTTTTGCTCAGAGGTGGGTTCCTGCCGGAGCTGCCTGGTGCGCAGCTCCGGTAGGGAGCGGCGGATTGCGCAACCGCTCCGGAGCCCTCTCTGCCGGTCCACCCGGCGCGTCGCCAATTTTTTCGGTGATTTTGGGGCGATTTTGCTTCTGCGCATGCGCGGAAGCAAAATCGCACCAAAATCTCGCGAGGGGACGCACGCGCGCGAGAGATTTTGGTGACATTTTGCCTCTGCGCATGTGCAGAAGCAAAATCGCACCAAAATATCGCACACACGTCCCTTCGCGAGATTTTGGTGTGATTTTGCTTCCACGTATGCGCAGAAGCAAAATTGTGCGAGGGGGCACGCGTGCGTAGCGAGCGCGTGCCCCCCAAAGCGTGGAGATACGCGCGCATGGCTCCGGCAGCAAAGTAAGTGAGCAACCCGCCCCTGCTTCTGCTGTCACTCATGGACAACTTTCCCAACTGGATGTCCCTTCCATTTGACTCCCCTTCCTAGTGGGAAAGGAAGTCAAGTTCACTCTATAGGGGGAAAACATGTATTTTGGTGCAGTGAATGCTGGTACAGAAACGCCTACCGTATTTTTCGGAGTATAAGACGCACCGGAGTATAAGAGCACCTTAGTTTTGGGGGAGGAAAATAGGGGAAAAAATCTGCCTACCAGGTATTCATCTGGCTAGCGTCCTTAGTCTGGTCAGCTTCAGCACATTATTTTATCCCCTGGTTAGGACTTAAAAAAACCTTCTTCTGAGAGAGTAACAATGAAAGAGCCTGCAAGCCAGTAAGAGTTGGGAAGATAGTTAGCACCTGGTTAGGACTGGAAAAAAACTTCTTTGGAGCAAGTAGAGCAATGAAAAAAAACCCTGCAAAGACTTAGGGCTGGAAAAACATTCTTCTGAGAGAGTAACAATGAAAGAGCCTGCAACGTAAGAGCTGAGAAGATCGTTAGCACCTAGTTAGGGCTGGGAAAAAAAGCTTCGGAAAAGCTACATTCGGAGTATAAGACGCACCCAAATTTTCAGCCACTTTTAGGGAGGAAAAAGGTGCGTCTTATACTCCAAAAAATATGGTAGTTACCCTCTTTCTCTCCTCCTACTTTCAGCCTCTACTTTGCCTCTAAGTTGTGTCTGCAGCAGAAGCAGCAGGGGAAGAGAAGCAGGGGAGAATGGCTCCTTTGCTGTTAGTTTGGCTCTAGATTGTTATCACAATAAAATCTGACCTGGTGGCAGAAGATCCATGGCACCAAGAGAGTAATTCCCCTCCTGTCTCCAACTTCTGATAGACACATCTACCTACTATGCTTTGTTGCTGAGGCAGATTAGACTTTGGAAGTCAACATTTCCTTCAGCTGGCATGTGGGAGACAGAGCAGAATTATCAGAGTGCTTCTGTACAATAAGAAACAACGAGCTTGAATGACAAAGATGCAGATTTTGGTTGGACATCCGGATAACTTTTTAACAATCAGATCTGTTTGGATATCTTTGGGAGGCAACAGACTCTCTTTACTTGAGGTATTTAAGCAGATGGATAGCCATCTGTCAGGAATGTTGTATAGCAGATTACTGCAAAGGACAATACTGGTCTCTTCTAACCTTTATATTTTATAATTATAAGTAAAATAGAAAAAAGTAACTTTTCAAAAGCCAGATTTGCATGTGTATTCTGAGGAATACAATGAATATGTAAGAAATTAACAGATAGCTGCTGCATTTTGGTCTCACACTCTAAATTCATAACTTGTGCCCCTTTCCACAGAACTATCAGGTCACTCTGGGCCAGATCGAGCAAGACATTTGTCTCACAATCTTCTATTGTTTCTATTCTGTTCAATAGGCTTTGATGTGTTTCTTTTCAATAACCCTCTGACAAGAAAACCTTATTGTGAAATGTATTTATTTATTCCTTCCAGTTAGCAGGCTGAAGAATAGGACACCACGCTCATCATGATTTTCTAAATGTACAAACTGGATTTTCCTGCCTTCTTCTCATAATAATGTGCTTAGCTCTGTAATGTCCCCTTCAAAAGATAAAAAGAAATCCATGAGTTTTTAAATTTCAAAATGATTCCACTTTCCAGTTTTAAATACTAATTGGTTCCCTTTAAAAAAAGAGTATTCATCCTTTTTTTCTTTTGACATGCTTCTTCAGCGCTTTTCTTTTGCACCAGTGTTCCCCAAATCAGATGCCATGAATAGTTAGAACTGGCTGTGTCTGCCTTCACTTTCTCCTGTCTGAGAGACAAAGATGTAGGCTTCATGTAACATGACTAAAGAAAGAAAGAAAAAGGAAAGAAAATGAACCACTGGTAGTTTTCTCTCCAAGAAATACCAGAAGACTTATTAAATGTGGTCTAGTCAGAAACAACACTATGGAAGATTGCGGAGAAGCCCAGAAGAAGCATATTAAACCACTGTAGATTATGTGCAGTTTATACACTATTAAACCTGAGGCTAATTTTTAGCAACCAGCTTTAATATTTGAGTAGCCACCAAATATTAAGTACTGTATTTTTCAGACTATAAGACGCACCATGATTTCAAAGAGGTGAGTAAGAAAAAAAAGTGTTTATCCTCCCCGGCCCCCAGGAGCACTCTGCAGGCTTCCCAAAACTTTTCACCCATTTTTGCAAAAAACGGGGTGCGCAGAGGGTTTGGGAGGCCTACAGAGTGTTTCTGGGGGCTGGGAGAAGGCAAAAACGTCCCCGTTTTTGCAAAAAATGGCCCATTTTTCACCCATGTTTGCAAAATACGGAGTACACAGAGGATTTGGGAGGCTTGCAGAGTGCTTCTGGGGGCTGGGCTTTGCTGGCTGAGAAATTCTGGGAGTTGAAGTCCACAAGACTTAAAATTGCGAAGGTTGGAGACCCCTGAGCTATGGGATAAGTTAACAAAAAGAGATAACAGTGAAAAAAAAGACTATTATTTGGTAAAACAATTCATAGTTTAATATTATGTCTGAAGTCAGTATATCAAGCTTGAATGAAGACTGACATTTGAATCTGAATTTTTCTTTTAAAGAAATACCTCCAGAATTGAAGGTACTCAATTTATTAATTGAAATAGGTATCCCTATTGAATTGAAACATGTATCCCTGTTATTATATTAAGACTCACTTTATTGCTAATTTATATTTTAGTTAATTTTGCCATGTTTGTATGGATTTAACTCTATTTCTAACTGCCTTGAAAACAAATACTGTTTTAGATATTTCTCAAGCCAAATATCCCTAAGACCCCTCCTGCATCAAACTGTATGTTAATTCAGCTAGAAATCAGTCTCCCAGAATAGCCAGCAAAATGCAGTTCACAAAATGCTCAAATGTGCCATGATAGGAAAAGCTATTTATTATTTCTAGTTCATTCCCATCAGACAGATGACATACTGTCTCTGACAACAGATATTCCACTTTTGTATTCCTAGTATTATTAGCCACTGACAGACCTGCATGATATAACTTTTAAAACAGTCTTTGTGTTAACTGCTATCACTGTTTTTTTTGTGCCCATAAATTCTGAATTTTCACATTGTATTTCAGGATGATAGATTAGTCCCTATTGCCCATAAATTTGCCTGCATTTAGGTCTAAATAAACTTGCTACCTTAGTTTATGTCTTGGAAATTCTATTTCTGTTCACATCTGGGGATCCCAACTGTTATCCTCAAGCCTCTTTATGGTGAAAATGCAAAGCCAAGGCTAGCAAGTGTAATTATTGCTTAATAAATTAATATTTACTTAAAATCATTGTTCCTACGTTTATTTCTTGTTTTACTGTGGCCTGAGTGTTTTCTAGGCTCCCTCCTCCTCCTCCTCAAAAGATATTTCATATGATAGTGTAAAAGGCTGATACAAATGTCAAAGAGAGATAGCAGCAGCTGTGGATGGAGTGGCAGTGAGAAATTCATAGAAACCTTAAGAGAAAACATCTTAAGAGAAAGCAAGGGCAGCTTGCATAATAACATTCCCTGTCTACCTAAAATGCCCCCATAAACAGGCAGGAATGAGCTTCCTAATGGGATTCCTTTTAATTCAGTGGGTCTCCTAGGTAGGGACTGGCAGCAGCATAATCAATGATCTAACCAATCAGGGCTAGATGGCAAGCCACCATTTCAAATTGTTATACATCTCCTAGTTAGCATGACTCACACAGCGGTAATATATGAAATGTACCTGGGGACTACATAGACCCAATCTGGCATAGATTGGAAGGTTCAGTTTTTAATGATAGAACTGAATTCTAAATATTATATGTATTGGCTTCATTCACTTATTTTGCATTGTACGCAGTTTATGATCATCATTTGTGGGCCTGTGCATGTAATTCCAGATGTTCTCTCTGAAATTGGAAGGCTTTTGAAGCATCCGATTCTAATATTCTTTCTAATTGAGCCAGCCTGTTTGGTCAATATTGACTCCAGCTGGGCTGAAGGAATTACACAGAATTTACTCTTACAGTTGATTTAGGTTGTATGTATGGTTTCAAAATTTGAAAAACTAGAGGAATAAAAGCAGAAATCTCAAAGGTGATTTTCAACTTTATTTTCAGCTTTCATTGGTATTACACACACAATAATGCAGAGACTAGCTGCGTAATAGTAAACATAGGAGTATACACAGGGGTAACAAAATATGATTAGTAGAGCTTTAAAATTTAGCTAATATACCTTATTTGATAAATCTTCCCAGGACATTGCAATATTCATAGAAAAAAAAGAAACACAACCAGTAATCTTACCCAGAATTTTTATTTACTGACTTTCATATTGCAAAAGCAGCTTTCTATGGGATTCAAGCTTCCTAGCTCCATGCCAGCTAAAGTCCAGATGAAATAGTAAGGATTTGAGCAGAATAGGTGATTTAATACCTCTGGTTTCAATCATCATATATCAACCTTTCCCAATCTGGGAAGTGAAGGTGAAGCATGTCAATGGGGGTGAGAATACAGAAAATTTTTGTAGAAGTTCACTCATCATCCAATATACCATAGTGTAATATCCCTTCTGACTGGGCCTTCAATATTCTTCTGCTTGTATTATTGAAATATGCTTCACATAGCACTGCCGCTGAAACAGGTTTAGAGTCTATGGCTAGACCTGCAAATATTGTGTTTAGTAGATTACATTTCCCCACTCTTGGATTAATGTCACTGGCTTTCAGTTTCTTTCCAAATGCAGTACACAATGCTTGTTTTGATCACAAAATCCTAAAACAGTTTTGGGTCCAGGTTTTTTTTAACTACTTTCTTTCATATAACACAAAGCTCTGTTACATGTCCCATTGCTTAAGATGAGCTGTAAGGCAGTAAATTTTAGAGCATATTGTGGATGCTGTTGCAAAACAACTAATGGGAGGGGGAGCCAATTAAACAATAGATACAATAGAGAAATAACCAACTAGAAAGCAACAAATTACTAGAAAGCTATCTGCTGGCTGCTCTAACCCATCACACCATAGAGTATTCCTTCTATTAGTCTTATTTCAGCTTAGTGAACCACTTTATAAATTAAGTACTGCTGTGCAGCTCCCCATGCTGTCTATTTTCTGTGAAGGTTTATAGGGTACATAAGCATTTGTAGAAATACAAATCATGCTCCACTTCATCACCACTTGAATCCTATCACAATTTTTTGATAGGAAAGTATCAGGTGAGATGGGTATGATTGATGTCATGATGACATCCATGACACTCTTCCAAATCATATCAAGGACTCCAGGGGCGGGTTGCTCGCTTACCGATGCTGGTGCGCTGCGCGTGCATCTCCATGTTTTGGGGGGGCACTCGCTATGCACGTGCGCCCCCTCACACAATATTGCTTCTGCGCATGCGTGGAAGCAAAATCTCACCAAAATTTCTCGCGCGCGTGCGTCCCCTCTTGAGATTTTGGCGCAATTTTGCTTCTGCGCATGCGCGGAAGCAAAATCGCCCAAAAATTCTCACAAAAAGATGGCGACGCATGCAACGGACCGGCAAAGATGGCTCCGGAGCAGTTGCGCGCAAATTGCGCAATCGGCCGCTCCCTACTGGAGCTATGCACCGGACAGCTCTGGCAAGAACCCACCACTGAAGGATTCCAATCCTGGAGAAGCAAAAATATTTAAGACCGGTCTTTTTTTGTAGCATCATCACAATTCCCTCTTAAGGAATTTTATGAAGGTTGTCGTTTTCCACTCATTTGCTTTCAGAGAAGCAAAAAAGACTTCTATCATTCTATCATTTCAGAATATCAGTGGTGCAGACTATTTTAAGTTCTAAAATGTTAATTCCTCTGATGTTGTTTTTAAATGAGTTAAATATTAAATCAGTTAAATGAGTGCCTGATTATCAGAGGAGGCAAGTAATGAATTAAGTAACTAAATAAATAATCATTTTTTATTGTTGGCTTGCATTATTTCACTTCTCTTGCAGGAATTCAAGACAATGAAAACTGAGTTTTTACGTAGATTTCATTCATGCTGTAAATAGACTCAGGATGGTTCATCTATGCAAGAGCATCTCTGGAAAATATATTTAGACCATTTTTGACACATGGACCATTTTATATGAGTGATTGTACATGTCCTGTGGGGATGTATCTTCTCAACAGATCATATATAACCTCTTTTTGAGATGTAACGAAGCAGTCATACAGACATACTATTAAATGTTCTGTGTCAGGCATTATTTAAGTGATAACAATCTTCTCTTTCTAGGAATTTGAATGAATTATTTTATCATATGTGGAGTATGTGTGGCATGTGGAATCTGTACATTTTAGCTGGATTTTAGATGCTGACGCTGACAATAAAGAGAGCACGAGAAATGAGCATATTAAAATAAATAATGCACATTGAAGTAAATATCTGCAGACTGCAATTGCCATCAATTTGAGGTGGTATAAGGGTTGACAACAGTGAAAGAGGTATAAAAACTTTATACTATTTTAATCGCAAAAAAATGACTCTCTGCTGTTAACTTCTTTTGTGAGATGAAAGCAAAAACTGAAAGAGGAATCCATGCATGTTTGGCTGAGGGTTCCTAATCAAATTGTAAAGATTCTTTCCAATCCAATTTTATACTAAGAATTCCCTGTTCCTGATTAAAAAACTGACACCTTTATGAACTGAATCTGAATTCACAGGAGAGACAACGATCATAAACAACATGGGTGCAACAGCAAAACTAAGCAAAAAGAAAATTACCGATTCTTCAAATGTTATAAACAAATTCAAATAAAAACCTCTGCATCTCTACTGATGCATCTAAAGAGGCAAAGTGCTCAAAATAAATAATTGGGACTAACGTATTATTTTCCATGATTAAGAACCAAAACTTAAATGCTGATTAAACCCATAAATACATTGTCTCTAGGGAGGGAAATTAAATACTTTCTTAAGTAACTTTACAAAATTCATTGCAGAAAACAATATTAAATAAAATTATTATTGAGGAAAGAAGTGATGAGGAAATGCAGAATCCAAAAGAGAATGAGAATGGGGAAAGCAGAGTTCAAAATAGAAAGGAAAAAAGAGGTAAAAAGTTACTATTTCTCACTTCCCATAAACCATGAACTTCTGAAAAAGTGTTCTCGCCCTGATATTTATATGTAATCATGTCCCAGCTATTCCTTGTGCCCTTCCATCTTTTTACTATGCAGCATTGGAGGACAAATTGATGTAAATACAGAGATGGAGGCAGAGTTATAGACTTAGAGGGTCTTGAAAAAGAATAATAATTTTGGTGAAGCATAAATAGATATAGGCGATCCTAGGCCATTAAAAACTAAAATTAAAAAAAAATAGAGGCCAGCTGAAGTCAAATTTGATATGTTAAAAAATTTAATATATTTTCTTGCTCTGATTACCGTATATACTCTCTATTGAGGCAACCAGTATATCTCAAATAACTAATGGCAATATATTTTTCCAGAGTTATCTCCTGGCCTATCTTGCACCCAAAATGTTAAACTGTGGATTATAATAGAAGTCATAATGGAAGACGCTTTTCCACTACTATAGTTCCAGTAAGATCAAACTATTATCAATAAAATAGATGAGACCCTCATCTATTTTAAACAAAATTTGAACCTAGTTATTTCTACTAGGTGACAAACACTATCATATTACCGTGCCTTCATTATAATTATCTATTTATCTGTCTGTCTGTCTGTTTGTCTGTCTGTCTGTATATGTGTGTGCGTGTGTGTGTGTGTGTGTTCATGTACACACACACACACATACTATACTACCTGGCAAGAGAGAGAAAATGCATGAATTAAACTTTGAATTCACTAGATGTCATTTGTTTCTATTTTATCTTAGGAAATAGAAGGTAATTTTATATTTCTTAATGGCTTTCCTAATTTATCAGAGATTTGCATCCTTGAATCATGACCTGCATGGTGTCTTTTTGTAGCAATAACGGAGAGAAGCCTTACTGGCACTGACATTGATTCCCTAACTTGATTTCAATTAACATGGTTAAGAGTACCATAGGCTACCCAAAGAATTAATGAGAATGTAAGGCTTTTTTTAATAGGTCATCATTTATAATCTAAAGCTTCAAAGAATAAATCCTTTGAAATAGGAGATTCACATCTAAAAAGCATTTGACGCTAGATATCATTGAATTCTCTTAATCAATAAGTTGACTGTTTAAAAAAGATGAGATAAAAATGCTCTCAATGCTCCTTCCAAGCAGCCCCCTTCATTAAACAACCTGATATTTGAAAAGGCAGACTGCAGATGAAGCTATTGACACGTGTGTTTCTCTCTTGAATAATAAAAACCACAGCTTGGAAATCATTAAATTCAGCATGTCCTGAATTATTCTGTGTGACAATTACATCTGGGGTAATTTCAATTTAATACCTCACTGAAAGTGAAAATTGCAGCATGCAGCCCTGAAATGCTGTAATAATGAAAAAAGGCCCACTAAGAGCCGCTCATGCTACCTCAGGCTGTCACTGGATGGATGTTTTCTGCTCCTTGTGGTGTTTCATAGGTCACCACATTGCCAACACATTTTTTTAAAATAAAGCCAATAAAAATTCTACTTCCTTCGATCGTCTCTTTCCCCTCCTCTACTCCCAACGCTTTGTTATTACTTTTTTTAAGAGATGCATTTTCAGTATGCAACATCCTACATTGGGCTTTATGGCCAGAAATGCTGCTGAACTATAAAGAACACTGCACTTTCAGGACTGGAAATAGTCTATACTATAATAACATTAAGCACTGGAAGATAGGGAAGATTGCAGACACCAATGCTTTGGGATAATGAGAAAGCGTGTTTGTTTGTATCCTTCCCATTTCATGCTCTTCACATCTATATGTGGATCCGGTCACAATTATTTATTAATCTGTATCCCTTTCTGCATTTGCAATGCAATTTCCAACTAAAAAAAAGTCCTACTGAAATGGATGCATAGATAAAACAAAAACACTTTGCAAAAAGTGAAAATAGCTTGGAAAACAATATATGCCATAATACAACCAAGGTTATAAACAACTTTTACATGTAAAATAAGATCACAGTTGGTCCCAGTAATTTCAGTATTCTTGGAGATAAGAATACGTATTTCTATAATGGTCAGATTTAATTAAAATTGCAACAAAGACCTGCTTGATCCACAACTGTCTCTCTCAATGTGTCCAGGTAAATGACATTTGGGAATTACAGAGTAGGACAGGAGTACAATAGCATCTCTCACTAGTATAGCCCAGCAACTAGATTAGAGGGGAACATTTCTGGGATGTCAGGTATAACCCTAAGGAAAAGCAGCCACTGATCTCCCTATCCTCCATGAATTCATCACATTCCTCTTTAAAACGATCATTAAGATAATGGACATTACTGTCACCGTTCCAACTGACGAAGCCCCGCAGCTGCCACGGCTTTCTCCCGCACTGCTGGCTGTTCAGTTTTCTCGGGCCATCCTTTCGAATGGGTCACTTGGTGCCTAAATCCACCTGTCCTGCAGCCAGGGGCTTTTTCGCCAGGGCCATCTGCTCTCCTTTACCTTCCATCCCAGACATAGCAATAGCACTTAGCACTTAGACTTATATACCGCTTCATAGTGCTTTACAGCCCTCTCTAAGCGGTTTACAGAGTTCAGCATATTGCCCCCAACAATCTGGGTCCTCATTTTACCCACCTCAGAAGGATGGAAGGCTGAGTCAACCTTGAGCCGGTGAGACTTGAACAGCTGAACTGCAGGCAGCCGGCAGGCAGCAGAAGTAGCCTGCAGTACTGCATTCTAACCACTGCGCTACCATGGCTCTTCTCCTTCTCTTCTCAGCTCTTCTGGAGGTAGCCGGACAGGCTGCTGGAACCCAGGACTCCTTTGTCATTTTTAAATTTGGTCAGATTCACCACATTCCTCTTTCATCACATTCCTCCTTAAAACGATCATTAAGATAATGGTTATCACTATCAACATTCCGATTGACTAAGTCCCCCGGCTGCCACGGCTTTCTCCCGTACTGCTAGCTGTTTGGTTTTCTCCGACCATCCCTTCGAATGGGTTCACCACCGTCTGGGTGCCCTCATCTTTGCCGAAATGGTGTACTCAATAAAGTTTTGCATTAAGAGATTGGATCATCTCAGCCGGGCTTGCTTTGGTTGGGTTCGTCAGTCGGAACGTTGACACATGTTCATGTACATCTGGTGAGAGACAGTTCCACAGTTTATGCACTGTAGATCTCCACATAAAAAGAGAGCACATCTGGTTTATTTTATTTCATATGAGGAACACTTTTGCTGATCTTTCTTGACGGTTAAGAAAGATTTCCCCCACGCAAGCTAAAAAAAAATCCAAAACCTGAAAAGATACAGGAGCCTTTGCTGCTAGAAGCCAGGGGAAGAGGTAGAAAGTGGCAGATTGCAGCGTAGGCTTGAAATAGTCTCAGCAAAGTTATTATGAAAGTATCTTTACACTCACAATAATTTATATTCCCAAAATAGATGCATCTTTATATAACTTTTTATTTCAAGTGCATCTCTCATTAGCAAAAGGGGAAGAAAAGTAATACTTTAATTGAAATCTACTAATTAAACCACACACACTATTTATCCAGCATTACAATTAAACTGACCTGATGAGCAAGCTAACATCAAATAAGAAACCTTTTAGGAACATTTCCTTTGGTACAAAATTTCTGTCTACTTTCTTTCTCAATGTGATAGTTGTGGTTGGCAGAATTTTGAAGCAAAGGAACTCCAACCACTATTGGTGGCAACTGAGAGAACACATCTGATCATCTTGGATGCTATTTTGATGCTCTTGTATGCCTGTGTGGCTCATTATTCCATTATTGTTTTAGTTCTTTTGTGGGTGGTTCAGTTTCCAAGACAGGCAAATTACATTTGTCTCATTGCATCTTTAATCTCTTTCTCTCCCCTTTGCTGTCCACGTTTTCCTAGCAATCCAGATTTTCTGCATGCACATCCTGAAGTTCCAAATACAATGAATTGCCTTAACTTTTAAAAAGTGATTAGTATCATTTTCCTTCTCCCTCACTGCCCACCCCTTTGCTTCTTTCCTACTCATTTTTTAATTGCTTCAACAACACCTGCTTGCCAGCAGCTCTTCCTCTGAATTTTTTAGCATTCTTTGTGTATAGCCAACTTTCTATAAGCCAGCCAGGATCGTACAAAAGTATTTTCTGCATATTCATTCCAAATAGGCATCTACCTCTGCCGAGTCACATCAGAAAAATCCTTCCAAGAGCTGCAGGTGTGTAGAGAAAATCTCTTTATTTACCTATCACGCAGTGCTCAATTTCATCCTCCAATCAAAAGATATCCATATATCAATGGCAGGTAACAGAGATGGACACCTGTATAGCCCACTTCCCTAAAACACATTCTAGACAGTCTTTACACAATGGCTCCAAGGTTAAGTCATTTAGACAATGCCTATCAATTCTCCTGGGTTTTGTTCTATTCTTTCAACAGGCCTGAATTCAAAGACTCAGAAAGCTCCAAAGCCCTGGTCACATAGGCAGACTTGGAAAAGCTTTTGTTTATTCTGAATGAAAAACGATTCGATGTTGATCTTGGAAAATAGACACAAGCAGCAGCCCACTCCACCTTCATTTGAAAGGCAACATTGCAATCAGTTTGAGCAGTGTTCCTCAAAGTTGGCAACTTTAAGACACGTAGACTTCAATTTCCAGAACTGTCCAGCCAGCCATAGACACCGAGTTAGAGATTCACTGTGGAACTGAATATAGCAATAGATGACCCTTTCCCATCATGAAGCAAATGACAATTGATTGATAGAGAAAAGGGAACACTTCTTCAAATAGCTTTTGTAAATTTTTACTACTATAAGATGTAGAGACTTCAATTTCCAGAACTATCCAGCCAGCCATAGACACCGAGTTAGAGATTCACTGTGGAACTGAATATAGCCGTGATGGCGAACCTATGGCACGGGTGCCACAGGTGGCACGCAGAGCCATATCTGCTGGCACCCAAGCTGTTGCCCTAGCTCAGGTCCAGCGTGCATGTGGGCGCCCACCAGCTGATTTTTGGCTCTCACGGAGGCTCTGGGAGGGCGTTTTTGGCCTCCAGAGGGCCTCCAGGGTGGCAGGGGAAGGCGTTTTTGCCCTCCCCAAGCTCCAAGAAAGCCTCTGGAGCCTGGGGAGGGCAAAAAATGGGCCTACCGGATCCACCGGAAGTCAGGAAATGGGGGAGCAGGGGTGCGTGGGGGAGCATTGAATATGGGTGTGGGCACGCGCACGTGTGCGATAGCGCGTGTGTGCACTATTTTGGCACCGAGGAAAAAAAGGTTCGCCATCACTGGAATATAGTAATAGATGACCCTTTCCCATCATGAGCAAATGACAGTTGTAGAGATGGCTAGCAAATTCACTGGCTTTAAAAGGAACAAAAGGTTAGAACAGTGGTTCCCAAAGTGGGCGGTACTGCCCCCGGGGGGCAGTGGGAACCCTTAGGGGGGCGGTGAGAGGCAAGGGTGGCGACAGGGGGGTGGTGAGAGGGGCCAGGGGGGCGGTAGGTGGTTCGCCATGCTTTTGCACTTGAAGCTCCCTCGCGTTCCTCGCTCTTGTGTGCAGGGCAGCCCATTCTGAAAGAAAACGCGAGATGTTTTCTTTCAGAATGGGCTGCCCTGCACACAAGAGCGTGGAATGCGACGGAGTTACAAGTGCTAGGTACTGAGCGCGGCACAGTGACGAGGGAAGCCGACCGCTCCCGAAGCTGCTCAGGCGAGCGCTCGCAGACCCGCGGGAAGGCCCTGCTGCGGAACCTGCGCGTGCACGGACTTTCCCGCCCGGCGGCCCCGGCGGCTAGCAACCCAGTGCGCAAAATTCGGCGAGCTCCCCTCCGGCATGGCGCACCCGCGGATCTCAGCCCAGCTGCCCCCTGACATTGACCCCACCAAGGCGCCTGTGGCATTCGGCCGCCGAGGCCTCCCCAAGCTCAATGAAGAGCTGCAGCACCCCGAGCTGCTGACGTGGCAGCCAGCCTTGATGGTGCTCTGCGACCTGGTCCACGACCCGGAGAACACTTACCAAGCCATCGGCCTGGGTGAGCGGCGGCGGCGGCCTGGCCACGGCTGGCGGGAGGGAATGGAAGGGAGGGAAGAAGGAAAGAAAAAGGAAAGAAAGAAAGAGGGAGGGAGGGAGGAAGACAGAAAGAAAGAAAGAAAGAAAGAAAGAAAGAAAGAAAGAAAGAAAGAAAGAAAGAAAGAAAGAAAGAAAGAAAGAAAGAAAGAAAGAAAGAAAGAAAGAGAAAGAACGATGGTAGGAAGGAAGGAAGGAAGATAGACAGAAAAAGAAAGGAGGGAGGGAAGAAGGAAAGAAAGAAAAAGAAAGAAAGAAAGAAAGAAAGAAAGATGGTAGGAAGGAAGACAGACAGAAAAAGGAAGGAGGGAGGGAAGAAGGAAAGAAAAAAAAGAAAGGAAGAAAGAGGGAGGGAGGAAGGAAGACAAAGAAAGAAAGAAAAAGAAAGATGGTAGGAAGAAAGACAGAAAGAAAAAGAAAGAAAGAAGGGGGAAGGTAGAGAAGATAGAAAGAAAGAAAGAAAGACTTATGATCACAATTGAGCCTAACGTTTTGGTTGCTAAGCAAGAGCGTTGTTAAGTGAGTTTCACCACACTTTACAAGTTGGCCACACCCACCCGGTCACCTGACCACTAAGCCATGCCCACCGGAGGGGGTGGGGTGGGGGGGCGGTGAGGATGAGTTTGTAGCACCAAGGGGGCGGTGGACTGAAAAAGTTTGGGAACCACTGGGTTAGAATATAAGGGTATCACCATGACTAGAGTCAGCATTCTTTTGAACACCATTAGCTGGGGAGCAACAACCAAGAAAGCTATGGGTTCATGTTCTACTCAGGAGTTTGCCCAGAAGCATCTGGAAGACCTAATGGGAAGGCCGTATGCTGAGTTAGATAAGGCTCTGGTTTAATCATCCAGCTGGTCTTTACTTAGATTCTTGTATCAGAAGTATAAGTCATGGAACATTAGAAGTAAGAACAAAACTATATTCCATGTATCCTGTGGAGAGCTGTTTTTGATTTAGGAGATGTACATACCTAAGATTCGCGTTTGTGCTTTATAAAGAAATATTTTTTAAAAAATCTGCTTTGATTAAATTTTGATTGAAACACTATAATGGTCGGTAATGAATCACATAAGCTACTGGTTTGGGCCCACATATTGCCAGTAACCATTCCTGAATATTGTAATAATGTGATTTAAATTAAAGATAGCTAATGTGGAATAGGGAACATATGGTTCAATTGCTTTGAATTAAGGCAAAAAAAAAAATCCTAAACATATGTAAAATAACAATTTAAGCTTAACATTCAATGACGTATCTCTGAGAACTCACTTGAGCCTTTAAAATTATGTTTGTAGGTGTTTAGTGTGAAGGATTTTGTCTTTTTTAAAGGACTGAAAGAAGTGGAACTTAACAGAATAGCAGGGAATATGCATAATGGAATATAGGTAAGGCTCAGATGACATAACAGTTAAATATAAACAAACTGACCTGCAGAAATGTTGTAAAGAGAAGAAAAGAAAATAAGGGGGATTTTTAAAAATCTTTTCTCCACATGAAAGCAAAATCAAATGTTAGTCATTGGAGAATGGAAAGTGGCATAAAACAGGAACATTAACACCTTCTAAAGGCATTGGGTAGCATGCCTGGTGGAATATAAACCAATACAAGAGAACTGGAGTGTCGTAGTTTATACCTTATTCTGAGCGTCTTAGGACTTCTCTTAGTTACATGTCACATATATCCTGCCATGAAAATCTCTTGTGTCAACAACACACAGCAGCTGCACAAAGTTGATTGGCCAGATGAAATATGCCCTAGTCTGGCAAGCATTTTATCTAGCAGTGTGCAGGTCTTATGTTCAAGGTTAAACACATTTTCCTAACCTGCCTTTATGTCTTGAATGGGAAGGGTAAGGATGAGAGGGACATTTGCAACGGAATGCTTTGGGAACACAATGATCTTATGCCTCTTCCATTGTTTTAATCAATACTGATTATGCATATTTTTTGAAAAAATAAATTAAAAAAGGATGCAGTCAACAATGTGCCAAACATTTTTGTCACAGGATATGCAGAAAGGTGAGGCAGAAATTATATTCTGCATAAATCCTTGACATCTCTCTCAGGTAAGAAGCAGAAACAATTTAAGGTGGCATTTTAGAGCCCTTTTGCCAACAATATATTCAATATCTTAATCTTATCTTATTTTTGAGAATGGCAAAAGCTATGTAATCAGAATTATCTACAACAGCATAGAAAGCAGTATTTTGTACCTTCTCAGCAATGATTAGGAGATGTGCCTTCTCTCTTTAGCCCCTGCCCTCTGGAACATTTTCCCCTCAGAGTTGAGGGTGACTCTGACCATGTTATAGCCTTTTGAAGGCCTGGCTTTGTTCCAGGACTGGGACCCCGAGGTTTTGAAGGGCCCTGTTTCCTGACTATATTGACATCTATGATGAATTTTTTTCTCAGCTGCCATTTATATGTAATTGTTTTTTTATTGTTTTACAGGATTGGTTGCTTGAGATAATTGGGAAGGGAAGGGAAGGGAAGGGAAGGGAAGGGAAGAGAAGAGGAGAGGAGAGGAGAGGAGAGGAGAGGAGAGGAGAGGAGAGGAGAGGAGAGGAGAGGAGAGGAGAGGAGAAGAGAAGAGAAGAGAAGAGAAGAGAAGAGAAGAGAAGAGAAGAGAAGAGAAGAGAAGAGAAGAGAAGAGAAGAGAAGAGAAGAGAAGAGAAGAGAAGTTCTAACATGTTATCCCCTGTCTTTAGTTTTAAAAAACAGAAATTTTTCTATGATATAGGTATGGTTTATATAAAATTGTTCCCACTGATCTTCTAAAAGTTGCTCTTCTGCCCCAGCTATGGACCACAAAGAACGCAGCACACACAAAGTCTATACAAACCTTAGTTTACTAATTTAGGACTACTAATGAGCTTTCTTAGTAGTCGTCAAACACAAATACAGTTTAAAGCAGTCTTTTCTGAACACCGGCTGTTAATTCAACTTCATTAACAGTCAAGACGAGTCCACGAAATAATAACTCAATTCTGAGTAAACAGTCTTGTAGATAGCAATCTTACAGTGGTTGGCAAAATGCCCAGAAGCAATTTGCGGGAAAAATGCCAAGAGAGAGAACAAGAGCCGATCAGACGTTTCTGGAGTCAAGACACGAAGGAATATGAACGTAGTTGTTTCCTGCAAATTGGCTCCTTCGTTATCATCTGAATGAACTTCCTGTCTCTTCTGTTTTCACAACCACTTGGGAACTTAGAAGAGGTTGTGAGACAAATACTGACTTTAAAATATGTAATAAGTTCATGACCTACTTAGGAAATGAGGCATTTTTCTGTCCAATTATAATAGATATACACTTGGAAAATGGCAAAATGGATACAATGGCACCACTAATATTATTTTTCTTTTATTTATATAGAGCTCTTTGTCCCAGAATAGCCAAGAGTAGTTTACAGATTATCAGTAAAAACAGTCCAAATAATCCTTCAACAATAAAACAAACAATGCAGAAAACAATAAAAATACAAAATAAAAACCAGGTGTAATTTTTAAAAAGTAAAACAATACAACAGGCAATCTAAGGGTACTTTCAGTCAACAATGCTTTTTATTGCTCAATTAATGCTACCAATCTGTTTAGCAAAGCAATCTACACCATTATATGGAAGGCAAAAACTAGAGCTTTCCATAGTTCTTTCCGCCATCTAGAGCAGGGGTCTCCAACCTTGGCAACTTTAAGACTTGTGGACTTCAACTCCCGGAGTTCCTCAGCCAGCTTCAACTCCCAGAGTTTCTGGCTGAGGAACTCTGGGAGTTGAAGTTCACAAGTCTTAAAGTTGCCACGGTTGGAGACCCCTGCTCAAGAGCAGTGGCCCCCAACCTTTTGGACACCAGGGACCAGTTCCATGGTGGGAGGCTTTTCCGTGGACTGGAAGGGGCGTGGTTTCACATGCCTGCATCCCGCGGATGGGGCTTCGCTTGTTTGTACAGCCCAGTTTCTGGCATGCTGCAGCCCAGTGCCGGTCCATGGACTGGGGGTTGGGGACCCCTGATCTAGAGGTCATCCAGATATTTGCAGCCCAATTTAGTTGCTTTGAATTTTAACTAACTTTTCATTTAGCCTTTCAAAATGGATTCTGCCATTTTTTATCAGGATGAAATGATATATGAATGAAAACTAATTTATTTATTTCTCAGATACAAATATTTTGCATCTACCTCCAGACAGGGGTATTTAATTTCTTCATAATGAAAACAAATTATTCTCATCTGCCTAGCTACCATCAGCCCTTGCTTCAACCTCCATCACCCAGGTCCATTGCATTTGCTGCTTGTTTATGGAGGTAATCTGGGCTAGCCAAAGCATTAGAAATTTGAAAGCAGCAATATTAGAAAGAAGATGTATGTTCAGTTTCATATACGTTTATTTAATTTTACAAATTGTGTCAAATTCCTAATAAGGTTTTTATAATTAAATATCTTAAGCCACTCTGTCTACAGATACACAGGAAAGAGCAGAATTTACAGGATCTCATTACTTTCATCGAAACGACGGAAACAATTTCATAATGTTGCATTGCAAGTTTCATCCCTTGCAATCCCAACAAAACGTTGTGTTGCACAGAAAAAGGTAAGGCTTGACAACGCTGCCACACTTTACAGACATCACTGACAAGCACGCACATCATATATTATCAGGCAAAATTACAAAACAAACCTTATTGTGATATTGTAATAAAGATATTAGACCAAAACATTATATTGTGTACCTCTACTTAATCCTGTAATTCAGTGATTGACTCTATATAGTTAGTATCTGCCCCAGCTGTTAGGTCAGAATAAAATGAAGGGGATGAAAATAAAGATATTATAAATAATAAATATACATTTACATTGTGATGAGCCGAGGTGGCGTAGCGGTTAGAGTGGGGTACTGCAGGCCACTTTAGCTGACTATGATCCGCAGGTCAGCGGTTCAAATCTCACCGGCTCAAGGTTGACTCAGCCTTCCATCCTTCCAAGGATGTCATTTAGGTAAAATGAGGACCCAGATTGTTGGGGGCAATGTCAATATACATTGCTTACTGGTGTAAACCGCTTAGAGAGTGCTTGCACTGTGAGGCGGTATATAAATCTCACAAATAAATAAATAAATAAATTGCTGATCCCAGCTGTAGGAATGAATCAACAAGGTGAATACATCATACTACACTGAAGCCATAAAATGGCAAGGTTTAATGGTAGGGTTTCAAAAATACTGTATAACTGGCTTTGCCTCTGAGCCATACTTTCTCACCTGTTCTAGACAGAATCCCACTCAGAACTCTAGACAGACAGACAGACAAACCAAAGGTTTATCCATACTTCTACAATACCGAAGTGTCTTGTCTACTGTTGAAACCCCAATAAGCTCTTTTCCAACTGCAATCAAGTACAGCTAGAATGAGCTCTTTGTAACAAAGAAGGCAATCTGTGATTAGATTGTACATCTTTAACTCTGTTCCCAGAAGATAGCATCCTATCATTTGAATGAAACAGCTATAAATCCTAAGGAGTGTCATTTGAATTTTAAACCGTTGTTCCTGTATTACATGGCACATTAAACACATTCACTAGTTTTTAAAAAGGTGTTAATTTCTTTTAATTTGAACACTATGAAAGAAAGCAGCCAAGGAATTACAATTTCTTGACAAAAGATTACAATGCAGTTGTGGACAAAATTAACATTTCTGTTTTATTGCAGCAATTCATTTATATATATTTTATATGCATATTGGCTCCAAGATCTCCAAAAACACTGACATGCCCATTTAAACATAACATAGGAGGAACACAGATAGTCTGAGGAGTTGGGAAAAGAACTGAGCAGAAAAAGTATATAAAACTTGAGGGGAAATCATATTGGGCTCAAATGCCTATGTGCTCACAATTAGAAGTCTCCTGAATTGACCCACTCAATAGCAATGGCACTTAGACTTATATATCGCTTTACAGTGCTTTCCGGCCTTGTCTAAGCGGTTTACAGAATCAGCATATTGCCCCCAACAATTCCTCATTTTACCCACCTCGGAAGGATGGAAGGCTGGCTCAACCTTGAGCCTGGTGAGATTTGAAGTGCCAAATTGCAGGCAGCCGGTAGTTAGCAGAAGTAGCCTGCAGTACTGCACCCAATATTTGGGATTGTGTGAATCCAGTACTTCAATGACATCTCTCACATCTTTCCAGCTTTGTCTTTTGCTGAGAAGCCTCTGATGAAGAGTATGTTCTACCATGCATTTCTGCATTAGCAATGACTGCTTTATTTATCTCGTCCCAATAATAATGTATGATAGAGAAGGATGCCTGTTGGGTCTCTGTATGAAAGATTTACAGCTCTTGACTTTATTCTTCACGCAGGAGGCTCATCCACAAAGGTGATGGGTTTTTTTTCAAGCTAATCAATTTTTATTCTAAATTTCAAAAGAAAAATAAACAGATTCTGATTCTAAGTCAGGAAAAGCAACAATAACATATGGCTCAACATATGTGTTTTGGCACTTTCTACCTGAATGGCACCATGATGTGCACTGGTATTCCTCAACCTGTTCGTTTCTAGATTGCTTGCATTTTGCAATTTATATCACATTGCCTCAGATTGATGGTAACTTTTGGTACAAAGCTTTTAGATGCAGATTTTTTAGATTTAGATTTATTATTAGAGTTTGAAGGGACCTTGTAGGTCATCTAGTCCAACCCCCTGCTCAAGCAGGAGTTCTTACACCCTTTGAGACAGATGGCAGCCAGTCTCTCATTGAAGGTCGCAAGTGTTGGGGCTCTCACAACCTCCGCTGGCAAGCTGTTCCACTGGTTGATCGCTCTCACCGTCAGAAAGTTTCTCCTCACTTCCAGGTTGAATATCTCCTTGGTCAGCTTCCATCCATTATTCCTTGTTTGGCTTTCTGGGGCCATAGAGAACAGCTTGGCCCCCTCCTCTCTGTGGCATCCCCTCGAATATTGGAATATTGCCAGACTGTCCAAGCTCAGTTCGGCAAGTCTCCTTTAATGGAGACTTGCAAAGAATGTAGTCAAACCAAGCAAGGAATGCTTAGCATTAAAAGAGAACATTTACACAAGAAGACAATATGCTAAGATGCAGTTTAGTTTCTCTTGCCAATCAGCTTCAGAAATAAAACCTACGGACTTTGTTTGAAGGGATCTGGTAAGCTAAAAATTTAATTAACTTTTGGTAATTTAGGAAGATATAAAAGTGCCTCATAAACTGAAGAAGTAGCTCTTTTCTTCTCTTTTTTTGTCCTATGGCACAGAGACTCACCATTCAGTCCTTCTTCCCATCCACCCAGTCCTAGCTCCCAATGAGACTGCAGTAGAGCTAGGGAGTGAGAAATGATCTAGCCCTCTTTGCCAGGTGGGAACTTCAGCTGGGACCCCCAATTCAGATGGGAGATATACACAGAGCAATAACTGTCCCATAAATTTCATCTAATATCATTTCTTTCAAAATAAATGATTTTGACATTTTTTGTTATATTAAATTCGCTGAATAGATGTTTTCCTGATCTCGGAGATAAGACTGAAAAGATTGAGAGAAGATACAGGCAGCTCAAGAGGCAGTTAGGTTAACAACAGGATAAGATTGAAGCAAATGGGAAACTAATGGCAACTCTAACTGCTAAAATAACTAAAGAGTAACTGAAGAGCTGGTGTCCTGCCAAAAAGCCTTGGACCACATCCAAGGTCAAGAAAGTAGTGAAAAAATGTTCACTCTCTTATCAACAGCATAAAGAGGCTTAAACAGAAACTATTACAAATGTTTTTGACCTGTTCCAGACAGATTGTACTGAATCTATGGAAGCTGCCTATCATGGGCCATCTAGATCCAGGTCTTTACAATCTATTGATCCTTTTGTCACTGAATCTCTTCAGAGAGATGATTGGGACAACATAATACAAGCAGCCAGAACAACAATACATTTGGAATGTGAGGGAGAAAAATTATGCCGTTTCCAGAGCTATCTTTCAATGTAGTACAGAAGCACAAAGAATTCCACCAAACATATCTCATGACTAGAAAAAAGATAAAGATTTATTATGAGACATCAAGTAACCTTTTTACTCCACACAGACAGGATGGCTAATGGAAGCTCATGGTAACGTGCGAGCGAAAATGCTTTCCAATGGTTTGCCAACTCCAATTGTTTAAAACTGATCAAATATATGGTCAAATTTTAGAACTACAAATGCTCTAGAAAGGAAATAGGCAATATGCAAATTTTTGCAAGGTATGAATATTTCTCAAAAGAAAAGAAAAAGTGGCTGTGTATAAGAGCATGCTTCTGTCTTCTTCATTATATGGAAATAAGGCTTAGATGTTCAGAAGCTACATAAACATAAGTTGGCTGCAGCAAAAATGGAATACTTAAGAAGTGTATATGGTAGCAGAAGAAAAGATTCATGCTTAATGCATATGGATTAAAAACAAATATGTAACTAGTATAAAAGAAATTTGTTGAGGTTTGTTTGAAATTTGTTATAGAGAGTAGGAATGAGGTTGGAATTGCAAAACAAAAGGAAGAGTGAATGGGTCAAGAACAGGGAGACTGAGAACATCATGGTTGGATAGGCTTGAAGAAATCCCCAAAACAGTGAGGTGAGAAATTCAAGGAGTAAATGGCAATGAATAAAGCAGAGTATGAATCTGATGTAAGAATAATAATTTGCAAGAGCAGAAATGTACAGAGACATCTGGTAATAATGTTGGTGTAAACTAGATTTTGGTATAGTCCTTTTTTTAAAAAAATGCCTTATTTTCTTTGGCTTATTACATCTTATCCCTTTTCTGCATTTTGCATAATGTTGCTTATCCCAAAATGGAACAGCGTGATTTGTAGGTATGTAGCAATAAAGCCCAGAAAAATTGCATCTATCTGTCAAACCTTTTTGAAGTCCTTTGGCATAGCAATGAAGATATTTAGAAGATACTCGTATATAAGAGACGAATTAACAAGGAGTTCTGATCGCAGCTGGGTTTTAAAGCTTCCTAAAGCCAGTCTGAAGAAATAAGAATACCAAAGCATTTGTGTGGACTTTTTATTAGGAATCAAAATATCAAGTTTGAGTGTAAAGAAATTCAGATCTCCAGAGTAGCTTTGCAGCACAACCTGGCAGCATTCCTGCTACCCAAGCAAGCCAGATGACATTTCACTGGCTAAGGATATAAAAGCTACTTAATGAAATCTGAGAATGTTTTGATTAAGAGGCTTTCTTTTGATTAAAAAAAATCAGGTATCAGAGAAAATTTTTCACTTGGGGAAATTGCAGAGCTAGGTGAGTAATGGGACTTCTGCAAAAAAGAGATTTCAATCAGAGTGCCCATAGGTAAGAATCTGCCTGTGGGCCTCTGTCCTCAGGGGAACACCGTTATAATAGTTACACTATTTGGGTGTTGCCCAATTACTCAGAAGAAAAGGACAAATTAACTTGTTTGGTCATTATTTACATAGTCAAAGTTGGAGAAATAGTAGTTTATCAACTAGTTTTATAAGAAGAATTACAACGGTCTAGGCCCGTGATGGCGAACCTATGGCACGCGTGCCACAGGTGGCACGTGGAGCTATATCTGAGGGCACGCGAGGCATTGCCCTATGTCAGCTCCAGCGCTGGCCAGCTGATTTTCAGCCTTCCGGAGGGCAGGGGGAGGCTGCTTTCACCCTCCCCAGGCTTCAGGAAAGCCTCAGGAGCCTGTGGATGGCAAAAAATGGGCCTAACTGGCCTACTGGAAGTTCGTAAATGACCTTCCTGTTAGCCCGTTGGGCCGTTTTCACATTCTCCAGGCTGCAGGAAAGCCTTCTGAAGCCTGGGGAAGGCACAAAACTGCCCAACAGGCCTACCAGAAGTTCGGAGGCTTTAGTGAGGCCTGCGCACATGTGTGGGGAGAGGGCATTGCATTATGGATGTGGGCACACACACACGTGCTATCGCGCGTGCGCAAGCCCTTTTGCCACCCGAGCAAAAAAAGGTTTGCCATCATTGGTCTAGGATCAGTAATCATTGAGGTATACAGGTAATAGCAATAGCAATAGCACTTAGATTTATATACAGCTTCACAGTGCTTTACATCCCTCTCTAAGCGGTTTACAGGGTCAGCATATTGCCCCCAACAATCTGGGTTCTCATTTTACCAACCTCGGAAGGATGGAAGGCTGAGTCATCCTTGAGCTGGTGAGAATCGAACTGCTGGCAGTTAACAGAATTAGCCTGCAATACTGCATTCTAACCACTGTGCCACCATGGCTCTAATCCTTGACCTACGATTGTAATGAAGCTTGTCCATCACATTAATAAGTCATGATGGTTATAAAAAGGTCACCCACACGAACAATCTGATTTTATTACCATTTTTGCAGCAGTCATTACATTAACATGGAAGCTATTAAGTGGATCCATTGTTAACTATAAGCATTTTCCCCAAAAAGTGGAAGTAAATGCAGGGTTTTGGCAAATGTGGTTAAATGACTGCAGGTAGCTACTAAGAGTCATTATTGCAGGCCGGCTGCTGAGCACTCAAAATGTAGTGATATGACCAGGCGGGGTGTATGTGTGCGATCATTGAAACTTTGGAACTGGGTTGTAAGTACCACCAGGGAAACAGTCCATTGTAACTTCAAATGATCACTTAGTAACTGGTCGTAAGTTGAAGACTATTTGTAGGTCTGAGGCTGATTTCATTTACAATTGACTTCCAGAATTTAATCATAAAAGGATTTGAGCCAGTCAACAATATCATTGGCTGAACAGTTGATTGATGGAAGCAACTTCGTATATTCATATGAGTTTGAATTTTACTACATCCTAAGACTCACCTGGCATCCTAAACAATCATCAGCATTTATATCCTCAGCCAATGAAATGTCAGTCTGGCTTGCTTGGGCAGCAGACATTTGACGCATAATGATTATGATTATATTATCAGGAGAACAAAATGGCTAGTGAGGGAATGCTCCCAAACTGAAACTAAATGGGGCGGAAGTTAATGAAGATTATGGTATAATTATAGTATAATTCCTTTCACTTCATTTTTGAATAATTTATTTTATATAAATGCATACTTCATGCTCCACTTTCAGAAGTACTGTGCCCCCAGTCACTGTTCTCTGTAATGATGTACCCCCATTGACCATGTACTCTTGACAAAGTTATAAAAACATTTCAAATTTAATCACAACTCAGAATACTGGCAATACTCCATACACTCCTCTGATAACCGATTGATTCAATCAAAATTTTTACTTCAATACTAAAACAACAATCTTGCCATTAAAAAAAAGGCACAGAAATTCCCAGTACTATAGGAAAACCAGACCTATTTCTCTGATCAGGGGATGAAGCAATGCTTTCCAGATACTATCAGACTTCACTGAACAAGCATGACCAATTATATTAAACACACCATCATCCGAGATGATAGATCTGTTAATTGTGCATTCTCCCACATTCTTTTTAATTTATAAGTTGTATGCTTCTCATTTATGAAAACAAAATCAAAGAAAAAAAGTTCCTATTTAAAACAACAATCTTCAAACCAAACAATGTATATGTACAGTATGTATGTATGCGTCTGTGTGTCTGTCTACTTACAACCACAATTGAGCTGAGAATTTCTGTTGCTAAGTGAAACATTTGTTAATGTTGTGGCTTGTCGGCTGCGAATCAGATGAGGACGAGGCATGGGAGTCAGGGTAAAGGCTGAAAGCTCGGAAGGGGAAGAGGGAATGGAGCTGGGGGGAGAGGGGGGGTGAAGCCTGGGCTGCCCATCAGCCCTCAGATGGAGAGTCAACAGCCCCTAGGTCTGGAGGTGGCTGATGAGGAAGAGGAGGAACAGCAGGGTCCAGTGCCTGACGCGCAGATTTGCAGAAGGCAGAGGAGAGAAGAGCAGTGGAAATCCATGGGCTGATTCTTGGGAATGAAGAGCCACCACTGCTAGCAAAGCCCCACCCTAGCTCTTGTGAGAAAACGCAGGGGGCGGAGATGAATAGATGTGGCAGACAAGACAACAATTCATCTCCCTGCCGGACAGACTTGTTAGTCTGCAGTGAAAGCGAAACTTTTTGCAGGGGCTGCTGGCACTCCTAATAAAGGAATCAATGATTTGACTTCAGAGGGTTTGTTGTGTTTGGGGAGCTGAGTCAGAACAGTGAAGTTTTGCCCCAGTTTACAACTTTTCTTGCCCCAGTTGTTAAGTGAATCACAGAGTTGGTAAATTAGCAACACGGCTATTAAGTGAACCTGGCTTCTCCATTGACTTTGTTTGCCAGAAGGTCACAAAAGGTGATCATATGACCTCTGGACACTGCAACCATCATAAATATGAGTCAGTTGCCAAGCATCTGAGTTTTGATCATTTATTTTATTTATTTATTTTGTCAAGCATGTATAAGGTAACAGATATAAGTATAATCATGATTATGAGTACAGGAAATGAATACGAATAAATGGGGGACAGTAGGACAGGGACGGTAGGCACGTTGGTGTGCTTATGCACGCCCCATGTGAGCCTGGGGATGCTTGCAGTGGTCGTAAGTGTGAAACACGATCATAAGTCACTTTTTCAGCGATGTTGTATTTTTGAACGGTCACTAAATGAACTGTTGTAAGTCAAGGATTACACACACACACACACATACACACACACAATTATTCTGCCTATAATAGGGTACAAAACTGTAAATTGATGCAGAGTACCTGACAATATTTTTCTTAAATGTCTTTATTTAAAAGAGAACAAAAAATCCAATTTATTAGCCATGGAAATCTACCAAAACATTATTAATTGCTCCTACAATTTGTTATTAAATGTATAGAAATGACTTAACTCCAGGCATATTGGCCTTCATTTGACACAAAAGCTAAGACAAAAGCAAATCTTAAGTAAACAATTTCATTCTCACAGAATTACTTGAGTCGTATTATTAAAGCAATCGAAGATGCATAATAACTCTGAGACAAATGATCAATATAGAGGAGCAATCAGACTTGGGAGCAATTCCATGGGGGGGGGGGGAATGATCAATACCAGCAGCACTCAGAGGCCCAACATAATGATAACAGGGATTCTACTACAGAAAAGCAAATAATACAGTTTAGTTACCTTGCCTTTCACCTTTTGGTGTGTCTTCCACCTTTTGTGAAAGACACACCAAAAGGATGTCCAAGCTTGGCTTTTATCCATAAAGAATAAACTTTCTTTAATATAAAATGATATTTTGAAAAGAAAGGGAAGCTCAAAATGTAATGGCTACTTTTTCTACTCCTTGGAATTTGAGTTTGACCAAACATGAGCAGGAATTGGTATTGCGGCTGAAACACTTTCAACTGATAGCCGTTTCCTTCTCCCAGTTCCAATTTGATTGCAAATTTTCAAAATGAAAAGACGGGCATTTAAAATGTACATAGCGTGCACAGAGTGACATCATTCCAAACTAAGAGGCCAACCAATTAAAGTTTTGCAATGAGTATTTTTCTCTACTTTAAAAGGTTGTTATGAGATTTCTCAAATGCAAGTTTTGTTCTATCAGAGGCCATTTAATGCAGTGGGGAAAAATCCATCTGCAGCTCCTATTTATATTAATATTTTCATTCTAAATGCCAAATGCTCTCCATATATATAGCTTTATTCTTTTAGATAATCAGCCCATAACCTCACAGTGGGCCTTCATTATCAACTTTTCTGCAACCTGGGTCTAGAACTGAAATAAAAAGAATATATTCAAAACTTTGAACAAAGGATAGAGATTAATTCTTTTGGTATACCTTCTGCCTCAGAAACCAAAATGAGAAAATATGTGGATTCATGTCTAGCGAGAGAATTTTACTCTAACATTTTCTGTTTAAAATAATTAGTTTTATAACAGTTAATAAGCATTGCTTTTTCTTTAAATAGGACTGTATAAACATTTGCACACTAATCCCCATATTCTTTTTTTATCACTAGACTCTATTTTTCACATTGCAATATTTTTTAACATAACTCACTACAAAGTTTCCAAATTAGGTTTATATATTAACTGAGAAACAATGTATTCCAAGGCAGAATAGTGACAGGTTAGTGTCTGCTATCAACCAGGTTCTGCAATGTTCACTATCCTGACTATTTTGTCTTTTTCATCAACAATTGTTAAATCTGAGGTGCTTTGTGGCAGGTGCTTGTCTGTTTGAATTCCAGAGTCCCAGAGCACTTCAGAGTCTTCATTTTCTATTACTTTGTCTATTTTGTGGTCCCATAAGTTCTTGCTTACAGGCTAATGGTATTTCTTGCTGATATATTTCAGTGCACCACTGTTGCTACTTTGTCATGGGTTGTTGGTAATCAGTCTGTACAATCTTCTTGAAGCAGCTAGCTGAGTGGTCCAATGTTTCTTCACCTTTTTTGCAGAGGTGGCATTTGTTTGTTTGTTTGTTTGTTTGTTTGTTTGTTTGTTTGTTTGTTTTGCTGTTCTTATATGCCGCCCTACTCCCTGGGGACTCAGGGCGGCGTACAACAGAGTATAAGAACAATATAAAAACAGTAGCAAAAATATATTTAATTAATTAAAAGATTAAAAAGCCAAACAACACATTCATACCTGGGGGAGACCTAAGGTGTTCATTGGTCACATCACGCCGCCTGCAGGAAGAGCCATGTCTTAATAGCTTTCCGGAAGGTCAGCAAGGTGGGGATAGATCGGATCTCTGGGGGTAGTTTCTATTCTATTCTATTCTATTCTATTCTTTCATTTTGGTGGTGCACTTTGGTTTTTTTTTCTTCTTTTTTGTTGATTTTGCATCCAAAGTATTCAGTTATAACTGCAGCTATGCTGTACATTAAGTTGGTTGTTGTTTTTTTGCAGTGAGATGGTGTGTATGTTTCTAAGGTTAGATTTTGCAGGACTGGTGTTAGCATTGCTCACAGGGCAAGTGAGAGACCAGACATTATTAGAAAGACACATTCTGCCTATCACATACTGAAAGCGATCAGTATTTGTTGTTCAAGTCAACAATAAATATAGTCAATGACTTTGGAAAGCAAAGAACTATGCAATGTCAAATGTTTTAAAACATGCACTGGTGAGAACCTTTACAGCATGAAATGGACAGATGAATTTTAACCCCCTCACTCTTTAATGTTTCCAATTATTTTACAACAGACAACCATCAGGATATCACTGTCAGTGAACTCTCTGGAGTGGTTGGTCACTGGCACATACCTAAGGATTTATATGTTGACACTCCTGGACTTTATATATGAAGTTTGTGGACAAATACAAATCTGTAATGCAGAATGAATGTCAAAGAATAGAGAAGTCCATTCCTTTATGATAGTTTCTTGATCAGTGCCTTGATTTCATAGTTGACTGAAAATATCTATCTCAAAACACTCAAACAAGGCGAGCTTTAGCCCGCAGGTCTCAAAACCAATCACAATGCTGTTGTATAATTACTTTTGCAGCATATAAAACCAGGAGACTGTGCCCGTCCTTCATGCTCAAAATAAAACTGGGAAGAGCTGGAATCTCCTGGCAGAAGAAGGCCTCAAGAGGTAAAGCGATACTTGTTGCTTCAGATTTTAAAGTAAAGAGTGTCTTGCTGAAAATAACACAATTTTTAAAAAATGCACAAACAGAACCCAAGGGACAGCAGTATGCTTTCCACCAGCCTCTAAGACATTTAACCAGAAGTTCTAAATTGTCAACTTTCTTGATTAGGTTTCAATGGCTTTCTGAAGGCCTTTTGGGGCCAGGACTGGAACCATGTCATATATTGAGATATATTCAAGATAAATTATAGGAATGAGAGAGACAGAAAAGATAAAAGATCAAAAAGAGCTATGTTAATTGTTGCGGGTCTATGACTGTTCGCCTCCTCCACTCTGCCGCGCCTGTTTTGTCCCCAGCCTTCCGCCCCCAAACAATCCGGCGCTGCCTTTTCTCCTTGGCCCCTTCGCCTAACGGGCCAAAAAGCCAGTTCACCCCGGGCTTTTGGGCGCACAGGACACTTTGCCCCCAGCCAATCAGAGGAGCAAGAATCCCACCCCCTTGGAAGCAGCCTTTTTAGGAGAAGGAACGGGGGACGAGGCTTCCCTCTCTTGCTTAAAAGACGCGTTTGGAGGTGCTCCCAACGAAAGAAAGTAGAAGGGGGAAGAGTGCTTTGGGGTGGACTCAATGAGATTCCCTCTCTTGCTTAAAGCAGACATGTTTGGAGGTGCTCCCAATGAAAGAAAGTGGAAGAGTTCGGGGACGAGGCTTCCCTCTCTTGCTTAAAAGAGACACGTTTGGAGGTGCTCTTCCCCTTTCCCCTTTCTTTCGTTGGGAGCACCTCAAAACGTGTCTGCTTTAAGCAAGAGAGGGAATCTCATTGAGTCCACCCCAAAGCACTCTTCCCCCTTCCACTTTCTTTCATTGGGAGCACCTCCAAACGTGTCTGCTTTAAGCAAGAGAGGGAATCTCATTGAGTCCACCCCAGAGCGGAGGAGGAGAACCCCATTCCGAATTGTTGCTGTGCATTTCTAGATTTTAAGACAGTTACGTTGTTAGTGCTTTAGAAATCCTCTGTCCGTGTTTCTCCAAAATATCATGCATATCACATTTAGTGCAATTAAGAAACTGTCCATAAGAAGAGTTTGATTTTCTGGAATCATATAAAAGCATAGGTAGAGGAATAAGTATATCTACCTATGAGTCGTGCAACTGTATAAAAGGGGTGGGTCATTGGGACGGCAGAGGATATACAAATATGAATAAACATGTCTTTAGATGTTTATACATGAATGGATTTGGTGAATTTTTATTTCAGTTTTTTTTCCTTCTGTACAATTATGCCCATTTCTTGGAGACTGCCTGGACAAGCAGTTTTCTTGGCAAGGTTTTTAAAAAATACCTCCTTCCTACAGCTGTAAGAAAATGACTGACCAAGGTCATCCAGCCAGCTTTGTGCCTAATGTGGGACTAGAACTCTCATGGTCTCCTGATTTCTAGCCTGATACCATAACCGCAACGCCAAACTACTTCCCATATTCCAGATGTATTGAGAGTGTAAAAATACATACAGAAATCTGTGTGTGAGCAATGAGCGATCTCACTGGTGAGAGCGATCAACCAGTGGAACAGCTTGCCTGCGGAGGTTGTGACAGCTCCAACACTTGAGACTTTCAAAGGGAGATTGGACTGCCATTTGTCCGAAATGGTGTAGGGACTCCTGCTTGAGTGGGGGGGGGGTTGGACTAGATGACCCACAAGGTCCCTTCCAACTCTAATAATCTGTAATCTGTAATCTAGCAAGGTGACTCAATGAATAGTCTTTGTGAAAAGTTATATGCATGTGTTTGTGTGTGATAAGAGTATTGTGGAAAAGAGGTTGCAAATCTATAGATCTGTATAAATGCATAAGTAGACTTTTTATACATGAGAGTAAACCACATAGGGAAGCAGTTTTGCATGTATAGGCAGACAAAGCCCCCAAAGGTTTACTTGACATCTGATAGTTATATAAGATCCCAAAGTAGTCTATTTTTACTTAGATGTTATTCCTAGGTATAGCTGATCCACTCATTTATCCATGATATCATGAGGAAACCATTATGTCTACAGAATAGTGTCTACTAAGATACAACTGATATGATAATGCTTCTTTCTCACTTGTCTTATCAGAATTGTTTACTTGGTAACCTGCATCTTCTCCTAATTAAAGCTTCAAACTATAGTCAAGGAGTTGAGAAATATATCCTCTTTCAGCCAAAAAAAAAAAATCAATAAACAATGGTTACAATGGAGTCAGTTTACAAAAAAAAAAGTCATTAAGAAGAATTCATCACAGTCATTTTTTTCCCTTTTAATGACCCCATAACCCCTTGCATCGGGGGTGGAGTCGGGGCAACTGAATGGAGCTGAGTGTTTACTGGCCAGATGCCCTTCCTGTTACCAATGCAGAGTTCACAGCAGATATATACTCATTGTGTCCAGAAAGAGAAATATCTGCCGCTATCTAGGATCGAACTCACAGCTCGCTGATTGTGAGGCAAGACTATTACCTCTAGACCACTGCACCACTCAAGAATTCATCACAGTTATATTTAGATGCAATTCTTAATGCAATATCATTTTGCCTTCTTGTTCTCATTCATAACAAGTATACAACCTTTTGGTGCAACAATGGCTAACAATAACTGCAAAGTGCATTCAACTAAAAATACCCAAGTCATTTCAGAATTCTGCTTTCCAAATGGAAACAATAATAGCACTTCGCTAAAATGATGCTCTATGGTTGCTATGAGAAGGCCCGTGCTTCTAGGATAATAGGCCCACCCACCAGTGCTGAAGAATGAATTAGAAACATGAGTATACATAAAGAATCATTTTTCATGTCTGTGAGGAGAGTAAGATTGGTGGGGGCAAAGTAGGGACTTTTCAGCAATGGCGACATATCTTTAGAAAACATTACTAATTAAGTTACATAAAGTCCCATCTCTAGGAATGTCCCAAAATATTATTAATGGCTTTCTTTTAAGCAATGTTCTTTAGATCTACTGCAGTTTCTAGGTTTTAATATTTAATATTTCAGGACAGGAAATATTTATTATTCTTGGTTTAGTCAATTTTATCTCTATGATCATCCCTCATGGGTTTTGTCCCATGGACAGGATTCTAAGAATATGTTCAGCCAAGCACAAGCCACTTTCCACAGACATATATCTAATCTCACTGTGAAAGGAATATCATGTGGCAATGTTCAATGGGATGTAAAAGAAAAACAAGTTAAAGTTAATCTGAGAGCAACCAAACTAACCATAAATATGAACATCATCAATTTTGAAAAGTACTACATTTTTTCTGCAAAGATTAAAATTTCATTACTCCTGAAACAGAGATCTGAAACAGAGTCCTGGTTGTTGGATCTGAAACAGAGAACTTTTTAATATATTGAACTAATTCCTATCCCACTTAAGACATAGTGAGTGGACACATAAATCCAGAGCTTATGATCACAAACTATTACAGACATCGCCTATTTTAGGGATTTTGTTAAGACCAACTTCCTATACATTTTATTTTATTTATTTATTTATTTATTAAAATTTCTATGCCACCCAACTCCCGGGGGACTCTGGGCGGCTAACAACAGGTATAGAAATATAATCAATAAAAAACAATTTTAAAAACATGTTAAAATACTATCAATCTTTTAAAAGAACTTTCACTCATACCCCGCCTGCCGGAAGAACCAAGTTTTTATTGCTTTACGGAAGGCCAGCAGGGTGGGGATAGTCCTGATCTCTGGAGGGAGTTGGTTCCAAAGGGAGGGGGCTTCCACAGAGAAGGCTCTCCCCCTCGGCCCCGCCAACCGGCATTGCTTGGTCGATGGGACCTGGAGGAGACCAACTCTGTGGGACCTAACCGGTCGTAGGGAGGTATGCGGCAGGATGCGGTCCCGAAGGTAACCTGGCCCTGAGCCATGTAGGGCTTTAAAGGTAACGACCAACACCTTAAATTGGATCCGAAGACTAATGGGCAGCCAATGCAGCTGGCGGAGGATCGGTGTTCCGTGGGTGCATCTGGGTACACCCACCACAGCTCGCGCAGCTGCATTTTGCACCAATTGCAGTCACAGACACTCTTCAAGGGTAGCCCCATGTAGAGCGCATTGCAGTAATCCAGCCGTGAGGTGATAAGGGCATGAGTGACTGTGAGAAGTGCCTCCTTCTCCAAGTAGGGTCGCAATTGGTGCACAAGACGTACTTGTGCAAAGGTCTCCCTAGCCACAGCTGAAAGATGTTGTTCCAATTTTAGCTGTGGGTCTAGGAGGACACCCAAATTGCGAACCCGTTCTGAGGGAGCTAATTTCTCCCCCCCAAGAACCAAGGAGGGATAATTGGTCAAGTCCTTAGGAGGCAATATCCACAGCCACTCAGTCTTGTCAGGGTTAAGTTTTAGCTGGTTCTTCCCCATCCAGACCCTAACATCGTCCAGGCAGCGGCCCATTACGTCTACGGCTTCCCCGAATTGAGACGGGGTGGAGTTGTACAACTGGGTATCGTCAGCATATTGCTGATACCTCACCCCGTGTCGTCGGATGATCTCACCCAGTGGCTTCATGTAGATGTTAAACAGGATGGGCGAGAAGACTGAGCCCTGCGGCACCCCACATAGTAGGGGCCTAAGGCTCGACCTCTGCCCCCTGTCAACACCGACTGCGTCCTGTCAGAGAGGAAGGAGGAGAACCACTGCAAAACAGTGGCGCCCACCCCCACCTCTCCGAGACGACGCAGAAGGATACCATGGTCAATGGTATCGAAGGCCGCTGAGAGGTCAAGTAGCACCAGGATAGAGGAGTAACCCCCATCCCGGGCTCGCCAGAGGTCATCCATCAGGGTGACCAAAGCCGTTTCCGTACTGTAGCCGCGCCTGAAACCTGATTGAAAGGGATCCAGAAAATCAGTGTCATCCAACAGCCGTAGGAGCTGGAGTGCCACCACTTTCTCAACAACCTTCCCCGCGAAGGGAAGGTTGGAGACTGGATGGAAGTTCTTTAAATCAATCTTTAAGGATTGATAGGAACAACTGGGCTGTTAAAGAATGGCAACATAGCTCTTGGATGTCCCATTGTCATTGTAACAGCACAGGTAGTAACATCTGGCATTTACTAAAGCCAGTTACAGAACAGCTAATAATGCATTCAGATCAGACTTTTCCTCATTATGTCAAATAAACTTCAGATCGCTATGGGTTGGGGTTTTTTTTTTAAGTCTTCCTTTTGTGCAAAGTCCCTCAGCTCATGCATTCCAGCCTTGTTTTGACACCTTTATGCATTTAGAAATCTCTAACCACCTTGTTTTATGTAAACTCTAGCTTATAGTCAATAAAACTATCGAGAAGCAAAAATTAAAATCATGGTAAGAATAACAACGTGGATTATATTGATCAAATGTGAAATGGCTTCAGCAACAGGCCCTTGAGAGATTTTCCTCTCTGACCCACAAATTGTAGGATATTCCTGGAATTCTAAAGGGTTTGGATCTAATTAATTTTATCCTTCAGTGATTGTCCTCTTTTACCAACAGGGCAGTATTCTCTGGCATATTCTCCCACTTGTATAACACCTCAAAAGAGGACAAATCATACTAAACCTTACTTATACAATAATATATACTTCTAATATACAATAAATACTTGGGGGGGGCTAGAAAAGACTGAGACAGCTGGGATTATAGAGTAAAACAGGGAGAACAATAGATAAACACTGTCAGCTGTGTATTCTTGACTTGGCTTCCAGAAAACAGCAGTTTGTAACAAAACATGAGAGGCAGAAGTTCAAAATCTTCTGACACAACCATGCAATCAGAGAAAGACTTGCTAGACTGCCTAAAATTTCATTTATGAAACCACACATTCTGCAGTGAGATTACTTGGAGTTTGTTCAAGAGAAAAGATCAAGACAGAGGGTAGCAAGCAGCAGCTACACTAAGGGGAAAGCAATTGTAGTGATTTAGAAATGATTACAGTTCCATTTCCTGTCAGCCATCACCAAGGGATGGCTGGACGTGACCGTCATGCTCTCCCAGGTATTTTTCACTCCCAGGTTCCTGCAAAAGGATTCATCACATCCCTAATGAAAGTACATGTGGAATTCATAATCACTTACATAGTTGGCACTGGCACATAAAAGAGCCAGAGATCTCCAACTAAAGCAATGTACTTGGAAATGAACCCCAATGAACTCAATAGGGCATATTCTAAGTTACTATACTTAAGATTTGAGGGTTTGGTTATTTTGGTCATGTTTAAATATGTGAGCACCTAAACACATCTTTAGCTGTATGTTCCCTAGGTATCAACCAATGGGCAGCATAGACATATTTTACCAATGGACCAGAAGCTCCTCATTTAGCAATTATAACCAGGATAAGAAATTTGATCACTAAGGGAAGCAACTGCTAACTGCAACTGCAACTATGCTGGTAAATCTTACTTGAGCTTTCATTTGCCTTACAGACCTGCAAAGGTCACAACTGAGAAGGTTGTTGCAAAATTACATTTTCTTCACCGATGTATCTGCAAACGGTCACTGTAAAAGGCGCTAAACAAAGTAGCCTCTCCCTCTATCCCCACTCCAATTACAGCACTCTGGAATGAAGTAAAAATAGTTCATAGTCTTATCACTTTCTTTCAACCATTCGGCTTATGGCTATATCCTGTTATGTTGTACCCATTATTATATAGATACTCTGAAAAGAAAATAAAGCAAAATTGTTCTCCTGGGCTTTTTTATTGTTAATCATATCATTTTATGATTCTGGAAAAAAAAAAACCTTCAATGACAGAACAGAGGCCATGTTGAACTTAAAAAAATAAAATAAAAAGGGGAAATCTATGTATAATAAATGTGAAAGCACAGATAATTACAACTGAATGCACAGGATGTTTTACTGTGAATTTAACTAAGAGAACAAAAGGAAATACACTGTGATCTTAGAAACCGCCCATAAACCTACTCATCTGTCTTTCAAGACAGTGCAAAATTTAATGGAAAGCACAGATTCGGATCTTTAGGAAAAGCTAATTTTTCTCTTTGGCGTAAGCCCGTGATGGCGAACCTATGGCACGGGTGCCACAAGTGGCACGCGGAGCCATATCGGTGGGCATGCGAGCTCAGGTCCGGCGTGCATGTGTGCACCAGCCGGCTGATTTTCGGGCCTTCTGGGCCCACTGGGAGTCGGGAAACAGGCTGTTTCCAGCCTCCAGAGGGGGTGGGGAAGGCCGTTTTCGCCCTCCCCAGGCTCCTAGAAAGGCTCTGGAGACTGGGGAGAGCGAAAAATGGGCGTGCCATTGCATGCTGGGAGCAGGGGGGTCATGCGTGCATGTGCGGGGGTGCATGGAATTATGAGTGTGGGCACGCACACACGTGATCCCCCACATTCCCCCCCCCTTTTGGCACGCGAACCAAAAAAGGTTCGCCATCACTGGCGTAAGCCATCCTGTATTGCATTGAAAAGTTTTGTCTGATATATGCAAAGCACAACATACAGAGTGCTATTTAACTGGCACTCAGTGAAATGAGAAGGATGCAATAGATACTCACGTAAGCTCTTTTTCTTCTAAATGAATAGTATTCCAATCGCTCAGTGAAGTGAAAATCACATGCATAACATTTTTTAAATTGTTCCATTGCTTATAAGAACCTTGAAGGAAAATGTATCTGTCCTTTAAAGGAAATTTTTAAAAAACTCAGTTTGAGTAGACCTTGCTGCTTCATTTCTTAGGCTCATTTTAGGTACAGCAATACAATGAACCCACTAATCTCCCAAGAAATCATGCTCCATTAGCGATGATTTCCCCCCACCCCCCCATCCCGCCAAGACATTGAAAGCAAGTCACCAACTAGCAGGGCATAAATTCCAGGACGATTAATACACACAATTTTTATTTATATTACTGGCACTCATGCATGAACCCAAACGAGCCCAGTTTGAGCCCTGGATTGAAAGAGGACTGACAGTTTGAACAGTTCCCAAAAGCAAAAAGAAAATGCTTGCACATTGCAAAGCAGAACTGTATTATAAAACTGTCATATTTTCATTACTGTCCTTCCTCTGACTGACCCATCACTTTTTTCCCCCACACTGAGAGTAAAGTGGAAGAAATTAGATTTTAACGTCACCTCTTTGTCAATAAATTCTCCATGGTTCCACTCATTGCCTTGTCTGCTTACTCCAAATATAGTTACCTTTCCAGTGCCTGCTAGTCAAAACCTACTTAGAGGAGACTCAAACTGAGCAACCTGCCTTGTGACAAACAAGCACATCTTGGCATGTATTTCATCATCTAAGAGAGGTCTTTTTTCCTCTCTCACTCTTTTTCTTCGGAGCCCTTCTGTTAATTCTCTTTGCTGTATTTCAGGAGGATGTGCCCAAATCACAAGTACTTCAAAATTGGCCTCTTATGCAATATTTCCCTAAATTATTTCTCTATGGGTCTTGCTTACCCAAAACACTACGACCTTACTGTGACTGAAAAGTTTCCTACGCTAGTCAGGTTTAGTCTGAAAAATCCTGGAAAGTTCACTAAATATGATAGCAGAAAACAAAACAACGTGAGAAATCAATACAGATTGTGGAGATCAAATAAACCAAAAGCTCTGAGCCGAAATCTAATTGCAGCTAAACTTATATATAGGGTTGTTTTTATTGCCATAAGATACCTACATTCAGAAACTAAAAACAAGTACAGGCTAGGTCTGAAAAAGAGTTAAATTTATTTAACTTATAAATTAAATCTGTAGAGGTGAGCTGACTCTGTAGGATATTAACTCTTTAAGGACATGTAGCAATAGTAATAGCACTTAGACTTATCCAATAGTGGAGAATACCTGTAGCTTGGGTGTAGGATGAGGATAAAGGTTCGTTCTCTGAGCTTGGTATATACTTAGACTTATATACCACTTCCCAGTACTTTACAGCCCTCTCAAAATGGCTTACAAAGTCAGCATATTGCCCCAAACAATCTGGGTTCTCATTTTACCGACCTTGGAAGGATGGAAGGCTGAGACACTCTTGATCCAGTCAGAATCGAAAAATGCAAAATGCAAAAACGAAACCAGCAAACGCAAATTTATTAATACAATAAATTCCATCACCAAAACTACAAAACTAACTACAGCAAACTTTTATCAAGACCAGACCTATCCATCCTACAAAGAATCCGCTCCCGTGAACTCCACCAAGATCTAAAAAGACATCAAAATACTTCCAGCATGTCAATTGTCCCACTAGAGGCAAGAATACTTTAGACCAGCGGTTCTCAACCTGGGGGTCGTGACCCCTTTGGGAGTCGAATGACCCTTTCACAGGGGTCGGAAGACTTCACCCGGACGCCGCCATTTGGGTTCTTTTACCCTCTGCACGTGCGCAGAACACTTTGCGCATGCGCAGAGGATAAAAGAACCCAAATGGCGGCGGTGGGACTGGAGTTGCGGTGGCGGTCGCGGCGGTGGGGTGGGTCGCGGCGGGGGCGGGGGGGCGGGGTGTGGGGTGCGCCATTAGGAAGGTTGAGTACCACTGCTTTAGACCATTGCTACACAACACTAAAAGATGCTTATTGGTCTTTATCACCTCCTTGCAGCTTTAGTTTCACTTTCAGTTTTAGCAGTGGCCTGCCTGCAGCCTCAATCAGCTGAGGGTTGGGAAGCTGATAATCAGTTGCTTGGCTTAACAGGCTCTGTTCCTTTTTGCTGCAAGGAGGTAAATTGCTGGGAGGCAGAGACCGAAGGGTGGGGGTGGTTGGCTGTGGCTACATTCGATGCATAAGATGCACCCAAGTTTTCACCCTCTTTTTCGGGGTAAAAAGGTGCATCTTATACTCCAAAAAATACGGTAATTTTAAAAAAAGTTAACTATGATCTTATAAACACTGACCTCTCATCTCTTGATTGGCAAATCCTATTCACTGGCTGTAACACTGCTGAAGACCACTACAACATTTTCTTACTTGAAGTCAAAATAATCATTAAACTATACGTACCACTAATAGCTTTCCAAAACAGGAAAAACAAACTACCCATAACAATAAGGAAGCTCTAAGCAAAAAAAATCTCTTTGGCAAAAAAACTAAACTGGCTACATAGACAACTACAAAAGCCGCTATAAAAACTTATGCCAACAAATAAAGACTGAATACACAAATTATCATATCAAACAAGAGGAAAACCTCCTGCGCACAAAATCCAACCAGGCATTCTACAATTTCATAAACAACAAACTTAAAGAGACGAGAACCATCCCACCCCTAAAAAGACCTAACAATAAAGACTGTAATGATGAAACCGTTAAAGCCAACCACTTTAACACATTCTTAGGCTCAGTCTTTGTAAACAGCAACAACTCATGCCCAATATTTCCAAGTCAAACCACAAACAATTGCAATGATCTAAAACACACCAACTTTACAGAAGACAATGTTGGAAAGGCACTATGCAATCTAAAACCCTCTCTATCCATTGGACCAGATGGACTATGTGCTTACTTCTTAAAAAAAACTTTCCACTGCCCTATCAGAACTACTGAGCATAATTTTTGACATATTTTTCAGGACCAGCTCCCTACCCAACCTATGGTCACTAGCCACGGTCATCCCTATCTTCAAAAACGGAGACCCCAGCCTAGTTGAAAATTACAGACCAATCTCTTTATGTTGTATCACCTGCAAAGTCATGGAATCAATCATTAACCAATCCATTACCCTCAACTTAGAAACAAACAAACCTACTCTCTCACAAACAAATTGGTTTCAGAAAAAAATTATCCTGCAATCTACAACTTCTACACTGTAAAAACATATGGACTACACAACTCGACCAGAACAAAGCAATAGACACAATTTAGAGAGACTTCTGAAAAACCTTTGACTCAGTGGTACATGACAAACTACTTCTAAAACTAAAATCTTATGGCATTTCTGGACCCCTGCATAAATGGATAACTGCGTTCCTGTCAAACAGACAACAAGTGGTCAAAATAGGAACCGCTTTATCAAACCCTGTAACAGCGGTGTTCCCCAAGGCAGCGATTTAGGACCAACTCTCTTTATTCTTTACATAAATGACATTTGTGATAATATAAAAAGCAACTACATCCTCTTTGCAGATGATGTAAAACTATTCAACACCTCCGACAATATTACAACCTTTCAAAAAGACCTTGACTATGTATCAGAATGATCAAACAAGTGGCAACTACCAATCTCAATCAACAAATGCTCAGTTTTACACATTGGCAAAAATAATCAAAACACAAAATACAAACTAGATGATCATGACATTGTTGATGATCCTCACTCAGTAAATGACATTGGAGTACTCATCTCTAATGATCTAAGTGCCAGAGCCCACTGCAACAGCATTGCTAAGAAGGCATTAAGAGTTGTTAACCTAATCTTGCGTAGCTTCTTCTCTGGTAATATTGTACTTTTAACCAGAGCATACAAAACATTTGCTAGACCAATTCTCAAATACAGCTCATCTGTCTGGAACCCACACTACATATCGGACATTAACACAATTGAGAATGTCCAGAGATATTTCACAAAAAGAGTACTACATTCCTGTATTCGCAACAGAATACCTTATACCACTAGACTTGAAATTTGGGGGATAGATAATTTAGAATTACACCGCCTTCAATCTGACCTAAGTATAGCACACAAAATTGTCTGCTACAATGTCCTACCTGTCAATGACTACTTCAGCTTCAACTGCAACAATACACAGGCTCACAATAGATACAAACTTAATGTAAACCGCTCCAAACTTGATTGCAAAAAATTCGACTTCAGCAACAGAGTGGTCAATGCCTGGAATACATTACCTGAATCTATAGTTTCTTCCCCAAACCCCCCAAAATTTAACCTTAGACTGTCTACCGTCGACCTCACCCCATTCCTAAGAAGTCTGTAAGGGGCGTGCATAAGAGCACCATCGTGCCTACCGTCCCTGTCCTAATGTACCCTTGTATTCGTAAAATTTCTTGTACTCATAACTATCCTTGTACTTATTATATATTCACAATCATGTTTATATTTTGTTTATACTTTGTTTGTAATCATATACATGCTTGACAAAATAAATAAATAAAATAAAAATAAATAAAGAATCGAACTCCTGGAATGAGAAGCTGTTAGCCTGCAGTACTGCATTCTAAGCACTGAGCCACCACGGTTCTGTGGAAGGAATTTACACCATACCTTCACATGTTGGGCCACTACACTCATGGCAGGTTATTCATATATAAACACATCCTTCATTATTTTATAATCAGTTTAGAACTTACTTTTGATTTTTATTTATTTATTTATTTTTTGGAGAATCCTTGAGTCTATCTTGACCCCAGCAACTTAATGGACAAATCCACATGGTTTTCTTGGCACATTTTCAGAAGGGGTTTGCCACTGCCTTCTTCCTAGGGCTGAGAGAGAAAGATTGGCCCAAAGTCACACAGCTTAGGTGACGTGCGTAAGCAGGGTTAGAATTCAGATTTCCCAGTTCCCAGTTCAGGACTTTATGCCAAATTAGCTGTTACAAATTTGAAACATTCCTTAAATCCCAATGAAAACTTTTCCATACAACACTTTATTTGGGGTATTACTGTATATAGTTAAACTTCAATATTATGGTTAAGTTCAAGAGAAGTATTTGTCAGAATCAAGTATCAATTATGTATATAATATACATAAAAATTATATGACCCCAGTTAAAAAGGAGAAAAATTTATTTATCTTATTTTTCATTTTATATTTGATTTTTTTGTATTTCTATCACATCTTGTTTTATCTGACTTTGCTCTAAGCTAAGAAATCCCAGAGTTGTACTTTTTCTCATAAGGGAGCTACTACAACCATGTAAACATCTTAATTGCTTTCCTCCTTTTTTGGCACCTTTTCCAGCTCTGCAATATTTTTTCCAGTATAGTAATCGCATCTGTCCACAGCACTCAAAATTTCTTACTATAGATTTATACGGTGGCATTACTGTACCAGCTGTTTTTTTCTGTTTGTTTGTTTGTTTGTTTTCAATTTCCTCTGTTGATCAGAGTAAATATGTAGACTTGGAATAGAAGGAGAGGTAAGGAGAAGATGCCAAATCCTATTCACTCTATAACAGGGGTGTCAAACTCGATTTCATTGACAGCCGCATCAGGGTTGTGTTTGACCTTGGGGGGGGACAGGGGGCGTGGTCAGGGTGGGTGTGGCCAGCTCGACATCATTCATGTTGGGGTCACCTGTGGTGGCCAAGTGCTAAGGCAGGACTTCCCTCAGACCCTCCCTCCCTCTCATTATAATCTCCTTCCTTCCTTCCTTCCTTCCTTTTCATCTTTTTCCTTTCCTCTTCATTCTCCTTTCTTCTTCCTTCCCCCCTTTCCTTCTTTTTCCTTCCTTGCTCTCTTCCCATCTTTTTCTTTGTTTTTCCTCTTTCCCTTTCTCCTTTCCTATCTCTTCTTGGATACACAAATGCAAAAGTGGGAATATTCCTCCTCCCTGGGCCCCATTTTCGGCTGTGACGGCCTCCTGCAACCCTCTGCTAGCAAAAATGGAGCTCGCCCCCCCCAATCTCCATTTTCACCAGCAGAGGCACCGCGGGCTGGTCCTTCACTGTTTCCAGGGTGGCCCTGTGGGCTGGATCTAAGTACCCCATGAGCCGGATCCAGCCCACAGGCCTTGAGTTTGACACCCCTGCTCTAAAGCAACAAGGATGAGTTGGATAATGAAAAACTCCAAAAGGCAAAGGGGCTCAAGAACTTCCTCTGTTCTGCCCCTCTGTGGATATGTGTCCTATTAAAGTTTGTTGCAAAATCAAAACCAGAAGCACACACAGATGACTGATTTAGCTGGATTCAACAACTTCTTTATTATATATATATGTATGTATGTATGTATGTATGTATGTATGTATGTATATATATATATATATATATATATATATATATATATATATATATATACATACATACATACATACATACATACATACACACACATACATACATACATACATACATACATACATACATACATACATACATACATACATATATATATATATATATATATATATATATATATATATATATATATATATATATATGTGTAGGTCTTTGGGTATTCGGGTTTTCCCCTGCATGAAATTGGAAGTGTCTTGGCGACGTTTCGATGAAGTCTCATTCATCATCTTCAGGCTGGTGTCTTCTGCTTTCTGCTTCTAGGAGCAATGTGAGATTGCTGCTGTTTCTTCCTTTTAACTGCCAGTGGAGGTTTAAACTGATAGGATGTGAGCTTGGCTGTGTTCTGATTGGTTGGAGGTGTGCTCTGATTGGCTGGGGGCTTGGCTGTGCTCTGATTGGCTGGGGGGTTAGCTGTGCTCTGATTGGCTGGGGGTGTTCTTAGGTTAGTCTGACTTGCAGGGGCATTTGAGCTGGTGAGCTGCATTGCTGCTGTTTGGCTTCTGGTTCTTGGTCATGCCACATCTTCATGGAGGGTGTCAGTTTGCTTCATGTATGGATTGGAGGGGTTTAAAGTGGCTAATGATGCAGCTGTAGTATGGCTTCTGGTTTGTGGTCGTGCCTCATTGGTGTGGGTTTGGGTTTGCTTATTGCGTGGATGTGTGGTGGTGACATCCTGTGTGGTTTTCGTGAGTGTGGGTCTGGTGTCATTCTTTGTGTTAGGGACTCGTTTGTCAATAAGGGCGGGTTTCCAAATGGCTAGTAGGCGGGAGGTGTCATCTTGTTTATTCATGCTGTGTGGGCGTTTTTCTATCTCGATGGCTTCTCTGATTATTCTCTGATTATTCTCTGAAGATTATTCTCTTCTCTGATTATTATCGCCAAAACTGAACACTTTAACAACAGAATAATCAGAGAAGCCATCGAGATAGAAAAACGCCCACACAGCATGAATAAACGAGATGACACCTCCCGCCTACCAGCCATTTGGAAACCCGCCCTTATTGACAAACGAGTCCCTAACACAAAGAATGACATCAGACCCACACTCACAAAAACCACACAGGATGTCACCACCACACATCCACGCAATAAGCAAACCCAAACCCACACCAATGAGGCACGACCACAAACCAGAAGCCATATTACAGCTGCATCATTAGCCACTTTAAACCCCTCCATTCCATACATGAAGCAAACTGACACCCTCCATGAAGATGTGGCACGACCAAGAACCAGAAGCCAAACAGCAGCAATGCAGCTCACCAGCTCAAATGCCCCTGCAAGTCAGACTAACCTAAGAACACCCCCAGCCAATCAGAGCACAGATAACCCCCCCAGCCAATCAGAGCACAGCCAAGCCCCCAGCCAATCAGAACACACCTCCAACCAATCAGAACACAGCCAAGCTCCCATCCTATCAGTTTAAACCTCCACTGGCAGTTAAAAGGAAGAAACAGCAGCAATCTCACATTGCTCCTAGAAGCAGAAAGCAGAAGACACCAGCCTGAAGATGATGAATGAGACTTCATTGAAACGTCGCCAAGACACTTCCAATTTCACGCGGGGGAAAACCCGAATACCCAAAGACCTACATACAAACACCCGCGAAAACCTCAGAATATATATATATATATATATATATATATATATATATATATATATATATATATATATATATCCCTTTATTTTCATTTATCAGCAAAAAAAGTTACACACACACACACACACACACACACACACACACACACACATACATACATACACAGTATACACACACACACACACACACACACACAAAATACCATTAGCAGAGTTATTCTTCATGTAGCAACAGTTAAAAGTAAAACACAAGCAGCTTCTAGTTCAGAGTTCAGAGAAGACAGAGAGCACAGAGTGGAGACTGGAGCCACACCCGGCCTTAAGCTTAAGTTCCAGTTTTGATTCTCTGCACAGACTCAGAAGTGGTTAGCTCCCATTGGCTGACTTAGTTGCTATGCCTATTCATTGGTTGACCTTGTTACCACTGACTCTCCCAGTTCATTAATATCTTAACATGTCCATATATCCAGAAAGGAGCAGAACTTAGGAAGTTTTTGAGCCCCTTTGCCTTTTGGAGTTCTTCATTATCCATGTCAACATCCTCAATGGGTTCATATAAGTCCATATATCAATTCATTTGTGCCCAGCTTCTCTCTCTGTCCAAATGTGTTGATCAAAAATACCTTCTTATGAAATAATTTCAGTGTACTTGACTGTATTCAAAATTTAACAATAATTTTTAAATCAATCTGTCTCATGTGCGCACTTCCATGTGTACACATTCTCTCACTCTCTTTCTCTCCCTCCCTCCCTCCCTCCCTCTCTCTCGCTCTCATTACATGTCTATCAAGATTCTCAATCATCCAGATCATGGTTGTCCCAAAGGGGCTTTTCCCCCCCAAAAAATTCACTTCTTATCCAAGAAACTTCTGGATGAGAAGTGAAATGTTTTCAGATGGGGAAAAACAAGAAAGTCCAGTTGCCTTTTGGAAAAGCACTTTTGAATCTCTCCTGTTATCTAAATAATAATGTATTAGGCACGGAACCCCAAGTATAAGTTGAAAGGGTGAATTTAACTATTCAGCATGCACAAAAACTGGAGTTAAGCCCAAGCTGGTTAGGGAATTCTGGGAGTTGAAGTCCACACATCTTAAAGTCGCCACATTTGAGAAATACTGATCTAGATAGCACCCTTCTAACTGAGCAACTATCCCCAACTGTAACCTGATCCATATTCCAGATCCACTGATCCAACTCCATTATCACTCTTGCGACTAAGGTACAAACTACAATGTAAATCACAGATCATAGAATCATAAGGCTGGAAGGGATCTCAAAGGTCTTCTAGACCAAGCCTCTGCTCAAGGCAGGAGTGTTATACCATCCCAGTCAAATGGTTGTCCAGTCTATTTTTGAAAATTGCCAGTGATGGAGCACCCACAACATCAGGAGGCAAGCAATTTCATTAATTAATTGCTCTTACTATCAGAAATATTGTCCTTAATTCTAGGTTGTATCTCTCTTGGACAAGCTTCAATCCATTACTTCTTGTCCTGCCCTCTGATCCCTAGATAGATTGGGGTGTCAAACTCAAGGCCCTGGGGCCAGATTTGGCCCATGGGGTGCTTAGATCTGGCCCACTGGGCCACCCTGGAAACAGTGAAGGACCAGCCGACAGGGCCTCTGCCAGCGAAAATGGAGCTCAGGAGGGATGTGTGCAGCCCTCCTGAGCTCCGTTTTCGCTGGCAGAGTGTTGCAGGAGGCCATCACAGCCAAAAATGGAGCTTGCAAGGGCCGCCGCCAGCACTCCCAAACTCCGTTTTCTCTGGCAGAGTGTTGCAGGACGCCGTCGCAGCCGAAACGGAGCTCAGGAGCCTGTTTCACTGGTAGAGCAATCGGCCCACCACAGGCACCCCCAACACGAGTGACGTCAAGCTGGTCACACCCACCCTGGCCACGCCCACCCCAGCCCCCCAAGGTCAAACACAACCCTGATGCAGCCCTCAATGAAATCAAGTTTGACATCCCTGCCCTAGATAATGTCAATCCCCTCTTTCTTTGTGAAGGCCTCATGGACTGCATTCAGCATTTTATGCTACAGTCTCAGTTTGTGATTTATTAAAAAAAAGGGATGGGAAAATAGCCTTCCAGATGGTGATAACTACAGTTCCCAGCATTCTTCACGGCAGGATCTGCTTATTGGTGTTGCTGAGAATTGTAGCTTGTATGGAGCATTGCCTATACCTTCTGTAAACAGGAGCTTTAAATAATTTGATCCCCATTGTATTATTATTTTCCACAGAAGAATGGAATAAAGTTTATTTAATGAGAGGTTTCTAATCTGAAAATATAATTTAACTGTAATGACAGCAGGTGGGAAAAGTCTCCTATTTATGACTGTATGACTGTAACTTGTTGCTTGTATCCTTACGATTTATATTAATATGGATTGTTTCCTGATTGCTTATTTGTACCCTATGACAATCATTAAGTGTTGTACCTCATGATTCTTGACAAATGTATCTTTTCTTTTATGTACACTGAGAGCATATGCACCAAAGACAAATTCCTTATGTGTCCAATCACACTTGACCAATAAAGAATTCTATTCTATTCTATGTAAGAGAATGTTAGCTCTACTATGCTATAATATTGTTGTTTTTATCCTCAGTTAATCAATTGAACAAATCTGGGAGACATCACTGCCAACAATCTGGAAGAGACGCATCAAAATCAAAATAAAATAACAACCAACGTCAAACAAAATGAAATATACCAAGCTTATTATAAGGTCATGTTACTGTAAATTACATAGAAAACATTGTAAAAACAATGAATACTCTAAATAACCATATAAAACACAAATTTCCTGGTTAATGTTCTACATGCATATCCTTTTATCTTCTTTTTTTTCATTTTCTTTACACTTCTACCTCTTCTAAAAGAAATGCCAAGAGAAGATCAACATGCCACCAACAGAAACTAATAGCAGTTATATATCTATAAAATCAATGTACCATTTGGAAGGCGGAAATCAGCAAAGCTAACATGTAGAGCAAGAAAACGGTGGAATCTTGTCTGAATTTGTTCAGACGTGTCTCCTGCAGATATGGCAGAAACCCTTAACAATCACAAAGGGGTGTGTGTGTGTGTGTGTGTGTGTGTGTGTGTGTTGCTCTGGGCAATTCATCCCACTCACTGTGACAGTTCCAAACTGCCAAGCCAAAGTGGATGACCTTATTCAGGATATGACACTCTCTCTCTTACACTGAGACAGAGCATGTGAATATACAGTGAGATTTTCAGCAAGTTTGTCTCTAATTTCATATTGCCTTTTTAAATAAATCTAATACTCTTTTCTACATTTTAAATGGACAAGTTGTTTTGCAAACAATCAGTAAAGTGTCTGACGTTGCATCAGATTTGAAATGGTTTCACCCAATTGGAATTTGCTGGTATGTTTATGAGATTCTTATTGACAAGCGGCTACTTTTTCTCTCTCTCTTGCTGCTCTAGGTGTCTATGGACCTGCCTCACAATAAGGCATAGCAAGTGGGTGAGATGAAATGAAGTCGGGCAAATGAAGTTAGCTGACAACAAGCTTCTTCTGGAAATAACACTTGCTGCCTGTATTGAGGAAAAGGAAAGTGGTACACTGATACCCGCTCTGGGCTTTTTAACAAGCAGGCTGATAACCAGATTCATAAAACAGAAGAACGGTAATCCACAGCATAGAAAAAAAAAAAAAGCAGGCCAAAGCTTGTATATAAGAGAAGAAGAAAAGAAGACCCAGACGGGAGAGGGAACGTTCAAAGTCCAAAAGCAGAGTCAAGGTTTCAACAGAAAAGAATAAAGAATGTAAGACTGATACTGAAGGGGTAGCCCTGGTCAAGTTTGCACTTCATACTGAGTTTTTGCTTAAAAATGAATTAAACAAGCCAGAATGACTGAATTCACACAACATACTAAGGCAACATGAAACAAACTACTTTGGCTGTGCTCACACAACACACTAAACCAGGGGTGTCAAACTCAAGGCCTGCGGGCCAGATCCGGCCCGTGGGGTGCTTAGATCCGGCCCGCGGGGCCAGCCTGGAAATAACAAAGGACCGGCCTGTGGTGCCTCTACTAGCAAAAATAGGGCACGGGTGTGTGTGTGCGTGCACGGCCATTTTTTGCCTGGACGGCCTCCTGCAAAATCCTGCAGCAACCACAATTCCCTCACTAACCAACTTTCCAGCTCCCTTCTCTGGCATGCAGGGCAACAAAAGAAGACCATGTAACAGTGGTGGGTTCCTACCAGTGCGGTCCACTCTATAGCACCGGTAGCGGCCCACTGGTGACATCACAGTACCAGTGCGGTTGGTTGCCGGTGCCTGGGCGCCGCCATTAAAAAAAAATTAAATTTAAAAAAAAATTCTTCTGCGCATGAGTCCCCAGGGAGTAGGGCGGCATATAAGAACACTAAAATAAATAAATAAATAAATGCCCAGAAGCCGAGTTTCCAGCACTGCTCATGTGCTGCCTTCCTACCCCACAGTGAGTCCAAGCAGGGGAGGATGGCTGAGGGAGTGCGTGAGACGCTGAAAGAATGGGTGGCAGGAGCTATCTCCATTCCCCTCCCTTCAGCAGTCCGAGAAGCCACGAACACGCGGTGATGATCCTAGGCATTTTCGCATGTTTGAGGCTTCCCGAGCTGCTGAGGGGAGGGGGAATGGACAGCAGGACCTATCTCAATTCCCCTTCCTTCAGCAGTCCGAGAAGCCACGCCCACCTGGTCACATGGCTGACAAGCCACACCCACAAAATAAGCCACGCTCACAGAGTGGTAGCAAAAAAATTAGGAACCCTCCCCTGCCATGTAATTACCAGTAAACTTGTTCTGAGATGGGTTGGGAGTGAGGATTTTGCATTATGATTGCTCATAAGTAAGTAAGAACCAGTAAAAGAGGAATGGAAAAATCCCTATCTATAGAGCAGCGTTTCTCAGTCTTGGCAAGTTTAAGATGGGCGGACTTCCTGCTGCATGGGGAATTCTGGGAATTGAAGTCCATGCACCTTAACCCAGCTGCTGTGGCCTAGAGGTGGAGCTCTTGCCTCACAATCAGGAGATTGTGAGTTCGATCCTAGGTAGAGACAGATGTAAGGGTCTCCTGCTTGGGCAGGGGGTTGGACTAGATGACCTGCAAGGTCCCTTCCAACTCTCTTAATCTGATCTGAAAGTTGCCAAAGTTGAGAAGCATGGGTCTAGACTAGAATTTAGGATTTTCCATTCCTGCTTTATTTAGAGTCTGGTGCAATTAAATAAATCAGCTGTGGTTTCCTTAATAAATAAGTGATTAAATCGATATGAACAATTACTGGACTTTTTGTGAGAAACTGAAATTAAAAGTTGATCTGGAGCTTTGATGATTATATATGGGATTATGGAAATAAAGTAGACAAATGTTAACAGTTAACAGTAACAGAGTTGGAAGAGACCTTGGAGGTCATCTAGTCCAACCCCCTGCTCACGCAGGAGACCTATACTAGGGATTCGAACTGCCGACCTTTCTGATCGACAAGCTCAGTGTCTTAGCAACTGAGCCACCTAGTATAGGGTCATTAATCTTAGAGTAAGAGTTTGATATATGTTTTACTTATATCTGTACCAAAGAAAGTTGGAAGTCATTCTTTTTCGGTTTTCCTTCTTTTCCTCTTTCTTTCTTACACTTTCACTCTTCTTCTTTCCTGAGCCTTTTCTTTTTTCAAATCTGTTTTTTATTTGTTTATCCCTCAGCTTTGTATTTTTTTGCTGTATGAAAGACCAAAGACTCAGCCATTATAATTCTACATTCCTTATTTACAGAAATCATATCAAAATTTAGAATGAAATCCACTGGGAGCCATCTCATATAAGACAGGCTCTGAGTCTCTCTAATCAAAAAGTGTTTATCGATAGAAGAGAATATTTGTAGCTCAAGGTTGAACTGTGGGGTCCTTGGTGCTCTCTGAGCTTGATGGTTTTCTTGCAGATGTTTCATTACCAAACTAGGTAACATCATCAGTACTAGAAGGGAGTAGAGTTTGCTCTTATTTTTATATACTAGTGGCTTACCTTGTCAGTGTTGATCAGTTGCTTCACAAAAAGTGTTTCGATCGATGCCGGGTCTCTACAGCCTCAGGCAGAGAAGGGCTATTTTGCACCCCTCCCTCAAATGTTCTTTAAAATAAAGTGTTTCCCAGCATTCCTTTAGGAACATGCAAACTGTGGTTACTCAGCCTAAAATGAATTCTCTTTACTTGGAGCTTCAACATTTGCTTTTTGCTGGGAAGGTGTGTAGGTAAAAGTCTATTTGTCTATTAAAATCTAGGCAAAAGTAGCCCAGACCAATGGTTTCATAATAGAGATAGTCCTCATTTAACAATTGCCTCAATTAACAACAGTTTACAGTTACAGCACTGATGAAAAAGTAACTCTGTGATAATTCTTGAAATTTGCAGATCAGTAAAGCAAAGGAAAACTGAAGTAAGATAGTAAGCACAGTTCACTTAGCGATTGCTTCACTTAATGACTACTGTAAGTGGCTGGTCCCAATTATGGCCACTAAACAAAAACCACCTGTAAAGGCTTCACTGCTGCTTCTTTCTAAAAGGGTAGTAGAGCAAAACATTAATTGAATCCATATGCCATTTCCCACCTCGATAGATTATATCAGCAAGGACAAAGGGAATCTTTCCAAGCAGCGGTGGGTTGCTCCTGGTTCGGCTCGGTTCAGTGAACCAGTAGCGGCGGTGGTGGGAGGCTCTGCCCACCCGCCTGGGACGCTTCTGCGCATGCACAGAAGTGTCACACACACGAGCAAGCGCGCACACAAGTGAACCAGTAGCGACGGGATTTACAACCCTCTACTGGTTCCAAGAGTTCTTAGACTCAGGATTGAAAAATATCCATTACAAATTCTGCCACAACTGTATTACATGATTAATTCTAAAGTTACTGTAGCTTATAATCCATTATCATTCACATTTAAAAGATGAGGAACTGAACATAATGGAGAGAATGGTTATTTAAGACACTCTGGAGTTCATTATCAGCGAGATATTTGAACTCTATAATTGCCCATGTCAGGGTAACTTGCTGGAAAATCCTCTCTCTCCCAAACAGAAATGCAGAGGAGATGAGGAATCTGTTCTGATGGCAGACATAATTTTGCCAATGGCTAGATACCATTCCATATAATTTTGCATTTTTTAAATTAGCATAACTGATATTACTGCTATCTGCACTAAAATATTTTAAAAATGATAATATATCATGAATAGCATTGCATTAATTCCTTTGGGTTAGTGAGACTGTTCAGTCTGATGAATATTCACTCATAATTTGAGATGAGTCTCCTGTCAGACAAAGAAATTCTTCTACATTTTCCCCTATCAGTTCTTACTCAGTTTGCTGAAATTCTTTCCAAGAAGAGTATTTCAGAAAAAAAATTCTGAGTAGAATGTAATGTTTTTGAAACAGCTTTAGATCCAAAGTGCCAAAATAGTGTTTATCTTCCATTATAGAAGGAACGTTGTCTTACCTGAAAGTTGCTTCTATGTGCGCTGCGGGAGAGTCCAAGCATGGGTTATTAATTTGTCTGATTGGCCAGGGACTGAGTTGCAATTTCTTTGGCCACGCCTCTTCCTCCGGCAGAGCTCCAGTTTTTCAACGAAGACCCGGATCTGGAGAAGACGCAGTCCATCTGATACATTGACCACTCCTGGACTCTGAACCATACCAGAACCAGGGTGGGATTGGACTCTCCCACAGCTTGGTAAAGGTCCATGGGGCTGAGGACAGTTCGAACGGAAGAGCCCTGTATTGCCAATGGTGGCCAGTGTAAGTGAACCTGAAGAACCGCCTGTGGGACGGCCTGATGGGCACGTGGAGATATGCCTCCTTTAGGTCTATGGAGGTTATAAAGTCTCCCTTCCTGGTGCAACCGAGGATCATAAGAAGGGATTGCATTTTGAACTTCCTGTACTTTATGTAGAAATTGAGGTCCCTTAAATTCAAAATGGCCCGTTGACCGCCCAAACTCTTGGGAACCAGGAACAGAATAGAATAAAAACCCCTTCCCTCCTGGTCCTTTGGGACCTTTTCTATGGCCCTGATGTCCCTCAGGTGTTGAATTTCGGCCAGCATGAGGGCCCTATTTGTGGCCTCTCTGGAAAAGGGGCATTGGACAAATCGATGTGGAGGGCTGGATGTAAATTCCAGGGTGAGCCCGAGCCTCACAGTTTGTAACGCCCATGCATCTGTATTTGTTTCTTGCAATTGGTCGGCAAACTCCTGTAACCTACCCCCAATGGGAATGTGTGACATTGAGTCACTTATTGCGCCTGTACGGGCGGTTGCTGGACCCACGGAAGGGTTTCCTAAATTGAGGTTGACGAGCCCTGTCCCGAAAGGATGATCTGTCTTGAGGCCTGTCAGGATTGTGGGAGTACTGATGCTGAGAGGGTTGAGCGGAAAACCCCGAGTCAGCTCCACGAAAGGACTGCCTTCTGTAGAAGGTCGAAGGTCTCCTCTCTGCTCGCCTATACGAGGCAAAACCTTCCTTTTGTCCTTCCCTTCCACTAAGATCGAGTCTAACACCTCTCCAAAAAGCTGTTGACCCTTGAATGGGGCTGATGCTAATCTCCATTTGGATTTTACGTCAGCTTGCCACTGGCGAAGCCACAAGAGACGTCTGGAGGTGATATTTGAAGCCAGGGCCCTGGAAGCAAATTTAGCCGCATTGATGGTCGCATCCGCTGTATATTCAGCTGCAGCTATTAATTTGCAAATGTCCTGTTGCAACTGGACATCATCAGGAGAGGCCCTGTCCTGCATTTGATGGAGTCACAAAAGAGAGGTCCTGGTAAAAAAGGAAGCTGCTGTGGCTGATCTAATAGCCAAAGCAGCAGCCTGATGAGTTTTGCGAGCAGACAGCTCTGCCTTCCTATCTTCAGCCTTAAGTCCCTCTGCCGTGTCAGAAGGGAGGAGGGCTGAGGAGGCTAAACTGGCTAGAGGAGCATCTATGATGGAAGCTGCAAAAGGTCCTCTAACTCCTGCTCAGTGGAATGCACCTATGCATACTACTAGGGGCCGGTACAGACCCTGGTTGTTCCCACTGTTGTGTAACTAAATCCACAAAAAATGGTGGTGAAGGAACCATATCTTGCTCCAACACCTGTTCTGAAAACAGGCTGGCAGAAATGTCCTGAGGAACCACAGGCCGATATCCTATGGGAACTGAGCCACTTAAGTTAGCGGTGGTTTTGGCCTTAAACAGCAATGTGCTGAACTGGGCACCAGAATATGAGGGTTTACCTGGAGAGGAAAAATTAAATTCCTCCAAATTTTCCTCCTCCTCTCCTCGAGAGGCTACACTATGGGGTTAGGGAACAAGATTATCTCATATAATCTCTGCCTTGAGAGTAACTCTGAGGAGAAACTCTGGACCCTTGGCCCAGAAAGCCTCTTTGGGTCAGAGCTGCATCAATACCCATAGCAATGATATTGAAAATAGCGTTATTCAGTTCTATAGGCAACCCTTGGTCTGCAAGCTCAGGTGGGCGGAGTCCAGCTGTTGTAGGCATAAAAGTGGCTGAAGGAGCTGATGGTCTGACTGTAGCCCCAGCCTGAAACACAGAAGCTGAATGGCCAGAGGTCAGTAAACCTTCGTCCTGAATAGGAGCCAGGAAAATGGCTTGAGGATCAGGCAGCAAATTAGGAGACCCTGCCAGTTGGTCTTCAACTTGGGGCTGAGATGAAATTTCCATAGTCAAAGGAATGCAAGATGCAGAAGCACCTTCAGAGCCCCTTGCAAGCGGAGCCTTCTTTTGTGCCTTTGCAAACAGCTTCTCCAAAGCCCTTTGTCTCCTGAGGTTATCCTTATCAGAAGCAGATGATTTGGACTTGGAATGAGAGCATTTGGACCTGGTAGAAGGGCCCTCTACCTCCTTTCTAACCCTTTTGGGCTGGGAACATTCATCCATCCTGTGAGAGGTGGAAGAATCAGCAGAGCTGCGGCTGATAGAATCCCTTCGTTCAGCCATAATAGCTGCAGTAGCAATAATGATGAATCACACTTCCAGCTCACAAGCACAAGCAGGGGATCCTTGGTAGGGATCAGTAGTACTCACTGCACCTCACAACAATTAGAGATGGTGCCAAGTCTATGACCTGGAATTCCAGAGCTGGGCAACAGCAATCAGCAGAAGCAGCAGCAGCAGCAGCAGCAGCAGTTTTGGCACGAAACTGGCAATATGGTCACTTACGCCTGCAAGCACTCACTGCCTCATGTCTGCAAGCCAGCAATATGGCTGCTTGCATGGAAACAAGGCTGTAATATTTCCGACAGATGCCTCAGCCTTTGGAAGGGCTATTCTAGCCCCAAAGCTCCTTGGGAAGCTCGCCGCGCCCCTCCTGGGCTTCGAGCCAATCGGAGCTACAGCAAAAAACCACCCACAAAATGGCCGCTTATCAGTGAGCCGATCAGCACAGCCTCTCTGCAATCTGAAGTGCCAAGCAGCTAGCCGATGTCGGGGCTAGCATTGAGTCCTCAAAGGCAGATTGCTGCACTGCGGTTTCTTTTTCTGAGCCAGTCCTCGTACCAACAAGTGGCAATGGTGGCTACCAGCAATCTGAGTGCTACACTGGGTGCGGAGGCTACGAGCCTCACACAAACGCACCAGTCACTTCCCCAGCCAAATTGGTAATTTTCTTCAATTTTTAAAAACAATTTCCAATTAAATCCTAATTAATTCCACATTAAATCAAATTAAATGCAATGAATCAATAATAATGATCAGGAGCAACTCAATCTGTGTCTCTCTCTAGGCTGACTGAGTTGAAAAACTGGAGCTTGGCCGGAGGAAGAGGCGTGGCCAAAGAAATTGCAACTCAGTCCCTGGCCAAACAGACGAATTGATAACCCATGCCTGGACTCTCCAAGCAGCGCACAGGAGAATTGTCTCCTCAACAGTCTACAATCTCTCCGGCTTCAGTTAAATCTCAAAGAAGTATATATATATAGTAGTACAATTCTCATCATGACCTTTTAATGGGCAAACAGTGTATCATAGGGCAACAATTTTTGAATCAAGATACCTCAAATGAGCTAACTTACAGAATGTGGACAAAGTCTGGGACCCATGACTCCCAATGGAATGAAATTTGGGGCTGTTCGGTGCTACTGGCTGCTGTTGGCGTGTAGGACTGCTGCTGCAGTCATATGATCTTAATTTTCAACATGTGTTAACAGTTTCCCAGCCAATTTTGCAATCCATTTCCCTCCCTCACCCAATAGAGCCACTTATCTGCCTATGGGATGGGATGGGATGGGATGGGGAGGGGAGGGGAGGGAATGGAAAGGACTCATGCATTCTTTCTGATCCAGGCTACCACTACCCTGCATGCTGCCCTGACCTGTGTTGCCCCCTCTTGTGCCTTCCCCAACCCAAACAGTACCTCTTATACATCCCCTGCCTGACCTATACCATCCTCCCACAACCTTCTCTGACCTGTGCAGCACTTCTTGCAACCCTTTCTGAAACTGCACTGCCCCTCCACACTTTTCCCGACCCATAGAGCACCTCTTTTATGAAGTCCCATGCATGCTCTTTCACATGCACTTTCCTTGACCTCTTGATCAAGGACCTCTTGGGGACCCCACACACATGCTTCTCAACCTACACTGCCCACTATGCAGGATCCCTGACCTGCATGGCACCTCTTGCACACTCTCAAGATCAAGCATCCTCAGGCACCCTTCCAAACTTCTTTTGGAGAAACTATTCAGCCGATTCTTCTACTGAAAAATTGGACAGAGAGTTTTGAAAGGCCATTTGTACCCACGTGTATATCACAATTAGTTCTTCAGACTAATTATAAAATCAATGTATTATTTTTACTAGTTCTTAGAATTGACTCACTGGAGAAGAGCCTAATGCTGGGAACGATTGCGGGCAAAAGAAGAAGGGGACGACAGAGAATGAGGTGGCTGGATGGAGTCACTGAAGCAGTCAGTGTGAGCTTAAATGGACTACGGGGGATGGTAGAGGACAGGAACGTTGTCCATGGGGTCGCAATGGGTCGGACACGACTTCCCGACTAACAACAACTAAGATTTGATGGGAAATGTTTCAAAGTCAAACCTTTGGAACCTCTGGTTCTTATCATATCAGAAATTATCTGTCTTATCAAAAGTGTTCAGACACTGGGATGGGCAATTCTGTCCTCCATAGATGTTGACCAATCTCGGAAGAGGCTATTCTGCTTGACCTTCAGATGGACTCCCTTATTTTGACACTGTTCAAAACTTTATTTATTTCCCTGTAAAACTTCCTTTCTTTTTCCCCTGGAAACTTAATGTGATCATCATGGTGGGAGCCAATCTATATGAGATAATATTGCATCAGTGCTTAACTGCAAGAACTGCTGAGACATTCATTTGCCTTCAGACAGTAGACAGATGCTCTTTTCTCTGGAGGGAAACTGACAGCCCTGATGGGTGTCAGTTAATAACTAAATAGAGAGGCTGTTGTTCTTAGGGAGAAATAACAAATGGGATACTTGCCATCTGCCCTATTTAACTCAGCAGTCATTTCATTCTAATTTTTGTTCCAAAACCTATCCTCTTTAAACACTTCACTTCTATATATATGCAGAGTGGATGGTTGGTACTAGCTGCACAAAAGTTGGGTTTTTTTTTTAATTGGATCATGAGATGGGCAGAACGCAGATGTTGTTCAGTCTACTTATATATTCTTTTTCCTCTTCCTTTGACACAGATGTTCAAATCTGAACATCTGGGTTCAGATTTATTGGAATTGTCAAAACAATACTGTGAATATTGCAGTATTTCCTGATATTCAGGTAAGTTCTGTGGAAAGGTATCCTGAAAGTCAAAAGCAGCAGGCAGGGTAGTAGAGTGGAAGGACAAAAAGGAAGGAACAAGGGCAGAGAAGAAAATAAGAACTTCAAATAGGAGCTGTGATTTGTTATCAGACAGTTTGTTCAGCCGCATTGAGCAGTATCAGACTGGCATTGCAGTGTACTTACACTTTGACAAGGTGACTCTTTGTTCATAATTGGCTGACAGGCTACTAGAAATTGACGGCCCCATAGATATTTGGAAACAAGGAGAATTTCACCCTCTGGACCTTTTAGATATGTTTAGTGGTGGGTTTCCCTAATAAGTTACTGTGGAGAGCATGCAAAAGTATTTTTCTTTTTTCTTTGTTAAAAATACTTATTAGCTGTTGTTACAAGTCAGTTTGCCCAACTAATATTTTTCCCTAAAATTGTTGGAAAATTACTGTGTGCAATTTCCAGTTTAATTTGTACCAAGTAGACTCCTAATCAATCTCTACCACCAGATCACAGCAAGCACACAAACCACTCCATTCATCTAGCAAAAATACAGCTTGATGTTTGTTTATTTAGTTGGCCAAAGGGGATTGAAAACAATAGAAAAGCAGGGAGATAAACAAGAAATAAAAGGGCAGATTGTTAATATCAACAATCTACAGTATATCTATAAAAGAGGGGCAAGTGGGGCTGTGAGCTCCGCTGCCCGCCACTCGTGTTGCAGACGTGTGCACACGAGCTGGCAATCAGCTTAGGCAGCCCAATTGAAAATAGTCCATGGCCCGGTACAGGTTGGGGACTCCTGCTGTAAAGCACTAAATCTAAGTGCTATTGCTATATGTTTGTAATATATTTATATATGTGTCACATTTTTAACCTACCGTATTTTGTATAAATGAGTCCCATATTTCATACTTATCCATACAAAGTCTATCTCCATAGAAATCCATTCAAAGGCAGCAAGTACAATCAGGTCTTCAATCCATTGAGTGAAAGGAGCCATATATTAATCTTTTCAATGCTGCAATGCCAGTCTTTTGACCATGGTAAGAACACGGAAAATCCATTTATGCTGTCCAGTTGTCAAATTCCAAGCACTAAGTATGTAGGTCAAAATAATGTTATCATCTGAAAAATTCCAGGTTTAACTCTTCTATGTACAAAGCAGTAGCAGAATAGAGATGAAAACCAGGGCTTCTCTTCCTGCACCATTAAAGAAACAATTTGATGGCTGGGAATAATATGCAACAGTATAAATATATGTGCATTGAAAACAATAAGGGAAATGATACACACAGAGAGAGAGAGAGACATCAACAGCAACCTCAGCTCTACATGTAACTTAGCCTGCAGATTTAGGGAGAAGGCACCAAGTCTAAATTATTGTTTTTCCCATGTTGCACTGCTAACTGCTCTCCAGTTTAATAGATTAACAGCAAATCCAGCAAGGCTCTTTGGGATGGATGCAGGGGTGAAATGCTCCCGGTTCGGGCGTGCCTGCCGGTGGTCGGAGAGCCAGTAGCGACGGCAGCGCACGTCTTCGCCCATCCGCTGCCATTTGGGTTCTTTTATCCTCTGCGCATGCGCAAAGCATTCTGCGCATGCGCAGAGGGTAAAAGAACCCAAATGGCGGAGTCTGGGCAGGTGGGTGAAGACTCGCGCTGCTATCACTACCGGCTCTTCGACCACTGACAGGCACGCCCGAAACGGGAGCATTTCACCCCTGGATGGATGTTAGTATAATATTATTAATCTACTTTTAAGACAATTTCTCAGCCTAATATAATGAGTTACCTTCAGACAGCTAAACTGATGTAAGCAAACCAATTATTTTCATATGCTTTCCTGAATGTGGCCCACAATAAAAAGAAACATTTCTGCCTTCCTAAGGAATAAAGCTGGGGAAATGGAAATAGGGTGCACTGTTTAGCCAAACGTAGACACTTTTAATGCTCAGCAGGATCTGTCAATGAGATGTGCTATGAGATTCTAGTATGCACCCTGCTAATACTGTCATTTATGCAATATAAGATATTATGGATTCAAAGTGCTTAATCATGATTAAATTATGTATGTTTATAAAATAGTGATGAAATTTACAGAACATGACAGCACACTTGAAAGGTATTAAATTAAATTGCCCAGCTCACAGTCAATTTAACACATCTTGAACCTTTATCATAGCTTGTCTTCACCAGTGCTCCGACAAGAGAAGCATGAGGTGTTTCTTCCTTGAGAACTGCTCAAAGGTATATATCAATGGCTTGCACATCTGCATAAGAACCACTTTCCTCAATCTTGATGTTCTTCTATTCCATTAGAGCAGTGATTCCCAACCTTTTTGTGATCGAGTACCACTTGGAGGTCCCGTACAGTCGCCGCGTACCACCTGGTTCCAGAGAAACTAAATTCGATCAGATATCACTTTATTTCCATAATTGTACCGTTCCTTTTTTGGCCCCGCGCATCCAGCAACTGGATTCTCGGGCCGCTGGGACCAGGTGGGTGGCGTGTGGCAACAGTTGCAAATTGTTGCCAGATTATCTTGTGTTAGGCAGTAAACATTTTTGTGAAGTAAAAAATAACTAACTAAAAATCGTTCATGACCCCGAAAGTGTTCGCGTACCACCTGGAAGGCCCTCGCGTACCACTAGTGGTACACATACCACAGGTTGGGAACCACTGCATTAGAATAAAAAATGAGCAATTATTTTTTACAGGGGGGAAACAAGCCATGGTTCCAGAGATGAAAGATCTTTTCAAGGATAAACAATAGGAAAGACCATAAATGTGGAGGCATGATTCATTTTTAACAACATTTGAGAGGTAAACAGCAATGATGTGCTCTGTTCAAAGACACTGTACTTCACATATTCATTGACACCCAGAAGGAATATGGAAAGCTACTGTAGCTAAGTGGCAGATTAGACAAAATCATTCAAGATAATGACTACAGCAGACTAGCATTATTAAAGATTTCTGAGCTTCAATGCAATGGCAGTTTAAAAGAAATGTGGTAGAATTTAGTAATTTCTACTGTACTGACGGAGTTCTAACTGAGCGGCTGTCTTGCACGTACTGCTAACTCGGGCTAGCTGTTGAATTTCTCCATTGTGACCATCTTGTTGGATATATCTTGATGTAACTCAGCTATCCAAAGGATAAACAGAATTCAAGAAAGCATTAGGAAAAAGAGAGCAATTGGATCACCTACAGTATGTATATAAGACCTTATACATCTGCTTAATAGTATTCCAAGTATGTATACAAACATTATAAATAAAAAAATATATAGTTGAATATTCTCTAAGGAAAATAATCAAAGTATAAAATCTACTCAATGGCTGATTTTTCTCAGCAACTGAAAAATATTTGTTTTTTTTAAAACACCTGGATTTGTTTTTTTAAAAACACCTGTGACTGGGAAAGTAATATTGTAGAGACAAGGATCCAAATAGGCATTTTTTGTTTTTACTTTCCAAAGCTACTATATTTTTCCTGCAGTTGGAGACACCTGTCACCTGCAACTCACTGATGAAAAACATCTTGATGTTGTCATCTGTCTCCTCCTAATAGTTTACTGTTATTTCATTTCCAAAGTTGGGAAAGTTTTGCTGAGCAAGAAATAATCACATCACATGCTTTGTTCATTCTCCTAATGTCAAAACATAACCGTGTAGAGCAATTCACAAGCCTCTGGAGATCAAGCAAAGCAGAAGGCCTATCAGATCCTTTTAAAGAAAAGTATTGTGGAAACAATTGACACAGCAGATTCAGAGGTGAAAGATATTCAAATCACTTGGAAATATGCAAAATAGAAAATACACAGTCTAGATCAGGGGTGTCAAACTGGCAGCCCACGGGCCAGATGCATCATGCACAGGCCATGCCCACCCCAGCTCCGCAAAGGGAAAAATGTAGCAAAACGTCTCGTGACGGCAATGTGACGCCACCAGTTTGACACCCATGGTATGGATAAACCATTGTAATCAGAAAAAAAAATCAGCATAGATATGGAAATACATATGAGGATGGCATGCGGAGACCCTACCAATTTCCATGCTTTAATTTTTTTTTTGTTGGAAAAGTCATATACATCATCTCAAGTGAAACAGTAAAACAAGGATGATTTGTTGTAACTTACTCTAAAAAAAATCTTGTTACATTCAGAAGATATAGAGCAGAAAACCATCCCTGACATTATTTTCAGGGAAGGTATGGAGGAATTGAGGCAAATAGTGTTCCCAAATTATGAAATTCTCACAGACTCTTTAATAAAAATTCCTGAATCCCAATGATATTCATTCCAAAGAACAAAAACACTTAGAAATTATTGAGCTAAGGTAAGATATGTTATGTGACTGTTATGTATCCAAGATTGATCTCTTGGACAATATGACAACAACAGGGATACAATTAACTAACTTCTTTCTGTTACAGATCAATAGTGGTATATTTTTCGGAAGAATTAGCTTTCCCCTTGTGTGTTTTCAATGATTAATTTATGTTTAAGATACGGTCTTCATAAATGTTCTAGAATTAGGTGAACACTGAGATGACCAAGTCTGCTGATATCAGATGAGGTCAGAAGTAGAATCTTGGGGGAAAATTCACCAAATTAGAAAAATAGTCATTAAAATGGCTAATTCAGTTCAATATAAGCATTGTCCAAAAGCCACTTTTATATTAACAGAGCACTTTTATATTGACAGAGCAAATTTTAGTTTAACCTGATATTTTTAATTATATTGTACCTGTGTTTATTTATATATTCTAAAAGACATGTTATTCACTTATCAAGTGACAATTTTACTTGCATAAATTCACTTTATGCAATATTTACCAGAAAGCAGAAACATCACAAAAACAGAGCTAATTGTAAATTCTTTTTATACTGTTGAGTTGAAGCAGTCATTTTTTTTAAAAAAAATAACTGAATACAAAAAATAAACAAATAAAAAGAAAATATGAACTTATAAAGAGAGAAAAGCTACAAAAATAAACATACAAGACATATATTTACAAACATACATATATCAATATATTGGTGCCATGATTTATTACTGTCATCCCTAGCTGATCTATATTTATTCACATATTTATGAAATGTATTTGCCACCCATCTCATATCCAACTACTCTGGGCAGCTTACAGCATAACTGTAAATTGATATTAATCAATTTGGTGAAATAGATGGAACCATACACTATGCTGTTTTTCTAATGCTGAATAGTGAAGTGCCTTTAACTGCCTGGACTGATCCCTGCAGTTCTCTAGGCAACATTCTCAGAAGTGGCTTGCGATTGCCTTTTTCCTATGGCTGAGAGAGAATGATTGGCCCAAAGTCACTCAGCTGACTTCATGCCTAAGACAGTAATAGAAGTCATGGTCTCCCAGTTTCTAGCCTGGTCTCTTAACAACTACATCTTCTCAATCATTTTTTTACAAGTCTCATTTTATGCTCTACTAAAAATCATAACACCCTGAATTATTTGATAACACTCCTCTATTCTCTAATCACTCTTTAAAAATACTTTTTTTACCCTGCCTTTATTATTTTTATAAATAACTCAAAGCAGAGAACATACCTAATACTAATACTACTACTCCTATTTTCCCACCAATAGCCCTGTGAGTTGAGTTGAGTTGAGTTGAGATGACAGAGTGATTGGCCCAAGGTCACCCAGCTAGCTTTCATGCCCAAGGCAGGACTAGAACTCACAGTCTTCTGGTTTCTAGCCCAGGGACTTAACTTGACCAATCAAGGCACAATATGCAACTAAGAAAATGGGATACCAAACCTGTGATGCCTAGTATCATGGATGGCACGGTCACTGGGCATCCGTTCACTCTCCCTTTGGTTAAAGGCATACAATCGATATGGATCCTCTCCGCCTTTCCATCTCCGAACACTCAGATATTTTCTTTCTTCAAATTGATCCCAAAGATCATCCCAATCAATGTCGGAATCCTGTTTATGCATAAACATAGATTCCATAAGGAAAGTAAAAAGTTGGAACTGAATGGTTATGCTTTTCTTTTCTTTTTAACTTAGCTTCCTTGGACTGTTTTGAACAAAGATAGGGTGTCCTTTTTTTAAACTAAATATTTATAATATAATAATATACAAATATGACAGTTATCTTGTTCATACAGAACATCCATTTCAAAAATAATATTATGCATTTAAAAATACCTATTTTTGTTTCTTCAAATTAAAGAAAGTACACACAGACTCATCTTGCATTGGGAGGGCCAGTCACTGTTTTGCATTCTGGCATACTGTATGCTTGTGGCTGAAAAGCAGAATGCATTATACTGATGTTTGAGGTCAACATAACTCAGATTTAATCAGCTGAAGATCGAATGCACGTAAATCTGTTGAATCAATTCAGGGGACATTTTGTACATAGCCACAAACAGGATTGGGAAAGAAATCTGTTTTTGTCACATTTTATATGACACAGCCTAATTTCTACTTCCTAACCTAACTGCAGACCTGAATATAATTACCTTTCCATTTTTGCATCTCCAGATTTTGTGAAGATTAGGAAACATGTCACACTAAACTATATACATTTTTGTATGTATTCTCATATATCATTTTTCTTTTCCTGTATTACATCCAGACTATACAACACATCAACTAGAAGAAATGTAATGTATATAAAGTAAAATGTAATGTGTATAAAATAATTCACAAACCAGAGATATCCACTGGAGGAGGGGGGGCAAACTATGGAAACAGCATAGTCCTGTTATGGTACAAGCGCCTTTACTTTCATACATGTATCATAATGCTGTACACATGTATGAACGTGGAGAAGTTTGGAACACATGCATGTGACTCTGCTTTTAGTGAAAGTGATGAATCCGTAGATATTTCTGTCACAAATTGATAGCAAACCATTGATAATAGAATCAAACTAAAACACTTCAAATAGTCTCCCTTTTTAAATAGTGTCTAAGTCAGGGGTGTCAAACTCAAGGCCCATAGATTGGATCCAGCCTGAGATGTGGTCGGATCCAGCCCATGGGGCTGTGCTGGTCTACCCAATGTGAAGAGGAAAGATCGGGCCAGCATAGCTTCAGCCCGGTCTACCCAGTACAAAGAGGAAAGATCAGGCCAGTGTGGCTTCGGCCTGGTCTACCCAATGCGAAGAGGAAACATGCCAGCAGTTTGGGGAGTGGCGTCAAGCTAGCCATGCCCACCCAGTTGGCCACATCCACCCAGTTGTCCATGCCTGCCTGGCCCCCCAAGGTCAACCACAGCCCTGATGCGGCCCTCAATGAAATTGAGTTTGACACCCCTGGTCTAAGCCATAGGCCCAATGCTCACATTCCCAGCAGCTGTTCTTAGTATACCATGTCATATTTATCCACTGAACAAATTCGCCTTTTACTTAGAATAAAGTGACCAGATTTTTTTTTTAAGCGGGACACCATTGACGGGGGGTGGGCCCGCCTGGACGCCGCCATTTGAGTTTTGCCCTCTGCGCATGCGCAGAATGCTGCGCATGCGCAGAGGGCAAAAGAACGCAAATGTCGGCGTCCAGGTGGGTGGGTGGGAGACGGGAGGCCTTTCCTCGCCTCCCGCCTCCCCTTCGGGAGCTGGCAGTGGCTTGGGCTGGCTGGCTGGTAGAAATGCTCCGCCTGTGTTTCGCGATCCCCGAGGATACCCAAGCCCTCCTCCCAACTCTTCCTCCTGCCGCCCCTTGCTAGCCAAGTACATCTTTGCCTCCGGTTACCTTTCCCCATGGGGCGGGACAACCCCGCCACCGGGCAAGTGGTTCCTGTTCAGCGCCATGTTCCCGGCCAATGGCACCGACCGAGGCGGCGCGGCTCGTCTCTTTCGTCCCTTGCCAAGTACGGCAGAGCCGCCCCGTAGCGGCCCCCTGGCGCGCAGGCCTGCCTCTCGGTGGAGTGGAGGCGTGGTGGCCGGTCAGCTGTGGGGAAGCCTGTCCCGCGGACGCCTCCTGGACTTGGGATGACTGCAAAAGGCGCGGTGGTGCTACTACGGTAAGGTGACCAGATGTCCGGGCATTCTTTCCAAAAAAGCATGACTTTTTGGAAAGAATGCGGGACGCGGGAAACACGCTTGAAAAGCGTGTCTGTCCCGCCAAAAGCGGGATGTCTGGTCACCTTAATAGAATCAAGTGAATACAATGTTTTTCCCGCTGTTTTAATGAAGCACATACAATATGTCCCAACTAAAATCATATCATTATAGAAACACAATATCTTTGATTGCAACTTGTTTCTGCTATGGACAGATTCAAAACCTATAGAATTATTTTGACACCCCAAAAAGTCACCTTACTAATAACTGATCTTTCATTTATTATTACTGCCATATGTAAGAACCTTTTGCCTTCTAATGATATCAAGCAATTTTATTTCATAATTGATTTTATTCACAGCACATTTTATTTTATTTATTTATTTATTTGGGATTCTTATAGGCCGCCCTACTCCCTGGGGACTCAGGGCGGCGTACAGCATATATAAGAACAACCAAATACTATCAAAAAACAACACAATAAAAACCACAATAGTAAAAATAGCAATTAAAAAGATAAAAACAACCCAAGCAACAGTCACAATCACACCACCTGCAGGAAGAGCCATGTCTTAATGGCTTTCCGGAAGGCCAGCAAGGTGAGAATGGTTCGGATCTCTAGGGGGAGTTGGTTCCAGAGAGCCGGAGCCCCCACAGAGAAAGCTCTCCCCCTAGGGCCCGCCAACTGACATTGTTTGGTTGAAGGGACCTGGAGGAGACCGACTCTGGGACCTAACTGGTCGTAGGGATGTATGAGGTAGGATGCGGTCCCGAAGATAACCTGGTCCTAAGCCATGTAGGGCTTTAAAGATGATAATCAACACCTTGAATTGTACACGGAGACCAATGGGCAACCAATACAGCTGGCGGAGTATAGGTGTTAGTGGGTGTATCTAGAAACACCCACCACAGCTCGCATAACCGCATTTTGCACCAGTTGCAGTCTCCGAATACTTTTCAAGGGTAGCCCCATGTAGAGCGAATTACAGTAATCCAAGCGAGAGTTGACAAGGGCATGAGTGACCGTGAGTAAAGCCTCCTTCTTCAAATAAGGTCGCAACTGGTGCACCAGGCGAACCTGTGCAAAGGCACCCCTAGCCACAGCTGTAAGGTGTTGGTCTAATTTTAGCTGTGGATCTAGGAGCACCCCCAAGTTGCGAACCTGGTCGGAGGGGGATAATTTATGTCCCCCAAAGACCAAGGAAGGACAATTGGTATAATCCTTAGGAGGCAATATCCAAAGCCACTCAGTCTTATCAGGGTTGAGCTTGAGCCTGTTCCTTCCCATCCAGATCCTAACATCATCCGGGCAACGACACATCACATCCACATTTGTGTAATAAAAGAAAGGGAGTGAGAAAATGATGGCACCAATAAATAAATGATGCATGTCCCAATGATTCATCTGCATTCATGGAGCTGATTTAAATAGTGTAAAATACTATTTAGTAATGGCTAGATCCCACTATAGCTTTTTTTTAAACTTCCTTTACAAACAACAAAAGTGTAGAGTTAGATATCGAAACATATGTGTGATTACCCTTATCTCCATGCTTGCAGATTGTATTTAATTATTTTTCAGATGAATTTTATTACATCCTACTAAAGCCATGCTGATTATCAATCTGTGATCCACTTAACAGCCTCTTCTTTAAAAGCCTCACTGAAATAATTAGAACTCATAGAAACCATGCATTGAGTCACCAAGAGTTGAAGTGACTGAATCCCTATGCAATGACTCCCAGAAACCCAACAATATTAAATAAAAATAGAAGCAGATATGATCTTAAGAACTTCAGGTTCAATCCCCACGTAATCATGAAGCTCTCCCTAGCTAACTTTCTGCTGAAATTTCTCAGCTAACTGACCTCACAGAATTGCTGTAAAAATTAGTTTCCCAAAAAAAACAAAACTACTCAAGGCAGGAGTAGTTACACCATCCCGTACAAATGGTTGGCCATTTATTTCCAGGTTGGATCTCCCTCTGATGAACTTTCACCCATTGCTTCTTGTCATGCCCTCAGATGCTATGGATAACAGGTTGACCCCTTCTTCCCTGTGACAGCCCCTCAAGTACTAGAAGATTGCTATCAGGTCTCCCCTAAGCCTTCTCTTCATTACGCTAAACAGATTGGCAGCCTCGCTGGGTGGGGGGGGTGAGGGGAACTGGTGCAACTCAATTTGCACAAGCAGTGGGCTGGCACACATGCATATGCGTGTGCAACTCAACTTGCTCAAGTGCAAGTGCAATGGCCTGCAGCTTGTGCAAGCCGAGCTGCATGCGCATATGTGCACCAGCCTGCCACTCACATGGCCCACTTCCAAATAGTTGGGGATCCCTAATCTAGGATTTCTATCTATGGACTCTTCCTACTCTCTCTCTCTTATTTTGTTGAAGTCAGCTCTCTTAAAGTCTAAAACATTAGATTGACTTTGTTCAGTTACCTGTGCCTACATTATGGTGAATTCTAGTATGACATGGTCACTCTCTCCCAAAGTTCCCATGACTTTCACTCCCTCAACCATGTTATCGCTATTAGTTAAGAATTAAGTCCAATATAGTTGACCCTCTAGTTCCTTCCTCCATCTTTTGGAGAATAAAATTATCAGCTTGGTTTATCAGGAATCTGTTCGATCTCCCACTCACTGCAGACTTCGTTCCCCAGTTGATTTCAGGGTAGTTAAAGACCCCACCCCACTGGTGTGTTTCCTGCACACTTCAGGTAACTAATTTGCAAAAGGTTCATCTATTTCTTGTGCTTGGTTAGATGGTCTATCGCAGGGGTGACAAAGTCAATTTCATTGAGGGCCACACCAGGATTGTGTTTGACCTCGGGGGGGGGGGCATGGCCAAGGTGGGCATGGCCAGCTTGATGTCACTCGTGTTGGGAGCACCTGTGGCGGCTCGAGCACTCTGCCAGCAAAAAGGGGCTCCCAAGCTCTGTTTTTTGGCTGTGATGGCCTCCTGCAACCCTCTGTCAGTGAAAATGGAGCTCGGGAGTGCCGCCTGCAGTCCTCCCAAGCTCTGTTTTTGCTGGCAGAGGCACTGTGGGCGGGTCCTTCACTGTTTCCAGAGCAGCCCTGCAGGCCAAATCTAAGCACCCCGGGCCTTGAGTTTGGCACCCCTGGTCTATCATACACATCTGCAACAATATCATTGCTTTTGCCCCTAATATTCACCCAACGACTTTCAAGAAGGTTTTCATCCTTGCTATCATCTATTTCTGTACAGCTATAGTAATTCTTTACATACAGTGCAACTCCTCTTCCTCTTATGTTGAGTCGGTTTCTTTTGAACAAGTTATATCCTCCTAGTAGTGTATTCCAATCATGGGTTCCATCCCAGCAAGTTTCAGTAATAGCAATAATATAATACCTGCCCTCATGTACTAGGACTTCAAGTCCTCCCTGTTTGTTCCTCATACTTTGAGCATTAGTTTGCAGGCATTTGAGCTCTTTGTGACAGACCCTGAATTTGCTTGCTATGTTTCCTGTTTTATGTGAGCCTTTGTATTTAAAAAGAACTCTGTTCACCCTAGATAACTCAGAATGATATGGTGCTGATAGCTTAAAATTATGCAGAGACAAATCAGCAGACTGGTGAAATATTGGAAAAATGCTTTATCTCCTTGATTAGCACAGAATATGTTGCAAAGGAGAAGGAACTCGATCTCCCCATCATCAGCCCACACGTATCATTCAGCAATACATATTATTATCCATACTTTATCATCACCATCATTTTCCAGATGCTAATCTGGAGGTCACTTCTAAGTTTATTTCTCTCAACAGTTATATGCTGCAGAGGAGCCTGAAAATGAGTGATTGATTCAAAGGCACCCCATAAATTCCATGGTCAAGTAGGGTCTTGAAACAGAGACTCCCCAATCCATGTCTAGTAGTTTAACTTCTATGTTACCTTGGCTCTGTGTATGCATTACACAAGTTTTCAAAGAGAAGCAGAGCCATAGTTCCATTGATAGCCTCAAGTCAGGCACAATCTTTACTTTCTCCTGTATGAGTAACAATGAGTGGCTACCAATTGTTCCTCCTAAAAGGAAAAGTACATTTGGATCCTAGACTGAGGAAGAAACAAAATACTATTATTTTATAAGGAAAGCCATCCTATTCCACATGTATTCATTGCATCGTATTAATTCGCACCTCACTAATAAAACTAAACAAAATGCCCATCAGGTCTAGAACAGCAATATTTCTTGTTTAGTTACAGTAACAGTAGGCATGCCTGAGAGTTTTCAACTGGGATGTGGCTTGATAACTTCATATTTGTCCAGCTTTTATATCTCAACTTCATTACCAGCAATTTTGCAAAAGGCAGAAAAGCTATGACTTGTTTTCATATCCCAGGGCAAGTTTGCTATAGAAGGGATTATTTTTTGACTCATAGATTGCACACATTTGATAGTGGGAATAAATATGAACTGTCACTATGTCATCTTTATTCTTATATCTTCCTAATTACCTCTACTATAGTAACAAATGAAAATAATCAGGATTTGATATTAACTTGAACTAATGGTTCTCAATTGACCCACTGTCTGGATTCATCCCGTCCCATTGTCTATGGAGATTCTCAGTCATTCAGGTCATAGTTGTCCCAAAGATGCTTTTTCAAGAGGCAACTGGATTTTGTTGTTTTTCTTTGAAGACATTTAGCTTCTCATGCAAGAAGCTTCTTCAGCTCTGACTGGATGTTGGGGAATGGAAAGATTTATACTCCTTGCAGACAGCTGGTCATTTGCATTCTTTTAGAGAGTTGTTGAGGCCACCTGGAGGTTTATCTGTGTCATCGGAATGCAAATGACCAGCTGTCTGCAAGGAGTATAAATCTTTCCATTCCCCAACATCCAGTCAGAGCTGAAGAAGCTTCTTGGATGAGAAGCTAAATGTCTTCAAAGAAAAACAAGAAAGTCCAGTTGCCTCTTGAAAAAGGCACCTTTGGGACATCCTATCCGATTAATAATATTATTAAAACAATTCACTTTTTAGGCCATTCCACTGTATTGGGATACTTATTGTAGGAGATGACCAGGCTGAGCCTGAGGGAGGGGTCAAACACGTCATAAATCACAAGTTCCTGCATGCCTGCAAAAGATCTAAGTCCAGCCGACCTTGAATGCCTCTCTTATCTCCCACTCATTTCTCTTAACAGCCAGTTGGTCAGATTCTTGCAGAGAATTTAAACTTGCAATAAATCTTTATACTCATTTGACTGCCTGATTTCCCCAGCACTTGACATTAATCTGACCAACTGGCAGTTAAGGGAAATGAGTGGGGGATAAGAGAGGCATTCAAGTTGGGCTGGACTTAGATCTCTTGTGGGTGTGCAGGGACTCGTGACTTAAGACACGTTTGATCCTGCCTCGGGCTCAGCCTGGTCATCTCCTCCACTTATAAACAGAAGGATCACATACAACTTTTCTGCTAGGCTTTGGTAATATTGTGTAAATAACAGAGTTGATTCTTGTTTTAACACATCTTGTAAAACACAATTTATCAGTGAAGTAGAAAATCAAGAGGAGCTGCATCAAGTGAATCCTGAAAATGCTTAAGGTTCATAGAATTTATGAAACCTGTAGACAGACATTAGACACCATATATTTTCAAGTAACTGTCAAAACAAAACTAAAACATTTATTTTAAAGTGGCTACAATCCTGCCAAAGGTAAACATATTATACTTCCATTTATTTTTATAACAAAGTTAAATGTGGTTTAATTCCCATTAATCAATTCAGTTTTCAAATGCTTAACTTGGAATGAATTGTAACTAATGTTTTACCATGCATTTTAACTGTCTTGTTAATGTTGCTATTTGCACTGTATTGCTTTGGGAAGACCAGTATTTGCTACAAAGATTGAATATAAACTTTACAAGCAAAAATAAATAAAAGTGTATCTATTTAGAAGAGCAAATACTTCTAGCTGGTATGCCAAAGGAAAGATCAAAATTCAAACAAAGATTTAAACTAACACACCAATCATATCCAGGCTTGATGAATTAGTCAACCTTTTTGAAGGGCAAAATATAATGGTAATTCAATACTTATTTCTGTATGTGCTCCAATGTATGCTTTCTCACACTTGTGTTCCAAGGGAACAAAGTAAGAAATAACACAAATCATTTATTTAATGTATTTATTAAGGTTATATCTTGCCTTTCTCCAGTTCAAAGGGGAGTGCGCGTGCGCGCGCGCACACACACACACACCTTGTTCCCTTTTCAAGTTTTTTCTTACAATCACAACTCTATGAGATAAGTTTTTCCAAAGCCATTCTTGAACTTAGGTTTTTATGTTCCTAGTACAATGCCTTAACCACTAAACCACATATGACATTCCTAAATGTACATTTCAACTTATTTGCCTCTCTCAAATAACTTACAGGCTAATCTTCACAGAATAATCTGGTGGAATAGAAGAGCTAACTTAATATAGGAGTTTGCATTTGATGACTTTCAGATAACCCAGCAAATTGCTATGATTGGCTTGAACTTATAATTGTCATTCAAACCAACACACAGCTTAACTGTTCCTTGACTACTGATATCGGAAAAGGTACAATTATATATTGAAGTGAGTAATCTTTCTCTCCATCTAGGATAGCAGATCAGTTATGGATTACTGGATAAGATCTTCATTATAACATTTCCACCGTGTATTATGTTTTCTTTCACTCAAGTTGAATTCTTCCTGGGGACTTATTTAACCGCTGTGCAGAAATCCAAATGTAATTTAAGATAATCTTTCTCATGTTAAGTTCCATATTAGCATGCATCAGAGAAGGATCAAGCCAATATTCTATTTCCCTTTTTATTTGTCTTCTACAAAGTTCTTATCTCAATGTATTCATTTTCTCTCATGTATTTCCAATATATATTTTTCATAGAAACCAGACCATTTTTTTCAATGCTGCAATTTAATAGGCAGTATTAATTATGTAAAGCAGTGAATTAATAAGGAATTTGGGGAATCAAGAACAGCCTCAATAAGGGAGAAGGAAAATCTTTACCATTCCAAAGGAACAATCAGTTTCACCAGCTGTCAGAATTAAAACAAAAATACATTTTGCAATAACTCATTTATGTACAATCAGTGAAATTAAACAGATATTTTGCCACTCAAAATTAGTCATTTTGAACAGCAATATTATATTTCTGTTCAAAACATAAAACTAAATTTTGCATTAAAGAATGTGATTTATTCACACAGCCAAGTACAATAGATCTCATTTTCTTCAAATGGGAGAATTCACAATATCAATAGACTACAACACAACTTTAAGCCAAGATCTTAATGTGACTATGAGAGTTCTAGTTTATCCCACTCAAGACTACATAAAGAAGGGGTGTATGGGATGTTCAGGGAGGGGTAGCACCTCTGGTGTAGGGGTATGTCATGTCCTTTTACGGCAGCTCATTTTAGGACAGCTTTTAGGGCAGCTCATTCACCTTTGGTCCCCACCTGTCACTCAGCTCTCACCTGTGGCTCCTAGCAGCTGTAGCATGCGCAGCGGCCACACCCCGGGCAACAGCTTTGACAGGCTGGCCAAACCAGGTTGAAAGTAGCCATTGGGTCATCGACCTTTGGTGAGATAGGGACTTGTCTATCCCGAGCATGTGAAGACAGATTCTGGCGGACTGAGCGGATGAAATCTACTAGAATAGGACAACGGTCATGAAGGTGGTCTCTGCAAGCGATGTGGTACGCTAAGATCATGGCAAGACACGAAAGACGCCCTGGTCAACCACTGCACCCAGCCCATCTCCAACTGTCTCGACTCTTGTCCTGCTATTTGGAGCAAGATGGAATCTGGGAAGAGAGAGTGAGGCTGACTGTGCTCACCTCTCCCTCACTTTAATCCAATTCACGCGCAAGTCTTGACATCCCCCCAATTTCCGTGATGATAGATGTCAAGGTCCTCTTCGAATACAATGGACGAACATCATCACATAAAGAAAAAACAATTTCTACTTTCCTAAGACTGAGTGTTATTCTTCCCTAAATGGTTCATCAATTTCTTCTTCTAGATTATCTTTTTTATTAATTTAAAAGGTTATGCCTTTTACAATTGTACACATAAGGAATCATATCTCACTAGTAACTCAGAAAGGAAACATAAGCAGTTTAACCTTTTACAAGCTGGATACTGTACAATTGTGGAGATCCAACAGTATTCCAAAACAAGATTTTTAGCCAGAATAATAAAGCTGAAGATATCGAATGTATTTATTAATCACATTTATATCTTCCCAAAAATATAAATTGACTCTCAGAGGTGCACAAAATGGAACAAACAATACAGAGTAATAAAAATCAGAAAAAGTTTACAACCATAAAGGGATGGAGGGAGAAATGCACTTGTAGACTTGCAAGATTCTGTTAATATAATCTTACAATAAAGAAGAAATAGCAGCCAGATGCAAATTCCAAAGGATAGCTCTTGCTCAAAAGCAAGAGAGACACCTGGAAAACAGCCACTGGACAACCCCCTGCCAATACAGTGCAAGAGAAGGAGTAAGTGTCAGGCCGAAGCCATTTTATTTGGGAGCTTAGGCCTGCCACACTTTATACTATTTCACTATGCATTTTCTACTGTGGGAAAATGGGAGTGGGGATTGTATGAGGTTTGTTAGAACTCTGTTCAAACAATTGGGTATGCTAATATATGAACAAGCCACAAATCAATGTTATGTATGTGCTCAACAGCACAATAACTCCTTAACAAGGTTGTTAGTATGTAGCCATAACAAATTCCTTCTAGAAAGCCAAGGTCATCCTTTGTCTCTGCACCTCTGCACCTGCAGGGAAGGAGATGGGTGGACTCTGCCAGCATGGCAATAGAAGATTGGACAATGTGATGGATTTGTGGATGTGGGGGCAAGGATTTGAACTTTCAACTGGGTGGTGAAACCCGGAGGACTTCAGATTCGGGTTTCACCCAGATGTGCCAACATGGCTCTATTAATAAATTGGAACTTTGAGGAATACTTTGCCTTGGACTCTGATTTAATTTTGGATGCTATTTGGAACCCTGATAGTAAGATCACTTTGCTCTTCTTATCACCCCATAGATTAGGTCTGAACATAAACTTACACCCTTGCTCAGTCAAATTCAGTCTTCATTGTCCTCCACGTATATACTTATATCCTTTGAAGCAATTAGGCATCGTTGAATATTCAGTTTAGAGATCCCATCTACTTAAAACTGTCTAACAGCAATAATGTTTCCAAGCAAGGAGACAAATGAAAACACAATGGAGCTATCACTCATTGCTAAGTCTTGGAAGACAAGGTTTGGGTTTCATATTAATTCAATGTCTTCACTTTAAAAAAATGTTAATCTTACAAGCATTCTGCTTGGGCAGTACCTGCTCATAAATTTACTTATGAATCTTCACTCCTGTATGTGTATCGGGGAACCAGGACAAGGTCATCTCAGGTCGTACCAGTACTGAGCATAGCTTTAAAAAGCTTTCTGCAAATGTTCATAAACAGAATGTAAGAACTATATCCTTCTTCAAACTAACACGTCTTTCAGATAAACGTATGCTTCACTGCATGCACCTATTCCCAGATGTTGTCAGCAGATACAACACATGTCAGGCTCATATTACATCTCTCAGATTGGTAGTAAAATCCAATACAGGCAGGGCTTTAAAACAATAAACTACAGAGCTTTGCTACCTCTTGTTATAAATAAGAAATTTATTACTATGGGAGCAACATTTCTCTGCATCCATTATTATGTGCGCGCACTTTATTTTCTCTCTCTAGAAAATCAGTTCAGCTTAATGGGGATGTATTCATGGAGAAAAATTAAGTCAGCTGGCGAAATTAAATGTGTGAATGTAGCAATCACATAAAAGTCAGCTGTAATTTCCTTGATTGTGAGATAGCATTTTGAGAAGAGAAGTGTATGCACACCACAAAAGCATTTTATGTGAATTTAATATTGATTGCAAGTTACTGGGTACTAATCTATTCATCTGTTCAGTTTGCATATGTGTCTATCAATCAGTAGTAATAGCAGAAGTAGTGGTAGTAGTGAAGTTGCTAGTTGCACATATCAAATCACAGAACTGTAGAATTGGAACGAACCATAAGCATTATCTAATCCGATCCTTTGTAGCGGACAAGAACACCATCCATGAGAAGTAACGGTCTACCCTCCCCTTATAAACCTCCACAGATGATGATGAACCCACATCTACCATAGGCTGACTTTTCCACTATTGAACAGATCTTATTATTGGGAAGTTTCCCCCTAAATTTAAATGAAACCTAGCTGGGTACATTTGATATCCATTATTTCAGATTCTAGTTTCTACAGCAATGGAAAAATAGGTCCTAATCATATTTGTTTATTCATTTATCATATTTATATGGCCGCCCATCTCACAAGCAAATAACTCTGGGTGGCATACAACAAAGCTAAAAACAATACATACAAACAAATATATGTTCCCTGTAGCTTCCTTATCCTCTGAGGCAGGTGATATCTGTCAGGCAAGTAAAAGTGCTCAGGTAGCTGGTGACATTTGCAGACAGTAAATGATAAAACCCTGAATAGAATTTGAACACATTATTTTTGTAAGAGCTATCCTGACATAACCAACCATAACAGAGAACCATAACCCCTGAAGTCCCCATTCCAGAGCATTTTTTACATTAAATCAGGTACACTGTTGACTTCTTATGGTCTCGTATATAGCACATAACCATCTGAGACACAGGAGAAAACTAGATCCGCTTTACTGAAGTTGAGGATAGGCTAGTCAGGTACCCTGACATAACTGAACATTTTTCCTATCTCACATGGGCTTCAGATCCCTTTGACTTATAAAACACACTGATCCTGCATCTGCTACTTATAGATGTGCTAACCATCCCCCTTCTTTATATGGCTCTGGTATATAAGATGGAACCCCCAAAAGCCCACACATGGGCATGTTTTCAAGGGGGAAAATATTTCCATCTGCCATCAAATATTTTTTCCTCAAAGTAAAGAGAGATTTTTCTTGGTGAAAAGCAATAGCAATAGCAATAGCACTTTACTTATATACCGCTTCATAGTGCTTTACAGCCCTCTCTAAGCGGTTTACAGAGTTCAGCATATTACCCCCAACAATCTGGGTCCTCATTTTACCGACCTCAGAAGGATGGAAGGCTGAGTCAACCTTGAGCCGGTGAGATTTGAACAGCTGAACTGCTGAACTAGCAGTCAGCCTGCAGTCGCAGCATTTAACCACTGCACCACTTCAGCTCTCAAAAAGCATGTAATGAACATGGATGCACATTGATTTCATAAGCAAACTCGCTTATCAAACATCAAAATTACATCATAAGCAGCTCTACATGGAACTTGCCTTGAAGACCACTCAGAAGAGTACTTGGAAGCTATAGCTGGTCCAGAATGCAGCAGCATGGATACTGTTGGGTGTGCCTCAGTATGCCCATGGGATACCTCTGTTTTGTGAGCTGCCATGAGCTTCAAGATTCTGTTATCACCCATAATATCATGATATTCATGCTATAGGTTCAAGTTATCTGAAGGACCACCTATCTCAATGATTCCTGTCCATATGGTAAGAATAGTTAATTGGCTTCAGATTCAGTCAATCAAGCAATGCTATCTATTGGGACCTAGGAAGTAGATCTTCTCTGCCATGTGCCCCCCACCCCAGATTAGTTTGGCTCCCACCCTGATTATGTTTCAGAGGTCTTTAAAAACTTGGCTGTTCTCCCAGGCCCTGTTGTTTTCTGTTCTTACTGCAAGCCACTCAAAGTGATTCTGGAGTTGGACAGCTTCTACGTTTCTAACTACATGCACACATAAACACACATACCTAGATGGGGAACAACAGGCTTCAACTGAACCCCAGAAAGACTGAGTGGTTCTGGGTATCAGGGTCCTTTGATTCTAGAACTATATCATCTCTGGTCTTGGATGTGATTACACTGCCCCAAACTGACCCTATATGCAATCTGCAGGGCTCCTCCTAGATTCACAACTCCTGCTCAAGGAGCAGACAGTAGTCCTGGCTAAGAGGGCCTTTGCACAACTTTATATTGTATACCAGTTCCTCCCATTCCTGGATCAAGGGGTCTTAATCATGGTCATCTATGCCCTGATCACCTCACAGTTGAACTACCGCAATGCACATGGGACTCCCCTTGAGAAATATCCAGCAATTTCAGCTGATACAAAATGCAGGGGTGTAGGCAGTTGTGTGTTTTAGATAGAGTGCATATTACACCTCTGTTATGTGAGCTGCACTGATTATCAATTTATTTCTGGGTTCAATTGAAGATGCTGATGTTGACCTTTAAAGCCCAATAAGGCATGAGGTTGGGTTATTTGAAAGATTGCCTCTTCCTGATTTCATCTGTGTATTGCACCAGACCCTAGAATGGGCATGTTATGGGTATCATCTAAAGGGCCTTATTTGGCAGGACCTAGGCAGCAGGCTTTTTCTGCCGTGGTGCCCACATTATGGCATCTTCTCCCCACTCCTCAGACAGCAGGTCAGCCTCATCTCTCCTGAGCTCTTGAAGGTCCCTGAAGACATGGTTATGCCAGCAGACCTGGGAAGGGGGATAAGTGAATTAGCAAAGTGGATCCTTTACTAATATTCTCCTGCTATTATTTTCTTTCTTTCTTTCTTTAGTTTTGCTTTAATAGTTTTTAATGCTTTTAAATAATTATTATACAATGGTTTTGGGTAATGTTTTATATTTTTACTATTTTACTGGATTGTTGTATGCTGCCCAGAGTCCAATGAAGAATGAAAACACATTGTGTATTTACCATGTAAAGCAACCATGACATGAGTAGCTATATAAATTTGACTAATAAACACAAACACACACATACACACACACTAGATTGAACCTATTGCCTGAAGAAGCTAAAACTGACAATGATAGATATAGTTCATTTGATGACCGAGGAAATTTGCATTTGATCACTTCTTCAATGAAAAATACAGCAAACGCATTTAAAAAATGACAATTTTCCTCAACAAGAAGGAAAAAACAAACTAAAGGATACATCAAACTGTCAGATTAGCTATAATCTGAAGATTAATTAACAGTAAGCCCCTTCGGAATGTGTTAAAAGGGACAAAATAAAGATTTAATGGTATAAGATTTATTATTTTACAATAGAAGTCAGCTCTGCTGAATCAGAAATTAATTTGGTGGACTGAACCCAGTTCCCTTTTCTCTGATCTCCTTTTCCCTTTTCCCTTAATTAAAAGTAAGAAGTGTTGCTTTACAGGATAAATATACAATGTGTTTTGATACTTCATTGGAAGAATCAAAACACATTGTCTAATGTTGCCATCTGTGTACTAACTCACACACACACCCCTTCAAAAATGACTCCGTTTTGACATAAGATTTTTGACATCCTCCCCCTGTGGTGAAAATGCTCAGACATCAGCTGCTTCTTCCTTTATCAATTCACTAAGTAGCTTCCACAAAAGCACCTGTGGTTTAAACTAGAAACAAATAGGAAAAAGAACAGAAAGTCTCGCACTGTGCCAGCCCATTAAAAATTGGAATGTTCTCATATCAGTGACATGCATCTGTGTCTGCCTCTTAAATCAAGACTTAGAAAGAAACAGAGGGTGGGGGAAGAGGAGGTCATTAGCAGTAAAGACTACAATTTTCTGGCAATTGTTAATGCTTTGTTTATATGGGTTTCCAGGAATATGACATTTTAATGGCACAGTAATTGTGTGATTACAGTGCAACAAAGATTGCGATAGCAAGAGTGGAGCAGCTTAGAGGAATGCCTGTTGGGGTTCTTTAGTTTTCCCAAAAGACTGCAGATAGAGTTTCCATTGGGATTGTCAAACCAAGGAATACTTGGGCTCATGAATGTGTACTTTTACACCACAATATTGTCGTCAGGCTTCTTAGTTAGCCATATATGCTACAGACAGAAGTCAGATCTTTCTTTTTCTACATGTACACAGGTTGCGTGTTACCACCTGATAGTTTAGGGTTTGTTCATTTTACGCCTGAAAACCTGGAAGCTGGACAGCAACTAGAACTGTCAATTCTTATATTTAAGTATTAGTCTAGAAATCAAGATAGGACAGGACCTGAAATATCTCCTCTGAATTTCACACAGAAATTCATATACCTTTGAAAATTGAATTTGTCTGAATATTATAATGCAGTTCCATTAAAATAGATGCAAAATTGTGTATGTTAGGAACTAGAAAACACAAAATGCAAATATTAAATTCAGCACTATCATTTTTAAAATGTATTTGTTCAGGAAATTGCTTACAAAAATGCATACATTTACCATAATTGTAAGGTTTTCATGTCACTGCCCACACTAATGTCAGCGCTGCATGAGTCCTTAAAAATTCTTCACAAAAAAAAAGTTCTAAAAGCATTGCTCACCCCAGTGTAAAGGGAAGAGTAATACTTTTTCTGGCTTCATTAGTGCATTTATCAGTCCAGTCAGCTATCATTTACAGATCTTAATATCCTAGTGCTAGAAGCATAAATGGTATCTTTGAGTGTGCATTATCCATTCCATAAGCCATTAAGAATTGTAGAAAGAAAAGACAGAAATGTTGGTGATTTAAGCTATTTAACATTTCATGTAGTCATGTATTTCATTATGTTTATACTTATATCTGTTATCTAATACATGCTTGACAAAATAAATAAATAAACATTCTTAAATACAGATGTCTGAAAGAAAGTCAGCTTTTATGTATATGTGATTTTATATATAGAGTGAGTATGTATATATACTATGTGATGCATCTATACACAAGCATAGGTTACTTAGAAAATTGGTTATAGAATTGTAGCCATAGACACAACATCTCTTCTTGCCATCATGGATTTGGTTCACAACTGTGATCACACGTACGGCATCTGTGTGAATGCCAGCTGCCTTGCAAATTATCTTGCCATTCATCAGAAAAAGAATGCTAAAGTTCTACCTGTCAGAAGAACCCTATAAAGCAAATTCCTCATCTGCCTTTAGAGAAACTAATTTATCTTGTAAAACATAATGTAGCAAACTATACAAACCCCATTCCAAAAAAAATTACTTCAAATTCTCCTACATTGATTTCCCTCATGCTCTTTAATTGATTCTACACTTCTCCAATTATTTCAGACTATATTCCTGTGCACTTGAGGATGCCCAGACTCACACATACACATACACAGAAGCGCCATCTTTTGTCTATCAGTACACTGGAAAGATATCTACTGGAGCAAATTGAATCCTTTCTTTTAAGAAGACAAGCAAAAATATGGATTAATGGGTTTCATATGCTGAACATATGTCAAACTGAGTTGGAACTCAGAATACGTTTTTCACATTCAACTCATCCTCCATAATTTTTTTTAAATCTGAAACCTGGCAGCTTTCAGCTTCAAAAAATGAATAGCAAACTCAAATTCTTTTCTGATGAAATATTCAAAGGTGGAAGGAAGCCATTTCAGACTTTTTTTAAAAAAAATGATGAATTCAAAATTCAAAAGATGAATTTTCTGGAAAACTAGGCGACGACACGTTAAAAAGCACACTACCCTCTTATGGAGCTGCCTGAAGAAAAAAAAATATTTTCCACAAAATATGTTATCATTTCCTCATTATTTGAGCATGATTGATAGCAATTATGCAGTAGTTTCCATCCTACAGAACAAAAAACAATACTGGGCCTCAGGGGTGAAATGCTCCCGGTTCGCTCGTGCCTGTTGGTCGTCGCTCCGCCCACCTGCCCGGATGCCGCCATTTGGGTTCTTTTACCCTCTGCGCATCCACAAAGCATTCTGTGCATGCATAGAGGGTAAAAGAACTCAAATGGTGGCATCCGGGCATCCGGGCAGAGCCTCGCGCTGCCTTCGCGACTGGGTCTCTGACGACCGACAGGCACGAGCGAACCGGGAGCATTTCACCCCTGCTGGGCCTGTTAATGATGAAGAATGTGACTTGGTAATTTGATACTTATACAAAAACTAATCACAAAACTGTGTCTCACTTATGTTGGCCATGTCATGCAGGGGTACTCATTGGAGAAAGAATTATGTTTGGAAGAGTTAGCAGTAAAAGGAAACCATTCCACCAAAGAACACAGTGGTATCATCAAAGCTGACACCAGTCAGAGCACAGAAAAACCCAAAGTAGTGCAAGATTGGAAGATGTGGAGAGAGCAGATCATAAAATCGCCAAGAGTTGGACACAACTGAACAGATATTGTCGTCGTCATCATCATCATCATCATCATCATCATCATCATCATCATCATCATCATCATCATCATCACAATAACTAAATTTGCCAACTCCAATACATCCACAGACAATCTTATCATTTCATAATGTCTCAGTTATAAAATGTCACATCTGAGGACAGTAAATTTGGGGTAGTTTCCCAATTCACCATGCTGGAATCAATACACACTTCTTCGTTTTGTAAATTTAACTAAGACTTGTATTTGGAACAAAGATACTTTATGTTGTAGCTATAGCCGTTTACCTCTCTTCATTTTTTTCCCCATAATGATTCTGCTCTTTTTTATGGAGGGGTTAATATTGCTTGTATATCATTTTCAGGTTCCTTGTGTGATTTCTGTAATTTCAGTTTTTATAGTATGCTTGACAATGCAGAAATAAAAATAAGACAGTTGGTGATCAAAAAATGCCAGTATCCTTCTTCAATTTCATATCATTCATCGGTTAAATATGTAGCCACATTATTATTTCAAACGTAATGCTACTACCCTGTTTCCCCCAAACTAAGACATCCCCTGTTAATAAGCCGAAATGGGCTTTTGAGTGCATGGCAATAAGGCCAAGTGCTTATTTCAGGGTTCAAAAAAATATAAGACAGGGTCTTATTTTGGGGGAAACACGGTACATGGTTAGCTGGAACCAAGTTGTTTTGTATTTTTGGTCACCCCTAAAAATATTTAAACATTCTGTATTTCTTGTATAATCCAAATTTACAGAAGCAAAGTTGACAATCATATTTCTCATTGGAGTCCAAAGGTAAAACAATCAGAAATATTCTGTATGGACACTGAATATTTCTCTTTCCTTCTTCCCTTCACAGTCTAACGCTAAGGGAAGACTTTGTTACTTGTCAACTCACAGTTGCAAATGTTGCTTGTGAAACATGGACCTTGGAAACTACTGTATATTTAATATATTCATTCTGGATTATGATGCTACTTAAATTTCATTAAAATCACTTTCACAGTAAAGAAGTCATTGGTTGGGGGGGGAACCTATACTTATTTTACCTGATTGCTTATATTATTTCCATCCTGCTTCTCTATGACTGTCCAAAATTAAGGAGGAATAGGGGGGGAATGCTTATATCAAATAGCATACTTAAAAATGATTTAATAGTGAAGTGATTCAGACCATGTGAGAGGACTCATTTAGAATGGCTTCCATATTTTAGAAAAAAATAGTGATAATGATGATGACAATGATGCTTTAAGAAATCCATACATTAAAGCAGGGATGTCAAACTTGCATCGTCACATTCTCGTCACGTGACGTATCGTGACTTTTTTTCCCCCTTTGCTAAAACAGGGGTGGGAGTGGCCAGCGCATGATGCATCCATGAGTTTGACACCCCTGCATTAAAGTATATGTGCTTTTTAAAGCAACTACATCTTTTTTTAAAAGAAACTTGAAAAGGTTGGGCTTCTTTATTGAATATCAAAGAGATATTGTTTGCATGCTAGTCAGAGTTTCAAAGCATATTTTTTAATCATGATTATGTTAAATGAAATGAGTCTTCTTTGTGCCTTCCCTTTCACCCATAAAGACACCGAGTGAAGGTATGACATCATCTGGTCTCACTTCTGTTATATAGCATCCTACACTGTGATCAGCTGCAAAGATGCAAACAACATATTCAGTGCACTGATGAAAGATTATGGACCCTTTTTTCCTACTTGGAGAGGACACCTAAATTGAAAAACCTCTGCCCCTACAGTTCTGTTGGACTGGCTTGAAGGTTGCTGGGGGGAGGGGGGTGAAGGGAGAGAGACATGCAGCTTTAAAAGAAGCAAGGAAGAGGCAGACAAAATTGCTTGTGCAGCCCTTGAAATTAGATTAGAAGTCTGCTATGCCTGTCTAGAAATCAAATTGAGACAGAAGAAGTTTCCAGCTCCCAAGTGCTTTCTCTTCTCAGTGACGTATTATATCATGTCGGCTGTGCTGACAGAAATCAAACGTTAGATTCTAAATCTAAGTCAGGCCTGAAAGTCAGAGGAGAGAGGGGGCAGCAAAGTTCAGCCAATCAGTGCATTGCTGACACATGAAACCAAGGAAGAAAGAAATCGGGTATAAATGTGTAAACTATAAGGGAGCCAGTTTGGTGCCGAGATTAAGGCATTGGGTTAGAAATTGGGAGACTGTGAGTTCCAGTCATACTTTAGGCTCCAAGCCAGCTGGTTGACCTTGAGCCATTATTCTCTCTCAGACTTAGGAAGGGCCAATGGTAAACTACTTCCAAAATCTTGCCAAGAAAACTGCAAGGACTTCTCCAGGCAGTTACCTGAAATCAGGACTGACCTAAAGCATTAAAAAAGGTGGGGAGGGCTTTAGGAAGCTATCTATATCTGGGTCAGTATAAAGGATCTGGTGCTATAAAGAACCTCTGAACACAAACCAGATATTCTTCTTCTTCTTCACATGCCACCTTTCTCTGACACTGAAATGGTTGTGCTTTCATTTATTGCATATCCTCAATGTTGCATTGAGTGGCTGTCATTTGTTATTTATCCTTGACACCCCATTATAAATGTCACCACAAATGCACCTGCCATTCTACCTTTGTAGCTTCCTTCCTAATTATTACAGCTACAGCATAGCAAAATGGCCATAAACAGCCTATCCACAAACCATCATGTATTCTGGCCATCTGGAAGAGTCATTCTCTGAGGCAGATTTCCTGAGGTACATTATTACCTTGCTGCAATTCCTCAGATAAATTTTCTCCCTCCATCCCCCACCTTTCCCTAATATGAAACATATATTTTTCCATCATTCAAGAATGTTGAAATTAAGGGACAATCTTGCAGCAGAATTCTTTTATACAAGTGGGATTTCAATATCATCCACCTTGCTGGTTTAACTGTAGGCCTGTCATCCGGGGCCATCATGGCATTTAAAAGGCTCACACAGCTTCTTTTGAAGAAAACCACTTGACTGAATGCCAGGATATTCCTGAGATTATAAAGACAGTCAAACAGGCAGCTAATTCAAGATTGTCAATCCAATCCCACATGGAAGCCATAGGTTCCTTCTACACATACACAGAGTAGGACAGAAATATCATTCCTAAGCATTCTAGCAATGCCATAAACAGGTCTGGGGTAACATTTCTTCTCTGGCCTTTGTAGAACATGGTTTGAAAACCCTGCACTGCACCACACTGGCCTTTGCCATGCCAGGTTGCTGAACAAGAGACTGTCCCTCCTGCAAAGTTCCACATCCATATTGACACAAGAGAAGTAAGATGTGGACACCAGCAAAGAAGTAACCTGAAAGTGAACATTGTTCAACTGTGAGCTGGTCAAAAAGTCTGGCAGTTGCAGTCCTAATACATCTACAGAACATCTCATTGGGCAAACACTAATTTGAGAAACAGGAGTCTCCAAACTTGCTCTAGCATGTAAACAATTATTATTGTCAGAACTTTTGGAGGATGGAAGAACAACTCACATAATCTTCATGTTAAGCCACCAATTTAATATCATGCATATGTGCCGGACTATGGGTATAATTATTCTGACCACTGGCCATTCATAATGGTGCTTTATGGTTATTGTCACCTAGCTTTCAGGAGTTCATAAAAATAAATTTATATCATATATTAGGGTTGGATAAGATTAGATTAGTTTCATTGATATTTCTACCAAATATCATGGATATGATGAAAGTTCAAGTCAATTCTCAAATGTTGTCAGGCACAATTTTATCCATTGCACCACAACAGATTTTCACAATGCATAAAAACTGAATACAAGAAGACTGCTTTGGATGTATTTTGATATTCTATTAATTGACAATACTTTTGCAGACTATTCAGTTGGAAACAAACTATATATGTCACCCAAACTGGCTAGATCCTTCATACAGTATATTAAGACTATCTACCTATTGTCTGTTGATCTTTTATATTAGCTATTCCACTACATTATAACCAGTGATGGGTTGCTGCCAGTTCTGACCAGTTCTTTAGAACCGGTAGCAGAAATTCGGCGCCACTCGCCGAACCACCAATGACCGGCGGTCCACGCTCCCAAACCGGTCCCCCGGTCACTGAGGATTCAAAAAAAACCTCTGCGCATCAACCTAGATCCCTTGCAGGCACAGTTTACAATAGGTTTTATGCTCCTATGAGAATCTAAAGCCTGATGATCTGAGATGGAGCTGAGGTGGTGATGCATGCACTGGGGAGAGGCTGCTAATACAGATTCACTTGCTCACCTGCTGCTCATCTACAGCTGTGCAGCTCAATTCCTAACACGCCATGGTCCATAGCCCAACAGTTGGGGATCCCTGTTTTTAAAAATGTACATTACAGGAAATAACATGCATCTAGTCCTCATAATCAATAAGTGTTTGGAGGAGAAACAGAATCACTACATACCCATTGCTTTTAAACCATTCTGGTTCCTTTCTGAGTTATTCAAGTAATCGGTTTGGGGGGGGAGGGAGTTTGGGGAAACCAGCAACAAGATAGGTCTTAAATCAGTGGTTCCCAAAGGGGGCGGTACCGCCCCCCAGGGGGCGGTGGGAACCTTTAGGGGGGCGGTGAGAGGTAAGGGTGGCGACAGGGGGGCGGTGAGAGGGTCCAGGGGGGCGGTAGGTGGTTCGCCGGTCCTGTCCCCGTGCCGCCACCTATGTCCACCCAATCGCCCGCTGCCGCTTTTCCCGCAACTCTTTTCCCGGCGGGGACTGGGCGGGCCGCGAGATGGGCATCTTACTGGATTTTTAACAGCTCCGTGTATCTGTCGTCTGGTCTCTTTACACTGGTCTCCAACCTTGGCAACTTTAAGACTTGTGGACTTCAACCCCCAGCAAAGCTGGCTGAGGAATTCTGGGAGTTGAAGTCCACAAGTCTTAAAGTTGCCAAGGTTGGAGACCCCTGGAAAGCTTGCAAAATACAGAAACTCTTCTCACGAGGGTGAGCAATTAACAACTCGCAGCGAGAAGAGTTTCTGTATTTTGCAAGCTTTTTTCCCTAGAGACTAGCCGACAGAAACACGGAGCTGTTAAACCTGTAAGACAAGGGATTGGGGGTGGGTGCAGGCAGGGGCTGGGTTGGGGGGGTTGGGGGGGCGGGAGGAGGAGGAGGAGGAGGAGGAGGAGGGAGACCTTGTGGGGAAATCGCAGCTGCCTCTTTTCCGCTCCTTCGGCCAAGAGGCACCGCGGCCGGAAAGTCGGTCCAGAAAGAGGGCAGCGATGGCGGGGGAGATCGGGAACAGTTGCCCGCCAGAGTTTCTGCCGCCTTCGCCTGCCTCCCTTTCCTTCCCTTCCCTTCCCTTCCCTTCCCTTTCCTTTCTTTCCTTCCTTCCTCCCTTTCCTTCCCTTTTTCCTTCCTACTTCCCTTCCCTTCCTTCCCTCTTTTTCCTTCCTCCGTTCCTTTCCTTCCTTCCTTCTGTCTCTTTCCCTTCCTTTCCTCCTTCCCTTTCCTTCCCCCTCCTTTTCCTTCCTACTTTCCTTCCTTCCCTTTCCTTCCCCCCTTTTTCCTTCCTACTTCCCTTTCCTTCCTTCCTCCTTCCCTTCCTTTTCCTTCCTCCCTCTCCTTTTCACCTTTAATTTCCCTCTCTCTCTTTCCTTCCTACTTTCCTCCCTCCCTCCCTCCCTCCCTTCCTCCTTCCATTTCCTTCCCTCTCATTCCTTCCTTTTCTTTCTCTTTCCTTTCTTTTCTTTTCCTTCCTTTCTTCCCTCCCTCCCTCCCTCTATTTTTCTCTCCCAAACAACCCCAAGTTAAATCCTCCCCTTGGCCATTGTGCGTACATGTGTGTCTCATCTTCTAAAAATCATAACTCCCCACCCCACCCCAAACACCCAATACCATCCCCTTCTCCATCCCACTGATGATCCCAGGTGCCCAGCCTCCTGCGCCCCCCCCGCAACCTCTCCGCATGCCCGTCTCACGATGTGGCCTTCGGCCTCACCTCCTCTGCCCACCTAACACACTGCTCTCGTTCATCCCTGCGATGCCATCTTCCCCTGCCCCCGGATGGATAGCAATTTAGGCAGGCACGACACACCACCAGGTGAGGAGGGGGCTTTCTAGCTGTGCCTGCTGGGTACAGGAGTCCCCCCCTCCACCCGGCCTCTGTGCCAAGGAAGGCAATTCGGAGGGTGCCAGCGCTTCCCACGGGGGAGGGGGTGTATTTCCAGGAAGCCCCTTGAAAGTGCCAGTGGGGGGGAGGGGGAGAAGACCCTCCCCCGTGTGCATCTGTCCCACCCACCCCCTCCATTGACCACTTCTGCAGTTTTCTTTCCTTTCCAGGCTGTTTGGTCATCCAGTTGAGCCAGCCTTGGCAAGGAACCAAAATGGCTTGTGTGTTTGTTTGTTTGTTTGTTTTTGCAACCAAATACAAACCATGTTTGGGGGAACCGGTTTCAAAACCTCCCAGTTTCCCAAACCTGGACATTTTCGGCCACGCACGCACACACACACACACAATCACACACACCCAGTGGCTCAATGTGGGATAGATTTCCCACCACCTCCAGCCCCTCTTTTCAAACACGCCCCTCTTCCTCGCAGAGAGAGAGAGAGAGAAGGAAGGAAAGAAAGAAAGAAAGAGAGAGAGAGAGAGAGAGAGAGAGAGAGAGAGAGAGAGAGAGAGAGAGAGAAAGAAAGAAACAAAGAAAGAAAGAGAGAGAGAGAGAGAGAGAGAGAGAGAGAGAGAGAGAGAGAAAGAAAGATGGTAGGTAGGAAGGAAGACAGAAAGAAAAAGATGGTAGGAAGGAAGGAAGACAGACAGAAAAAGAAAGGAGGGAAGGGAGGGAAGAAGGAAAGAAAAAGGAAAGAAAGATGGTAGGAAGGAAGACAGAAAGAAAGAAAGAAAAAAGATGGTAGGAAGGAAAGAAGACAGAAAAAGAAAGGAGGGAGGGAAGGGAAGGGAGGGATGTAGCAAAGAAAAAGGAAAAAAAGAAAGAAAAAGAAAGAAAGAAAGATGGTAGGTAGGAATGTAGACAGAAAGAAAGAAAAAGATGGTAGGAAGGAAGGAAGACAGTCAAAAAGAAAAGAGGGAAGGGAAGGGAGGGAAGAAGGAAAGAAAGAGGGAGGGAGGAAGGAAGGAAGGAAGGAAGACAGAAAGAAAGAAGGAAGAAAGAAAGAAAGAAGAAAGGAAAGAAAGAAAGAGATGGAAGGAAGGAAGGAAGAAAGAAAGAAAGATGGTAGGAAGGAAGGAAGACAGAAAGAAAGAAAAAGAAAGAAAGAAGGGGAAAGGAGGAAAGAAAGAAAGAAAGAAAGGAAGAGAAAAAGAAAGAAAGAAAGAAAGAAAGAAAGAAAGAAAGAAAGAAAGAAAGAAAGAAAGAAAGAAAGAAAGAAAGAAAGAAAGAATTATGACCACAATTGAGCATAACATTTTGGTTGCTAAGCAAGAGCGTTGTTAAGTGAGTTTCACCACATTTTACAAGTTGGCCATGCCCACCCGGTCACCTGACCACTAAGCCACGCCCACCTGAGGGGGTGGAGTGGGGGCGGTGAGGATGAGTTTGTAGCACCAAGGGGGCGGTGGACTGAAAAAGTTTGGGAACCACTGTCTTAAATCAAGCAGAGCAGAAAAGTAAAATCAATGTTCTCTATGTTTCTATTTATAGTATGTCTTTTTTGTGGTGATACATTCAGCAACTCTATTTGAAGCCCCCAGCAGCGTAAGTTTTAAGGACCTTAGTGCAGAGAAGAGCAACAAAAATGATTAGGGGACTGGAAGCTGAAACATATAAAGAACGGTTGCTGGAATTGGGTATGTCCAGCTTAATGAAAAGAAGGACTAGGCAGTGTTCCAATATCTCAGAGGTTGCCACAAAGAAGAGGGAGTCAAGCTATTCTCCAAAGCACCTGAGGGTAGAACAAGAAGCAATGGGTAAAAACTAAACAAGGAGAGAAGCAACTCAGAATTAAGGAGAAATTTCCTGACAGTTAGAACAATTAATCAGTGGAATGGCTTGCCTCCAGAAGTTGTGAATGCTCCAACACTGGAAGTTTTTAAGAAGAGATTGGACAACCATTTGTCTGAAATGGTATAAGGTTTCCTGCCTGTGCAGGGAGTTGGACTAGAAGACCTCCAGTGTCTCTTCCAACTCTGTTATTCTGAGATGCTTCAACTTGTCTGGATGCTTCTTCTAAATAATGTATTTATCTAGACTTTCTAAGATTGTCAATAATAGTCCCCACTAACAGTTGAAGATCAAATGACAGAAACCCCTAAGGTTAACTCCATCCTTCATTTTATCATGTACTTTCTATTCTGAAGGTTTGACTCAGTAACTCTAATTCAAGGTTATCACATCTCTTGGTAGCAATAAACTAGTTAAACTTAAGCTGGTTTATTTATTATGCCTTGGAGACATGGTCAGGCCTATGTACCCAATCTCAGGTTTGGAAAAGCAACATGAAGCAAATTAGCACAGAGCAATGGAACGGGTGGCAGAGATCTCTAATGTTTTACCATATTGCTAGCCACCATTTCATTTCAACTTGGGAAAGGCTAATAAAAGAACTGAACATCAGAAGATCCAAGAGAATGAAAAAAAAATCTAAGATGAAATATTAGTGCCTTCACTGAACTGAAGAAAACTCTGTCATGTGTCATTGAGGGCTATAAAAATGTAACACCAATATGCTTAATTCTTAGGAGTGAAAGGGACAAAATAAGAGGATAATCAGCAGCAAAGTGGATGGACTTAGTTACAGTGGTGACGGGTGCACTATTGAAAGATGTGAAGGATTAGATTAGGGCAATTCATATATACAGTATATATATGACCAATCAATCCTTAGGAATATTCTTACTACTAAGGGTTATGGTGCGTTCTCCAAGCGTTCTCCAAGCTCCAAGCTTCGTTCTCGTGGATTGGTTTTTGAATGTTTTGTTACCAGGCTAGGTAACATCTTCAGTGGAGTTTAGGAGATGCCAGTGTCAGTGTTCTTCTGTTTATGAGGGCTTCAGCTGTGAGGGTGTCGAGTGAGGGTCAGGTGTGAGTCATCAATGAGTCTTGTGATGGGTTTTGTGATAAGGAAGTTACATCAGGTCAGAGTCATTAGGAGGTGAATGCTGGTGGGAGGTTGCATGGGTTGGTTGAGGGTCAGTGCTGTCTCTGGTTGGCTGTGTGGTTGATTTGGATTCTTACTACTATTATGTTTGTAAATAGCCATGTCCTGAGCTATGTGGCAACGGTTCACTGCTATTTTGAAAAGCTATGAAGAGTCCCAGAGCTACAGGCTAGATAGTGAACTTTAAAAAAAAAAACCATCCAGAATGCAGCAATGGCAAGCCATTTCTGTATTATACAAACACAACCCTCCCACAGATACATCCATGAATTCACTAAGTGCCTAACTTCACAAAACGTAAGAGTTTTCTTAAGTAGACTTGTACCTGATGCGCTAAAATATCAGAGGAGTCAGGTTGTCATTTTCAACATGTTTCTTTCGTCTCCCTTAGCACACAGTTTTTTGAATGGGAAATGGTTGTGTTAAGCCTTAAAGATGCCCTTTCTATGCTTTCTGTAACAACTTCTGGATTCTTTATAGTCTCTTCAACCTCTGGCTTGGCAATAGAGAAAGCAGAGGACTGCAGCTACCAAGTTGAATTTGGTCTATAACATCCAAGTGCTCCTTGATCTCAAAGCTCATCAGTAGTCGGTTTCCTTAGTTAATTATACACACATTCCTATGTAATAAATAACTTGCTGTCAAAGTGCCCACTTTGCCATTATGAACTGGCCAGTTTGCTTTGAACCCAAAGCCAGTTTCTTGAATCAGGGTAAGAATCCCACAACTTTGGGATCCCAGGAGATACCTGAACAGGATTCTCTGTTTGACTGATGAATACTAAACAGTAGTTTGGCAACAATCTGGTGTGTTTTTTTCATATCTTCTATCAGCACCTGCACTAAACAATGTATAGCATCTGAAGCTTTCTCCAGTGATATACATATGCAAGGCTCTAATGGCAGAGTGAAGAGAAAAAAAGCCCGAAGATATTATTGATGCTCCTGCAGCAAGCGCAGGAATGTTTCGGGTGTTTAATCGTGGATGGTCAAAGCTAATCATCAAGGGAGAGGGGAGGGATTTATATGCAGTCTGAAACAGGAAAGGCTGTGGCCCAAGGATGCAGAGATGACAAATTCTTTCCATTGACAAAAGACTGCATTTCATTTTCAGACTTCCCTCAAGGGGACAAGTAAGGCAGCACTAAGCTCACAATAAATGAAACAGCAATCACCGGGAACTAGGAAGAGTGCCATTTTAAAAGCCCATGTTTTTATGGCACCAGTCAAAGATCAAAATTCACAATCTTTCTGTTTTGTTCCACCTTAGCAAACAGGCACCATGGGCAGGGGGCATACTGACAAATTATGCTTTATTGTGTTATTTGTAGTCCACTAGTGAGGCTGGTTCTTAGAGAAGTGGATTTCAGCCTATGGGTTCCGGTGGAGTTCTGGACTGCAGCCTACCCTAAGCTGATTTATAAAAGTACCACTACCATCTAGTTGGTAAAAGTTACCTTAAAAAGTAATGAATTTCTAAATACATGTCTAGACTGAGATGGGCCAAACTTGAAAATCTGAATGGTATATAAAATCTGGAGAATACTTTCCCCAACACATACCCCTTACACATCAAGCCTTAGACCAGCGGTTCTCAACCTAGGGGTCGCGACCCCTTTGGGGGTCACGACCCCTTTGGGGGGTCGAACGACCCTTTCACAGGGGTGGGGAGACTTCGCCCAGACGTCGCCATTTGGGTTCTTTTACCATCTGCGCATGCGCAGAACACTTTGCACATGCGCAGAGGGTAAAAGAACCCAAATGGCGGGGGGGTCGCGGCGGCGGGTGCGGGGACAGGGTGCGGGTCGCGGCATTAGGAAAGTTGAGAACCACTGCCTTAGACCTATCTTTCCTATACAGCACTAGAAAGTTGCCCTGTCTCGTTTTAACCATGTAAACACTAAACTACAGAGAGATTTGGAAACAATAAAGCCACAACCTACTGCTACTCTTCTGATGTCTGGAATTAGAGAGTGCAATGCCTCCTCTAGGCACTGACTGGTGATTCTGCTGAACCATAATGTCTCCAACCATTTCCAAATGCCTGTTTTATAAAGTGACAAGCCATAATAAAGTTCAGCTGGATATGGAAATTGAGTATTTTGGAGACAGTATTACAGTTCTTCAGATGAAGAGGTTGCATTGAGAATAAAAGCTCCCGTCTTGCTGAGGAACACTCAAAGGCATTATTCCCTCACCACTATAAGCACAGTAATTCAAAGCTTCTATCAACCTATGACACCACTTTTGAAGCACCAGGTTCAATCTATAAAACAATAAATTAGTCTTAAGATTGCTTCCTGACACATTAAGACAAATCCTCTATAATTAAAAAAGAAAAGAAGCCAATTATTATAACTTCCTGGGAAACATCAATGCCTGTTTTGGTTTTATTTGTACATTATACTGCATAATGTGCTGAATATTTAGAAGTCAGCATAAAGCAGGCTGCTGACAGAATAAAATCTCAAAATATCAGGAATAGAAATTGGTTATCAGGGTAACAGTTGAACAGTTATTATAGTTCAACTTCTTCGCTGTTTCTTGTTTGAGCTTTCACCTTTTTCTGCAGTCCCAACGCTTCAGAAAAGACAGGCACATACCCATTATATTGCTTTATTTAGTTCCAGAAACCCCATACAAAAACCAAATAATATCTACGCATAACCTTCCTTGATTTATTATTCTATCAGATTTAATTAATTACTATGACTTTATATTTTGATTTATCCATTCCTCGAAATAAACCCACCCACATACAAATCTTCCCTGTCCCCCCAGTACTCCTCCAATCTATGGCAGAAAGACACTTCTTGCAATCTTTACTCCCTTAATTGGATTATCATTTGTCTCCTGTGCATTTTTCACATGAGAGTCATATTCCACCAATTTATAGAACTTGGTTCAGAATAAAAAAGCTTGTAGGCTGAAGAAGACACTTAACAACCACAACCCAGCTATTCCATTGTATAGAACAGACTCTGCTCAGATCCATGATATTGCTTAAGTAAAAGGAAGAAGGCAATATAGAAGAGTAGCCCTTAAAAAGCCATGACAGCATGTTGTATCTTGAAAGCCAGATATACTTCATTTCAGTCCGTACTAAAATCCCCACTGCCCCAAGGAGATCACTCAATAATAACCACAGGGTCAAGTGGAAACGAGCACTAACAGTGAAGCAGCCTTTCCCATTGCTAATAATGATTTAAAGTTGAAACAGAATTAGCCCCGCAGCATGAGAAACAAAGACACAGAAAGACGAGCAAAAAAAATATGTTTCAATGCTATTCAGGCCTTCTTTACACAAATAGATCTTTTCATCTATTTGTTACTAGCCTATTTTAATTTCCCTTTTTCTTTTGGATTTTTAGTTATGAGATTTAAAAATTCAATCAGGAGCGATAAAAACCATTTAAAAAGCAAAAATAATATTTAAAAAGAATTTAAAAAGCAAAAAAAAATAGGAAACAGATTTATAAGCATTATGAAACTGAATAAGAAATTCCAAAATAACATTACATCTGCACGTTAAAATATCTTTGGTAAGTTTGTATCTTTTAATTAATATTAGAAGTGAGTTTATATGTAGTAATTGATGACAATTATTAACTAGTATAATAAGGATGTAGAGATTGAAACATACGTACGCTAGCTCACTTCCTCTGGAATATCATCCCTCACCCAAGGTAAGGTTAGCTCCATCCCTGTTAGTCTTTCAGAAGGTACTGAAAATATGGGTCTTTCAGCAACCTTGGGGAGCCTACGGGGAGCCTGTACTATTCATCCCCAGCAATCTTGCTTCTATTTATTTTTTATTTTTTTAAAAAAATCAACATTGTGACATTGTTTTAATTGTGGCTGTATGCCACACAGAGTCCTTAGGGAGTAGGGCGGCATAGAAGAACCTAATAATAAATAAATAATAAATAAATGTTCAGTGGCATGGGTGGGCATATAAATTTGTTAAACAAATAAAATACACCCACAACTTAATTTGCCAAACTTCTATGGAAGGGATTTTACAAAATGATAAAGAGAAACATAATATTGTAGCAGCCGTTATCATGCACAAACCCATGTCAATGTAGTATGTGTTATGGGAATATAAGGCTTGGTGATATCTAATAAAAAAAGCATTAGTTAAAAAGAAAATTCCATCCTTGTAATTTCTTTCATTCTATTATAAATATTTCCCTGAATTGTTAGATATCACAGAATTGCGACTAAATACAAAATAATGATTCAATTTGATTGTTGCATTTCCAAACATTTTAGAGAATTATCCATTTTAGATATTAGCAATCAGAGTAAAACATCTTCCATCAGTTTATCTACAGGTGAAACTCGAAACATTAGAATATCGTTCATTTATTTATTACTGTAAGTGTAATGTTGACTGCAACTTTAGGATGCTTTTCCACTGATAGTCTTATTGTTGCATATAAATTGCTTTTTTATGTTCTGCACTCATTTAATCACAGTCTTTGACTTAACTGAATCATAAATCTGAAATGTATTTCAACAGATATTTATAGATAAACCCCAATAAACAATCTGACTTTTTGTTATAATTTTTTCAGATAAGTCAGGTGTACAAATATTCCATCTTGTTTTGAAATTCCTTTAGAAAAATGCTAATTATTTAAAGATATTGAAGCCAGTGAGGTTTCTAACCCTTCTGAATACAAAATTACAAAGGATTTCATCTTTATTAATAATTAAATGTTGCAGTTTATATGACTTACTGGTCAAATGTGTTTGTACATCCATGTTCATAAACATAAGTAGTTAATATTGAACCACAATGAGATTAAGTTGGGACTAATTCTTTTTCTGTATTTATCCCATAGCTTACTGCTGAATGATCTCTTCTGTTTCTATCAAACCAAAGGTGCTTATCTAAAAAAAACCCTGCAAATTGACTTCTATCTAGTCATTATCATTATTATTATTTAGCATATGATGAGAACATAAGAGAAGTAAACATATACACACAATCCATGTAATTATATACAAAACTTCCACAGGGGTATGGTAGCAGCCTCATAACTGGATGTCCAAATCAACTAGCCATATTATTTATCTAGCCATAAAGTGATACAGTCCAGTTTGTAATCCACCTGAAACAGCTAGTTTGGCAATATAATTTTATATTGTTACTTTCCCATTCTTTGAACAACAATCTTGCTTTCAAATCTGTTCCTTTTCCTGCTAAGTCAGGGGTGTCAAACTTGATTTTATTAAGGGCCACATCAGGGTTGTGTTTGACCTCAGGGGGCCAGGATGGGCATGGCCAGTTCAATGTCACTTGTATCGGGGGCACCTGTGGTGGCCTGAGCGCTCTGCCAGAGAAAACGGGCTCCAAAGCTCCGTTTTCGCCTGCGAAGGCTTCCTGCAACTCTCTGCCAGTGAAAACAGAGCTCAGGAGGGCAGTCCTTGCGAGCTCTGTTTTCGGCTGCGATGGCCTCCTGCAACCCTCTTTCAGTGAAAATGGAGCTGGTGCTCCCGAGCTCCATTTTTGCTGGCAGAGGCATCATGGGCCAGTCCTTTGCTGTTTGCAGGACGGCCCCGTGGGCCGGATCTAAGCACCCTGCGGGCCAGATCCGGCCCCCAGGCCTTGAGTTTGACATCCCTGTGCTAAGTAATAACTTTTCTTTCCAATACAAATAGTACAGAAATGCCCTTTGTTCAAAGTTGTATTTTAATGTGAATTTTCCCAGTCACACATCTTGCATACCTAAACCAGAATACCATTATATTTTTTTTCTGAAAAAGCAAACACTGATAAATCATTAGGTAGGTAGGTACGAAGATAGGTAGGTAGGATTTTTTGGTCACTTCTTTAAAGGCCCCATGAAAGCAAATATTTCTTTATCTCATTTTACAACAATTAATAATGCTTCAAGATAGATTAAGTAGAATGAGACTCTTCAGAAGCCATTCTGTCTACAATTCTGTACTCACATATAAAGGAATAAGACTTCTTGAACCCAAGGAAATTACTTCTATAAAGACAAGTTCAACATGAGCCATGGTGGCGCAGTGGTTAGAGTGTAGTACTGCAGGCTTCTTCTGCTGACTGCCGGCTTCCTGCAATTTGGCAGTTTGAATCTCACCAGGCTCAAGGTTGACTCAGCCTTCCATCCTTCCAAGGTGGGTAAAATGAGGGCCCAAATTGTTGGGGGCAATATGCTGACTCTATAAACTACTTAGAGAGGGCTGTAAAGCACTGTAAAGCAGTATATAAGTCTAAGTGCTATTGCTATTGCTATTACATTCTTAATCAGTTTTACTGCTGAATAGGGTTTACAATTCAAATTCTACACCTATAAAGTGACTTTGTTGACAATTTTGTTTGATTACGTCTTACTGTACAACTTGGCCACAGTTTTACTGGAGACAGAATGCAGCAAAATGCGTCATTCCACATTAGATGCTACACAATTCAGTAACCTTGCAGAAGTAGGAAAAAATGCAACATCACTGTTGCAGATCTGATTAGTTTTCCTTGGTTCCTAAAGGATGAGTTTTCAGCCTCCTTTGAAGCTTTCCAATGATCACAGCAAGGAGCAGAGTTCCTCTTCTGGTAGATTATCCTTGAGATTTTCAGTCTTTGGGTGGTGGGCTCCCTGAAGTGTTTGAAATGGCAGAGTGCACATTAGCTGCTGTTGATCAGCTCATTAACTGGAGCATTGCCGGCAGCTCCTCTGCTGCCTAATTTGTGAGCTTAATGCCAACTTTAGATGGCTCACTGCATTCCTACAACACAACTGAACAGCAGGCAGGCAAGCCCAAAAGATGATCCCCTCAAGGCATGAAGCAATTTAAAAGGTTCAATAATTGGAGACAATGTGTACCTGAGACCCACCCCAGCTGACGCTGCCAATTTTACGATATCCTCAGAGGTCAAATACATCTAGAAAGGCAAGAGAGAGAATACAAAGCTCTGCACATCAGTGAAGGTTATTTCTTGTTTCTGTCTTATGGTTTCTTATTTGATGGGCTTCTTTCAAAACCAGGAAAGCAATGACCTTGCTGCATATAACAGACTCCAAAGTCAAAGTCATCTCTTCCAATAATAGGCAGGATAAAACACAATGTCTATGAGTTTCTATTTAGAAGCTTGATTCAATTTTTCCACATGGTGGGATTTGGCATTCCAGGTAGGTAGTCAGATAGTCTATCCTGTACGTGTGAGGATGGAGGCAAGTTATGAATGCTTAATTTGTGTGCTGTGGTGGGTGTGCCAAGGTACACCCACGTGACACCAATACTCCGCCAGCTGCATTGGTTGCCCATCGGTCTCCAGGTCCAATTCAAGGTGTTGATCACCATCTTTAAAGCCCTTCATGGCTTGGGACCAGGCTATCTTCGGGACCGCATTCTGCCTCATACTTCCCTCCGACCGGTTAGGGCCCACAGAGTTGGCCTCCTCCAGGTCCCGTCGGCCAAGCAATGCCGGCTGGCGGGCCCCAGGGGGAGGGCCTTCTCTGTGGCGGGCCCCGCGCTCTGGAACCAACTTCCCCCAGAGACCCGAACCATCCCCACTCTGCTGGCCTTCCGAAAAGCCGTTAAGACATGGCTTTTCCTGCAGGCGGGGGGTAGAGCTTAATCCACTCGAGCTCACCCCCCCAAGTATGTATGGTTGTTGAATGGATGTTGTTGTTTTTATACTGTGCTTTTAAATTTTGTACTTGTTTTTAATTAATATTTAATTGGTTATTCTTGTATTTTTTCTCTGTTGTACGCCGCCCTGAGTCCTCCGGGAGTTGGGCGGCATATAAGAATACCAAAATAAATAAATAAATAAATAAATTTTTCTGGTGTTAGACAATCTGTCAAGATGAATAGAACCATCAAATGTGAACTGCCTTTGGAGGAATGATCCCATATCTGGAGATAGCATTTGGATATGGTAGAATTGAAGCGATGGTTTAAAAGATATATCTAAATCCTTTGGTTCTCAACTGTCCTAGAAGAAAAGTTCCAAAGTTTTGTAAGAAGCTTCCCTAATATAAATGGACTCTACTCAAGAGCAATTTCCATTCATTTCAAGGTGTCAAGTCCCCAGGGATAGGAGATCAGAAAGCCCTGAAGAAGACTCTTGAGCAGTGGTTTCCAACCTGGGGGTCGGGACCCCTTTGGGGGTCGAACGACCATTTCCCAGGGGTCGCCCCCGCATCCTCAGCTCCCCCCCCACTGCCACAAGCCTGGCCATATCGACTCAACTCGCCCGAGCGCTCCGATTGGTCGGGAGAGGTGCCATTCGGTGAGAGGCGTTTGTGATGCCTGGCGGCCGAGCTTTGACGGCATCAGCTAAGGGGCCAGCTTTGCTTTGAATTCTGGGAGTTGAAGTCCAGGCACCTTAAAAGTTGCTGAGATTGAGAAATATTGCTGTACACTTGTTGGTTATCAAGTCTAAATACAGAAGTAGATTTGTTGTGGAAGATTATATTCCTTGTGCTCTTGCAAAGACTGGCCCGAGAATTTCTGATCTGGCATAATTACATATTGTTTTTGTGATTAATCGCTATGCTTTAATTATGTTCAATTTGTAACAATGAAAATACATCCTGCATATTAGATATTTACATTACGATTCATAACAGTAGCAAAATTACAATTATGAAGTAGCAACGAAAATAATTTTATGGTTGGGGGTCACCACAACATGAGGAACTATATTAAGGGGTCGCGGCATTAGAAAGGTTGGGAACCACTGCTCTTGAGTATGATGAACTCGGTTATCCTAGTTCAAAGAAAGGCTTTAGCTGTGCCATATCAAGTTGGGGATATAGTACTCTAATCACCCAAAAGCTCAAATTATTATTATTCTTCAGCCTTTGCAACTTTCTATCACACAAAAACTGGAGGCATTTGAAAAGGCCATAAGATCTTTTCAAGAATCAGAAGCAATCAGGCAGAGAACAAACAAAATCATCTCACACCAGCCTAATTAAAGCTTCGATTGTTCACAAATAAGTGCTAAATCAAAAATTTTCTTGCTGGGAGTTAATTGTCTGTAACCTCTTGAGGTAAGCTCTTCTAGGATCCAGACAATGACTTCTCACACATTTTCCACAGATAGTTTCCTTGGAATCCTCAACTAGGATGGAACACAATGGAGCTTACTTATCAATAAAGCTTGCACATAATTATTTCCCGAATGACTGTGATTTTGAAGTCCTTCTTTTGTCTACTTCATTTAAAACCTGCATCCTCTCAGGACTGAGAGCCTATGTTTAGATGACTTAAATAAAAAAACACTATTTATTTCAGAAGAAATAAATAATAATAAAAAGAAAATGTTGCCTTAATAAAGAAAAACCAGAAATAATATTGTAGTAGAGAAACTGCTACATTCAAGAAAGCAACATATGCTGCATCATAAGAAAATAAATTAATACTGACTGCTGTATTAACTTTCATTTCCCTTTCAGTGAAGTACTAATATTGTACAGCTTTCAGGCATAAATTGCAAAGTACACCTAATTTTCACAGAAGTAGTAAAAAAACAAATCCAGCATCCACAATCTGTCTGAATCTACTATAACACCAACAGCAATAATGCAAGAATCCCTTAGCATTTGTTAATCTCTGCCTAACTATTTTGTACCTTACAAGTCATTGTACACCATGGAACTAACTTATCACAGTTAGTTGCTTTATATTACAAAAAATGTATGTTACTAGTAATAGTAGTAGTCCAATAGAAGAAACTGAATATAGATGGTATAATCAGGGGTGAAATCCAGCAGGTTCTAACAGGTTCTGGAGAACCGGTAGCGAAAATTTTGAGCAGTTCGGAGAACCGGTAGCGAAAATTTTGAGCAGTTCGGAGAACCGGTAGCGGAAATTTTGAGTAGTTTGGAGAACCGGCAAATGCCACCTCTGGCTGGCCCCAGAGTGGGGTGGGAATGGAGATTTTGCAGTATCCTTCCCCCAGGAGTGGGGAGGGAATGGGGATTTTGCAGTATCCTTCCCCTGCAGTGGGGTGGGAATGCAGATTTTGCAGTATCCTTCCCCTGCCACGCCCACCAAGCCACGGCCACACCCACAAAACCAGTAGTAAAAAAATTTGGATTTCACCACTGGTGAAGATGCATCTTTTGTCTCTTCTTTTTAATAATTCATAGAAAATTTGATTGAATAGAACAATAAACACATGCTACACAAGCACATGCTATATGTAGATTGAACTACACATCCCTAATTCATAGTATACATTTCCCTACTCAAAAATTTAACATGAGAAGAGCCATTCTAAAACCAATAACTGATTATCCTCAGATAGGCCTAAGGGTAATCTTTGAAAAGGAAAAGGATAATCAGTTTCACAATTCTCTGAACCTTTTCCTGCAAGCACAGGAAGGAAGATATAGATGTTAATGCTTTTTCTATCCTTGTCAGCCTGATGAAGTATATTCTCAGCAGCCCATGCAATGGTCATCCATCTAGTAATTGCTTCTATGGGAGATGGGATCTTTACCCAACTTTGGAAGTTAATGCAGCTATCAGTTTCCGTAATAGCTGCCCTACCAAGCCAACCAAGAAGAGAGCAATTGTTAATATCAGGATATTAATGTAACATAGCTGGCAGGAAGTGGACAGACAGCTTACTATTTTAAACCTTTGCATCCCAGATGGGGTACCTGCTGGCTCTAAGAAAGCTTTCAATCAGATAATGGTAGAAAGCAACTGAGCATAAAAACATAGTAGCAACTATATAGATATCAGAGGTCAAAATTCCTCTGTGTACTTGCTTGTTGGAGAAAAAGTCATATTTGGTTATCATATTGATGTATTTATTCTCAGTGTTCCTTGTAACTATGATGTTATAATCAAAACAATCTTAAACAGTCAATGTCAACTCCAAAAGAAAACACAACAGATTTCTACTAACAGGATACAACCACACAATCACCCCAATCTATTCTAAAAAAAAATCATCCTTAAACACTGGATGCAATCTGGACAGTATGAGTGAAGATGCTCTTTGTTATGTCCTAGGCCCAAACAACTACGGTCACTGTAGCTAATAGGAGCAATGCAAAGCAGTATATAATTCCTCTTTTTGCCTTGCATTACTGCTCTAATAGCAGCAAGGCTGCTTGGCATGAATTTCTCCACTTTCTGAATGACTTTCCAAAGGGAGACTAGACAGCCTTAGATGCAGCGTGCTCATCTTTTCATGGCTTTAAGCTTGGCTGAAGTCAATAACTATTTGCTCTCTTATGATGGATTGATTGATTATGTGCCATCAAGTCAGTATTGACCACACAGATAGACCTCCAAGATGATGTTCTCTTATATTCATCACAAATCCTGAAACATTATCAGTAGATGCTTCTGTAGACTAACTCCCCAGGACAGAAATTAGATGTAAAGCAGGAGTGACAGCAGGAACTGATTTAAACCTTTGATCTTTTGCTAGCTGCTGCCATCATGTGATGGACAACAGGGAAGATACCACAAGCGCAATTTGTTTGGGGGCAGGTTGCCATGTGTCATCCTTTCTCTTACTCCCCCCTCAATATAATCATGCTTAACGAAAGACATATTATAGCCAAAGTTTCAAGAAGAGCCTGTAAAAGAACTATACTATTCACTTATTTCCAACTCAGCACTTTTCCAATAAGATTAACAGATAAACATTTAATTCATTGGCATGGTCCTATAACTCCTTTTCTGTTGGGTAAACTGTGATCATTATCAGTGAAATAACAATGGCAGAGAAATAAATTTGTAGTATGTAAGCTTGCTTCTTTAGTTCTAAGTTTTTACTTTGTGAAGCTAGTTAGTCCTCCAGTGAAGTTAACTACTGTAAATTCAGTTCTCTTAGAAATTGTGCTTTTACTTCACAACACAATAAGTTAGCGATTTTCCAAATGCCTATTTTAATGGGACTCATTCTAGCTTAAGAACTATTCTAGGGACATAAAAGGGTTTTGTAATTTTTGCATCCAACAACTACAGACGTTTTCTAAAGCGAGTCCTGCAGAATTCTGACTAAAAAAGTACAAGAGGTGAAATGAGCAAAATTACAGAAGTACCGTGTAGCTTTAGGCAGGCATGGGGGAAGGGAAGAGAGTGAGAGACAATCTTTCTGATCTTCAGAAAGCCACTGAGAAACGTGTAAATATGAGCGAGAAAGCTTATTATACTCATTAATTTGGAGATAGTGTATATACAGCAATTAGGCCTGAATTATGAAATGGTTCATGGAAATATAGAGCTGAAGATTGATTGGTACATATGGCAAGAGTGGTATATATATATATATATATATATATATATATATATATATATATATATATATATATATATATATATATATATATATATATATATATAATGAAAATAAAGCATGCATGAAAAGAAACGAAATGCTTAATACAAGATACAGGTAGTCCTCAACTTACAACAGTTCATTAAGTGACCATTTGAAGCTAGAATAGCACTGAAAAACGTAACTTATGACTATTTTTCACACATATGACCATTGCAGCAACCCCGTGGCCATGTGATCAAAATTCAGACTTTTGGCAACTGACTCATATTTCTGACAGCTGCAATGTCCCGGGGTCATGTGATCATCTTTTGTGAATTTCTGACAAGCAAAGTCAATGAGAAAGCCGGATTCACTTAATAACTGTGTTGCTAACTTAACAACTGCAGTGATTCACTTAACAACTGTGGCAAGAAAATGGGGCAAAACTCACTTAACAAATGACTCACTTAACCACTAAAATTTTGGGCTCAGTTGTGGTCATAAGTCGACTACCTGTACAACATTGAGCATGTAGTAAGCTAATGTTATGTGAAGTTTCTTTGGTGTTTTAATTTATTAATGGATACATATATATAACGGTCCCCAATGAGCTGTGGCATTTTGGAGGTGGCTAATGGAGTAAATAGCACTCCACCTTCTCTCTGTGTGAACTTTGCTCCCTCCCTGTCCATCTGGATCAATTTTATTTTAACTGAATTTTAAATTTAAGATCCCTGTTTATTGTTTTATTTTTATTGTATGTGTATAAGCCACAAGTGAGATGGAGAGCATACAAGTTTAATAATAAATAAATTAGGAATGCTGATGAAATCAGAGGTGGATCAATTCAACTTGTGAATGTACATGTATTGTCATAGGCATAATGACACTGTATTGTTGGCTAAGAACATGAACAAATTTGTAGCAAATGTTAGATAGACTGTATTATGCCATATGTCATATGGAACAGAAAATGAATATATCAAATAGATTGGGTTTTATGAAGAAAATGAAATGAAACATTGCAAGTGATATATAAATAGTGAAAGCCTAGAACAAGTAGGTTAATTTTCATTTGTTTTGTTATCAAAACATATTCCTCCTACTGCAATCAAGTGTTTAAACTTTATTTCTGAATAGTTAATGTATAAGTTTATTTCATGTTAGAGACATACCGTATTTTTCGGAGTATAAGACGCACCGGAGTAAAAGACACATCTAGATTTTAGAGGAGGAAAACAAGGAAAAAAGTATTCTGAACCAAATGGTGTAGTAATATATTACTTAATAAAATACCAGTATAGCAGAATACTTTTTACAACCATGTACACTTTTTACAAACTTCAAACTTGACAGCTTTAAGACTTGTGGACTTCAACTCCCAGAATTCCTCCTCTAGTCATGCTAGCTCAGCAATGGGAGTTGAAGTCCACAAGTCTTAAACTTGCCAAGTTTGAAGACCCTTGCAGCCCTAACCCCTAACCCAGGGGTCTTCAAACTTGACAGCTTTAAGACTAGTGGACTTCAACTCCCAGAATTCTTCCTCCAATCATGCTAGATGGGGTAATTGGAAGGCAAAAACACCCCCTTTTTGCGAAAAATGGCCCATTTTTTGGCCTTTTTTTGCAAAAACGAAGCATGCAGAGGGTTTGGGAAGCCTGCAGAGCACTCCTAGGGGGTGGGGGAAGGCAAAAATGTCTCATTTTTTGCGAAAAACGGCCCGCTTTTCGCAAAAATTGGATGCAGTGGCGGGGCTTCAGGAGGCCAAAAATGGCTGTATTTGGTGTATAAGACGCGCTGTATTTGGTGTATAAGACGCACCAACATTTCCACCCTCTTTTGAGGGGCAAAAAGGTGCATCTTATACTCTGAAAAATATGGTACATACATATACATATATATTTGTGTGTGTGTGGTGTGTGTGTGTGTGTGTGTGTGTGTGTGTGTGTGTGTGTGTGTGTTTGTGTATTGGAATATGTATATATATATATATACATATTTATACCCTATATAGCTTTATACCCTATATCCCAAAGTTTAAAACATAGTTTGAACTAGTATTTGTGTTGCTGTTACTTATGTTAGTTTGTAGATGTTTTGATATCTCTCCATCAATTACTGCAAATATGTAAAAAGGACAAGTTGATATATTTGAAAAATGACATACAAAGAACAATTCAAAGCAGACTCATGGCAAAAAGGTTTGGAGGGGAGGACCAGAATGAAGACTTCTAAAATGACCTAACAAAACAAGACACAATTCTCACAAAGAAATGAAGTAGATCTGAGGCAATAACACTGAAGTGTCAAAGTAACAAGAGATTTAATAAGGCTACCAAAGTGGGAGTAGTCAAACATTGTTGTACATAAAAGTAGTTGATAATTCTATCACGTAGTGAGATCATGCATAGTGGGTGCCAATCCCAATTCTTCTGAACCATAAACCTAGCTCAATGAAGTATGCTTTGAGTTGGAATGGCATGGATAGTTATCGCTAAGTATGAGTCTGTGAAGTTTCTAATTCAGAAAATCCAGAATAGTGGTTCTATAATGTGCCCTATTTCTAGCTAGTCAACATGACATTTTACAACCAAATGCTTTCCAGATATACACAAATTTCTAGGCATATGCTGATAAATAAGTAACAATGGAGTTGCTTTTTATCAGTCTCTGTGTGACAGCATATGGTCTGTCAAATCCTGGAAATGCCCTGAAATATGCTTTTATCCTCATTCCCTCAACCTCTCCTGAGAGCAGTCCTTTGCTCACCAAAACCATATAATTCACTGAAGAATGGTAACGGAAACTGCAAGCAACAGAATGTCACTGGGTGACCTAAAGATCCTTGGCTCGGTTACACAATTTTGTACAAGTGTAGAATCATCCCTGCGGGGACGTAAGAGATCACGCTGGGAAAATCATAGCATCTGCCTTAGCAAACACTTATAGAACTGCAAGCACCATTTGTCGTCCTGGGGAGACAGAATTAAAAAATAGCTTGCTTCCTGAACAGAATACGGCGGCATCCCCCACCCACCCACTCACTCCTTCTAGCTTCCCATTAAAGAAACAAAGGAAGTATCTCTTACACATTTCTAGGAATGATAAAGTAAATAGTAAAATGGGGGGTTTTTTTTCCTTCTTTTTAAAGGAATATTTGAATATTTAAATATTGAATATTTAAATATATTTCAATTAGCAACATAATGGAAATTGAAATACATTCTGTCTCTCAGTGTATCTTTTCCAAAACAGGAGCATTCATTTTTTTTCTCCTTACCATCACCTACTAAATGAAGAAGTCAGAAGTTCTGCTGTGCTGGAAAGGCATCTCCTCACTTGATCAATTCCCCCCATACTTTGTCACTTTTCTCCAACCTATCACCTTTAAATAAATGGAGATTGGAACTCCTCAGTCCCTCACACTGAATGAGAAACGGAGAAGAGCTTGATGACTGTCCATGTTTTCACCCACACATTCAACCTATGTCAGAAATGTTCCTTAAGCCCAAAATGATAATTTAACCATTACCAAAAAAAAAAAAGAATTTCGGAAGGCAGAAACAGACAACCACAGAGAAAGTGTGACATAAATTTTAAACATTAATAAAACACATGTACATGTAAATCGATTTGTGAAGCCACACAGCTTTTGCTGTCAATTCTTAAGCTACTCGTTCAACATCTAAATGGAGATGCTGGGTAGTGTCATCCTGATGCTATGCTGATGCTATCCAATTGTATCTTTCAACCACAGCCAGTAAATCTAACTCACTCTTACTAAGATCAAATGGTTGTGGCTCTGGAAGATTTTATTCTTAGATGGGGCACCAGTTCCCTTTTAGGAGTGATGTGCAGTTTGGAGGGCTTCTTGGACTCAACTCCTGCTCAGAAAGCAGATGGCAGCTGTAGCCAAGGGGCCTTTGCACTGTGCCACTTCCTGGATTGGGCAGTCTTCTAGACAGTCACTCACACCCTTGTCACATAACAGCTCAACTATTACAATCCACACTACATGGGGCTGCCCTCGGAAACTATTGGCTCATAATACAGCAATTCACTCAGTGGCTGCCACATGGCACTTCTGCTTTGTGAGTTGCACTGTGCCAATATGCTTCCAAGTATAATTCATGGCACCTTCATCACTCATAAAGCCTTGCATGGCATAGGGCCTGGTTCTCTCAGATAACTAATCTCCCCTGGTTTCTGTCCAGCCAATAGAGCTCACAGACTGGATGCACTGCAGGTCCCCTCAAACAAGGTTATATTTCAGGACCCAAGAAGCACACCATCTCTGCCATGATACTTGCCCTCTGAAATGAGATCTTCCTTAGATACAGACAACTCCCACCCTATGGGCATTCAGTAAGGCGTTCAAAACCTGCTGTTTTCCCAGGCCTTGAAATAGGGTAGATGGAAACCTCTTGTTAGATACATTTATCGTATGTTAGATATGTTCTGAAATAGCTGTCTGGCTTTGTCATTTTGTTTCTCTCCTTCACTGTATTTCATTTATTTTGCTTTATTTGTGCGGTTTTATCCAGAATTGGCTGGAGTTGGGCAGTGCCTAGTCTAGTCTCCCTGGTCCTTTATTTTCTGACTGCACTATCCTGGCCTTTTGGAGCAGATAGAAAATACAAACTAAAATAATGATGTCAAAATATTTAAACTTGAGTTATTCTACCTTGGTTTCCCGTTGTTAAATGGGAATGGCAGCCTAACTCATCAGATAACGAAACCAAAAAACCCACACATTTATGCTGATAATACATTTATAGGTGTGAATATTAACACAAATCATATCTTCTCACCCCTTAAGAGTCAGAACATTATATTATTCCTTCTCTCTTCGTAACACTCTCTTGGGCAACCTTCCTATATGAAATCGTACTAACTTCTGTGAATGTATTATGGGAAAATGAATCAACTGGTCCAATGTTTTCAAATTTTAGAATACACCTTAAATAAGTAGAACTGGGCAACAAACTCATACTTTGATGTAGGAAAGTCTTCTAAATGACATAATAATTCTTTTGAGTTTTAGAGTGTTTTGTCTTTAGAAACAAAGCTAATATAGTGAGATGGAATTTTTAATTTGGCCTAAAACATGATCAAATTCTTAAAACAAAATAAAGACATTCCTCAGAAGATTTTTATAATATTGATGACACTTTATGTTCCATCCAGCATGGTTGCTGTTGAGCAGTCACTTTTAACTCTTCATAACTCTAATTAACATGATTTCACCAAGACTATCAGGTCTTCCTTTGTAGTAACTACTACTTTGGTTCTTCTAAGCTCATGTCTGTGTCATGAGTCATTGTGTCTAACCATCTTGTCTTTGACAAGCCTTTCAGTCACTCTTGATTTTTTTTTCAACATCAGGTTCTTCTCCAATGACTTTTGATTTCACAAATGTGCAAAATAATTAAGCTTTAGCTTCATTTTTAGCACTTCCAGTGTTTTTATCCCTGTAGCATTGAATAATTTGTTCTGTTTTTTTGTTTTTTGTTTTTGTATTCTTAACTATTTTCTCCGACATCACAATTCAATATTCTTTTTTTTTCTTTCAGCCTACCTTTCTGATGACCCAGCTTTCACAAAGGCATATATAAATCTAGATATATTTTATCTATATTTATCATCATCTTCCCCTAGTTGTAGGCAGCTCTCTATTGTCTTCATACTTAGAATTAAAAACAATACAAGGACTGTATTTATATAGTCATTTAAATGTGCCCCATCCTTCAAACACCTTGTTATTTTTGAAGATGCACTCAAGCCATGCACTGCTGAACCAGATACGCTTGGATTCCTGCAGCAAACCACCTAAAAGAAATTATCTTCTTTGTCTTCAACAGAGCTCTGGACCAGATGACACGCTTGGAATTTTAACAAAATACGATGACATTTCGCCAAGTGGTCAGCATGATGGACTCAGGCAGTTTATGAATGAAGCTAATGAAGATACTCACTTTCACAGCTTTGCAGGACACTGCTGACCACTTTCCATTTTACTTTTGTGGATTGAGAGGAGGGCATTCTTAGAAATGAAGATGTTACTAGGATAGGTTTTTGTTTTATAAAAAGGCAGCTACTTCTTCTAATCAAAGATGATGATGATTTTGATTATGATTATGATGATCATGACCATGATGATAATGATGTCAGAGACAGGAAGGACAGGATGATTGAAAGCATCAGAGTCATAGTCTGTGGGCACTTTGACACTCATGAGTACCATATTTGGACAGGTTCCCAGTCTAGATTACCAGAAATAACAAAATATTTGACTATTTAATGTAGTTTAGGTCTTCTGTCAAGGCATGGAGCATGGAAGATGGAGAAGTTAAAAAAAACAATGTTGCTTCATGTATCTGTGGGTTAAGAGAGCTCTTTAATCTTTACAATTGTCAGACTCACATGTGTAATCTTTACAATTGTCAGACTCACATGTGTAAGTAAACATTTTGTAACAACATATGGTTGGAATTGTTTCCAGTACAATGCTAAAAGAGTAAGTGTTAACATGAAGATATTCAACTGGACCTTTCTAAAATAAATAAATAAGCAAACAAATAACGTGCTCAAATAAGCCACTTTTAAAATTCTCAGTACGTACTTGAGCTTCAGTTGTAAGTACCTTGTACAGTTATCATCATGCTCACTCAGATCAAGGATATGTGTTTACCTTCATCTGTAGTTTATTCATAAACAGAGAGAGGAAAATTTTTCATACGGTCCTCAAATATGCACATTTACCTGGCTAATGCACCTTTCTTTCCTTAAGAAAAAAAATTCTTTCTTAGCTTTGACTGTTCTTTCAGGGATAGGCATTTGGAACGAGCCAGAATTAAAAATGCAACATCATTAAAGCATCTACTGAAGAGGTGGGTTTCAACAGGTTCTGACCAGTTCTGGAGAACCGGTAGCGGAAATTTTGAGTAGTTCGGAGAACCGGTAAATACCACCTCTGACTGGCCCCGCCCCCATCTATTCTCTGCCTCTAGAGTCCCAGCTGATCAGGAGGAAATGGGGATTTTGCAGTATCCTTCCCCTGGAGTAGGGAGGGAATGGAGATTTTATAGTATCCTTACTCTGCCAAGCCCACCAAGCCACACCCACCAAGCCACGTCCACAGAACTCGAAGCAAAAAAATTTGAAACCCACCACTGATCTGCTGCTTTGTAAAGGTTTGTTCTTCATATCAACAGTAATGTAAAACTTCTATGCCAGTTACATCATTGGCTGTGTATCAGATGAACAGAAGAACTTCATTTTTTTCTAAGAATCAGTTTCATAAATGAAAGCTGCAAAAACCAGGCCACTGTCTGACGATATTTGTTTGGTGATTGATAGTTTGAATTAACAATTGAGTTAAACTTGGCAATTTTAATCATATAAATTGCTGAAAAGCTCTTTGTATGGTTCATATATACTTTTTGAAGTGTTTTTAAAGATTTGGTTTTCTGTCATCTCATTATGAAATAAGGACTTTTCATAATATTGCCACCTGTAGGTTTGATTAGTGAATAAGTGGGTGATATGTGACCCCTTTGAATTCTTGACAAGTTCTACAATCAACTTACAGTAAATAGGGGGTATGTTTTCCACACGATGTTATGGAAAATTATGTTTCCCATTATTTACTCATTACTAAATGGTTAACTTCTGATCCAGAATCTCATTAGATGAGATTAGAAAGTGACATCAGGATATAATCCTAATCTGAAGATGGTGAGAAAGTGTTTTATTGAAAGGCCTGGACAAACAAGGGGGATTTTGAAATATCTTAATTCATCCAAATGGTCATTTTAAGGATTTTGAGAGGCTGTGTTTAACTATAACATACCTGAATCATCTCCAGCACACTCATCAGATGCTTTAGCAACTTTAGAGGCATCTGGAAGTTCAGGATCTTTAAAATGAAATGAAACCAATAACTCCATTTTGTATGAAACTAAAAATAGGATGAAGGTTATCGCTGGTAACATGAAACATGGAATGAGGAATTGGAATGTTCAGTTCTTGAAAATCAGTGAGGCCATGTTTTAAGATACATAAAATTATGACTTGGAAATTAAGATAATTCATAGAAAATGGGAAAATAGCCAATGGGCTTATGTTATGGAGAAATTCGGGGGGGGGGGCAGGTAGAGAAGAATGCTTTAATGCTTTAGAACACCCCACCCATCCCACACACAACCAAGGTATATTCTTATATTTTATTAGTGAAGTGCAATGACTTAAAAAAAAAAGAATAATGCATCAGGGATACAAAATTTTTTATAGAATTATCATGATTCAAATAAACTACACTTAAGGGATAGGGCGGAGAAACAAAAGAAAAATATAGCAAAAGCTGATGTACATAATATTGATATAAAATGTATTAAAGCTTTCAACTTATTTTGTAATCTAGACCATGTGAAACATATTGCTTCCATTTTCTTATTTTTAGAATATAATGATATTTTAAAAATGGATAAAAACGTATCTTGGATCTAATTTTTAATGTCAAGACTAGATTTTTCCCACTTAAGTAAAATATTTCTTTTAGTCAAGTCCCAGGCTCCACAGAAGGATAATACCATAATTTGCAAGTATAATTTTGCATCTCGTTTATATTTTATTGAGAGGTCAGGTTGACACTTTAGACAGTACTTGCTATATATTTTTCCCAAAACTACCTTCACTTAAAAATCAAAGGTAACTGTGACTGGACATGACCAAATGATGTGAGCCAGGAAGCCCTCAAAATTCTTGCAATCTGATACATAACTTTTTTTTAAAAAAAATTGAAAAGTCCAATAAACATCAAACAACATTTTCATCTCTTAGTGAATTTGCCAGCAATCTAGAACAATGGGGAGAGCAAATGATCACCTACCATGAGCATTAAAATGCCCTTCCTGCCAACTGGCACAGAAAAAGGTCTTACCTGCCTTCTGTGGCAGCCTTACCTGGAAAAATGTCATTAGAAAACAAGAGACATCAATCAACAAGAAGTTCTTTTACCAGAAATGCAGCTTAACTACATAAATGAGCTTGGTGTGAATTCATTAACTACTATTAGAGATGGGGAAACATTGGGTAGACACAAGTTATAGGAACTAAATATATGCTGATGCAGAAAGAGACGAATGAACTTCAAGCATCATCTACTCCGGATTGAATGGGGAGAAATGTGAACTTTCCTGAACCAAGAGCCTGAACAGCTTAATAGTATAAGCTGCGTCAATCATTGTTTCATGCACAACTGATGTTCCAGAAACATCCAATCTAATCAAGAGGAAAAATTGAGGCCACATTGCTATTGCCTTATATGACCTTGGACATCACTCTGCTGCATAATCCTTTTCTTATCTGCCTATTTGCTTCACTATTTCATCTCTACCTGGTTTCATTTAGAAGTTCTCCCCATTTGCTTGTCAATACTTTTGCAGTGCAAAATACTCATTCAATATTTTAGAACTCCTTTTAAAGAAAGAGCAGCAATTAAAATGACTTGCTGAAACCTAAACTGTCTCACTTCTGCACCTTCTTTTGCAAAAGAACCAACTATTGTTTCACTAAAACTTTTAATAAGAAAGCAGCATGCTGCAAAACAGAGCATCAACTAAGTTTAAAGGAAAGTATATAGGGCTCACAGGACTTCTTTAAAAATAAAAATTATGGGTATTTTCAATCCAGGGCAAATGTGGCTCTTTGGCCATTTTTTTAAAAATTAGCATTAGATCCTCTCATGCTATTTAGCATTTCAGGCAGAAAGGATCTCCAGTATTTGGTCTAGGGCGACTACTTCAGTGTCTTCCCATATGATGTTTTTAAGTCTCCCATGAATGTTTTTCACCACGTATTTCGAGGAGGTCCACTTGACTGTTTAGCATCAAAGAAAGTCCATCTCATTGCCATCTTGAGAATTGAATTGTTCTCCATGCGGAGAATATGGATTGAAAGTTGGAGTCCTTTGCGTGCGACAATGTTATGTAATTTGCAGGAGAAACTCTTTTGGAACACTTCTTCATTAGTAACATGGTCAAAATAGTGAATCTTTAGGATTTGGCGAAGGCATTTTTTTTGGAATACATCAAGTCTCTTGTTAATACTCACTGATGCCTTTCAATGGCTATTTGCACAGAAGAAGAAGAAAGAAAAACCCAAAAGAGTCAAGTAAAGAGTGTTATCTCCAGTTTGCTCTTTGGGAAAATTTTGGGACTAGCCCATGTTCCCCAAGGTAGCCATAGGCAAACTTTCGTATGGTGTGCATTTTGTGACAGGGACTACAACATACCATAATCTTATGTAGCTTCTTCTCTGGCAATATTGTACTTTTAACTAGAGCATACAAAACATTTGCTAGACCAATTCTCAAATACAGCTCATCTGTCTGGAACCTGCACTACATATTGACATTAATACAATTGAGAATGTCCAGAGATATTTCACAAGAAGAGTTCTTCCCTCCTCTGTGCGCAAAAGAATACCTTATGCCATCAGACTTGAAATTTTGGGCTTAGACAATTTAGAACTACGCTGCCTTAGGTCTGACCTAAGTGTAGCACATAAAATTATCTACTGCAATGTCCTACCCATCAATGACTACTTCAGCTTCAACCGCAACAATACACAAGCACACAATAGATACAAACTTAAGGTAAACTGCCCCAAACTCGATTGCAGAAAATATGACTTCAGCAACAGAGTGGTCAATGCCTGGAATGCACTACCTGACTCTGTGGTTTCTTCCCCAAATCCCCAAAACTTTAACCTTGGACTGTCTACTGTTGATCTCACCCCATTCCTAAGAGGGGCATGCATAAGCGCACCAGCATGCCTACTATCCCTGTCCTAATGTTCCTATGTACTCATAACCATCTCACATACACGTTTATACTTCTACTGTAATCTTATATATGCTTGACAAAAATAAATAAATAAATAAACCAGAGGTGGGTGTCACATAATGTAACAACCGGCTCGCCCAGCACCGGAAATGTGAGCATGTGCGCATGCTTGCTTCGCGCATACATGCGCCATCCATGCATGTGTGTTGCCTTCCGCGCATGCGCACAACTCCAAAAACACGGCGATATAGGATGAAATAGCGTTGGGACGGGTGGGCAAGCCCACCCGTCAGTCAGAACTACCAGTTCGCCCGAACCGGTCCAAACCAGCAACAGCCCACCACTCCAACATACTCTCAAAATTCCTTTGAAGTCAATCAGCCCCAAACAGCTGGGGAACCCTAAAATTAACATTGTCTTTAATATTCTGTCTTTTGAATGGCAAGCTCTCATTCCACAAACCTTGGCATCAACATGACTGAACACAGCAACTATAGTACTATCCAGAAGTTATTATATTTCTAAGGTTCTTAATATGCCCACAAGAACCTCTTGGGTGTCCTGTTGCATTTGACATTTTTGCTCCGTGATTGGTCACGTGAGCAAGGTTCCAATTTTATGAACAGGGAATTCTTCTCCCTAGTACAACTACAAAGCAAATGATATCCTCTCCAAATGCCAAAGCTATTGCCCAAAACCATTGGCTGCCCCTACTGTTATTATTGGAAAGAAATTCAGGATGCTGACTTTACCAACCTACTCAGCACATTAACGGTTGCTTAGTATTAATTTCCATAATATACTATTGTTGGGTTTTAGGAATCTGCCAAATTTCCCAAGCTTGAAATAGCCATTTTAAGGTTTTAATCTCTGAAGAAAACACTTCATTTTCTGGAAACAGAGCTCAGACTTGACAATAGAATCTCTGTCCATGGCTGACTCTGAACTTACAGAAAATTCAAATTCACATCCATTAATTACAGCAGTGCTTAAAAGTCTGTGAAACCTTTTTGAATTTTCAGTATTTCTGCATAAATATGGCCTAAAATATGATCTGTTCTCTGCATTCCTTAAAGAGGATCCAATTAAACAGAGTCTCAAAAACATTGTATTTCTTCATTAATTTATTGAGGAAAATGATCCAAAGCCGTATATTTGTGTGTGTAGCAAAAGTATGTGAACCTTTGCGTTCCTCTTGGGCAGCTATAACTGTAACTAAACGTTTCCAATAACTCTAAATCATGTTGGCTTGAAGGAATTTTAGCCCATTCTCCTTGCAAAACAGTTTCAACTCAGGGATGTTAGTATTCTTCCTCTAATGAACTGCCTACTTCAGGTCTTTTCACAACATTTCTATAGGATTAAGGTGAAGACTTAGATTTGTCTATTCCACAACATTAACTTTTCATGTTTTACCAATTTTTTTGGTTGTGTGATTTGTGCATTTTGGGTCTTCCTGCATGACCCAAGTTCTCTTGAGGTTCAGTTCATAAACAGATACCCTGACATTTTACTATAGAATTTGCTGGTACAATTCAGAATTCATAGTTTTATTATTGATGGCAATCTGTCCTGCTCCGGAGGCAACAAAGCAGCTCTAAACCATGACACTGCCATCACCATGTTTTGCAGATGGCTTCATTATGCTGGAATGCAGGGTTTGCCTTTTACCAAACATAACACTTTTCATTCATACCCAAAAGTTTTATTGTGTGCTCAGCTGTCCACAGAACATTCTTGCAATAACCTTTTGGCTGATCCAAAAGATATTTCACAAACTGTAGAGAAACAGCGGTGTTCTTTTTGGAGAGTAATGGCTGTCTCCTTGCAACTCTGCCATGCACACCATTGTTGCTCAATGTTCTTCTCATAACAGTTTCAGGATGGGCATTCACCAATCCAAGAGATGCCTTTAGTTCCTTAAGGATTCTGACACTGATTATATGGTTTTATGGTTGATGTTATTTAGAATAGAATAGAATAGAATAGAATAGAATAGAATAGAATTCTTTATTGGCCAAGTGTGATTGGACACACAAGGAATTTGTCTTTGGTGCGTATGCTCTCAGTGTACATAAAAGAAAAGATACATTTGTCAAGAATGGTTGTCATAGGGTTCAAGTAAGCAATCAGGAAACAATATGAATATAAATCGTAAGGATATAAGCAACAAGTTACAGTCATACAGTCATAAGTGAGAGGAGATGGGTGATAGGAACGATGAGAAAAACTAATAGTAGTAGTAATGCAGCCTAGTGAATAGTTTGACAGTGGTGAGGGAATTATTTGTTTAGCAGAGTGATGGCGTTCGGGAAAAAACTGTTCTTGTGTCTAGTTGTCTTGGTGTGCAGTGCTCTATAGCGAAATTTTGAGGGTAGGAGTTGAAGCAATTTATGTCAAGGATGTGAGGGGTCAGTAAATATTTTCACGGCCCTCTTTTTGACTCGTGCAGTATACAGGTCCGCAATGGAAGGCAGGTTTGGCAGTAATTGTTTTTTCTGCAGTTCTGATTATCCTCTGAAGTCTGTGTCTGTCTTGTTGGGTTGCAGAACCAAACCAGACAGTTATATAGGTGCAGATGACAGACTCAATAATTCCTCTGTAGAACTGTATCAGCAGCTCCTTGGGAAGTTTGAGCTTCCTGAGTTGGCGCAGAAAGAACATTCTTTGTTGTGCTTTTTTGATGACGTTTTTGATGTTAGATGACCATTTTAGGTCTTGAGATATGATGGAACCTAGAAATTTGAAGGTCTCTACTGTTGATACTGTGTTGTCTAGTATTGTAAGAGGTGGTAGGATGGGAGGGTTTCTCCTAAAGTCTAACACCATTTCTACGGTTTTGAGTGTGTTCAGTTCCAGATTGTTCCGGTCGCACCACAAGGCTAGTTGTTCAACCTCCCGTCTGTATGCGGTTTCATCGTTGTCTCGAATGAGGCCAATCACTGTTGTATCATCTGCAAACTTCAGTAGTTTAACAGATGAATCGTTTGAGATGCAGTCATTGGTATATAGAGAGAAGAGAAGTGGTGAGAGTACACAGCCTTGGGGGGCCCCTGTGCTAATTGTACAGGTATCTGATGTGATTTTGCCTAGCTTCACCTGCTGCTTTATATTTATATATATATATATATATATATATATATATATATATATATATATATATATATATATATATATATATATATATATATATATATATATATATAATATTATTATTATATTATTATTATATTATAATATAATATAATATTATTATATTATTATTATATTATTATTATTATATTATTATTATATTATATTATTATTATTATTATTATTATTATTATTATTATTATTATTATTATTATTATTATTATTATTATTATTATTATTATTATTATTATTATTATTATTATATTTATATTTATATTGTGTTACTGCATTGCCCTTACTGTGCTTACATACCAGCATAAAAATTTCTACTACTCCATACAAATAATAATAATAAAAAAGAACTGGTCAACATGAGGGTCCTTGATGCTCTTTGAGCTTGACTGTTTTCTTGCAGATGTTTCATTACCCAAACTAGGTAATATCATCAGTGCTAGCAGGGGGTGGGGTTTGCTCTCAATTTATATTCTAATGGATTGCTCTGTCGGTATTGGTAGAAGTGGTCTTGGTAGGTCTTAGGTTGGGCTGTTTACTGTTAGCTTCTTTGGTTGTTCCTTAATTGGGGTATTGTTTACTTCTTGATTGTTAGTGTATGTTAATCTTGGTGTTAATTTCTGCTCATCTGGGTGTTGACTGCTGTTGTGGTCTTTTTGTTCCGTTTTTGGCTTGTTGATTGTCTCTTTTGAATGATACATAAATGTTGTTTATGTGCATGTGCATGTTTATGGCTGATTTGTCAGAATGGCAGACTTCCAGGAATTCTCTAGAATTTTTGGACTTTCAACCCTGAACTACAAATATTCTTCTCTGCTTGTCAACATTTTATAAGTAACAGAAGTTATCAGCGACAAGTTGATCAGTACCATATTTCAGGAAAATGTGCTAAATGGCCATGTTAATTGGAAAATTAACTCCATTAATTATTTGAATCATATTTATGAACCTGATCTATTGGAAAGATGATTGTTTTATAGGCTGTGCCCAGTCAAGCAGAACTATTGTACCTGTCATTTCCACACACAAAAAATACTAATACGTTAACAATCTGCTTTGCACTATTCCAGCTGGAGATCCCCAGAAGGTAGGCTGAGGTCATCCTAACATATTATCCTATGTTATGTTTCATCAGTTCAAATTGCAAAAAATTATTCCCCTCAGTGCTGAGTGAAAAATGCTGCTGGCATCCTCTACAGATGCTGTCCTTTCCTATTGATACTTGAAGCTCTCAAGGGAAGAAAAAGTCTTCAGATGAAATAAATAGGGAATTCAGATAGAAAAGTATGTTCAAGGGTATAAAAATGAGGAACTAGAAGCAAAGTCAAGGCAGATACTTGAAGGGAGATATAATCCTTGGCAGATAACTCCATTAGCGAACAGCAGCAAATAGAGTCTTGGACTGCTCAAAGATCTGCTGCCTAATTTCCACAGTATAATAGTACTATGTAGGACAATTCCAGGAAGATGTCTCAACAATAGAAATGGGTCCCAGCCTATGGTCTACGACCATATGGTGGTCCTCAAGAGTGCTGAAGGTTGTCCTTGATACAGATAGTGATGCAATAAACCTTCGAGCTTGCATACTTTGTTTCAATGGATTTGGATGTAATGGGGGGGGGATACCAAGTAACAAAGTCTGTTGTAAGGGGAAGTAGTCCAGATAATGTTCACTACTTCCCCTTAAAAATAGCAGACGTTTCAACAGATGTTTCACATTTGAGTTTCAGGTGAACTGGCCATCGTGTGAATTAGAGTTTGAGCAAGTTTTTGGTAGCTAAAGTTTCAAATATTAAATTAAACATGGCTTTGATGGGGGCCAAACAAAATTAAAAGAATCCAAACCTAATTCAGAGTTGATTAAATATTAGACTCGAGAATGTCCATTTCACGTCTTTATGAGTATGATGTAAATAATCAAATATTCATACTGCAAAAGATAAGCATGAATTATTGTAAGATGCAAATGCTATCATTGGGGGAAAAGTTGAAATTCGAGGGGAAAAAATATATGAAACTGGCACTGGAAATAGCAATCAATTCAGCAATGATCAAGTGGTGTGTTCTGCAGTGTTCATGTGGTGTTAATGTACATGGAGTGGAACTAAAACCAGCAGCTAATACAATAGCAAACCACATGAAAAGAAGTTTCAAAGCTTGTACTGGATGGCTATGGTGATTTTGCAAATGGCATGAAGTCATTAACAAGAAAATCTTCAATGCAATTTCAAGTGTACCAACAGAGGAGATGGAACCATTCAGAAAAAGCTTACATGTACTACCGGTAATGGATGACAAAGGCCTCGTACTATAACAAATCTACAACGCCAATGAGACTGATTTGGTTCGCAAGAATTCTCAGATCTTTAAACATGAAATACTACAGCAGAATGAAAGATCAGCAAGGAGAGGTTCTTGGGTTTATTTTGTGCAAACTTTGATGGATTGTACAGACTAATGCTAGTCATATTCAGCAACTCACATCATCAAAGATACAGAAAGATATTCTGTATGAATTGTCAGCCATCTATTATAATGTTTTATACAGTTCCCATCATTGGTTCTTTAATCACTTTGTGTCAGAAGTCAGAAGGTACCAAAATGAGGTGCTGAAAATATCAACTGAGAATAGAAAGTCTCTCCTAACTCCTACTCATCATTCAGGGGGAAAAGCTGTAGGAAAGATGGGCAATTTAAATGCAAGTCTTTGCCAAAAAATACATCAATCATCCAGTTCCCAGACCACAGGAACATTCTGACAACTAAAAGAGAAGATTTTTGGAGGCAGCAATGGTTATGTCAGGAGGACAAGCCTGATTAAGAAAAAATACAAAAGGCAACACACTTTACAACTTCTGAAAAATGGTGAGTTTAAGTCAGCAATCTTTAACTTTGCTGCAGCTTGGAGAGCTGTCAAAATTTAAGTGCCGGCAACCAGCTGGAAAAGAATGTGTTATACACGAGTGTTAGTAGAATTTGAAGTGAATGTCTCATACAGAACAATAAAGGTTGCTGGTGGCAAGGAAGCAGCTGAAGACACTATCTTGCAGTGGTTAGAGAAGAAGAAGATGGTTCTGAATGCCAGATAATCATAAGAAAGTGAGAAGTTATGACCAGTATAAAGACAATCAGAGTGACAATGCTCCAAATCAAATTGTGAAGTGTGGAGATTCGATCTTCACAGTATGACACCTTTTACTGATTCCTTTTCTGATCCCGAAGTCTAGACCCACCGTATTACACTCTCTTCTGTGCTTTAAGAACATAATTTTGCAGAAGCAAATGCTCCTCAAACTGAATTGCAATTGGACACTTCCTTCAAACTAGTCGGTTGTACAATGTCATCCTTATTGAACCCTAGCATTTCTGCTACAGATGATGGATGGATGGATGGATGGATGGATGGATGGATGGATGGATGGATAGATAGATAGATAGATAGATAGATAGATAGATAGATAGATAGATAGATAGATAGATAGATAGATAGATAGATAGATAGATAGATAGACAGATATCAGAAAACAGTTATCTATGCATAAGTGTGCTTTAGAGACCCCAAATCCCAGTTTGTATTCAACAAACCCATCTCCCCAATTAGTTTATTTATTTTTGGGATTATAGTATATATCAAAATCATCCATTTTACAAGATTAAATAAGATAATGGCCTTATTGATTAAAATGCCACAAACCTTGAGACATAAATACCAACATTCATGAATTTTAGTGATCTGGGAAGAATTTACTCATTTAGAAAGAAATGGGAGGGGGGAAGGAGGAGGAGGAGGAAGAGGAAGAGGAAAAGGAAAAGGAGGAAAAGGAGGTGGTGGTGGTAGTCTTCTGAACATCTGAATATCTACAGGAATCTCATGTCCCAAAGGTACTTTCAAAAGGCAACTGGACTTTCCTGGTTTTTTTTCCTTGAAAATGTTTCTTCAGAACGAAGAAGCTTCTTGCATGAGAAGCAAAACGTTTTCAAGGGAAAACAAACAAGAAAGTCCAGTTGCCTTTTGAAAACCATGAGTTATTTTTGCCATACAAAGGCAAAAATTGGGAACCATTTCTCTAAATTCAGTGAATCATGTTTATGCATCAGTATCTGTAATGTCATCCATTCCAACCTCTCTGAAGGAGCTTGCTGAACTGCTGACTTAGTCTGATTAAAAGCTGAGGTGCAGATGTTGTCAAGGCTTTGTCCTTTGAATTGAAATTGTTATATCTTCCAGCTATAAAATCTTTGATCCAGGATTGACTATCCTTCCCTTGAGGTTCAAGACCATTTTTCACATTTATGACTGTTGAAGCATCCCCATGGTCATGTGATCAAAATTCAGATGCTTGGCAATTGACTCAAATTTATGATGGTTGCAGTGTCCTGGGGTCACGTGATCATCATTTGCAACCTTCTGTCAAGCAAAGTCAATGTGGAAACCAGATTCACTTAACAACCATGTTACTAACTTAACAACTGCACTGATTCACTTAACAAATGTGGCAAGAAAGGTCGTAAAATGGGACAAAACCCAGTTAACAACTATCTCATTAAGCAACAGAAATATTGGGCTCAATCATGGTCATACGTCAAAGACTACCTATAATCCAGAAACATCTATGGGCCACAAATTGAAATCCAAGCATATCTTCCTTGGCAGGTATGCCTTAACATCTCATTTATCCCTTTTATTAATTGACCATCAAAAAGCAATGAAGATTTTTTCAGCAGAAGTTTCATTATTTTTTAAATAAAATAAAACAAAACACAGGTTCGCCCTCATCCAGCAAGAGAATCAGGATATGTTGTTCTGCTGAGTGGATATCAGAAGCAAAGCCATAAGATGTGCATCAAGGGATATATTATTTCCAGCATGGCTCAGTTGTTTCTATTTTAAAATGATTTTTCATTTAATATGCAGCACAAAACCCTGACCTTGCTGCCAGACATGCAAGCATTTTGTAGCATATATAGTTTTCAGGTTGGGACTTTGATGAAACAAAAAACAGAAGCAATCCCACTGATTTATTTCTATTTTAATTGATCTGCATGTATGCGTATAATTATGTATATATGTGTATCTAACAAACCCTTCCCAAATAATTTGCCTAAGGTTTTTAGGGATGACTTTAATCCACAAAGTGTTTTTTTGTTTTAATGAAATAGATGTTCAAAAGAAAGAGAACATTCTTTCCCAGAATTACATGAGTATCTGGTCTCCTTGCTATCTGTAATGCCACAATATTTTTAATTTCATTGTTGCATATAGAAACTTAGCAGCATTTTCCTAAAGGTAAGGTGACCAGATTTTAACATTGGTAAAGCGGGACACCATTGAGGGGGGGGGGTTCCTTGATTAAAAATTTGCATAAAATTTGCATAATATAATTTGCATCTATATGGAGCAACAAAAAATTTCATAGAATGAAGACAATCGGTTTAGCTTCTTGCGTTGAAATTATCACTCCGCCCCGGGTCTCTTGCAGTGAAGCCTAGTAGACGAAGCATGGGAAAATGGGTTTATGACTGTCAAGCTCTCATTTGCCAAAAGGACCAGTCGTTTAAAAAGCTTAAAACTTTTTAACGTTGTATTGACAAATACAGTTATACCTAATTTCTCTTTAAGCATCCAAACTACCATTGTATAAACAGATATATGAATGTTACTTTTCAAACATTCAGATCTTGTTTACTGGCTTGGCTTTGTCAAGCAAGCTGTCTCCCACGTCATCTGAAAGATACCGTAGTAGAGTGAGTGAGTGAGAGAGAGAGAGAGAGTGTGTGCGTGTGTGCGTGCGTGCGTGCGTGTAGGCTTTCTCCTAGCAACCACTTTGCTTTTTCTCTTCGCTTTTTGCCCCGCCTTCCTCATAAGGAAATCTAAAGTTAACCCTTTATTTGCACAACTCTGAAGCCGCCCTCTCCTACCGCATCCCGGGGCACTCACTCTAAGGAGGTTCCTCCGTCCTCCTGCAGCAGCAGCAGACAAAAGAGGGTGAGAGCGAGGAGGTGACTGGCAGGGGGAGAGCAAGGCTGGAAGCTTAGCTTTTCTGCGGCATGGGCTTCACTGCTCCGTGGGGGGGGGTGAGGCCAGGTAAATGTGTTCTTCTCCCACGCTCGATCCTCCAGTCTCAGCTTGCAGCTGTAAGAAGCCACTGATGGACGTGTGCGCTCGCAGTCCTTCCAGCTAAAGGCGACCGGGGACAGCGCCGGGTGGTTAACTAAGGGGGTGGCGGAGGCGTGGCTTTGAGGCTCGGCACATGAAAACAGAAAGTGCTGTTTGGAGGAGGAGGAAGAAGAAAATCGGGACTTTTTTAAGACGCTGCGGGACGCGGGACAAATTGTTCAAAAGCGTGACTGTCCCGCCAAAAGCGGGACGTCTGGTCACCTTACCTAAAGGCCTTCCTCTGAAGGCCCAGGAGGCCAGGTTCAGTTCCTCCCTTTTCAGATTAGGCCTGGCAAAGGCTCCAGAGAGCAGTATGATCTGAACTAAAAGAACTAACAACCTAGTTTTGATTATGCAGCTTTTTGTGGGGGGGGGGGGGGAATTGTTAAGAAAATAATAACTCTAACAGTAGAAACCAGGGCTGTAATGAGGGTGAATATACAGTATGTTCACAAACAAACCTATTTCATTTATTTATTTATTTTGTAAAATTAAATTTTCGCAAACTCATGGCACAACACAGAATAACAAACTTATCAGTCCATCTGCATCTAAAACCACATATCTCCCTACGACCCGTTAGGTCCCACAGAGTTGGTCTCTTCCAGGTCCCATCAACCAAGCAATGCCAGTTGGTGGGACCGCAGGGGAGAGCCTTCTCTATGGAAGCTCCGACTCTCTGCAACCAACTCTCCCAAGAGATTCGGATTATCCCCACCCTGCTGGCCTTCCGAAAAGCCGTGAAAACATGCCTCTTCCTGCAGGCGGGGTGAAATAAGGATCAATTCCCCATGTATGAATGGGGGTTTGTTTTTTAATTTTTGTAATCATTTTAATTCTTATTATTGTGCCTTATTGATTGTTCTTTCTTTATGTTGTACGCTGCCCGGAGTCCTGCAGGAGTTGGGCGGCCTATAAGAACAACTAATAAATAAATAAATAAATAAATAAATAAATAAATAAATAAATAAATAAATAAATAAATAAATAAATAAATAAATAAATAAATAAATAAATAAATAAATAAATAAATAAATAAATAAATGACAAATGTCACTCTTTTGAAGACAGCAAAGTCCATGCATTATGGACAGAGAGGACCACTGGTTTTCACCACCTGTCTACAACATAGTCCTTTCATGAGTCCCAGTTCCAGACCCATTTGCATTCTGATTCAGCTGACTCTGATGATACAGATAATTCCCAATTGGCTTCAACAACTCTCAGAGACCTAACAACCAACCTTCAGAGTGCTAACTACCAGATGACTGCAAAGAATATAAATCCTTCCATTCTCCACCATTCAATCAGAACTGAAGAAGCTTCTTGGATGAGAAGCAAAATGTTTTCAAGGAAAAAAACCAAGAGAGTCCAGCTGCTTTTGGAAAAGCATGTTTGGAACAACCATTACTTGGATGATTGAGATGCTCCATAGACATTTTGTGTTGAAATAATTATTTCTGAAATGTATCAATTTCTAAAAAATCTCATGTGATTTTCTTCAATATACATTTATTCTATGCAAAATTTTATATTGCATTTACTTAAATGCAATATAGCACACACATATCCATATGACAGAATGGGGAAATTATTAAACACATCACGCAGGAATGACATTTATTTTAATCAAACTATTATGATTTAACCATAAATCAATTGTAGTTTCCCCTCTTGGACACACCTACTTCTTTCTTCTGGTCATGGCTCCTTCTTGGGTCCCAGTAGGCTATTTAAGTATATGTGTGGTTCTCAGACCTAAGAATGTTGTGCCCTTTGTGAGGGAATGAAACTCGGGTTTCTGCCTGCATTTGGGAAATCTGCTGCAGCCAGGCAGAAATGCTTCTTACTCCCACTTCCTCAAGTATAGGTTCATCTCATCCCTTCTCCCAAAGGGCTGTGAATGTTTACAGCCCCAGAATCTTGAGAGGAGATGGACTCATTCATTCATTCATTCCCAATTCACACAATTTATTCACAAGTATCCATGCTGGCACTCTAGGTATTTGGCTAATTTTCTAAAATCCTGCTGACATCCATAGGCAGCCTCACCCCACCTAGTGTGTGTGGGTGTCTAGAAGAAGGATAAGACGACAACAAGCAGACGAGGAAGCGGGAAGCAATATCTGGAAACTTACAACTCTAACAGAAAAGCAAGAAGGTTCTCAGTCAAATGTCAGGACTACAAACTATAGCAAGCAGCCTGTTGTGGTGTGAGTCCTGCCTGGAGCTTGGCTAAGTGCAAGGACTGCAACAACCAGAAGAGGAGCAACCACACTGAGGCAGCACCTAATTCCAACAAAAGCAAGAACTTCTGGAAGGAGGCAAAGGTTGTATGTCTTTTTATTTGTCATAAAGACTAACCCTCAAAGACTTATTTATTTATTTATTTATTTATTTATTTATTTGAATGGATTTATATGCCGCCCAACTCCCAACTCCCAAGGCGGCATATAAATTCACTTATTCATGTGCTACATCAACTTGCAAACACTAGGAGGTTGGAGTGACCACAGAACAACAGCCTATTGTTAGGAAAGATGTGTGCTACAATAAAGCATTTTGTACAATCATCTTCTATGCTGTTGTACATCCAGTCCTTAGGGGAAAAATACGTTTCTGAAATAATTCAGTCAGGGTTCTCACAGAGTTTAAGGAGAGACAATGTTTTAGGCTTAAGATGTCAATTCTCAGATATATTTTTTTTTAATCTAAAAAATCGGGGGAAGTAAGCAGGATCTCACTATAACGGTGCAGAGAAAAAGCCAATATTAAATGCCACTTCTCCCAGCCTAAGCCTTCATACAAGAATGCAAAGTCCTGGTTACAATAAACATGGAAAAGATTATATTCACCCAGTATGCATTGACCGTAAACTAGCCCTTTAGTTCAACTAACCCATTTATTTCATGAATAAATGTATGCATATTTTCTGCTGTTTAATCCTAAATAACCACCTTTCCTAACCTTGTACAGCAGCCAATGGGTAAAAGGTCATTTAAACCATGTTTCTTAAGCAATTTGTGGATCTGCTTGATATACCCCTTAAGCTGTAAAGTTTTATCATATTTAAGAGCCGAGGTGGCGCAGTGGTTAGAGGCAGTACTGCAGGCCATTTTAGCTGACTGTGATCCGCAGGTCAGCAGTTCAAATCTCACCGGCTCAAGGTTGACTCAGCCTTCCAGCCTTCCGAGGTAGGTCAAATGAGGACCCAGATTGTTGGGGGCAATATAAATATACATTGCTTACTGGTGTAAACCGCTTAGAGAGTGCTTGCACTGTGAGGCGGTATATAAATCTCACAAATAAATAAATAAATAATAAATAATGGGATGAAACCAACATATTTGATGAGATGAAACCAACAGGAACCACTTTTTTTATTAATGCCAAAGGATTCATGCCCTGCTGTATTCATGTTCAACTTGTTATTTCATCAAGTTTACTGTAATGTCATCTTTCCATGAAATGGAGACAGATGCATTTATAACATTGGTGGGAGATCGGAATCAATATGTTGGCTCCTAAAAAAGGAAGATCAGAAACAATGGGACAGTCCATTGTCTGGTTTCCTCCAAGGAAGAAGGCTCATTTCCAGCATTAGCTTGCTAATGCATGCACTAGAAAATGAACGGTGATAATTGGATTGTAAAGATCTTATTAGAAAACAGGTCACTATTCCCTGCACAGCAAATCAGAGCAAAGTAAGCAAGGAAGGTGCTTTTTTAAGTATCAAACGTAAGTAGAATTTGTGGGAGGAGTCAAAAGCCTACTATATGACTTCATAATAATTTTGCAAGTGTTCCAAGTGCTAATGTTTAAAATAGAATAAAGCTCTGGAAACATAACACAGGGCTTCTTAAATGTTTTCCCATGCAGGTATTATCTCCTTTTGCATGATGTGTTTGTGGAGATGTCCCTGTGTAGCCATGCATGAATGAGAAAAGCAGAAATGTGCAATGTTCAATCCTCTGCAAGAGATCAGTTCTTATTTTTGGCAAGAAAGATCTACACATTTGCTGGCAGGAAAACAAGAGAGAGAGAATGTGGAACATTTGTGAAACTTGTGTCAAATACAAAGAGAAAAGAATATGGGGAAAAAACTACCAACATCCCCACTTAGGGGGCTGGTTGACAGATAGGAATTTTCCTATCAAGAGGCGGTTTAGGATCTTGCTTCCCTGAAGTCATTCGTACTTAGAAAATAAAACCGAGAATCAATTCTAATTAACAAAATATTTATTTTAGTACAAAAGTAACAAAAGAATACACCTTTAATAAGCTACATCCTCTCAGCTAAAGATTCACGTCTGCCTCGGGCGAGGCTTCGAAGGAGAAGAAGAGGTAGGAGGAGACAAAAACTCTTGGAATGCACACATGCGTAGTAAAACATATCACATGTCTGCTTGATTAGGAAATACAGTAAATCTAGAAATAGTAGAGATGCACAACTGGCAATTATTCACATCGTGACACTGGTGTTATTCATCATTGATTTCTGGCCCCTCCCAAAATTATCACCAAGGTTTTTTGCCCCTTCCAAAATTATCGAGTTTTTTTCTTATTTCCAATAGAATAAAACTTTTTTTCCTCCCTCCCTAGAACAGTCTTCTCTTTTTTAAACATATTTTTTATTTTATTTAAAGATTAAAATACAAAATACAAAAGAAAAAAAATTGAAGACAGACAAAATAGAACTAGACAAAGAAATAAAAAATGTGAACTAAAAAGGACATCAAAACACATATTATCGTTGCAATAGATTTGTCAGTGTTCATCTGGGGGGGATAATATATATTTTTGTTTTATGTCCTTTTTTTTAGAATGAGCGTTGACTTACCTGATACGCTCTTTCTCATCAGGAGGAACCAGCAGTCAGGATGGGTTGTCTCCGCCTACCAGCAGGTTGAGGACCGAGTCACTTTTTTTCTTAAATCCCCTGGATCCGCCCCTTTGAGGCCCAGTTATGACGAATCCGAAGGGAAGACTCAAAGTGGCGAAATTGCAGATCCGATGGATGCCTCATCCCAACTGGTTGTAGACTGATTCGAGAAGTGTTGGAGTCAAGGTAAGGCCAAGGTGATTTCCGCAATTGTCTGATGATAGTATCATTTTTTTTTTTTTGTAGAAACGGTGCAAGAAGAAACTGGAGAAACTGGAAGAAACTGACGTTGCGGAACCAACGTCCTCCCTGGTCGAAACAGAGACCTCTCCGTAGTGAAGCAACTTTAACAACGTGCCAATTTACAGGGAGGGAGCTGACTGCTGGCTCCTCCTGATGAGAAAGAGCGTATCAGGTAAGTCAACGCTCATTCTCCATCCTGTGAGGAGCCAGCAGTCAGGATGGGACATACCAAAGAAGTATTACCCATGGGAGGGACAGGAAGGTTGAACGTTGTTGATGAGAACTCTTTGCAGCACCCGGCGCCCGAAGGCCGCATCCGCTGATGCGTATTTGTCAATCCTGTAGTGTCTTATGAATGGAGTGGGTGACGCCCAGGTTGCCGCCCTGCATAAGTCCTCCAATGGGCATTGAGTTGCCCAGGCAGCCGAAGTCGCTGCACTTCTTGTGGAATGTGCTGTGATGCCGGCGGGTCGCTGGAGTGCGGCCATGTCGTATGCCTTAGCAATTGCCCCTCTGATCCAGCGCCCGATCGTCGCCGACGAAGCCTTGAGGCCCATTGATTGGGGCAAGAACGTAACGAGCAGTGCTTCCGTCCGGCGGAATGGGCGTGTGCGCCTGATGTAGATGCGCAGGGCCCGGCGGACGTCCAAGGTGTGCAAAACCCGCTCGGAAGGGTGGGACGGAGCAGGGCAGAAAGATGGTAGAATAAGTTCCTGTGCACGGTGAAAGGGGGAGTTGACCTTCGGAAGGAAGGTAGGATCCAAACGGAGGACGACTCTGTCAGAATGGAATATGCAGAGGTCATCCCGGACAGAAAGAGCTGCGAGCTCAGAAATCCTGCGAGCCGAGGTGATGGCGAGGAGGAACGCGACCTTGAGGGATAGCTGTCGGAGAGAAGCTTCTCGTAACGGTTCGTATGGAGCCCCCGTCAAAGATTGGAGGACCCGCGGAAGATCCCATGATGGGTACCGGTGGATCGCGGGAGGATGACAGTTGGTGACTCCCTTCAAGAATTGTCGAACGGTCGGGATGTGGGACAGGGAGTCCCAGTGACCACACGACAAGACTGAGGACAAGGCCGCGAGCTGACGGCGTAGTGTGTTGGGGGAAAGGCCCTTATCCAAGCCCTGTTTAAGGAAGCGTAGGACCATTGGAAGGGGCACGTCGATGGGGGAGAGATTCTGAGATGCACACCAAGAGCAGAAGGCTTGCCAGGTCGCTGAATAAATACGGTTAGTAGATGGGCGGCGAGATGCCTGGATGTAAAAGATGACATCTGGATCGTAGGATTGCCGCCTCAGGCCGCTCCGCTCAAGCGCCAGGAGGTCAGTTGGCACCACCTGGGGTCCGGATGGAAGATGGGCCCTTGACTGAGAAGGGTCGGGAGGGGGGGCAAGGTCCAGTGGGCCCTCACCGAGAGGGCTACGAGGTCGGCAAACCACGGTTGCCGCGGCCAGAACGGAGCAATTAAAATTATCTCCGCTTCCTCCTGCATCAGTTTCCTGAGGACCAACGGTAGGATGGGGAGAGGAGGAAATGCGTAGAGGAGCCCCTCGGGCCAGCGACAGAGGAGGGCATTGGTCCCTTCCGATCCCCGCGTTTGATATCTGGAGAAGAAGCGGTGTAATTGGGAATTCTCTGGTGTCGCGAAGAGATCCACTAGTGGTCTGCCGAACCTGTTCACGATGGACTGGAATACTGACGGATCCAAGCGCCACTCGGCTTGGTCCACCGTTGACCGGCTCAGCCAGTCCGCTTGGACATTGGCTACCCCCGAGATGTGTTCCGCTGTCAAGGAAGAGAGGTGCCGTTCCGCCCAAAGACCTACCTTCCTCGCCTCGTCCATCAGGGTCCGGGACCGGGTGCCCCCCTGGCGGTTGACATGCGCCTTGGTGGTGACGTTGTCCGTTAGCAGGAGCACATGAGACCCTGCTAGCACTCGATGGAAATGCTTCAATGCGAGGAAGGCGGCGTGCAGCTCGAGCCAGTTGATGGAGCACCTGGCTTGTGCTTCTGACCACAGACCTTGAGCTGTGGCGCCCTCGCAATGGGCGCCCCATCCTGACAGACTTGCGTCTGTCGTGACTGTGATTCGGACTTGAGGGAAGAATAGGGTACCCCTTGCGAGGGCGGGAGAACGCCACCAGGTGAGGGAGCGACGAACCGGAGGAGGAATACAGACCTTGCGAAGAGAGGATCCGAGGTGCGCCTTCTGAAAGGGAAGAAGAAACCACTGCAATTCCCGGGCATGCAACCTAGCCCAGGGAACAATGGAGATGCAAGATACCATTTTGCCTAGAAGAGAGGATAAGGTAAGAAGGGGGGAAGATCCCGCTCTTTGGACCTGAGAGGAAAGAACCTGAAGACTAACTTGTCACTCCGGTGATAAGAACACCCTACCCTGTGAGGAATCAATAATAGAGCCCAAATGGAGGATGGACGTTGATGGGGACAGCTGACTTTTAGCGAGGTTGATGGAAAAACCATGGGCAGATAGAACCTGTGTGACGGTGTGAAGATGCTGTCGTGCCACCGCTTCAGAGGAAGCATGCACTAAAATGTCGTCCAAATAACATTGGACTCTAATAGGGAGGGCCCGGAGGTGGCCCGCCAAGACGGAGAGGACCTTCGTGAAAACTCTGGGAGCAGAGGAGAGACCAAAGGGAAGGGCCCTATACTGGAAGTGTTGGTCGGCATAGCAGAATCTAAGATACCGACGGTGATGATGAGCAATGGGGATGTGTAAATAGGCTTCCGTCAAGTCCAAGGAGGCCATGAAGTCCCCTGGCCGGATGCAAGCCAAGATGGATTTTAAAGAATGCATCCAGAATTTTTTGTACACTATGTGACAGTTTAGCCGTTTGAGGTCCAAAATCGCCCTCCAGCCCCCCGATGCCTTGGGAACCACAAAGAGGATGGAATAGAATCCCTGAAAGTGTTCGTCAGGGGGCACTTGCTGAATAGCCCTAATATCTAGCAGGTGTTGAACCGCCTCAGCCATGAGAGCCTGTTTAGCGGGGTTCCTGGCCGTGGAACACCGAATGAAGGCTCCAGGGGGAAGGGAGAGGAATTCCAAAGATAGACCGTGTCGAATCGTGTTGAGGACCCACGCATCCTCAGTTGTTGAATCCCAACAATCAGCAAAATATTTCAGCCGCCCCCCAATGGGAGCTGTCATGGGGGAAAAACTACTATTTCCCTCTCTTGGCGGGACGCCCTCCGGCTCCGCCACGGAAGTTCTTCTTGAATTGCCTTCCCCTCCCGGCCCTGTCCTGACGGAAACGGGACCTACCCGAGTACTGACCTGGGGACCGGGGAAAGTTGGATCCCTGGTCAGTGTGGCAAAAGGGCCGCCGGAAGTAGGGGGTCTGTCGAGGAAGGCCTCTGCGAGAGAGCGACGGAAGAATCTTCCTCTTGTCCTTAGATTCAACGAGAAAGGGATCCAGGGAATCCCCGAAGAGCTGTTTGCCTTTAAGAGGCTTGGACGCCAGGCGCCACTTGTGGCGAGTCTCTACTGGCCACTGTTTTAACCAAAGCATGCGTCTGGCCACGAGGGTGGAAGCCATCGCCTTTGACGTGAATTTGGATGTATACAGCGTGGAGTCTGCAAGAAACTGGCAGGTAGCGAAGACTTTGCTAAGGTCTTGATGTGCCCTTATATTGGATTCAGGAATAAGGTCTTGCAACTGTTTCACCCAAAGGAGAGCCACCCTGGCGAAGAAAGAGGAAGTGGACGCTGCCTTGATGGCCCAGGCTGCCGCCTGGTGAGCACGCACCAGAGCCTGTTCCACTTTCCGATCTTCAGGCTTGAGGTTCTCTTCCGATTCACTGGGAAGTGTGGTTTGGGCATGAAGCGCCAAGACAGGGGGATCCACAGCGGGAACCTCAAGGATGTCCCCCAGTTCAGCGGCTACGTTGAAAAACTGACGTTCCAGAGAGGTAGGATTAGATCCAGTAGCCGGAGCGGCCCACTGGTTTCTTACTGTATCTATGAATAGGGAAGGTGCCGGCACAGAATCCGGTTCCGGAGTAACCGAAGAGAAGATAGGCCCCAATGGGGTAGTTAGCGATGGTGCTGGAGCGGCCGGGGCCACTAGGCCGGCAGCCGCCCTAGCCTTGCTTAACAGAGACTTGTACAGACCCGGCGGGAAGAGAGCCGCCGATGGTGGTTGAGAGGGGCCTGCTACTTCATCTTCTGATAGATCACCCATGGTGTCCATCTGGGCCACCGTAAAGTCATCAAGGTTCTCATCCTCAGAGATGTTGGATAACTGATCCGCTGCCAGGAAATCAGCGCTGGTTCCTGGTTGAGGATCCAGCTGAGGTGAGGAAGTGCCAGAGCCTAATTGAGGCAGAGAAGCTGCCAGGTTTTGGAGGTTAGCAGTAATACTGGTCTGGACTGCTGAGGCAATCCATTGCTGAATTATAGTAGGGTCAAAGGGGAGAGCCGGCAGGCTTTGAGCTGGAGGAAGGGAAGGCTCGATCCCCTGGACCCCTGGTGGAGGTGGGGGAGGTAAAGCCCCTTCCTGACCAGGAGGCAGAGAAGGTTGGATGCTCTGAGTGGTCTCCTGGGCTAAGGCCGGCTGAGAGCTGGGGGATGCCACACCCAAACCCCCTGGACCCCAGAGATTGGTGGAGATCTGGGGAACTGTGGTGTCTAGGCCCAGGATCTGTTCAGGGCCGGAGGCAGCAGCTTGGGAAGAACCTTCATTAGCTGCCCTGCTATGAATCTTCTGCAGGACCCGGTCCCTGCGCTGTTCTGCCCTTGTAGATGTAGTCTTGCCAGACTGAGAAGCAGAGGCTGCAGCCTCATCGTCGTTTGGCCGGTTAGTTTTGTGCTTCCTCTTCCCCCCAGGTTTAGAGGAGGCTGGGGGCATCCCTTTTGCCATTTAAATCTTGAGAATGGACCCTGGGGATTAAGCTTTCTGCCTGGATTGCAGGGCTGCCTCTCCCCCCCCCCTTTTTGTAGCCAAGATCCCTTGGCTACTCCTGTCTTCGTCCCGGGAAGATTTAGAGAGAGAGGCCCCCAGGGAATGCTAATCGCCAATATAAAAGCCACTGGAACGGAGCTGGTGCTAAGCGCAGGCAGCCGGCTATGGAGAACAGAGCCCTCGTGGCGTCTTTCACTTTCGATTTCCCACGCGGCCAAGAAGAGGTGCCGGCACTAAAGAGGGAAGCCTAGAGAGGCCCCGGTAGACCTGCCGATCGTTGGAGGTCGAAATTGGCGCCAAAATCAAAAGTGGAAGCCGACCGCGAGCGAGGCTCCGGCAATCGGCTTCCCAGCGTGTCGGTCTCGTTTAAATTGCCGCCGCGCGTCTCCGATGAACTGCAGACAAATCGCTCCTAGCTGAGGCTTGAGCGAGGGGGCGACCACGGGTTAAGCCCTATGCAACCAGAGCCGGAGCGAGCCCAAACGGCTGGAAACCTGGTTGCAGCCGCGGAGCGATCGATCCCGGCCGAGGGAATGGGGGGGTCGGGGGGGGTTGGATTTGAGGTCCAAATTCCCCACGTGGCAGCCTAGGCTAAAAGCCACAGCGAGCTTGCCACCTGCCCCTCGCTCACCACTACTTCAGAAATTTAGATCCAATTATTTTGATGATAAGTAAAATCCAGTACAACCTGATCTTCTTAGTTGTCTGTGATCGTTGGAACCAGCAGTTGGGATGAGCTGTTTTCGCCACGTCCTGCTCTGCTGAGGACGAGTCATAACTGGGCCTCAAAGGGGCGGATCCAGGGGATTTAAGAAAAAAAGTGACTCGGTCCTCAACCTGCTGGTAGGCGGAGACAACCCATCCTGACTGCTGGCTCCTCACAGGATGGAGAATAGTCTTTTCTATGCAAAGCACAAAGGTTTTACACAAGAATATTTCTCTAGACCCATCTGTCCTCCAAAATGTTATTAAGAAAAGACTGCATTGCCATATACAATTAATTAAAACCAATTTCAAGTTTTATTCCTTTTTTTTAAACCTACCAACTCATATTTTATCAAGGATCAGATTTTCAAGTGACGAGAATATAGAATTACTTGTTTAAGGCTGAGGCACCATAAAATGCAGCCACCGAGTGATATGTATGAGACCCAACAGTGGCCGTTAGTCATCTTTAATATCCTTAGTATCATTCATGGCTGGCAAACGTTTTATGCACTGCTAAAAATTCTCTCTGTGACAGTTAAGTCAGTTGGATTCAAATAAATATGCCATCTTGTGTAAAGTCAAAGGTGTCCAAACTTCTCGTTTTTACTCATGTCTCTTTAAATATATACATGGAAATTGTGTATTAGGTTTCTTTGAGACAAGAATGGCAAATTTAAAATGAAATACTAAGATGAATGGAAATAACAAATTGAGCAGCTGCTACCTGAATATTTACTCCCATTGCTTCTATAAAATCTCTCTTGTTTAGCCATTTAGAATAGGATTTTAAAATGTTTTGGGTTCACACATTTGAGAATTTAATGGCTGCCATGAAAACATTTTAGTGTGTACCCAATGTGGTACAGGTTATCTCAAATATTTTTTCCTGCTGCACGGGTGGATGGATAACTTTATCCTGCTCCATATAATAAATTGTGCATGATTTAACATTTGCTTTGTCTTGCTTCTATATTGATTTACCTTCCTGAAAAGAATTCACATAAGCATCCAATTATAATTGTATATTTAAATAAGCTTTGAAATATATTTTTCTCAAATAAGGTTTAAATCAATGTGCTTTCTGTTTATGAGCCAGGAACAGTCAGTCAAATATATAAGTAAGGACATAAAAGAAGAGCCCTGGTGGATCAGACCTTGGAGGGAACCAGATGCTTATATGTCCTTTCCCCCAACAACTGGTGTTTAGAGGCAAGCTGCTTCAAATCCAGAGGTAACATTGAGTCTTTATGACCAATATTGACTGGTCCATCCAGACGATTGACTGACCCATCCTATGAATCTCCTTCCAAAGCTGTCAAAGTCAGTGGCCATCACTACCTTGTAGTAATTAATTTCAAGGTTAATTACAAGTAGTCCTTGACTTATGACCAAACAGAACCTAAATTTTTTGTTACTAACCAGACAGTTGTTAAGTGACGTTTCTTGCCACAGTTGCTAAGTGAATCACTGCAGTTGATAAGTGAATCTGGCTTCGTCATTGACTGCTTGTCAGAAGGTCACAAAAGGGGAGCACATGACCGCAGAACACTGCATAAATACATGCCAGTTGCTAAGCATTCAAAATTAGATCATGTGCTGCAATGGTCAAAAGTATGAAAAATGGTCATAAGTCACTTGTTCAGTGCAGTTGTAAGTTTGAATGGTCATTAAATGAATGGTTGTAAATTGACAACTACCATATGAATAACAGCTTTCTTTTTTCTATTCTTAGACTCCTTTCAATCAACTTCATTGGATGACCATTAATCCTGCCATTTTGAGAGAAAAATGTTTACCTATCCACTTTTCCATGCTATATACAGTATGAACCTATGCATCTCAATCATATCTTCCTTCAGTTGCCTTTTTTCCAACCTAAATTCCTTTTTTCATTAGAAATGATTTTTGAATACTGATCATTTTTGTTGTCTTCTTATGTACTTTTCCCAACTCTGTGACTGATGTGCCATCAAGTTGGTATCATTTTTTAGCAACCACGTCACATTTTCTATCAATAGAATAGAATAGAATAGAATAGAATAGAATAGAATAGAATAGAATAGAATAGAATAGAATAGAATAGAATTATTTATTGGCCAAGTGTGATTGGACACACAAGGAATTTGTCTTGGGTGTATATGCTCTCAGTGTACATAAGGAGAATAACATACATTCATCAAGAATAAAAAGATACAACACTTAGTGATAGTCAAGATTACTAATAAGCTATCAAATCATATTAGGAAACAAATAAAAACAATATAATTGAAAGATACAAGCAACATAGTTATAGTAATAAGTGGGAAGAGATAGATACTAGTAAGGAAGAGAAGAATAATAGTAATACGGTCTTAATAAATTATTTGACAGTGTTGTGGGAATTAGTTGTTAAGCAGAGTGAAGGCATTCAGGAAAAACTGTCTCTGTTTCTAGTTGTTTTGGTGTGCAGTGCCCTATAGCATCTTTTTGAGGGTAGAAGTTGAAACAATTTATGTCCAGGATGTGAGGGGTCTGTAGATATTTTCACAGCCATCTCTTTGACTCGTGCAGTATACAGATCCTCAATGGAAGGCAAGTTGGTACCAATTGTTTTTTCTGTAGTTATAATTATCCATTGAAGTCTGTGTTTGTCTTGTTTGGTTGCAGAGCCAAACCAGAAAGTTATGGAGGTTCAGATGACAGACTCCTCTGTAGAACTGAATCAGCAGCTCTTTGGGCAGTTTGAGCTGTTGTGGCCTGCCTCGCAGCCTATGCAGTCAGGGCCTTTGGAGCCTTCAGTGCCTCGTGGCAGTGATAGGAAAGGAGTAGTCCCTCCTTTCCTGAATGCCAGAGCAACGCTGAGCTGCCGAGAGGCAGAAAGGTCTACTCCAGAGGAGGTCTGCTCGGGGCTAATTGGCCACCATGCCCTTAGGTCTATTTAAGAAGAGTTGCTGCAGCTGGAAAGTTGCAGAGAACAACTTTGGAAAAACCTGTCTGATCTGAGTTTGCTTGGGAAAAATCTGTCTGAATCATAGCTTGTTCGTGACTCCTGAATCTGAACTTCATTTTCCAGTTTGTATCCTGAATCATAGTTTGTATCTTGAACCTTGCATCTTGACTCGTTTCCATCCTGAATCATAGTTTGTATCTTGAATCTTGCATCTTGACTCCAGTTTCCAATTGTATCCTGAATCATGCATCATGACTCCAGTTTCCAGTTTGTTTCCTGATTCTTGACTCTTGCATCCTGACTTCAGTTCCAGTTTGTATCATGACTCCTGAATCTTGGCTTACACAGTTCCAGTTTGCAGTCCAGCTCAGATCTTGTTTTCTGGCATCGTGGTTTCTGAATCCAGTCCTCCAGTATGGCCAGTTTTTATTCCAGTTTCCGGTTCTTGTTCCTGGCAAACGTGGCTTCTGATATGAGACGTCGGTGACTCCACTTTGTAACTCCAGAACAGGTCTTATGTTTGACATCTGCTAGCTTTGGGACTTGTGCCAAGGACAGGAAGAGTTGTAATTATCTCTTGGACTTCTGTCTATCTTGTTCAGTGTTCGTGTTTAATGAGATGTTGCTTTATTGACTAAAATACTCTGTTTGAACATTTGTGTGTTGCGTAATTATTTGTATGTCAGTCGTGGGGACAGAACATGAGCTTTCTGAGTTTGCACAGAAAGAACATTCTTTGTTGAGCTTTTTTGATGATGTTTTTACTACAGAAATGAACATACTATAAATTTGAATAAAGTAGTTTTATGTTCAGTCCCTTTTTTAATTATTTCCAGCATGGATTTTCTTTTTTCACAGTGGTTTATGTTGAATTAACATCTTCACTGAGCTATCATCTATGACCCCAAAATCTGTTTTTTTTTTTTTTTTGTGGCTAGTTACAAGCAACCCATACCCTGTAACTCTGTGTATGGATATTTCCATGTTAGTTTACCTTGAAAATCCTAAAAAAAAATTCTTCTGGTATCTTTAGTTGTATGGTAAGACATAAGCTACAAATGTCTGTGATTGAAAATAAGATATCTTGCTATAATGTTATTATGCTAATAGAGAGATATAAAAGCAAACTATGTAAGTCGATACGGAAAGCTGTAGAATATTCTTAAATGCTATGTATTGTTTTGTTATGTTTTGTTATGTTTTTTTATTTTTGTACTTGTGGTTGTTTATGTTGTTTTTAATAAGAAAATTGTTTAATAAAAACTATTTTAAAAAAGAAAATAAGAGATCTTGCAATATTGTATGTACTGCAAATCTAAAGTTGCATTTTTTGCTCATGAACTTTTCTGTTTGTTTATTTAATTTAATTTTTCATTCACAGGGCACCATTCCTGTCAGAGGTCAATGCTGTACACACACACACCCAGTTTATTCCCACAACCATGTATCTCATGAAGAAGTTGGGCAATTATTTATTTATTTTATTTGTCAACAAGTGCAAGGAAACAGGACACATGAAAAAATGGCACAAATAAATGGATATAAAGAAGCAAAACATAGAGCAAAATTAGACAGAGCAACTAACATGCCAACACTAGAGACCCCCAGTCCAATGCCTTAACTGTAATGGTAGCTGTGCTACTGTATCAAGTTGGTAGGTATTTTCTTGACAATTTTAAACCCTTAGAGGAAAAATCTCATTTTTATGTTGTTCAGGATGATATTCCTCTGCATTTTTCTACTTGCTCTTACCTTACATCCAGAGGTGGGTTCCTCCCGGTTCGGGTGAATGAGTAGCGACCCGCTGGTGACGTCATGATGACGTCACAGAACCGGTTCAGTTGGTGCCAGTCCGTGGGTGCTGCCATCTTTTTTTTGGGGGGGGGGTTTGTTTGAGAATTGTTTTTTCCTTCTGAGATTGCGCAGAAGCTGAGTTTCCGGCACTGCACATGAGTCACCATCTTGTTTTTGGCTTTTTTTTAATTTTTTCAGATTTTTCGGGATTGCGCATGCGCGCGCATGCGTGCCCATGAGGCACAGCCACGAAGTGCAGGAGGAAGTGAACCGGCACTGAGGTAAGTTAGAACCCACCCCTGCTTACATCCCATGTGTCCAAAGCTCAGGTGGTTTTGATTTAAACCACTGAAGAAGAAATAAATTTCCATTGCAACGACACCTCTTTTTCCTGAGAATGCCCTGAGTCCTTGCACAGAATATTACACTCTGAAAGTTAGAAAATTAGAACTGCTGGCTACTATGCTACTATGGCATGTTAATGACTTTTTTTTTCCAGACACAATTCAAAACTATAGTTTACCATCATAGAAAAATCTGCAGAAGGCTGGAGGCTCGTATGCTTTCTCTCAACCCTTTATGAAGTTGTGAACAAAATACAAAGTGTTTACCACACCTGATTCTAGCCAAAACTTCCAAGAAAATCCTCTATGGAGTTCAGGTCCATACTTTTAGAAACTGACATCCTTCCAGTCAAAGTTTATCACAGCTATCCTCACAGACCCAAGATACATTTAGAGATGGGCTTGGTCTCCATGAGGGTTTTTTTTTAAGCTTTTGCCTTCTTCCCATCTGTCTCTATCAATTGTTAGAGACCACTAAGTGAACTTGCTTTTAAAAAGTTATTGGCATGCTTCATTTCCTAGGAGTCTAGTTGGAGACCTTTTGCCCATTAGGCTTTAAAAACACTAGTAATACTCTTAAACAAGATGTTTGTTTTAAATCAATACAAGTTTGATTCCTAACCTTACAGCACACAGAGTCTTTTCAAATGGGAATGGCCCAGACTCTTATCTCTGATCTATCAGAGTCCTGAAAGTTCACCAGGTCTTCACTTTGGCCCAGCTGGATGCATTACCTTCTGCCATCAAGATGGAGGACTTCAAAAATACTCCCCTATGTATATGTCCTTCAGAGGACAGCTCAGTCAAGTCCTTGAGATGCAACCTCTTTTATTGCTCTCTAATCCAGAAAACTCTGGATTACTTTTTATACTCTATCCTAAAGAAAAAACAGCTTGACTTCTATCAATTCTCCTCTCTGACCAATGTACAAATATATCTGTACCTCTATATGTACATTCATCTCTCCTTAGTTTTATAAATTATTTTCTTTTTAAGCTTTACATATTCTCATCTTTACCTGTTTTACTTGTATCTGATTACTGGCCTTATGACCATAATGAAGGTTTGATTTGATTAAATTTGGAAATGTTTACTTACTTCTCATTGCATTCATACTCAGAGCTTTGGCTATTAGAATTACATGACCACAAATCACCATTACAACCAGGGTTTTGATCAAGCTGATCACAGTTTACATTAGCCCATGATTTTCACACTGTAGTATAGCAAGACAATTGGATTGAAGTAAAGTGGAAGGAAATGTTTTGCATTCTCTCAGTATGCCTTTACAAGATTGAGGAAAAAAATATAAAATTTTAATCCATAGTTACTGCATCTTTTGCACTTAGCATGTAACATTGGTTTAATGCAGAAGCAACTTTGTATCCATCAGATGATTTAAGCTACAACTCCCACAGTCCCTTGCCACTGCCTGTGCTAACTGGGCACTCATAGGAATTTAAATTCATAAACTTGCTTCAGATTTATGTGTGAAAAGGTCCAATCTCTATAACTTAAACAATTATTGATAAAAAAGCTCTTGTGGAGACCAGGTTCAGTACCATCATAAGATTTAAAAGGTTTTCATCATCAGCTGGTTTTTACACTGTCAAATTGATTTAGTTCAAAGGCAGGAATGCATTCCTTACTAGATTGGGGGGGGGGACTCTATAGCAGCCTTCTGCAATTTGATCACCTCAAATTATCTGGAATGTCCAGATTGGGGAACTGAACCTACAGAAGAAATATATACACTTGCTTCTTATGCTATTGATTTAGAGTGAAATAGAGCTCGTGGAAACCTGGACTGGTTTTTTTTTACTCCTCGCTTACCAGCTGCCTCCTTTTGCGACCATTCAAGGTTATGACAGTTGGGGAAAAGAATCAGACTTGTGACCAATCCTTGTATTTATGACCATCACAGTGTCCCATGGTCATGTGATCACAGTTTGGGCACTTTGCAACAAACACACATTTACAAGTATCACAGCCTCCTATAGACTTATGATCATCTTTTGTGAGCTTCACAACTGGCTCACTACAAACCGAATTAATAGAGGATGCAGAACTGTAATAGCAAGTCACAGTCACATGTCTTGCTTAATGACATTGATTCACTTAACAATGGAAATGGGAGTGACATAAGCCCAACACAGGCACATGAATTTTCACTTAGCAACCATAGTGCTTAGAGATGGAGTTACCAGTTCCAACTCTGGTCAGTGAATGAGGACTACCTATATGAGGATGTGATCACTCTCTTCAACTGTCTAAAGGATTCTCATCTAGGAGCTGGAACTGTCCATTTTGGATAACTGTATTAAATTTTTTTATATTAAAAAAGATTCTAAAATCATAACAGGAAATAATAATTAAGAGAAACAAAAAAAAAGTAAAGAAAGAGAGAACAAAGCCAAAAGTACAGAAAGAAAAATCTCTAAACTGCCAAAGGTCACCCTGAGAGTGAGATGGAAGTACCTAAATTTGATAAATAAATATATAAATACATAAATACATAAAATATAAATAAATTATTCTCTTTTTCTTTTACAACAGTTATAAGTATAAATTTAAACTGACCTCTTACCCTAGGGTTATGACATTATTTTCATTTTTTTTAATTACTATTTTTTTCTAATCATCAAACTCATAAATCATAATTTCATTTTTTTTTCTATCTCACACAAAAAGTCCAAAAGGGGGTTCCAAATAGCATTAAAATCAAACAATGTCTTTTCTCTAATCAAAACTGCCAATTTCGCCATCTGAGCAAGTTCCAGAAGTAGAATTGTTCAAAACTATTCCAAAACACAGGAGCAGAAACAATGGGCTTAAATTACAATGATTTTTTTTCCTGATGTACAATTGGACAAAAACAAAAATGTTCTAATTGGGAAGCCCGAGCAGTTGATTGCTGCAGTGGACAGAGGACTGGAGTAAATGGTTTCTAAAATCCCTTCCAACCCTGTGTGTTATTGTTCTCCGGTTCTTGAAAATGTGCTGAAGACTTATTAGAATGCATCTCTACCCCCAAAAAGAATTGACAGCTACTAAAAATAGGGCTTTTGTATCTCCCACCCCTCCTCAAAAGATGAGAGTGCAAAGCATGCTGTGGAAATACAAAAATGGCTGATGGGGTCATGAGTATCTTTGATGCTCTAGTTATATCCTTCCAGGATGATCTGGTCATAGCAGTCCTTACTTGCAAGGGTCTCTTGTGCAGATCTTGAACTATATGTTTGGAAATAACAGGTAGGGTAAACGACCACTGTCTAGACTGAGAAGTATAGATCATTAAAAAAACAGATGAAAGGTAGCTACATTGGCTTCATTTTTTTTTTACCCAAGCCAAGGTGAGGATTTTGACCTATTCAGTCCTAAGCGGCTTGCCTCTTCTCCTTGTGTAACTTGCTGTCCATCATTCAGTAAATTGGTAGATAGGAAGCTCTTGCACAGATCTGAAGGTTGCTCTCTGACTTGCTTAAAAGAAACTACTGTGATTTTTTTCTCCTTATTTTTCATATTAGCACTTTAAATAACATACAGCTTTGATGGGCCTGGTGGGGGAAACGTGATTTGTAAATATAATAAACGTTCAAATGAATAGATTAGGGGGAGGGGGAGGAAAGAGAAGGGGAGGGGTTCTAGCATGCAGAATGTCTATTAAAACCGAATGAGATTTACATGAGAGTAAAATGGCAAATAGGATTTTACCATGTGAAAATGCACATTTGTATGGACAGCTCTTGTCCACAGCATCCAAAATCTTCTAAAGTAATGTCTGGGAAATCAAGGATTTCTTATACTATAATTACATAAAAATAGCAATCATACTATTATAATATATTATAATTTTATATAATTTTATATATAAAATTATATGAGGACCCAGATTGTTGGGGGCAATATGCTGAACTCTGTAAACCGCTTAGAGAGGGCTGTAAAGCACTATGAAGCGGTATATAAGAAAAGTGCTATTGCTATTGCTATAATATTATAATATATAATATTTTATATTATAATATATAATATATATTATAATATAATATTATATATTATATATTATATTATAATATTATATATTATATTATATATTATATTATAATATATTATAATATTATATATTATATTATAATTATAATATATTATAATCTTACGTAGCTTCATCTCCGGTAATATCACACTACTAACCAGAGCATACAAAACATTTGCCAGACCAATCCTTGAATACAGCTCATCTGTCTGGAACCCACACCGCATATCGGACATAAATACATTAGAAAGTGTTCAGAGATACTTTACGAGAAGAGCCCTCCACTCCTCTACTCGCAACAGAATACCTTACCCAACCAGACTTGAAATCCTGGGCTTAGAAAGCTTAGAACTACGTCGCCTTCGGCACGACCTAAGCGTAGCTCATAAAATTATCTGCTGCAACATCCTTCCTGTCCACGGCTACTTCAGCTTCAACCACAACAATACACGAGCACACAACAGATACAAACTCAAAGTGAACCGCTCCAAACTTGACTGTAGAAAATACGACTTTAGCAACAGAGTGGTAAATGCCTGGAACTCACTACCTGACTCTGGTTTCGTCACCAAACCCCAAAAACTTTACCCTTAGACTGTCCACTGTTGACCTCACCCGATTCCTAAGAGGTCAGTAAGGGACATAAGCGCACCAGCGTGCCTATTGTCCCTGTCCTAATGTTCCCCCTTATCAGTACCCATCTTATGTATATAAACAATGTTATATCTATGTATATTACCAATACGTACTTGACAAAAATAAATAAATAAATAATAAAATAAATTGCTTTGCACTCCTTTCTGAATTAGCCGATCATATTCCAACACCAAGCCCCTTGCATCTTTCAATATGGAGTATGCATAGATCTATATCAACAAAGATCTGCATCAATAACTTCTGTTGGAATTGCAAAGAAAAACAGGGATGAAAAGAGATTCAGATTGAATTGCAAGCACAGAGCTGTAGCAGGAGAAACACAATTGCAAAGCATGGCCTGGCTACTAAAAACAAAAATATATTCAGTAACACACACGTTAATGTGATTGATTAGACACCATCAAGGTCTTGTTGGAATAGCATGGAAGGGGTGTTCTCTGGAATCTGAATGCAGAAAAATGTCAATAACTGTACTGCTTGACTGACTACAGAGTATTGTGGAATTTCATTACAATTTTTCACTCGTTTGCTCCCCTCTTAGGTAGGAAAGTTGAAAATCTGTCTGCAGCTGGCTTTGTTGGTACTTAGAAAATCTCGTGATTCCGGGCAAAATGTTCCAATGAAACTTCAAAAAAAAATTCATATGGTCTGTCTTTGTTACTTACAAAACAGAACAATAATAAAAGAGTGAGCTAGCTAGCTAGGTGAAGAGAAAAACCATAGCCTGCCTGGTACACTTCTTGTTGTGATTTATCTCCTTTGTGGAAAATTAAGTACTGTATTTTTCGGAGTATACGACGCACCTTAGTTTTTGAGGAGAAAAATAGGGGAAAAAATCTACCTACCAGGTATACATCTGGCTAGCGTCCTTAGTCTGGTCAGCTTCAGCACATTATTTTATCCTCTGGTTAGGGCTGAAAAAAATCTTTTTGGGAGGGAATAGCAATGCTGGAGTAGGAATGAAATAAATCCTGCAAGCCGGGAAGATCGTTAGCACCTCCTTAGGGCTGAAAAAACCTTTTTCAGAGGGAATAGCAATGAAAACAAGCCAGGAAGAGCAAGGAAGATAGTTAGCACTTCGTTAGGGCTGGGGAAAAAGCTTCGAAAAAGCTACATTTGGAGTATAAGACGCACCCAAATTTTCGGCCTCTTTTAGGGGGAGAAAGGTGCGTCTTATACTCCAAAAAATATGGTAAGTCAAGATTTCAGACAGATGCAGCTCTGGTTGCAATCAAAAGAACTTTGTTCATTTTTGGATATTTCAGATCCTCGAGTTACGAGATTAAATGTGTTGGGTAATCTCAACTAGAGGCTTATAGTTTCACCCACTAATTTTACTGCCAACCTTCCACACAATTCACTTCTCTTCACCAGTATGTTCAAAAGCTTTTAGCTTCCTCACCAATTAACCATTATGTTCCACCTTAGGTTCTCATAAAAGGCAAATCCCTTACACATGGGCATTTGTGCCTTCATGATTGTAATACCTTAAAAACATCTCTACATCAATGGCTCTCAACGCTACGAACAAACAGAATACTTACTTCACAACAAAGGTCACCAATGCTACGGTATATATGGAAGAAATTAAATAAATAACACTTCCCTCTCTTATACGTAAGAACCTGTAGGTCATTCATGGAAACTAAATAATTTAGAAAAAATAAAGACTTCTCCATTTCAATTAAAATGTATAACTTGATTTCTACTTAACCAAGTATGGATAATCCAACTTTGAAATTATTACAGAAATGGTGAAAAGTGGGCAATATAATATACATATGAATCTGTAAAAAAAGGTTGTTTTACTATCAGAAAATATAGAGCTAAGCACTGTGAAGGCTTTGCAGAAATAAAACCTATTTAAGAATACATGTTCGTACTGTATAGAAGACAGGGAAAACTAGCAACAAAATCTTGAAGTGCTGAATTTTCTTGTTCCAGGTGCCAGTAGCTAACAAGCAGTCAGGCCATTTTTCAAAACTGTCCACTCCATACCTTTATCATCAATCCAATTTCTAGCAGAAAAAGAAGGGGGGTTTTCTTCTTTTCAAGATGGGGAAGATTTATGAACACGCAAAGCCATTGGTCTATCGCTGTTTCCAAATTTGGCTTCATCTCCATTCTCAAGAAAGCAATACAGTATCCATCCCGATTTCTCACCATTATAACATGGCCTTTGGAAAAGGCCTTTATCTATCCCTAAGTATTTATACAATATTCTCTTTATCTCTCCCAAAAGAGCCTTCACTCTAGCCCAGTGTTTTTCATACTTGGCAACTTTGATATGTGGACCGCAACTCCCGGAAGCTGGCTGGGGAATTCAAAGTGTTGAAATCCACACATCTTAAAGTTGCCAAGTTTGAAAAACACTATTCAAGCCAGACTTAATGCCTGGCCATCAAGGGTTTTGGAAGGAAGCTATCACAATCTTCCTTTCCAGGACCAGAGCTGACGATATTTGCAAAATCCAAAACAAAATAAAAGCCTTCCTACTTTCCTCACCATTTTCATTTTGGTGAAAGAGAATTTGCTTCTAAAATTCCTTTCAATAAGAAGATAATGCTCAGATGTTCAGGGTGACCCTCTTGCATTGGTTGAATATCCTGTCTTCACTGTATAACCTCGTCTCCAGTCAGAAAGCAGCATCACAGCATCATGTTGCAAGCTATGCTATGTTTGTATGCTATATTGTGATGCAGGTAGAAAAAAGGTAGGGCTTGTGTCATAATGTTGCAAAAGTGCTTTCATCAATCTAGCCCAGGGGTCGGCAACCTTAAACACTCAAAGAGCCACAATGGTCCTAACCGGAAACCCCCTATTCAATTCTGGAGCCAACCGGAAGTCCACTTCCCCCACCATAGAGTCTCCTCCTAGCGTGGCGTCCTTTTTCCTCTGCCAACCAGAAGTCCGGTTCCCCCACCATAGAGTTTCCTCCTAGCATGGCATCCTTTTTCCTCTACCTGTCCTAACCGAAAGCCCTATCAATAGTGGAGCCAACTGGCAACATGGAGCCGCAGCAGAGGGATGAAAGAGCCACATGCGGCTGCAGACCTGCAGGTTGCTGACCCCTGGTCTAGCCCTTGGTTCTGCCCCCCTGCAACCCTTGGATGCCACTGTCTTCAGTGTACCGTAGCATCTTTGGTCTCTTAAATTACATGGAAGATCATTGATAATTATCTCTTTTGGCTTTTCTGAGAAGGAAGTATAAGCAAGTAGATTACTTAAAAGATGTGTTACCGAAAAAAACAGTAGTAACTCCTGCCTCCAATACCTTCACTTAAAAACACCAACAGAAACTGATAAATAAATCCTAAAAGCCCTGAGACTTCAGTAGAAAAACAGAATCCTATTTCACAGAGGAGAAAATTTGGAAAAGCTGCAAAGTAGATTTCAGCACCGTATTAGGTGATGGATAGCTCCAAGCTACCTGTTTTGGTAATCTTAGTTAGAACACAGTTGAAGGAGACAGTATCCATTTATCATATGAGTGAGTGACCTGAAAAGGTAAATGCAATGTATAACAATAGAAAATCCCTTTTATGCCTGAATAAATCATGCTTGATTTTTTTTTTTAAAGAATACACCCGAACTGATCATTTGAATGGTATGGACAGTATGGATAGTTTTGAGGAACATCTGAATGTCAACAAAGCTGAGAAGAAGATAAACAAAATGAAGCAACAGTCTGACTACCTGGATATGAAGCAAAACAAAAGAGTGAACTGTCCCAAAGGTGCTTTTTCAACTGGACTGTCTGGTTTTTCTTTGAAGACATTTCGCTTCTCATCCAAGAAGCTTCTTCAGCTCTGACAGGATTCCATTCCTCACTATCCTGTCAGAGCTGAAGAAGCTTCTTGGATGAGAAGTGAAACATCTTCAAAGAAAAACCAGAAAGTCCAGTTGCCTCTTGAAAAAGCACCTTTGGGACAACCGTGACCTGGATGACTGAGAATCTCCATAGACAAAAGAGTAAACTAAATCACTTTAGGATCATCCACTACCCAGGTTATTCAAGTATTCAAGTATTCAAATACCAGTAGCTTCTGGTACTTATTATGTAATTTTCTACAGTATCTGAATTCTAGTGGAGTCCAGCTGATTTATAGTTATTAATAACATGTTAAACAACTGTAGCATATTACAAATTACATTTGATCATTAAAACTAAAACAAATATAAATACTAATGGTTCCAGAGTCACTTCCTAAAAGTCTTTGGCAAAAGTCAGAAGTTTTTTCACCCAACCTCTAGAAGGCCATAAGAAACATTTAAAATTATAAGGTAGAAGGCAGCCTTCACCTCCCTCCCAAACATTGGAAAAAACAAAGAGATTTTTTTTTAACATTGATACGATTCATTTATTCATCAGATAGAAATTCTGCTTTTCTTCTAGAAATTCAAAGCATTTTGCATAGCATTCCCATTTCTATTTTTTCTCCCACAGTAACTCTTGATTCTTGGATTCTAGGGAAGGCCTGATCCATGATCATCCAGTTAATTTCCATGGCTAAGTTTTAATTATTGTTTACCACCCAGAGTTTGAGAGGGAGGATATACAAATACCATGTTTTCCCCAAAAATAAGATCCGGTCTTATATTTTTTTGCCACCAAGTGGGGGGGATGTCTTCCACTGACTCATCTTCCACTGACACACACCCCAACAGGTGCCCATTGCTGGCCCACTTCTTCTGCAGAAGCTTGCCGCCGCTCGCACACGTTGCCCCCGGCCTCCGAGGCCTGCAGGAAAGGCCTCTGTACCCGAGAAACGGGCTCCAGATTGACACACGCATCCCCCCTCCAGCCTCATTTCGCCATCAGAGGCCTTTCAGAAAGGGCCTCTGATGGCGAAACTAGGCCAGGGGTCACCATGCGCATCAATCCGGAGCCTGTTTCTTGGCTGCAGAGGCCTTTCCTGCAGGCCTCTGTGGAGAAACTGAGGTGGGGGCAACGTGTGCGAGGGCGGCAAGCAGCCACAGAAGTGGGGCAGAAAGGCGAGGCAGGTGTCGGGGTATGTGCGGCCTGGCTGCAACTGTCCCAAGGTAAGCAGCTCCACCAACACCCATCCCCACCCTTGATTGATTTTTACCCATGTGCCTCGCCCCACCCCGTGCAATCAGTTGCAACGGATTTGCGCAGTCTTAACTAGGGCTTACTTTGGAGGGTAGGGCTTATATTGGGCACACATGTAAAAATCAAGCTAGGCCTTATTTTCGGGATAGGTCTCATTTTTGGGAAAACATGGTATAAACAAACAAACAAACAAACAAACAAGGACAGAACTTGAGCTTCTTCAGTGCTAATTCAACCTTTACACCTCCCTGGCTCACTTTCTATTGTAGAGGAGAGTTGTGCTTATCAATGGTAGAGTTTGCTAGCACCTTTTCTGTCTTTCCTCTCTTTACCTCCATTCCAATTTAAATCCTATAGCAGTCAAGCACTCTTTTAATCTGTTGAGGCAAGCTGTAGTTCAAAATAACCTGTGCTTTTTAATAACAAGGCATTGGGTATAAAAGGGGCTGCAAGATTCCTGATTTCCCATAAAATATAAAATGCTCACCTATAAACTTCATTTATCTCATAAATAAGGTAAGAGCCAAAATCCTAGTGGAAAAAAATATACGGTAGATTCTTGATGTTGATTTATTTATTTTGCCTGTAACATTATTACACAAGGTGAACGAAATCCAAGCAGAGTACAATTTTGAGTACCATATTTTAAAAAAACTCCGCTAACAAACTGGAGTCCTTCCAAACTCCCTGTTCACTTTGGAAAATGTATTTCTCCCAAAACAGGTAAGAAGTTCCACTGACCTTGTCATCCAGTATCCTTTGAGTGACTTAATCGAATGCTCCAATACAAGTCCTGTAGCTTTTAGACCTTTAGTGACATTACAAAATCACTGCAAAGCCCGGCTAAGCCATGCAGCAATTGGAGAGGTGGTAACCCTCAAAACTGCTAGAGCAAACAAACAATGCTATCTTCTATCGAACTTTCTCAAAAATCACTGTGTTGGGAAGTGATTGAACTCCATTTATCTCCCACAGCACTACAAAAAAAAAAAAGACTGAACTCTTCCATCTGGTTTGTTCCAATAAAAAATGTAGTTTGTGCCGGTATTTGACATGCAAAGCTCTTGTGCTCTATAATGCATATTTTGTGTGAACCAGTTGTGTATGTGACTGAGACAAAGCCAAGGAAAATGAAAGAAGAGAGCAAAAAGGAGACACAGGAAACAGCAAACTTAGAAAAAAGGGCAGAAATAATGAAAAGCACTATAAGTAATTCTGCACAGAATCTTATTACAATGGTTTTTAAAGCCTTGAGAATGAATTATTGCTTGCAATATATTTATTATTTAACCTGTCTTTCTTGAAAGGCTAAATCCACATCTTAAGAAATCACTTCTAGATCTTCAGAGTGTTCCTTAAATGCATGTAAAAACGGCAAATTACAGTTTCCCTTAATTGCATATTTTTCCCTCTGAGCCTATCCATTTTCTGTTTTGGGGCTATTTTTCTTCGTTTCATTTTTGTTTTAGAAACTGTCACACACATTTGTGTCCATTTCTGCTATTAGAGGACTGACATCCTTATGGGCAACTGTACTTAATATACATATTTTTACACCTTTCTATAAAGCATGGCTGCATATTATTTTCATGCCTTGCAAAAATAACTCTTGTGGATACTTTTCCTAATATTTGCCTTGTACATCTTTCGATTGGCAAACTCTGCTTCACAGTTTTCCTAAGTCTCTGAAAATTTGCACCCCATTGTTTCAAAGATGGCTATCCTCTTATTAATCTCAGCCCCATTCATCCATCCATCCATTCATTCCTCTTCATTGTAACATGAAAACTTCATGCAACAGCCTCAGCCACAATTCCAACTATACAAACTCCTACCATATTTATCTTTAAAGAAGATCTTGAATCCACTCCCTCTTCCCAAGAAAAGGAAAAATAGATATAAAAACTACTTCTGTTTATCTAACATGACCCTCCTATTTTAAAATTATTGGGATGGGGAAGCCAACTCTATATACTACATCATTTCTCTTTTTCTCAAAACACAATTAGTTTCAATGGCCCCAAGACTACACAACACACACACACACACAAACCCAATATAAAGCAATTCAAGCTCCTCTTCTATGCTGATCTCACATGCTGCCTCTTTTGCCTCAGGGAGCCTTGATCATGATAGATTTTTGTACTAAAAAAAATTATGCTCAGCAGTGGCCTTCTTGAGGTTTCCTCCAACCGTTTCCCACTGTTCCCTTTACAGCTACCAGTTGTCTCCTTAATTCCAGTGGGATGCTTTACTGGCTCTATCAGAACAGTTCTGGCATAAGCAGGTTGGAAAGTGGGAGGAAGTAGAAGGGAGGAGTGGGAACAGCATCTGGTGTTCTAAGCAGACAGGAAGATGGTTCTTTTAAGACAAGGAAAAAGTTGCATTGGTGGATCAGCAGGACACAATTGAATAAATATACAATAACAGCTTCAGATTTTTCTTTCCTTTCTTATTTCATGCACATTTAGCTTAATCCCTCCAGATTTGAGGAGGAGGAGGAGGAGGAGGAGGAGGAGGAGGAGGAGGAGGAGGAGGAGGAGGAGGAGGAATATATGTACAGTATGTGTGTGTGAGAGAGAGGCAGAGACTGAGAGAGATCAGTTTCTCTGAGGAGTTTATTTTATTTGTTTTCCTTTTTCTCAGTGTCTGTCCTTACATAATGCATTAAAGGCTGACTGATGATTGGCATTTTACTTTTACTTGTAAAAATATTAATATGTTTGTTTTATTTTTTTATTTTTTAAGGTATAAACTGAAAGCATTTAGTGCCTGGAAAGAAGAGAAACAAAACATCTTTATCCTTTAAGTAATATGCTTGTCAGCAGAAAATAAAAAGTATGATTTCATACGTTGGTCTGTAAAACAATGCAAACAGATTTCAACAAATAGAAATGCATGTGTATGTTTCTAGATAACGTTTTCAGATTCATTTTTTCTCTTCTTTCCTAACTTTTATGTACCTTTTTCATTGACTTTTTCCCCTTGTGTTTAGCTTAGAAAGACTGGACTCAATAAATCAGAAATTCTTTGGAAACTATTAACTTCTTCCATATCTATCTGTCACAGATGCTAGGAAAAGAAACTTTCAACAATGGCAACCTGATTATAGATTGCTTTTTCTCAAAAGGTTCATCTGAGTCATGGCTTTTTGGTCAGTTCTCAGACTGTTATTACCACTTGAATGTATTTTTTCACCCAATCCTTGACTTATTTCAGTTGGCTGTCCTCTAGATATGCTAAATTGCAACACCCCTGGTTCCAATCAGTATGCCTCAAAGCGGGGCTGATTGTAATTTTGGGTGTTCTAACCAACGTATATAAAGTGAAGAAAGTCATTTTACTCCAGTTATAGAACTGTATGAAACTTCTTTGTGCTGAGCAAGTTTGCCTACAATTCTATCGACAAGTGAACTTATACAAGCAGAGCATGACCTAGAATCCATCTCTAAAGCATGGACTCTGACCCTGCCCCTCTCCCAAAATCTAGCAGCAATGTAGTCTTGTCGACCAAGAAATCCATGTTCTTCTCCTTGAGGTTCTTCAGTACCAACCTCATTTAGTCTATGCTGACTAATAACTGCCAACTTCCAATGGCAAAAGGACAAGCTCAAGATCAATTGAAATTCATTGAACCTTGAGAAGATCCTTCTGGTGTACTCTAAAAATGTAAGTCCACTTACAATTCCCACTGCAGTGTTTTTAGTAACAGGAACTGACAGGGAAATGATTAACTGACAAGTTCATCAATGTTCCCCCCTTTTTTTTGGATTCCCTTCCTGTGGTTCTTCAAGGGAATGAAGAAAATACAAACAAATAACAAATGCAAGTTCAAACAATAATTCCAAGGAGAACTAATTGAGGAGTTAAAATTACTATTTAATATCCAACAGCCTATAGCCAGAAGATGAACAGCAGATAAAAGTGTATCTACTAGTGAGTATTTGAATGATTTGCTGTGGGTCAGCCAGGATTTCTATCAGTAATATTTAACAAGGAGTTGGGAGAAAGCTTACTTTACAATAACTTACTTTGCAATAGAAGTGCTGTTGTATTTCCTAAAGGTTCCTGCAGTAGCATGATGACCTTATGCTAGGAAAAGAGGAAAGTTGTGATGGACTGGTGGAAAAGAGGACTACAGGTAGTCCTCGACTTACAACCGTTTATTTAGTGACCATTCAAAGTTACAACAGCACTGAAAAAAGTGATTTATGACCATTTTTCACGCTTATGATCCTTGCAGCATCCCCGCGGTCACATGATCAACATCCAGATGTTGGCAACTGACATATTTATGAAAGTTGCAGAGAACCACCTTTTGCGATTTTCTGACAAGCAAGGTCAATAGGGAAGCCAGTTTCACTTAACAACTGTATTACTAACATAACAACTGCAGTGACATAACAACTGTGGCAAGAAAGGGTTATGGTTAGGGCAAAACTCGCAATAATTGTCTCACTTAGCAACAGAATTTTTGGGTTCAATTGTGGTCGTAAGTTGAGGACTAGCTATATTATGGAGAACAGACCATAGCTCAGTGGCATATAGACAGAATCATAGGGCTGGAAGGGACCTGGAAATCTTCTAGTCTAACCCCCTGCCCAAGACAGAGTCCTTATACCATCCCAGACAAATGGTTGTCCAAACCAATTATTTGTTTAGCAGAATGATTTGCATTTGGGGAAAAACTGTTCTTGTGTCTAGTTTATTTATTTATTTGTTTATTTATTTATTTGTCAAACATGTATAGGATAGTAGTGGTTTGTATAAACATTAAGTAAAAAGTAACAATAAAAGAGGACAATAGGACAGTAGGACAGGGACGGTAGACACAGTGGTGAGCTTAGGCACGCCTTTTACAGACCTCTTAGAAACGGGGAGGGGTTGACTGTAGACAGTCTAAGGTTAAAGTTCTTGGGGTTTGGGGAAGAAACCACAGAGTCAGGTAGTGCATTCCAGGCATTGATCACTCTGCTGCTGAAGTCGTATTTTCTGCAGTCGAGTTTGGAGCGCTTTACATTTAGTTTGAATCTATTACGTGCTCGTGTATTGCTGTGGTTGAAGCTGAAGTAGTCATTAACAGGAAGGACATTTTGGTATATGATTTTATGAACTACATTTAGATCAGATCGGAGGCAACGTAGTTGTAAATTGTCTAATCCCAGTATTTCAAGTCTGGTGGAATAAGGTATTTTGTTGTGAGCAGAGGAGTGAAGGACTCTTCTTGTGAAATATTTCTGGATTCTCTCAACTGTATTTATGTCTGATATGCAATGCGGGTTCCAGACAGGTGAGCTGTATTCCAGAATTGGTCTAACAAATGTTTTGTATGCTCTGGTTAGCAATGTAATGTTGCCAGAGAAGAAGCTACGCAAGATTAGATTACCAACTCTTAGTGCCTTTTTGGCAATGTTGTTACAGTGGGCTCTAGCACTCAGGTCATTGGATATGAGTACTCCAAGATCTTTGACAGAGTGAGGGTCATCTACAAGTTCGTTTCCTCCAAGTTTGTATTTTATATTCTGTTGTCTTGGTGTGCAGTGCTCTGCTCTATAGCGTCATTTTGAGGGTAGGAGTTGAAACAATTTATGTCCAGGATGCGAGGGGTCAGTAAATATTTTCATGGCCCTCTAGGCAATTTCAGCACAACAACTCCAAGGAAACTAAGAATTCAGATTTGCATTTGTTCAAAAGGACTAGCAAATGGAAATATTTGTTCAAAATAAAGTGTCCCTTTCTAATAACAAATGAAGCAAGGAATGGGGAAATGGCTTCTTTGAATATTAGACCTATAACACATAACATATATCAGCTAGAACTATTATCCTGACAATATTAAGGGGAGCTCTCAGAGAGTAAAAACCAGCTTCTCCTTGTCTAAGTGCAGTTTAGACAGTGCTTATCTAGTCATAAATGGTAAGAAGCAAAAGGTCTACAGTTCAAAGGTGCTTATTCTTGCTTTTATACAAGATACTTTAGGAAAGGAGACTGATTGCCCACCAACCGTCCCTCACACCTTACAAATAATGTACAGGGCTACTATATTTGCATGGAGGCAAAAGAATCCACCCTTGTTGTTTTTTCCAAACCTTTATTGTCCGAGTACAACGTGTGTACAATGAGATTGGCTGAGCCTCCCTTTGTGCACCCCCCCCCACCCAACGCAACTCACAGTGAAAGACAAAAAATCCCTGACCCAGTGAATCCTACTAACAAACATACAATCCTACTACTCCCTGTGAGCTTATTGCACATCGCCCCGGCCCCGCAAGTCAATCCTACTATGTTGTTATAAAGATATTTCCCATTCAAAAGTTTGACAGCCCACGGATAAAAACTGTTCTTCAGCCTGTTTGTGCGGCTGCCTATGCTTTTATATCTCCTTCCCGATGGCAGGAAAATAAAGAAGTGCTGTCCAGGATGTGAGTCGTCCCTGAGGATTTTCTTCAGTTAGTAGAACCACTGAGAGACAAAGACTGAGATTAACTGCAGCTGTTCCATGTCATGCCAATCCTGGCATTCACTTTTTCTTCTCTTATTAAAATTATGGCTGACATTTGCTTAGGTGGGAAGAAGCGCTGTGCGCCTTTCAAGGCCTTGAAATTTACACATTCATACTAGAGAGTTCCAAGTAAGAGAGATAAAGAGTCATTCTACAGAAGTATTTATAACAACAGTACAGGTAGCCCTCAACGTACGACCCCAATTGAGGCCAAAATTTGCTAAATTTGTTAAATGAAACCTTTGCTAAGTGAGTTTTGCCCCATTTTACGACCTTTCTTGCCACAGTTGTTAAGTGAATCACAGCAGTTGATAAGTTAGCAACCTGGTTGTTAAATGAATCTGGCTTCTTCATTGACTTGTGAGATGGTCACAAAAGGAGATCACATGATCTTGGGACACAGCAACAGTCATAAATATGAACCAACTGCCAAGCATCTGAATTTTGATCACATGATTATGGGGATGTTGCAGAGGTCGTAACTATGAAAAATGACCATAAGTCACATTTTTCAGTGCCATTGTAACTTTGAATGGTCACTAAATGAACTGTTGTAAGTTGAGGACTACCTGTAGTTGCTCTTTGTCCAGTAATCCTCGGCTTACAATGAAAACTGAACCTAATCAATCAATCAATCAATCAATAAGAATAGAGCTGGAAGGGATCTTGGAGCAGTGGTGGGTTCCTACCGGTGCTGTCTGGTGCTCCGTCCCGGTAGGGGCCCGCCGATTGTGCAATGTCGGTGCGACGGTTCTGGTGCTTTCTTTGCCGGTCCGTGCGCGCCGTCATCTTTTTTTTTAATTTTTTCACGGTTTTTGGCTCTCTGCGCATGCGTGGAAGTAAAATTGTCCTTCTGCACATGTGCAGAGAAGCCAAAATCGCGTGAGAGGATGCACGCATGCACACGTGTAGTGCACACGCACACGCACATTGCAATGCGCACCGGTAGGAGAAGGTAAGAGGAACCCGCCCCTGTCTTGGAGGTCTTCTAGTCCAACCCTCTGCTCAAGCAGGAGACCGTATACCATTTCAGACAATTGACTGCCCAGTCTTTTCTTTAAAAAAAAAACCTCACAACTTCTAAAGGCAAGCTGTTCCACTAGTTAATTGTCGTCACTGTTAGGAAGTTTCTCCTTAATTCCAGATTGCTTCTCTCCTTGATTAGTTTCCATCCATCGTTTCTTGTCCTGCCTTCTGGTGCTTTGGAAAATAAATTGGCCCCCTCCTCTTTGTGGCAGCCTCTCAAATACTGGAATACTGCTATCATGTCCCTCCCCACAGTCCAGAATGTCCATTGTAAGTCACTGTGGTCATAAGTCAAGTTGGGATCCGATTTAATGATAGTTTTTTCAGTGGTCATTAAGCAATCCAGCTTTCTCAATGGGAGTTTTTTTGCTGCAAATCATGATCACGTGACAGTAAGACATTGCAACTGGTTGTAAATGTGAGCCAAATGCCAAGCACCCAATTGGGATCATGCGATGGTATGACAGTCATAAGTCTGAGTACAGTTTGTAAGTCACTTTTCCCAAGGTTGTTGTAACTTTGAACTGTTGTTAAAATGAACTGTTGTAACTTAAGGATTCCTTGTATTGGTGAACACATATAATAATCTCCCTGAATTTTATTAACCTCTCTCCTGCACAATTTTCTATTAGGTTGACTTCATAAAAGGAGAAAAAAGTGGTATAAATAAATGAAAATAAAAAGGCAACAATAATGATAAGAATAATCAGGAGCATTGGGAGGGGCCAAGATAACATTTGCAACTGCATAATCACACCCTTTCCTTGTTTTGTGCATGTGGGTAACGCTGACCCGCATGCAAAAGAGAAGAATATTGATTCCATATTTGTGACTGTCATACTGATTTTTTTAACACAGACTCCAGCAGATGTCTCTGGAATGGGCATTTGTTTACATAAAGACGCATTCATAAAAATATAGAGAAAATACCCATTCCCCCACACTTATTATGTATTTAAATACACATACACACACACAAACATTACCAGGCATAATTTCTTTCCTCTTACACTAGTTCCATTATTACTTGTGCTGCTTAAAAATGACACAAATGAGTGCTTTTAACTCCATGACAGAGCAGTCTCCTTTTCCTTCGTGGTAGCTGCATGGTTAGCCAAGCCCAAGGGGTGAAAGGAACACTGTTCCTCAACTCCAATCAAGTTATTCACTGGTAGAAAGTTTACAACTCCTTTCCTGAATCTCCCAGCAGCTTGTCTCTGGTTTTATTTCAGGGTTTCAAGTTATTTCCGAGTTACGCGGATTTGAAACAGGCCAAACAAGGCTTATGAAACTAGATAAACAGCAGACAAGAGTAGGTTAGTTGTAAATTTAATAGATTTGAATAAAATCAAAAATTTTGTACTTTTATCATTAGATGCTCAAAAAGCCTATAAACAGTACATATTTACCATATTAAATAGCTTCACATTTCCTGCAAAATTCATAAATGGATCAAGATATTAGTTGATATTTAGATACTAGATATTTAGTTCAGGGGCGGGTTCCTAATTTTTTTTTACTACCACTTTGTGGGCGTGACTTATTTTGTGGGTGTGGCTTGCCGGCCATGTGACCGGGTAGGTGTGGCTTCTCAGACTGCTGAAGGGAGGGGAACTGAGATAGGTCCTGCCGCCCATTCCCCCTCCCCTCAGCAGCTTGAGAAGCCTCGAACGTGCGAAAATGCCTAGGATCATCACCGCGCGTTTGTGGCTTCTCGGACTGCTGAAGGGAGGGGAATGGAGATAGCTCCTGCCACCCGTTCTTTCCACGTCTCACGCGCTCCCTCAGCCATCCTCCCCTGCTTGGACTCACTGTGGGGTAGGAAGGCAGCACATGAGCAGTGCTGGAAACTTGGCTTCTGGGCATGCGCAAAATAAATTTTTAAAAAAAATTTAATTTTTTTAAAAAATGGTGGCGCCCAGGCACCGGCAACCGACCGCACCGGTACTGTGATATCACCAGCAGGCCGCTACCGGTGCTATAGAGTGGACCGCACTGGTAGGAACCCACCACTGATTTAGTTACATCTAAAGTAAAATTTAATGGCATGTTTTCTGCTATTTCCCATTATTTAGTGAATAGGTGTCCATCTTTTTGGCTTGTCCGGCTGGGGTGAGTGAAGAGAGATTGTCTTTAAATTATATGATATAGTTAATATATATAAATCACATAATAATGTTAACAGTTTACAATCTTGTGGGGCTGCATTACTAGCTGTTCAGGGCCACATGTGCCCTGTGGGTCACAGATTGGACACACCTGATACTAGATAAGGATGTTACCCTTGCTTTAATATCTGCATAGAACCTTATACAATATAGGGAGATCTACAGAGTAGTACCTAACTCAGCTGAACACAAATTGGTTTTATTTTCAGATGATATTATTTCTAAACTTCAGATTACTGTTCCAGTATTAATGCAAATGACAGATGCCTTTAGTAAAATATGAGAATATTTTATTAACTGATCCAAATCAGAAGCGATGCCAATAAGTGAAAATTTGGTTATCTGTGATTCATTTAAAGAATATCAATTGCGTCTTTGCACCAAATCCATTAAATATCTCAGTACAGTGAATGCATACCAAAAATATAACTCAGTTAGTGGCATGTAATGTAAATAAAATATATAGAATTTCTTCATATATGTGAGTAATTAAATCTCACCCTTTGGGGAAAGTTGAATGGTTTCCAAATGAATATTATTCCCAGATTAATTTATATTCTGAGAGGAATTCCAGTTCATATATCTGGAGAATATTTTCAGAAAATAAATCTTTGATTAGAAAATTTCTATAAGGTTCTTTGATTTCAAGAATATATTTACAGAAAATACAATTACCAATTAATGAGGGAGAATTCAGTTTCCCTAATCTGGAGCTACATCATCATGCTTATGTATTGTCAAGTATTAAAGTCAAGTATTCTCAGGTATTATTTACTGGAAGCCAACAATTGGTTTCAATTTTATGATTTGGGCAACTTCAGAATATACATATCGTATATGGCTCCTTTCGTTGGACGGACAGTTTTTGTATCACTTGAACTCCAATAGTTCTGGAAACAATTATGTCAATTAGAAGTGAGGAATATGTTGTGATGTCCAATAAAAGTTTTAAAACCTTTTCCCATGCTAAATTAACTTTACAGCGATAGCCAGTTTTAAAAATTAGGGAAAACATGATGATATGAAAAAAAAATTGGATGGAAGTGAGAATATTGACTTTGGACCAACTGATAGTCAATGAAGATGAATATTTAACATACACTGTGTTAAGAAATAAATATCAGATGTAACCAATGGCAATATTTACAGCTAAAACATTTGATAACAATGTTGTTTGGACCAACAGTATTTTCACCGTCTAAGACACATGAAATATTAGAACAACTTGTTAAATCCTTTAAAACTAAAAAAAAATCTTTACTATTAGTTGTTACCAACAAATCAATTTGATATGCAAATACTAAGAAATTAGGGGCATAAAGAATTAGAGGTTCCCATACTGCCAAGACAACAGGAGACCATCTTAAAATTCTATGATTTATAGAACAAAAAAAATAGCATTTAGACTGTATTGGACTGTTATTATATTTGTATAGAAAAATACTGAGTAAAACAGCACTCTGATAGAAATGTAATAAGGATCATGCTTATTTAAAATACATGTTTTTACAATGTTCTGTACTTATTATGTTCTAGGATAAAATAGTGGACTATATAAGTATGACTGTGCAAAAAACCCCTAAAATTTTCAGAGGATAATATTCTCTTGAATTATATGCCTATTACATAAAAATTTTACAACAGGACAACGTAAATGGATTCTCTGTGTCCCTTCTGGAGTCCAAAGAATAATATTGCAGCATCAGAAAGATAATAATAATAATAATAACAGAGTTGGAAGGGACCTTGGAGGTCTTCTAGTCCAACCCCCTGCTTACGCAGGAAACCCTACACTACTTCAGACACATGGTTATCCAACATCTTCTTAAAAATGTCTAGTGTTGGAGCATTCACAACTTCTGGAGGTAAGCTGTTCCACTGATTAATTGTTCTAACTGTCAGGAAATTTCTCCTTAGTTCCAAGTTGCTTCTCTCCTTGATTAGTTTCCACCCATTGCTTCTTGTTCTACCCCCAGGTGCCTTGGAGAAAAGTTTGACTCCCTCTTCTTTGTGGCGACCCCTGAGATATTGGAACACTGCTATCATGTCACCCCTGGTCCTTCTTTCATTAAACTAGACATACCCAGTTCCTGCAACCGTTCTTCATATGTTTTAGCCTCCAGTCCCCTAATCATTTTTGTTGCTCAGATAAATGCAAAGTCCCATTTGCTCAATAGATTGAACATCTGCTTATACTTACCATCTATGAGTGGATTGCCTATAGATGTAGATGTATAGATATACAACTATAATGAAATATGGAATTCACTTATAAACGACTAGCACATATGTGCAAGGGGAACCTTTACCATTTATATTAGAAATATAAATGCACTTGAATAATATTTACATTTGATGACAATAAATAGAATTATATCTGTTAATTGTTTATAATTATGTTTCCTTTTTCTGTGGTTTTCTTTTTGCACTATTAAGGCACTTTTTAAGCTTTTTTGTTGGGAAAGTATGAATTTGCATTGTAACTTTCTTTGCATTTTGCTCTTTTTCTTTTTCTGGTACTATTAAAGAAAAGAAAAAATAAGAAACAAGGCTAGTTGGAGCCATATGGGGCAGAAGGTAGGAAGGAACAGGAGACTCCACAAAAAAATGTCATCATCATAATTGTAATTTAATAATCAATCCGAGCATGAGTCAGGGGCAGCAAAGCCCAGAGAAATAGAATCTGGATCAGCAAGAATATTAGAAGCGCTTAATAGTGCTTGTAATCACCTGGTAACTCCTAATTGTGGCCAGTCATGGGACTGAACTGTGGTGCCAGCTTACAGTGTTGGGCACTAGATCAGTGTTTCTCAACCTTGGCAGTTTGAAGATGTGTGGACTTCAACTCCCAGAATTCCCCAGCCAGCGCTGGCTGGGGAATTCTGGGAGTTGAAGTCCACACATCTTCAAACTGCCAAGGTTGAGAAACACTGCACTAGATGGTAATATTCACTCCTCAAACAGCTCATTTGCAGAAAAAAAACCAATGGACTGAGAACAATGCACATCTATTGGAAGCTTCTGAAGCTTTGATTAAAAAAAAATGCTTCAAGCATTATAAACTTTGCTGACTCCCTGCCATCCCAGAAAAAGACAGAAACAAGTAGCATATGGCCCCCTTTGAAGACAAAGAATCCAATTCTTTTTGCCCCCAAAAGCAAGAGGCAACTTCTTCCTTTCCCCCACTGTCATCGCTGAGGATCTGCCACAGATGTTCCAGGAAACCTGTTCTCTCCCTCCCTCCTTCTTTGCCTTCTCATGGAGGAGGGGGCAAGAGTACTCAAACTACTTCAGGTGAGCAAGCTCACAGCTTGTGGAAGTGTTAATTAGAGCTAATTAGATCCCTGATTAACCTGCTTTGGCATTTAAATGACTAGTTTCATTTGTCCTGTCCTTGAAAGCAAAAATTGCCTGAGTTGGTGTATATATCCCTCTTCCCCCCCTCCATATGCATATATGCAGATAGAGATGATAGATGATAGATAGATAGATAGATAGATAGATAGATAGATAGATAGATAGATAGATAGATAGATAGATAGATAGATAGATATAGAAAGACAGACAGACAGATTGTTGTATACAAAAACAGTGAATTTAACTATACTGAATTTTATATATATATTTCAATGTATGTAAATTCACTGTTATACAGACAACAGCTAAAATGATGATATACATATATATGATGAGATATATTATAAATTATATTTATATTTATATTTAATATAAATTAAATATTATAATACTGTTGTGAGGTCCACAGTAGACAGTTTAAGGTTGAAGCTGTGAGGGTTTGAGGATGTAACAACGGAGTCAGATAGAGCATTCCAGGCATTGATCACACTGTTGCTGAAGTCATATTTTCTGCAATCGAGTTTGGAGCAGTTTATCTTGAGTTTGTATCGATTGTTTGCCTGTGTATTATTGAGGTTGAAGCTGAAGAAGTCATTGACAGGTAAGATGTTGTAGCAGACAATTTTGTGTACTATGCTTAGATCAGACCGCAGGTGGCGCAGTTCCAGATTGTCCAAGCCCAAAATTTCAAGCCTGGTGGCATAAGGGATTCTATTGTTAGTAAAGGAGTGGAGTACTCTTCTCGTGAAATACCTCTGGACCCGCTCAATCGTATTAATGTCTGATATACAGTGTGGATTCCAGGCAGACGAGCTGTATTCGAGAATTAGTCTGGCAAAGGTTTTGTATGTCCTAGTTAGCAATACAATGTTACCGGAGAAGAAGCTTCACAAAATTAGGTTAACAATTCTTAATGCCTTTTTGGCAATGCTGTTACAGTGAGCTCTGGGGCTTAGATCATTTGAGATGAGTACTCCTAGGTCCTTGACAGAGTGAGGGTCATCTATGAGGTCGTTTCCGCCCAACTTGTATTTGGTGTTCTGATTTTTATTGCCAATGTGTAGGACAGAGCATTTATTAGTTGAGATTTGGAGTTGCCAAATGCGTGACCATTCTGACATATGGTCAAGGTCGCTTTGTAGGGCAGCAGCATTGTCAGTGGTGTTAAATAATTTTACATCATCAGCGAAGAGGATGCAGCTGCTTTTAATATGATCACATAGGTCGTTGATGTAAAGCAGAAAGAGTGTTGGTCCTAGCACGCTGCCTTGGGAGACACCGCTGTTAACTGGTGCCGGATTTGATAGGGCCCTCCCTATTTTGACTACTTATTGCCTGTTTGACAGGAACACGGCTATCTATTTGTGCAGTGATCTGGAAATGCTGTAAGAACTTAGTTTTAACAGTAGTTTGTTTGTTTACTGGTTTCAGGCATTTTTCAGCAAAAAAAAACCCATTCTGAAGAATGGTTCATACTTATGATGGCAGAACATGCTTAACAGTTGTGATGATTTGTTTAATGATGGTGGTGATTCACTTAACAACTACTGCAAAAAGTGTAAAATTGGATCAAATCATGTGGATGCCTGAACTTACGCTCATAACAAGTTAAATCCAGAAATCCAATTGTGGCCATAGATTGAGAACTATTTGTATGTTACAAAAGATAACCTTAATAGTAAGCAATATTACTTAAACCACTTCACAGCCCTCTCTAAGCGGTTTACAGAGTCAGCATATTGCCCCCAACAATCTGGGTCCTAATTTTCCTGACCTTGGAATGATGGAAGGCTGAGTCAACCTTGAGCCAGGGAGAATCGAACTGCCGAACTGCTGGCCGCCGGCACTCAGCAGAAGTAGCCTGCAGTACTGCATTCTAACCACTGTGCCACCATGGCTCCCACTGCACCGCAACGCAAGTGGTGCTGCTCTTTAATATTTATAAGTTTAAAACTATGACATACAGACATACATTCTCTCTTGTAGCAATGGACATGGCATGCAATCTCAATTGTTTTGGAGAACAAAATACTACCACCCCATATAACATTAAAGGTTAACATCATCTATTTCCCCTTATAAGAATAGAAATCTCTTTATCTGTAGACAAATAATTGGGGATTTGGTAACACTTTTTCCAACTAACATTTTAATAAAACGTTTAGCACTAATAAAATTTGTTAAGCAGGCAACTGATTTTTTGCAACCATAGACTAACATTCCTCTCCCCTTAGAGGCATCCTTGTGTCGAATGGTGGCCCCTTCCAGCCCATGACCATCACATGTGGAAGTCCAGGTGGTCACTCATAACCAAGCAATCCCTCAACAAGTTACAGGATACTCTGTTTCAGATGTACCATCTACATTTTATCCACAATCCATGGCTTGTCCTTTCTTTACAGGCAAAGCCTCTTTCTCCTTACAGATGTTTTATTGTGAATTCCAAAGCAGGATGCCAGGAGGCTTCAGCAGCCACAAGCCATTGCCATAACTGCTACCTTGCTACATTTCCACTTCCCAACTTCCTTATTTTGACATGGATCAAACTGGATCCCAGCACAGATGCTGCTCTTTTAATATTTATAAGCTTAAAACTATGACATAGAGACATACAGTCTCTCTTGTAGCAATGGATGTGGCATGCAATCTCAATTGTTTTGGAGAACAAAATACCCCACCCCCCAAGTACTAACTTGGATAATTTTATTGGCGGGAAGGTGTGTTGTATAAATGGTTTGAGAAGAGACTACATTGCATAATTGACTATGGAGATTCTCCTCCTCAGGGATCACTGAGATAGAAATACAGACTTACAACAGCTCTGCTCTGCTGAAGCAATTAAGCTTTTTCACTTTTTCCTCCCCCCACTCCTTTGTGTGTGATTTTTACCTTACCATGTTAGCTCTGAAGAGAAAGCTATAGAGTGATTCAGTCAAGATCCAAATGCAAAGAGTGCCCATTTTATCGTCTGGAAAGACACTAAATAATAAATTATTCAATTGCATAGCTAAATGTCTATGGAGATTCTCAGTCATCCAGGTCATAGCTGTCCCAAAGGTGCTTTTTCAAGAAGCAACTGGACTTTCTTGTTTTTCTTTGAAGACATTTCGCTTCTCGTCCCTGAAGCTTCTTCAGAATTGAAGGGTGAGAAGCAAAACAATAAACAAAATTATTCAATTATTTACTTTTTTTAAAAAAAGAATTGCAAATAGAGAGGAGTACTTCTAAAAGTTCACCTTGCTTTTCTGACTCAGGCATTGCCTGCATTCTCTAAAAGAAATGCTCGTTTTAACTTTTCAAAACAGAAAATGTAAATAAATTAGACGTTAAAAACTAAATTTAAATTACATCTCTATGAAGTCTCCTATTGTCATTTTAAAACAAAGTAGTCGTGCTGCCACATCTTTTTAGGGAAGGATATACAGAAAGAGATGAATAGGAGATATCATCCTTTTGCAATGAAATTTATAATGTCATGCAGGGCAATCAATGCATTTTTGGCTGAAAACACCCAAATGCAAACTAGATGGGAGTTTTCTAAATCTCTTTGCTGTCATCTAGTGGCTGTCCAGATTTTTGAAGTACAAATCTGGGAAACTTTCTATCATGCTGACCAACAAAATTAATGAATCTGGCTCCATAAAGAACATACAGAGTTTTCAGCACCACAATATCATAGCAAGGTTTGTTTAAAAATATGATTACCTAATTCTTCAATCCTTATACAGGTCCGATAACCTTCTCTGTATTTTTTTAAGTGAAGAAAATCTTTACAGTATATGGCCTGCCATGAAAGCTATCTATAGTACATCTCTCCTATAATGGCATGTTTAACTGGCAATGGGTTTTCACTTTACAACAAAGATTCAAGAAAGAGGTTTCAGTCCAATAAAGATTGTCCTATGAGTAAGAGGGAGGCTACTTTCACAAGTCGCAAGTCTACAAGTCCCAAACTATCCAGATCAGCAAATTTCTTCCATACTACCACCACTAATAAATCCAAAGTTCACTTCTTTAATGATAGTAGCCTATTTAGAGAACCTTAGGATCTATCTCATAGTCTATTGTAGAACATAGAAGATCATGTAAAGACAGAGGTGTCCTATAGTTACATTAATTCTTGTAATTAAATTTGTATTAGATTGAATGAAATCAAAGGCTTTATCTTTATAATTGTCTATTCCACCTACCTGCCGGAGGTACAATACAGTACATATTGCAATTAAAACCTCCATTTAATAGGGTCGCATTTAGAGAACTTCAGACATACCCATCCTCAAATGACTCCAGAGTAGTCTGAAGAAATCACTTATGTTTAAGTCATTTATGTCAATTTACATCATTTGCATAACAACATTGTCATGTAAATAGCATAACACAACACAAAAGATGTCATTACAGAGATGGGGAAAAAAGTGCTTCCAGATTTAATGGATATTCAGGAGTAGTATATGCAGCTTCCCCCGTATGGTACATTAAATCAAGGGTTTATTGTACTGCACTGCATGCTGCTAATATGAAGCAGTCGTATGTTCATACATATCCATCATACTGGCTCCTTTGGGAATCAACAATATTAGGCAAGCATTTTGTGAAAGAGTAAGCCAAAAAAAAGTGTAGACATAATATAAAAAGAAAAAGACATAAAACTAGTTTGTACCAACACCAAGAAAAGTGTATGGAAAAACAATGGTAAATTGATTTATTGCTGAGTTAATGTAAAGTGAATATGAAATTGAGCGATCAGTATAAAAAAAGGTGCATTAGAATAGTTTGTTCATACACAGAGACTAACTTAGAATTAGATTGCAAAACAAACATTTGAAGAAAATGTGAATGGGGTAAGAGGAAGAAAAAGAACAAGAAACATAATTGGTTAGAGTTGGTGAGATCCTGGGGTGGAAAGATGGAAGTTTTAAAGAACAAAAGACAATGAAGGAAGTGATAAAGAGGTATGGGAGAAGCAAGGATTGGTTGCCAGGATAGAAAGATATGGAGAGAGAGAATGACTGATATTGGCATAACCTAGTTTTAACTAGGTTTCCTTTTTCTTTTTTCTTTTCCTTATCTCTTGGCTGTAATTTCTTTGGCTTATAATGTTATATTCTATTTCTGAATAATTTTACTTATCCCATTTTAAGCAAGAATAATAGAACAGAACAGAACAGAAATATTTTATTTGGCCAAGTGTGATAACATTAGACAAATTCCACAAAAGGAATTTGTCTCTGGGGCAGAAGCTCTCAGTGTACATGCAAAGCAACATAATAATCATAATCATAATACCAATAGGAGGGAGTAGTAAAGAAGATAAAAAGGATAACAATAATACTACAGCCATACAACATGGGTAAATATAAATAGACATTAAACAGTACTATGAGAATTATGTGTTCAGCAGAGTGGTGGCATGAGGGGAAAACTGTCCCTGTGTCTAGATATTTTGGCATGCAATACCCTGTAGCAATGTCCCAAGGAGAGGAGTTGAAGCAGTTTATGCCCAGGATGTAAGGGGTCTGTGGATATTTTCTCAGCCCTGTTTCTGACCCATGCAATATACACATCTTCTATGGAAGGCAGGCTGGTTACAATTGTTCTTTCTGCAGTCCTAAATATTCATTGGAGTCTGTACCTGTCCTGTTTGGTTGCTGTTACAGCAAATATAGCAGTTATAGAAGTACAAATGACAGACTCAATAATTTCTCTATAAAACTGCATCAACAGCTCCTGGGGCAGTCTGAACTTCCTGAGCTGACACAGGAAGAACATTCTTTGTTGTGCCTTTTTAATGGTGGTTTTAATGTTGGGTGTCCATTTCAAATCCTGGGAGACTACGGAACCCCAAAACCTGAAGGACTCTACTGCTGATACTGTGCTGTCAAATAGAGTAAGAGGTGGTAGAATAGAAGGATTCCTCCTAAAACCCATTCTCATCTCTACATTTTTAAGCATATTCAGCTCCATATTCAGTTGCACCACAGGGCCAGTTGTCCAACCTCCCATTTATCTGCAGATTCATCACTGTCTTGAATGAGACCAATGACTGTTGTATCATCTGCAAAATTCAGTACTTTAACGGAGGGTTCCCTAGAATTTGTATATAGGGAGAAGAGCAATGGAAAGAGCACACAGCCCTGAGGGCACCTGTGCAAATTGCCTGGGTACTAGATGTAATTAAAACTCTTGAGTGAGCAAATTTGACCATTCTTTTACATTTTATTTTTTTCAAATCAAATCTCTGATCCTGTTTTAAAGAAACATGTTAGATTTGTTATATGCTTTTTTAAGTGAACATTCCCTTCCCTTCTGTCCTGCCAGAAATAAGGGTCAGCATTAGGGACACAACCACCCTCAAGCAGCTTCTTCTCTGGACAATGGATACGATTGGAATGGGACAACTCGCTGTGGCCAGCTCAATGCAACCAAGTCACCTCTTCCAACTCACCACCTCCAAGTAGCTGCAAGACAACTCCAAACAGCCATCTTGCTATGGGGACAACTTGCTCCAGGCAGTTGGAGGGAGAGCTGGTGGGCAGACAAGCGGTGGCCAGACTGGGGGCTTCCCATTTTCACCCATCCCCCCCACCACTACTGTGATGACGCCAAGCTCCAGGCCAAAGAGGCTGGGGACAGCAGCAGCGGAGGTGGGCGGGAGGGTGGAACAGGCTGTGGAGAGGTGACAGTGGCTGGGGGCATCCCATTTTCATTAATACCCACACCACCATCCCCGGCTTCTTCGGCCCAGAGCTTGGCATGGCAGCAGTGTTGGCAATAGCGGGGTGTGTGAAAATGAGATGTCCCTGGCCAGTGCTGCACTCTGCCCACTTGCTGCTTTGCCTGCCTGCCCAACTCTCCCTCCAGCCACCCGCTGCGCATTATCCCTATGGCGAGTTGGCCATGTGAAATTGTCCTGAAGTGACTTGGTGGCAGCGAGCTGGACGTGCTGAACTGACAGTGGCAAGTTGTCCTAGACCCAGACTCAACCACCCTGGGTTTTTTTCTCAATCTCCCAAGACTCTTTGATCCATCTTTATAGATTTAAGGGACCTCCATCCTTTTCTCCAACAGGTATCCCCATGGATGAGACAGGTGGGAGAATTACTGCTATGAGATAGAAACTGTGTTAATCGTTTAAATAAATAAATATATTTTTTAAAAAATAGTATGTGATTTTATATGCATCTATGTCTAGGAAAATAAAACATTGCAGTGTTTTCCCAAAAGATTCCCAAAAGACTGCAGTTGATTTTTTTTCAGAGTGATTTACATTAGGTTACTTCAACCCATTGATTTGAAGCATGACTTAAACTTCAATTTTATGTACATTTACCAGAGTGTAAATCCTATTTAAATCTTTGGGCTTATAACTTTTGGGTGCACTTGAATAGGTATCCATCTTTTAAGATTTAGAGACTTCTTTTTACCTATTTGAGGTATTAATATATGCACATACTGTCAATAAACCTCACAACAAGTCTGTCAAGTTCACCAATAACATTGACACATTGCCTGAAGGAAGGCAAAAGTCAGAGGCTAGCAACTTCCCTATAATCATTGTGTGTAGGCTGTGGCGAGTGCTATGCACCATGATTCTTTTTAAAGTTGTATTTGCAGGCTATGTGTATCAATAATGTGTTATGAGGTGTATTTGTAATTGCCTGATGTGAACACTGGTCCTTGAAAAGGAAATGGTGTGTGTCTAAGTGCAGGCAAAGCTATTTAGAGTCAGGACAATGCAGCTGCTCTCGCTGGGATCAAATTAGATCTTTTGGAGTTTGGTGATTTAAAGAGGAAAGATTAAGAATAATCCATCTCAATTTCCTTGGCTCTGAAGCAGTACTTAGAGAATAGAAGGTGATTTCAAAGCTCATCTGTCCCTGCAAAGCACAATGTGTTCCCTACCATCATCGCCACCTTCTTTCCAAACAGCTTTTCAATCAGCTTTATATTGTTGGACTCTCCAATGTCAAAACAGAAAAGGAAACGTGAAAGAGGGAAAAGTTCACAGCCACAATGATATGGTGGCATCAATCATTTCACCTTTCCTGTGATTTGATACAATCTTAAAAGAGCCTGCTTTCAGGGCCAGATCTGTCTTCTATCATTTTTGTCTTCCTGCTGGGAGCTCCTTTAAGCCAACAAGGGCTCAGTCAGAGCAGGATGGTAACTGCCCAGCACAGGTTGACCCAGAGATAATTTGGTTTTTTAAAACTCCTACTGCAATCAATGAAAAAGACATCCATTATAATTTTATGTGAACATTTTGTATGGATTTCAGGGCATTGTTACATAACAAGCATTCTGCCTGTCTGCTTCTGAAGGACATCTTTCACATATCATATCTGTTTCAATCTCAGTCAATCTCCACGGATTCAAAAGCACTTTGCTAACACAAACCATCCAGGCAGGACATTTATTTCTTCCGAACAACAAAGAATCTATTTAGATGAAACTATTTAGCTAGAAATCAACTTTATCACAGAGTCCTGATAATAAATAAGCATTTTGGGCAGTTCTGAAATCAGGATAGTGAAGTATCTTTACTGACCAGTTGGCCACCAGTTGGTTATCTTAATGTAAACTACAAGATTATCTCATCTTCTCAAAAAAACAATATGCAAAATAGTAAGGATTTCAGACTGTGAATGTTGGTCAAGCACTTTACTCCAGTTACTATAAAGACAACTCTTAAACTAGGGCAATCCCTGAGCCATATTTTTTTGTTTTTGAAGATCCTGTAGGGTAGGGGTGAAACTGGCAGCCCAAGGGCCGGATGCATCACGTGTAGGCCATGCCCACCCTAGCTCCGCGAAGACAAAAACACCATGATACATCATGTGACATCAACATGATGCGGCAAGTTTGATACCCATGCTGTAGGGAGCCAAATCTTCAGGTTCCTGTTGCTCAAATTCAACAATATGTTGTTGGTTGTTCTTGATATTCTCTTCACTTGAAATTAGAAATAGAATAGAAACAAGAAACTGTTAAGGAAGAAATCACAAGACTGGCAGAGCAAGCTACTATAATGTGTGTGAGAAAGTGTATGCAGATAGATAGACAGACGGACAGATGATTGATATGCATTGGTAGATGGAGGGCAGGAGAGAGGGAGAAGAGGAGGGAGAATAAGATCCAGCAAATGCCACCCTCTCATGCACTGATTATGTCACCTAACCTAGTAATGAAAAGTTTGCAGGAAAACAATCAAATTCAGACCTTACTAGTTCAACCCCGAACCACATAGCACAATATTCTGCACACTGCTTTCATAATATCCTTGGGGAACAAAGGTAAATGCATACTAATCTCCAGGTAAAGGCAACTAAAAATGGAGAATCCAGGTGTACAGATGTAAAGAAGGAAGCTGAGTACCAGTCCACCAGAATGAAAAAGGTTCCATCTGGCAGAATTTCAGACAGGATCATACTATTTATTTATTTATTTATTTATTTATTTATTTTGTTATTCTTATATGCCGCCCAACTCCCGAAGGACTCAGGGCGGCGTACAACAAAGAGAAATACAAGAATAAACAAAATTTCATAAAATTAAAAAAAACAATACAAAATTTAAAAACAGTATAAAAGCAACAACATCCATTCAGCAACATACATACTTGGGGGGTAAGCTCGAGTGGGTTAAGCTGTCCCCCCCACCTGCAGGAAGAGCCATGTCTTAACCGCCTTTCGGAAGGCCAGCAGAGTGGGGATAATTCGGGTCTCTGGGGGGAGCTGGTTCCAGAGCACGGGGCCAGCCACAGAGAAGGCCCTCCCCCTGGGGCCCGCCAGCCGGCATTGCTTGGCCGACGGGACCCGGAGGAGGCCAACTCTCTGGGCCCTTCCCGGAGGGAAGTATGAGGCAGAATGCGGTCCCGGAGATATCCTGGTCCTAAGCCATGTAGGGCTTTAAAGATGGTGATCAACACCTTGAATTGGACCCGGAGACCGATGGGCAACCAATGCAGCTGGCGGAGTATCGGTGTCACGTGGGTGTACCTTGGCACACCCACCACAGCACGCGCAGCCGCATTTTGCACCAACTGAAGTCTCCGGATACTCTTCAAGGGTAGCCCCATGTAGAGCGCGTTGCAGTAGTCCAAACGCGAGGTGACAAGGGCATGAGTGACCGTGAGTAAAGCCTCCTTCTCCAGATATGGCCGCAGCTGGTGCACCAGGCGGACCTGTGCAAAGGCCCCCCTAGCCACAGCAGAAAGATGATGGTCTAATTTTAGCTGTGGATCTAGGAGGACCCCCAAGTTGCGGACCTGGTCTGAGGGAGTCAATTTCGCACCCTCGAAGACCAAGGAGGGACAGTTATCATGGTCCTTAGGAGGCATTATCCACAGCCACTCGGTCTTGTCGGGATTAAGTCTGAGTCTGTTCCTCCCCATCCAGATCTTAACGTCGTCCAGGCATCGGCACATCACATCAACTGCCTCCCTGAAGTCAGACGGGGTGGTGATGTACGGCTGGGTGTCATCAGCGTACTGATGGAAACACACCCCATGTCTGCGAATGATCTCACCCAACGGTTTCATGTAGATGTTAAACAGGATGGGCGAGAGAATCGACCCCTGGGGCACCCCACATGATAGGGGCCTAGGGGACGATCTCTGCCCTCCTGCCAACACCGACTGCATCCGATCGGCGAGATAAGAGGAGAACCACCGCAAAACGGTGCCTCCCACTCCCAACTCGCCGAGCCGATGCAGAAGGATACCATGGTCGATGGTATCAAAAGCCGCTGAGAGGTCAAGTAGCACCAGGATGGAGGAGTTCCCCCCATCCCGGGCCCGCCAGAGATCATCCACCAGAGCGACCAAGGCAGTTTCTGTACTGTAGCCGTGCCTGAAACCCGACTGATAAGGATCTAGATGATCTGTTTCATCCAGGAGCTGCAGAAGCTGGGTCACCACCACCTTCTCCACAACTTTCCCTAAAAAAGGTAAGTTGGAGACTGGACGGTAGTTCTTCAAATCGGCTGGATCCAGGGAAGGCTTCTTCAGGAGGGGTCGCACCACCGCAGCTTTTAATGACTGCGGACTACTAGGATTGGCAACAGCAGGAAAAATAGGATATATGGCTTTGTCTATAGCTCTGAGATTCTGAATCATCAGAAAAACGGGTGAGAGCTAAGATTCTTTACAGGTGTTACAAAGGCTGGAAAATTCAAATCAAAATCCTTTGTTTTAACAAGGACTAGATGATTGGACGAATGTCCTCTGTTGCTGTTTGTCTAAGAGCTTATTGAAGTACCTGTGATAATGAAGAAACAGATTTTAATTGGCCATGAATTGGATCACAATTTAATCAGTCCACAATAGAATTTTGGTGTTGCTGACAATTCCTTTGGGATGCAATGCAACAAAGGCCTAGCAATACACTGTCCCTTAAAATAAGACACGCTATTAAAATCCTTTTCATCAGTTGCCACTAAGGGCCATTCCCAACATTACCATCACTTGATTATGATCTGTAATGGAACGTCGGCCACAACTGCAGGATGAAGCAGCTCTTTCCCAGGGCACAAGAAGCAAAGAAGCTTGGAATCTTTGATAGCCAGAAAGAGAGTGAAGGTGGACTCCTTGTAACAGTTCGCAGGGTATATCTACCAGTTATGCAGATAAGTTCTTTGATGTGGCAAGATTTCTGTCTACAGGGGAGCAACAATAAACATGTTATTCTTGGTTCCTTGGTCCTGGCATAATCCTCTTTATAGGGAATATCCATAAAAACGCTATTAGAGGTGTCATGTAGCATATTACTCACTTTGAGGGGGTCCTTGAAGCTCTCTGAGCTTGCTTGTTTTCTTTCATAGAAATTGTTATGACCCAGATAGTCAAGGTAAGGCAGGTCTCTAGAGAGTCCTTTATTGCTGTAAGTAAACGTTCCAACAAACAGCCCTCTAACAATTGGTAAGCTCTACCCCACGCTACCCTGAAGGCAGCCACCCCCAGTCCCTCAAACAAGAACCCATATATAACAAAGAAAGTCCAGAGTAGAACCACACTCACAGAGCAAGGTCCAGGGTCCCAAATCCAGTCCACCCAGCCAAGCAAATCTACGAGGCAAACTGTAGTCCACAAGGCAAAGTCAAGGCACAAGACAAAAAACAGGGCAAAGACAAGGTACAATACAAAAGGCAATTCTCAAGGCAAGGAAAAAGGCAAAAAGCAATCCTCAAGGCTAGGCAAAGCAAAAGGCATGAGTCAAAGCCAGGGGAGTGTAAGCCAAAACAAACAATTGTTCCTGACAAAACTAACTCCCCACAGCTTCTCCTTAAGTCAATCTACTCCCAGTGTTTCCTGTGAGGAGGAGTGGGGTGACCTTCTCCTGAGTAGCCTTGCAGCCCGTCTCTGAGCTTCCTACGCTCAGCTCTCTGTGCTCTTGGATCAAGTGGGGGAGGCAGCTGTTCCTCATCAGAGGGGATCTGCTGCCTATCAGCACCAGTGCCTGTCAACAGCCAATCCTAACTCGTGTCTGTGAGGGCAGGCAGCTCTCCATCCGGTCAACCATCTCCCTCAATGCTGAGGGGCCTGGGACAGCACTGACCACAGCCCTTGGCCTCTTCAAACATGCCAAGGGAAACATCAGACAGTCCCAGTTCCTCCTCCTCCTCCTCCTCCTCCTCCTCCTCCTAACCGAGCTCTGATGGGGTCATGACAGAAATAGAAAGCAAACCTCACTTTCTTGTAGCATTAAAGATTTTACCTAGATGGGTAATGAAACATCTGCAAGAAAACAACCAAGTCAGAGAGCACCAAGGACCCCTCATTTCAACCCTGAGCTACAAATATTCTCCTTTATTAATATCCACTTAACACAATAGATCTATTCCCAAAAAGATTAACATATATTTTAATTCCTAAGAGAAAAGAATGGGAGTCATATAAGGGTCCTTTGGTCACTGATAGCTGCTCAATTTCTCTGTGGGAAATCAGGGTCCCAGGAATGTCCATAGCAAAATGGGTAGCAGTAGCAAGAAGAGCACTTAAAAATCCTTTGATGCTATGATCTGTCAGCTTCTGTATCCACTAGGAAGGAAATGGATTTCCCATCTATTTCTAAAACAACATGTGACTGGAGAGAGAGAAACACATAGAAACACACACACACACACACACACACACACACACACACACACACACACACACACACACACTACTCTTTTCACGGTACATAATTTAAAGCAGGAATTGAGAACAATTAGCCTTTCGTGATATGCATTATAAAGTTCTCACTCAAAGTTAGGAATTCCCTCAAGCACCTTTTTTGTCATTGTTTACTTAGAATTACTTTTGGCTGTTTTCAACTAATAAAATTGCTGATATCTCACAACTTTACAAATAAGATACCCACAGCACTGGATGGATCTCTGAGCCAATGGGAGGCAAATAATATAAACATAATAGATCCCAATCAGAATTTTAACAAATTCAGAATTCAGGCCTACACTTTTTTGTTCAGAACCAAATATTTAGCCTAGTGTATCTCTATGTTTAACCCTGTTTTGCTAAAATCACCCAAGCAGAAAGTTTAAGCTTCTGATTAGCGTCATTCATGGGGAAGAGCAAAAAAGTCAAAACAGCAGCTACAAGAGTACAGCCAAGGCCTGCTCCTTTGCACATGTGATACATGTAACGTATGTAAAAAAAAAAGCAGCACATGTATAACAAAGAATTGCTAGCGGGATCTTGGAGTCCTAGTGGACAATCATTTAAATATGAGCCAGCAGTGTGCTGCAGCTCCCAAAAAAGCCAATGCAATCCTAGGCTGCATTAACAGAGGAATAGAATCAAGATCACATGAAGTGTTAATACCACTTTATAATGCCTTGGTAATGCCACACTTGGAATACTGCATCCAGTTTTGGTCACCATGATGTAAAAAAGATGTTGAGAACTTGAGATTCTAGAAAGAGTACAGAGAAGAGCAACAAAGATGATTAGGAAACTAGAGGCTAAAACATATAAAGAACAGTTGCTGTAATTGGGTATCTGTAGTTTAATGAAAAGAAGGACTAGAGCCGTGATAGCGAACCTATGGCATGTGTGCCATGCAGAGCCATATCAGTGGGCACATGAGCTCAGGTCCGGCGCGCTTCGGGGCCCACTGGGAGTCGGGATACAGCCTGTTTTCAGCCTCCGGGGGGGTTGGGGAAGGCCCGTTTTTTGCACTCTCAAGCTCCAGAACCTTTCTAGGAGCCTGGGGAGGGCAAAAACAGCCTCCCCCATCCCCCCGGAGGTCCTCCAGAGGCCGGAAATGTTCCATTTGCAGACTTCCGGTTGAACCGGAAGTTCCATTTTTTTCTCTCCCCAGGCTTCAGAGCCTTTCTAGGAGACTGGGGAGGGTGAAAACGGCCTCTCCCCCCCCGGAGGCCTTCCGGAGGCCAGAAATGGCCCGTTTCAAGTTGGGAAATGGGCCATTTCTGGCCTCCGGAGGGCGTCTGGGGGGGAGGCCGTTTTCGCCCTCCCCAGTCTCCTAGAAAGGCTCTGAAGCCTGAGGAGAGTGAAAAACGGGCGTGCCATCGCGTGCCAGGAGCAGGGGAGTCACGCGTGCATGCACGGGGGGCGCATGGAATTGTGGGTGTGGGCACACACGCGTGTGACCCCCCCGCGCCTGCCCCCTTTTGGCACGTGAACCAAAAAAGGTTTGCCATCACTGGACTAGGGGGATCATAATAGCAGTACTCCAATACCTAAGGGTATCACAAAGAAGAGGGAATCAACCTATTCTCCAAAGCACCTGAAGGCAGGACAAGAAGCAATGGGTGGAAACTAATCAAGGAGAGAAGCACCCTAGAACTAAGGAGACATTTCCTGACAGTAAGAACAATTGAACAATGGAACAACTTGCCTCCAGAAGTTATAGATGCTCCAACACTGGAAGTTTTTAAGAAAAGATTGGACAACCATTTGTCTGAAATGGTATGCTTTCCTGTCTGAGTAGGGGGTTGGACTAGAAGACCTCCAAGGTCCCTTCAAACTCATTCTGTTATTCTGAATGGGGCTTTGATTGCATGATACTGACCTTTAAACACGGTACTGTTTAAAGTCCACTCCTTGCAGACTATCTTGTTTCTGATCATTTTCTGGAAACAAATAAGTTCATATAGGGGAATAGCTACAGATGAAATACTTCATAAAGACAGATATGGAAGTGTATATTGTACTCAATTACAGTATATTCATTATCAGTGCAATGGCAGAAATAAGATGCAGCTCTTATATTGAGAAAGATTGTTCATTCAATCAGATATCCAAGCATGTGACATCTTGAAATCAGGTACAACAGAGATGAACAAAAGTCTTGGGTATGGCCCCGAGAGGTCTTCAAAAGTTGTTACCAAATTAAAATTGATAGCAGAAGGGAAAATGATTAAATACATGATGCATGAACGATATGTAATTTTAATTATATTAAATCTAGTTCTGGTCCTGACCTCACCCATATCATTTTGGCCCTAGCACATCAATCAGAAGCCAAGTGTTGCTCTCAACTCTGAAAAAGGTCTATGTTCCTGAAATTGAACCAGTGCAGCTACACATACAAATCCTCCCTAAGGGAGGGGGGGAACCTTCTCATTCAGTTGCACTGCACTGAGTAAAATCTCCATTAAAATTACAGGTCCTATTTGAACAGATTGCATTTAAAAGGAACAAAAAGAGACATGATTGCAGAGAGAATCTGAAGTCAGGCTGCAAAGCCTTATCATTATGTATGTATATATATATATATATATATATATATATATATATATATATATATATATATATATATATATATATATATATATATATATATATATATCTGCTCAGATATCAGTAAAGCTTGCCTTCAAGCTTTAAGCACAACAATGCAGCATAAATTTTATTATATGTCAGAGCATTTATTAGTCATCTTTCAAGACTGCAATCTTCCCAAGGTAGCTTATAATATCCAAGGCACAATTTGATAGCCAGGTAACAAGTTCATAAAAGTGCAGCTTTATTGATAATAAGGTTCTTTTTCAGTCTATTGTGGATATATAGAGAGAAGCAAATAGAAGAGAATATATGTAGTTCAGGGTCGAACTGTGGAGTCCTTGGTGCTCTCTGAGCTCCAGAAACAGAGAAGTTTAATGTGTTAATTATGAAAGGTAGTGATTCTAACTGGCATGGTTCCAAAACTCACTGAAGACATGTTTTTTTCACTTTTAGCAAAATGCAATGTTTATCCATCTTTATTTATCTGAGCCATGAAAACAGATGTATTGATAATTGAGAAAAAATGGTGTGTGTCACATTCAACTGTGTGTTTTTACAAAAGTGTGCAACCCACTTTTAGAGAAAGAGAGATTATATAACCAAAGCCCTTTCCGTTTTAGATGAGAATATTAAAAGTATTCTAAGTTTTCTTTGTGCTTCAAAAACCCGGTAAATGGAAATGAGGACTGAATATTTCCGCACAGCATAATCTATAAGGCTGCAAAATATTCCATGCACAAACAATTCCATGCACAGAACAGCTTTTTTCAGATGGTCTGCGCCCTAACTGAAGCAAATGTTAGATATTTTGTCTTTGAGCAGAATGACACAGGGCTGTGTTGATCCAAGCAAACCAAGTTGAGAAGGAGGGAAGCAGAGAAAAAGATAAGGATATCAGTAACTGAGAAAAGGGAGGGAGGGAGGCACTAGAAGAGGAGATTGGGCAAACCTATGGAAAACACCCAGCTGGGAGCCACTGCAGGAGGAGAAGCAATGCATACAGCTTTACTCACCACCTGGATTTTGTTCAGTCACATCCTGAGATAAGCTAACTATCCAAGATTTACATTTTGCTAAACTGTGACTAATCTGAAATAGGTCCCATAACTTCCAAAAGGTGATGGTTTGCTACAGTGGTGAAATAATTTTTTTTACTACCGGTTCTGTGGGCGTGGCTTAGAGGGCGTGGTGTGGCTTGGTGGGCGTGGCAGGGGAAATCTCCATTCCCACCCCACTCCAGGGGAAGGATACTGCAAAATCCCCATTCCCTCCCCATTCCTGGGGGAAGGATATTTCAAAATCTCCATTCCCACCCCACTCTGGGGCCAGCCAGAGGTGGTATTTACCGGTTCTCCAAACTACTCAAAATTTCTGCTACTGGTTCTCCAGAACATGTCAGAACCTGCTGGATTTCACTCCTGGTTGCTCAGGGTTTAAAACAGGAAATATTTCTCATTTCACGCACATCCCTCCTCTAAGGACATGGCTATAGAACTCACAGTCCATCCTTGATCTATCTTGACACAATTTCCATTCTCATAAACAATTCCTGCAACTATTGTATTTACAGATCCCCTGAGGTAAAAAGGCAATTGCTATCGAATAGAATCCAGAAAATGGTCCAAATATATTTAGAACACAGCTACAAAGCTGTAGTCCTAAGGAAATTTATAAGGTCCACAGAATCTAGTTACAGTTACTGATGAGTAAGTATGCTGAAAATCATACTGGCCTGGGCCTCCCTTCAAGCACATGAACCTAAATAAAATGTGAACCTTTTCATAAAAGAAAAGCCAGGTCAAAATATAACATCTTCTGGACAGTACACTGCAGAGTCCTTCAGACAGTTACTGTAAGCTTCAATCTGCTGCTCTTTGGAGGGGAGAAGGGAAAGGAGAGAGATGAAGACAGAGATAGATTACAGACCCAGTCACCCCAGAGCCTCAACTTGGCACCAAAACTAAAGTAAAATAGCCTTTGTACTTCAGCAGATTGTGTCTGTAGAAAGCATAGATTGATTTTCTCTTGACAAGGATTCAAACCCTATGGCAGGAATTGATTGTATGTATATGTGTGTGTTGTGTGTGTGTGTGTGTATGTATTAATCAATCAATCAACTAATCAATCAATGAAATTTACGGTATATAGCCACCTATCTCACAAGGAACTATTACTCTAGCCAGCATACAATAATCAAATAAAACAATACATAGATAAAAATAAAAACATTTAAAATATTTTTAAAAATTAGTATTAACACTTAAAAATTAATTAAAATTACAATATGTACAAATCCCAGGCAAAGAGAGAATGAGTATTTCCACCTCCACAGTGGAGCCACCTAAACATATATCTGGTTCCCTGGGAGCCCCAGGCACAGTGACCAACCAGGTCTTGGGGGGACTTCTGGGATATCAAGAGGGATGGAGCTAACCTATTTTTTTTCTTGGGGGGGGGGGTGTTGAATGATCCATTGAACCATGTACCATGCTTCTCTGGGAGATTTAATGGGAGAGCTGGTCCCTCAGATGATCTGATCCCATCCATGAAAGGCTTTAAAGGTGATAACCAACACCTTGAATTGGATCAGGAAACAGACTGGCAACCAATGAAAACATTTTGTTCTATTCAGCCTTTTTTTTCCATTCTCACCATTTTCTTACATTGTTTTATTTATTTATTTATTTATTTATTTATTTATTTATTTATTTATTTATTTATTTATTTATTTATTTATTTATTTATTTATTTATTTATTGGTGTTCTTATATGCCACCCTACTCCCTGGGGACTCAGGGCGGCGGTATTACAGGTAGCCCTCAACTTACAACAGTTCATTTCATGACCATTCAAAGTTACAACAGCACTGAAAAAAAGTGACTTATGACTATTTTTCACACATGACCTTTGCAGCATCCCTATGGTCACATGATTTACATTTGGATGATTGACAATTGACTCATATTTATGACGGTGGCAGGGTCCCAGGGTCATGGGATCTCCTTTTGCAACCTTCTGAGAGGCAAAATCAATGGGGAAACCAGATTCACTTAACAACCGTGTTACTAATTTAAGAACTGCAGTGATTCACTTAACAAATAAGATGAGAAAAGTCGTAAAATGGAGCAAACTCACAACAAATGTCTCACTTAACAACAGAAATTTGGGCTCAATTGTGGTCGTAAGTTGAGGATTACTTGTACTCATGAAATAAAAAATGAGCACTGAAACTTAATAGCTTTGTGATTTTTATAAGGCTTTCAAATTTAATAATTTTTGATTGAAATGGAAGTGTACTAAGTGTACTAAGAACTGGGGTGTGGGGGAAAGCATAAATTCTGGCAAGTAGCTGAATTTGGGAAAGGAAAGATATATGGATATATGTGGACCATTTAAACGTCTATTAAACTTTCAACTTTTATTGGAATCTTTTTTACAATTATCATATTCCTGCCCTAAGATATATGTGGATTATAAATATTTTACTCAATAAATTAATACATTGCTTTTGGCTGACCTACAGCTATTGCAAGACTTTTTCCCACTGGACTTTTTTCTTACTGCTAATTGTAGCAAAAAAATATCTTTATTAAAATTGCTGTTGGGAGCAAAGGTTTAAATCTTACTTTCTGCCTTTTGATGCCTGATCTTTAATTTTAAAAAACCAGAATGATGTGTGATTAGCAATCACATGAGCGTCGCATGTAGCGAAACCTTCAGAACAAGAAACCTGATGGGATGGAAAATAGAAGAAGAAGCCTGAGGGAAAGGAAGAAAAGATCAGCAATAGAGATAAAAAAGGCTAATAAGAAATGTCACAGTGGTTAACAGGAGGATAGGCAATATAGTACATACACAGCGGTAAAAAAGGAACATTAGAGAAAGCTCAGGGTGGGGGAAAAACCAGGATTAAAATAGGCAGAAATCTGCAAAACAGGCACTTAAGAAAGCAATAGATAGGAGATGGTACTGGACTGGAGATAAAAGAAGTTAAGAGGATCTGGAAATGTATTATTGGTGTTCAAAATGTTTTGACTCAGACCATTTTGAATTCAAACCATCTCCTTCTGGAGTGCAAAACAGCTGTGTCGAGGCAAAATGGGCTATTTCAAGCCTTCTGGAAGTGTTTCAAGCTCAAAACAGCTCTGTTTCAAGTATGAAGCACTATGGCAAATGCAAAACACTTCAAAGGCTCAAAAGGTCCTGCTTTGCACACAAACCAGCAACTTCTGGTTCAAAGGGGGGCATTTCACCCTTACGATTGGCTTGCACACCCAACGAGGGGTGGTTTGAATGCAAAATAATTTGATTTGAAACATGTACACCTCCTCAGGAGAAAGGATGGAGGCACAACGTCCACAGCACAGAGACATAAAAAGCTGTGCACTACTGAAAAGTAGCGAACAGATGGAGATGTTCTGAATCTTGATCCCCAGAGGAGTATTTTGCTGGCTGCAGCTTGTACTATCACTACAGCACTGTGATGTAGGAGCTCTACGGGGGCCAACAATGGCCAAAAAGAGGGCAGACGGGGTTTATGGAACAACAGGCTTTTAGAATTATTTTTATTTTATTTTATTTATTTATTTTCGTCAAGTACAATATGCATAGATATAACATTGTTTATATACATAAGATGGGTACTGATAAAAGGGAACATTAGGACAGGGACAGTAGGCACACTGGTGCACTTATGCATGCCCCTTACTGACCTCTTAGGAATTATAATGACTGCTAGTATAGTTGCATTGGTTTTAAACTGATTGATCAGGATTAAACTGGTGTATGTGGATGTATGGGAAGAGATATCTGTCCAGTAGGAGCTTTAAGGCACACACAAGAAACTAATGGCAATATGTCTAGATATCCAGTGATCTACAATCACCCATAATCTATGGGTGAAGATGACTGGGAAACTGGAATAGTCTCCAAACATACTGTATACACAATGGACTCTGTATGTGTTGGTATAAAATACATTAAACAGTAAAGAAAGGGCAATGAATAAGCTAACAAATGGAGCAGAATACACCAATCAGCTTTACCATGATATGCATCACTGTCATTGGCTGGCATATAAATGTTTTCATAAACAGGCAAATTAACATCAGTATTTGATGGTTGGTATTCTATCAGGGCATTCTGTCTAAATTCCATTTAATTAAAAATATCAGAGATCAAGTGCCATTCAAAGAGTCACCTTATTTTTATTATTGTCATTTATCCCCTTAGGCACCATTTAGTATAAGTTTGAATACAAACTTAATGAATAAATAAACGCACAGCTGTTGATTAAAATGGCAAATTCATCTACCTCGTTTGTTTTCAATTGGGGTCACCAGTGTGCCTCTAGCCTCCCTTGGTCTCAAACGTCCTGCCCTATCTGAGTTTTAAAACATAGTAATTTAAAAAACAAAACAGACATCAAATGCTGACTTGCTGGAAAGCAACGCATCAACTTCCAGCTATATCTGTATTTCCAATAAGGCTCTGGGCTTCATACGTGCTTGCATAAGCACTTTCAGACAATAAAAACATCAGGCTTTTATTAGCTAGTGTTTGTACATAAGTGTATTTATCTCCACATAAAAAAGAAAAAGCTGTATCAATACATGCTGAGACATTGGGATGAGATGATAGGAGCCCCTTTCACTAGTTTAGCTGTTACTAAATGTGTGCCTTGTGACATACTACACTGTGGATGGCAGCTATTTGTAAACTGGCAAAGCCCTACCACAGCAACCATTTTGTGAGAAGGCCTACAAGATAGGACATTACTATCCTGTTATAACTAATGTTTCTCTCCTTTCACATTTCTGATTGCCACTGCCAAGGCAGTGAAATAATCAACATCACACTTACATCTTTGAACCTCAAGTCAGACATAGACCTTTCCCTAACCTGATACCATCCATTTGGGTTTGACCTACCTGTAATATCTTTGTTAAGTATGTGTAATACACAAGTACATGTGTATTCATGTATTGGTCTTTAGCTATAGATTTTTTCCCAGTCTATGGCCTCTTCCACATATCCCAGCAATGTGTTCCCTCCTGTTTTCAAGAGAGGAGGAGAGCATGCTCCTTGGAAAAAATCTGCCCCAATCTGCTGCTCCATACATGGAGAAGATTAATCGGCTTAACATTTAGTGCAAGCCCCCAATCCCTTTCTCTCCTCCTCCTCTCCAGCACATTTGGACCCTACAGCTGCCTATTAAGAAGGCCACTTGGTGAGTCAGAAGAACTCAGTCCACTTGCATTCTCATGCAAGGGAAGAAACAGGCTAACTCCTGCTTCTGCAAGGGCAAGATGAAAAATAATGGGCACTGGATTGTGAGCAAAAGGTAGAAGCTGAGTCTTTAGAAAGGCCAGATTTTTCACCAATGAGAAGCACTCCAGAAGTAGTAACAACAAAACCAAGATCTGATCTAAATGTAGTTCATAAAATCATATACCAAAATGCCCTTCCTGTCAATGATTACTTCAGCTTCAACCGCAATAACACACGAGCACACAATAGATGCAAACTTAATGTAAACCGCTCTAAACTCGACTGTAGAAAATACAACTTCAGCAACAGAGTGATCAATGCCTGGAATGCACTACCTGACTCTATGGTTTCTTCCCCAAACCCCCAAAACTTTAACCTTAGATTGTTTACAGTTGACCTCACCCCATTCCTAAGAGGTGTGTAAGGGGCGTGAATAAGCGCACCACTGTGCCTACTGTCCTGTCTTACTGTCCTATTGTCCTCATTTATCTGTACTTTTTTGCTTTTGTTATGTTTATACAAGCACCTACTATCTTGTACATGTTTGACAAACAAACAAACAAACAAACAAACAAACAAACAAACAAACAAACAAACAAGAAGGCCTGCAGATTATCAAGAAGCAAGCTGGTGCATAGAGCACAAGCCAGTTCTAGCTTTTTCTCTTTTTCCTCACAACTCTATGGAGAATCCCAGTTGTCCCTTCCTCTTATCCTTTGCCTGATATAGCCTCACTGCAGCAATGAACTCCTGACTGACTGTCAGTCCTTGGTTCTCCTTCGTACATTTTCCACATATGCTGCTCTTTCCTAGTTGGTTGTTTGTATGCATGGATGTGTGATAATGGCAGAGTTACATGTAGACATTTTGAACTTGTGGCGTATATTCCATGAGATTGTTACTTCTACCAAGGTCAAAAGCAGAAAAAGGGAAAGGGCTGTTGGGCAAATATCTGCTGTCTTGGAAATCAAAAGAGAAATGGTCTTGGAGGAACAAAATCCATAACTACATGAAAAGTATGGCTCCTGAAGCTCCTCCTCCACGTAACAAAGATTGTTCTCATAAAGGAAGACTTGTTCCATTTTCTGCTTAAAAACACTGCTTTCATAATGGATCTCTCTGATACCTTAGTGGCAGCCTTGGCCCAAGATGGATGCTTCATTGCAAAGATATGTCCTCCACAGATTGCAAGCAACCCACTCAGAGAGGAAGGAATATAATATAAGTATATAAAGAATAAAGGACTATAAAAGAAGCTCACCATTCTTTTAAAAATGTATTTAACAAGCCCTTATAAACCATGAGGATTATAAGCAGTTGTATTAAAACCACTCCGATTTGCTGGCTTCCTGTTCTGAGCCACATAGCACCACCAGCTTTAGAAAGGCAAAATGCACCAGTGAGTGAATCAGAAACAGTATGAACAACTCACTCCTACTGGTATATGCCGACCTTCCTCGTTTATCAGCCAGAAGACTCAAATCCAGGAAACCCCCACTGGCACTTGCATAACATCTGCCCAACAAGTTTAAAATTGATTCCCAGTGGAAAGCCAAATCTGTCGCTGAACAGCCAGACCTAGAAAGACATATAAATGACACCCCCCAAAAAAGGTGCCAAGCTTTGAACTACCGGTCAGCAATGGATAATCCTGAATAGGCTTCGCACCTCACACGGCGTCTGCTGGGACTCTGTTTAAATGGGGCATAGTATCCTCCCCTCAGTGTGATTGCAGCGTCAAACTATAGATCACATTATGACCGGCTATAAGATGAGGGCATATACCAGTCCAGTATCTGATTTTTCTGATATAAACCATGTTGCACTTCAATGGTTAGATGGCCTAGACATTGGTATTTGAACATAGAACTTTTTAACATTTATATTTTATTGTGTTTTATTAATCTAGGTGAAATGGATAGGTAGGTAGGTAGGTAGGTAGGTAGGTAGGTAGGTAGGTAGGTAGGTAGGTAGATAGATAGATAGATAGATAGATAGATAGATAGATAGATAGATAGATAGATAGCCGTGTTTCCCCGAAAATAAGACCCCGTCTTATATTTTTGACCTGAAATAAGTGCTTGGCCTTATTGCCATGCACTCAAAAGCCCGATTGGGCTTATTATCAGGGGATGTCTTATTTTGGGGGAAACAGGGTATAGGAGGTTGTGGGTGTGCGTGTATTTTTATTATTTTTTATTTGTTTATTTGTGTGTGTGTGTGTGTGTGTGTGTGTGTGTGTGTGTGTGTGTGTGTGTGTGTGTGTGTGTATATATATATATATATATATATATATATATATATATATATATATATATATATATATATATATATATAATTTATTATTTATTTATTTATTTATTTATTTATTTATTTATTTATTTATTTATTTATTTATTTATTTATTTATTTATTTATTTATTGCTGGTCCATGTATGATATGCCATACACTAAATAAATAACAAGTCCTTTTGTTATTCTTAGCTTGCTGGGCAATCAGCTTATTTGATTCCTCAACCTCAACTAAACTCTGTAGTCCCAGGCTGTCTATGCTTGCCCTCTGTAACATGGCCATTTCTTTCCATTTCATTTATGTTTTGTTTCTATTTTGTTTTGGGTCTTCTCTGATTTCTGTGTACCTTCATTGGCTTCTTCTCTCTTTTTTTTCCTTATTGGAATTATTCTTAATTGTGCTTTAGCTATCCCCTTCTTTAGGAGCACCCACACATCCCCATTACAATAGCATCTTGCCATGGGATGATCTTTGTATTAAAATCCATTTGTTTGACATCCAATATTAAAGATTGACTACACACAGTTTCAGTTTCTCTTAAAATCAAAGACTTCAGTTTTGTGTTATCAATTCCCCCAACATTCCTGCCATTTATTCAACTAAATTCTCCTTATTGATTAATATCAAGACAAAGATAACTGATCCTCCTGGCCTTTCTTCATCCTCTAAAAGTGAAAGTTGTCAGCAAGATCAGTCAAGAATTTCCTAGAAGGACTAGACTATACTTGGCACAATTTGAACAATCTACAATTTGTTTCGGAAGATACTGTCCACAATTTTTTTTCTGACATGCCCCTTGAATTATGGGAGCAGCAGTGGCCTCTGGCAGCTGCTCAAGAATGCCTCCTATTGATGTCAGCCCGAATAGAATCATATAACAACTCTGAGGTATGATATTAATAGGAGAGTACTTCTTCTTCTGACTCCCTCCGCAGTGTGCCACAATATAGTTACATGTATCTCAAGTTCTACACTGTGGCCATAATTTCTCCACATGACAGCTTTCCAACAAGCACTATTATCTTTGTTTTATGAGTTTGGCATTTCATTTGCTTACTGATCTCCTGGATACATCAAGTCCTGGAGCAGATTTGCAATCTAAAAAAATAGAGTGGTTGGGAAGGAGAAGGAAAGATCAATAAAGTGGCAGTAAGCAAAGATTATCATGAAAAGAAGGAGTATGGCTGACATCATAGGAGAATTCTAATATCTAAGGGGCTGCCACAAAGAAGAGGAGGTCAACCTAATCTCCAAAGCATCTGAAGGCAGAACAAGAAGCAATGGGTGGAAACTAACCAAGGAGAGAACCAACTTAGAACTCGGGACAGTTAGAATAATTAATCCAGTGGAATAACTTGCCTCCAGAAATTCTGGGTGCTCCAACATTGGAAGTTTTAAAGAAGAGATTGGACAACTATTTGTCCAAAATGGTATAAGGTTTCCTAATTGAGCAGGGGGTTCAACTAGAAGACCTCCAAGATCCTTTCCCACTGTTATTCTATTATCATACCCTGGTGTCAACAACCCTTCAAAGTAGGAAGTAAATAATACTTTGGTGATATGTTGTACATAGTCTGATGGTGCTCAAAGCACTGTGTCATTTCTGACTTACCTTGCACCATGAATTAGAGTGTGTACATGTCAATCCTTTTCCCATTGCACTTCTTTCTCTGCAACTGCAGCCCCACCGTGGTTTTTATTGCACCAAATGCTATGCTGTCCTGCTGCAAAAGGGTTTGAGGATAACAGCTTTCTTTTAAACATACACAAACAATCTCACAGCTTCAATTCTCTGCTTCAGCACTTTTTTTATCATTACTAACAGTTCTTTCCTCCTTCATCAACAAAGAAAGCGAAACGAACAAAGAAAAGCCACATGGAGGGCAGAACAGGCAACCTCAAGGGTTTTGGGGAGAGATACGAGCACCAGGCCAAGTCAAATGCAAGCCTCCAATTCCAGCAACTCACATGCTCATCTCAGAGCTTATTTGAAAATAAGTCTTTGTGTGTTCTGTTTTGAACCATGCTGGATTTATGGATTTTTCCCCAATGCTGAATGATAGTGCAACATCTAATTGCTTATGGAATGGCTATAAAAAAGCATAAATGCAGCTTCTAAGGTTGCAGAGTTCTTAGATTCAGCCCTGTACGTTCTGTAATCAACTGAATGTGTATAATTCCTCCTCAAAATAATATACCCGACTTGTTTTAAAAAAAAAAAGCACTACCATTAATAGCTCACCTAACTACCTTGCCCAAATGTCTGGAGAAAATGAAAAGAAAAAGACCCAATATTACAGCTTTTTAGAGGTCAAAAAGCCATATAAAATTTCTGTCATATTAAAAAACATGATTGTTGCCACGTGACTATGAAGACTCATACCAGCCAGGGGAAGCACTGCAGGAGCCACAGTGCCCATCTACGTACTAAGACAACTATACAAGTACAAGAGAATGAGCGTTGACTTACCTGATACGCTCTTTCTCATCAGGAGGAGCCAGCAGTCAGGATGGGTTGTCTCCGCCTACCAGCAGTTGAGGACCAAGTCACTTTTTTTTCTTAAATCCCCTGGATCCGCCCTCTGGGTCCCCAGTTATGACAAATCCGAAGGGAAGACTCGATGTGGCGAAAACCGAAGATCCAAATTACGCATCATCCCAACTGGTTGTAGACTGGTTCGTGAAATGTCGTAAATAAAGGTAAACTAAATAGTCTCTTTGTTGTTCTGTTTTTTTTTGTTTTGTTTTGTTTTTGTAAAGAACCGTGCAAATGAAACATGGAGAAACAGTCAGAAACTGATGTCCGGGAAACAACGTCCTCCCTGGTCGAAACCGAGACCTCTCCGTAGTGATGCAACCAACAACATGATGATAACAGGGAGGGAGCTGACTGCTGGCTCCTCCTGATGAGAAAGAGCGTATCAGGTAAGTCAACGCTCATTCTCCATCCTATGAGGAGCCAGCAGTCAGGATGGGACATACCAAAGCAGTATTACCCATGGGGGGGACAGAAAGAGTGTGCGTTGTTGTGGAGTATTCTTTGCAGCACCCGCCGTCCGAAGGCCGCATCAGCCGATGTGTACTTGTCAATCCTGTAGTGCCGTATGAATGGAGTAGGCGATGCCCAGGTCGCTGCCCTGCATAAGTCCTCCAATGGGCATTGAGTTGCCCAGGCTGCTGAAGTAGCTGCACTTCTCGTAGAATGCGCCGTGATGCCCACGGGTCGCTGGATTGCGGCCATGTCGTAAGCCTTAGCAATCGCTCCTCTGATCCAGCGCCCGATTGTAGTGGACGACGCTTTGAGGCCCATTGATTGGGGCAAGAATGTAACAAGAAGCGCTTCTGTCCGGCGGAAGGGGCGTGTGCGGTTGATGTAGATGCGCAGTGCCCGGCGGACGTCCAAGGTGTGCCAAATTTGCTCGGAGGGGTGGGACGGGGAGGGGCAAAAGGACGGCAGGATGAGTTCCTGTGCGCGGTGAAAGGGTGAGTTGACCTTCGGAATGAAGGTAGGATCCAAACGGAGGACGACTCTGTCAGAGTGGAAGATGCAGAGATCGTCCCGGACAGATAGAGCCGCGAGCTCAGAAATCCTGCGAGCCGAGGTGATGGCGAGGAGAAACGTGACCTTGAGGGATAGATGCCGGAGGGAAGCTTCTCGCAACGGTTCGTACGGAGCCACCGTCAAAGATTGCAGGACCCAAGGAAGATCCCAGGAGGGATACCTGTGGATCGCGGGAGGGTGACAGTTGGTGACCCCTTTCAAGAATCGTCGGACGGTCGGTATGTGGGACAAAGAGTCCCAGTGACCGCACGACAGGACAGAGGACAAGGCCGCGAGCTGACGGCGTAGAGTGTTGGGGGAAAGACCTTTATCCAAACCCTGTTTGAGGAAACGTAGGACCATTGGAAGGGGCACGTTGAGGGGAGAGATACGTTGAGATGCGCACCAAGAGCAGAAGGCCTGCCAGGTCGCGGAATAGATACGGTTAGTGGACGGGCGGCGAGAAGCCTGGATGTAAAAAATGACATCTGGATCGTAGAGTTGCCGCCTCAAGCCGCTCCGCTCAAGCGCCAGGCAGTCAGTTGACACCACCTGGGGTCCGGGTGAAAGATCGCCCCCTGACCGAGAAGGTTCGGGAGGGGGGGCAATATCCAGTGGGCCATCACGGAGAGATCCACGAGTTCGGCAAACCATGGTTGTCGTGGCCAAAACGGAGCAATTAAGATTAACTCCGCTTCCTCCTGAATCAGTTTCCGGAGGACCAGCGGTAGGATGGGAAGAGGAGGAAAGGCGTAGAGAAGCCCCTCGGGCCAGCGGCAGAGGAGGGCGTTGGTCCCCTCCGACCCCTGCGTCTGGTATCTGGTGAAGAAGCGGCGTAATTGAGAATTCTCTGGCGTCGCGAAGAGGTCCACTAGAGGACTGCCGAATCTGTTCACAATGGACTGGAATACTGACGGATCCAGGCGCCACTCGGCTTGGTCCACCGTTGACTGACTCAACCAATCCGCCTGGACATTGGCTACCCCCGAAATGTGTTCCAATGTCAGGGATGAGAGGTGCCGTTCCGCCCAAAGACCGATCTTCCTCGCCTCGTCCATCAGAGTCCGGGAGCGGGTGCCCCCCTGGCGGTTGACATGCGCCTTGGTGGTGATGTTGTCCATTAACAGGAGCACATGGGACCCTGCCAACATGCGATGGAAATGCTTCAACGCGAGGAAGGCGGCGTGCAGCTCGAGCCAGTTGATGGAGCACCTGGCTTGCGCTTCCGACCACAGACCTTGTGCCGTGGCGCCCTCGCAATGGGCGCCCCATCCGGACAGACTTGCGTCCGTTGTAACTGTGATTGGGTCTTGAGGAAAGAACAGGGTACCTTTTGCGAGAGCGGGAGAGCGCCACCAGGCGAGGGAACGGTGAACCGGAGGGGGCAAGCGGACCTTGTGGAGAGATGATCCGAGGTGTGCCTTCTGAAACAGAAGAAGGAACCACTGCAATTCACGGGCATGCAACCTGGCCCAAGGAACAATGGAGATGCAAGAGACCATTTTGCCCAATAGTGAGGATAAGGTAAGAAGGGAAGAAAAACCGCCCCCTGAACCTGAGTGGCCAAGACCTGGAGACTGATCTGTCGCTCCTGGGATAAAAATACCCTACCCTCTGAGGAGTCAATAATAGATCCTAAATGGAGAATAGAAGTCGATGGGGACAACTGACTTTTAGTGAGGTTGATGGAGAACCCGTGGGCAGCGAGAACCTGGGTGACAGTGTGAAGGTGTTGCCGTGCGACCGCTTCGGAAGAGGCATGCACCAGAATGTCGTCCAAGTAACATTGGACCCTAATTGGGAGAGCCCGAAGGTGACCCGCCAAGACGGAGAGGACCTTCGTGAAAACTCTGGGAGCAGAGGAAAGACCAAAGGGAAGGGCCCTATATTGGAAATGTTGATTGGCATAGCAAAATCTAAGGTACCTACGGTGCTGATGTGCAATGGGAATATGTAAATAAGCCTCAGTCAAGTCCAGGGAAGCCATGAAGTCCCCCGGCCGGATGCAAGCCAAGATGGATTTTAAAGAATGCATCCGGAATTTTTTGTAAACTATGTGACGGTTTAGCTGTTTGAGATCTAAAATTGCCCTCCAGCCCCCTGAAGCCTTGGGTACCACAAATAGAATGGAATAAAACCCCTGAAATAGTTCGTCAGGGGGCACCTGCTGAATTGCTCTAATATCCAGCAGGTGTTGCACCGCCTCGGCCATGAGAGCCCTTTTGGCGGGGTTCCTGGCCGTGGGGCACCGAATGAAGGCTCCAGGGGGAATGGAAAGGAATTCCAAAGTCAAGCCGTGGCGAACCGTGTTTAGAACCCACGCATCATCTGTTGTTGAATCCCAACAATCAGCAAAATATTTCAGCCGCCCCCCAATGGGAGCGGCCGTGGGGGAGAAACCACTATTTCCCTCTCTTAGCGGGGCGCCCGCCGGCGCCTCCGCGGAAGTTCTTCCTGAATTGTCTTCCCCTCCCGATGGGAACGGAACCTGCCCGAATACTGACCTGGGGACCGGGGAAAACTGGATCCCTGGTCAGTGTGGCGAAAGGGCCGCCTGAAGTAGGGGGTCTGACGAGGAAGACCTCTGCGGGAGAGCGATGGTAGGATCTTCTTCTTGTCTTTGGATTCAATGAGAAATGGATCTAGAGAATCCCCGAATAGTTGTTTGCCCTTGAGAGGCTTAGACGCTAGACGCCATTTGTGGCGGGTCTCCACGGGCCATTGTTTTAGCCAATGCATTCGTCTGGCTACAAGGGTAGACGCCATCGCCTTGGATGCAAACTTGGATGTGTACAGCGTGGAGTCTGCAAGAAATTGGCAGGTAGCAAAGACCTTGTTAAGGTCTTGATGTGCCCTTATGTTGGTTTCAGGGATAAGATCCTGCAACTGTTTCACCCAAAGGAGAGCCACTCTGGCGAAGAAGGAGGATGTGGACGCCGCCTTGATGGCCCAGGCCGCCACCTGGTGCACGCACACCAGAGCCTGTTCCACCTTCCGATCTTCAGGGTTGAGGTTCTCTTCTGATTCACTGGGAAGAGCAGTTTGGGCGTGAAGCGCCAAGACAGGGGGATCCACTGAGGGGACCTCAAGAATGTCCCCTAGTTCAGAAGCTACGCTGAAGAACTGACGTTCCAGAGAGGATGGATTAGGTCCAGTTGCCGGAGCGGCCCACTGGTTTCTTACTGTATCTATGAATAGCGAAGGTGCCGGCACAGAATCCGGTTCCTGGGTGACCGAAGAGAAGATAGGCCCTAATGGGGTATTTAGTGCGGGTGCCGGGTTTGCAGGAGCCGAGAGACCGGCAGCCGCCCTGGCCTTGCTTAACAGGGACTTGTACAAACCCGGCGGGAAAAGAGCTGCCGACTGTGGTTGCGAGGGACCAGCGGCTTCATCCTCTGATAGGTCACCCATGGTGTCCATCTGGTTCAGCTGGAAATCATCGAGATTCTCCTCTTCAGAAATGTTGGATAACTGATCCGCTGCCAGGAAATCAGCACTGGTTCCTGGTTGAGGGTCCAGCTGGGGAGAGGAAGTGCCAGAGCCTAAAGGAGGCAGAGAAGCCGCCAGGGTTTGTAGGTTAGCAGTAATACTGGATTGGACCGCTGAGGCGATCCATTGCTGAATGATAGCCGGGTCAAAGGGGAGAGCCGGTGGCCCCTGAGCTGGAGCAGAAAGAGAGGAAGGCTCAATCCCCTGGACCACAGATGAAGGTGGGGGTGGCTGGGCTACCTCCTGAGCAGGAGGCAGAGCAGATTGGATGCTCTGAGTGCCCTCCTGAGGTGTGGCAAGTTGTGGAGTGGGAGAGGAAATTCCCAATCCCCCTGGACCCCAGAGATTGGGAGAAATCTGGGGTAGGGTTGTGGCCTCTAGGCCCAGGATCTGTTCAGGCCTGGAAGCAGAGGCCTGGGCTGCACCTGCATTGGCTGCCCTGTCATGAATCTTCTGCAGGGCACGGTCCCTGCGCTGTTCTGCCCTTGTAATTGCAGCCTTGCTGGCCTGAGAAGAAGAGGCTGCAGCCTCATCATCATTAGGCCGGTTGGTTTTGTGCTTTCTTTTCCCCCCTGGTTTAGAGGAGGCTGGAGGCATTCCTTTTGCCATCTAAATACTGAGAAAAACTCACTGGGGATTAGAAATGCCCTGATTGCAGGGCTGCCTCTCCCCCCCCCCTTTTTTTTCCCAAAATCCCTTGGTGACTCCTGCCTTTGATGCGAGAGAAGAATGAGAGAAGAGGCCCCCAGGGTATGCCGATTGCCTTCAAAGCTGCTAGAATGGAGCCGATGTGAAAGGCAAGCAGCCGGCTGTGAGCAAGCGAAACCTCGTGGTGACTTCTGCTTTCAATTTCCCTTCACGACCAAGGAGGGAATAGAAAGCGATCCTAGAGAGGCCTCTGGAGGCGCTGCCAATCGTTGGAAAGGGAGCCTCCAGAATGGCGCCAAATTTAAAGGTGGAAGCTGGCCATGAGCGAAGTTCCTGCAGGCGGCTCCCCGCTGTGCAGCCAGCTCAATCAAAGTGCCGCCGCACGCCTTCTCTGCAATTTCAGCCCATGAGGCAGCGGCGAATCGCTCCTGTAAATACTGAGCGAGGGGGCGGCCACGGGATGAGCCCTTTACAACCAGAGCCGGAGCAAGCTCGAACGGCCCGGAAACCTGGTTGCAGCCGCGGAGCGATCAACCCCGGGAAATTCCGGGGGGGGGGGTTAGGCTTGAAGCCCAAAGCCCCACGTGGCAGCCTAGCCTGAAAGCCTCAATCGCTTGCCACACTCCCCTTGCTCACTCTTCAATTGAGATCAACCAAGAATAAATCAAATCCAGTACAACCTGATGTTCTTCGATGTCTGTAAGTTGTTGGAGGAACCAGCAGTTGGGATGAGCTGTTTTCGCCACGTCCTGCTCTGCTGAGGACGAGTCATAACTGGGGACCCAGAGGGCGGATCCAGGGGATTTAAGAAAAAAAAGTGACTCGGTCCTCAACTGCTGGTAGGCGGAGACAACCCATCCTGACTGCTGGCTCCTCATAGGATGGAGAAGCTCTTGTATTATTGTCACATTTATATTCTCCACTATTTTCTCCCAAAATTTGGTTAAATACATAACAGAATTGTGTATTTTATATAAATGTGTGTTAAATACATTATAGAAATTTGTGTTTTAAACAAGCATTGCCCTTATTAAATCGCCCCCCAAAAATGCAATCCCAGATGATCCCATTCTATACAAATGATAAGGAGTTGAATAAATTCTAAACAGTCTTTGTTGTATAAATTGTAGCATAAGATTGATTTATTTTATTTGATTATTTATATCCCCTCTTTATTATATTTTACAAATAATGCAAGGCGGCAAACATATCCAACACCTTTCTCCTATTTTCCACACAACAACAACTCTATGAGGTGGGCTGAGAGTGTGTGACTGACCCAAAGTTACCCAGTTGGCTTTCATGGGTAAGGCAGGACTAGAACTCATGGTCTCTTGCTTTCTAGCCCACCAGGCTTAACCACTAGACCAAACTGGTCTAGATTCACTTCTACATATAGAAGTTAAGATACTTTCCCATTGTGTAGCCAATATAAGAATTTCTAATTATTTATTCCATTCATCTCTTAACATCAGCATATCAAATTGATTTATTGATAACAAATATCTATAGAAATTAATAATAGGTTTAGCATTAACTGTAATAGTTTACCATGTCCTATACTTACTAAGTTTTGGGAGAAAGTACTAGATTATATAAATGTGACTGTGCAACAAAACCTAAAAATTTTAGGGAATAATAATCTCCTGAATTACATACCTAACACATGGAAGTTGAACTTAACAACATAAATGGATTCCCAGTGCCCTTATTAAAGCTAAGAGACTGATACTGCAACATTGGAAAGATAAATGCATGGGCCCATTTACTCAGTAGACTGAACACCTGATTATACTTACCACCTATGAATGGATGGCCTATAAACACAGATTTTAAATGGATAAATGTAATGAAATATGAGACTCATTTATGTAAAGTAGGTAAAAAACATGATAGTCATATAAGTGTATTAGAAATATTGCATTAAATAAGTTGTATATAGAATTGTAGTCTTTTTATTAACATACTTTGCTCTATATTTTTATCATATTCGTTCACTTTTAGCACTCATTATGTGTTTTTCATAATTATGTATTTTGTTCCCTTTGTTTTTCTCTTATTATTTTAAAATCAATAAAAATATTTTTTTTAAGCTCATCATCAGTTCATGACCTGAGGGAGAGACACCACTGGCGAAAGAAACTTCACCTCTCCATTGCAGAACCTTCCTGTCCTCTAATAGCACTAAGACTAATGGAGGACGTTTAAGAACATGGGGAGAAAGGAAGAAAAAGTGCCATTGTGCAAAGAGAAATTTATGTACATGATGCTAAATGAAACCCCTAAAACCATTGCCATTATTTCAAATCTGCATATATAAGAAGAGTTGAATGTTTCTCTCCTTCTTACTCTTAATTGTGTTGGTTATAAACTTTAAAGCCCTACATGGCTCAGGGCCAGGATACCTTCAGGACCGCATCCTACCACATACCTCCCTATGACCGGTTAGGTCCCACAGAGTTGGTCTCCTCCAGGTCCCATCAACCAAGCAATGCCGGTTGGCGGGACCACGGGGGAGAGCCTTCTCTGTGGGAGCTCCCTCTCTGTGGAACCAACTACCCCCAGAGATCCGGACTATCCCCACCCTGCTGGCCTTCCATAAAGCCCTTAAAACATGGCTCTTCCAGCAGGCGGGGTGAAATAGAGACCAATGAGAACACCTGTGGTCTCCCCATGTATGAATGATGGCATATGAATTTTTAATTTTTATAACTATTTTAATTGTTACTATTGTTTTTATAAATTGTACTTCTTTTATGTTGTATGCCGCCCAGAGTCCTGCGGGAGTTGGGCGGCCTATAAGAACGAACAAATAAATAAATAAATAAATAAATAAATAAATAAATAAATAAATAAATAAATAAATAAATAAATAAATAAATAAATAAATAAATAAATAAATAAATAAATAAATAAATCAAAGAAAGGATTTCAGAAAGAAATGAATCAACTACAGGGGTTCCTTGGTACTCAACTGCTTTGAAACATATTGAATTTGGTACTCAACACATTTTGACATGAAAATTTTATCCCGGTATTCATTGTTTGTTTGATACTCAACACACAAGCTAGAACTTGTCAGTGTCGGCTGCCTTGTGACTCCCTACATTATTCCTTATGGGGGCAATTTATTTGGTACTCCTCATTTTTGGTACTCATCGCACCTCAATTAGCAATGAATACTGAGATACCACTGTATAATGAAAGAGTGACCAGAGTTCAGACATTGCCTCTGCTGCAATTGATTGAAGTTCAGCATGATATGGGAACCAGCCACTTGAATTACATGTAAGCCATGGTTTAGGTCTTAAGATATTGTGTGAACCTGGTTTATGCCACCCATCATGATTTAACAAACCAAGGCCTAGCATGATATCCATCACAGCTGTTTCAATGGCTTTTTAGCCGGAAATTATTTACAAATCTTTTGCAAAAACACTGTATTAGCTTGGAAGCTTCAGCAGGATTTAAGCATTGGTATGCAATCTCTGCACATTAATAAGCTGCTTCTTGCTCTCACAGTACAGAGAAAGATAAACACAGAGAAAGCAGCACAAGTTCATGCCACTGATAATCACAATTTTAGAACCAGCTTTGCTGCCTTCTTTGTTATGGTCATAATTTTGGATATATGATTTTATCCAGCCACAGCAGCTGAGCGAATTACTGTAAAGAGCTTTACAGACTTTTTTTTTTATCTTCCAGTATGAAGCAGCCAACCAACTCTGCTTTTTGCCCCTTCACTGGAAGATGTCAAATGAATGGACAGTTCTAGTAACCGCTAAGATTTATAGGGTCTCATCGGAGTTCCCCTCTCTGTTCTCTCCACTCTTTCCCTGCCATTCCCCCCTTTTTTTTCCTAGTGTAGAAACCACTCTTGGTCCTCGAATGACCCCATGCTCATCATTTTCTAAATGCAAACAGGCCTTGTTCAATCAATATTTATGTCCCTATCACTCACTGCTGCAACATGGAACCATAATGAAGCATAATGGGGGTAAAATTCATGCCTTGTAATTACAAATGAAAGATTAACAGAGTTTTCATTTACCGTCTATTGTTTTCTAGATATTGCGAAGAGATAGCTGATGCATGGTCAATAGATTAATTAAACAATCCGGGTAATACAGGCTATACATGATTCGTCTCAATCGTTTCATTATCCCAAGCAGGCTCAAAAGACTGTTTGCCCAAATTGGATTGCTGCATATTAATGTAATGTCAGATCCCAGCTTGTGAAAGCCAAGCAGTTAGGCAGTGAGGGCCTTCAATAGGCAATGGAGTTTGAGAAGGAAAGCTATTGCTAGTTTTAGTTACCTCATGGACACAGGCTGAGAATACAGTGCCCAACTCTAGAGATTCATTTACTAGATAACCTAATCAGGATATGAAGTTCTCATTTTAATAATAATAATAATAATAATAATAATAATAATAATAATAATAATAATAATAATAATAATAATAATAATAATAACAACAACAACAACAACAACAACAAAGTTGGAAGGGACCTTGGAGGTCTTCTAGCCCAACCCCCGTCTAGGCAGGAAACCCTACACCAGGGGTAGGCAAAGTTTGCTCTTTTATGACTCGTGGACTTCAACTCCCAGACTTTCTGAGCCAATCATGCTAGCTCAGGAATTCTGGGAGTTGAAGTCCACGAGTCATAGAAGAGCCATCTTTGCCTACCCCTGCCCTACACCACTTCAGACAAATGGTTATCCAACATCATCTTAAAAACTTCCACTGTTGGAGCATTCACAACTTCTGGAGGCAAGCTCTTCCACTGATTAATTCTTCTAACTGTCAGGAAATTTCTCCTTCGTTCTAAGTTACTTCTCTCCTTGTTTAGTTTCCACCCATTACTTCTTGTTCTACCCTCAGGTGCTTTGAAGAATAGCTTGACTCCCTCTTCTTTGTGGCAGCCCCTGAGATATTGGAACAAAACCAATTTTGATTGGTCTCACTCAGGCCCCAATGAATACAAGAATGCAAAACTGGTCCTCTCCAGATGTTTGCAACTCCAAATCATAAAGACACAAAAAACATGAGGCAATAGTCTTGGAATGCGTGGATTGTCATTCAAAATATCTGGAGACACTAGGTTTCTTATCTGTAGTTTAGTTTCATAAGCCACAAATATATTTGATTTTTATCCCATCTTTATTACTTTATAAGTAACTCAAGGTGGCAAATATACACAAAACTCCTTTATCCTCCTTTTTCCCCACAACAACCCTGTGAGGTGTGTTCCCATTCCCTCTCATCTTTACTATGAAAAGAAGTAAAGTTCTCCCTTCTATTTTATGACTAGTCATAAAATAGAAGGGAGAACTTTACTTCTTTTCACCCGGCACTGTTGGACTACCCTTCTTGGATACAACTAGATCTGGAGGATTTCAATGTCTAAATGGAGACTGCAGAATTATCAGTGGTTATAGATTTCATATTCCTAATCTTGACCTGTCCTAATTACTATCAGGCTTCGTGCACACCTCAGTATGCATGTTGGAATTGGTACTTTGTTCGGAAAGAACCATAGCATCCGTTCCATAATCGCAGTGATGCCAAAACAATCCATATCACATCACAGAGGAATGTTAGAGAATCAGATCTGCACTGCAATATCACAATGCATATTTTTCTCTCCTGCCCCCTCTGTTTTCCCTCTCTCTGGATGTCTTGATCATGATCTAAATGAGGAGGAGTCTCAAGTGACTCCATTGTCATGGAGAAACCACATCTTAGGTATTTTTAAATTGAGGGGAAATTGAAGGGACCTGAAAATGGATGACTCCCACACTCGTGGTCTTCGAGAATTTTTCAAATTTCCATTTTAGGAATGATCCTTGACTTGAAGCTGTCACTGAATTAACAGGCAGTGGTTGGAATGAGAAGGATGTTTGCATAGTTATGTTTAAAATACTGCCAGCTGCCAGCCAAATCTGATTACAGATACAGTATCTATGACTTGGTCAGATCTTCTTGACTGGCATAAGGTGCTCTATGTGGGGCTGTAACTTGAATAGCGTTTGGAAGTTGCAGCTAATAAAAAATACATTTGCTAATCTGCAAGCCAGTGCAAGGTACACAAAGCTGGTGCTGCCAACACTATATCTGCACTGGTTGCTAAGTGCTTACCAGGCACAATTTATAATTTTGGTATTGACTTTTGAGAAGCCCTGAACAGCTTAGTATCTAAGTGACCAGTTTTCCTGTTACAAATCTGTTCAGCCATTAAAATCTGCAAGAGAAGCTCTTTTGAAGATGCTCTTCTTATTTAAGGCCATTTTTCAAGTCGCAGAAGGAAGTATCAAATGATTGCATATACTTTACTTATGTGTTTATTATTTATATAGCCACCCACCACATGCAAGTAACCCTGGACAGCTTACAAAATTAAAAACAAACAATCCCCCCAAATATAACTCCCCTAGTGTAATTTTTGCTATTTTTCACCATCCCCAGGGTTCAGGAGGCTTTCCTGAAGCCTGGGGAGAGCGAAAACAGCCGAAAAGAAGGACGAAAATCAGCTGACTAGCACACATGCACGCTGGAGCTGACATAGGGCAACGCCTTGCGTGCCCTCAGATATGGCTCCGTGTGCCACCTGTGGCACCCGTACCATAGGTTCGCCATCACTGTCCTAGGATAAATGGTTAATTATTTATTAACACCCATACTACCAGAGTTCTTCTCAACCCTGACCCAAATTCATGCCAGATCTTTAATGCCTTGCAAAAAACTAAAACAATTAGGACCATCCAAATCTCTGGGGATGGGGAGCCATTGGGATGGGGAGAATGATATTCCACAGAGCAAGTGCAACCATTGAGAAGGCATGACTCTGGTGTTCAACAAGTTGACATTGTTCAATAGAAAAGATCTATTGGGGACCATGGCCCCTTCTACCAGATCTGATAGGAGAAACGCAGTTCCACAAGTAGCCTGGCCCTATGCCATAGAGGACTTTATAGGTGATAATCAGCACCTTGAATTGCACCCAGAAGCCTGCCAGGAGCCAGTGCAGTTTACAGAGCAGCAATGTTACATAGGGCTAACAAGAAGTGCCATAAAAAAGTACCCATACCACTGCATTCTAGGCTAGCTGCAACTTCTGAGTGCTCTTCAAGCTGCAAATTCTTCCAGGTGGGAGACCTTAAAACCCACATCAATTCCATCTTGCCAGGGTTAAGCCAAAACCTGTTCTCATCCATCTATACCCTCATAGTCTCCAGGTACTGGGAAAGGATCTTGATAGCATCGATTCATCAGCTCAGAAAGGAGACTGGGAATCATCAGCATATTAATGGTACCGAATTTTTGCCAACAGATTATGACAGCCAGTGGCATCACATGGAGGTTAAATGGGAATAGCAAGAGAGTAAGAGTTCCAAGGCAGTCAACAAAGAGGGTTTTCTCTCCCTCTACCAACACTGAACTGCAACTGGCTCTGGAGAACAGATGAGAACCTTCATAACATGGCGCTCTCACTCTCAAGCCCCTAAGCCAGGCCAGAAAGATACCATGATCAATCACTCGATCGATCAGAATAGGGACCTTGGAGGTCTTCTAGTCCAACTTCATGCTCAAGCACGAGACCCTATATGTTGTAGAAAACATGGACAAGGCTGACATTTCAATATTCCTAAAATTCTGAAATTAAAAAGCAATCAGTTAATCAGAATAAAGCCAGAAGGTACCTTTGAGATCTTCTAATCCAGCCCCCTGCTCAAGCAGGAGACCTTGTGCCATTTCAGACAAGTAATTGTGCAGTTTTTCTTTAAAACCCCCAGTGATGAAGCACCCACAACTTCTGGAAGGCCTTTGATCTTTTCTGGAGATTAAAGAAGACCAGGATGGATGCACTACCCCCATCTCAAGCTCACCAGAGGTCACCCACAAGCACAATCACTCCTATCTTATTAACCAAGTTTGAATCTTGTCTGGAAAAGATGCAGGGTTTGTTTTTAGTTCCCCATCAGCAATTAGACAATCTACAGTCTATAATAATGTGGCTCTTTCATCAAGTTTTTTTTTAGTTGCTCAATGGTTTAGCACTGATTTTAATGTTAAGCTATGTATTCTCCAAAGCACCTGAGGGTAGGACAAGAAGCAATGGGTGGAAAGTAAACAAGGAGAGAAGCAACTTAGAACTAAGGAGAAATTTCCTGACAGTTAGAACAATTAATCAGAGGAACAGCTTGCTTCTAGAAGTTGTGAATGCTCCAACACTGGAAGTTTTTAAGAAGATGTTGGATAACCATTTGTCTGAAGTGGTGCAGCAGCTGCCAACAGAGTTCTAGGCTGCATTAACAGAGGGATAGAATCAAGATCACACGAAGTGTTAATACCACTTTATAATGCCTTGGTAAGGCCACACGTGGAATGCTGCATTCAGTTTTGGTCGCCACGATGTAAAAAGGATGTTGAGACTCTAGAAAGAGTGCAGAGAAGAGCAACAAAGATGATTAGGGGACTGGAGGCTAAAACATACGAAGAACGGTTGCAGGAACTGGGTATGTCTAGTTTAATGAAAAGAAGGATCAGGGGAGACATGATAGCAATGTTCCAATATCTCAGGGGTTGCTACAAAGAAGAGGGAGTCAAACTATTCTCCAAAGCACCTGAAGGTAGAACAAGAAGTAATGGGTGGAAACTAAACAAGGAGAGAAGTAACTTAGAACTAAGGAGAAATTTCCTGACAGTTAGAACAATTAATCAGTGTAACAGCTTGCCTCCAGAAGTTGTGAATGCTCCAACACTGGAAGCTTTTAAGAAGATGTTGGATAACCATTTGTCTGAAGTAGTGTAGGGTTTCCTGCCTAGGCAGGGGGTTGGACTAGAAGACCTCCAAGGTCCCTTCCAACTCTGTTGTTATTCTTCTTCTTCTTATTATTATTATTAGAGTTTCCTGCCTAAGCAGGGGGTTGGACTAGAAGACCTCCAAGGTCCCTTCCAACTCTGTTATTCTATTCTATTCTATTTTTAAAACAATTTTGTTAGCCACTATGCATATTCACCACACACAAAAAGTCAGGGTATAAAGGTAGTAGTGACAGTGATTTTAACCACGGTATGAATAATGAAAACAAGTCAACTTCATATAAAGTATTATTTTGACTTGGGTCAAAATCACAATTTCTCTGACAACTTACTTACCCCTTAGAGGTGGAGCTCTTGCCTCACAATCAGGAGGCTGTGAGTTCGATCCTAGGTAGAGGCAGATGTAAGGGTCTCCTGTTTGGGCAGGGGGTTGGCCTAGATGACCTGCAAGGTCCCTTCCAACTCTGTAATAATCTGTATCTATATAACCTAAATCTGCAATTTCTGTATGCTCAAATGTTGCATCAAGCTCAAAGTGGGAGGATTTGGGAGCTTTAAGGTATGCAATCCAAATCAAAATTTCTGAAGAGATCTTTCCTCCCCCCCCCCCCATTTTATACTTTAAAAACTCAAATTCTGAGCATGCAGAGGGGGAAAGCACCAATGCCCTTCCCTCACCCATTTGGTAGGTTCTGAAGGCCACAGATATCCTCAAGCCACACTTTGTATCATGACTTAAACCACTGTTTAGCCTTACACAAGAAGGCAATCAGTATTAAAAGTATCCTTCAAATAGAAGGGTTTGATCTTGGAAATGCTCAGGTACCGCATTAATATTCTTAGCCTTTGATTAGAACTAGTATTCCTGCAGGCATTATGGGGAAATGTTTCAATTGGGAAAGAAAGAAGCATCTTCACAAAATTAAAAACATTGCAGCAACTGACTTTAATGAGCACAGAACACACATTAGCCATGTTGATATTGGAATAGGCAGCTCAATTAATTAATTTCCTGAAAAATTAATGTTCAGAACTCATACCTTTCACTTAATTTATTCAATGTCTTTGCAAGGCTGGCTGCTATAAAAACTAGAGGAATCGAAATAAATAATGTAAATTATCAAGCAAGCTCAGATTAAAGTATGGAAACTTTTGCTCCGGTAGTAGTATCTGATGCAAAGATAATGCTATCCAGTTTGTCAGGAGGCAAGGGAAGTCCTTGCACAAAACTGTGAGGTGCAGTCCCGCAAAACTTGAAATGGAAGAATTGGGTTCAGATCAAAGTAAGAATGAACTGTGAATAAATGATAAAAGAATAAGGACGTATACGTGATGTTCATATACGCTAGGAAATTAGAGGCAGAGATTAGAACAGTAATGTTATATAGAATAGGAGGCAGAGTCTCTCAGCAGTAATGCAATGGGTTGGATGGGTGGGTGGGTGGGTGGGTGGGTGGGTGGGTGGGTGGATGGACAGATGGACAGACTAAAGGAAAACATCTTACAAGATATATTATTTTCTAGTTGGTTGGAAAATCTCTCCAAAAGCTACAGAGAACAAGAGTCACAGCCAGAGGTTCTAAAGAGCTGCTAACCCAGTGGTTCTCAACTTTCCTAATGGCGCGACGCGCGACCCGCCCCTGCGCCACCGTGACCCACCCTGCCGCCGCGACTGCCACTGCGACCCCCGCCCCGCCGCTGCCATTTCGGTTCTTTTACCCTCTGCGCATGCGCAAAGCGTTCTGCGCATGCACAGAGGGTAAAAGAACCCAAATGGCAGTGTCCAGGCGAAGTCTCCCGACCCCCATGAAAGGGTCGTTTGACCCCCAAAGGGGTCGCGACCCCCAGGTTGAGAACCACTGTGCTAACCAATCCAAAAAGAAATCTCATTTACATAGAGGAAGTTGTGCTAGGTCAGTCCCAGGGCAGGTACCATGTACTAAAGGGCTCAGCATGTCTTTCTTAACATTAGAAGCAAACTTAACCTTACTTAGCTAAAGTTGATTAACATACATTTACATTTTGCAGTGTACCAGAATAGCAATTATCCTAAAAACCTTAATACGATAAAGGAGAAAGAGATTTTTCACACTTTAGTGCAGGAATTTGTTACACAAAAGAGATAATACAGGATGTTTAATACCTTTTCTAGCCTGGCACCATCCAGACACATCAAACAACTCCCTGATTTCCCAGGAAATGCAGACATTTTGAAACCCCCTAGCTGAAACCTGTCTCCGGCTAGTACAGTGCTGGGAATATCAAACGATTTTGCCTTGCAGCAAAGGAAACCATTGAAAAAACAAAGCATGCTAGGCCAGTAGGCAAAGTGCTTCGGTATGGAATGAAAGGGATTCCCCCCCCCCCCCCGCTAATTCTCTGGCAGATTCAGAAGTCAGATGATGGACCTTGACTAAATTGGCCATAGGACAAATAATCTATGATAGGAGACTTGCAGCATTCCATCTTTATGGTTGGGGATCCTGCTGGTTAGTTTCAAACGTCTCAGATGGAATCTCAGCAGAGATGCAGCATTTGTGCACAACTTTAAAAGACCAGCTGTTCTGACTGAGGCCTTTCAGCTTGTCAGCTCTAAAGCTGAGAATGTCAAGAGAGATCCCTGTGAAGGTTGTCTAGTGTGACCTGGCACAGCTATGAGAGCAATCAGTGTGGGTCTAGGAGCCCAAGAGAGGCTGTTAAAAGCAGGACAGATCAGATTGCAACTAGAATTTGCCGGTCTAATCAAAGAAAATGTCTATTCCCATATTAAACATCTCTCTGCAACCTAATTTTCTCTTCAATTTTCTTACTGTAATGAGATCAGTGTCTGGATCTGCTCTAATCTGCTCTAGTAGCTAAGGACAAAACTAAATATGTAGTTATCTGTGCTTCTATCCAACAGGAATGGAAAGACATGCCTTTTACATTAAGAAAGAACATTTTCACTTATTTTAAGGAGGTATCTGCCATCAATCGGGTTTTGATACCAGAAGATAACTGGAAAGAAATGAGGAAGTGTTCAAAGCTTTTCAGAAGTCTAAAAAATAATATAGATTTCACTCTATCCCCCTATCACACAAACTCCTTTTTTTAAAAGAAAGAAAGAAAGAAAGAAAGAAAGAAAGAAAGAAAGAAAGAAAGAAAGAAAGAAAGAAAGAAAGAAAGAAAGAAAATTAAGGACTAGATCTGTTTTCATATACATAGTCCTCATTTTAGAGCAAAACAGAGAAACACGTTGCACCACCCAACTAGCTTAAAAGTACGATGTACATCGCTTTGTGGTGAGATGGGTGACAAACAAATTTAATAAACAAATAAAATAAATAAAAACTTTCTACAGAATCAATGTCTGAAAGACATTTGCATCTTGGACTCTACAACCTAATATGACCAGAGCAAATAATATGGGAAGGTAAGGACATTTCCCCAACTCTTACAAATCTGAAAGAAAAATGCTGTAATATGAAGGTCATGGAGATGAAATCAGTGAAGGCTGACACCTAGTTCTAGCACTGGCCAGTAGGAGGTGTAATGTTTATTCTGGTTTCCACAAGATCACTCTGCCCAGGAAGCTACTTAGGAATAAATGGCTGAATTTTATTTATTAAGAACATTTATTTGTTGTTGCTGTTAATTGCGAAGTGGTGTCCAACCCATCGTGACCCCATGGACTATTCCTATTCCTCCAGGGCTTCCTGTTCTCTACCATCCTCTGGAGTCCATTTAAGCTCACACCTACTGCTTCAGTGACTCCATCCAGCCACCTCGTTCTCTGTCGTCCCCTCCTTCTTTTGCCCTCAATCTTTCCCAGCATCAGGCTCTTCTCCAGTGAGTCCTTCCTTCTCATTTGGTGGCCAAAGTATTTGAGTTTCATCTTCAGGATCTGGCCTTCTAAAGAGCAGTCAGGGTTGATCTCCTCTAGGACTGACCGGTTTGATCGCCTTGCAGTCCAAGGGACTCGCAGGAGTCTTCTCCAGCACCATAGTTCAAAGGCCTGAATTCTTTGGCGCTCAGCCTTCCTTATGGTCCAACTTTCACAGCCATAAATTGCAACTGGGGAAACCATAGCCTTGACTATAAGCACTTTTGTTGGCAGGGTGATGTCTCTGCTTTTTAGTATGCTGACTAGATTTGCCATAGCTTTCCTCCCCAGGAGCAAGCGTCTTTTAATTTCTTGGCTGCAGTCCTCATCTGCGGTGATCTTGGAGCCCAGGAAAATAAAATCTGTCACTACCTCCATTTCTTCCCCATCTATTTGCCAGGAATTGAGAGGGCCAGATGCCATGATCTTAGTTTTCTTAATGTTGAGTTTCAAGCCAACTTTTGCACTCTCCTCCTTCACCGACATCAAGAGGATCTTTAGTTCCTCTTCACTTTCTGCCATTAGAGAACATTTATATGGCCACCCAATTCACTAATGGTGACTCCAGGCAGCTTACAAAGATTTAAAAAATTGTATTATATATAAGCCCAGTAACTATAACTTGCAAATAAGGATTTATTAATTACTTGGATGCATGAATCCAGCCAATTGTGCTTTATTCAGTTGAAAAAGACATACGTTTATATATGCATCCTTCAATTTATTCCTCAGCTTATGAACTATTAAACTATCAAGAAGTGGAATTTATACTCTTGTTTGATTTATAATATTTCAGCAAACCAACCAAGCTCCTTCCAGGAATCCAGGATTCAAGAGACCCAAATAGGTGATCGGGACATACAGCTCTTAATTTGACCTTATTTAGCAATGCACTGAGATTAGATAGATAGATAGATAGATAGATAGATAGATAGATAGATAGATAGATAGATAGATAGATAGATAGATAGATAGATAGATGATAGATAGATAGATAGATAGATAGATAGATAGATAGATAGATAGATAGATAGATAGATAGATAGATAGATAGATAGATAGAATTCTTTATTGGCCAAGTGTGATTGGACACACAAGAAATTTGTCTTTGGTGCATATGCTCTCAGTGTACATAAAAGAAAAGATACATTTGTCAAGAATGGTTGTCATAGGGTTCAAGTAAGCAATCAGGAAACAATCAATATTAATATAAATCGTAAGGATACAAGCAACAAGTTACAGTCATACAGTCATAAGTGGGAGGAGATGGGTGATAGGAAAGATGAGAAAAACTAATAGTAATAGTAATGCAGCCTAGTGAATAGTTTGACAGTGTTGAGGGAATTATTTGTTTAGCAGAGTGATGGCGTTCGGGAAAAAACTGTTCTTGTGTCTAGTTGTCTTGGTGTGCAGTGCTCTATAGCGACGTTTTGAGGGTAGGAGTTGAAGCAATTTATGTCCAGGATGCGAGGGGTCAGTAAAGGCTACAACTATCAATTAAAGCAGGGGTGTCAAACTCACGTCATCACGGCAGCATCACATGACGTATCGGGACTTTTTTCCCCTTTGCTAAACCGGGCGTGGGTGTGGCCAGTGCATGACACATCTAGCCCATGGGCCAGGAGTTTGACAGCCCTGATCTAAAGCAATGTTTCTCAAACTCCACAGCTTTAAGATGTGTGGACTTCAACTCCCAGAATTCCTCCAGTCCTATATGAAGTCTAACCTAAGGTCATATGTTAAAAAAAACGCCATCTCTCTCATGGGTCAGTCCTGTATGTGGCCTCTGCCTCCTGCTTATTTTCTTTTTTCTGTATATGCACAGCCACCAGTTACGTCTCAGCCTAGGCTTGGAGAATGGGATTTGTTAGATAAATTGTGCTGCGGAGCCAACCACAAGCCTACCTTACAAATTAATCTGGGAATTTACTACTAATTAATCCAGCATATTGCCATTTCCTCAAGGTAATTAAGTTATAATTTTGCAGGGGTGGTTTTTTCCCTCTTTTTTTTAATGCTCCCCTTGAATATACTATTGTTAAGTGTGTCATTCATCCAGCAGTTAGGACAACTGACATAATATTAGGTTCACAGATTCTTTTGCAAAAAAACTGACCCTAATGAGATGTCACAGTACATGGTATCATCTGTGCATCATGTAACTGTTGACGCTGCATCTTTGTAGGCATATGTCTTTTCATTAGTTCTGCTCCCATTTCCCTGGGCATGAAAATTGCACTTTAAAAAGTGAATTAAAAAAATAGACACAAACATGATGTGGGGGCAGGGGGATATGCTTTTTTCCCCCATTATGCGCACATTGCAGAACAAGCTCTTAGGCTCGCAAGTCCCTGATTGCTTGTCAAGAAATTTTAGTTCATGGCGTCCAGGAGACATGCAGGCATTTAGAAAAATACTAACCTCCCTTAGCCTCGGGGAGCCTCCAGTTTCTTTGTGCCCATAAAAGAGTGGGAATGGGGAGGAGATGAAAAATGTTGGGAAATCTGTAATGTTTACAGAGTACTTTGAACCCAGCAGATGAAACGCAAAACAGAATGCTGTGAACAGCTCATCTGATCTTGCTCTTAAAAACCCCTAGTTCTTATTCCTCATAAAGTATCCCAGCAGAAAAGATTAATTTGATTTCAGGATAAACTCTTGCCAGCTAACCGCCTCACCTGTTCTGTGCCCAAGAGGATGTGATTGCAATCCCCAAATGGGATACACACAAAGACACACCCCTTGCTCCAACAAACCTGTGGCTGATTATTGCTTATAGAAACTCTCAGCAAGACATCTAATGCTCCTGGGAGAGACTTTGCAGAGCAACACCAAACAAATCTATGATAACAAACCTTTTCAATCGATAAGCCAGAGTTAAAGGCTGAGAGGCCGGATAAACGGGAAAGCAAACAGGTGCAGTGAAATAAGTGAATGACACTGAGACAGCGAAACTGCATAGTAGTCATCGAGTTACAACTCAATGTTCAAAGTTACAATGGCACTGACAAAAATTACTTATGACCATTTTTCACACTTACAACCGTTGGTCATATGATCAAAATTCAGACACTTGGCGACTGACTCATGTTTATGACCGTTGCAGTGTCCCGGCGTCATGCGAGTACCTTTTTGTGACATTCTGACAAGCAAAGTCAATGGGGAAACCAGATTCACTTAACAACGGTGTTACTAATTTCACACCTGCAACTATTCATTTAACAACTGTGGCAAGAAAGTTCGTAAAACAGGGCAAAATTCACTTATTCACGCTATTCAAAATTCACTCTATTTTTACAAAATAGATAAAACTGGTTGGGTAGGTCAGGTCCATGATGAGATCTTTTACAGATCTGTTACAATCAAGACCTGAGTGTCAGAGAAGAGAAACATGTCAGATTACAGATTACAGATTATTAGAGTTGGAAGGGATTTTGTAGGTCATCTAGTCCAATCCCCCGTTCGAGCAGGAGTCCCTACACCATTTCAGACAAATGGCAGTCCAGTCTCCCTTTGAAAGTCTCAAGTGTTGGAGCTCTCAAAACCTCCTCAGGCAAGCTGTTCCGCTCTCATGTCATGTCCTTTCTGGGCAATTTGCCCACTTTTGTTCCCCACCTGGCACCCAGCTTTCACCTGTGGCTCCCCATAGCAGTTTGCTTGTGACAGTGGCCAGACCTCGGCCAACAGTTTCAAAAAGCCAACTGAACCAGATGAGGGTAGCTGATGGACCTTAAGCGTTGATATTAGAGGTGGATTCCTGCCGAAGCTGCCCAGTGCGCAGCTCCGGTAGGGAGCGGCCGATTGCGCAATTTGCGCACGACCGCTCCGGAGCCCTCTCTGCCGGTCCATCGCACGCGATGCCATTTTTTCGTGAATTTTGGGCTGATTTTGCTTCTGCGCATGCGCGGAAGCAAAATCGCGCCGAAATCTCACGAGGGGACCCGCACGCGAGAGAGATTTTGGCAAGATTTTGCTTCTGCGCATGCGCGGAAGCAAAATCGCGCTGAAATCTCACACACGCATGCATCCCCTCGTAAGATTTTGGCGTGATTTTGCTTCCACGCATGCGCAGAAGCAAAATCGCATGAGGGGGCGCGTGCGCGCCCAAAGCATGGAGATGCATGCGCAGCGCACCGGCACCAGAAAGGGAGCAACCCCCTGCTGATTGATATGATTTTTGACGCACAATAACTTCATGAGAAGTGTCAGGAGCAGAACTGTGAACCCTACACAACCTTTGTTGATCTCACAAAAGCATTTGATACTGTCAATCAACAAGGCCTGTAGAGAATCACATCAAAGTCTGGCTGCTCTGCCAAATTCATTCGGATGGTTCACCACTTCCATGATGGCATGGAGGCCAGTGTGCTGTGTGGGAGAGAATCCTCTAAGGCAGTGTTTTTCAACCACTGTGCCGCGGCACACTAGTGTGCCGTGACATAGTGTAAGGTGTGCCGTGGGAAAAACACCCGCCGGGTGTTTTTGCTGCGGGACATCTCCGTGTCCCGAAAGTTGCTTTCGGGACACAGAGATGCCTCTATTAAGTCCCTGCGGCCCCGCGTTTACTTTAAAGAGTCTATAGAGTCTATAGCACTAACTCCCTCTCTCAGAAATCCCTCCGCCGCTCGTCTCCCTTAGATGCTCTTAAAACGCGTCTGAACTGCAAAATCCGGAGAGCCGCTAGGCGGAGGCTGCGCGATCCCGCACACTCTCACTTTCACTGCCGGTTTGGCATCCGGAGTTTTGCACCTCCAGCTTGTGAGCCTTGCCCCGCGACGCGCGATCCCGAGTTCCTGAAGACGGGCCAGCCGAGAAGGAATGGCGAAGGGGGGTAGGTGGGCTGGATCTCCCAAGGCAGCGGTCTACCTGCCCGCCTTGGTCATATTTCTTCCCTGCTCGAGGTCCCGAGGCGTCCCATAATGCCTCGTTCCAGGTCTCTCCGTGGATTCCGGATCAAACCGGGAGCCGGTTTTCTACTGCGTGGAGAGAGCTCAGAGCGGAGGCCGTAAAGGGCTCCTCACTTCAGCCGTGGAGAAGGCAGGAAGGGCCGAGCGATCCGACTCCGGGCCGAAAGAGCTTTTCTGTAGCGCTCTTCTTCCCACCTATTTCAGACACTGGAAAGGTAGCAGGTTTGGCTTGGAAGATGCTGGTTGGTTGCGCCGGGAACGGCCGAGAGGAAAGGGTCAGCTGAGCCAGCGGCCCCGGGTACAAATCCCGAATGGCCTGTTGGACTCGAGCGCCGGGTTCGGTACCCTTCCCGCCCTCAATTGGTCAACCCAGTCCTGAATTCAGCTCTGTCACAGAAACCTACGTGGTAGAGAAGCTCCAAGGTGCATTCCCCGCGCGCACACACACCCCAAGCACAATGCAGCACGCCAGCCTTCAAAGGTTGCTTGTGTGCAGACTAGCTTCTAACCACAGTTTAACCTCCCCACTGCGTGCCTTTGCGAATTCGGCCGCGGAGCCTCAGCGCTCAAGGTGCGGTGAGAACTCAGAAAATTGGAGGAATTGGCTAAAACCGTGGTTAAACTCGCCGGGGTTTAAGTGAGTCACGTGAATACAGCACAAGGCAGCTTTTTGGGCCGTCCAAGTGAGAACTGGCCTGCACAGGAAAAATGGGGACTTGAATAAAGGGACCTTTCCCCCTCCCCGCCAAAAAAAGGAGAGAGAACCAGGCGGTGTGGGAACGGACTTTTAGATATAGTGAATTACCGAGCGGATTTTTAGTTCGCAAGAAACTGCGAAACGTCGATATGTCTTTATTTCCTGTAGTAAAACAGACTGTACTCTGTTCTTCCAAGCCGCTAGTACAGTTTGGGAAGTTAATCTAAATAATTCTCCCGAAATAGGGAAACCGTGTCCCTATTTCTCTGGGGAAATTTCTGTGGGTTTTTTTTCTTTTTTTTTTGCTGAAGCAGCTATGGGAAGGAAGGAAGGAAAAAAGGAAGAAAAAGAAAGAGAGAGAGAGAGAGAAAAAGAAAGAAAAAGAAAGAAGAAAGAAGAAAGAAAGAAAGAAAGAAAGAGAAAGAAAGAAAGAAAAAGAAAGAAAGAAAAAGAAAGAGAAAGAAAGAAAGAAAGAAAGAGAAAGAAAGAAGAAAGAAAGAAAGAAAGAAAGAAAGAAAGAAAGAAAGAAAGAAAGAAAGGAAGGAAGGAAGGAAGGAAGGAAGGAAGGAAGGAAGGAAGGAAGGAAGGAAGGAAGGAAGGAAGGAAGGAAGGAAGGAAGGAAGGAAGGAAGGAACCTTGGGAGATTTATTTGGGAAGCGAGCTTCTAACCACGTTTTAACAACCAGGGACAATTTCTCAAATACTGCGGAAGCTTGACTTTTGAATTTGAGCTTAAGTTTTAAGCATAGTTCTCAAGCAAATTAAAAAAAAAAAAACGCGGGCAGGGAGAGGGCAAAAGTGTTTAATCCAGACGCATTTTTGGGGGCAAATGAGTCTTCCAAATTTGGGTGGTGGTGGTTGTCTTTCCCTTCGGAATTAGCCCTACATTCTGGCTTCTTACTTTCTTAGCCCTGCATTCTTCTGATCAAAAAAATTAATTTCGGTCCTTCCCATTATCCGAGAATTATTCTTGTGGGCCTCCTGGCGTAGGGAAATTTAATTTAGGCCAGGTTTTTTTCAACCAGCCTTGAACATACCTTCCGAGCGGTAGAAAAAGGTGCAAAAGTTGGAGCAGAAGACAAGAAAAGACGCGGTGCGATTCTCCATTCCAAAGTAACCCATTTATTAATAGTTGCTCCCCACCGCCCTTCCCAACCCGAGTCATAGATTTTGCACGCCATCCAACCGCCTTGTGGGGAAAACGGGCTTATAATTCAGCAAAACGGCCTTTGGGACAGATGCCTTGTAAGTAAGTAAATATGAACAATTAAAAAATAATTTCTTTTTGTTTATTTGATTCCTATTCAAAAGAATTACTTTATATATAGTCAATATAGGCACAGAGTTAAATTTTTTTTAACATTTTCTAATGGTGGTGTGCCTCGTGATTTTTTTCATGAAAAAAGTGTGCCTTTGCACAAAAAAGGTTGAAAAACACTGCTCTAAGGTACTCCCAGTCACCAATGGTGTTAACCGGGCCTGTGTGCTTGCACTCGCCCTGATCAGCATGTTGTTTACTGACTTGCTGAATGATGCCTTTCAGGACAATGGTGCTGGAATCACCTCAGTTGCAGAGTGGATGGGAAGCTATTCAACTTGAGGAGACTCGAAGCTATTACCAAAGTGAAGGAAACTGATCTGAGAGACTTCCTCTTTGCTAACTGTGACTTGAAGCTGACTCAGCATGCTAGTATGGACAAATTCTCTACAAATTGTGACAACTTTCAACTTACCATCGATATTAAAAAGATAGAGATGCACCAGCCTGCTCCACGTGGACCATTCGCAGAACCCCAAATCACAATCAAAAGGCATAAACTATTGGCAGTGGACCAGTTCAATTACCTTGACAGCACCCTCTTCCAAGTACTGACCTGTGGATACAGAGGTCAATTGCAGAATAGCAAAGGCAAATTCTGCTTTTGGTAGATTGTGCTCCAGTATGTGAGAACATAGAGGAACTAGTGCAGCAATAAAATTGAAAGTCTATAGAGCCATGGGTACTCACTATCCTTCTTTAGGCCTGTGAAATGTGAACTGTGTATCCAAGGAATGCAAGACAGCTTAACTATTTCCACATGACTTGTCTTCACAGAATATTAGGTATCAGATAGCGAGATAAAGTACCAGATACTGAAAGTCTTTCTAGAGCAAGTCTATCATCAATCCACAGCCACTGCTAATGAAAGCACAGATCCAGTGGGCAAGCCACATCATTTATATGCGGTACGAGTGCATACTCGAGAAGCTCTGTTTGGGGCAACTGTCTGTTGGAAAACATTTGCATGGAGGGCAGAAGAAACATTACAAAGACACATTAAAAGCTTCCCTGAAGTCGCTTGATATAGACATGACCACCCAGGAAATGCTGGCTCAAAATTGCTCTACCTGGCATGGCCTCTTTCATCAGGGCTGTCACCTTTACGAAGTAAGGCAGACTGCAAAAGTACAGATTAAACGTGAGTTGCACAAGTCTAGAGCCAACAGTGCAACAACTCCAGTGTCTACATGTCTGCTCAACATGTGCCAGGACATTCAGTGCCTGAATTGGCCTAACCAGTCATCTTCAGATACAGCACATTTAGCTTTAACATGACTTCATCAATGATGAAGATCTTCATCAATGATGATGAATGATCAATGCCATCTAGATCTACAGCTGTTGCTTATGTTCTTACTCCAAGGTCTCCTAAATCAACATAGTCTTTCACACAGAGAGCTATGAAAATGGTTTTTCCATCATTAAAACAGAATTCTAGTATACGGATCACAAAGTGATTAGACTAGATATTTTTAATATAAAAATCAGAAACAGAGATGTTAACAAATAGGAAAACCACTAAGAATTAAGGCTAAGATTAAACAAAAATAGGGTTTTCCTATAACTATTATCCACTGCTTGGAGGAAATGGAAAGGCACGTTAGGAAAACCAGTATTCACTGATCTGAATAATAATTTATAAAAAGTCTACAGTCTTAAATCAGGCAAGTCAAGTATTTTCCTTGACAACCAGCCAACTAGACAATATTTCTAATACTGTATATACTTTCATGGATATATTCTGTTCAGTTATAGCATTGAAATGGCATTGATCACGCTTGTGGATCAGCGGTGGGTTCGGCCTGGTTCTATAAACTAGTAGCGCCGGCGGCAGGAAGCTCCGTCCACCCATCTGAGAGGCTTTGCCCACCCACCCAGGACGCTCCGCCCACCCACCCAGGACGCTCCGCCCACCCACCCAGGATGCTTCTGTGCATGTGCAGAAGCGTATTAAAGGGTTTTAGAACCCACTACTGGTGTGGGTGATCTCTGGCAGACTCAGGATAGGGGTAGTAAATCCATTCGGTTCCTCCTTGATCTTTCAATAGCTGAGTGCTATTGATGATACTATCAAACATGGCAATCCTTCTGGCCAAGGTCAGGGATTGGAAGTGGGAGGAATTTGTTGTGGGGGTTCTCCTCTTTTCTTTGAGACCAATTTCAGTTGATGCTGGAAGAGGAAGAGAGATTGAGCCTGAGCTCTCTGCTTCCTTGGGCTCTGTTCCCTCTCCACTCCCTTTTAACATCTATAAGACACTACTGGGAGGTCATTGATCAGCATGATGTAGTTTCATCAGTAAATCTTCATGATGGCCAGACCTTCCTGTTCATTTGGTACCTTCACGAGAAGGGTGGGGGGGGAAGCAAGGGTTGTTTCATACTGGAATATCTTTTAATATAAAAATCAGCTCAGCTGCTGTGCTGGATTAAAATCATATATCCAAAATTATGACCATTACAAAGAAGGCAGCAAAGCTGATTCTAAAGTTGTGTTTATTAATGGCATGAACTTGTGCTGCTTTCTCTGTGTTTATCTTTCTCTGTACTGTGAGAGCAAGAAGCAGCTTATTAATGTGCAGAGATTGCATACCAATGCTTAAATCCTGTTGAAGCTTCCAAGCTACGGCAGTATGGTGTTTCTGCAAAGGATTTATAAATGGTGTTTGAGTTAAAAAGAATCCATTGAAACAGCAATGATGGAGTTCCTATATCATAATAAACCACAGCTTGTTCAATAATAAGTTGTGGCACAAGCCAGGTTCACACAATATATTAAGCCTTAAGCCATAGCTTTCATGTAACTAACAATAACTGGTTCTTACTCCCTTCTAGGAGACTGTCCACTAGTTTAGAAAGGAGAGACACCAATGTCATCACTTCAGTACAGTCCCTGACTATTAATACCAGGTCCTTCCTTCTCTATTTTCTGCAGATCTTTAACACATCTAATAAAATCAGTCTGCAACCCTGGAACAAGATTGAACTGAAATGTTACGACTTAAAAACACAAATTTATATTTGGCATGAATGAATCTCAGGTTTGTTTCTCTTCCGCTGCTTCCAAGTTTAATTAACTATAGTGTAACAAAATGAAGTAGAACCCGTTCACTTCCAGATGTTCTTGAGCTGCAGCTCCCAAGAGCTGCAAGCTCTGATATTCCTGCTAAAATAAATGGAACTTAGAATGCAGGAACATGTGTGGAGCATAACAGATTTCCAGAGTTAATGAATTTCTTCCAGCCACTGAACCACTGTAAACTATAGTTAATCTTAACAGTAATTTATTTAAACATGTTAACTTATATAGCAGAATGTTTCACCAACTCTTAAGAAAATTTGGAACTCCTCCAAGCAGCTGCGTGTGAAAAAAACAGCACATGTCCAAGGTCCCATGAAACATTAAATCATGTTTTTGCCAATGTAGCACATAGTTCAGATTAATTTTTACAAGTATCCAAAGTCAAGCATCTAGTGTATTTTTTAAAAAAATATTTTTTATATATATCCCAGGGGGGAATGGAACTGTTTTGATGGAAAATTCAGGGTAAATGAAAGAGAAGCTATTTTAAGCAAGCAGATTGATGGAGTTGACAGTAACATAGCTTGTGTATCTAGATGTGTAGAGCTTGATCTCCTATCTCTTGGAAGAAAAAGATTGTTGATTTGACTGAGTGCTGAACCAGGTCTGTAATGAGTTCAGTAGGAAGGAGGAGAACAGGGAAAAAGAAATCTCTGACTGTTCAATGGATTTCAAGAAGAATCAAATCTGCAGCAAGTGCTAAAGGAAAGGGAAGGTTCATCTAAAAAAGAATGCAGTATACGATGCCCCCTCCAATGGATTTTATTCTGCAATTTTAGAGTGTATTTCTAGTACATGCTTATTTACACTGAGTGATCGTTAAGCATGGAAGGAAACGTTACAATAAAACTCTTGTTGTCAGTATCTTCAGAAATACATGTTACAAGTCCACACAACATGCCAGCTACGCTAAAATGAAATTAGGTTGTTTCTCCAACAGAAGAGAATATTTGCAGCTCGAGGTTGAACTGTCAAGTCCTTGATGTACTTCAAGCTTGGTTGTTTTCTTGTGAATGTTTCATTACTCAACTAGATAACATCACCAGTGCACGAGGAAGCACCAAGGATTCCTGAGGTTGTTTCTGCTTCAACATGTTGTATGGAACCAGGAACTGACAGCCTGCTGTGTGAATGAGACTATGCCAAAATATGGTTTATTTGTTTAGGAAGAACATGTCATTGTACACAGCAATTATGTCTAGCTCCTACTTTCTGACATGGACTCTCCTCTAAACTTCATTTGGAGTGCAGAATAACAGAACAACAGAATAACAACAGTTGGAAAGGACCTTGGAGGACTTCTAGTCTGGGGGTCTCCAACCTTGGCAACTTTAAGACGTGTGGACTTCAAATCCCAGAATTCCTCAGCCAGCAAAGCAAAGCTGGCTGAGGAATTCTGGGATTTGAAGTCCACACGTCTTAAAGTTGCCAAGGTTGGAGACCCCTGTAGTCCAACCCCCAGTTCATTTATCTCCTGAGCTTTTTTTAAAAAAAGCTCTTAATATGCTTCCCCTCCCCCAGACCTTTATGAAGATGGAAGAATATTTCTTTGCATAGGCATTCTTGGATGCTATTAAAAATATTTTACATTGATTATTACGTTGTTATTCTGTTGATGTTGTTCTATAGTTATATTTTACATCACTTTACTTATACTGTGCTTATGGATAAGTATTCATCAAATAAAGCGTCTACATTCTCAAGACATAGAAGAATTTTCAACTACCCTACAGGGACCAACAAACTGTATCTGGCTTGACCAGGCATATTTGAAATTACATGAACATTACTACCATCAAGCACCAGATGGATTTGCAACTGGATTACCAACTGTACTAATGTGTAATTCTCAATGGAACTACATCTAAATGGAGGGAAGCATGCAGTGGGGTACCTCAAAGTACTGTCTCAGATGAAATACTCTTCAATACTTTCATAAATGACTTAGACAAGAGAATAGAAGCAGGAAAAACCAAACGCGCAGGTATAGAATAGGTGGCACCTGGCTCAGTAACTGTGAGTTGGATCTAGGAGCTGAGGTGGCGCAGTGATTAGAGTGCAGCACTGCAAGCTACTTCAGCTGACTGCTAGCTGCAGTTCGGCGGTTCAAATCTCACTGGCTCAAGGTTGACTCAGCCTTCCATCCTTCCGAGGTGGGTAAAATGAGCACCCAGATTGTTGGGGGCAATATGCTGACTCTGTAAACCGCTTAGAGAGGGCTGAAAAGCACTATGAAGCAGTATATAAGTCTAAGTGCTATTGCTATTGCTAGTAGTCCTAGTGGACAATCACTTAAGCATGACCCAATAGTGTGCTGCAGCTGCCAAAAAAGCCAATGCAGTCCTAGGCCGCATCAACAGAGGGATAGCATCAAGATCATGTGAAGTGATAGTACCACTTTATACTGCACTGGCAGGACCACATGCTGTGTTCAGTTCTGGTCACCATGATGCTGAGACCCTAGAAAGAGTGTAGAAAAGAGCAACAAAGATGATAAGGGATCTGGAGGCTAAGGTGTATGAACAGTTGCAGGAATTAGGTATGTCTAGTCTAATAAAGAGAAAGATTGTGGATGGCATGATAGCACTCTTCCAACACATGAGAGGCTGTCATAGAGAAGAGGGGGGTCAACCTTTTTTCCAAAGCACCTGAGGACAAGAAGTAATGGGTGTAAAATTATGAAAAGGGAGCACCAACCTAGAATTAAAGGGACATTTCCTGACAGTGAGAAAATTAATTAGTGGAATGGCTTGCCTCCAGAAGTTGTGGGTACTCCTTCACTGGAGGCTTTCAAAAAGAGGCTGGACAACCTTTTGTTCATAATGGTATAGTATAGGATCTCCTGCTCAAGCAGGGGGGGTTGACTAGAAGACCTCCAAGGGGTAAAAAGGTGCGTCTTATACTCCGAAAAATATGGTTCTTTGTTTTTGTATAAGGTTTCTTAAACCTGGATTCAATCTGACCCTCCATTATCAAGCATGTTGTTTTACAAAAGGCAAGTATTCAAGCCTCTTCCAAGCAGTTGCTTAAAAAAGCCTTTACACTGAGAAACACTTTGAAGCTTTATCAGCAAGTTCTTTCCTCTGTCAAGCTTTGCACTTTTCTGACCATAGACAAGCTGATATTGCCTAACTCAACCCCACAGCTGATGGGGTGATTGCCTGCTAAGTTGCTGTTAGTCTCCAGACTGAAGTGCTGATTCTGTTCCCATGAGGGAATGCATCACATCATGCATTCTTGTAAACGTCTGCTGCTCAGTGTACTCCACGAAAGAGGAGAAGGAAGAGGAGGAAGCAGCTCTCAAATTATAAATCTATTTTATTTTTCACAGTTGTGGCTATCGTGGTTTTTTTTAAAAGTTGAATTTAAACAGCTTGGAAGATTGTAGCTGGAGAAGAGATGAAAAGGATCTTATGGTAGAAAGCTCTTTAGGGGATCAGAAGCAAAAGATGGCCATGTTAGAACACTCTAGAAAGAAAACTCTAGATCAGGGGTGTCAAACTCAAGGCCTGCGAGCCGGATCCAGTTCGTGGGGTGCTTAGATCTGGCCCACAGGGCTGCCCTGGAAACAGCAAAGGACCAGCCTGCGGTGTCTCTGCCAGTGAAAACGGAGCTCAGGAGGGCCGCGTGCGCCCTCCCGAGCTCCATTTTCCGCTGAGACAGCCTCCTGCAGCCCTCTGCCAATGAAAACGGAGCCCCGGGAGGACCGCACACAAGCTGCAGGATGTTGAGCTGCCCACGCCCATCCCAACCACGCCCACCCCAGCCACACCCACTCAGCCCCCTTGTCATGTAGTGAATATTGTCAGTTGTATGTCTATGCAGGGTGATGCATCCCTATCCTAATATTATGGTACATGCAGAACATGTGATGTGATCTTCTGCGCATGTGTGCATTCCTGATTCTCCATTATTTCTTCTTCTGCCTTTGATTCTGACTGGGAGCGGTCACGATTTATTAGCAAGAATGTAACTATTCAGGATTTATTGTTTTATACCGAAATAAATATTTTCTATTAGACTTTTAATCTCGGCTTTTTTTCTGAATGTCTGAATTCCAAGAAAAGATCCACATCGCCTCTATGAGATTTATTCTCACCTTAACACCCCTGAGGTCAAACACAACCCTGATGTGGCCCCTCGATGAAATCAAGTTTGACACCCCTGCTCTAGATCAGTGTTTCTCAGCCTTGGCAATTTTAAGATGCATGGGCTTGAACTCCCAGAATTCCCTAGTTATTTCCCCATGCTGGCTGGGAAATTCTGGGAGTTGAAATCCACACATCTTAAAGGTTGGGAAACACAGCTCTAGATGTACTGTACTACAATTCCAATCATCCTCAGCCACAATGGTGGAAATGAACGGATGGTGGAAATGAATGGTACACGCATTCACCCTTACCTCCCCCCCCCCCAGCCTCCCTGCACTTCTACCACTTTCCCTGGCCTCCATGCAATCATACACATGCATCCAAACACCTCACACCATCTTACTCCAGCCATCCTGAGCTCGTGCCACACTGCAATACTCCCCCCAAATTGTACGTATCCTGCACTGGGCCTGTTAGGGCCTCCCGATTCACCCTGTGGCACCCCTATGCTTTTTAACTGGAACTCCCTCTGCTTCCCACATAACAACCATTCCCTATTTCCCAACGATAGGGGAAAATTCTGATCGTTCCATAGTCAAAAGTTTTTGAAATCCATGCTCTTTCGGTCCTACTAATGGAGATGTTTGTGTCCTCTGTTCGGGTATTTTTTAAAAAGCAAACAAAATTTGCTCCAAGACCGCCTTCTCCAACATACCTCCCTAAGACCGATTAGAGCCCACAGAGTTGGTCTGCTGGTGGTCCCGTCAGCCAAACAATGTCGGCTGGCGGGCCCACGAACAAGGGCCTTCTCTGTGGCAGCACCGGCTCTCTGGAATACACTACCCCCCGATATCCACATTATTCCCACCCTGCCAGCCTTCAGAAAAGCAGTAAAAACATGGCTTTGTCGACAAGCCTGGGGCCAATGATTTTAATACAACACCGATCACTCTTGGCCCCATGAATGATTTATTGTATGGGTTTTTAAATTATGGTTTTTAATGTTTTTAAACGTTTTAATATCGATTGTTTTTAATGCTTTTTATATTTGTTGTTGCATGTGAATTTTTACTGTTGTGAGCCGCCCAGAGTCTCTGTGGAGTGGGCGGCATACAAATGCAACTAATAAATAATAAATAAATAAAAATTCCCATTCAACAGTACCAGCCAAAGTCAGTAGGCACAGCACAGGAAAAAAGTTCGTCTCTTTGTTTATACATCTTAGAGATGAGCAGACTGTCAGAAAAGAAAAAAAGGATGGCAACTTTATCATTACAACCATAACTGAGATTCATGACCAGGATTCAGAGCTCTGATTTGGGGGGAGGAACCTGCATTTCTTTCACATTTCAAGATTTTTAAATCAACCTCTTTCTGCCTTATTTATTAAAAAAGGCAAATTTCAGTAAGGTTGTACTGTATTAAAATATTATTTTTTTTAGGGGAAAAAAAGCGTACTTATTCCTCAGTCCAGCACATCTACAGCTGGGAAGGCTGCAGTTAAAAAAAAGAAAGCAATAAAGAAAGAAACTGCTTCTTTTTCTTGTCCAGGACATTCCCAGCCAGTGACATGAGTGGAAAGCTTGATTGAGGCGCTGCCCACTGGCTTAATTATTGCATTTTTAGACCTGCATAGAGACACGATTAGTCAGAGTTTTCATATCACCTATTAAAAATAAATATGACTCTGAGTTAATATAAGGTTGCGGCGTTCACCAAAATCATTACATCTGAACAATCATTAAGCTTGGAACCAAACCAATCTGTAGAACTAATGTTACCTCTAGCAGACAACATACACCCAAAGGAAAAATGAAACAGTATTTTGAACTGATAAAGTTAAAAATTTCAGTTCAGATGATAAATGCATTTTTATTATACGGCATCTGCCTTCATATATGAATGGCCCCTGAATAACTGTAGATTATATTGTAAATAAAGCCATTCTTTTCAGCCAATCTTCCAACCATAATGCTATTTGCTTACCCATTCTGCCAGTCCCGATCAACAATAACAAATGGGCTCATGCATTGCTCTGAGGCATAATGTGATTTGTTTACAATTTAGCAGCGAATAAGCTATTCTGGCATCTTGGCCAATGTGGCTTATTTAACAAATCATGATTAAAACAAATAATTTTACAAAATGTAAGCCTCAAGTCTCAAGCAAAAAAAATTACACAATGTACTGAGGGGTGACTCGGATGCACAATATGCACACATTTCTGGAGGGGGTATGGCCAATGTTGCAGCACTACAGGTTTCTCTCGTGCTCCGTGGGAAACCTCGAATCCCAGCTGTTTGGAGACCTGGAACCAGATTGGAACCAAGTCTGATACGCCCTGGAGGGGCGTTGAAGAAGAAAGGCACCAGTCGGTGGTCTGGGGGGGCTTGCAAACCCCCAGGGAGCCGGCACCAGCCTCTCGGCCAGCAGCTGTGGAAGACGACTCTGTCGCCATTAGCTAGGACAGCCACGATCGGAACGATTGAAATGGAGAAATCATGGATTGCCTGGGTGATAAGATCTAAGCGTTTGTGCTGGAGAGAGGTTAAGAAGTGCTGAAGCTGGGTGAGTGTTTATTAAAGTGCCGATTTAATGACAAAAGAAGAAATTTAAAATTCAAAAAGAGACAAAAGAGACTCTAAAATGGAGTGAGCAGCTATCTAGCAATTGGAATACCATAGAGAGAATTAAAGGAACAAGTTTAAAAGCCCAAATTTGAGGATGTCTGTATAATTGGACTTGGTGGAAGTTAAAGAGACTGAAAAAGAATAAAGAATTTGAAGAAAATATCTTATAAGTGCTAAGTGGACTTAAAATACTTTGGAGACTTTTGTAAAAGAGCTGTTTTGTTATATTGGGAACATAACGCCATCTGCTGGTTAAAAGAAAATATTGCAACAGACTGTGGAAAGCTCGAATTAGCTGACAGCTGGAGACTGATCTTGCCCATAAGACGATAACTAGGAACTTGAAAGGACTTGAAAGCTGTGTGTGTTGTGCTAGTGTGTTTGATGGTGCACTGTTTTGGTGATGGAAGATAAGAGGATTTTGAACTGGACTGAAATATAAAGAGATTATATGGACTTAAGCTGCAAGTAAAAAAAATCTATGAACGTTGTTAATTGTGAACTTGACAAGATGGAGGCGTGTATCTATGAAGAATTGACTGGGATGTTAAAATACATCTATGAAGACATAAAAACTTACCTTTTGGAAATCAGAGGTAAAAAGAAAATAGAAATGAAGCTGGATCATAAAGAACACTTAGAATTTACAATGGTGGAAAAGGAAAATTAAGAAAATTAAGAACAAGGAGATTACACAGATGAAAAAGGGACTGAAAAAAACCAGATTAATGATTACACTGGGATTTACAGTGATAAGAAAAGAGTAAGAGGAGAGCATTTGTATCAGAAGAAGCAATTAAACATAAGGGGGGAATAGGGAGAAGAGACTAGGAGGAATTGTGAGCAGACTTACACAAATAATATACTTAAAAGGAAGAAAAGGAATTTGGGAAAAATGAAGTATTGGCATAAAAATAAAAGAAAGAAAAAGACAAAGTTAAGAGAAGGGATTGGAAGGGGAAAACCTACAAGAAGTGGAATTTTTGAGAGATGAAAAGAGAATGGATAAAAAGGGGAAGGTCAAGGGAAAGGTCAATAGAAAGGGGAAAAATTTAGAATTATTATTTTACATTTAATTGTGTTAACACTATTAGTTGTGTATAAGTGTGTATAATTAATCAGCATAATTATCTTGTTAAAAGGTTTTTTTATGTTAATAATTCTATATTAGATTGGTACATGATGGTTTGAATTAAATTTTGATGATGAAAGGGAAAAAATAAAGAAAAGAAGGGAAATAAATTAGACTATAGTAGGTCAATTGTTGGAAGGTTATAAAATTTGAATAATCACTACTTTTCTTTATAAGATTTGTTTTTATAAAAGATTTGTATAACTTATAAAATTGATTTAATGTTAAAAAGGATTTAGATAATTACTGAAATCGTTGGAATGTTATAAGAGCTGTATAATTATCATTTTTAAAGGTCCTTATATAAGATTATACACTTTATAAATTGGATTTTTTGTTGTAGAGATCTTAGATAATTAGGTTTTTTTTCTTTATTATTGTCTATTGGGAAGTTGGTAATGTTATTAACCAATGGATGGAAGTGTAGTGATGAGATTAGAATTGGTTTAAATATGGAGAATGAGTTAAAATAAAAAATTGAGTAATAACGTTGAAAGGGAGATATCACATAGGAAAAGAAATCAGAAATTTAGGGCATTTACAAATGACAGAATATAAAAAAATGATGACTAAAGATATAAATTGAGGTAAGGGAGGAGTACGGCCTAAAATTAAGAGGTACAAGAGATAATGAGAATGTCTGAAAGATAAGCTTTAGCGATTGATTTGGAAGAAAATTGAAAATTAAAGGTGGTAGATCCAGGCGACAAAAATAGGAGGTAAGGAGGCAGCATTAGAATAACAGTAGATATACCTAGAAGAATATACATGAAAATATAAATATAAATAATATAAATATAAATATAAATAATATAAATATAAATATATATATAAATTGCTAACAACCAACTTCCCTTCCTGGATGTCTTAGTCTACAAGAAATCCAATGGCTCCCTAGGACACACCATCTACCAGAAGAAAACCACACTAACCGCTATCTGCACGCACTCTCACACCACCACCCAGCACAGATCAACTCCGTAGCCAAGACACTCATCTCCAGAACAAAACGCCTAGCTGACGAACAACACCTAAAAACCGAACTAAATACTCTCACTAACGTACTAGTATCCAATGGATTCCAAAGAAATAAGATCACCAACCTAATCCAAAAAGAAACCCCCACTAAAATCCAAGACAGAGAACAAGAAAACGGCAAAGCCCTCCTCCCATACATAAAAGGCACCACAGACAGAATCAGCAAGATCCTCCACAAACACAACATCAAGACAGCATTCTGCACAAACCGAAAAATATCCACCATCCTAAGAAACCCCAAAGACAAAATTGAGTTAGAAAATCAAGGAGTATATGAAATCCCATGCACCGCCTGCCCCACCACATACATTGGACAAACCAACAGAAGAATAAGTGCACGCATTGAAGAACACAAGAACTCAGTCAAAAAAGAGGAACCAACTTCTTCCTTGGTCCAACATCTTAAAGCCACAGGACATGAAATTAACTTTAAAAAGACCAGAACTATCGCCAAAACTGAACATTTTAACAACAGAATAATCAGAGAAGCCATTGAGATAGAGAAACGCCCACACAGCATGAATAAACGAGATGACACCTCCCGCCTACCAGCCATTTGGAAACCCGCACTTGTTGACAAACGAGTCCCTAACACTAAGAATGACACTAGACCCACACTCACGAAAACCACACAGGATGTCACCACCACACACCCATGCAAAAAGCAAACCCAAACCCACACCAATGAGGCACGGCCACAAACCAGAAGCCAGACCATAGCTGCATCTTTAGCCACTCTAAACCCCTCCATTCCATACATGAAGCAAACTGACACCCCAGCCAATCATAGCACAGCCAACCCCCCATCCAATCAGAGCACAGCCAAGCCCCCAACAAATCAGAACACACCTCCACCCAATCAGAACACAGCCAAGCTCCCACCCTATCAGTTCAAACCTCCAGTGGCAGTTAAAAGGAAGAAACAGCTGCAATCTCACATTGCTCCTAGAAGCAGCAAGCTGAAGACACCAGCCTGATGATGACGAATGAGACTTCGTCGAAACGTTGCAAAGACACTTCCAATTTCACGCGGGAGAAAACCCGAATACCCAAAGACCTACATACAAACACCCGCGAAAATCTCAGAAAACATATATATATATATATATATATATATATATATATATATATATTCTGTCGAGTATCCCTTTATTTTCATTTATCAGCAAAAATGTTACATATATATATGTGTGTGTGTGTGTGTGTGTGTGTGTGTGTGTGTGTGTGTGTGTATAAAGGAAAAAATATAAGTTTAAGAGTAGCCCCGATGTTGGTATGAAGTTAGGGTTTTGAACTGCTCATCTGTTAACTATAAAATGGATTAGAGCTACTCAGGGAAGGATAAGAGGGAGGAAAAGGAAGTAGAAAGGAAGAGGAGAGAGGGAGGAGGGAAGTAGGAAAGAGGGAGAGGGAGAAAGAAGGTAGAGGGAAGAGAGGGAGATAGAGGGAGAGGAGTAGTATGAAACAGAAAAAAACAGACGGGAGATAAAAGTACAAAAGGTACAAATTTAGGATATTTGTTTATGGCATTTTGGACAGAAATGTATAATTATGTATGTTTTGATATTACGGTATATTATGAATGTTTATGTAAAGATGGTGAAAATATAAAAAATTCTTTAAAAATTCTTATATATATTTTCATTTATCAGCAAAAAATGCTACATACATATATACATACACACAAACACACAAACACACACACACTCACACTTCCAAGAATATACAGTATCTACAAATGACATTTGATTTGTGATAACAAAGTCCTTCATTTTCAAATCATATATTGTGGAGACAAGTTATCTACTCTCTGCTATATGCAGATAGTATACTTGTCCTGAACTAATCTACATGGTGTATTAAGTTTCAGATTCAGTTTGGGTATACAATAATCCTCAATTTATGACCATTTAAAACTACAACAAAAAAGTGACTTACATTATTCTTTGCTCTTGCAACTCTTGCAGCAATCCCACATCACGTGATCAAAATTTGGGAGCTTGGCAACTGGCATCTATTTACAAAGGTTGCAATATCTCGGGGTCATGTGATCACCATGTCAGGCCAGATTTTATTAGAGACTTTGGCCTGCTACACTTGATGCTTAGAATGTATTCTTGATGTGGGAATTTGGGAGGGGCTGTTGCATGAGCAATGTAGACATGTAGCTATAACAAATTCTTTTAGGCTTTCAAGGTCATCCTTTGTTCAGCACCTGGCCAGAAGCTGATGGGAGTAACGGACACGTTGGCAAAAGACAACTGGTCAACGTGATGAACTTGTGGGTATGGGAACAAGGGAATGAACTTTAAACTGGGTAGAGAAACCCTCATAGCTTCAGATTCGGGTTTCTCCCAGACGTGCCAACATGGCTCTCTTAATAAATTGGAACTTTGAGGAATACTTTGCCTCAGACTCTGATTTAGGTTTGGATGCTATTTGGAACACTGACACACCATTTGCAACCTTCCCAGCTGGCTTGTGACATGCAAACTCAATGGGGAATTTGCTTAACAACTGCATTATTCACTTAGCAACTGCAGTGATTCACTTAACAACCATGGCAAAAAGGATCATAAAATTGGGCACGGGTCACTTAACAACCAGCTTACTTAACAATGAAAGTTCTGGTTCAGTTGTGGCCGTAAGTTGAGAACTACCTATTTACTCAGTAGCTGGAGAAATAATTCTTTACCTACAGATAACAAGTTGGAACAATCGTGGTGAACATTGCTATTAAAGAAAAATGGAATGGGTTTCTGTGTTACTTCACTAGAAATATACCAAATTATGCCAAATACCTCAAAATTTAGGAATGTCTTTAGTACAAAGTCTGCCTAATCCAATTTGGACCAGTATCTATTTAACTTCATTAAACAGGTTTACATCAAGGTAGCAAAAGAGACCCACTGAAATACAATTCTTTAAAGAATTCGTAACAAGTGTGATGAGGCAGTGAAATCTTACTTGGAAAGAAGCCCCATCCTGTTTAGTGTGGCTTAGTTTCAGAAAAAGCATGAACAGGGAATATACAAAGTGGAATCCACCTTCAAGTAAGCATGCACAGAATTATGCTGCAAAACATTCTTAAAATAATGTAAGTCCTGCCATGCGGTAAAGCCATAAGAATATTGTGGGTTTTGAGTGAATATTGCTATCTGGAAAGTAAATCAAAAGTTAAACTTTTACTTAAGATACACTAGGGTGTGTGTGTGTGTGTGTGTGTGTGTGTGTGTGTGTGTGTGTGTGTGTGTGTGTGTGTGTGTGTGTGTAACATTGTACAGCAGAACCAAATACATATATTTTGCGGGATTTAATCTTCAAATTATAGACCTAGGAAGTGCACTTTGTCCCCAAGAACAACACTAAACCATTCTAGTTTAAAGACTCTTGTAACCATTCACAAAAGCTGAATATCCTATTAAGCAAGAACATTTTAAAAGCATTAAGGCCATTCTCACAAATGACACTGAAATTTGTTTTCCACAGTCCCCATTTCTGCAACTTGAATATAGAATCCCTCTTAGTTAAATGCCCATTTGGTTTAAAACTGTCTCTCACTTTGTTTCCAGCTGTAGCACAGTTAAGAAGTGAACTCATTTCAGATTTAAAAGCCTTTAGCATTTTCTTGTGAAAATACCCTAAAACTGAAGGGAAGGGGAAAAAATGCAACCTCCATCCCTATCTATTTCAAGCAAGTACTGTACTTAAGGGACCAAACATATAATTCCTGAATGATGCTTTGGCTTCCAACTATTCCACAACCTCCCTTTAAGGGTGCCAGAAGCATCATTTAGGATCTGGTGTTATAGGGCACCTATGCATTCCTTCATTGGCTTCTGGCCAACTACTGACAGCTAAGTGGGGGAGGGGTGTGGAGGAATCAGAAAATTCTCTAAATACAAGGACTTGCTTTCAGGCACAGTGTTTTGAGTTTTTATTTATTTTTTATTAAAAAGTTTTATAAGTAGTACAAACATTTTCCCCCACCCCTTCCCCCTTCACCCCATCCCTCACCCCTTGCCCTCCCCCCCCCATCCCTAGACTTCCCAGAACAAGCATAGGGTATAGCATTCACAAACATAGAACTAAAATATGCTAACAAATTATTGGCTTCAAAATCTCTCTATATCTTTAACTCCTTATAACTGTTTTGTGTTTTTTTTTAAGTGTAACCTCTCTCTCTCTCTCTCTCTCTCCGTTTGTAACACCACACTCATACACATATATATGCAACAGACAAACCAGCATCACTTTCGCCTAGACCTCTGTTCACACCAGAGCCAAGACCGCTTTAGCCTGGGGCGCTGCATAAACTCAGCCACCATCCCATCCAAATGATTTACTAGTGGAACCAGAAACTTGTGTTGACTGCGTGAATTATGGGTCGGTTCACCCTAGGCAAAGCACACCCAGTAAATAAAGGCGGCTGACTGCCTTTCAAATGCACCCCGACCAAGGACCATTTTTCAAACGGCAAGCGCGCTCTCCTTTCTCCCACTTGGCCTGCGGGTTTTTTTGTTTTTGCTTTTTTTTTAAAAGAAAGAAACGAAACGAAACTTGGCGGGGAAACCCGCTTTCTTTTTAACGGGAATCTGAGCGAGGAGGCTCACTCCGCCGAGCAACCGCAGCCGCCAAGTGGGAACCCAAGCTCCGCCCGAGCAAAAGACGAGCAGGTGTCTGGTCACCACGTGGGTTTGGAGAGATGCTGATTTGTTGTACCCGAACCAACTTGGCCGCTCGGATCCGAAGTCTGTCGCGCGTTCCCGGCCAGCGCTAAAGCCCCGTCGTCCTCGCACCGGTATCGCCCAGTCCCATTTGGCCCCTTTATTCCCCGCCAAGATCCCACCGAGGCGAGGAGGGGCCCTTTACGTACCTTTGGCGTCTGCCGCCCTTCGGGTCCCGCCGCTTCCAACTTCCTCCTGGCCCCGAGAAAGAGAAGGAGAGCGGCGATCCACAAGATCCCCAGGACAGACAACGCCAGCCTTCGACTCATCCGCCTCATCTTTAGTTTGGAGAAGAGCGAGGAAAGCGGCGGAGGGAGAGAGGGAGGGGGGGGAAGTCTTCTGGCTTTCGAAAAGCGGTGAGGCGGGGCGGGGCGGGGTTGGAGCTGACTGGCACGCTTCCCGCCCCTCTTAAGCGGGCAAGAGCGCTGGCGGCGGGATGAGTTCAGGCGAGCCCTGCGAGGGGCACGGCGAAGTAACCACCCCACCCCACCCCTCCGGAGCAGCCCAGGAGAGGACGAAGAAGAGCGGGAGCGGCGCTGGCAGTCCCGGGCCGTCCTCCCCGCGTGGGGTTGGCGGGCAGGGGAGGAGGAAACTGGAGCGGGGAGGCGCCAGGGGTGGGGAAACGGAGCGGATGGCTCTTCCAGCCGCGGTCGGAGAAGAGCAGTCCCGCGGCGCCTCAGCCTGCTGCCGGGTTCCCGGGCGCCAAGGGAAGGGATCCCTCCGTGGCTCAAGCCACTGGCATAAAGCGGGAGAGCCTCTGCCCCCGCCTCTTCTGGCACCGATTTCGGATGAAATCCCGCCCGCGGATCGGTCCGCCGCACTTCCTCCTGCCCTGGGAATAGTAGCCAGGCTTCCCGCCGACCGCGCACTCCCGGGCCGAATTGACAGGCAGGCGGGGTGGCGCGCTTCGCTTTGCCTATTTATCCCTCACCCAGGTCAAGCTCGCCCGCCGGGAAGGGCTGTCTCGCGAGCCGCCTCCTGCCTGCCCACCGCTTCGCTGCCTCAGCTGTCGTCGCCGCCGCGCCGTGCTGCCGGCTCCCCGCGAGGATTGAGGATTGAGATCGCCGGAGCCCGGGGGGGAGGCTTCGGCGGGGATTGGCGGCGAGCGAGAAGGGTGGGAGAACTCGAGAGGCCGGCTTCACTCCGGGCCGGCGCGGACTCGGCTGGCTGAGTTGGGATGGGGCTGAGGGGCCAAAGGTGGCAACTTTGGAGCGAGTTCGGGGAGAAACGCCCGACCCGGCTCGGTCAGGAGGGAAAAGGAAAGCCGTCTGTGAGGAAAAGATGCGGTTTGGCTGATGGCGCAACAACAACTGGCGATCCTACGGCTGCTGACACACTTGGTATTTCCTTGGCATTTACGGGCCCTGCTTCAGAGGATCGGGGCGAAGAGCAGCTGGGTGCGAATAGCGTGATGCCCTGCGCGTTTGTGTCAGATTCCATCTAAACCCTCGGGCACCCATCCTCGCTGCGAGTCAGCTAAAGTTATTTCAAGACGAAGCGCGCGAGGGGAAAAATAGCCTCCAGTTGCGCAATTTTCCCGGTTCCTCATCCCGCCCTCGTCTATCCTTCGCCCGTTCTTACACCAATGGGTAGGCGGGACAGTGTTTACTTTTTCGGCTTTACTCCGTGGCAGGCAGTAATACTCACACGCCTCCCTTCATGAGAGGTTGAGGGGGGCGGGTTCTCCTGCTTGATCCCCCTTTGGGGGAGGGTGTGGACCGAAGAGAAAGGTGTTCCAAGCATATGCGTTACCCTGTATTGCAAGTTGCTGCCAGCGTCTGGAGTACTTCCTTTGCATAATCTTCTCCTGGTGGTCCCTGAAGCAAAAGGAAGAACCACAAGAAGAGGCTGCCTGCAGAGGCACATCTTGAGAAATAATTCTTCTTTTAGGTAGGGCTGGCAGACTCCAAGCTTGTGGCATCTTGTCTTTGCTCAAAAGTCATTTATTCAGAATTAAAGACTTTTAAGCCAGAAATCTTACTTGAACCACCAAAATCAAATGGGGGTTCGCACATTACCCTCTTTATTACTAGTGTTACTATTTCAGCAACAGTATTTGGGGGGGGGGTTGCTTTGTTGCTCTTATTGTTAAATAATTGGAAATCTTAAATCCTGGTTAGTATATAAGCAAGATCAACAAAACTTCTGGTTCTTTTAGGCTAAAGTTCGCGCAGTCAGTTGCTACTTAACATGCAGGCTGAGGCAGATGGGTCTAGGATGCTCCTACATCTAGTTATTAATAGCCCATCAATAGTAAATTATCCAGGGATGCACTAGTAAATCTGGATCTACCTTCTGCCTCTTCTAACAACATTTCATGATGTTTCTGCAATGACTAGCAACAATTGATAACTTTTTGGTTTGTGATAAAGATACCTAGAATTTCCAGTGCACAGAGGTCTTTTGTGTTTAATCATTTTTATAATACTTGTGCACGGCATTTGATACATCCATTACTATAAGGAGGATCCAACTATACTTTCCAACTTAAAAGTACTTCCTTACTTGTTTTCCTGGAGACAATTCTTCCTTTACAGGCCTAAAGTGAGTAGTAAAAAGACTCACTTTATTCCAGGGAAATAGATATTTTTATTTTTCTCCATTTTTTAAAAAAAAGTTACATTTCATCAATGTTACCAAATGAAAACACAATGAAATCACATATAATAGTTTGTGCAGAGACAATTGACACTTGGTGTAGAACTATCATTTTATGCTTTAGGAAAGAATAAATTGCTCAGAAAAAAATAATTGGTGGGAAAGCTTTTAAAAAATCATTTTTTCCCAGCAACACAGTACAACTTTATTTTATTTACTTCCACGTAGATCTATTCTGCAATGCTATTTGTTGTTGTGAATATTTGTAGCAAAAAGATACAGGGTGATTTCTGATTTTGTTAATGCATAAATTAAACAAATTAAGCAGAGAAAGAACATCCAAACTTTTTTTGAGAAAAATTACATGCTTTCCACACCCAAGATATAGCCGCTTTTATATTCCATCTCTTATTTTAACAAAAACAGCTGTTTAACATTTCCGATTACAGTTAAAATATAGTATGAAGATTAATTTGCTCAATTGAAACAGCAGGGGGAAATTCAGGTAGGTGGAATTTAATTACTGGATTTGGAAAGGAGGATGTGAGCTTTTAGAGCTGTCACAAACACTTAAAAATAAAATCTTCAACAGGGAACAAATCTCTTTCCAGAAAACCTAAAAAATACCAATAGGTGGGACACCTAGTAGCTAAGTGTCTGTGGTAGTAACCTTAGAGTGGGAAACAAGCAAGTTTCCAGACCATGTTCATTTGTTTTTAGGGATGTACATTGGATACAGCCAAATCAATCTACTTTAGAGTTGTTAGATGGCTGCCCAAAAATTGGGTTCTCTATCAAGTGACAAAAACAAATCTAGACTTTTCTGAAACCTGAAAATATATTATTTCGCTCTTGGGAGAGCTATAGAAAATCAGGCAGATGGTTTGTGAAGATACACAAAAACAATGGGACAGAAGGAATCCTGACTGGCTGGACAATCATCCGAATGTAGGGAATGTTTCATCATGGGTTTCTACTACTTGGGAGAAAGGATGCTAAGTGATTAGCTCACTGTCTTACATTTTGCTTTGCTACACATTGTGCTGCATTCTGTTTATTAGGTTTGCATCCAACTCCAGATCTCACAATGATATTCCCCAAAATGAAAACGATACACGTTTTTCCTCTGTAACATCTTTAGATAATTTAAAAGCTCCCTGAAAACTAGCCTTTGCTAAATAATAAAGAGATAATAAAATTTTAAAAAAATATCCAGGTAAGATGGAGGTACTCATTGTGAAATTGGGAGATTTCTAACATAATCCAGATTTGGACTATGTTCTCCCAGAAGGAGCAGCTATGCAGTTTGGAGGCACTTCTACATCAAAGTCTCTGGCTTTCTAGATTAAAACAATAGCCAGGAGCACCTTGTATTAGCTTTGTTTGGCATAACAATTGTGGTGTCATCATTTGGTAACTTCTAGGCATAATACTGCATGAGGCAATGTCTATGGCTACTCTAGAAACTTAATTTCAAACAGATATCTTAAAGAATGCAAAGAGACAACATATTTTTTCCACAAGCATTGCTAATTTGTTCTGGACTGATTTTTATCATTAAAGCCCATATATAAACCAGCTTGCAATTATTTTCAACCTGGTGTTAATTTCAGTACAATTAAACATTACAACAAAATGTGTGATGTTCCTCCAATAGATTTGATTACACTTGTAATTGTCATTCAGAACTTTTTCACAATAGAAGTTCTAGCCATGTATTAATTTCCACTGAGAGACACAAAGCATTTTATATCCAAAATATACTTTATTGTATTTCTAATAGTTCCAAGTTTGTTAAGCTTGATTTCTAACAGTTGCAGAATGTTGTAGCAAAGGCAGACACCAACCTTTGTGTTATTTGAATAAACTATCTTGAGTTTTTATTTTACCTTTGATTAAAATGAAAAACTGGAATTCAAGTTCACTAAATTAACAGAAATTTGGTGTTCATTTTGGGAGCAGTTGTAAACTCTAAACCTCTGTCTGATAAAGTGTCACATGTTCCTCAAGATTAAAAAAAAATCAAATAGCTGTAATACGCTCGTATCTCAAAATATCCTTTTTACACCTACAGTACTGCAGTATCATTAGGGAGCAAAACTTTTCCTCATAGGAAACAGTGTCAGTGAATAAATTAGAAACTGAAGCAGATGTGAGCTTTTTGTACTAGCAGGCAGACTAGAGCAGGGGTGTCAAACTGGCGATCCGCAGGCCGGATGCATCACACATAGGCTATGCCCACCCCAGTTCCACAAATGGGAAAAACATCACGAAATGTCACGTGACAGCAACATGACGCCGCAAGTTTGACACCCATGGACTAGAGAATGAAAGCCCATAAAAAGCTCAAATAGGTCATAAACCAATGGAGGCAGAGACAGATATATGATGACGCCATAATGTCCATTGCACACATTCTATACAGTCCAGTGTAATCCTTTCTGCCATTGATTTGCCTCGTTTGCTTCTTGTTTATTGACTATTTGCATTCCACACAACCCCATTCTTTGTTTTTCTAGCATAACCTGGCTTTCCAGGTTATACATGGCAAGTGCTTAAAGGCCTGAAAAGTTCATGAGCTATCGCAAAAGGAGATACACTACCTCATCTCTGCTGTTTTTCTGTGGTTTAGCGTGGAGGGAGACTGGATTCAGCTAGCATACAATATCAACAAGAACAGAAAAATGAGAAGAAGAAAAAAATGACAGATGACACTTCACTGCAGGAGGCAGTAGAGCAGACTCTCTCACAAGCTAAGCATGTGGATGAGACCCAATTACATCTCATTGATTCCTTTGCTCTTCTTCAAAACTTATTAAGAAACATTGCAGCAACACCGGGTGGAAAAAGGTTGCGTGCAGGTCCTTGAGCTACAGCATGAAACACAGTAAGGTGTGGTTGAACTGCTCATGTACGGTAGGTATGAAGCATTGCCAGTTTGCTAAAGCCAAATGATCTGCATGATTCACAAAATTTTCTGGCAATTGCTTTGGCAGAGGATTTACTCCTGCTGAATTCAAAAATTTGGCATAAGCACAGCCACCCCTGAATGAGGTTGGCTGATACTTGCATGGAATAGTTCTATGCAAAGCAGCAGACCAACATGACCGCATTGCTTTTTCCAGAAATCCCTGGCTTTATTTTGTATGTCTTTAAATAGATTGGTACATCCCTAGCTACCTATGAAAGATGAAAGGGCTAGCATGTGATTAACATCATGGCCCTAGTGTGACAAAAATAGACACTGGCATCAGTTGTATTCATAGAGACAGACAGTGCAGTATAGTAATCAAAGTAATGAGTAAGAGTCAGGCAGACCCAGCTTCCACACCTCTTTAGGCATGGAATTCAGTTGGGTAATGGCAATCAGTTGGGTGATCTTGGGCCAGACACCATTTTTCAGCCTAGGTTGAGAAGTGTGTGTGTGTGTGTGTGTGTGTGTGTGTGTGTGTGTGTGTGTGTGTGTGTGTGTGTGTGTGTGCGCACGCGCGCTTCTCAACCTAGGCTGAATACATACATATATACATATATACATATATACATACACATACACATACACACGCACGCACGCACACACACACACACACACACACACACACACACACATTATATATATATATATATATATATATATATATATATATATATATATATATATATATATATATATATATATATATATAACATTTTTTGCTGATAAATTAAAATAAAGGGAGACTATTATAGATCTATTTCAAGCTATTTTGCTCTCGTCAGATAGCCATACCCTTAGTGGGAATTGAACCTGGGCAGTCTGCTTGTAAGGCAGCAGTTTAACCTCTAGGCCACAAGGTTCTCTTCCCTATCAACTCTCTATATATATTTGTCAAATACGAGTTGGTAATATACATAGATATAACATTGTTTATATACATAAGATGGGTACTGATAAGGGGGAACATTTGGACAGGGACGGTAGGCACGCTGGTGCACTTATGCACGCCCCTTAATTTTATATATATATAAAACCAACATGCACTGACCAACATGGTAAACTGCAGTCAATAACCTTTGTCATGCAATGGATTGATCTGGGCTGATGGTTATAATACTTCCAAGAATGCAATCCATAAAAATCTATTTTATGCTTAGAATGGGTCATGAAGATTTTACATTATTAAGAGATAAATGTAAATGGGGATCAGGATGCCCTCCTGTATACTGAGTTAGATTAGTACATACTTTAGGAAATGTATTATATGAGCATTAGTCAGAGTAAGCAAATATCATGGGGGTTACAAGGTCATCATATAAATAATTACACAGTTCATAATAATAATGATAATCATTCATATCATTGACATCATTACAGCTTTTGACACATGCCTATCTATATCAATTACATTTTTATTTCACCTTTCCTAAAAGGAGCTTGAGAATATAAAATGCTTCTTTCCCTCTCTCCAATATTATGCATATGACAGGCCTGTGAAATGACTTTAGATTAAAAATAATGACTGATCCAAATTCACTTAGAGAAATAGAAAACCAAAGGAAAAACTGAACACTGTATCATCCTAACTGGATACATATTAAGCAATATGAGGGGTCCTTGGTGCTCTCTCAGCTTGGATGTTTTCTTTGAGATGTTTCATCATCCAAATTAGATAACATCAGTGCTAGTGTGTTAATAACTAGCACTGATGATGTTACCTAGTTTTGATAATGAAACATCTGCAAAAAACCATCCCAACTCAGAGAGCACCAAGAACCCCTCATTTCAACCCTGAGCTACAAATATGCTCCTTTATTGATTAAGTAATGTGTTCTTTGTTTGGCTTTAGCTAGCATGTTGCGTTAACCAGCCATTGTGCTTTGTTATCTATAGTTTATAGATTAAGAATCCTGCCAAGAATGCTTTCTTCAACACTCTGGTTAACAAGTTTCATTAATTAATTTCTTATATCGCAGAGATATAGAACTAGGTGATTTCTTATCCTCTAGATCAGGGGTGTCAAACTCGCGGCCTGAAGGTCAGATGCATCATGCGCTGGCCACGCCCACACACGGTTTAGCAAAGGAGAAAAAAGTTGTGATACGTCACGTGATGATGTGTCATCGCAAGTTTGACACCCCTGCTCTAGATAGTCTTCTGAAATCTTACCAGATAGAAATCTAGCTAGTATGACTCAGAAGTACAGTGTTATCTTCAGTTTCTTGACACACATCTATTAATGGTATAGGTGCCTTGGTGTGAAGAAAACATGGCAACTCTTGCTACTCTTTTGCATACTTACTGGTTTTAAAGTAAACCTATTTGGGGGAAAGGATCACTCATCATCGTGTTTTGTGCAACTCAGCCATACCTACCCTACATGTGCAAATGTTGCAGCAAATCTTGCTTACCAAGTCAGGAATGAAGACCCCAAGAGTAGGAGAACACAGGTTTATTATTGCGCAAATAGTTCAGATTATTCATATGACAAATTCTGAACCCCGGGCTATGCCCGAGGTGGTACTTTTATACGTTTTACAAATCTCGCCCCTTCCTGAGGCGTTACTTTGGACAACCAATAATAAATCAACACATGTCAAATTACAGAAATAGAGAAGTAACAGAATAGAGAAGTGTACATACATAGGTGGAGCCTCTATCTTACACCATTTCCAACAGTCAAGAGGTGTCTTACAACATGCGTGAGCTGTGGTGAGTGTGCCGAGATACACCCACATAACACCCATTCTCCGCCAGCTGCATTGGTTGCCTATTAGTCTCCAGTCGCAATTTAAGGTGTTGGTTTTGACCTTTAAAGCCCTACATGGCTCAGGACCAGGCTACCTTCGGGACCGCATCCTACCACACACCTCCCTACGACCAGTTAGGTCCCACAGAGTGGGCCTCCTCCAGGTCCCATCGGCCAAACAATGTCGGTTGGTGGGGCCACCGGGGGAGAGCCTTCTCTGTGGGACCCCGTCCCTCTGGAACCAACTCCCACCAGAGATCCGGACTATCCCCACTCTACTGGCCTTCCGTAAAGCCATAAAAACATGGCTCTTCCGGCAGGCGGGGTGAAAAAGAAGATCAGATCCCCCCATGAATGAATGTTTTTTAAAATAATGTTCTGTTTTTAAACTATTATGTTTTTATTGCACTGTTCTTACCCATGTTGTACGCCGCCCTGAGTCCCACGGGATTGGGCGGCTTATAAGAACGCTTATTAAATTAAATTAAATGTTCCTTTACTGAAATTACCTGGGCCTTCCGTTACATTGAGCAAGCTCTCGGTACCTTCCGTAAACAAGCTCTTCCTGTTACAGATTTGTAGTTGGCCGAATGTGAATTCCCTATTTGTAACTTCCCTATAATTCCCTATTTGTAACTGCCCAAAAGACACTTTAAAATGTACTATGTTATAATGATTATACTAACACACAAGCCATACAATATATTGATAAGCCTAATTAATATGTTAGGGTGTTATTCTATGGTAAATTGCCCCCTGCCTCGCAACCACTGACTTGACTGTATAGCATTTATACATTGCTATAAATCCAAATCCATTTAAATAAATTGCTGACATAATATAATATATCCATCTTTGAATTAGACAGTACTTTACTTGGGAGATAAACATTGCTAGGCATTCTGGAACTTTGCAACCCATCAATCCCATCTAACATGAACAGCATGGAGGAAAGACAGAAATTGGCAGTACCATAATATTGGAACTTCTACAGCTCCTCGTTCTGTTTTTTATTTTGCTAATAGACTGCACTAATTACAAGGCATTAAAGTCAAAATTCATTTCAGGACATGAAAAATATATGGGTAGTGTGTGTATATATAAAATGTCCAGTAATGTTGCAACCAGCAAATGTGTACATAGTAAAAATTTACTGTGTTCATTAATATCCAGCACGCTTTGTTTAATATCCAGCATATGTGTTGCAGTAATATTGTATTCACAAATTATTCTAGTTCAAACTTTGCCGAGAAGATTACATTAAGTGCCTGGTTCTGAATATCCCTATTTGAAAGTTAAGTCAAACAGCGTTAAATTAAGCTTTAATATTATGCATGCTGTAGGAAAGGGAAAAACATCTACAGGAGTAAAGATATAGGCAAAAGTTTTTAAAAGAAGTTTAAACTTTAGCCTGAGAGTAAATTGGTGTATCTTTAATATACAAATCACAATAAAGAGACTTGTGGCATATTACAACCCAAGGTGAGATTAAAACCTTGTCTCTTTTAGAGAACAAATCTTTATTGAAAATTTAAAAATTCAGAGCCAAGGAAGAAAACAATAAGGTAAATACCATAGAAATTAAATTACAAGTAAGATAATAAATATAGCTTTTCTGACAAAAATGCAATCAAAAGATGCTGCCTTGCTACTTTGAGAAACATCTCCCTCTGCTGTGAAAAAAGAGATATTGACAAGGTCCTAGCAATTCTAATAAATTTCCAGTGATTTATTTCTCATCATCCGAATGAGGTTATACATTCTTTCCTAGTTTGTAGAAGGCCATTTAAATCTATATAAAATGAATGAAAAAGGCAGTTGCTCTTACCTGTGCTGAATTCTGATCTGTTGGAAGGAAAGGCAGCATCTACTGAACTTCAGAAAAAAAGGGGGGGCAGTTAATCTTTGGGGTGCAAAATGAAAAGGAATGTCATCCCAATTTCTTTGAAGTTTAAAGTGCCATGGCTCTTGTGCACTGCAGGCTACTTCAGCTGACTGCTAGTTCAGCAGTTCACTCTGTTCAAATCTCACCGGTTCAAGGTTGACTCAGCCTTCCATCCTTCTGAGGTCGGTAAAATGAGGACCCAGATTGTTGGGGGCAATATGCTGACTCTGTAAACCGCTTAGAGAGGGCTGTAAAGCACTATGAAGCGGTATATAAGTCTAAGTGCTATTGCTATTGCTATTGTAGATCAGAGGTCTTCAAACTTGGCAACTTTAAGACTTGTGGACTTCAACTCTCATAGCTGGCTGAAGATTTCTGGGAGTTGAAGTCCACAAGTCTTAAAGTTGCCAAGTTTGGGGACCCTTGTTGTAGATCCTTGAAATGGAACGGATACCGAAATTCATTGCCTATAGGTCAGTTTAAAGAAAATGTGAGGATGTTTCCTCAGACAAAACATATAACAATGTCTAGGGGTGTGGAAGAAGAATGGGAGGCAAAAGAAATACTGATGAAATGTCACAAAGCCTTACTGTACATATCCATCAACTGAAAGATCACATTAGTTATTGATGCACCATAAGTCTGAACTATGATTTTATCTGTTGCTTTGGCCAGCAGACTTCAATCTCCAATTTACTGTAGCTCCCTGAAAAGTTTTTGAAATTGGATTTGTTCATTCTTTAAGATAGAATATTTCAGTGAGCAAATAGTTGGGGGTTTCTTTGTTTTCTAATGTTGCTATTTCCCATGAGATGGGCAAAAAGTAATCATTGTTTTATTTTTCATTCTATTCTGGATTTATGAAAACAAAATTGTATCTCTTGGTAGAACTTCTGTTTCATTTTGTGGCTCAAGGGAGATTTCAGTGGAAGGAATTGTCCATGGCACTGATTTAGGCAGGGGAAACTAACCTTTCTCGTAGAAGCTTTTCAAGCAATTTGAACAATGACTTGACCTATGTCCATTATTAAAGGATAAAATGTTTCCAGTTGCTAATGGCAGCAGCGCTTGCCATTTTTAAAAGCCTTGCTATGCAGGCAGCTTGAAAGGGTTCCAAATTCTAGGCAAAAGAAACCTGCAGTCATAATCATGGATGCCACCTGAGCAGGAATTTGGAGCAAAGGTTCAGGGCAGAGTTTAACAGGGCAGAAGCAGGTAGCTCAAATTCAACAGATTTATACATCATAAAAGCTCCAAGTTATTTAGGATGGCTGTTTAAAAAATGATTCCAAAGTGCTTAAGAACTCAAGCGAGCAAGGAGCTCTCTGCTCTTTGTTAAAGCAAGCCTGACTTTTGTTCAAGTTTATGCACAAATCTGGAAATATATATGTGTATATATTGCTGATTTAAGCACTCTACTCCTTGAAATTAAGGCAGCCCTTGAAGCAGTAACAGCTTTTTCAGGCAGCTTTAATAAATTGCAAACAGGAACGATGCTCGCAGGAGGTCTGCAGCACTTTTCCAAATCGTTTTCCTGTCACTTGTAGGACACATCTTTCTCACCCACCAATTGTAGAATAAATAAGGTTCAGCCAGGTTTTCCTTCTTGAATCTGCTACCATTATGTACATGAAAGGGTTAAAGTCCCCCCCCTCTGGGGACCGAGCATGCTAATTACAAAATTACAGTATTTCCAGTGGGCTGTAAAAGGTCCAAGTTTAATTTCTTTTGCCATCCATTTCTTCAGTTGCAGTTCATCTGTCTGCGTGTGCCCTATTTTCCCCTCTAGTTTTTTTTTAATGTTTTGCTGATCTTTAATAATAAACTTCAAGCTATTTTTGCTAGCTGAACAGAGCGGTGCATCTGCTTGCTCTGATTTGCATGCAGGAATGGATTAATGGAGAATGTGCTGGATGTGAAACTAAAACAGGAAATCACCTCCAGCAGTTTTCAACATCACTTACTATCATCAGTCACCTGGCTGGGTGCATAAGCTACTCTTACCCAAGGATAACTAGGAATAATTAAACTAACCCAAACGTTGTAGGTTTACAGTGACCCACTGAACTACGAATTGATTCCATGGATTGGGATTAGACAAAATTGGCATGTGGTTGCCTCATTTGCTGTTCAAGCTACTAACACAAATCCTTTCTCTTATGCTTAGCAATTCAGCTCTAGAAGAATCATGAGGGGGGGGGAATATCTGTTTGGACTCATGTTTAGGAAACATGTTTCATCATACTGTTTTCCTTTCCCCCTTGGGGCAATCGTTTTCAATTCTACCTTGAAAGAACTCTTTGTCTGTTAATAAAAGGATTCATAGAGGAATGATCTAGACACAGATACCTTCTTCTTGGAAGCTGACTGCCAGTCTCTGAACTCATTTCAAATAACTCCCCAAAGTACAAGCTTACCTTCAAATTCTTCGTTCCCCTCACTCTGATTTTTTTCCCCCACTATTCCAATATTGGGTTGTAGGAACTGATCTGCTACTTTGCTCAATTTATTATTCTCTGTTTGATCTAGATTGCTGGATAAGAATTATGTGGATATTACACTTTAAAGTTTAGCCTTATAAGTAAAAAACAAATAAAAGGATACCCCATGATCAAGCACTGAAGAAATCCCAGAAAAAAGACAGGATATATTGTGTATGCATTAGTTGATTTAAAACTTCTCTAGACTCATAGGATGGAGGCTGTACACAGGGAAGTCTTAGCCAAAATTTGGCTGGTAGGCCAGTTGCAATCCTGTTTTGAGCAGGAAAGCTTGACAACTGTACAGAAGACCACTTTACATGGCTTTGCTTTTGAAGACTATCCAGAAGCTCCAATTCATGCAAACTACAGCATCCTGCTTGCTGATGTATGGCAGCTGCTATAGCTAAATAACACTGATTTTGGATGCACTGCATTGGCTCTAAATATGCTACTGTGTGCAGTTCCTAGAGCTGGTTTTAACCAATAAATGTTTTACGATTTGGCTTCCAGGTATCTCCTAAACAGACCAATCTGTCTGATCCACTCAATTCAATCCATTCCCAATAAAGAGATTTCATGGAGATGGGTGGCAACAGAAGACAATATTTCTTTATTATAGCTACATCTGTATGGCATATGCAGAGATTTAGGTGGAACTCTTTCTTGTGGTGTTCAAGAGTGCAATTTTGACAAGTTTTTGGCAGTGAATTTAATAATGTATGTTAAGGATTTTTGTATGCTGCCCAGAGTTAATTCATGTGAGATAGGTGGCTATATAAATTTGATTAATAAATAAAATTTTTGTTTGTTTGAATAATATGTATTGGGAGAGTTGATGAATTTTGTGAAAGACAATTGCCACAAGGTCAGAAACAAGCAGCCTGAAAACAGACTAGTCTATTGGTGAAACAAGCAATAGGTTGAAAACATCCCTTTTGTCCAAAAGAGAGTGGTTTCAAGTCTTTTCAACTGCACAGATAGGAAGAAAAGATGCAATGAGTTAAAGCTTAATTCTACTATAGATACCAAATTGATATTTGGCAGTCATTGGAAGTCCCTCACGAAGGCTTTACTGTCTACAATAATCCTTATGAGAAGATTTGTGTCTACTTTCAGTGTAGCATTATCAATCTTGATGGTTTAAGAGTTTTATGAATGAGCATATATTTGTTCCATTGATTTTTATTTTTTACATTGTAAATTGCCAGGAGTCTTTCCAATACAGGTAGTCTTTGCCTTACCACCAGTCGCTTAATGACATCACATTTACAATAACCATGGAAGAGATGCTTTACTGTCAGACTCCAGCCTGGAGATGAGACAGTGAGATCCAATTGAATCCAGTCCTTTATTTGCTTACACCTAATAGATAGAATCTCGCCAAATTAAAGCTATAACTTTCTAAGTTACTAGATTTCTCATGAGAGATTCCAGTAGTTACGTTGAATCTCTTTCCCATCTCCTCCCTTCAGCTCAGGACTATGCAGACTTTTGATCCGAGTCTTCTTCTGGTAAAGTTCTTAGTTGGCAAAATCTTCTACCTGTTCTGCTTGCAGATGCACATGCCATTGCATCTATGGCCCATAAAGCACCCTTCCCCACCTACTGTAAATTATTGCACTGCTCTGTCCCCCTGATGGTCACAGGACTCCATGTTGGGTGCTTGACAACCAGTTACCTTTATGACAGTCATGCCATCCTGCAATGACAAGATCATGATTTGCGTCATGCCAGTTTCCAGGAAAAAACCTCCTTGTATATGTACAGTAAGGTTTTGTGAAATTTCATCAGTATTTCTTTTGCCTCCCATTCTTCTTCCATACGCATGATGTCATGCATGGTGGTAAGTAATTCCATCCTTATGTGTATTAATAAACCGAATGAAATCTGAAATTTCCATAAGTCAGCTGAACAAATTCATACCTTCTATTGAGCATTGTGATTTCCTTCACTTGCTCAAATGTGGATTTTCCAGAGATGTTTATTTTTGACTACCTTGATGTGCTATATTTGGAAGAAATAGAATCAAGTAAGTACATGGACCCCTGGAGAAACCCCTTGCCAAATGTCAACTTTTTCTTATAAATTGCAAAGGTTTCAAATATATTAAATAATTCAGTGTTTTCCCCTTAAAATATTGTAAGGACTTTTTATCAGTCCCTCACCTAAATTTCTGAACTCATGTTGTTTATTTTAAAAGTCCATCTCCTCTAAAAATGAGAAACAAATTTGAGACAAGTAAATGCTAAAGACTTTCTATATCGCTTCTGCCTTGCTTCTTTATTTGGTATAAAGATTTTGCCAATCTTTAAAAAATTAAATACCTCATTACTGAAATAAAGTCATCAACATGTATTTAGAATTCATGGTGATGGTTGAACCATAATAATTCCAGACTGTTGGAATACTTGGTCATAAATTTAATCTTTCCTTGGTTGCTATCACCTCATGACAACAATAATGATTTTGGTATTTATAGCAAAGGTAACTGAAATAGTCTCTGAATGAATGTAGTTGGAATAAAACACCAGATAATTGAAAAATAACCTCAAAGTATGTTTGAGGTTTTCTTCTTCACTTATGAATTTTATTCCTTTGAAGATGTTATTTTTTCCTGTGTCTTCGCTAATTCCTCCTTTTGTATTACGACAAAATCTATATTTTGGATACATAGTTTTGGTTGTGTGTGAGAGTGTTATACTTTCTAGATCCCACATTACAAGCCTCTCCTATAAGTCTTGAGAGTGATGATCCTATAGGTGTTCCTCTGATTTTTTCCATCAAATTGAAAATAGACAATGAGGCAGAGGTTGGTTAGGTCCATGATACATGGTATTAGGTAAGGTTGGGTGTGTTGTGTAGTGCTGCATTTCTGGGTTCCTTTGCTAGTTCTGGGTTTATGTGTGTAAAAAGTGCTGTGCCATTGAATGAAACTATAATTTCATCTTTTTCTATTTGTAGCAGGGGTGGGTTCCTCCCAGTTCGTACCAGATCACCCGAACTGTTAGCGAACCGCTGGTGATGTAATTTTGGCGTCATGGATCTGGTTCTGTCTGTGCCAGTCCGTGCTTGCCGCCATCTTTTTTTCTGAATTTTTGACAGATTTTCCTGTGTTTGGATGGCTTCACAGCGTTCTGTGCTTTGAAAAAAGCCCTCCCGCATACCCCCGGGTTAATACTGACCTTTATTTGTTCGCCTGAAGCACAGCTGATGAGCTCCTCAGCTGTGTTTTGGGCTGAATCCACCTTCTGAGCATGCGCGGAAGTGAAATCACGTGAGGGGACGCGCGTGCGAAACATCGCAACGCAAACTGGTGGCGAAGGTAAGTGAAACCCACCTCTGATTTGTAGGTCTTCGATTTAGGAAATCTGTTCATGAGATATCCATGAGCTTGTCCAATCAGCTCCTGTCTTGGAGCTAGTGAAGGAACTTAAAGCAGCTTGGAGTGGATTAACTCCCTATTAGAGCACATAGACACATAGGCACATAGACACAGTTTCCTTAATTAGCTGATAGATTAATTCTGGGAACTTTTGATTGGAGGCTCATCAAAAAGTAAACCTGAGCACTAGTGAATCATACCTGCAGCCGGCCTCTGCTGGTGTTATTGGATGTGAGCTTCTCTTTTCTTAAAATTATCTGCTGAACACTAGAGCAAAGGTGACAAGCAAGAGACATGTCATCTTTCTTTTGATTATTTCCTTATATTTGCTGGAGGGAGCTGGAGAACAGGTATACTGTGATAATACAATCTATTTCTGAGGCAATTTTCATGCTGTTGGTGTAATAGAATGTAAAGTTTTTCTGATCTGAGAGGGGATATTCTACTTCTTTTTCAAAACATCCTAGATATTTTTAAGGTTTTTTTTAAATGGGCATCCTACCTACTAAAACAGATCATTCTAAAATATATATATTTTAATATAAATCTCTTGTCTTTTCTTCTTTGGTAAGGCTAACTAGCTTGCTTGCTCACTTTATATGTAAAGCGCCAAACAGCAGACAGCACCAGTGATTTAAATGTTGTGCATTTGGAAGCACTTTCATTTCTGCTTGAGCTGCTGTGATCTCATCTGGCATTAGCTTTAGAAATCATCAAACAGAAAATGGAAAAATTCGCGGAATCATAAAGTTGGAAGAGACCATTTAAGCCAAGAAGTTTAATTCCCTTGCTTGCAGAGAATTCTCTTTTAAAGCATGCATAACAAATTGCTGTCCACTTCTCAAACAAATCCTGTGAAAGCAAGCCAACCAGTATCCTGAATAAGTGGCTCAAGTGTTGAAATGGAGCTTTGTGCTAACATTCAAATGGAACTTAAATACCGATATTCCAAATCCTGATAGTAGAGACAGGTTTTGGCTGCTTTCTGCTATGTAACATTTTTTTCAGGTACTTATCAAAATATCTTTTATATTCTCTCTCAGTTCTCTTTTTCAAGAATAAACATTAAAACTCTTCAAAATTCTCATAGTATTTATTTTCTACTGCTCTAATCATTGTTGTTACTCTTCTCTGAATTCATTCCAGTTTATCTGAATCCTTCATAAAGCATGGCATCGAAAACTGAACACAATACCCCAGATAGAGTTTGACTAAGAAGAATAAAATGGAATTATGGTTTCTGTAGAAACTGTGCTTCTGTTGATGTAGCCTAAAATTACATTTGTCTTTTTTATAAACACATCTTACCACTGATTTGTTTAATTTAATTAATTTTATTTTATTTTATTTATTTTATTTCATTATTTAATTAAAAATTAATTTAAATTTTCACAAGTACTATTACCAAGTCAGATATCCCTTTCTATGCCCATGCATCCAGGTGGGATTCACTTACGTTCCCTACCGGTTTGCAAATGTGAGCACGCTTGCTAGGCTCGCACATGCCTCATCTGCGCATGCTCACGACCTGTGCATGCGCAGTGCTCGCGCATTACGTCCGGGCGAGTGGAGGGAGCCTCCTGCAGTTACCGCTACCAGATTGCCCAAACTGGACAGAACCGGCTGAATCCCACCATTGCATGCATCTGATTTCTATCTCCTTAATGCATAATTTTTTCTTTAGCTTTTCAAGTTAATCTTCAACTTTATTTTTGTTTTCAAGACTATTGAAGAGCCGTGGTGGTGCAGTGGTTAGAATGCTGTACTATAGGCTAATTCTGCCAACTGCCAGCAGTTCGATTCTTAGTTAAACTCAAGGTTGACTTAGCCTCCCATCCTTCTGAGGTCAGTAAAATGAGGAACCAGATTGTTGGGAGCAATACGCTGACTCTGTAAACTGCTTAGAGAGGACTGTAAAGCACGATGAAGGGGTATATAGGTGTAAGTGCTATTGCTATTGGCATCCCATCCATTTTATATCATTTGCATAGCTGATAAGCATTCTCTCTGCCCTTTTCATCTAAGTCTTCAATAGAAATTGAAGGATAAAGGATAAACGGCTCCATCCAATGAATGAGGAGCTACAAATAGATGCTCTTCAAGCCAACTTCACTGAAACCAAACTATGACATTCCCACAATCTACTAAGAAAGAAGAAAATCAATAAATGAGAAAAGGTTAGCTTGGCAATGTGCTTCATAACTCTGTGCTGACTTTTGCAATTTTTACATTATTTTTGAGGTACTTATAGATCAAAATCTTTATGTTCTCCCCAGAATCTTCCCAGGTATCATTGTCAAAATAACTTCTCTTTAATTCTCTGACTTTTTTCTTTTTTTCCCTTTTATGAAGATAAAAATTACATATGCCCTTCTCCAATCATCTACTCATCAAATTTTCTCCAGGAGTTCTCAGTGATCATACATAAGATTAGGTCCCATAATTAGCCAGTTCTTTCTGTACTGATGTTGAAGTTATAAAGACATTTAAAGTGAATAGGTATTTCCTGATCATTCATATGTTTTCTCATTTTCACCATAGCTATTGGGAAAGGTTTCTCATTATAGTTTGCTTGTTATTGTTTTTTTTTCTCATAATTAAAATATTGTTCTACTTTTTAATTCAGCAAATTTTTCTTTGTTGACATCTCTAGCTAATTAACAACTTAAATTCTGAGGAAATGTAAAATTTAAATTTTTCATTTAAAAAATGAAAAAAAGAGGATATGTTATTTAATAGGCCTATGCCAGTGATGGCGAACCTTTTTTGGTTCGTGTGCCAAAAAGGGGGGGATGCGTGGGATCACGGGTGTGCGTGCCCAGACCCATAATTCCATGCACCCCCGCGCATGCGCATATGACCCCCCCACTCCCAGCATGCAATGGCACGCCCATTTTTTGCTCTCTCCAGGCTTCTAGGAGCCTGGGGAGGGCAAAAATGGCCTTCCCCCCCCTTCCGGAGGCTGGAAACAGCCTGTTTCCTGACTCCCAGTGGGCCCAGAAGGCCCGAAAATCAGCCGGCCGGTGCGCACATGCATGCCGGACCTGAGCTCGCGTGCCCACTGATATGGCTCCGCGTGCCACTTGTGGCACCCGTGCCATAGGTTCGCCATCACGGGCCTATGCTGTTGCCCAAATATTTAATGATAAAGACCCTAATATCCTGAAGGTAATCACAATGACCTCTCAGCCAAATGTTCCTCTGGAGAATTTCTACAACACTATGATTTAATTATGCTCTTGGTTTAGGACTTAAGTAACGTTAAAGGCAATCCTATCCTTGAGGCTGAGGTTGGAATTCCTAAAGCTTTTGATTTTTCTTGATTTCAACCATCATATCCTGCGGAAGGTGTCTCATGCAGCTCCTGAGTTCATGATTTCCATGGCAAACATGGGCTTACCAGAATTGATCATAGCATTGAATGATAATTGTTAAGTAGCCTTTAGTCTTGAATAGATACAGTGTGATCTGAAGATGCTGTTTATGTGCCATCAAGTCTTTCCCGAACTTGATCCTTCAAGTTTTCCACTTGTGCACTGATTGCTACTCTGTAATTGAGTCCAACTATCTTTCTGCTGGTTATCTTCTTCTTCTCTTTCCTTTTTTTCTAGCATTACAGCTTTCTCCAGAGAGCTAAAACATCACATAATATGTCTGAAGTATGATAATGAGATAATGAAATAATGAGAGCCAGTTCGATGTGGTGGTTAAGATGCTAGCCTAGCAAGTAAAAGACTGTGAAAAGAGCTAGGCATGAAAAACTGACTCGTTGACCTTGAGTCAGTCACTTTCCCTCAGCTCAACCCACTTTATAAGGTTCTTATGGGGAAAATGGGAGGAAGAAAGAGTATTATGTAAATTCACACCTTGAGTTATTTATAAAAATAGTCAGGTTTTTAAAAAATCTAATAAATAAATAAATTTGAGTCTGGTCATTTATATATCAGGTGCAATAGAAACTCTGGGTTGATTTATTTGATGATGTTTTTCCCTTCATTATCCAAGATATTCTCAGAAGAGAAATGTTGAGCCAAATTTCAAAAGCATTAATACTCTTTCTATCCTGCTTCTTAAAATCCAAAGATTTGAAGATACTGTAGAATGTATTTGTTTATTTATTTGGCTTATACATGACCACCCAACTCACCAAAACCCAGCTGATTGTTGCCATGATCCTAGCACTACCTTGTGAAACATCAAACCAGAGAAATCTTGGACCTCCACAATAAATAGACCACCCTCTTTCAGGAATTACTGAATCCGGGAGGGATACCATGAGACACATGAAGATTTTTTTCCCAACAACTTAAGGAGCAGTTTGTTCATTCATTCAGTCAAGCAACCAATTTATACAGTCACTCATCCATCATGAAAAATCTGGTTAGTTAACAACCAACAAAAAACATCACAAAAGAACAAAAAAGTGCAATTAAAACATTGCGTCCAAAGCAATTCATATACCCATAGTAAATACACCACTTCACCCAGCTCACTTAACCTCCTGGCCTAATGCCCTTAAGTAGACTTATTTCAACTGTGTATTAGTCCCAGCTGATTTCACTAAGGGCATCTATCATAGACATGTAGATTAGAGGATTTTTATTATGTTCATTGTCTATTTTGTTTTTGTGGTGCGTGCCACCCAAAGTCCTCTGGGATGAGGGTGGGTTAAAAATATTGTTCATACATAAATAAACAAACAGAATACGGTAATTTAAGAGTACATTTTTGCCTTTATCTTGTGTTACCTTTGTGTAACAAAGGATTTTCTTCTATTGACTTTAGTGGTATCTGATACAGGTTCTTGTTAGCAGTGACCTATTACTGACATTTTGCAACAGAGCAACCTCAAGTCATCTCACTCTCAAGACAAGCCCAGAAGTCTTGAAACATCTGTTAACTATATAAGAATAGCCCTGAAATCCAACCATAAGTCCACCTTGTATTTCACTGTGTTCCCATATGCTGCTAGGAGGTTCATATGCCAGGAAGGATGCAATAGACCAGTGATGGCGAACCTATGGCACGGGTGCCACAGGTGGCACGCGGAGCCATATCTGCCGGCACGCGAGCCGTTGCCCTAGCTCAGCTCCAGCGCGCATGTGCGTGCACAGCAGCTGATTTTTGGCTCGCGCAGAGGCTCTGGGAGGATGGTTTTGGTCTCCGGAGGGCCTCCGGGGTGGCGGGGGGAAGCGTTTTTGCCCTCCCCAAGGTCCAAGAAAGCCTCTGGAGCCTGGGGAGGGCAAAAGGGGCCTACTGGGCCCACTGGAAGTCGGGAAACGGGGGAGTGGGGGGTCACGCATGCATGCACGGGGGGTGGGGCAAGTGGGAGGCTTTGAATTATGGGTGTGGGCACGCACGAGCGTGTGATAACGCGTGCACGCACTATTTTGGCACCCGAGGGAAAAAAGGTTCACCATCACTGCAATAGACCATTTGTTCATTCTCAATTTTATGTGTATAATATTAAATATATAGTTAAGAGTGTAGGTCAAGTATTGCCATATCAGACCAATGTCTAGCATCTTATTTCTTACAATGGGCAACTGCTTCCTCTTCTTACAAGGCATACAAGCAGGTCGATTCATTTCTTCTTATGTCGTTTCCCAGGACATGGTATTTAGAAGTTTGTTGACTCTGACCAGAGGTGATATATATCGAACATGAGTTCTTAGGCAATTGCCTTAGGCAATCCTATAAGGTATTCTCCTAGTCCAGTGTCGGTCACTATGGGAATTATGGCTAGGATGATGGAATTTAAAAGAAGCAACACGTTTTCCATTCTTTTCTTGGTCAAACAAAAGAAAGGGCATTCTGGAGACTGAGTTATATATATTAATTCATCTGAATACAACACAAATCCCATCTGGTATTCAAGCCTTTGCCTTTGCTGATGTGGAGATTTTACTCTTCCAGTTCACTGAAGATTCCAAAAGAGCATGAAGAATCATTCAAATTATATTACAGAAGCTACTTCCAATGACATCTGCAGGCATTTCACAAGATAAAGGACTAAAAGAAACTACTTCTGAAAGCTAGTCTGAGTATAGCCTTATCTGTCCCTTTCCCTTTCTACATAGCGCACTTGCTCTCAGAGAGAGAGAGAGAGAGAGAGAGAGAGAGAGAGAGAGAGAGAGAGAGAGAGAGAGAGAGAGAGAGAGAGAGAGAGAGAGAGAGAGAGAGAGAGAGAGATTGTTTTTGATCATTCTCTTTTTTGTAGCCATCAAATATGCTATTATTGAGTTAGCAGAAAATTATACCAGCATAACATTTGCTGCATCCATTGCCCACTCTTGTCCTTTTTCTTTTGCCTCTGCGTGAAGCAATAGAGCAGGGGTGTCAAACTCGCGGCCCGTGGGGTGGATGCGTCACACACTGGCCACGCCCACCCCCAGTTTAGAGAAGGGGGAACATTGAGACACGTCACATGATGACAACGTGTCATCGTGAGTTTGACACCCCTGCAATAGAGTATAAATAGAGTATAATAATGTAATGAGTGACAAAATGTAATTTTATTTTATTCACCTTCAGGTTGCTCAAAAGGATATTGCAGAACATGTGCCATATTTATATGCTAGACATATACATAAACATATGTAATATTTAGAGGAGTAATTCTCAGCCACTTTCCCCTCATGTTTAATAAAAGACCACAATTTGCTAGACAATACATTTGTTGGGTTTTGTTTTTTTTAGAAATCAAGGCACATGTATTGCTCACATTTAGCACCATTTTATAAAAATTGCAGCCTTTAGCTAAATCAGTAAGAATCGAGCCCTTAAGTGGTTGTAGCTTGTCTTAACCAGATGACCTACAGTTATACTAGAACTACAACTGGCCAGAATCTCTGAGGTTTATATTTGTAATATAAGTACTCCTCACTTAATGACTGCATTTGGGACCGGCAATTTCATTGCTAAACAGTGCAGTTGCTAAACGAAACATCATGTGACTGTGACTGACTTACACTGTCAGTTCCACTGCAGTTGTTAATCAAATCACTTGCTGTCATTAAATGTGACATCTCATGGCCATGACTTGAAACTTACTGAGAAGGTTGTTTGCTTTCCAAGGACTGGACACACCAGAGTGTAGAAGATAACTGTACAAAATACTTTATTGCACCACATACCTTTCCTAATTATAGGTGTTGTCTAGGTTCACACCACCCTCCTAGGCCTTGCAAGTTGATGTAACCACATAATTAAGTCTTTGAAGGTTAATACAACAAATGAAAGGCTTAAAGTTTGTAAAATGGCATACAACTTGGACTCCCTCCAGAAGTTCTTGCAGTTGTTGGAATTAAGTGCTGCCTCAGTGGGTTGGCCCCTTTTCTAGTTGCTGCCAAGTTTTAAGCCAAGCAAAAAGCCATGCTCCAGGCTGGAATCACACCACAATAGGCTGTTTACCCTAGCTCATGATCCTGACAGTTGACTGAGAACCCTTTTGCCTGCGTAGAAGAGTTATACAGTTCCAGACATTGCTTCCTTGTCTTCTTGCTGTCTTTTTACTCTTTTCTCCTACACAAACTTTTGTAGGCTCTAGTTGGGGGTTAGGCTGCCTAGGGATGTTGGCATGTTCCTAAAAATTAGTGTTTGGCTCAATTATCCACACACCTGGAACACTAGCATGGATTTTTATGAGTATACTGTATGAGTGGGGGATGGATGGAGAGATGGATGGAGAGATGGATGGATGGATTCATCTCCTCTCAAGTTTCTGGGGTTGTAAACATTTACAGCCCTTTAGAAGAAAGGATGTGTTGAGCCTGTCCTTGGAGAAGTAGAGGTGGGAAGCATTTCTGTCTGGCTGCAGTTGCTTTTCCCAAATGCAGACAGCAACTCCATCTTAATGCCCTCACAAAGAGCACAACATTCAAAATCAACTTCCCCGTTGACTTTGCTTGTTGAAAGCTGGCTGTGAAGGTCTCAAATGGTAAGGTCTCAAATGGAATGCTATGAGCATTGTAAATGTGTGCTGGTTTCCAATGTGCTGGTTTCCAATGGGACTGAATTGCAATCACATGACACGGAGACAATGCAACCATTGTAAGTTTAAGAACTGGTCATAAATCTACTTTTTAGCACTAATGTTGTAAGTTTGAACAGTTGCTAAACAGGGCAGTGGTTAATCAAGAACTACCTGTATACTTGATGGATACCAGTTTTAGGGAGACATTAGTATATACCACCTGTTCTGTATTGATAAAATTATACCGGCAAAGATAAGGATTTATTCAATAAGAATAGCTGACATGATGCCTCAGACACTTTTGAAGTCCACCAGACCCTTTGTTGTGTCTGACTTTTTAAAGTATGCACTACTTCAAAAAACACGGGGAGGGGAGTTGCTGGGGTACTGCAAAGCAAAACATCAGACACTATCATTGCATTTATTTTTAGGAATGTTTGGGGCTTTATAAAAGTCCCACTTGGGATTGTAAAGGGTAACCTGGGTTACCAGGTGGCCTTCTGAGAAATGGCCATTTTGTGAGGAAGCCAATCTCCCACAGCAGGCATTTTGTCCATATGCTCATTGCATAATTGCAAAGAGTAAAAAAAAAAGTAGCATGCATTAAAATCTAGTAAGAGCACCCTCCTTTGAACCTCAAGTCATATGTGCAGAATAGTGTATATTGGCTGCAGTTGATGCCATTAGACTGGAATAATCTGCAGATGCAAAACAGGTAAAAGGTGGCAATCAGAATTCTTAACAGCACACATTAGGAAGCCGCAATAATTTCCACTAAATAAGCAATAATCCTTTGATAAGAAATAAACCAGACAGGATAGAAGCTGAAAGCAGGTGAATTTGTCTTAATTGCATTGGGGAAAAGCTGCAAAATCCATTCTAGCCCAAGAAGATTATCCCTTATAAGAGGAAGGAGGTGGTGAATTTCACCTGGATGTTTTCCCTATAAGATAGCACAAGCTACTTTGTAGAGCTGCCTTCTGCTCTTTCTCTCTCTCTGCAATGATTGAGCATGCAGGTGGGCAATGCATATGCATGAGAGCATAATTAGAAATGGTTAAAATCTTAGGAGGATCTCCACCCCCCATAGCAATTTTCAAATTACAAATGGTTTAAATACCTTTTTTGAATGAAGGGGTTGTTATTTACAACAAGAGAAGCACAGATATACAAGTTGTGCAAAGAAGAAGGAAAAAAACCTGGCATTGCCCTCCAACATAAAGCTGATGCAGGAATATCTTTAGATAAAGTTAGTTTTGCACTGAGTAAACTTTGGGGCCAGTGAAACAAATGTCTCATGTAAATGGGTTGGAGTAGTAAATTCTTTTGAGCAGATTCCCTTGGGTTTGAGAAAATATTTATTTATTATTTATTTATTATTTGTTCTTCTATGCCGCCCTACTCCCGAGGGACTCAGGGCGGCGTACAACAATTTTCGGAGAACACTAATAATAAACAGTAATTTAAAAACAGCAGTTAAAAATATACAAAAAATTAAAAAATGTTCACAATCAGCCGTACCAAGGAGGGAATTCAGATGGATTTAGTCGTTCCCCCCCTGCCTGCAGGAAGAGCCATGTCTTGACGGCTTTTCGGAAGGCCAGCAGGGTGGGGATGGTTCGGGTCTCTGGGGGAAGTTGGTTCCAGAGCGCGGGCCCCCCCACAAAAACTAGACCAGTGTCAAACTCAGTGTCACATTGTCATCATGTGACGTATTGTGACTTTTTCCCCTTCACTAAACTGGGGGCGGGGCGGTGGTGACCATCCTATGATGCGTCCGGCCCGCAGGCCACGAGTTTGACACCCCTGAATTAGACTAAGGTCATTTTAGGGCCTTCCACTTCTCTTCTGTTTCCATGAGGAATTCCAGTTTGGAGTAATAATGGTCATAAAGAGTGCCAAAGGTCATAAAAAAAGGCATGGGACAAATGTGCAACTTTTGGAACACCAGTTGCCCGTCTCTTAGTTTTTTTTCTGCCTCCTAGTAATAGGCAGACAGACCTGTAGAATGACAAATCAGAAGATGGTTGTTTTGTTTTTTGTTTTGTTGTTTTGTTGTTTTGTTTTGTTTTTTGCATCTTTTAAAGCATCCACATTCTATTTAATAGAAAATTCAAAGGAAAAATGCTACTTGGATTTTCATTGGTTGTGGTGGCTATATATTGATCAAAGGATGTTGTAAGCATCCTGTTTTTTTTAATGTACAATCACTATTTAGAAATCTGTGGCCCCGCTTGAAATCCCAAAGAAAGATATCCCGAAGGAATAATCTTGGGAGGTTTTTTTCGCATTGGAAATGTAACTGCAAGGAAAGTTATAGATAGAATAACAAAGAAACGTGCAGAGAAAACAACAGCAACTGTATTTTCCGCCACTACCAAGAAGAAAACAACACAGAAAAAGATTCTAAAGGGAATTCAATAATAAGATAGGAGTAAAAGACAGATTTCAGCACACTTTTAGACATATGAACAATTGAAAGTATATTCTTTCTCTATGAATATATCACTCACCATAAAGAGTGAGACACATATACAGTATAGCCGAAGTGAGCATAAAATGGAGAATATATTTGTCCTGTCCAAATTTAATGTAAATACACCAATTTCAGACTTCCTGAATATAAATTGAACCAAAAATGTAAATGCATGCTGACATCAGCATTTCTTAGAATTTTGCAGCACCGCTTGTAAGTAAAAAAAAAAGTTAAAATGAATATATTAAGAAAATGCATACAAAAGGCATTTTATAGCAGAAACATTGCTTTGCGAGAAGTGTATATATATATTGAAATAAGTATGCCCGCAAACCCAATCCCTAATTCACAGTAAATGGGTAGTCCTGATTGTAGGAGACATATGTTACAAGATGTAGATATCTATCTTTCATCTGTGTGTTTATGCAGGAAGATTTTTTTTATTTCATTAGACTACAAGTCATAGCAGCCCGAACTAAAGATCAAATCATATGACGTTAAAAAAATATTGGGATGCTTCAACTGGAGAAGAGTTAATTATGAAATTAAAGCCATCTTCATTTTTTTTAAAGGCTAATGATGTGTTGTATAGAAGTAGAGAATTTCCATCTGTTTGAGAAATGTAACAGATTTTACATGATATGTTGAAGGGCATATTTTAAAAGGGGCCAAGGGCCATTTTGAGGAATTGATAAAAATGCCTTAAGACTATTAATTTGCCCCTTAACTGTTTCCATAATGTTTTTAAAAACACCTAAAATTGTTAATAATAGTTAGAAATGGTTTTGAGGGCCATAGAAGAGATCCTGGCCAACTACATGGAGCCGTGGTATTGCACCTTTTTTATGTCTAATGTATGTCATTCAACCACTTTGTGTTTAGTTTCTCCAAATGACAAAAGTTGGATGAACATATTCAAATTTTGACTGATGACTAGGAAGAATTTCATGAAATTACAGATGGAACCTGAAGACCTATTCAGCATGAATATATTACAGAAGACCTCTGCATTGTCAGGGATCAAGTAGATGGACTTTGAGATAATTGACAATTCTATGATGAATATGTTCTTAAGCCATGTTTTTTTCTTTTTAAAGTAGTTGCAGTATCATGGATTAATCAATTTCAATATGTACAATGTTAACTCTGAAGAAACTGTTTTGTAATACCGTGTTTTCCCGAAAATAATACATGTCCTCATAATAAGGGCAATCAGGCTTTTCAGCGCATGCGCTGAAAAAAGCCCCCCCCCCAAAATAAGGCCCCCAACTACTTTCCGGGGAAAGGGGGGGACATGCTGGGAGCCATTCTTTTTGCAGCGGGCACTCTTTTGGCCGGGAGAGCAAGAGCAAGAGCAAGCGAGAGGCGGGTACGCACAGGACTAGCTCGGCTCCTCTGGGCTCTGCCTATGGCAATTTGAAACGCGCTCCTGCCTGCAAGGAAGAGAAGGCGAGCATCTATCCCTGCCTCACCACCTCCTCGCAGGCAGGACCACATTTCAAATCACTGCCGGAGGTGTGCGCATACCCTCCTCTCGCTTGTTCTCCCTCTTACTCTCTCTCACTCTCTCTCTCTCTCCCCCCTGGCCAAAAGAGTGCCCACCGCAGAAAGAGCAGCTTCCGGCCGGGAGAGCAAGAGCAAGAGCAAGCGAGAGGCAAGTGTGCACACACCCTGCGTGACTGGCTTGGCTCCTCTGGGCTGCCTCCGGCAGCATATGGAAACGTGCTCCTGCCTGCGAGGAGGTGGGGAGGCCGGTCCGGTATAGCGTGTCCACAAGCACAAGGCTTGAGCAGCAGACGGGCGCATCCAGCCCGTCCCTGTCACCACGCATGCAGCGGCCGAGGCTTTCCAGGCACCTGGGAGAGGCATGTGCTGGCCTGAAGCTGCTGCCGCTGTTCCCCGGGGCACTCACTACTTGTGCCTCTGTGGCTACTGACGTTGCAGAGCCCTGCAGTCAGCTAGAGAGTGCCGGGCCATGGGTTGGCCTCGCCGCCCCTTCAGCTCTCCCTCCCGCCCACGCCTCCCTCGCTTGCTTGCCAGCTCGGGCCGCTCATCCTCCAACTGCCCTCCCTGCATCCTTCAGATGGGGGATGCAGGCGAGGGTGGTGCGTGGGAATCCCCTGCAGGAACAGCCACACATTCCTCGGTGTTGTGTCCACTGACCCTCCCCCGCCTCCTGCTCTTGAGCGAAGCGGGAGGGGGAAGAAACTTTTACGGGCTGCCTAAGGCAAAGCATCTGCCTTTTCTCCTTCCTTCCCTCCTCCCTCTCTCTCTCGGCAGGAACCTTTTGGCTGCACGCAAGAAATCTTTCTCTCTTCCAAACTCTGCCAGAAATGAGTCTTCATAAGACTTATCGCGCCTGCGCAGCCTCTTGAAGCAAAAGGGGAGAAAGATTTCTTGCATTCAGCATGCAGCCAAAAGGTTCCTTCTTCTGGTGCTATGTCTTAAGTGCACTCTTCCCTGCCCCTGTCGAGAGAGAGAGGGGTGCGTTTGGAAGCGACAAGGAAGTGCGTGCCCGGCGGCTTCTTCCACTGAGCCCAGCTAGAAGTTTGGCTGTCAGCTCGGTTTCCTCAGGCAGCCCGCAAGAGTTTCTTCCCCCTCGTGCTTCGCTTGAGACCCAGAGGCGGGGGAGGGTCAGTGGACACAACACCGAGGAATGTGACAGAGCTACAAGTCCCAGGTAGGGACCCCAGCTGTGCTGTATGATGGAGCCCACGGCAGTCCTGCAGTTCATGCATGCAAGAGCACAACAAGCCTTGCAGAGTCCTGCTCCACGAGGCAGTGGTGGCAGGCCAACTGCTCAGTCGGCGCCAAGAACAAGGAGGGGAGGCGGCGGTGATGGGACATCCAGTCCCACGCTCGTCGCCTACTGCACCCCCAAAATAATAAGCCCCCCCCAATAATAAGGCCAATGCCATATTTTGGGGTTCAAAAGAAATTAGGTCCTGTCTTATTTTTGGGGAAACATGGTAGTGCATTCCTCTACAAGGAATTTTGAAGGACATAATCTAGATGACTGTCCCAAATTTGTGTAAATGTTTTATCAGTTGCCAACTTTCCAATGCACAGTGATTCCATTCAAAGCATCACAGCTCCTAAATGATGACTTCATTTGGAATGGGGAAAAGATGCCTTTAGAAATGGACAGCTGTATGGAAATACTACCAAAAACAAGAATAAACAAGAATAAATCTATCAGCACAGATTTTCTGTGGAAGTCACAGTACTAAACAGACAACCCAAAAAAATGTCTCCTGAGTCTCCGTTATTTATATGTTTGCTTATTTAAAGAATTTATATATTACTTTCCATATCAATTAGTTTTCACATTTAAAAAGAGCTAAAATATCTTGTTATTGTTGTGCATCCCAAAAAGGGGTAGGGGGGGGGGAGATTGCAGCATGGTATGTCACTTTTGACATATGATTTTTGGCTGGGTAGACAACATAGCTGAGAGAAACTGCTCCAATTACAAAAACCGCAGCTTTAGCCTGTTAGTTGGCCCATTTAGCAAAGCATTTTTTGTGGATTGCTAGCTACTGTGAGTGAATTTATTTAGTAAATATGCGTGGTAATTAATATGGAATATTATTCTCTACAGAGCAACACTAAGGCAGATGATTTGCATTAGAGATGTGGACTAGTTATGTAAATGGATGTGTTATTTGTTTATAAAAACAGATTGTCTAAGGACCTAGAACTCCACCATATGTAAAAAAAGAAAAAAGAAAAACGCAGCGCCTCATATCTTCCGCGTGCTCTGCATTTCTTCCTCTAATTAAGCTAAAAAGAGAAAGAGCCATATTGTCTCTCCAATTTGCATCTTGCTGATTTGGAAAATTTGAAATCACTGTCTTTCCTGGGTTAGATACAGTTCTCCAATCTCATTATCATTTTTGTCTTATCTTTAAAAAATATATTGCTTTAGCTGTAATATGCTTTCTACTGTATTTTTTAAAATAAGAGTCTTAATCCAATTCCAAACTAAAAACAGACTCCTTGTACTATTATATTCCGTGCCTTTTTAAATATAGTTTAATGTTTATACACAATCACACACATATATATACACACACATATACACACATACACACACATACATACATACATACATACATACATACATACATACATACATATATATATATATACATATACATATACATATACATATACATACACACATACATACACACATATGGTATTATTGTATTGTACTGTATTATATATTGTATTGTATTGTATTGTATTGTATTGTATTGTATTGTATTGTATTGTATTGTATTGTATTGTATTATAATCATATCACATTCCATTATATTATTATTTTTACTCTATACATTTTTTTAAAAAACTCTACAGTGGATACCTTGTCACTTGATAAAATGTGGATAAACTTAGGAATTGTTCTCTTTTTTACACTCTCATAAACACTTTTTCATATACATAAACATACACCCATGTGTAAATCTGCTCTGGTAGTATTTTTTATTCTCCTAATTTGGATTTCCAGAATTCGTTGTTGTTACATTGGCCTTTTCTCTTTTTTCACTCACATTACATTTGTGCACTTGTTTGGACCTTTATCACTGCCTACTAGCATAGTGTTTTTCAATTTTAACATATTTAAGATGCATATGGACTTCAACTCCCAGAATTCCACAGCCAACATGCAGGCTTGGGAATTCTAGGAGTTGAAGTCCACACATCTTAAAGTTGCCAAGTTGGGAAATACTGCAGTAGCATAGTGTGATCCCATCTCATTCTGGATCAGACTGCTGCTCTTTGTAGCCCAGCAGCTACTGAACAGCAAGACTCAAGAAGCATGCTCACTACCTGGGGTGGGTATTCTATGAGTAGGAGTAGAGGAGAAAGAGACAACTCAACATTTGGGTAGCTTGTGTGTTGTTCGCCATTTTTACTGTTGTTGGGAATGACCAGGTGACAATACAAAAATCATGTTTCTCAATTCTTTTTCTTCCTGCAAAAAAAGGCAAGAAAGAAATCTGGTTTTTTCACATGACAAAGGAATCTTCCAAATACTGTAGTTCCAGTTGATTGATCCAATTTATAAAGTCATCGATTTATCCAAGAAATCCTAGGCAGCAAACAAAAACAGAAATTTACACCAACTAAAACAGCAATTTGGACCAGCATTATTCTTGCCTTTTTCCACACAATTATATCTAATTTCTTCAACCTTACTTCTTACGACTCCATCTTCAGGTCACCAGAGAATAATCTGCTCTGATCACTCCAGCCACAGAGATCCCTTTATCACCTGCTACTTGATTGAAGAAATAATTCTGCCACAGCATCTTGTAAGAACAGTTTTTTTAAAAAAAAAAATCCACATTTGCTCAATCCCAGTTTTATAAAATAGAATGTATGGATGTATTTCAAGGAAGACAACTCTTATTTTATGGAAGACATCTATGATAATCTCTACAGTTAATATAAATGTACTTGGAGATCTCTTTCTAAACTAACAGAACCCCAGAGACAAAAAAAAGAAAGAAAGTCCCACATATCATTATTTCTAATTTACTATGGGGTTCCTCCATTTGTTTCAGAAACAAAATTTAAGGTCACTTTCTTAAAAAAAAAAGCCTCAAAAAGTTATCTGCAATCATCCTGTTTTAGTAAAAGCTGTTCTGTTTTATGAAATACAGTAATTGATGGAGTATCAACACTTCAATCACCTCCTCTTTTCTTTGTTAATTTAATTTAATTTAATTTAAATCAATATTTATATATTTGTTGTGTTTGAACTCCTAGTCTTTATCCCACTAGGTGATTTACAAAGAAAATCAAATGTGCTAAACAGACAATTGAAGTATTAAACAAATAAAAATTGAACCAACAAAAATAGCAAGAAAAAGTAACGTATACTAAAAAATCTAGCCACAGATTTTTTTTTAGTGTTTTATCAGGGGTGGGTTCTAACTTACCTCTCTGCTGGTTCGCTTCCTCCCGTGCCGCGTGGGTGCACGCTTTACACGCTCGCACATACGCACATGCGCAGTACTGAAAAATCCCCCCAAAATAATTTTTTTAAAAAAGCTAAAAACAAGATGGCGACCGCGTGCACAGTGCCAGAAACTCGGCTTCTGCACATGCTCAGAAGAAATTTATTTTAAAAAAATGCAAAAAAAAAATCAAAAAAAGATGGCAGCACCCACGAACCGGCACCGACTGAACCGGGTCAGTGACATCATCGTGACATCACCAGCAGGTCATTACCAGTTCGGGTGAACCAGTCCAAACCGGGAGGAACTCACCCCTGGGTTTTATTACTTTTAAGTACACCAAATTTAGTCTGTATATTAGGGAGTTTATTCCAAAGGTCAGATATATCCATAGTAAAGGTTTGATTCTCAGTTGCTGCCTGATTGCTAAGTGACAAATGCAGTTAGATCTTAGCAAGTGGAATGTCTTGCACAAAAGAATGTGCTCTCTGACATGATATAGCTCCAAGCCATTATGGATTTAAAACTAATGACCTAGATTTTATAATTTGCCTGGAAAAAAAACCCCAAGTATTTCATTACTCTAAAATTAGAATCTCTTGGGGTTACTCCGGAAAACTGCTTTCACATAACCTTTCTGATAGCTTTGTAATACAGTCAAGTCTAGTGCAATAATCAAGATGAATAATCTAGTCACAAGTTGTTCAACATATGTACCATGATTTAATGCTTTGTTTTAAGACATTTTTTTCTTAGAAATCAATATATATGACGCAGGGGTGGGTTCTAACTTATCTCACTGCCAGTTCGCTTCCTCCTGCACTGCGTGGGTGCGCCGTGTGCCATGCAGGGGCACACGCATGCGCAGTGCTGAAAACCCAGCTTCTGCACATGTGCAGAAGCAAAAAACTGCATCTGTGTGTGTGCAGAGGTGAAAAACAAGTTGGCGGCACCTATGGTGCCGCCGAGACAGCCAGTTTGGGGACGTGTCCAGCCGGCCATCGCTGCCAGTTCAGCGAGAAGGAGGAAATTCCCGCTACAGGTTCTATAGAACCGGTCCGAATCGGCAGGAACCCACCTCTGATACGACGTTGCCAGCCAAAAGTGGTTTCAAAAAATCATCTCTTAGTTGCTCAATGAATGAGATCTAAACGTATTCCCCCACTACTTATTTTCACCTTCTAGGAAAATATCTAGGACTAGATGACCTATAAGGTCCCTTCCAACTCTGCTAATCTGTATCTGGAGTAGGGTAAACTTGTCAAAGATTTTCAGTGATTCAGTGGCAAGGGCTATAAAGTCAGGCTAAAATACTATGTATGTTTATCTATAGAAACATTGGTTAATCTAAAATTTATTTCTTCAGAATGTATATGGCCACCCAACTTGCATAAAAGGCAGGGGTTGGTTGCACAGTTCCTGCTGCCATCTTTTTTTTCTCTCTCTCTCTCTCTCACACACACACACGCACACACACACACACACACACACACACACACCAAACTGATGCCCCTGTTTGGACTACTGTAAATGCTTCCCTGATGTTATTGTTTTTTTGGCTTTCAGTTTTAAAAATGTGCTAATGCTGTCCTTGGCATTTGGTTCTGCTTTAGTTTAATTCTGTAGATGTTTTAATTTGTTTTATATTTTGCACCATGTTTTATTTGTGCATTTTACAATATTTTAATCTGGATTTTTCAAGAGCTGTGTCTGAAATGAAGCAATTTGTAATTAATTTCCATACCAGCACATAGTAAAAATATTTTTAAAACCAGCTGAAAATATTGATTCCAATAACTGAGTTGATTTCATTGGACCTTAAGTCATTAATCATGATTAAATCTGAGTATTGTATTGAAAAAATACATTTTGTTATTTTATCAGTGCTGGCAACATTTTTCATAGCAACTCAATGGCTTTACGTAATTGTTGGGTTGTGTTGCCAGTTCTAAGATAAGGATATAATTTTTAATATAAGTTTCAGATCCTTATTCTTGATTAATGCAGCAATTCTTTTTGTGCTCATCTGGTAATGAGTCATATTAAACTTAGTGGAATTTATTTCTCAGGAGATCTAAATATAATTGGTCTTAGAAATATTAAAACAATCAAAATCCTATGCTTATCTCCACCTGCCTACAGCTGAATTGGACATACACAAGTGTCCTCTTCTCCCTTGCATCTCCAATAGCTTTATAACTTTTGGAGATTGTGAATTCAGAAACTCTTTAATGGTGTCGATCCCGAAATATAAATGGGCTGAGTGGAATAATAGGAGAAATAAGGAAGTAATTTGTAACAGCCTTCTTCCATTATTTCCTTCTAGCCTAACAACTAGCATTTTTTGTCATTTACCATCTAGGTACTACAGTTATAGAGACTAATGTTACTTAGCTTTTTTCAGACCACCAAAGTTTATTTATTTATTTTGGTTTTCTTATATGCCGCCCTACTCCCGAGGGACTCAGTTGCTTAGATATTGCCTCCTGCTATGTAACCAAACTTATACATCCAATTTCAAATCTGGATGCTGAAAGTAAAAAGATCTATAAATTAAATGTAATCTGGAATTTTAGACTTTGTTATTAGCTTTTTAACTAAAGGTGATATTAGCCTTTAAGCATGGTAATCTAGACCTCATTTCTAACTTTAGGAAAACAAGTTCTTATTACCATATCTATAGATTACTGTGAAAGCCTGTACACTGAGTTACCTTTGAAGGCAAAAAAAGAAAAAGAAATTACACCTGGAACAGAATGTGGTAACCTGGTTGTAGTAGGTACTAAAATTAGGAATGCATACATACAGTTACTGATGTGCTTCCAAACACTATTTTCCTACACAGCTCTATATGGTCTGACCCAAGGTATCTTCTCTAACCAGAACTACACATGCAGTACATACTTCTTTTGATAAGAATTCAGTAATCCAACATTTTTATGAGATAAACAGAACTCAGTGCAGGAAATTATTTTTTTACATTATAGCACCAACACTGTGATAACAACCTGCCTTGGACACTAGATTAGCTCCATCAGAAAGCAGTAAAACCCAAATTATTCCAGAGGGATGTTATTCTTAGTACAGCCACTCCTTTGGGAAATAATATGCCTTACTGTTATTTATTAAATAGTTGATTGTTCTGTAGCTGTCATAAGAGTGTTCTATTAGAGTCACTAAGTTTCAGCATATCTACAATATATCAATTAACAAGAATCAAAGAAGACTACACTATGGCCTCTATCAGAATAATAACCTAGAACTAAGGATAAATTTCCTGACACTTAGAATAATTAATCAATGGAACAACTTGCTTCCAGAAGTTATGAATGCTCCAAAACTGCAAGTTTTTAAGAAGAAACTGGACCAGCTGCGAGTTGCTCCCTTACCGGTGCCGGTGCGCTGCGCGTGCATCTCCACACTTCAAGTATGCGTGTGTGCGATACGCACGCGCGCACCCTTGCACAATTTTGCTTTTGCACATACGCGGAAGCAAAATTGTGCCAAAATCTCATGAGGGGACGTGCGCGTGTGCGAGGTTTTGGCACGATTTTGCTTACGTGCATGCACAGAAGCAAAATCGGCCAATAATTCACGGGGGGAAATGGCGATGCACGCGATGGACCGGCAGAGAGGGCTCCAGAGTGGTTGCGCAATTGGCCGCTCCCTACCAGAGCTGCGTACCGGGCAGCTCCAGCAGGAACCCACCTCTGGACTGGACAACCATTTGTCTGAAATTACGTAGGGTTTTCTGCCTGAGCAGGATGTTGGACTGGGAGACCTCCAAGGTCCCTTCCAACTCTCTTATTCTGTTAGCATACTCTATGAAACTGTTCCAGGTAGAATATTTACATTACAGTTAGTTGATTGGGACTGCAATTATATCATGTGGAGACTCTAATCTTTAACCTAGTTGATGTCAGTGTTTTGTTCTATTATTTTTTAAACCTAATGTTTCATCCTGACATGTATTTGAGAAAAAGACAGTTTAAATCTTTAAAAATAAACGAATAAGGTTCATACTAACTAACTGGGATCTCCAGGCTTCAGGAGAGTATTGCTGAAGTACTTGTTTACAAAGAATCCAAGTACTAAGTATGCAATAAACCTGGCCTACCTCTATTCCAAGAAATCCATGAATAAGGTTGCTAGTTGAATTATAAGATGAGTTTCTACCATTTAAAAATGCAGGTATCTAAACAGGATCACATCTTTTCTTATTAGCTCCCTTCTAAATTTGCAGCTGTTAGTGGTTTGGCTGCTTTCTTGTTCTCGAATTTATATTGTGAGGTAAAGCAAAATACACTCTTATGTAAAAGAACTGTCAGAATGCTGTTGTTTTTATTCTTTTTAGTTTTGCTTTGATGATGAGAATGACAGTTTTGCTAGAGAACTGTAGTGTCTTGGCAATGCACAGATACACTGAAAATTACCCTACAGATCTTTTCAGTTTATAATTTATAAAGTTTATAATTTGACTTGTGAGATATTCATTTATTGTTTATAGCTTTCTTTATTGAGCTGGTATCACACTTTTCCACCAAGCAGATGACAAAGCAGCTGTCAATATTAACACATTAAGGAAACACAAAAGAAAACATAAACTCCGCTGATGAACTAACTACACATTTGTAATGGGTATAAGTCACATGGTACAGTTCAGTGGTGGGTTGCTCTCGGTTCGGCCTGGTTCTGCAAACTGGTAGCGGCAGTGGCGGGAGGCTCCACCCACCCGCCTGGGATGCTTCTGTGCATGCGCGCGAGCGCAAACCAGTAGCAACGGGTTTTAGAACCCACTACTGGTACAGTTAAAAGCCCATCAGGGTAAAAATTCCTAAATTAAATATTTACATAGGCTTTCTTTAACTATTATCTTTCACAGCAATTTCTACCTAACCCTCTTAACACCAGACTTTGCTTTATATTCCAACACATGTTAATTCTTGGCAGTTTCTTTGTTGGATATTGATAGTTAATTTATATTCCACAGACGATGTCTACTCCTTCCCTCTTTTTTTTTCATTCTTTCTTTCCTCAGAAATGTCAGCTCCTTACATTGCACAGGTGACCTGAGGAAAACAAAGATCTGCTGGGACTGGATGGGAACAGAATGGAGATATTCATTTCCTCAGCATAGATGGTGTAACAAATCAATCTTGACTGTGCTGATAAATTGAACTTCAAGCTTTGCAAGGCTCCTTTTCAGGTGCAATCCAGTGTGAGACATAGCAGGAAGGCAAAGTGAAGGGAGCCTCTCTTTTTTTTGCACCTCAGTATTTCATTTTGCAAACACCTACTCAATAGGGAAATCAGCTGCAGTATGCCATATGTTAAAAATATTTCTTGGGGTGGGGAATGAAAGTAACACATGGCGAGTGCTAGGTACACCAGCTTGTCATTTTATGAATCTTGTCAACAAAAACTTACTTTTTAAAAAAACCTCACATACACCTTCCTTCCTTCCTTCCTTCCTTCCGTCCGTCCGTCCATTCTTCCTTCCTTCCTTCCTTCCGTCTGTCTGTCCTTCCTTCCTTCCTTCCGTCTATCCGTCCTTCCTTCCTTCCTTCCTTCCGTCCGTCCGTCCTTCCTTCCTTCCTTCCTTCTGTCCGTCCATCCTTCCTTCCTTCCTTCCTTCTGTCCGTCCATCTGTCCTTCCTTCCTTCCTTCCGTCCTTCCGTCCATCCTTCCTTCCTTCCTTCCTTCCTTCCTTCCTTCCTTCCTTCCTTCCGTCCATCCGTCCTTCCTTCCTTCCTTCCTTCCTTCCTTCCTTCCTTCCTTCCTTCCTTCCTTCCTTCCTTCTTGTAAAATACTTAATAGCAAAACAAATCATAAATCCCAAAAAGGACATTGATTCATTACATAGTTATTGGAAACTCAGGGTCTCGCTACCTGTCCCCATATTATGAATGGGTAAGGTGGGCACAATTTGGTTGCTTAAAGAGTGAAAATAATACTTAGTGAAGTGACATTAAATTTTGGCAAATTCTAAAATTTACCCCGCCATTCCCTTTTCTACTGATTGGTTTGGGGCTAATAAAGGTATGGTCTAGCTTTAGAGCTTGAATGGATTTTGATATTGATTTCCATCTGGTCCAGAATAATGATTATTGTTTTGAAAACTAGGGTTCTGCGAAAATCTTTCTAGTCCTGCTTTTCTTTCCCACTCACTTTCAGAAGAAAATACACACGGCTACTGAAGTGGGTGAAGCCATTTTTGTACAGATGGAAACCTGTGCCCTTATTGGAGAAACACCCTGAGAAAATAACTTCTCTCTTCTCTGCCACCCGAGTGGCGACAGTCAGGACCGTTCCTCAACTCCAGTGATGGCAAACCCATGACGTTTATGTCAAAGATGACACACCATGACATTTTGGCTGACACACTAGCATTCACCAACACCTGAAAACTAGTCTCATGTGATTTTCGGAGGCCACGTAAGAATGGGACAAAAGAAAATGACTAGATAGACTTTAAAAAGTCCATCTCGATTGGACTACTGCAATGCGCTCTACAGGGGGCTGCCCTTGAAGAGTATTCGGAGACTCCAATTGGTGCAAAATGCAGCTGCGCGTGCTGTGGTGGGTGTTTCAAGGTACACCCATGTAACACCTATACTCCGCCAGCTGCATTGGTTGCCCATTAGTCTCCGGGTACAATTCAATTCATCTTTAAAGCCCTACATGGCTTAGGACCAGGCTATCTCCGGGACCGCATTATGCCTCATTCTTCCCTTCGACCGGTCAGGTCCCACAGAGTGGGTCTCCTCCAGGTCCCATCAGCCAAACAGTGTCAACTGGCGGGGCCTAGGGGGAGGGCCTTCTCTGTAGGGGCCCCTGCTCTCTGGAACCAACTGCCCCCAGAGATCCGAATTATCCCCACCCTGTGGCCTTCCGAAAAGCCATTAAGACATGGCTCTTCCTGCAGGCGGGGTGAGTCTGAGACGACTTTACATCTGATGTCTCCCCCATGTATGTATGTTGTTCATATGTTTTTTAAACTGTTTTTAATAATTGTTTTTTAATGATTTGTTTGGAGTTTTCATAAAATGTTGTACGCCGCCCTGAGTCCTGAGGGAGTAGGGCAGCATAGAAAAACTGCCAAATAAATAATAAAATAAATAAATAAAAAGGCAATTTTAAAACATAAGGATTTCAGGCAGAAGATGGAAGAACAAATGTATTTATTCTTCCAAGAAAATAAAGAAGAACATACAAATTTACAAAATCTATGGGATACGGCAAAAGCAGTCATGAGGGGTATAGCAATAGCATATATGGCCAAGGAATACAAAAGAAAGAAATTACAACGGAAAGATTTAGAGGAGGAATTTAGAAAACTAAAGGTAGGATTGCAAGCAGAACCTCAACGAAAAGATATAAAACAACAAATGGAATTGACAAAACATAAACTGAACATGCTTGAAAAAGAAGACCTGGCACAACAAATACTAAGGAGCAAACAAAACTTTTTCAAAAATGCAAACAAGCCAGGGAAATGGCTAACATATAAATTGAAAAAAGAAAAAGAAAGAAGACTGATTAGTAAATTACAAAATGAGAAGGGAAATATATGTTACCAAATCGAGGACAAGAAAAACATCATCTATGATTTTTATAAAAATTTATATAAAAAAGACGATTGTAATATAGAAGAGAAAATACAACAGTGTTTCGAAAAAGCAGATCTTCCCAAAGTCCCAGAGGAGATTAAAAACATGTTAAATGTTTTTAGAATGACTGAACTAATAGATGCAATTAAAAAGCAGAAAAGTAATAAAACACCAGGACCTGATGGGTTACCACCCAAATTGTACAAAGAGCTACAAGATCCCCTAGGAGAAATATTACTTGAAGTATATAATGTGGTTTTGAAAGAAGCAAAGGCACCAGCTTCATGGATAGAAGCGAATATCACTTTGATCCCAAAAGAAAATACAGACCAAACATTAATCCAAAATTGCAGACTAAATTCGGGCTATAAAATATTTATGTCAATAATGGCTGAAAGACTTAAAAGATATCTAAATAATTTTATACATGTTGATCAAAACGGCTTCTTGCCTAAGAGGCAAATAAGAAACAATATAAGAACAATATTAGATGTGCTAGAATACTATGAAATACATAATGAAAAACAAGTGGCATTGATAAAATACATATGCATAGGATGTAAAAGTATAGTGTTTTTTAAAGAAAATGCTAAAGTGTATGTCAGAAACATACATTTGTACTGGGGCGGGTTTCTAATTTTTTTGCTACCGCTCTGTGGGCGTGGCTTATTTTGTGGGTGTGGCTTGTCAGCCATGTGACTGGGTGGGCGTGGCTTCTCGGACTGAAGGGAGGGAAATTGAGATAGGTCCTGCTCCCCATTCCCCCTCCCCTCAGCAGCTCGGGAAGCCTCAAACGTGCGAAAATGCCTAGGATCATCACCGCGTGTTCGTGGCTTCTCGGACTGCTGAAGGGAGGGAAATGGAGATAGCTCCTGCCACCCATTCTTTCAGCATCTCACGCACTCCCTCAGCCATCCTCCCCTGCTTGGACTCACTGTGGGGTAGGAAGGCAGGGCATGAGCAGTGCTGGAAACTCGGTTTCTGGGCATTTATTTATTTATTTATTTTAGTGTTCTTATATGCCGCCCTACTCCCTGGGGACTCATGCGCAGAAGAAATTTTTTTAAAAAATATATTTTTTTAATGGCGGCTCCCAGGCACCGGCAACCGACTGCACTGGTACTGTGACGTCACCAGCGGGCCGCTACCAGTGCTATAGAGTGGACCGCACTGGTAGGAACCCACCACTGATTTGTACAATTTAAATTGTCCTAAATATACAAATAGCAATCCATAGGCTGGTGAACATTATATGTAATGTTACAGTGGACGATAATCATAGATAACACATTTATGTCTTGGGAGAGCAATTGTTCCACATTCTGAATGAATGGATGTGTTCCATAGGGGAAATGTTTTGATAAGTAACATGAATGATGGATTGGGGGTGAAGAATGATATGAGGGAGTACAAAAAGCTTGGCTGCGCCATTTGAGGACCATAACTTAATGGTTTGGTGAATATCTGCTTATAAAAAAGCTCTGTTTGTTTCAAATAATGGTTTAAACTTAAGTCTATTGATAAGTGCATATGGAAAAGGATGAATTAAAAATCATGATTGCTCCAACTGTGTATAGATTGTGGTAACTATTGAAGGGTACTGTAGTCAACCAGCTGTTCCAACATCACAAAGATCTGGCCACCCATTTTTAAATGTCTTCAGCAGCACTTCCTTCTAAGCTTTCATGATTGGATATTTTTCTTACGATATTTTTCATGAGCTCCAACTCAAATCTATTTCCTGGCCATTTTTGTTCCTTGACTGTCTTCTAGAAACTTTAAACAATTCTGCCCCAAGTTCTGCATGGCAGCCCTTCATATATTTGGAAACAATTATCTTAGCCTATCTTCCCACTGTCTCTTCATCTCTCTGACAATACACCCAGCCCTCCAACTGTTCCAAATATTTTTTAGTACTGAAGACTGGATAAATCTCATCACCATTTATTTATTTATTTATTTATTTATTTATTTATTTATTTATTTATTTATTTATTTATTTATTTATTTATTTATTTATTTGTGAGATTTATATACCACCTCATAGTGCAAGCACTCTCTAAGCGGTTTACACCATTAAGCAATGTATATTTATATTGCCCCCAACAATCTGGGTCCTCATTTTACCTACCTCGGAAGGATGGAAGGCTGAGTCAACCTTGAGCCGGTGAGATTTGAACAGCTGAACTGCTGATCACAGTCAGCTAAAGTAGCCTGCAGTACTGCACTATAACTGCTGTGCCACCTTGGCACCATCATCTCTATGTTATCTTGCCTAATATGGTTCTTAGCAGTTCTTCAACTAGAACTAGAATTACAGCAGTAACACATACAATAATGCCCTTGAGGTGTACAGTCGTATGCTACCGATTTAAAATTAGGTGGAAATGTAAAGGAAACTGAAATGCATTGAACCTGATGAATACCCCAGGACCAGTGGTGGGTTCCTACCAGTGCGGTCCACTCTATAGCACCGGTAGCGGCCCACTGGTGACGTCACAGTACCGGTGCGGTCGGTTGCCAGTGCCTGGGCGCCGCCATTTTTTTAAAAAAAAATTAAATTTTTTTTAAAAATTTCTTCTGCGCATGCCCAGAAACCTGACAATTAAGTCTTTCCCCGTCCCTTCGCTTGAAAATAATAAGAAACTTGCATTTGACACTTTTCCTTCGCTGTTGCCTAAAGCTTCCCAAAGTGGGCGTTTTCCGAAAGCTTAACCTTTTATACTGTTAATTTTATACAGTTTTATACTGTTAATCTTTAGACGAAAACATTGAGGACTGTTAAAAGATACTGTTCTTTTAACAGTCCTCAATATTTTCGTCTAAGGAATCCATGACTGAAACCAAAAATGCTGTATGAGACTTGCTTGTCTTTTAACTATAGCATTTTCTGCATATAAAGGTTGCTGTCTTGCCATGGTGTAACACACACTTTGTATGCAAAGCTTTTCATGTAAGGTATAAAATAGCAAAAATAGTAGTAACATCTCTCTGAAATAACTAATATATGACCGGCAAGCCACGCCCACCCGGTCACATGGCTGGCAAGCCACACCCACAAAATAAGCCACGCCCACAGAGTGGTAGTAAAAAAATTAGGAAGCCACCCCTGCCCAGGACTGTGAGTGAAATACAGAATCTTGTTCCATGTTGTTGCTGGTAGCTGAATCATCCGCCATTTGCCTACTTCCATATTAACCATTTTCGGCTTCATAAATTAATCTTAGAGAAAAGCAATATCACCCTGGGAAAATTGGGTCATGGTAGAAGGAGGCTTGTCCACATCAATATCCTTTTTATTTCAAAGGCTTCCCATGACTTTATAAGCTCTGTGGTTAATATTGTCTAGTTTATTCTGCTTGCTTGTTGTTGCAATGGTCCCCAGTAAAAGAAAAATGACTTTGTATGAATGTTATAGATGCAGCTGAATGCATCTCTCAGAAATATTTTATATTATTTTAACTACACACACTGAAAACGAGTCTTGTCAGAGTTTCAGAAATGCTTCTTTTGTTAGGCATGAAAGCTATATAATAAGTATATCAGTTATATAATCTACAAGAAGTCCAAGCCAATAACCTTGCTAAAAACTTTTATTGTGATCCACACAAAACAGACTGTTTTATCTACAGATCTGATATAACAGTTCCAACAGTGCCTCTTCACAGTTTGAAAACACAGCTCAAGGCTGTTTTAAATGTTGTAAAAAAACTTTATTGACATACAGACAAAATACATTATATGTAGCAATCTCATAATCAATTGTTTTATGATATTGTCACAATTACAATTAAAGAGACTTTGTGTATCAAAGGGTAGATTTAAATTTATATAACAAATATAAAAACTGATACATAAAAAAATCATGGAACAATATTCTGTATTACATTTGTAGTAGCCATTTTCAAATGTGTGTTCATTTAAAACATAAACAATATGCTTAAAATTTTGTCTTGCACTATAAAGTTCTAACATAACAAAATTACTAACATTTCTGTAACATTATTTGTTTAATCATTATTAAAGGTTTCTCATTATCTAGTTGCATACATGCTACATAGGCTAAAAAGGTTTTCTTTGCAGTTAAAATTAGTCCCTGATCCTGTAAGAAATGCAACAAGTACAGTCAGTTACACCCGAATGACAATTTATCCCTGATTTCATCAGAAATTTATGGATTTACAGAGCTTTTTTGTAGGATAACAATGCTGCATATTTTCTGCTCTGCCATCAATCTGAAAATTGCATAGATTCTTTTACATTTCGGTTATATATCACACAGAGACTCATAAACTTTAGATAGGTAAGTATAAATTAACTGTAAATTTATCAAAGCCATAAATAAAACAACTGTACAACATTTATGTAGTCCAGCTACTTAACTCTAGCCTCAAAATGGATCCTTAACACTCAAAGCTACAACTGAAAGCAAGGACAAGATATGGCATTCTGTAAGATTTCACAGTGATTCAGCTATCCAAACTTTGCAGACCATGTTAATAATCACAGTCAAATATCTCATTTTTACTATTATTTTTTCTTGTTTTTTCTATTAAAAATAACAAATACAAAATACAAAAGTATTAAATACTATCAAAATATAAATATGATGAAATTATAAATACAATTATATATAAAAGTACATTTAAAATGAAAATGATACTTAAATTAAGGAAAGCTGCAATGGTTTGAAGAGCAAGATAGTTTTGCATTTTTGCTATATGGAGAAGGCTACTTTAGAAATGAAATCACAGGTTGGGAAGGGAAGGATCCTACTTCTATTACACTCTCGCTTATCCACATGTAAGAATATAAGACGAGTCCCAAAGGGAAGAACAATGTGGTTCATCATTCTTTGCCTACCAGGTGCTTACAGAAAACACACAAACATGGACTGAAAAACAAATATTCATAAGATTCAGAAGTTGGTATCAAGCAATTCTCGGTTACAAGGGTGATGAGTGCAGCATTGAGAGACACACAAGAACAGGTTAGGGATAGATCCTTTTGGAGAACATCTATGTGGTCACTAGGAGCCAGAAATGACTAAAATGTGGCACATAATCTTTTTTTTTTAAATATCAACCATCAATAGCTATTAGATAGCATAATCCTTCATTAATTTGTTCAGGCTTCTTTTAAAAAATCATTTCAGCTGGTGGCCATCACCACATCTGAGAACCACAAATTCTACAGTTGAACTCTGGGTTCAGTATAAATGAATATTTTCTTTTATCAATCTTGAATCTCCATACATCTCAGTGGATGATCCCATACCATCCAGAGGGAGAAAAACTTCTCTTTGTTCACACTTCCATACCAGGCAGGATTTCATGTACTTCATAGCTTCCATTAGTCTGTCCACCATCCATATGTGTGAACTTGAGCCCCAAGATTCCCAGCAACAAGTTGAGGACCACAACATTTGAAGGACTCCCAGAATGGGACAGAAAAGTCTGCTCAGCCACCAAAACCAATCTTAAGCAAATTGGATAATGGTGGTACTTGAGAAAAATTGATGAGGCCATTCAGGTCACTTTGTGTTAGTTTGCCCCTTGCTACTATGAAGATATAAGTGTAGCTATTGTGATCTAACTGCAGATTTGCAGAAAAGTTTTTCAATGATTTATGGCTGAACCTGATAGTCAATCCAGGCTGCTGCCCAAGTAGATGCTCTGTAACTCAGATTTACTTTTAAAAATAAACCCCCATGAACAAAGTCATGTAATATTTTCAAAGTATTTTAAACCCACAAGCAATCCTTAACAGAAGAGTGGGATTACTCATGATGCATGAAACACTTTTGAACTTCACAAGAAAGATAAGCCTGGCTCGAAATGTCAAGCACCATACACAAACACTTAATAAGAAGTTGCCTTCACCTTTGAAATGGGCTGTGAGAAGACGTTTGAGAGACAGGAGGAAGAGCTGCAGCCTAGACAATGGTCTGATCAATTAAATCTGAGTCCAAAACAGGAGTGTAATTTAAGTAAGCACCTCAGAGTTGACTCTCCTTAGTTCTCTGGGACGTAAGAGCAGGAGAGGAAGACTTGCACATTCAGACTTCAAGATTCTGTCAGTGTAATCTTATAATAAAAGTCGCATTAGCATTCATGATTTTGGCTTCCTCTTCTGAAGGGCCAATGCAGCTCGACTGAGTTCTTCTCTTTTACTGTTTCATGAGTACAGTGTCATCATCATCCACTGCAAAACAATATGGAGAAATAAATGGAATCATTTATTTCATATTCACGGACAATACTTTATCTAAACATTATTACTGGTATCAATGAGAGAATAAACCTTGGATTGTTCTTTGTCCTAAATCAAGGCTAAAGCAACTCTTTCTGTCAACAACATGAGGAGGTTATTTTCCTAACAATTCCACAACTATCAATACAGTTATCTAAAGAAAAGAGTGTTTGTACAGTATATGGACATGTATATCTGTGTATGCAAGCATGATTATATGGACCAGACTCTGTAAATGCTTTCAGTTGAGGTGGCAGGAGAGATCTTTCACTTTCTTCCCTTGCCAAGGCTAAATCAGGGAGATTCTCAGTAGACTCACAGCCAAATGTACTAGGTACCAGCTATACTAATACTATTTGAATGCTTTAAGAATTATGGGAATACATTTATGAATTATAACTCAGAACCTGAAGCTCCTTTGGCAGAATTCTTGATCCAGCTGCAGTAGAGTTGCCTCAAACAGCAGTTCTGAGATAATATCCCCCCCCCCACACACACACTGTTTATTGGGAATAGCACAAGAGGAATTACATTGGGTACATGGAATAGTATAGGAAGTGCTGACATTAGCCATTACATTCTTTAAAGGACCTTCCTTATCCTTGAGAACCATAGTCTACATATATCTTGGATTCCCCTTTCCCCAAAGATCATAGAAATCTCATCCTTACCTCAGACTCTAGAAGGTATATACCTTTGCCATCTTTGCTCATGTTATAAAAGGCTTCTGTCAAAGAAAGGAAATGAGGAGAAATTATGGGATATTCTGAGAAAAAAAAGGCAAGCCAGGTTATTTCATATCTTTGCACCTCAAAAACCAGATCAGCTGTAGCAATGAAGGGTCCTTGAGGAAAATGTCCTCTCAGTGTAAGCAATTGGCAGAGGCAGCATCAACTTTTTAAATGCCTCACAAACTGTAATCTATCAAGCCGCGTAGGACTTCAAGGGTGAAAACTGGAACCTTCAGTTCTTCCTTGAAGCCTATTTTTAAACAATGCAATAAAGGTATGGCCCTACTAAATTTACACCTTTACAGTCAGACTGTTGCATTTCCAAATTGCCAAGTAATTTTATAAGAACCATTTGTAACACAAAGTCCTTCAGAAAACATTTGCTTTTGAGCATCATGTCATCAACCTCTCCCCATTCCCACATTCTTAATAGGGAATCTGAACCAATTTATATCCTTTAATCACTAGAGGGAAACCTTTACTTGTCCCTTGGTTGAAGTATAGCAGATAGTACATAGAAGAAACCTCAGAGCTACTGTAGCACCAAGCCCTAAAACCTGGCAGGTTAAGCCTGGGGAAGAAGGGTACTTTCATTTTTCACCATGTATCATGGGTTGTTGTGACATGAGATAGATGGCCATATAAACTGTGTAAATAAATCAATAAAACAAACTTTCTCCTTTCTGAGACATTGTCTCCCAATTCATTTGCTTTTCTATCACATTGTTATTTCAGTTGTTTTGCTTGTAGCTGTTTGGTTATTTGCTTGCATTACTTACAGTCAGTTTTAATACTTTTAAAACTTGTACCATCTAATGAGTTTTCCTTTTGCTTCATTGTAAGCTGCCTGATTATGGTTGTCCAAAAATAAGTTTTCGAGTTGTTTTTTAAATGGGATATAGAATTTTTTTTTAAAAACCCTGTCAATTCATTATCTTTTAATGCAGGAGTAGTGGGTTTCCCTTACCTTTGCTACCGGTTCGGGAATGGGAGCGTGAGGGCGTGGGCGCTTGCTTTGCGCACACGCAACGCTTCTGCGCATGCACAGAGCATTTTTGATTACGTCCAGGTGGCTGGGCGGAGCCTCCCACCACCGCCCTACCAGTTCGCCCGAACAGGTGCGAACCGGTAGCAACCCACCACTGTTCTAATGATATCTGCAAATCTTTTTTAAAAATCCCCGCATGTTTCTTGCAGGGATCTAAAGTGAGCTAATTGAAACATTCATTTGTATTCTGCGTAGGGTGATCTGTGAAATAAATTCCCATGGAGTCCCATGAAAGAAATTTAGTGAAAAGTCTACTTACCCATCATGAATTCCACACGTAGCATGAAGCAGGCAAAGTTCTCAAATGTGATTTTTAGATCAGGATTTCCATACCGGACTGTCAACAGTTTACAAAGTTCATTGCTAAGTGAGATTCCTTTGGAAACATAACAGTACCCACAAAGATGCTTAGACTGCAATCAATCATATTTATTTATTTTAAATAAATCCCATTTAAGAAAGTAGAATTTAGTTTAGCACAGATCTTTATAGATTTATGCATTCAGGTACTTTTTTAAAAAATTCAGTAATGTCTCCAATAGGGATTAGTTTGTTGGAGATGTATATTTTATCATGCCATGAGCGATTACGGTAATAACTGACAGTAAATCATATAATGGATTTAAGTATTGAGCAGGGATTTGAATCCAGAGCCCCTGGTCAAATTCAATACTTAATCCATTACACATCATTGGATCTTATTATAATGGCTTATAGTGGTTAACATATACAAGACAAAGAAAAGATGTATTATATGCAAGAGATTTTATAAATTCATCATTTATTTGCAAGTATTTTCTAGCATTTATCTCCTCTCTTTTTTACCTCACATCACACAATAATGTCTCTCTGTGAAAGAGAACTATATGACTGTTCCCAAAAGGAGTTCATTTTGGAACGCAAGAGTCCTGTTCCAAACTCTAGTGGTTTCAACTTATGTTGCCATGGCAATAGCCAGAATCCAAAACTGCATGGTTGGTATCTGGTGGGTGGATATTTTCCATCTCAATTCAGTGGTGACTTCCCTCCAGATGACAAAGTAAGTAGTTGCTGGAGCAAAGAGGCTGATCCCTAGTGAGTAGGTAACTCACATTGAGTGAAGTAAAGGCTTTTTCCAACCTAGTATTTTCCAACATATTTGCTTATTACTTATTTATTCATTAAATATATTTCCATGCTGCCCAAACAAAAAGACTCTCAGCAGCTTACACATACAAAGAAATCACAGAATATCCAGGTACAAAGATAAAAACACTATAAGCCACACAGAGCCCAATTTCCCAACCAACCTAGCCTGAAAAAAACTGGAAGGCACTGATCTGAGGAAGACTATTTTGGGGCACCCTATGGCTCAGCTGATTATCTATTCCAGTTTAGGCAAGCTGAGAAGTATTGATATATTTGTGAACTGCACTGATTTTAGTACAGCCATAGTTCTCTGACTATAGAAATTGAATTGAAACTTTCCTGCTACATCACACTGGCCTTATCATGAGTGGGAACAGCAATTAGAATGATTAATCCCAACTCCATAATATGGAAATAATCTTTAACCTCCTTTAATATCACACAGAACTATGTATCTCTTCAATTATGAAATTATAGCCATCATTTCTTTTGTCATTTATGAAACTTTAAAAACACAGGGCTGAGAGTCCCAAAAATTTAAACATCTTTTACAGGAGAAGCATTGGAATCTGCTGCCCATTAATAAAGAGTTGTTTAATTTAATCAGTCAAAGTGCATTAATTCGATATGTCGTATCTGGTATTTTAATTGCATTATGTTTTCATTTATGATTGGTTCATTGCTGCCATATGTGAATGCAAGTGAAATGCGATGAACTTTAATTTTATTTTGGTTTGTACATAATCTTAACTGTAACTTCCATACTTTATATTTGTTAATGTCAAACTAAATAAAGATAATTAAGCTAAAATTTCAGATTCATTAAATACTGTACTAATCTCATTTAACAGTATTCCATATTGTCACCTTACAATCATTTACCTTGCAACTATTTTAATCAAAATCATTTAAAAAACATTTAACAAGGTAAAATTAATTTTTGGTTCATTTCAGTGCAACAATAAAAGTCAGCAAGATAATTCAAGTCTATATAATGGAGATTAATGAAGTTTTTAAATGGCTATTGTCTATTATGTGAAGACATTACTACCAGTTGATCTGGTTTTATGTAAAATGTATAAAAATGCAGATGTGTGGCTAGGCAAGAATGATTTTGTTTCATGTATTTGATGTTCCTTATTTAAAAACTCAAAATGGCATAAATAGGCGGGTTTCATTTTGATATTACTATGATCTGAGTGCTTAGAAGCAACACTCTGACTGAGGTAAGTCTTTCCTTCAAAGTGAGGGCTAGAAATATCCACAGCCCAGATACTAAAAGAGAATTCTGGATATGTGTTGCACTTGTCCAGAGACAGATGCAGTTGAGTGATTTCAGTCTGAGATACGGAGACAGTCAAGGTTAGAATCTTGAGATGGTTCAGGATTTCTCCACAGAGATAATCCTTAAAACTGCATAAACTAATCAGATTGGGATGAAAGACAGTGGTTGACCCAAAATCATCCACTAAGGATCAGGTCTGGATGGAAACTCCAATATAGGATGTTTCAGTTCTACTTCAATGTTCACAAATACTGCATCACACACAGCATTCTGGATAAGGGCCAGGATGTAAGTGAATGCAATGTCATTATAGTCATACATGGGGTGCCACTACATAGGCCAAGGCAGGTCATTTTTTAAGAGCTAGGAGTCTTACTGTATTAATTTATTGCTTTGGCCTCCCAACGCTGGAGGGGCTATGGCTGATGACATGACAATACAAGAGAAGTTTCAGTCTGCTTTTGGGGAATTTTATCTATTTATTTGGCCTTAGACCAAACAGAAAAGAAAACTGAGTTAACATTGATCACATAAAACATACTGAGAATAGATTAGAAAGAGAAATGAGGTGTTGTGTATATATAGGAAAGTATCTGAGCGTGTGTGCGCGCGCATGTGTGTGTGTTTGTGTGTAGATTACATGATTGTGAGAGAGAGAGAGAGAGAGAGAGAGAGAGAGAGAGAGAGAGAGAGAGAGAGAGAGAGAGAGAGAGAGAGAGAGGTGTAAGTCAGTCAGAGTAGATTAGTAGAGTTGGTGATGATTATATTGGACTGATCTCTCAACAAAAAAAATGCTTTAGATGGAGGCTAGTCCAAGCATCTGCCAATGAGAGGTTAATTGTAGGTGCCAGGTATGATATAAGGAGCAGCAAAGAAAGACATGCATCCCAAAGCACACAAAGGCATTCTTGAAAAGGGATGGTTGAGCAGATTAAATAGAAAACAGTACCTTAAGCTCCATAGACACCTAAAGCAAAAAATATTGCTTCCAATTTTTCTGGTGGATGAAGAATGGAAATTTGGTTCACTTTTCAGAGATGGGGTGGATGTAAGGGACAAAGTTCTTTCTGAGGGCATTGACCCTCAGCTCTGTCACCTGAAAGCTTTTTAAATGCTAATCCCAAGACTGAAACCAGGGTTTTTGCTTTCAAAGTGAGTGAGTTACAGTCACTAACATTTATACCATTCACTCATTTATAAGGTTTGGCAGCTACAGGATATTTTTGTGGAAAAACTAAAGGGCTCAAGAGTTTGCTATTTTATATCTGACTAGGCAGTCAAAAACAAATCATGACATCTAGATACAAAACCATCTTATTGCTACTTTAATTTTTGTTTACCTGTTTCTTGCATAGCAACACGCAATTCTAACTGATCCAAGGTTCCTAATTGATGGGTATCTTTTCTCTGGAAAACTTCCTGCCATGAGAGTTTCAAGAGAAAGAGAGAAATTAATAACATGAAATCATGCTAAGCAGCCAGTTTCACTGCTGGTCAAGCCTTCCATTAATGTCTTCTTTTTCTTCAGTGACCCAAGAGATCCAGCTTTAGCTAAAGAGAGGTGGAGAAATAGCAGAAGTCTTGGAGAGGTTGCTTACGAAATGTAAGACAGGAATGTTTCATCGGATGGAAAATTTTAAGAAAAATTAAAATGCTTCTTCAGCTAAGGATGTCTGTGCTTTCTAAAACACCCAGTTCTGTGCAAAACATGGTTAAGTTTGCTGCACTTTTTCTTCCACAACAGAGGGAAGCTTTGAGATGTTCCTAAAAAGGCACAATTCACAAGGGAGTAGAGATTGGAACGTAACTGTGCTAAATCTCTACAACTGGCAATAATTAAGAAAAGTATTTTAGCCTATATTTTCCCCATTTTCCTTAAATTAAGCAGATGGGCGATCATTAGCGAAGTTAGGTACAACATCATGCACATCTGCATGTACAATTTGTACAGGTTACATATGGTAGCTTTTCTTGCCAGAGAATTTGAATTGCCTTAACTGTAGGGGAAATTGCCAGTTTTTTGTCTTCATTTGTTGCAAATTAACAATGTTGCTGGTATTTTGGCATATGGTGGGTGAAACTATTTTAGGAAATGTTTTAGGAAAACCTAACCCTAATCTTGGTGGCTACCAATGACTCCCTTTTCTTTCCGTTTTTAAAAAATATTTTAAATGTTTTATCTTGGAAGCAGCTGTTCCTTTCTCAAACAGCTGTTATCACTTTTTTAAAAGTTTGCTGGGACATTGGTAGCAGAAACCCAACAGATGCATGTTACATTGTTTTATTAGAAAAACAAGTCATCTATGAACTCCAAAAATAAAACAAAAAAAGATACATATCAGCAATAGTTGAATCCCAGATTCTGCACAGATTCTTGGAAATACTTTCCCATGATCACACATATGTATAGCAGAGAGACTCCAAATAATCATAAAGTTCAATGTGAGGTCAGGAAGTGGCACTATGGTTAAAGTGCAGTATTGCATGCAAACTCTGCCCACAGCCTGGAGTTCAATCGTGATGGATCTCAAGGTTGACTCAGCCTTCCATCTTTCCATGGTCGGTAAAATGAGGACCCAGATTGTTGGGGGCAATATGTAAATACATTGTAAACTGCCCAGAAAGTGATGTAAAGTGCTATGAGGTGGCATATAAGCCTAAATGCTCTAGCTATTGAAGTTTAGCAGCCTTGGAATGACAGTAGTACCTGCCCCAGTATGAAGCTGTTTTTCTCCTTACTATCTACATTGGAGCTTACAAGGTATAGAAGCAATTGTTCATAGTGATTCACTCTCAGCTCATTGATATTGTCTAAAGCAAAAATGGGAGCAAAAATGGGAAAACCATAAGGGCTCTTCTCTCCACTCCTCAGTGATCTATTGGTGATTTACTGTGTGTTCTCTCTCTCTCTCTCTCTCTCTCTCTCTCTCTCTCTCTCTCTCTCTCTCTCTCTCTCTCTCTCTCTCTCTCTCTCTCCCTCCCTCCCTCCCTCCCTCCCTCCCTCCCTCCCCTTCTCTCTCTCACACACACACACACCACATTGTTGCTTACCTGGTAAAGGAGCAGCTTCTTCCAGAGAAATCTAAATTCTTGAATGCTCAAGGTTCCAGTACTGTTAAGCTGAATTATGCTGTTAAGGCATACAATATGACAGACAAGGTTGGGGCTAGGAAGAGATAGCAAAGCTGGAAACCAAGTTAGCTTGGCAAAAAGGAGGATAGGAATTTATTTCAGTAAAGCATGCCTTGTGTCTAGCATACTCAAAGTCAAAACTAGGTCTTGATTTTGAAGGTCTTTGAATTATGCCCTAGGGAACATTGTACCAATTCCTAAAAGAATCTCTTCACCATTAATTTCCAAGATTGCAAAGCCAGACGTCAGGCTGAGTAGACACGGGAGGAAAAATAACCCCCTGTTAGCTCAGATGAATAATTTATAAGGCTGGACTGTTGATACAGATGCATCTAAATCCTGCAGTCCTTCCTAAGGCTTAAGACAAGTACTCTGGCTGCAAAGAGATTCATGCCCACTGGAAGATGCTTCTTCCTTTCATTCTTTCTCACTGTCCTGATATTATTATGCAGCCCTCGTGGCAAAGCTGTTGGACTTGAACTGTTTGCGAGGTTCTCAATCTTTAGGGTAATACTTAAGGGAAGGAAATGTGAATATGAAACAGAGAGATAAGTGAGAGTAGCACAAAACAGTGATGAGAGTCAGGGACACATGTAGGAAACCGCACACTCATAATACATGAAAGCATATGTTCCTCTCTCCTTTGTTCTCCTTTTTCCCCTGTGAGTTCAGAAGAACTATAAACATGTGAGTAGATATTAAATAATTATTACAGAAAAAGGCAAGAATGGCATTCTTCAATCAGTCAAGCTAGCAAAATAGGTGACACAACTAAGAACCAAAAGCAGGATACATCTAAGAGGGCCAAGATACTACGGCAGGCATCCAGGCTAAATCTCATCCCATAATTTTGATGATCTAGAGGGGAAAAAAGAAAGAAACGAAAAGGTATAATCATAATACAACCATATTCTCCATAGAAGAGTAGGGACCTGAGCATTTATCTTCAATGTGAACATAAAAAATGAATGAGCTGCTGCAAAATGCTAATCCTGGTTATTTAACCCTGATTTGTGAATAAACCATCATTTCCCAAGTTCACACAAAATACTAAATGACAAACTATCCTGTTCTTCACACTAGTCCAGCAGTTACTTCTGAGAGGTCCCTCAAATAAAGAAAGGAACACAGAGACTCACTCACTCACACACACATATACAAAGTTACAAACGTATATTTTCAAATAATTTTAAATAATTTAAGAAAAACGAACATAAAGTAAGAAAAAGAAGGCAAAGAAAACAAAAAAGAAAGAAATCAAAGCTTAAAATCCAAGAAAAGAGGGGAAAGTAAGAGAAAAGTAGAAGAGAAAGAAACAAGATACAAAAAAGTAGCTTCTGATCTTTATATCCGTTGTAAGTACATTTATAGATTTACTGTTTACTTTATGCTTTCACATAACTCTCTTCTTTCTATAATCTCTCCTGCCTAATAATCAAAACCACAAATCATAAGCTTAATTTTTTTTCTGTTCCATGCAAAAAGTCCTTAAGGGATATCCAGTCAGCAAAAAATGTAGGTATTGTCTTTTGTCTAATCAAAGAATTTAGCCATCTAAGTTCCATCATCACCAATCATTCCTCCACTGTGGGTCATACCAAAGAGGCAATAACTTTCTGATGCTCTTGCTCCTGCAGCAGTTATTTGTCAACAGAAGGCTACTTGCAACCCATAAAGCTATCCTAAACATAATTATCTACTGAGTGAACAAGCCTTCATTGGTATGTCTAATTCTCTCCAATTCGTTCAATTTATCCTAAGGGTTCCAGCTTGGAGACGGTATTAGATCAAAACAAGAATAATGATAATGGAATGTATCTTAGGCTTTTTTATTTGGGCATCTTGGTAAAATGTTGCTGCTGTTCATTTCTAGTTCCAAGGAAGTCTGCTTAGCGGAATGTCTGAATGACCTTGGAAGAAGTCACTAGTTTCTTTTTTTTTCTGCTTGATTTGTCCCTTGTCTAACTATACCAGCTGAAATAGAACAGGAACATGGATAAATCTTGACAGTTGTGCGTTCTTCCTCCCTCCTGCCCTCTTTCTCTCTGCCTCTCTCAGACAGAATAAATAGGCAAGTTAAAAGCTAGACCCAAGCAGTCCTGGAGATACACGAATGACAAGAAATGAAACAGAAAGAGCATCTAATCTTGTTGCAAATCATGATTATAGATTGCCTGCAGACTTTTACCAAGCAGGCGCCAGGCTCATAACTCACTGATCCCTTCTCTACAGAAACCAATGATGTTTTAATCTCATTATTGCCCTGTTTATTAAATATGAATCATGCACTGTAAAGTTTGGAAATGAAAGCTTTAAAATTGATTGCCTATGAAGAATAAAAGATGAGCTGCACAGCCTGGTTAGTTTCGTTATAGATTTCCCCATGCCTGATGGGTTACTTTGGAAAGATGTTCAAGAGCGATGAAATAGCTGTCTCACTCTTGGGGAAGCTAAAAAGACTGGCATGTCCTGAGGAGATGAAGGTTTTGCTTCCCCATCCTTACTTTTGCTCTGAACTGATGCTACAAAAGCTTTTATCTCGTTAACTTCCTCAATGGTTGCTGTTCTTATCCAGTCAAGATTTTTCCATCCTATTTATCTGTTATATTCACCAAATGCTGTGTTTTTGTAAAAGTCATGTTTCAGTAAAAAATAAAACAGGAGAGAGAGAGAAAAAAGATTTTAACCATCTTGCAGCCTACTGCTACTATTAGCTAGATTACCTACAAGTTTCCCAAATGCAATTAGAACTTAAAATATCAACTGGTTAATAGAAAAATAGCAATTGATTTCATTCCTGGAGAAAAGATGGTCCTCTGGAATCTTTAAAGAGTTTTGGACTAGATATAGAGAAATTCTAAAATATTTTTTAAATCAATGTTTGGTTTTTTCCTTTGGACTCCCAACAGTTCTGTTATGCACTACCCTTCTATTACTACAATGATTTATTGTTGCTTATTAAAGTTCAACAAAATGATGTCAGAAGAGAGTCTATTTAATTGTATTCGACCAGTGCATAAACAGGCTCAATTTATCAGAGGTTTTTAAAAATTTGTATCATGAAGGAATCAAATAAATTGTAATACATGAGCAAAATATCCTTCAGGAGTTAATTTCTTGGAAGTCATTCTAAACCATTAAAATTAGTCAAACTTCAAAAATTGCAAAATGTTTCTTTATTTTAAGGTTTGGCTCTGGGTGTCATCCTGTGATCTTGGAGAGGACCTGAGAGAGAAGATTATATGGCTGAAAAGTTTGGGGATTCTCAAGTGGAATTTCACAAATATTTCATAAATCATATGTGAAACTTCATGCAGTTTCATGCCACACTATGAAAATCTTGTAGGCTTTTGAGATCTTGCAAGTTTTAGCATCTTACTAAAATTCCAATAGATACCCTGATGCCCATAAGTGTTGCATTCTTGACTCCTGTCCTGTTTTAAAGAGGTTCATAATAAAGTACTACATTTGGACAATCTTCCAAAACAAATGGTTTCATTATTAACTTACAAGTTCATCAGATATTTTCCATTATAATGGATGATGGTGCTATTATAAAGTATTCTGGAAAGTAGCTTTGGCCAAAATATCTACACATTCAAATTGAGGGTATGGAACACTATCTTATTAATTGTTGCCTGTTTGGTGGCATGAACGCTAAATATTAGGATGTTGTTTGTGTTAGATGTGGAAAGAATAGATTATTCATTGGAATCTATTATTCTTTATAGATTATTTTTTTACTGTTGTCAACAACAAAGAAAATAAGATGAGTTTGCATTGGTATGCTGAAGAGACTTATTCTTTAGAATTATACACCATGTTTTCTTTTGTTTAATCAAATATACTGTTGAATGTTGGAGGAGTTTTTGTTATAGTTTATAGAAGTAGGTCTGACTTGAAGGAGGCTAATTTTTTGTCTAATAAACATGAAATACTAGCATATGAAATGCACAAACATTTGCAATATAATGAAGAGAAGCATTCATATTAAAAACTCCAGTGGGAACCCAAATGTCATTGGATTTTGGCACCCTCGCCAACTTTCAAATGTATAGACTTCAACTCTTAGAATTCTCAGTAATGGCCATGCTTGGGTAGGGGATTCTGGGTACTGAAGACCACACATCAAGAAGTTATGAAAGTTGGAAAAACCAATATAAGGATTTTTGCTGTCATAAATTTAAAAGGAACCAACATAAGGCATGTAACAGGGTAAGAAAAGAGAAGAGACAGACAGATAATAATTAAGGCCTTAAATTAGGGCCCTGAAATCCCAAGTCTACCTCCAGTCCCACTGGAAATAATGTATTCACTGGCTTATCCTAGTCATTCTGCCCAATTTACTTCACAGATTCAAATGTTGTAAACCACCCTGAGTCCCCAGGGAGTAGGGCGGCATATAAGAATCCTAAATAAATAAATAAATAAATTTGTTGCTTGGGGAAAAAATAGAAGAGAATATTTGGCATGCTATTCTGAACTTCTTGAGAAAGACTGAAGTATAAACTTAAATAAATAAATTACCATGCACACAGAATGCATTTGAGTCCATTGGCTTCCAACAAGCAAAGTTAAGTGAAGTCAGATTCACTTAACAATCATGCGATTTTGCTTAACTACCATGGCAAAAAAAAAAAGATTGCAAAATTGGCACACTTAAATTTTCCTTACTAATAAAAGGTTTAGTCTCAACTGTGGCCATAAGTCAAGAACTACCCATATGAAGATCTGTAATTTATGAGATGAGATAGAAGTAGTTTTTCCTGACACTATGACAGGGGTGGGTTCCTCCCGGTTCAGACTGGATCGCCCGAACCGGTAGCGACCCGCTGGTGACATCACTGTCGGTGCCGGTCCGTGCGCACCGCCATCTTTTTTTAATTTTGTGCGAATTTTTCCCCTTTTGCAGCTTGAAAAAGGGCCTGCCCACCCACCCATGGGTGAATTCTGACCTTTATTTCTTCGCACAAAGCACAGCTGATGAGCTCCTCAGCTGTGTTTCGGGCTCATTCCTGCTTCTGAGCATGCGCAGAAGCCAAATCGCAAGAAGGGACGCGTGAAACATCACGATGCGAACCGGTGGTGAAGGTAAGTGGAACCCACCCATGCACTATGAATGCATTTTACACTTACACACAGGAAATATCATTAATTTGCAGTCCTTCTCCCATGAAGAAAACATAATCACTAAACTTGCACTACATGAATATGAGTTCCCTTGCATTAAAAATGATAGTCTTATTAAGAGCATGTAAATGTTGCAGTTTAGACATCTGTAGTGTGAGGCCCTGTGCTATAAAGGATAAAGGGGAAATTAAATTCCATTCTCTTTTAAAAGCCTGCGAGATTAACCAATATATTTATCGGTTTAAAATAGTTCGCCTACTTTCCTACTTAAAAAGCACTTAAAGCAGTTAAAATACTTAAAATATGGATAAATGGAAAATGTACTGCTTGCATCACTCATAGATTTCATGTAGGCATGTGTGAAAATGTGTATAAAATACATACTGAGTTTTAGAATCCCATACCAGACATACTTGTCCATGCTATGCTGTTTAGGATCCTTTGTAGCTGCACTGAGTTTATTTCAGGATACTAAAGCAAGGGAGGCAAAATTATAGAAAATACAGTGATTAACATCTTTACATCTAAAATTACTAATGGGGAAGGGAAGATAGGCAGTAGTCCTGTTATCTTTTTTTTATATGGAAACCTGAGGTTTTTTTAAAAAAAATATCCATTTTTGAATTATGTCAAAGCAATAAAAGATAACGGTTTATGATTCTCAATTTAATTAAATTTAATTTTGTCCCATCTTTCCTCCATCTATTAGACAATGATATATTAAAAATATTATTCTGTTCAAGCATATACAATCTGTCTTATATTAGACATACTATGTCTGGACTGCAGAAATCCCAGTGGCTCCGAATGAAAACCAAACCTTCAGATTTTCTGTGCTGTTACTGTCCTCTATTGGCCGTATAGATTTTTAGTCCATTTATACCAAGCAAGACCATGGATCTGTCTGTTGCTGTACTTTCAGCAAGAAATAGCTATGCCTGTCTGGATTTCAGATCCACCACACAATACCTAACTTGGAGTTTGGACCTGACAGCTTCAATATCCCAATGTGTGCTGCCAGATGGGATGGTCCATTTAAGACAGGGGTGTCAAACTCAAGGGGCTGGATCTGTCCCATGGGGTACTTAGATCTGGCCTGCGGGGCTGCCCTGAAAATAGCGAAGGACTGGCCTGCAATGCTTCTGCCAGCAAAATGGGCTCCTGAGCTCCGTTTTCAGCTACCATGGCCTCCTGCAACCCTCTGCCAGTGAAAACAGAGCTCGCGCTCCGTTTTCACTGGCAGAGGGTTGCAGGAGGCCGTGGTAGCCAAAAACGGAGCTTAGGAGCCTGTTTTCACTGGCAAAGGGTTGCAGGAGGCCACCACAGACACCCCAGACACGAGTGACGTCAAGGTGGCCACACTCATCCTGGCCATGCCCACCACAGCCCACTGAGGTCAAACACAACCCTGATGCAGCCCTCAATGAAATTGAGTTTGACACCCCTGATTTATGACATTCTGGGTCCAGTAGTTACATCATGCAATTAAGGGATACTGATATTTGACACTGGAGAAGGACATTTTTTTTCTTATTGGACATTGATGATTGAATCTTCAAGAATTTAATTATCATCAAAGAGGTGGTTTACACTTCAGGCTTAGCCGTGGTTTATTAATCATGGTTAAATTCACCAAAATTGACTGGGTTCATGCAACACACTAAGCACAAATCCATGGTTTTTAAAACATAAGGGCTGAGTTCACACAGAAGGAAAATCCCACACAAACCATTTTATGGTCTAGTTTGCTATGTGAACCCAATTAGAGTATATTTCTTTAATTAATAGATACACACCAACAGACAAGTGCCAAGTGGAAAACCCATAATTTTTCTGAGAAACTGTTTTTGGTCAGGCATGTTCAGAAAAAGTCCTCAGATGTACCAGAAAGGATACTCACTTGATCAAAGTACTTAGAGAAGAATTCTTTGCAATCTTCATGTTTATCAACTATTTCCTATAAAGAATAGAACAAATAGAACAAAAATTAAAAAGATGGAAGGGGGAAATCTATCCAATTTTTCAGGATGGACCAATATGAGATTTCTAGAGTATGTAATATATTCAGTAAGCTGAACCAGAAGCAGTGTGGAGCTTTAATGACTACAGAGGTACCTCTAAAAAAACCAAGTGCAGAAAAGTTGCTCCTATCCAGCAAAGACAAAACACCTGCCTATGACACTGATATTTCAAGTGACATTTGACATTGATATTGCATGTGAAAATATTCTTGGGTGAACAATCATCATGTCAAGAATATCCAAATTAGTCTCTACCACAGTGTTTCTCAATTTAGTAACTTTAATATGTGTGGACTTCAACTCCCAAAATTCTCTACCCAGAATAGAACCCATTGTAGTACCTAGCAAGCTAAACAACTATGTGAACAATTCAGGGATAATGGGTACCCACAAGCATTTGTTACAAGATGTCTGCACAACACGATCGGGAGAGAAAGGAAGAAACAAGGTACAAGACCAAATACATGACACACCATGCCAAACATCAAAAACATTTTGGAAGCAGTAGAACAAACCTTCCAAGATCTGCAAGTAGGCATCACACTCTGCCTAGAGGCTACCATATGAGGATAAATTATACATTGTAATGTTGGAGGTGGGATATACTTCCAATGTAATCTACTGGATCCCCTGCATGGATTGCCCCTGTGACTATGTAGGACAGGTGGGGAGGAGCTAACCACCAGATTACAAGAAGACAAGTGAGTGGTCAGACAAGGTGACCAGAACTCATTGGTATCCTCTCATTGCAATGAACAAGGACATACATTCAATTTTGTAATTACTAAGATTGTTGGACAAGCAGGTACAAAAACAGCCAGGGAAGTGATTGAAGCCTGGGAAACGGGCCCCTCATCAGTCAACAGGAGTGCTGATTTACCATCAGCTTATCAAGTACTTAGGAGGCAAGGTTTGGCAGCACAAAGAAACAACAGCCAATGACTTAATATCAACACCCCAATCAGCAACTAAAAAGTCACATACAACCATGCACCATATACATACCACACAGAGAATAGCCCAAAAGCAAGAGAGAGAGGGAGGGAGGGAGGGAGTTACTGTCAGCAACTTGTATCTGACCATATTTATTTATTAGATGTATAGCCAATCTTTCATCAGGAGTTCAAGCAGAGGTGGGTTCCTCCCGGTTTGGACCGGTTCTATAGAACTGGTAGTAACATGGTGGCCTAGGTCACTGGAACCGGCAGCGACCCAGGCCTGCCACGCCCCCGAGCTGGTTCTCTTGGGTTGGGGTTAGGGTTAGGGTGCACAGAAGGTTTTTTTTTAGTACTGCACATGCACAAAATGTCATTTCCAAAAAGTGACGCGCGCGAGCGACGCGCGCAAAACGTGCACTTTCATCGCAATGCAAACCAGTGGGGAAGGTAAGTAGAACCCACCCCTGAGTTCAAGGCAGTATATATAGTACTCCCTCTTCCATTTTTCCCTACAACTGCAATGTGTTAATCTGGGCTAGTAGTTGGTCCCAGGTTAACCAGTCAGTTTCCATGGCTAAAGATGGATTTGAACTTGAGTCTCCATGGTCCTAGTCCAAAACCTTAATCACTATATGACACTGACTCCCCAGTTCTAATTATGTATGTATACAATGTAAAGCCTCGGAATATGGAAGAATCAAAAACTATCCGGCCTGAGATACATTATTGATTCTTCCATAAATGTGTTTAAGCTCATGAGATATCCATCTAAGTCTTCAACATCATCACATTTGTGCCTCCGAACTAAACTGTTAAACTGTGTGCTGCACAGAGGTCATCAAAAAAACTTTAGCATCTCCTGAATCACTTTATTTGCCATATTCTGCAATTCATGGGTAGCAATTGCCTTATTGATCCGTACAATATCTTCAGCCTCTTGAAAATCCCCCTTTTTTGGACTTTGGCAACAAATGGAGATGATTTTCTTTTTTAGGTGAGGCTCTTAGCTTCAAAAGGTTCCCCACCCTTGGTATAAAAGCATACGACATTTGGCTCCCAACAATGTATACAAAGATTTTAATGTTGAAACAGATGAACCAGGGGTGGGTTCTACTTACCTTCCCTACTGGTTTGCATCGCGTCACAATGCAGAAATGACACTCTGCGCATGTGCAGAAGCCTTTGTGCATGCACAGAGGATTCTTTGCCAGCAGCTTTCAAGGAGCGGCGACAGGAGGACCGGTTCGGGGGCGTGGCCAGCCGGCCATTGCTACCGGTTCGGTGAGCGGAGGCAAATTTCCGCCACCAGTGCAGGCGAACCGGTCCGAACCGGTAGCAACCCACCACTGTGGTGAACAGAGGTAGAGACATTGACTTAAACCTCAAGGTCAACATCACCAGGAGGTTTAAACAAATTCTTGAAATTTTGACAGAAGACATGCTAGCAGCCCTTCACTGTTCTTTTAAAACTGAGATTAAATGATGCTATTCTCAATAGCAATCTATTTATCTATTCTACCATAGCCACAGCTTAGTAAGAGACAGTGCGTCTGTTTGGGTCCCTGTGGCATTTAGCTAGTGGGTTCTCAAAATTTTCTTTCTTGATCAGCTATTATGGTTTAAGTCAAAAGAAATATTCCCTGCACATGAGTGATGAAGGAGAGATCTTCTGTTGCCATTTCCACATTATGAAGTACTATGAGTTATATTTCCTTTGCTTTCTGCTACCCTTTAAAAGCACACCGCAAGGACAGCTCAATCACTCCTACTTTTTCTCTAATTTTTATTCTGACATTGAGGTGTCACGACTGACAATCAGAATCCATTTGTAAATTTAGCTCACTGATGGCCTCATCCCCATTCAGGTTATGCCTCTGAGAGCAGTTAAGCAGAAAAGAACAAGAGACAGAAGCAAAGTAGTAGCTATACGGCATGGTTCCTAATCACAACTCACCTTTGAAAGGACACAGCTCGAGTCTCCACCCAATTCCCTTTTAAAAAAAGAAGAAAGAAACCACCATGAATGTTAGAATGATGAAGTGAGTATCGTGATTTATCTAGACTGAGATCTGTTATTTTACCTTGAACTTCAGATCTGATATTTTATCTTGCTTCAAAGTATATTTTAGATTTTTAAACTTTAATAAAAAATATTATTTAAAAAAACCGGTTTCATAAAGCCCACAAATCTGGAGGACATGATATTCTAATGCAGTGATGGCTAACCTTTTCTGGATCGAGTGCCCAAAGCGTGCGCGTGCATGCATGAAAGTGTGTGTGTGCATGCGTGAAAGTGTGCACGTGCATGCGTGAAAGCGTGCACATGCATGCGTGAAAGCATGTGTCTGTGTGCACAAAAGTGTGCGCATGCACGTGCACACGCAAAAGCGTGCGCATGCATGCCCAAACCCCCAAAATGTAATGCATACGTGGCCGCTGCACATGCACCCCGCTCCCGTGCATGCAAGCATGGGTCCCTGCATGCACCCCCACATGTGCATGCACCCCCGCGCACACGCCCCATAGGTTGGCACGTGTGCCATAGGTTCGCCATCACGGTTCTAATGTTTGGCTTCTTTGTGATTTGACCTTGCTTGAAGACAATACAACTAATAGCACCCATCCATTTCTGACTGGAAATGGAAGCCCTCCCAAGAAATTACTATCAGAGAGAAACTTTCATATACCCTGTACTTTTTATAGCAGAATTCACTACAAGAAGTCCTTTTTTAAAGTACACGTAGACAACACATGCACATTGACAAATGCCATTTATTCCCTTTTTCTCTTTCCAGGCAGAAAACCTATATAACAAAATCTTTAGTAGAAAGAGATTTTAATTTTGGCCCTCCACTTCATCAAGAGAAGGTCTTGCTCCAGATTCTTAAGAAGAGCCACTGCTTCTTCAGCAATCTTGATGAAGACAGTACTGAAGGCAAGAGCACACAAGGAAATTAATTTGTGGATTGTCTACTGCCTTTCCTTGGACAATCATAGCAATGACATAAGTAAGAGATGGAGGGTGCAATACAGGAGGAAAATCAAGGAGAGGTATCAGCAACCTAAGCTCACAAAGCAGGCTGCATGAGTGATTTTTGAGACTCACAAATGATGGAGGACTTTTAGGTTGCTCATGCAGCTGATTCAGATGAGCAGTAGCGGAAGCCTGATTGTGGTAGATCAGCAACTCTTTCTGACACCCTCCTCCAAATTGTCCTAGTAAAGTTAAGAAAGCTTTGGATAACCACAGTGGATTGTGTCTTGAAGGATTGTGAGTTCCATTGTTATTTTAAACCAATTTCTCATCTCAGAACTCTTTTACTTCTTTGGTATCCACATCCAGATGGCAAATCTCTGGGTTCTATAAAATGTAGAATATTTCATAGAGGCCTGAAATCTGCACCCAAAGACCTTCTGGTTACCTAATTACCAACCTCAGTGTGTCTGGCACTTCACAGCGTGCTAGGATGTTTGAAGAAACGAAACACTGAATGTGGTGAAAAAGGAAATAAATGGAAGCAGAACTGAAGAGGGAGGCACAGAGGGTTTTGCTGGAAACACACAGGAGGATGGTCTTTGCAAACTAAGAAAGGAGTTCTTACCGCAAGCTGTGCTTTCTGGAGAAGATTCGCAAGATGAACTCTGACTCCTGATGAGGTTCAAAGGTAGAGGGAACCACCAAATAAGTCCCAGGAGAGAGGCAGAAATCCTGAGTCATTTCCCGATCATTCACAAAGAGCGACTGACCCAAAGGTGCATTCCAGATGAAGAAAGAAGGAGGCAGCTTTTTATTATTATCGCAGGACTAAAAAAATAAAACAAGAAAATAAATCAAGGGCATTTCTCATGATGTCTGAGAATTTTTTTAAAAAAAAGTAATAGAAGGGAGATGAATGTTTACATGTTCATGCTGCTCACAATATTGGCTCAGACTCTGGGAACAAATATACATACCATCCTGTTCCTGTATTAAAAACAAATGCTGGAGATCATTTCTAGATATTTCTAGATGAAATGCAACACTAAAAACCATACTGGAATGTTTAAAAACATTAATATTAAGTGCAGGGGTGGCAGATTTTCACTGGGAATGGTCAGGGTTTCTTCCTTCTCCTGACACTGTTTACTCCCTATGACTAGAATATTAGTCAATCCAGCCTCCACACCAATAATATTCTGAAATGCATATAGTATGTTTTAATAGAAATTAAACCTTTATGGCCGAAACCAACAAATATTTAAGCCATTTTACTCATCTCCCCATGTAAATCTTTCCTGAGTTTCACTTCCTTCCCTCTTGCCCTATGCTTTCTTTGGGTACAGTTTTAAGCCCTCTGAATAATCAGCTCAGAACAGTTTCCAAGAGACTCTCCAAGACCTTGCAGGGGCAGGGGCAGGACCTGGAGAAGGTTGAATCTATTTGAACTGGCTGGACAGGCAGATAAATACAAGAGAAGGTGATCCATCAGATCAGGTCTGGAGCTTTATAGGTCTTTAAAGGGGACAACTGGCATATTGAATTGCATCTAGAAGACAAATGACAGCCAAAACAGTTCACAAAGTATGAGTAAGTTATTCACAAAGTAAGTTCACCTAACTATATCAGGATTTATGCATCATTGCTGAAGTTGCTGCATTTTGTATCACGTCTAGTTTGCATATTCTGCTTGATCGCACATCATGCACCGTGCCTGACTGCAATTGGAGCACCAGAAAGAAATCTGTCAATGATTCAGTACTATGTCTATTATGGTCAGGATCATGCAAGAGACAGTTTGGTGGAGTGATTAAGGCATCAAACTAGAAACCGAGACTGTGAGTTCTAGTCCCACCTTAGGCACAAAGCCAGCAGGCTGGCCTTGGGCCAGTTACTCTCTCTCTCAGCCCTAAGAAGGGAGGCAATGGCAAACGACTTTTGAAAAAACCTGCCAACAAAACTGCAAGGACTTGTCCAGGCGCTCTCTGAGAACCAGGCACAAGTTAACACAAGAACTAAAAACGTGCAATAATAGGGCGATCCAAATGTTTTCAATTTGTCTTTGGCTCCATTTTTGTATGAAACCCAAGAATACCAAGTCTATATTCGTCACAGTGTTCCTGTTCCATAAAAGCTCCCTTAAGCTTAACCAGACTTACTTCTGTGTAAGCATGATTAGAATTACAACTGTAGATATATTTTGAGCACTGCATATAACAATGAAGAAAAACTTGCCCTTTGATTAGGCATTTCTATCACCAACAACTAAAGGGAATACTCAGCACAGAAAGACTATCAATAATTACATTGGCTAAGAAAAATGGAGCCTCCCGGAGCCAGCCATACCTCACGATGACTCTGACATTTTACTCTCCAATGGACTTTGTTACCACAAGAGCATTTGCAGAGCAACTTTTGCCCTCTCCCACACTCTCGTTGTATTTCTCTCTTGCTAATGGAGCAATTAATCATCTGCTAAGAGGGTGGGGTTGCCCCTTAGAATGCATCATATATTAAATGCAAAGCATTTATGCTTTGGTCAATGCTGTGATTCATTGTATTTCCAATTTTAAAACTGCTCTTGGTTTTGTACTTCACTATATTAATCTTGATGTTCAATACATGTCTGAAATTACCTCTTAGCAGGCTCCGGCTCCAAGCTTCAGTGAGCTTAAATGGCAAAGTGCTGTCTCCCAATTGGTCCAAAGCACCACATGAAAGACAAATAGATTTGGTTTCCCTGCTCTAGCCGGATAATATAGTTAGGCATCCCCTATAGCCTTAAGAGCTCCCTATGGGAAGCAGTGACAGCCTGACAGGTTTCACAGCAAAGCAACACGTCGAGTTTAGCTTTTAAAGCACAAAAGCCTTGTGCTTGGGTTCACTCAGGAACAGAATATTCTCATTAAATCTGAAGTAAAATTTCAGAACATTTGGAGGGTTGTCAGAATTTGAATGTGTGTACTACTCTCAAACCTTAATAAAACTTGAGTGCTTTTGACATGTTGCACAAGCTCTTTGGGATTTGAGTTTTGTCGTTCATTAAATGCAAGCTCATTTAAGGGATGCTGTATGCATTAAACTGGATTTAATTTAAAAAGTCTATCCAACTTGCTGCAAGTTGTTCTCTATCTTTCCATTTTCCTACCTAACCTGGGCACAATGTATGCCAGATATGATAGTTTGAGCCTTGTCATTAATGCCTTGAGTAAGGACTCTGATTGCCTTGCTCTATGGTCCATTTGTTGATTTTTATTGTTACCCGTAGTATTCCCGAGAGTCTCCTCTAACACAAAACTTCAAAAGTGTCATTGCTCCTTCCATTTGCGTCTTCACAATCCAATTTTCCTTAAATCCACAGAGTACCACAGGGGAAACTATTGTCTGGAAAATTTGGTTCTTTATAGTTAGCGACTTGTCATTATATCTTTTCCATGCCTTCGTTGCTGTCCTACTAAGTGCTGATTTGCATCATTTTTCATGATTACTGATTCCCTTACTACTGATAGTCAATCCTACATCATCTCACATACATGATCTAGAATCATGGATGTATGACTCTATAAATATATATATAAATCAAATAAATAAATAAAAGGCAAAAATGTAGAGGGAATAGGACAGTAGAAAGTAGAAAGAGCCGCAACCAAGACAACAGTCAGATAAGAGGGGCATGAGCCTGGGCCAAAAAATTAATTTGAGTAAACATCTCAAACAGACCCTCCCTAGCACACACTAAGATAAAGTGAGGCAGAGGGCAGTACATTCAGATTTGGAAGATTTTGTTATTACTTTAGCTCTTACCATAAAAGTAGCCCTAACCTATATGGCAACAGTGTTTAGTCTGATTTATCTTGTTAGGCTGCCATCAATCTTAGTTCTTATTCCAATGGAACACGTTCCTTAGAAGACTTTATATGACACCTAATTGCAGTTTTTTCATTGCCAGATGGAAATATAATATACCCAGGATTTTCAGTTACTTACTAGGCAATTCATAACCCATTGGGTCACCATTTCAGAGATAGTTCTTTGCCAAAATAGACAAACAGAATGACCGCAGTCAGGCAAAAAGCAGTGGGAGTGGGAGTGATCTTTGACTTCCTGCTGACTTCCGCCTTGACTTTATTTCCTGCCAGGAAGCTGGCAGAGAATGTTAGAAATTATTATATGTCCACAGCTGACCATGACAATGCAGAGGTACTACAGCATAATGGTGCTGAAACAACCATAATTCTGCCAAATCTCAGTCCCATGGGTTCCATATTTGGGGTGCATTCTTTAAGCTAGCCCATCTGAAATATGTTGATTCAATGATTCACCATTTCACTCAACTGAAGGTTACAAATACACAAGGAGAGTTTCAGTGGCATATAGATTTCTGATATGGATTTCATCTTGACACTAATGCACTCTCTTTTTTATGTTTACAGATTATTCTGAGTTTTACACCATTTATGGTTCTGATTTGAGGGTGAGCTTGTTGACTTTATGTTGATTATGTTATCCTATTGGTACTGTTCTAAATAAAGTTTAATGTTATTAGATTGGACTGGACAACAAAGATTTTGCTTCCTCAACACTCTTAGGCTTATTTTATAGATTTTGGGCTGCTAATCACATAAATAACCTGTGATTTAACCTATCACATGCTGTTTTATAGAAGTCTATTTACACAATGGCAATGGACACCTTTCAGTATCTGTTAGCTATGCTGCATATATGAAAGAACAAAAACATGGAACTGATGTTGAAGCATATCCAATACACCAAATACAGCTGGAATATCTGTGGATATCTAAAAGTAGTGACTTGACTGCTTGGAATGCAGTCTGAGTATACTAAGTACTTTTGTTACATACATGAATGGGACAGCTGTGCAAGAGAGTTGCATTGTATTAAAAAATAAAGGGCCACTTTGAAAGAATGTTGGTTCCAGGACAAAAAAAAACATGGTATGTAAACCACTTGTTGCCCAATAAAGATATTTTTGCCTCCACTTCACATAAAACCTGAACTAATGAAAAATTTTGTGAAAGCAATGAACAAGGAAAGTGAAGGTTTTCATTATTTGATACAGATGTTTCCGAGAATAACTGATACCAAGATTAAGGAAGGCATTTTTGTTGATCCACAGACCAGATACATTATCAATGACAAGTGGTTTGAAGATCTGTTAGTGGGGCCAGAGAAAATCACCTGGAAAGCATTCAAGGATGTTGATAATTTTCTTGGCAACAACAGAGCACCAAACTACATTCAGCTGGTTGACAAACTTCTTACAGCATATAAGACCATGAAGTGCAACATGTCACCAAAGATTCATTTTCTGCATCCATACTTGAACTTCTTTCCTAAAAATCTAGTTGCAATCAGTGACAGACATGGTGAAAGTTTTCACCAGCATATTACCACAATGGAAAAACAGTATCAGGAGTTTTCCAGTGGAAAAACTGGAGTCAGTGCTGGATAACTGTTGTTCACATCGCAGCAAGATGCATCAGACACTGAGTACAAACAAAAATCAGCAGCAAAACACTTTTAGCCCTCCTGACCTCATGCAGTACGTCAGAAACATAATCCAATTAAATACATTATAGTCATTAAAAGTTAATTTCATATTTCTCAAGATTCCTGTGTGATTCAGTCATTCTTAAATTATATTTGTATTCCGTTTGAAGGGGTCTATCATAATTACCAAAAGTTTTTCAGAAAACAAAACCTTTGAAAAAATTCTTATCCAGTGTATTGATCTAAAGCAAAACTGTCCAGAACATGTTATTCATTCATAGATCATTAGCCTGGAACCATACAAGTAGTCCTCAATTTATGACCGGTCACTTAGTGACTGTTCAATGTTCTGACAGACACACACACATCAAAGGCTACTTATGACCCAGTTTTTAAATTAGAGCCACTGCAGTGCCCTGCAGTCATTTGCCCATATGACCAACTGCAGGGATGCTGTAGTGCCCCCTCCTAGCTATCTGCCCCCTCTTCCTGACTCACTGGGTCTCCACAAGCCTTGGGCCAGCTTCCCCCCCCCGGGTACCTACAGGGCTTGGGCTGCTAAACAGAGGTGCTGTGCTCACACTCTCACATATTCTTGTGAGAAGATGATACTTTTCCAAATCATTTTCAAAGCACATGTAGCCACATGAAAATGCACATGAATTGTAAATGAAAATTGAATTGTAAATGAAAATTGAATTGTAAATGAAAAAAATACATTTACATTAATGTGTGGATTTGTAAAACAAAATGTTTGAAAAAAATACAGACATTATAAATTTGGTGATAATCTGAATGTGGTCAGATCACTTTTTGATAGTATCTAAAAATGATACTAGGGAAAAGTGGAGCTAAAAGAAAAGGAAATAAAGAATAAAGAAAAATTACAATTCCTGAATAAAAATGAAAACATGAAAAACAATTAGAATAGGCATGGGCAGCCTCTTGCCCACACCCTCTTATCTTTCTTGGTGACCTCAATCTACCTCATATTAATTGGACCCTAATTGGACTCTTATTAACCCTAAACAAATGTACAACAGAATCAATACATACAACCATGTACAATGCTGTTACAAATCTGGGACTGAATCAGCTAGTTACAAACAACATTAGACTCAACATGCCTTGATCTCATCTTCTGCAATAGTTTAAACTCAATCTATGGTCTACAAATAAATGAACCCTTTTCCAACAGTGACCACAGCATGATTGACTTTTGTCTCAACTTATGTCCTTACAAAGATTAACATAATGACGGAATCCCAAAGTATAACTTTAGAAAAGCCAACTATGATCTCATAACTGACGACCTCTCATCTCTTGATTGGCAAACTCTGTTCACTGGCTGCAACACTGCTGAAGACCATTATAACATTTTTTTGCATGAAGTCAAAAGAATCATCAAACTATATGTACCACTAATAAACCCCAAAACCAGGAAAAACAAATTACCCATAACAATAAGGAAGCTTCAGTTTAAAAAAAAACCCTCTTTGGCGCAAAAACAAAACTGGTTATGTAGCTAACTTCAAAAGTTGCTACAAAATCTTATGCTGACAGATAAAGGCAGAAGGCATCAGTTATCACAGCAAACAAGAGGAAAACCTACTACGCACGAAATTTAGTTTAGTTTAGTTTAGTTTATTTGTATTTATATGCCGCTCAATCCGCGAGGACTCTGAGCAGTTCACATATACGGGCCTTCTATACTTTTGTAAACAAACTTAAAAACTCAAGATCCATCCCACCACTAAAAGGGCCAAACGGGAAAGATGTAATGATGAAACCGTTAAGGCCAACCTCTTCAACACATTCTTCAGTTCAGTCTTTGTAAACAGCAACAGTTCATGCCCCACATTTCCCAATCGTACCACAACTAATCACAACAATCTACTACATATCGATTTTACAGAAGATGCCGTTGAAAAGGCACTATGCAACCTAAAACCATCTCTATCAATTGGCTCAGATGGATTATGTGCCTACTTCTTAAAAAAGCTCTCAACCACCATAGCAGAACCACTTAGCATAATCCATGAAACATTCTTCAGAACCAGCTCCTTACCTAACTTATGGTCAATAGCCACGGTCATCCCTATCTTCAAAAAGGGTGACCCCAGGCTAGTTGAAAATTACAGACCAATCTCATTATGTTGCATCACCTGCAAAGTCATGGAATCAATCATAAATCAATCCATTACCCTCTACTTAGAGACAAACAACTTACTCTCTAACAAGCAGTTTGGCTTCAGAAAAAAATTGTCCTTCAATCTGCAACTCTTACACTGCAAAAACATATGGACTTCAAACTTGACCAGTAAAACAATAGACTCAATTTATATAGACTTCTGTAAAGCCTTTGATTCAGTGGTACATGACAAACTACTTCTAAAACTAAAATCTTATGGCATTTCCGGTTCCCTACATAAGTGGATAGATGAGTTCCTATCAAACAGGCAACAAGTAGTAAAAATAGGGAATGTCCTATCAAACCCTGCACCTGTTAACAGTGGTGTCCCCCAAGGTAGCGTTCTAGGACCCACACTCTTTATACTTTGCATAAATGACCTTTGCGATCATGTTACAAGCAACTGCATTCTCTTCGCTGATTATGTAAAACTATTCAACACCACCGACAATGCTGCTACCTTCAAAAAGACCTTGACTATGTGTCAGAATGGTCAAATAATTGACAACTCCAAATCTCAACCAACAAATGCTCTGCCTTACACATTGGCAACAAAAATCAAAACACAAAATACAAGCTGGGCGGATACGACCTCGTAGACGACCCTCACTCTGTCAAGGACCCTGGAGTACTCACCTTAAATGATCTAAGTGCCAGAGCTCACTGTAACAGCATTGCCAAAAAGGCATTAAGAGTTGTTAACCTAATCTTGCGTAGCTTCTTCTCTGGTAATATTGAACTGTAAACTAGGACATACAAAACTTTTGCTAGACCAATTCTTGAATACAGCTCATCTGTCTGGAACCCGCACTGCATATCAGACATTAATACAATCGAACAAGTCCAGAGATATTTCATGAGAAGAGTCCTCCACTCCTCTGCTCGCAACAGAATACCTTATGCCACCAGACTTGAAATTTTGGGGCTAGACAACTTAGAACTTTGCCGTCTTCGATCTGACCTAAGCATAGTACATAAAATTATCTGCTAGAATGTCTTACCTGTCAATAAATACTTCAGCTTCAACCACAACAATACACGAGCACACAATAGATACAAACTTATGGTAAACCACTCCAAACTTGATTGCAGAAAATACGACTTCAGTAACAGAGTTATCAATGTCTGGAATGCACTACCGGACTCTGTGGTTTCTTCCCCAAACCCCTAAAACTTTAACCTTAGACTGTCTACTGTCGACCTCACCCCATTCCTAAAAGGTCTTTAAGGGGTGTGCATAAGTGCACCAGCGTGCCTACCGTCCCTGTCCTAATATTCCCTTTTTCATGTATTCATAATCATGTTTATACTTATATCTGTTATCTAATACATGCTTGATGAAATAAAATAAATAAATAAATATTAGATTTCTGCTCTCCCAGAAGTCAACAAACTGCAGGGACTTCACTAAGAATCCAGAGGGGTAGAAATCAAATGTTAGAGAATGTTCATGTTTGGAAAAGCTGTTCTACTTGAACAATGGCATCTAATCTCTTGAATGCAGCTCTTTCTCATCCCAAAATACATCTGCCAGGAATGTATAATTATTAGAGCCAGAAAAGAAAGGAGGGGGAAGGGGAAAAATGTAATAAAACCATTTCTCACTCAACCTTGTCTACTGCTTCTGGGCATATCCCAGGAACATTGCCATTAATCCTTAATTAAGCCATAAAAGTGCATTATCTTGAAATATATTCAATCACTTTGGCATTAACAGTCATTTTTTTCTAATTTCCTTAAGAAGCTTATCTAAAATAAGAACAAGGAATACTGAATACTGTACACTTGAATGCCATATCTAAACACTCACATTGGACAGTGTTCAGATCTGGAAAAGCAAAAAAAAAATCAAGATTGTGAACAATTTCGATAATAATTTCTAGCAAAAATTAAGATTTCAGTCTGAATATTTCACCCCTTGAAAGCAATATATTTCAACATTTTCACATAAAGACCTGTGTATTTTATGATGTATGATACTTAAAATAAATCCATTGCAATCACTGAGACATGTTCTTCATTACTAATTTAAGTCTATTGCACTTCAGACTGTCTACCTTCAACATCATGTCTCCAGCATTCAGACTCTGAATAAATGAAAATCATATTCAGAGCAGAAATTAATACAGCAGAAAGTTAGTTTTGCCGCACTCATTGAGGTTAGTTGCACATTTTCTGCTTAACCTTAATTCAGTAAGAAAGCAAGGGAAAGTAATGTATAAGAACTATGGTACCAAACAGTGCCCCCCACACACACACACAAAAGATGGAAAGGTTCTACATACCTCCTGGTCCACCTAGAAGGAAGAGAAAGGACATGTGTCAACAAGTAAATACCAAGACTTTTAAAAGTGAGAGTTGTTAAGTGGTAAGACCTAATCAAAACATGAAAGCACTAAACTCATCAACCAGATCCTCTACCATTGTTGATTAATCTTTTGCAGGGAGGGTTGTTTAGGTCTACATTCAGGGGTGGGTTCTAACTTACCTTGCTGCCAGGTTGCTTCCTCTCACGCCGCGTGGCCGCGCGCGCTTCATGCGCGCACGCATGCACAGTGGCGAAAAGTTTTTAAAAATTCAAAAAAAGCCAAAAACAAGATGGTGACGCATGTGCAGTGCCGGAAACTTGGCTTCGCAGAAGAAGAAAATCCAGGAAAAAATTTGGGGGGGGAATTTTTAAAAAAATTCAAAAAAAGATGGCAGCATCCATGGACTGGCACCAGCCGAACTGGTTCCATGACATCATCATGACATCACCAGCGGGTTGCTACCAGTTCGGGCGAACCAGTCCTAACCGGGAGGAACCCACCTCTGCCTACATTCATCTTTAAAAGCATTGTCTTTAAAACCCTTTGCACCATTTTTAAAGTGTACAAGAAATTGTGCTAAATATAGTAGAAAATGTTGGTGTGTTTACTAGGGAATTATCAAATCAAGAAAGGTTTTGATTGCTATGCAAAACTTGGGTGTAGGATCTTATCTATATTTTCTTTACATGATATTCTTGTAATCCTGGCCCTTCTTCTTTTTTCTGCATGTAGTTTATAATCTCTTTATCTTAATTTAATAACAATCTTTATACGGATAAATATTTTTAATATGTTATTACAAGTTCTAACTACAACAAGAAAACCTAAATACAAACTAGAAAGAAAAAGAGTAAAAAGTTCAAGCAAAGAAAAAATGACTAAATATTCAGCTCCTGTTTGATGGATCCGGGACATCGCTGTTGGTTAAGATCACTGTCCCAATGCTATATTGGAAAAGAAGTTGATGTTTATAGTATTTGCTTGGCAAAGCCAAGGAGCTTCCTTCTCTTCATCTTGAGCAATTCAAACCCCCCATTTAAGCACAATTCTCTTTACCTTATAGAGTGATAAGCCTATGTGCAAATGAGGGACCCGATTCCGATGTTTGCCACTATGTTTTTGGATTAGAGACACCAACACGCTGCAGGAGTATAAAGATCTTTTGCTTCCGTTGCCTTGCAAAACTTTCAACAAGTATTGGGGATTCATCCAAAAAGAGCCTGAGGGAGGAAAGGGGAAAAATACAGGCCTCAGTCCCCAGAATGTCATTCTGTGCCTGGTTGTGAAATTTATGTGAAGAGACTACTAACCACCACAACAAAAATCCACAAAAATGGAATAGAGCTAACATTAAGAAAAACGTCACATAGGCTATAAACTGTTTTATTGAGCTAGCTGGTCTGGTTTAAAATAAGCAAGCAAGAAAAATATTTTCCAAGGTAAGGCTGTATACATTAAAAGCACTAAATGTCTTCCTTAGCAGTTATATAGTTCCATAATAGAGAATGTTATCCATCTGGTGCTCCCAAAATATTTTGGACAGCAACTCCCGTTCGCCTTAACGAACATGGCCAAATCATGAATAAAAGAAGCTGCAGGCCAAAATACTTGGAAGGAGCAAAACACTTTGAGGAAGACTGTGGCCATTTCCATATGGCTTCATTTATACTTTCAAATTGTTCTAAATCCTTTTGGAAGCTGTATCTTTGATCATCTTCACCGCTACAGACATTGGAACACACAGCAAATAGTGAATACTATGAAATCTTTCACTTACTAATAGGAGAGTGCAAAAACTATTACCCAATCAATGCCCTCCACCATCTACTATAGGTCCTATGGCAACATGTCAAACACACAGCTGATATAAAACAAAAGAAATTAAATAATTGTTACCATTCCTACAAATCCTTTTTTTAAAATAATGTATAACAATTTTGATTTTCTGGACTGGCTCGGAGGATTGGGAATGAGGGAGGGGGCATTTAACCCAGCTGCTGTGGCCTAGAGGTAGAGCTCTTGCCTCACAATCAGGAGGTTGTAAATTCGATCCTAGGTAGTGGCAGATGTAATGGTCTCCTGCTTGGGCAGGGGGTTGGACTAGATGACCTGCAAGGTCCCTTCCAACTCTGTTAATCTTATGGTGTTTCTCTTTGTTCCTTCAGGGCTGGTTTTAGTAGGTGTTAGATGGAAGAGATACTCCTGTTCTCAACTCCTCCTTTCCGGGGTGCCACAAAGGTTTGATTTTCTCTAACTCTTATTCAACATGTACGGTATGTGAAATTGCTGGATGAGCTTATCCACCAGTTTGGAGTTTGGTATCATCCATAAGCTGATGATACCCAATTAGATCCTTCAGCCCCAGTCCAGTCAAGTAAGACGGTCCTGACCCAGTGCTTTGAAAGCTGAGTGGATCTAAATGTGGTGGAAGTCTTTGATTAAGTTCCACCATGACTTGGTAGATATAGTTATTGGGGCAACTTAGTTTAGGGGGATATTGCATTTTTAGCCTTGGAGGGGACTGCATGTCTCCATTCAAAAGTAGTGTCCAACTTGGGGCTTTCGTGGATTCACAGCTCCTGCTTGATGGACACGTGGCAACTATGATGTGCAAGTTGCACCCTTTCCTCAGATGGGAAGGTATTCAGACTGACATTCATGCCCGAAGCACTTCACAGCTTGAATAATATATTGTGCTCTATAGGAGATTGCCACTGAATACCACTCAGAATGCAATGGCATGACAGTGATGGTATGCATATGTGACATATTTTCCCTACATTGGGTGTGATTCAATGTACTGGTTATGCTGTATAAAGCCCCATATAGCATAAACCTTGGTTATTTGAGGTGGCATCTGCCCAGCTAATTTAAGATTTAGGTTGGCACATTTGGGGTTCTTCCAATTAAACCATGTCATCTATCAGTACCCAAGAAGTGCTCCTTCTCTGCAATAAGGTTCCATGCTCAGATGGTTCCAATCCTGCTGACATTCTGGGGACCATAAACACCTGGTTGTTCTCCAAGACTGTGAGGTTCGGTGGCTAGAGCCCCCCTCTGCTAGATTATTTATTGCTTTTTATTATATATTTTTATATTGTCTGGTGTTTTGTGGTTTGCCCAAAGCCGTTTGGAGTCAAATGGCATCAAACTGAATAATAACAACAATACCCATCAAGATAAGGCAGAACTGGGTTTGGAGTCACTGGTTTTAGAACAACAAATGCATAAAGTAGCTGCTTTGCCATCCCACACCAAAAGCCCAATAAATAACCTGGCACTTTGTGTTTTTTCCGCTCTTAAGAGGAGGAGGAAATAATGAAAACTCTTGTCAGCTTCACTCAGTTCCTTTGTCTGTGTTATTGTGGAGGGTAAGTATGTAAACTTGGAACAATTTGCAGAATCCAAAACAGAGCAAACTGATTTGGGGCTACGTTGGGACGGTTGAGTAACTGCAGTAAAAGAGAACCTGTGGAGTTTTCAAGCCATCTCCCTCTTTAAAGCCTCTAAACAAATTATAGATATTCTTCATTTAGCAACCACTCATTTGAAGTTACAATTGAAGGCACTGAATGAGGAGGACTTACAACTCATCCTCAAAGTTGCAGTTGTTGCAGTGTCCCTGACAGGGGTGGGTTCCTCCTGGTTCAGACCGGATCGCCCGAACCGGTAACGACCCACTCATGATGTCACTGTCAGTGCCGTTCCATGCGCGCCACCATCTTTTTTTGGGATTTTTTTCCCTTCCGCGGCTTGAAAAAGGGCCCTCCCACCCGCCCGCGGGTGAATTCTGAGCTTTATTTCTTCACCCGAAGCACAGCTGATGAGCTCCTCAGGTGTGTTTCGGGCTAATTCCTGCTTCTGAGCATGCACGGAAGCCAAATCGCACGAGGGGTTGCACGCGTGCGAGCGGAACACGCGAGCGCACGCGAAACATTGTGATGCAAACCGGTGGCGAAGGTAAGTAGAACCCACCCCGGTCCCTGAGGTCATGTGATCGCCACATGTGAACTTCTCTGCCCGCTTCCCACAAGCAAAGTAAATAGGGAAGCGGGCAGGAAGTCAAAAGTGCTGGTCACTTGCTTAGTGAAGTCCTGCGATCGTCGCTTAACAACCACAACAGGATTGTTGTTGCTAAGCAAACGCAGTCACATAACATCATACTTTATGACCGCATCACTTAGCAATGGGCATTCTGGTCCCTATTACCATTGTTAAGCATGGACTACCTGTTCAACATCTGTTGAAACCTGAAGGCGGTTTATATAAGAGCCAAGGTGGCGCAGCGGTTAGAGGCAGTACTGCAGGTCACTTTAGCTGACTGTGATCCACAGGTCAGCGGTTCAAATCTCACTGGCTCAAGGTTGACTCAGCCTTCCATCCTTCTAAGGTAGGAAAAATGAGGACCCAGATTGTTGGGGGCAATATACATTGCTTACTGGTGTAAACCGCTTAGAGAGTGCTTGCACTGTGAGGCGGTATATAAATCTAAATAAATAAATAAATAAATAAATAAATAAATAAATAAATAAATAAATAAATAAATAAATAAATAAATAAATAAATAAATAAATAAATAAATAAATAAATAAATAAATAAATAAATAAATAAATATTCTTATCAGTTCCTGCTTGTGGGGAAACTGCCCACCAACTCTGCAAAAGGGTGGAATCACTTTTTTTTTTTGCAATTTCACATATAAGCTGATGTGCGTGCTGAAGCACATCATTATTCAACAGAAATAGTTTAAGAAGAATTCTTCAGCTGGAGTTAACTGAGCATTTTGATATCATATCATTCAATATTATATGATTGTCTTCAAGTTGCTCCATAGACATTATTTTATAAGGGAACAGACACACAGCTCCTTAAACCAAGGGATTATTTTTCAAACCTCATCTCCCCAGGGAGTCTCACCTCTGAAGTTCTTCAATCTGCCACCTGCTGTGCTTCCTTTGATCCATTTGCCAAACTGCATGGAGCACATCCACTTCTTCCCATCTTCCTGGCTCATGAGATCAGGAGTCAATTTACAGATCATCAGATCCACAAAATGAATTTTCAAGTCTTCCACTGACATCCTATGATTAAAGAAATAAAAAAACCCACCTTGTTTTATGACCAGATAGATAAACCAGGAACAGGGCTTTGATTATATAGCATGGCCAACCACCTACTTTTTTTAAAATCACCTGTCACCTTGTCTAATTAGCATTGATAAAGAGGATAGGTATCACCAAAGGAGAAGATAAAAGAAAATGCAGATTTGTGTAACATGCCTGACATATCATTAGTGCTAAAACATGAATATGAGTGCAAGAGTGAAAAGGCAAGAGCAAAAAAAAATTACCTGGGGAATGTGATTTGTCAAAAAGCATAACATTAAAATCTGTGTTGATATTGCCACCTAGTGGTATAAAATGCTATAATATGAAAACGTGGAATAAATAACTTTCTCGCTCTGTAGTTATAGAGTGTGTGTGCGCGCATTTGCGCATATGTGTGAAACCATTGTGCATATAAAATGCTTGTGTGAAATGTATGCATGTGATTGCGTATGAGATGACTAGTACGAATGTATGTGGGAACGTGTGACAAGCTTTGGGTTTTCACAAATGGCCCTTTTTAAACCAAACATAAACTACTTGCAAGAATTTCATTGGTTTGGTTGGAATAAGATGTGTCTGATTTTATAATAGGTTTTAGATTCAAATCTCATCTCATCTCATCCAAACTCCATATAGGAAATGCAGCAATAACTGTAAGTAGTCCACTACTTTCTGAGACTACACCAACTCTTATAGTTGGGAAGTTCTTTTAATATTTAATGTGGAATCTATATCTCTGCAGCTTCTTACCATTAATTGTAAGCCTGCATTCTGGAGCAATGGAAAACAAGTTAGCTTCAACTTTTGCATAATACTCTTTGGATGTTTCAAGATATCTGCAATAAAGCACTGTGAAGCGGTATATAAGTCTAAGGTCTATTGCTATCTTAATGCTTTCTTTTGCAAACTAAACATATGTGGGAAGCCACACCCTCCCAGAAGAATGAAATATTTTAGGAAATATTAAAAAGGCAGAATATTATATTTCCCTGAAGGAGAAATAGAGAAATATGCTCTTGGAGACAGAAAGCAGCCCCAAAGTCTTGCTTAGTGGCCCACAGTAGATATTTTGTGCCCATTGAGAAAGATTGGGCCAGCGTATCTACAAAACAAAAGACCTCCAGCTACAGGATGATGGGATTAAGACATGACCCCTCAGGACATAATAGGATTAAACCTCTACCATCTAGCAGCAGAGTTCACCACATTGCATCACCCTCCAGGCTTTCAACCAAACTTAGCTCAGACAACCTACAGAGCCAGCTATGACCCCTACAACAGCCAATAGAATACATGTTCTTGCACAGGAACAGGAAGTTCAAGTGCAAAGCCCAAAAGAAGGTATAAAAGGCCCTCCAGGGGTGAGATTGAAAAATTTTAGCAACCGGTTCTCTGCCAAGTTGCTGGGTGGGCGTGGCCATGGGGCGTGGCCTACTTGGCCTCCTGCACCATGGCAGGGGGCTTTTTGCCAGGTTCTGGAGGCTTTCTTCAAGCCTCCGGGAGTGCAAAAACAGCCTCCCCCGGCTCCAGAGGCCCTCTGAAGGCCGGAAACAGGCCCGTTTCCGGACTTCTGGTACTTCCCGTAGGCCTGTTTTTCACCCTCCCCAGGCTCCGGAGGCTTTCCTCGAGTCTCCTGGAGGGCGAAAATGGCCTTCCCCAGGCTCCGGAGGCCCTCTGGAGGCCCCCCGAAGGCCGGAAATGGGCCCGTTCCATACTTCCAGTGCTTCTGGTAGGTCCATTTTTTGCCCTCCCAGAGCCTCCACGTGGGCCCTGCACTTACCTGGTATCCAAAATGGGCCATGTGGAGATTCCTGGGAGTGGCGGGGTGGGGTGGGCAAGGTCAGCCAATCCTTGCAACTACTGGTTCGGTGAACCAGATGTAAAATTAACATCTGGTTCACCCAAATCAGACCGAACTGGCTGAATCCCACCCCTGAGCCCCTTACTCTCAACTTCATGTGGTCAGCTACCCAAACCCATATGGCTCTGCTTCATCATTAAACCATCTTTCCAATCAGCCTCCATGTTTCTAGTGTCTTTCTCCCGGCTTGGAACTGAACCAGGTAGATTTTTCTTCCAACACACATCTACTCCCTGACATTATCAAAATCCCTACTTTGTTATTGGTCACTAAGTATTCTTTACTGAACTAAATATTCTTTATGCTGGAGTCTTAGATTAGGTGTCGGGGCATGCTTCCATCCATCCTTCTCTACATACATTGGAATCAAATATTCATATTCATTCTGACAACTCAAAATTTGATACATACTCACCAAATATCTGATTTTTTTTAAAAAAAATTGTTACCTGATTGATGTTTTAACATGATAATTACACACTAGCTCTATAGCTATATATTGAATATTAAAATTTGATATATTCTTCTGGCACATAATTTATTTTACTATTTCTGATTGCTAGAATTTAGGGGTATTCCTGGATTGAGTAAACCTATTGTGGCTGTGCAAAGCTTTGATGAAGCAGTTCAACTGGAAGGTGATTCAAGTGAAGCACATCACGGAAGAAAGTGTGTGATATTCACCCCATGAGAGACGGGACAAAAGGCCCGCAGTCTGATACCCATTCCCTTTTTCACCTTTCCCTGCTTCAGCCCCACCACTTCTATTCAGAGGCATGAACTTAAATGAAGAAGATTGTTCGAAATAATACTGGTACTGAGCAAAAGCATCTGGGGAAAGAATAGATTGAAAGACACAGCCATTTATTATTTCATGAAAGTACCAGAATTCTCCATCATCGGAATTTCTTCGTAGCAAAATCTTCTCTTTGGGGCTGAGCAGCTCCCATTTTCCAGAGCTAAAGTAAAATGAAAAAAAAAATATGATTGTCACTCAGCTTTGATGCATTAAGAATTATAGGTTCAGTGAAGGTCTGAACTCTCAGGCAACACATTCAGTTCAGAAAGAGCTTCTGATGAATTACAGCGATCTCTGGACACCCAAAATTTACCTATTCTCATTTCTCCAGCCCTAAATTAACGGGGCATGTTTATTTACCTGATATATAATGTTTAGTTGGAAAATTGCATTACAAAATTCAGAGGAAATTGAATTTTCAGATAATACCTGAAATTTGGTTGATTCGTTACCGGGAGTCCCCATTTACCGATGGTAATTGGGACCAGCAACTCTATTACTAAATAATGTGGTTATAAGGCATGAGGTCATGCAACCATGCCAATTTACAACAGCAATTCTGTCCGCCCCAGTTGCTCTTGTTAGGCAAATATTTCATGGTTACAATATCCAATGGTAATGGGATTGCCATTTGCGTTCTCCTGCCAACTTCTTCATTGACTTTGCTTGTTAGAAGCCAGCAGTGAAGGTCACAAATAGTGATCATATGACCATGGGACACTGTGATGTCATAATTGTGAGCCAATCACTGATCACCTGAATCTCAATCATATGACAGCAAAGACACCACAATAGCCACAACTATGATCACTCATTCAGCACTTCATACAGTTGCTGAATGAGTGGATGTTAAACAGTGCAATTGAAATTGAAATTGAAATTGAAATTGAAATTGAAATTGAAAAGTGCAATCTAAATTTAAAAGTGAAAAATACATAAATACTTATTAAATTCAGTGTTTTCTCTCTTTTTTTATCCTAGTTAATCCTCAAAATGTTTTTGCATATAAAGAAGAAGCCTTAAATAATGTTTTAAGGAGAAGTCAGCTGATTTACTATGTAAATTTACTTTCTATGGATTCCTCACATATATTATTGTTAATATACAGGTTCATTTTTATATAATTAGTGCATTCACATTCTGTTAAACTACAGATAAATTTATTGCTTTGCTATTATTGATTATATATCTTTAAACCAACAAATAAATAGTATCACAACTAAAAATCAGTGCTATCAAGGAAAGCTTTATCAAAACTTTAGCAGAAAAAGATTCACTTCCTATGGATTTTCTCAGCCCCCATAATAACTGCTTATAGAAGTTGCTGATATTTTCACTTTTGATCAAGACATGTTTAAAAGTCTTCAATTGATTTGGGCTATTGGAGTTCCTAGTAAAAAAATTGCAGTGCTGAGATTTTAATCTGTCTTGGGTGAAACCAGGGAAAGTTATAAAGTTTCTTTTTCATACAGTTGCACCACCATGTTTTATTTTCTGGTCTTTGGTGTAATGTGTTTAAGGTTCACCCAAGTTCAGTTCCACTAGTGCTGTCTGATCTTTCAAAACAGCTCAGTGTTGTGTTCTAACTGATGGCCTCGTCTGTGTTAATCTTTGCCTGTGGGTAGCATTGAGATTGCATCCATCTGAAGTGTCACTTCGTTTTGCTGTAAGGACTCACCTGTCACTCCAATCCCCTTTCCACTCAACTTTTCCCCAGGGATTTCTTAGCCTTACTAAATTTTCAGGTCCATGTTTGCATGTCACCTTTGGGAAACAATAACAGATTGCTACAGTAAGAATTATTCTTCAACTTTCCATTGCTTTGGGTAACTATAACTTTCTAAGTAAGATACAAGATACCAGTATGGGTTTAGTAAATACTGAGTAACTTGATGCCTAAATATTTGTAAGGGCATCCAAGTTCCATAAGCCCAATAATATATTCTGCCAGGTTTTGATCCATCAGTAAATAGTTTGCCATTTACCAAGAGAAGCCAAATGTACAGACGACTTGCCGGAGAACTGGGAAGAAGACTATGATTCTGACTTTAAAGAGGATAATCTATATTAGAAGGGGTGCCCTGTCTAAAATACAAATATAAAGAACCATAGAGAGAGATATGAGGGATCTGAAGTTGCCCATCAATATTCAACATTGGAACTCTAGACTGTACACCAGGGGTGGGTTCTAAAAATGTTTACTGCCTGTTCTGTGGGTGTGGCTTATTTTGTGGGTGTGGCTTGATGGTCATGTGATGGTGGGAGTGGCTTCATAGTCATGTGACTGGGTGGGTGTGGCCAACTCAATGTCACTCACATCAATGGGTCCCTCGTCTGGCCCCTCCCCTCCCAGCCATTCCTTGTCACACCCAGCCTCAACATATCTATAGTTCTGTAAAAATGTTGTTCACCTTTTTTCAACTTTATTATCTACATACTATAAATGTACTTTCATGGACCACTGAAAGGAGGAAATGGCTCACATGCTTTGCCCAAGAGTGTGATAGGCAATAGGCTTTTAAGGGGCTGCCAGAAAGAAGGGGGGGCAATGTTCTCGCCCAGCCGCCTTGTTTAGGGTGACTCGCTCCCTCCTTGCAAAAGGGGGGAGCGAGGAACACTTACAAGGCAGAGCTGAGGAATTCGCTGAGTTTCTGTCGGATAAAGTCGCTCAGATTCGGTCAAATCTGGACTCCGGCTGGGCAGAGTCCATTGAGTTGACAGGGGCTAGTCTTAGTCCATCATTATGGGAAGAGTTTGGGCCTGTTTCTCCCGAGGATGTGGACAGGGCTGTGGGAGCGATGGGTACCTCCACCTGTTTATTGGACCCGTGCCCCTCCTGGCTGGTTTCGGCTAGCAGAGAGGTAGCACGCGGCTGGATCCAGGCGGTGGTCACCGCTTCTTTGAGAGAGGGATCCGTACCGCAGTCGTTAAAAGCTGCGGTGGTGCGACCCCTCCTGAAGAAGCCTTCCCTGGATCCAGCTGACTTGAAGAACTATCGTCCGGTCTCCAACTTACCTTTTTTAGGGAAAGTTGTGGAGAAGGTGGTGGTTACTCAACTTCTGCAGCTCCTGGATGAAACAGATCATCTAGACCCTTACCAGTCGGGTTTCAGGCGCGGCTACAGTACAGAAACTGCCTTGGTCGCTCTGATGGATGATCTCTGGTGGGCCCGGGATGGGGGAAATTCCTCCATCCTGGTGCTACTTGACCTCTCAGCGGCTTTCGATACCATCGACCATGGTATCCTTCTGCATCGTCTCAGCGAGTTGGGAGTGGGAGGCACCGTTCTGCGGTGGTTCTCCTCTTATCTCGCTGATAGGATGCAGTCGGTGCTGGCAGGGGGGCAGAGATTGTCCCCTAGGCCCCTATTATGTGGGGTGCCTCAGGGGTCGGTTCTCTCACCCATCCTGTTCAACATCTACATGAAACCGCTGGGGGAGATCATTCGCAGACATGGGGTGTGTTTCCATCAGTACGCTGATGACACCCAGCTGTACATCACCACCCCGTCTGACTTCAGTGAGGCAGTTGATGTAATGTGCCGGTGCCTGGACGACGTCAGGATCTGGATGGGGAGGAACAGACTCAGACTTAATCCCGATAAGACTGAGTGGCTGTGGATATTGCCTCCTAAGGACTACGACAACTGTCCCTCCGTGGTCCTTGAGGGAGCGAAACTGACTCCCTCGGACCAGGTCCGCAACTTGGGGGTCCTTCTAGATCCACAGCTAAAATTGGACCATCATCTTTCAGCTGTGGCTAGAGGGGCCTTTGCACAGGTTCGCCTGGTGCACCAGTTGCGGCCATATTTGGAGAAGGAGGCTCTACTCACGGTCACTCATGCCCTTGTCACCTCTCGCTTGGACTACTGCAATGCGCTCTACATGGGGCTACCCTTGAAGAGTATCCGGAGACTTCAGTTGGTGCAAAATGCGGCTGCGCGTGCTGTGGTGGGTGTGCCAAGGTACACCCACGTGACATCGATACTCCGCCAGCTGCATTGGTTGCCCATCGGTCTCCGGGTCCAATTCAAGGTGTTGATCACCATCTTTAAAGCCCTTCATGGCTTGGGACCAGGTTATCTACGGGACCGCATTCTGCCTCATACTTCCCTTCGACCGGTTAGGGCCCACAGAGTGGGCCTCCTCCAGGTCCCGTCGGCCAAACAATGCCGGCTGGCGGGCCCAAGGGGGAGAGCCTTCTCTGTGGCTGGCCCTGTGCTCTGGAACCAACTTCCACCAGAGACCCGAACTATCCCCACTCTGCTGGCCTTCCGGAAAGCTGTTAAGACATGGCTTTTCCTGCAGGCGGGGGGTAGAGCTTAATTCATTCGAGCCCACCCCCCAAGTATGTATGATGTTGAATGGTTGGTGATGATTCTTTTTATAGTGTGTTTTAATTTTTATATTTGCTTTTAATTAACTTTTTAGATTTTGGTTATTCTTGTATTTTCTCACTGTTGTACGCCGCCCTGAGTCCTTGGGGAGTTGGGCGGCATATAAGAATTCCAAAATAAATAAATAAATAAATAAATGTATTTTCCAAAGCACCAGAAGGCAAAACAAGAAGCAATGGATGAAAATTGAACAAAGAGAGAAGCAACCTAAAACTAAGGAGAAACTTTCTGACAGTGAGAACCAATATAGGTGCAGAAATATTTCAGTCATAATTTCACATATAAAATAGCCATTTGTGTAATACAACCTGCATATTGTTCAAAACAGTCATTAGTATTATGGCTGATGTTTGACAGCAAGCGTAAAAGTCAAAGATCACAAGAGTGCTTCTTTCTCTGTATGTATACAAAACACTACATACCAGGAATAGCATATTAAGATGGACTTATGCAACCTGATGTACAAAATAAACACACACATATTTATGCTCTGGACTATAGACATTGAATGCATGTAAATCCCTGAAAAATATGTGGTAGCCCTGGGCAAAAGAAAGGCAGTAAAATCACTCTATGTGTAGGGACAGTATAAAATATTAACACATGATAAATAATAAAACAATTAAAAATAATAGCACAGAGTTCTCTCTCTCTCTCTCTCTCTCTCTCTCTCTCTCTCTCTCTCTCTCTCTCTCTCCTCCCTCCCTCCCTCCCTCCCTCCCTCTCCCTCTCCCTCTCCCGCTCCCTCTCTCCCTCCCTTCCTCTTTCTTTCTCTTCTCTCTCTCTCTCTCCTTTCCTCTTTCTTTCTCTCTTTCTCTCTCTTTCTCTTTATCTGTCTCTTTTTCTTTTTTCTGTCTCTCTTTCTCTTTCTTTTGTTCTTTCTTTCTTTCTAAATCACTCTAAGGTTTGATGAAAGCAGTCACAAGCTTAGGGTGAATTAAGTCGTTCTCCAACACTTAAACCAGGATTCCAACAAAAACCTCTAGGTCAGCATCAAACAAGGGATGGAAGGCAAGCCAGGCTAGGAGGCATCAGAATAATTTCAGGCAAGTTCAAGCCTCTGTTAAGAGATACCTCCATTCTCTCTCCCCCTTCCTTCCTCTTCCTCTTCCTCTTCCTCTTCCTCTTCCTCTTCCTCTTCCTCTTCCTCTTCCTCTTCCTCTTCCTCTTCCTCTCTCTCTCTCTCTCTCTCTCTCTCTCTCTCTCTCTCTCTCTCTCTCTCTCTCTCTCTCTCCTTTCCCTTTCTCCCTTTCTCCCTTTCTCCCTTTCTCCCTTTCTCCCTTCCTGTGAAGAACCCCAAAAGGTATTTGGTAGGAGGAAGAAAAGCCAGACATTTTGAAACTGAGAACATGCCTATTGATCATCTGGCATTCTTAGAGCTCCACTGTTGATTAGCTTAGCCTGAGCAAGGATAGCTAGCAGCACTTTCAATAACCTCTCAACTCAAGCTCAGTGCATGTGGGGATCCCCAAACAGTGAGGATGAAGTGTGAGTAAAAGGGTTTACCCTTCCCTCCCCCCCTCTCTCTTTCTTTTTTTCTCTCTCTCTCTCTCTTTCTCCCTCCCATTCTCCTTTCTCCCTTCCTGTGAAGAACCCCAGAAGGTCTTTGGTAGCAGGAAGAAAAGCCAGACGTTTTGAAACTGAGAACATGCCCATTGTTCATCTGGCATTCTTAGACCTCCACTGTTGATTAGCTTAGCCTGAGCAAGGATAGCTAGCAGCACTTTCAATAACCTCTCAACTCAAGCTCAGTGCATGTGGGGATCCCCAAACAGTGAGGATGAAGTGTGAGTAAAAGGGTTTACCCTTCCCACCCCCCCTCTCTCTTTCTTTTTTCTCTCTCTCTCTCTCTCTCTCTTTCTCCCTCCCATTCTCCTTTCTCCCTTCCTGTGAAGAACCCCAGAAGGTCTTTGGTAGCAGGAAGAAAAGCCAGACGTTTTGAAACTGAGAACATGCCCATTGTTCATCTGGCATTCTTAGACCTCCACTGTTGATTAGCTTAGCCTGAGCAAGGATAGCTAGCAGCACTTTCAATAACCTCTCAACTCAAGCTCAGTGCATGTGGGGATCCCCAAACAGTGGGGGTTTCTTTCTTTCTTTCTCCCTTGAAGCCCTCCCCGCAGCCCGTTTTTGCTCCCAGAGGGCTGCAGGGAGGCTTGCTAGGCACACACCCCCACACCCCTTTTGGGCCTAGCAAGCCTCCCTGCAGCCCCCTGGGAGCCAAAACGGTGCAAGTGGGGACTCCTGGAAGGAGCGGGGGAAGATAAGGTTGCGAGCCTGGTGGGGATGGGGGGTGCAGAAAGCTCTGGGGGGGGCTAGCACAACTTACCTGTAGGCAGGAGGAGGCAGCTCAGTTGGGGTGCAGGGCAGGCACCATGTGGGAAGGCAGCTTAGGCAGGCAAGCCGCCCGGGAGGTGAGGAGGAAAAGGAAGTGACTGGGTGGGGCAGCAGTACTTTAAAAAAGCTTCTGCCCATGCGCAGAAGCTAAAAACAAGATGGGAGAACCGGCTCAGGGGCGTGGCAGGCCTGGGTCGCTGCTGGTTCTAGTGACCCAGGTCACCAAGTTACTATCGGTTCTAGAGAACCGGTCCGAACCAGGAGGAACCCACCTCCACTGTACACAGAAATAATCTAATTCTAGTCTTTACCACAGTGAGATATATTTGTAGTATCTATTATTCAGCATACTGAATCAGCAACTAAGCACATGGGCTGAGTTCACATACCATGTTAGGTTAAAATATGGTTGGGTGGCTTACATTCAGTATGCAAAGTGGAAACTAGATATAGTGCATGCACTCAGTATTTTGGCCATATGATTTGTAAAAGAAAACACTAGACCCCTCCATTTCCCACTGTCCTCATTTTAGCAAGATAAAATTTGCTCAGCTCAGCTTAGCTACTGTCAGCAGAGCTCATGAATCAGTTACTGCTTTTGATTTACACAAGAGACTAGCTCTTACTCTTCTATCTTTTATTCATGCCATTAAAGGGAATATGGTAAAGCAGCTCCGTAGCTGCCTCTGTGCCTTCACAGGTTTTGCAAAATATCATTCATAGCTTTGGTCTATATGTGACAGCCCTACAAAGGTTTTTGTGCTTCCCCAGCCCCTTCCTCATTACTATGAATTTTCAGTCAGTTAAAACTAAAGTTAGTGATTCTAAGTCTAGCCAAGGTAAGAGGAATGGAGATTCATCTTATAAATAAATTGGTTGGGGCAGCAGTGGGTTGCTCTCAGTTCAGCCCAGTTCTGTGAACCGGTAGTGGCGGCAGTGGGAGGCTCCTCCCATCCGCCCGGGACGCTTCTGCACATGCACGCGAACCGGTAGCAACGGATTTTAGAACCCACTACTGGGTTGGGGTTAGTCTAAGAAAAATGCAGGTTTTAGCCTAGTGTTTTCTGCTTTGCTCTAGTCCTTTCACTGTTCCAGGTGCAGGCCCCAGCATATTCCTTAAGGGTCCCCATACTTCTGTTTCAAAAAGGCCATTGAAGTGGATCAGGACTTGGAATTATGGTAGCTAATCTTGAATTGTATAAGGGCAATATTACAAGCAGAGGTTTCAGTGACCCACTTCTATCTGCCACCAATAGCAACACAGCAAAGCTTTATGAGCTTGAATTAAGCTAAGATTCAATAGCCCAACTAAAGATTTTGATGAGCCAATTTTTATTTGTTTGTTTGTTTATATCTCACCTTTATTGTTTTTACAAATAACTCAAGGTGGCAAACATATCCAACATATTTTCTTTCTATTTTCCCCTCAGGAACAATCCTGTGAGGTGGGTTGGGCTGAGAGAGAGAGAGAGACAGTGGTTCGCCAAAAGTCACTCAGCTGGCTTTCCATGTCTAAGGTAGGACTTGAACCCACAGTTTCCTGCTTTCTAGCCTAGTGCCTTAACCACTAGTTTAGACTGGCTTTTATGGCCTATTTGCAGAGTCTGCAGTTTATCTGCAACAGCAGTTAAAATTATCTGGTTCACAACTTAACCTAAATCATGGCTTACTGGAAAATACAAAATTAGCTGGATTCACACAGCAAACCACATCGTGGTGTAGCACAATATGTGTATTTAGCAAATGGTTTTTACTTTTCTGAACCTTGTAGGTATACCCATTCCTTCTAGTCAAGAATAACTTGGCAATTTAAAGAAAAGAAGAATGAATGAAATTTTAAGGCATGAAATACATATAGTCTCCACATTGTTCTATTGTGCTCCCTAAGAATCTTTTTTGTCTTTAGCTGCTGAACATCAGCTTCAGAATTGTTCTTCATTTTGAGGTAGAAAATGTACACCAAAAGCATCAAAGTATAAGTTCTTAAACTGGCATCATAATATTATTTTGTAAAAACTCCACTAAACTCTTCCTTGAAGCTTAAGAAAAGTCAAAACAAAAAGTTCTGATACCATCCGTCTCAACATGGCCTTCCCACTTCCATTAATGCCCCAACTACAGTGTCCTTTGGCATACAAAAAATATTAAATCTGGCCTTCAGTCACCAAAAGGTTGCCTAATGCTGGGTTATAGTAAACAACAACAGATAGTAAACAACAACAGATAACCAGAAATACAAAATGAAAGCCAGAAAATCAAATAGTCAGGTGTGAGTCAATAAAGATATGCCATATTTTCAAAATGATGAACTGTTGGCTTCATCCACTGCTTTAAAATGCTAAACACACAGCTTATTTCTAAATGTCTTCCTTGTCATGTTAAGTTAGAAGATAAGAATATAAACCAGGGGTGAAATGCTTCTGGTTCGGGCATGCCTGCCGGTCATCAGAAAGCGGGTAGCTATTGCAGCGCGAGGCTTCGTCCACCCACCCGGACGCTGCCATTTGGGTTCTTTTACCCTCTGCACATGTGCAAAGCATTCTGTGCATGCGCAGAGGGTAAAAGAACCCAAATGGCGACGTCCAGATGGGTGGGCGAAGCCTCGCACTGCGATCGCTACTGGCTCTCCGACGACTGGCAGGCTCGCCTGAACTGGGAGCATTTCATCCCTGATATAAACCCATTAAAGGAAACAATGTTTGGAATGATCAAAGCAAGTGTGCACTTACCTTTCGAATGCCAGTCACAGCATAGGCGTGACCAGCCACTAAGCCATTCGCTAGGACCCTTGTTGGCTGTAGGAAAAACAAAATCAATATATTTCACCATACTATGAACTATTTTCTTCATGCCTAGTGGAACCAATACAGTCTGCTTTTAAGAGAAAACAATTGGTAGTTGGTTCATTGTGAATACTTGTAACCAGTTTGAATTTTCTGCACGCTATTGTGAAGTTATGGGGATGATTCAGCTGCTGAATAAAAAAATGTTCAGCTTAGAAAAATAAAAAAATTGCTGAGGTGCGGCATAAATCGAGCTTTAAAAGAATAGTGCAGAGAAAGGAGAAAAGCAGCAATATCTTTTCTCTCCACATGTGAAATCATCAAAATCTGATTAGCAGGCTTCATTTTTAAATAAATTACGTATTTGTATAGAATATAATACAATTTCTATAACTCCTTCCAAAATGTTTCTCAGACAGATGGGGCTATAGAAAAGATACTCTTAAATGACAAATAATTTATGTCTTTCATTAATGCGAGTGTTTTAGGCTTTAAAAAAAAGTTCTTATAAAGTGATTCATGTTAATCTTATTCTTTTTTATACTATTTTTTTTAGGAGCATTTGCGCTCTTAAAAGAAGGCACCAAAAATCTTGTTTTTCATCTCCTTTATTAGAATAATCTGTTTAATCACATAATGTTCTTTGTTGGGCAGCTAATAGGGGAAATGTCTCACTTACTTCAATAAATAACATACAGGGAACTACGGGACAAAAATTCTTAATAATAATAATAATAATAATCCAATATTTGAGGGGATGCCACAGAGAGGAGGGGGTCAGGCTGTTCTCTATGGCACCAGAAAGCCAAACAAGGAATAATGGATGGAAGCTGACCAAGGAGAGATTCAACTTGGAAGTGAGGAGAAACTTTCTGAGGGTGAGAGTGATCAACCAGTGGAACAGCTTGCCAGCGGAGGTTGTGAGAGCCCCAACACTTGCGACCTTCAAGGAGAGACTGGACTGCCATCTGTCTCAAATGGTGTAGGAACTCCTGCTTGAGCAGGGGGTTGGACTAGATGACCTACAAGGTCCCTTCCAACTCTAATAATAAATCTAAATCTAATGTGAGAGAAAGGAAAGAAAGCTCTTACCCCTGCATGAGTCTGGCACCCCATGAGTGAGCTGCTGTAGGTTGCTCTTGTCAAGATGTCCCAGAGATCAGGTGGTGCATCAGCCAACTTTATTGTCATATTAACTCCGCCTGTGAAATCTACCAGAGCTTCCGACACTTGCCCAATCTGTAGATCTTCATAAGAACCACACAGCCTGCCAAGAGAGTTTTGCCAGATATTTTTTAAAATGGATGTTAGACTATTACAACAATAGATTTCAGATAGACTGAATAAGGTCCATGACAGAATGCTAGGGAAATCACATACTTGGCATAAGCTTTTTCCAGAAGAGCTCCCCAGAATAGGTTCTTATAAACAGAAGAGAGAAAAAGCAGCTGACCAGTTTCATTTACTGGCAGTCGATCATCTACTACGACGTCAATCCATTCTCCAAAATGCCAGAACTGAAAAAGGAAGGGAACACACAATGATCATGCTCCAATTTCAAAGATGGAGAAAGGGTATTATCTTATCCTGCTCATTGGTGATCAAACCATAGGAAAGTATAAGTGAACTTTTTGAAACAGTAATATGATAATGGCCAAAACAATAATGTTTGAAGAGATGAGTTTGGGTTATATGAAAGTAAGATGGATCTCCAGGGTCTGAAGTGACAAGGAGGAGCATGCGCTTGATAGAATTAAAGCACTTCAGATGAAAAGCTCTTTCTTGCTTGGAAAAGTTAACTACATAATCTTTTTTATTTGTTTCACAGAATTATGTGGCCATTTTCCTCCTTTCAATAATAAGCCTAATCATAATAATCTCACATGCATCATTGTGCAAATGACACATGTATTATGTAATCTGCATCTACTATTTCACATGACTAATAGAAAGCATGGTACACAAATCATGTCATTCACGCAATGACATCATGACACATATTTTCCCTCTATTTTATTATTCCCATGTGCAAATCAAAGGCAATTCCTATCCTAAACCTCTAAAGAGCACTATGTTGGGGAAGGCTAATTCATATATATACATATGCAGTATTCTCCTTCCCATATTTGGGTATACCAGGTAACTTGACAGAAAAACATTTCATCTTTCCCCTGGCTCAGCTGATAAGGGAGGAGAGCTTGTGGCTTAGAGGGTAAAAGCACTGCCTAACAAGGCAAGCAGCCCAAGTTCAAATCCCAGAAGGGTATGGCTAGCTGATGAGAGCTAAATAGCTTGAAATAGATCTATACTAGTCTCCCTTTGTTTCTTTATCAGTTCTTTGTAAGTTTGAATATATATATATATATATATATATATATATATATATATATATATATATATATATATATATATATATATATATATATATATATATATATATATATATATATATATATATATATATTATATGTGTGTATATGTGTGTATATGTAATATACACACACACACATATATGGGGTGGGTTCTAACTTACCTTGCTGCCGGTTCACTTCCTCCCGCGCCGCATGGCAAAAAAATCCAAAAAAAATTTTTTTTAAGCCAAAAACAAGATGGCAACGCATGTGCAGTGCCTGAAACTCGGCTTCTGCACATGCGCAGAAGAAAAAAAATCCGGAAAAATTTCCCCCAAAAAATCTGAAAAAACAATTCTGAAAAAATTCAAAAAAAAAAAGATGGCGGCGCCCACAGACCGGCACTGACCGAACCGGTTCCGTGATGTCATTGTGACATCACCAGAAGTTTGCTACCAGTTCAGGCGAACTGGTCCGAACTGGGAGGAACCCACCTCTGATATGTGTGTGCATGTGTGTGTTTATTTTTATTTTTATTTTTTAACGGTTAGAATGTAACATCAGGTAGCTGTACTAGGGATTATGCTCACCTTGAAATGAAATATTCCAGCATATTTCTTCCTCTCAAAGCTCTGGTTTTGTGGTACCACATTAAACAAAATGTCTTCATGAAATGTTAAAGCTTCCACCGCAGCCAAAAACCAGCAGTTGTCTGTGCCAAAATGGTTAAGGAAAACAGAAGGTAACCTAAAAACTGCTTGTTCGCCTTATTTCAGGCACTAAATAGAAGGCAGTACATATTCAGGTATATATTACTTTTATAATTAACCAGGAATTGACTAATAGAGGCCAAATGTAACTTTGTGCCTTATTATGTAGAATACATTTCATCTTCAGTTAAAGTGACCAGATTTTTTTTTCTTCAAGCGGGACACCATTGACGGGGGTGGGTTTCTCCATTTGAGTTTTGCCCTCTGCGCATGCGCAGAATGCTGCGCATGCGCAGAGGGCAAAACAGCAAATGTCGGCGTCCAGGTGAGGTGGGGGGGAGGCGGGAGGGGAGGGAGGCGGGAGGGCGCTTGGATGCCTGCAGCTCGCGACAGGTAAGCTGCCGGCTGCCTCCTTTCCCCGTCTCCCGCCTCCCGTTCGTTGCTTGCCAGCCCGGCCGAAGGGAAGGCGGGAGGCGAGGAAAGGCCTCCCGAAAGGAGGTAAGGCTTCGGGAGCCCGCCTCCCTTTCGGCCCGAAAGGGAGGCGGGCTCCCGAAGCCTCCCCTCCTTTCGGGAGGCCTTTCCTCGCCTCCCGCCTTCCCTTCGGCCGGGCTGGCTCGCCTCCCCTCCTTTCGGGAGGCCTTTCCTCGCCTCCCGCCTTCCCTTCGGCCGGGCTGGCAAGCAACGAATGGGAGGCGGGAGACGGGGAAAGGAGGCAGCCGGAGCTTACCTGCTCCAAGCATCCAAGCGCCGCGGTCTCCAGGTCGCCCGCCCGGCCCCAGGGCAACGGCAGCAGCGAGGCGACGGGGGGAAGAAAGGGGAGGGGGATGAGGAAGGGCTGTTTGCGCCGCTCGTAAGCTCAAAGCGGCGACGGCTCCTCATCCCTCACCCCTCCCAACCACAGCGGCGCCTCCGAGGGCGGGGCTAGGGATGGGGCGGGGGAAGGAGAGGAGGAGCAGCCTCCCTTCCCCCTCCCCCCAGCTTCCAGCGCCCGCCCACCGCCAACGCCGGCCCGAGCTGAGAGGCCTGCTGCCTTTCAGGCCGATTTTTTGAAAGAATGCCCTAGTCAGGCATTGTTTTAAAAAATCGGGACTTTTTAAGAGGGCGGGCGGGACGCGGGACAAATGGTGAAAAAGCGGGTGTGTCCCGCCAAAATCGGGACGTCTGGTCACCTTATCTTCAGTAGTAAATTTGTAACTGAAACTTAGGTTAGAAAGCAGATCTTTTATACTTGCAGTGAAGTTTTATTTGTTTATTCAATTTGTATAGCTGCCCATTTCACATTTGTGACTCTGGGCAGCTCACACAATTAATTTGCAAAGATTTTCTTTAGAAATGGCATTTTTGCTTCATTTGCATATATTTATGGTTGTGTAGTTGGCTTCATATTTTGATTTTTGTATGTTATTATTGCTGGAGAAATCCCAAATGGGTAGCAAAATGTCCTTTACTTAAATTGGAGCAGTTGGCTTTAATCTGCCTTATTTCAAGTCACAACCTTCCATGAAAGTTTATTCGTTTTCATAGGTTAACTTTCCTGAAAATTTCATCTAAAAACATATAGTCATTTAAGCTCATATACCAAATATATGCACATATACCAAATAAGTAGAGGCAGAATTCTGATCATTCCAAATAGAGGCTGCATAGATCAATTTGGAGCAGCCTATTTTCTGCCAGACCATTCCAGATTAGAATGGGCTTTTTCCAGAGCTACAGCTCTTGAAATGGATCTAGTAGAGTAAGCCAACCTTGACACATTCTAAATATTCACACAAATGACATTCTCTCTTGAAATATTTCTTACCTATCAGTCCTTGACATAGAGCAAGCCTTTTTTTGTTGGTAGAATAAAAGATTGGATTCTTGTGCAGCTCCTGCAATATATAGGTATATATAAGCCACTTTAAACCCATACAAGACTATGTTTATACAATGCCTTATTGTATAAATACATTTATAATATTATAAGCATCTTTGTTTTGCTATTATATGAAACATGTTGGAACTCAAGAAAGAAGTGTAACTTAGGGAGTTTGTAATCTAGCATATAACCAAGGATCAGCCTAAAAACAAATAAGTGCTCCCTGCCAGCATTATAATATGTGATTTGAGACCAGTCCCAAGAAATCAGAATAGTCCTGACCAAGTGACTGTTTTCATTTCTGAATTGAATAAGTCAAAACATAAATACAGTAGCATTTGGTAGTGATGAATATTTACCGTAAATGAGAATCAAAAGAAGACCTAGAAATGTGATGAGTCAAACTTTTCTTAGGTATCAGTGTTAACAGAATGTATTTGTCATGTAAGCATAAATTTGCAGCCTGTTCATTCTTTCAAGGATAAAGTGGATATATTTTAACATAATACATCTTTTGTTGATACGGTGTTTATCCCCTGAGCTTTCATAATCAGATAATTCTTAGTTTCCCTTTGAAATACTGAAACTAGTATTATTCTTGTGAGGAAAAAATGGTGACCCACTCAAAACCGCATTTATACGCCCAAGAATAATATATCTACCAACAAGGAAATATCAAGCCAAAATCCAAAGTCAAATAAAACCAAAAATATCAGGCAATTCTTGGAAGCTTGGCATTCAGATAAATCAGCCATCAATAGACACATATTGTAGACATAAGCCACACTTATACATCATTCAAAAGAGATAATAAAAAAGCTAAGAAGGAAACAAAAGAGCAAAAAAAAACATCCTCACCAACCACCTACAACCAGTTAAGGAGAGATTAACACCAGAAAATCAAAGAAAAAAATAATGTCTTAATCAAACTACTAAGGAGAGAACCATACCCCCACCCACACTGACAAGGCAAGCTACTGCACGTAAACAGGGAGCAAACCCCTCATTCACTACCACCAATGATGACAGTTACTTAGTCACATCTGCAACCAAACAACCAAACTGAGGGTGCACCAAGGACTCCACAGTTCAACCCTGAGCTACAAATATTCTCTTCTATTGAAATATTATCAAAGATAATATTATCAAACATCACTAGATTGCAACTTCATGATATAGGGGGGAACAATAATAAAGGGAATGAAAGCTATATTGTGTACAGAGGGCAAGCAAGCAAGGGCAAGCTACTTTACCCTAGCCCAGGGGTGGGCAAACTATGGTTCTTTGAGGACCTGTGGACTTCAACTCCCAGAATTCCTGAGCCAGCCATGGCTGGCTCAGGAATTCTGGGAGTTGAAGTCCACAGGTCCTCAAAGAACCATAGTTTGCCCACCCCTGCGGCCTAGCCTAAGCAGAAATTTTAAAAAAAAGAATAGCCACTGGAGGATGTAAGAGCTAAATGGAACATGAACTTCTAGAAATGAGGAGAGTTCATCGAGTTAACAGACCATTGATGAATCAACCAAGTTTTTGGTTTGTTTTTTTTAATGGAAAAAAGAGCACTGCTAGCCAGCAAAGCAGTCAATCACTGGAGAAGAGAGGTTCAGTTAGAGCAGTCAATTAGAGCGGCCTTAAGAACAGAAGAAAGTGCCGGAGATCATCTTCTCTGAAGGACTTAAGAAGTCTCACATTAAAAAATAGCATTTTTGACTTCCTGTTCCTGTTCGCTGCATCGCGGACGCTCCCCGTTGAGCGCCTTTCCATTTCCCTGTTAAAGCCACCAGAACAGCTGTCTGGCGGCTTGAAAGTCTCTGCCCCGGGCAAAGGGGAGAGATGAGAGCCGGACAGGTGGGGTAGAGCCCCCCCCTAGTGCCCCAGGTGCCAGCCAGGGGCATGAAAGGTGAGGGCTCCCCAGCCAGCCTGTCTCTTGCTCCGGGGACTTGGAAACTTCCGCTTTTGCGGAGCAAGATGCCGTGACCACCGCTGCTTCGTGAATGGGATTACAATTACTTAATTGATTAAACAAGCAGACAGAGAGAGACAGGATTTTAAAAGGGCAAGTACAGAATTTTTTTCTCTTTCAAGTCCACTGCTGACTTTCACTTTGGAAGAAACTAAGTAACAGTTAATAGGCTACAACATGGCGATCGGAGAAAGTGGGAGGAGAAGTGAAAGTAACTTTCTTTTCCCTAGCGGCTTTTTTTCTTATGAAATTTTTTGACTTTGAAAGTTGGCTTTACTCTCTCTGTCTCCTGATTTTGGATTAAATAATAATTGACAATTTAAAAAAAAAATAAAAGTCTATCTGGCTTTGAAATTTAAAAGAATTTTAAAAGAATTTTAAAAGAATTTTGACTAGAGGCTTGGCTTTTTCTTTGTTCTCCACTGGAAATACTAAAATGGCTTCAAAATTTGGAAAGACTGTTTTGAATAAAAGAATGGACTATTCATTTGGTTATATTTCTAAAACGCAACTTACCACTGAGTTAACACCCCCAAAGTCTTTAACACCTGAAAATTTAATAAGTACCTTAAACATCATGAAAAATGAACTGACTGCTGAATTTAATCAAAAAATTAATGAAATAGATAATAAAATGCAGGCTGCTTTAAAGAATATTGACCAACAAATTAGGAATGATGTGTTGGAGGTATGCAAAGGTCTAGCAACAAATATTGAAGTTTTGGCAAACCGCATTGAAGAAAATAAACAAGTTTTGACAACTTCAGTAGAATATATAGATAAAATACAAAATGACATTGCAAATTTTGAAACAGAGGTGTTAATGACGCAATTCAGATCCATGGAATTTGCCATAAGGGTCAGGGGGTTGAAAGAGGGATTATATGAAGATTTGAAAGGAAGGATGGTGGAAGCTTTGGAGCAGGTGTCTGGACTGTCTAAAGAAGAACTAGCCAGGCAAATTGATAAAATATATAGAATCAACTCCTGGTATGCAAAACAAAAACACCTACCAAGGGACATTGTAATATACTTTACTACAAGAGCCTTACAGAATAGGATTATACAGGCGATGTTTGAGAATAACCTTCAGGTGAATGGCCAGGAACTAATGATATGGAAAGAAATTCCCTCTAAAATGCTCAAAGCCAGAAAAGATTATACCTTTCTGATTGATGAATTTAAAAGGCTAAACTTACAATATAAATGGGAAGCACCAACAGGAGTTGCAGTGAAATTTCTGGGGAAAAGATATCGGCTTAATACGACAAAGAAAGCTACTGAATTTTATGCCAACATCTTAAAGGCTGATATATCCAAGATTCCAGAGGAAAGATGTATGAAAACAAAAGAGGAGGAGGAGGGAAAGCCATCCCTTCCTGTTCAAATCGAAACAGATTTACAGAATTCAAGTGATTGGCAGAGCCAGACAGATGTCTACAGTGTGGAAAAGGAGATGGAAGATCGGGGTCAGATGGGAGGCGAGCTGACAAATACAAAATTATCAAGTTACAAAAAGATGCAACCATCATCAAGATACAGCAAGATGCAGCGTTGAAGTTTATTGGACAGATGGTTGCTAATATGACTGTACCTTTCTTTTTCACTTCTTTCCTTAATTTTCTTTCTTTACTTCTTGCATTCTTTTTTTCTTTTGTTTTTTTTTCTAACCTATTATTATTACTAATACCTTTTAAAGATTTAGAATCTTTTTTGAAGCTAATAATTTGATATATAGTAATATTATGCTATTAATATAGTGGTTGATTTCATGATGAAGTTTAAGATTTTTGTATTTTATATTTAGTTATTATTGGTGTAATATTTATTTAAGTTTTATTTAATTTTGAGAAAGAGTTGGAATTTTTTATCTAAAATTATTAAGTTATAAAATATCATAATTTGTTTGAAAAGAAGGCTTATTCAAAGTTTGGAATTAGTGCTGAATTTACAGGATAGATTGTATTCTCTTTTTTTCTCCTTTTTTTAGCTATATATATATATATATATATATATATATATATATATATATATATATATATATATATATATATATATATATATATATATATATATATATATATATATATATATATATATATATATATATATATATATATATATATATATATAATGTTTTCTGAGGTTTTCGCGGGTGTTTGTATGTAGGTCTTTGGGTATTCGGGTTTTCTCCCGCGTGAAATTGGAAGTGTCTTTGCAACGTTTCGACGAAGTCTCATTCGTCATCATCAGGCTGGAGTCTTCAGCTTGCTGCTTCTAGGAGCAAGCTGAAGACTTGCTCCTAGAAGCAGCAAGCTGAAGACTCCAGCCTGATGATGACGAATGAGACTTCGTCGAAACGTTGCAAAGACACTTCCAATTTCACGCGGGAGAAAACCCGAATACCCAAAGACCTATATATATATATATATATATATATATATATATATATATATATATATATATATATATATATATATATATATATATATATATATATATATATATATATATATATATATATATATATATATATATATATATATATATATATATATATATATATATATATATATATATATATATGTAGGATTTTTTGCTGATAAATGAAAATAAAGGGAGACTATTATAGATCTATTTCGAGCTTATTTTGCTCTCGTCAGATAGCCATACCCCTTACTGGGATTTGAACCCGGGCCGGCTGCCTTGCAGTGCGGCACCTTATCCATTAGGCCATAGGCTCTGTTCCCAATCAGCTCTTTCACCAGGAAAGGGTTATATATGTTTTTCTGTCGTGTTATCCTGGTGTACCCAAATATGGGAGAGAAAGCATCACAGCTTCCTTTTTTGCCTTTCAGCCCCGTCACAGGGACCATCCAGGCTGATTTTAATATAGCCGACACACTAATTTATATGTGTAGGATTTTTTGCTGATAAATGAAAATAAAGGGAGACTATTATAGATCTATTTCGAGCTTATTTTGCTCTCGTCAGATAGCCATACCCCTTACTGGGATTTGAACCCGGGCCGGCTGCCTTGCAGTGCAGCACCTTATCCATTAGGCCATAGGCTCTGTTCCCAATCAGCTCTTTCACCAGGAAAGGGTTATATATGTTTTTCTGTCGTGTTATCCTGGTGTACCCAAATATGGGAGAGAAAGCATCACAGCTTCCTTTTTTGCCTTTCAGCCCCGTCACAGGGACCATCCAGGCTGATTTTAATATAGCCGACACACTAATTTATATGTGTAGGATTTTTTGCTGATAAATGAAAATAAAGGGAGACTATTATAGATCTATTTCGAGCTTATTTTGCTCTCGTCAGATAGCCATACCCCTTACTGGGATTTGAACCCGGGCCGGCTGCCTTGCAGTGCAGCACCTTATCCATTAGGCCATAGGCTCTGTTCCCAATCAGCTCTTTCACCAGGAAAGGGTTATATATGTTTTTCTGTCGTGTTATCCTGGTGTACCCAAATATGGGAGAGAAAGCATCACAGCTTCCTTTTTTGCCTTTCAGCCCCGTCACAGGGACCATCCAGGCTGATTTTAATATAGCCGACACACTAATTTATATGTGTAGGATTTTTTGCTGATAAATGAAAATAAAGGGAGACTATTATAGATCTATTTCGAGCTTATTTTGCTCTCGTCAGATAGCCATACCCCTTACTGGGATTTGAACCCGGGCCGGCTGCCTTGCAGTGCAGCACCTTATCCATTAGGCCATAGGCTCTGTTCCCAATCAGCTCTTTCACCAGGAAAGGGTTATATATGTTTTTCTGTCGTGTTATCCTGGTGTACCCAAATATGGGAGAGAAAGCATCACAGCTTCCTTTTTTGCCTTTCAGCCCCGTCACAGGGACCATCCAGGCTGATTTTAATATAGCCGACACACTAATTTATATGTGTAGGATTTTTTGCTGATAAATGAAAATAAAGGGAGACTATTATAGATCTATTTCGAGCTTATTTTGCTCTCGTCAGATAGCCATACCCCTTACTGGGATTTGAACCCGGGCCGGCTGCCTTGCAGTGCAGCACCTTATCCATTAGGCCATAGGCTCTGTTCCCAATCAGCTCTTTCACCAGGAAAGGGTTATATATGTTTTTCTGTCGTGTTATCCTGGTGTACCCAAATATGGGAGAGAAAGCATCACAGCTTCCTTTTTTGCCTTTCAGCCCCGTCACAGGGACCATCCAGGCTGATTTTAATATAGCCGACACACTAATTTATATGTGTAGGATTTTTTGCTGATAAATGAAAATAAAGGGAGACTATTATAGATCTATTTCGAGCTTATTTTGCTATCGTCAGATAGCCATACCCCTTACTGGGATTTGAACCCGGGCCGGCTGCCTTGCAGTGCAGCACCTTATCCATTAGGCCATAGGCTCTGTTCCCAATCAGCTCTTTCACCAGGAAAGGGTTATATATGTTTTTCTGTCATGTTATCCTGGTGTACCCAAATATGGGAGAGAAAGCATCACAGCTTCCTTTTTTGCCTTTCAGCCCCGTCACAGGGACCATCCAGGCTGATTTTAATATAGCCGACACACTAATTTATATGTGTAGGATTTTTTGCTGATAAATGAAAATAAAGGGAGACTATTATAGATCTATTTCGAGCTTATTTTGCTCTCGTCAGATAGCCATACCCCTTACTGGGATTTGAACCCGGGCCGGCTGCCTTGCAGTGCAGCACCTTATCCATTAGGCCATAGGCTCTGTTCCCAATCAGCTCTTTCACCAGGAAAGGGTTATATATGTTTTTCTGTCTGATATATGTGTTATCCTGGTGTACCCAAATATGGGAGAGAAAGCATCACAGCTTCCTTTTTTGCCTTTCAGCCCCGTCACAGGGACCATCCAGGCTGATTTTAATATAGCCGACACACTAATTTATATGTGTAGGATTTTTTGCTGATAAATGAAAATAAAGGGAGACTATTATAGATCTATTTCGAGCTTATTTTGCTCTCGTCAGATAGCCATACCCCTTACTGGGATTTGAACCCGGGCCGGCTGCCTTGCAGTGCAGCACCTTATCCATTAGGCCATAGGCTCTGTTTATATATTTATATATTTATATATTTATATATATATATATATATATATATATATATATATATATATATATATATATATATATATATATATATATATATATATATATATATATATATATATATATATATATATATATATATATATAATATATATATATATATATTATATATATATATATATATAATCATTATTAATAATATTTTTTAGAGATTTGGAATTTCTCTGAAGTTAATAATCTGATATATAGTAATGTTATGCTATTTATATAGTGGTTGACTTTATGATGAAGTTTAAGGGTTTTGTATTTAACACTTGATTATTGCCTATGTAATATTCATTTAAGTTCTATTTAATAGTGAAGAAATGCTTTGCAGGATAGATGACGGAAAGGAGGAGGAAGGAATTTTTATGTGTACAATTCGGAGTTGAAATTTTTAAACAATAAGGTGGGAAAAAAATTTTTTAATTTAATTTAAATTTATCTTATTGATATTATGCCCTGTATTCTCTCTGGGAAGTCCGGGGGGGAAGGGGGTGGGTGGGTTAGGGGTAGGGGGGTAGGGGGGAGAAAAATAAAAAATGTTTGTACTTTGTACTAATAAAACTTTTTGAATAAAAAAAATAGCATTTTTGAATTGATGCTGGAAAACACAAGAGCAGGATCTATTTGCAATGGGCTGGGAATAGCAGGCACAATATAATCTCCATTCCTGCATTCAGAAAACTGAGTCTCTGGTACAGGCAAGGGGTTAAGTAGAAAGTACAGATCTACCCTGACTGTGGTTCTCTGAAGTCTGCAGTTAATAACTTTCCCATTATCTGGTGTGTGTTTTTTAAAGCTAAATCACCTGCCTTGAACTTGGAATCTGCTTGTGTTATACCTCCACATGTAGTCTTCAACTTATGACCATAAGTGAGCAGAGTAAATATGTTGTGCCAGTCTTTAAGCAGGTCGTCACATGACCAACACAATTTTACAACTGTTTTGTGGCAGTCATTAAGCGAACGGCATGGTTGTTAAACAAACCCATTGTTCACAATGGATGGTTTTTACTGAAAACTGAAAGTAAACACTGGTTTCTGGCAAAAAATCATGGTCACATGATCATGAGATGCTGCATAGGGCCATAAATGCAGGTTGGTTGCCGAGCATCCAAAATGTGACCATGTGACAGGGGTGGGTCACCCAATTTCAAATCCAGGTCATAACTGTCCTTTTGGGAGTCCATCATAACTTTAAATGGTCACTAAATGACCGGTCATTAAGAAAAGACTATCTTTGTAAAACAAGTCCTCCATACCTTCTAAGATTTCAGAAAACCATTTTCTTTTCTTTCTTTTAATAAAATGTTTCTGTAATACAAATTGCATCACTTACATGTGGCCTCTTCCACTGAATATTTTGGGGCAGTTTCAGGAGCAATGGCCCTGTGCCTATGGATCGCACATCCGCTGGGAAGGACAGGTCTTCAAACAAACACCCTTTCTTCAAGCACTCTGCCAGCAAACTGTGATAGTTCTGTTGGCTAAGCTTATTGGGCTCTGCGAAACTTTTTGTCTTCGAGGGCCGCCATTGCTGTCGCTTCCTCTTCTGTTGGCGCATGCAAAGTAGCCGCCGAAAAGGCATAACTGTGTCACACAGTGTTGTTCTGGATCTGCGTAGTGGTTCTAACTCCCTTATCCAAAGCTAGATGTTCTTCAATCCGAATTAATCCTGTTTGGAGAGATACCATAAAAGGTCAACAAGTAAATAAGTAAATAAGCAAGTTCACTCACTCACTTGCTCTATGGCTCTTCCCAGGCAATTAAAACATTGTGGGATGCATCATATTAAGGAACAAAGTGGGTTAATTTTTCAACATCACATTTTAAAAAGCAAACAAAGAATCATGTACAGCACACTAAGTTTCTGGGAGGGAAAGTGAAATTCAAAAGAGAAAAGAGATAGCATACAAAGCACATTAAAAACAAATAAAGAACTTTGGTCTGTGCTGTAGAAACAGTCGTTTTAATCTGGATTTCTAAAGAATGCCTGACTGATGTAGATGATGTCATATTTTGAAAAATGGTGCATATTATTATTAACTCTTCTTTGAAATCACACCAGAATTATACTGAAGTCAGTAAAATGTTCTAAGCTGGTTTATGTCCATGTAGGTCAGGTGAATTTTGGAATCAGCTTTTACAGAATAAAAGGAAGGAAACAAGTTGAGTATATAATAAGCCACAGAAATTACAGGTCTATTAAACAAAAATATTTTTTATTCTTCTTTAAGACAGAAAGGGAAAAATAGTTTTAACAGTGTTGTACTTTGCAGCTAGAGTTTATTAAAGTTTGTTGCAAAAATTAAAACCAGAAGCACACATAGATGACTGATTCAGCTGGATTCATAAACTTCTTTATAAACATAGTAACAGATGAATTTACAATACCATTAGCAGAGTTCTTCTTCCATGTAGCAACAGTTAAAAGTAAAACACAAGCAGCTTCTAGTTCAGAGTTCAGAGAGGACAAAGAGCACAGAGTGGACAAGACAGCAGAGTGGGCTGAGCCACACCCAACCTTAAGCTTAAATTCCAGTTTCGATTCTTTGCACAGACTCAGAAGTGGTTAGCTCCTATTGGCTGACTCAGTTGCTACGCCTATTCATTGGCTAGCCTTGTTAACATGGCTCTCCCAGTTCATGAATATTCTAACAGAGTTTTGATGTTCAGTCTGATTCCTGACTATATTAATCCTAACTGCTTTAAAACCAAATATCCCCCACCTCCAGAAAGTGTATTCTCAGAATATTTTGCACAGATAATAGTGTGCTTAAGAGTCATTCGATGGTATTAAGAAAAGTCTTCAAAATCATAAAATGTATTCCCATATGGTCAATCAAAAATTCCACTTTATCTTCCTTATTAGATATCCTAATTATTACTTTGAAAATCCCCAGTGAGCTCCTCCTTCCAAGATTAAACATTAAACTTCTTTTGTACATGAAGATTTCATTTGGGGGTGTTTGTAATAGGGGGGAAAGTGATTCTGAGTTTGACAGCCATATCCTCACTAAATGTTCTTAGACCATTTAGAAAATTGTTAGATAAAATGGCCAGTTTCTCAGGACTGTGCTTAAGTATAGATATAATTGAGAGCCACTTTGTGTAGTGGAAAAGGCACAAGGCTAGAAGCCAGAAGATGGTGACTTCTACTACTGCCTTAGGGATGAAGCTGGGTGACTTTCGGCCAGTCATTCTCTCTCTGCTTCAGGAAGAAGGTCTCTGAAAGTCTTGCCAAGAAAACCTCAGGGACAAGTCCAGGCAGTCAATGTGTTAAAATTGATTTAAAGGCAACAAAAATATATCAAGAGTTAGATAGACATTATCATTCCATATGCTATTATGCATCCTCCCTAAGCTTGGCAGAATAGGAGAAAAAATGTTGGTTTGGGACTAAGGAAGGTCACATACAATTTCCATTCATGCAGTAATTCACTAGATTTTCACATCAGCGATTTGCAGGATTGTCCATACTTTCTGCAAAGAACAAGGAGGAGTGAGATTGTATGCCGGGGTGTTGGAATTCCCTGGTTGACCACACATTTGCCGATCCTGTTCTTGGCTGATGTGCAGAGGTCATATGCATCGAGAATCAGTTTACCATCGCAGATAAATTGTTCTTAGACACAGTTCAGACATTCGTTTGTTTGCTTATACAGCCGCTCATTTCACATGTTAGAATGAGGGGTCCAGGGATGGGTTCTGAATTATTCTGCTGCCAATTCGCTCAGGGATGTGCTGCGTGGGCGCACATGCATTGTGCACCATGCGGGCGCTTCGTGTGGTGCACATGCACAGTAGTTAAAATAACCTTTTGCACATGCGCAGAAGCAAAAAACAAGATGGCGGCACCATAGGCACTGCCAAGACAACTGGCTCGGGAGCGTGGCAGGTCTGGGTCACTGCCTGTTCTAGCGACCCAGGCTGCCACATTACTACCAGTTCTATAGAACCCATTTGAACTGGTAGGAACCCACCTCTGGAGGGGTCCTTGGTCTCTCTGAACTTGGTTGTCTTCTTGCAGACATTTCATTACCCAAAACTGCATTGATGATGTTACCTAATTTGGGCAATGAAACATCTGCAAAAAAACAACCAAGCTCAGACAGCACCAAGGACCCCTCATTTCAACCCTGACTGCTGCAAATATTCACCTGTATACGTTATAATCCTGGGCAGGTCACAAAACAAGAATAAAAACATCATGCAAAATAAATAAATAAATATTAAAAAATCTCCCAGTTCCCCCAAAGTAAGCATCTCCCCCCCCCCTATACATCCCCATTTGATTGGCTGGGCTCCAGCCTCACCCCTTCCAGTGTTTGGAGAGGGTGAGGCTAGGGGGCGAAGAGCCAGATCTTCAAGCCATTCCAGACCATGACAAGGGAACGTGCCTGCCAGATTGAAAGAGGAAAGGTGATCCACAGGGCAAGGACTTCTACAGAAAAGTGTGCTCCCTGATCACACAAGATGACATCATTTAAGGGAAGAGACCTGAGGCATGACTACCTTATCTGACCTAAATATCCAAAGGCAGAGCCCATCCCTCATATAATCTGGCCACTCAGGGCTTTAAAGGTAATAACCAGCATTTTGAATTGCACCTGGAAAGAAAGTGAAAGCTATTACAGCATAATAGGAGCAGACCATGGACCTGCCAGTACACTATGTGTACTGCTGCATTCTGGACTAGTAGTAATATTTAGATGGTCTTCAAGTGCAGCCCATGTATACTCTGTTGCAGTAATCTAGCCAGGAAGTGACCAGGACATGAGTGACAATGAGCAAGTACACCTGTTCCCGGAAACAGTGTAACCAGCATGCAAGATGAATCTGTGCAAAGTCCCACAATTGAACTATTTGGCCAAAGATTCAAATAGGTCACAACACTAATAGTAACACATATTAGTTAAGTCACCTATGTATCCAATATTCTATGTTGCTGGTGGTGTGGCATGATACAATTCCCTTTTTCTCTAGGTATGGTTACAAACGTGCAGTAAGAAAAGTTGTATGGACTTATTTGTCATTTTTCATCTTAAAGTGTTCCAACAGTGTTGGAAGCAAACAGAAACTTCTAATTCTGAATAACAGAATTGGAAGAGACCTTGGAGGTCTTCTAGTCCAACCTCCTCCTCAAGAAGAAAACCCTGTACCATTTTAGACAAATAGTTGTCCAATCTCTTCTTTAATATCTTCAGGGTTGGAGCACCCACAACTTCTGAAGGCAAGCCGTTCCACTGGTTAATTGTTCTAACTATAAGAAAATTTCTCCTTGATTCTATCTTGCTTGTCTCCTTGATTAGTTTCCATCCATTGCTTCTTGTCCTGAGTTCAAGTGCTACGTTTTTGCTGAGCTCTCACTGAGCAAGACTATCAGCCTGTAAGTATTTATTCCAAAGTATTAGCATCTCAACTCAGATGAGCATTACACCTCCTTTTCTTTTTCTTTTCTTCTTCTTCCTCCATGCTTATAGAAGTGCCAAAAAGGCACATCACTTTCTTGTCAGAAATCGGCTTCCAGGGGATTTCTGAAGGCCTCGTAAAATTGGAACCACTTTGTTGCCTGCTCCAAGTATATGTATTCGCATAGATCTCAGGTACATTCCGTAGAATAGATTTGCATTAAGATTTGCATTTCAATATGTCTAATGAATAAAACCAAAATGTTTTTAAAAAGAAATTGTGTCCCTTATTTGTAAAAACAGAATAACTATAAATTACATTACTAGACAGCTAAATGGATGAATGATCTGAGAATATTTGCATTTGCTGGATATAGCCACTAATCAGAATAAACTGCTGTTTCATAATTTCTTTTTAAATATTATTGCAAAAATCAGCATTTCTTTCAATATATGTAAGGCAGAAGTGGGTTCCTCCCGGTCCACACCAGTTCTATAGAACTGGTAGTAAACTGGCGGTGACGTCACGGAGCCGGTTCTGTCGGTGCTGGTCTGTGGACGCAGCCATCTTTTTTTTTGAATATTTTTGGGGGGAATTTGGGGGGGGGGATTTTTTGCTGGTTTTTGCTTCTGCGCATGCAAAGAACCTGAGTTTTCAGCACTGCACATGTGCTGCCATCTTGTTTTTGGCTTTCTTTGCTATTTTTTCCTTGTTTTTGACACTGAGTTTCTGAGTTTTTGGCACTGCACATGTATGCACGTGCACACGTGCGGCACGCAATGCGCGTGCAGCCACGCAGAGCTGGAGGAAGCAAACCGCGGCGAGGAAAGTTAGAACGCACCCCTGAAGTAAGGGAAATCTTAACTCAAAGTCACAGTTATATAAGCTTCTTTGTAGCAGAGTCAGATTAATAAGATTTATGGTGTTCAACATTGAAAAAGAGTTCAAATTTTTTAAACTATAAAAATGCCACACAAGATATGTATCCTTGACAATTTTTGATGTAACTTTGCATTGAAAATATAAAAATACAATGATGTAAGAAACTATGCCAATTATTCAGAAAACTGGAAAAAGAATGGATTTTATAGTACTTGTCAAGAAACAGATCATGATCAAAAGTCAAACAATGGATTAACCCTACATTGTCAAGTCAATTGTCCTATGTTAAATCACAGTTAAAGTTCAAATCTGACTGCTAAGTGATTACATTACTGTCTATTGCCATCTATCTATCTATCATCTGTCTGTCTGTCTGTCTATCACATGGGTGTGAAACTCACCACATCATGTTGCTGTCACTTGACATTTCGCGATGTTTTTCCCATTCATGGAGCTGGGTGGGTGTGGCCTGCGCGTGATGCATCCGGCCCACAGGCCGCCAGTTTGACACCCCTGGTCTATCATCTATCTATCTATCTATCTATCAATCAATCATCCATCTATTTATCATCTAACAGAATAACAGAGTTGGAAGTATTCTAGTCCAACTCCCTGCTCTGGCAGGAAACCCTATACCAGTGATGGTGAACCTTTTTGGCAAAGAGTGTCCAAACTGGAAGGCACTTGCATGCGCCAGAGCACCAGAAACCCGGCAACCAGCTGGCCAGTGGGCATGCATGCCTCGGAAACCCGATGACCAGCTGGCTGAGCTGAGGCGATGTTGTGCATGCCCACAGAGAGGGCTCTGCGTGCCACCTCTGGCACACGTGCCATAGGTTCACCATCACGGCCCTATAACATTTCAGACAAATGATTGTCCAACCTCTTCTTAAAAACTTCCACTATTGGAGCATCCACAATTTCTAGAGATAAGTCGTTCCACTAATTAATTGTTCCAACTCTCAGGAAATTTCTCCTTAGTTCTAGGTTGCTTCTTTCCTTGATGAGTTTTCATCCATGGCTTCTTGTCTTACCTTCATGTGCTTTGGAGAATAGCTTGACTCCCTCTTCTTTGTGGCAGCCCCTGAGACGTTGGAACACTGCTATCATGTCACCCCTAGTCCTTCTTTTCATTAAACTAGACATACCCAGTTCCTGAAACCATTCTTCATATGTTTTAGCCTCCAGTCCCCTAATCATTTTGTGGCTCTTTTCTCCTACTCTTTCTAGAGTCTCAACATCTTTTTTACATCGTGGCATCTAAAACTGGATGCAGTATTCCAAGTGTGGCCTTACCAAGGCATTATAAAGAGCTGAGGTGGTGCAGTGGTTAAAGTGCAGCACTGCAGTTCAGCAGTTCAGCTATTCAAATCTCACCGGCTCAAGGTTGACTCAGCCTTCCATCCTTCTGAGGTCAGTAAAATGAGGACCCAGATTGTTGGGGGCAATATGCTGAACTCTGTAAACCGCTTAGAGAGGGCTGTAAAGCACTATGAAGCGGTATATAAGTCTAAGTGCTATTGCTATTGCTATAAAGTGGTATTAATGCTTCATGTGATCTTGATTCCATCCCTCTGTTAATGCAGCCTAGGACTCTCTTTACTTCCATATTTATTTGCCTCCCTATTCCAATGATTCTAGATGACTCACAATAAAAACATATAGTAAAAGAAAAACTATATACCTAAAAACTATCAAAACTGTTTTATAAAAACAAATCGAATTTAAATCAGACAAAAATAAACCAACCAACCCCCACCAAGGTGATGAATGCATGGGTCATTGTCATCAAGTCCTCCTTTTTAGAAAGAGACAGAACTGTGGCAAAAGTTTCTCTGACCATAGACTCCACCTACTATTCAAGCAGTAACCATGAGTCCAGGAGAATAGCCAAATTGCAGACCTTCTCCTTCCAGGGGAATATGAATCCACCCAGAACCAATCCAAGAGCCAACATGGAGTCAAATGGTGTTGTGATGACCCGGGGCGTGGCACAAAGGCAACACAGCCAGAGAACCGGTATGAGTCCCTTTATTGGCACCAACTTTGCCCCCAACGTCCCTTTTACTCTCCGGCCTGGAGAAAAGCTCTCTCACAAACTGCAGATACTCCAGTCCAAACACTGTAAACAGAATGACTGCAATCAATCACTCCAGCAGGGCAAGATAATGAGTCCCAGATGGGAGGAATAATTCCAGCAAGACAAGATAAGCACACGGTAGCACGGCACTAATTCAGACAATCCGGAGGAATGAGAGGGATGCAGGCCACACTGTCAACACCAGATGAATTCAGTGTTTGTTCCCGACAAACTCCCCTCCCAACTGCGTCTCCTTTAAACTCCATCCCCAGGTGTGCCTTGTGAAGGGAATCGGGGCCCTTTCCTTCCTCATAAGCTACGCAACCCACATTGCTCTCTTCTGCGTTCTTCCTATGTGCCTAGGGTGAGGAGGGGGTGGGCCTTGGTCTTCATCTGAACCCTCTCTCCCTTGTTCTACCTCTTCCCTGCTCTGCCCAGCCTGACTTTGCCCTTCCCCAGTTTCCTCTGCAACCAAAGGAGCCACTCTCTCTCTCTCTCTCTGTCAGCTGTTTGTCTTCCATCTCTGATTCAGACTCCAATGGAGGCATGACAGGTGTTGACCTCCATTTTGTCAGAACTAATTTTAGGTTTCTCTGGTCTCAGTCCCATACAGCCTGTAGGCATAAGTAAGAATTACACAGTATCACCAGCTTGGCCTTTTGGTGGAAATACACAATTGGGTATGATCTGAATATAGATTAAACTCCCAGAAATTTAATATAGATGTTAAAGCAGAGGAGAGATGCCAAGTCCTAGAACACTAGCTACAGGAATAGCAAGCAGCTCAACTGCTCCTCCCCTAGCACCACTGCCCAAAATGACATACTCAGGAAAATGTGGATCTAGAAAGTAGAACAGTATTTCCTAAAGTAGTATGATGTTACAGTGCCACCCTGCCTAAGCTAGAACTTTCCAACTCTGCTGAATCAATGGAATATTTCACTTGAATTACTGTGTCATTTAAAGAAAAGAGAGCATGTTAGGTACTGCCAGAAAAATGACAACAAAATAGATATTAGAATGATATTCAATATCATCCAGAAATTATAATATTAATATGGAAAATGTTTCTTTGTCAGTGGAAGAGTCTTGTTAACTGTATTAAGATACCACTGTCTACAAAATGCAGTGAACTCACAAAATTCTTCTTGAACAAGCACACAAGAAGAGAAAAGGATCACATGGACCTTTTGCTATAAATCCAAAACAATGTGAAAATCCCTCATAAACATGTAGCTAAAAACTTGCTTTGGATACAGTCTTCAGTTTAATTTAGAAATTATAAAACTCATTGCCTACAACAGGATATTAGAAAAATGATGGAACAGAATGGAGAAAGGAACACTGCATTGTGTCTTAATTGTCAGGAATTATTAATTAAATCAGAATTAATAAAGAGAAAGCATACAAATCAAATAGTTGGTTTGGTTTTAAACCAACAAAATTATGCACATTACATTTTGTAGTTAAAATCAGATCATGTCACTTGTAAAAATGATCAAATTTCTTTCAAACATTAGAAATAAACAGTAACAAAAACACCAATATCTCTATTAAGAGGACCATTCATAAGAGCATGTAGTATTTTGGAAAGTATAGGTTATATGGGCATACATTCTTAGAAGTTGTTTTGGGAATGAAATCAGCTAAAAACAGATCGGAAGAATATGAAGAATAATATAATTTTCCTTACTAGTCCTTGGTGTTTCAAAACTCAGGATTCCTAGCAATGTACTAAATTATTGGTTTAATGCAGTGTTTCCCAACCTTGTCAACTTGAAGATATCTGGACTTCAACTCCCAGAATTCCCCAGCCAGCAAATGCTGGCTGGGGAATTCTGGGAGTTGAAGTCCAGATATCTTCAAGTTGACAAGGTTGGGAAACACTGGTTTAATGAACAAAGAACGAAAGCCATTATCCATTACCAGATCTCAGAATTCCTGCTATATTTTCTACTGAAAAGTCACTTTCCCTTCTAAACCTATTTTTGAAAAAATGACAAATTGGTGGGGATGTTTTTCACTGGGAAGAAAAGGTACAATGTTGTTTTTTCTCCAGTGCTATTGCCTGACTCTGATCATATCCATAAGCCGACCATGGTTATTAGCCAAATTTAAAGAGATAAAAGATCTAGTCAAGAATTTCCACCATTTTATAAAAACAAAAAATGAGACAAGGAGCAAGTCATCAGGCTTGACAAGTAATGAAGCCAATCCTGCCACAGGAAAAATATATATATTTCTACGACCTCAGCGTAGCACAATAGGGGACTTCAATTCCCATAGTTAAAGTAGAGTTTAACTGTAGTATAATTAAATTTTAAAATTAAGGAAAATTGATTGTAAATTTAAAAAATCACTTCATTTAATTCACAATGCCTTGTATATCAAAACCTTAGCTGGCAAAAGCAATGAAGCTCTAACATTTTAACAGGCTGTCTTTTGTCTATACCGTAGACTTACCTTGTCCAAATACCTTTTCTTGTCCAAAATAAAGTAATAAATCCCAGAAGAGAAGCCTTGTCAATTTTGTAGTCAATTTTGTGATGCTAGAACAATATCTTATTTAAACAATTACGATATGCATATACCATATTCTCCTATGTATGTAAGACTAAGACGTACTCACTAAGTTCAATGGAGATACCTGTTCAAAAGCTGGATTCTAAGTGCAGGAGGTTTTGTAATAGTAGAGGTTTTTGAAGTTTTGCTGGCCACATGACTTACCTGAAAGCACCTGTCAGATCATCCGAAAAATGACACACACTTTGCACACATACAAAAAGGCACTTCCTCCTCTGTTTTTTTAAATATATATATATATATATGTAACTTTTATTAAAACTTTTTAAAAGGAAGATAAACAACTAATACAACCTACTATAAAGTAGAGGAGAAAAAAGAAAGCTAAAATGCGAATAAGACAAAGAAGTAAAAGAAAAAATATATAAAAAGGAAATAAAGATCCAAAGTGGCTTCTGAGAATCTTCACAGCAGGTATAATCACATCATAATTCTCCTCTTTTTACTTCCTCCTCTGTTTATGGCTTTGTTTTTCCCTTCCAAAACGTGAAGCATAAACAGATGACGCTGTGCGGGTCACACTCATGCCACCGGAATGCGTCTGCATTTTAAATAGATATCCAGCACACACTATAAATTTTGATTTTTGGGTGTGGACAGGGAGAGGGGAGGCAGAGTCTTGCCACGTCTTTCCAACATACTAAAAAAAAGTATTCTATACAAACATGAGCACAATCGCACACACAAATATGAATACTCAGAGATATCTCAGTGCCCAGAAATTAATCAACTGAAGAAAATGTGCTAAGAACAGTCAGGGGACAAAGTCTGTGAGCAATCTGCCAACTGCAATCTACCAATTGTATGAAGTGCATCTCAACTATTGCTGTAATTATATAAATTGCAGAGAATAATTTTGAAGCACTTTTTATTGATTACCTATTTTTCTGTTATCCACAACTACAGGTGGAGTGCCCTAAAATTACTCCATGCCCTAAAGGTAAAGGTAAAAGTTTCCCCTGTGCAATCATATCCAACCCTAGGCTCCTCTCTGTTTCTTAGCTGAGGGAACAAGCATTGTCCAAAAACACTAGTCATGTGGCCAGTGTGAGTATATGCCAAAGCGCATGAAATGCTGTTACCTTCCCATCAAAGTGGTATCTGTTTATCTACTCACAGTTGCATGTTTTCAAACTGCTAGGCTGGCAGGAGCTGGGGCAATTAAAGGAGCTTACCCCATCATGAATGCTCGGGTCTCAAACCCAGGCTGTCAGCTTTCCAACTGACAAACTCATCCCCTTTTAACTGCTGAGCCATTGTGTCTCCATATTGTCCTAAGATACTACCTTAAAACCATTCTCCTCCATCCCATCCACAATAGCTACATTTCCACACTGAATATTGTATAATGTATACACATGAGCACTCTATTAGAATGTATTAAGCATGAACACCCGAATTAATTGATCCATGTATTAGTTACTAATGCCAGCATATTGCAACTGTCATATAATGCCAGCCTTATGTAATGCTGTGGAAAAACAATAGTGGGTGGGTTTTTATTCCACGCATTTATCTGAATGGACATGAATGAAAAACTGAGTATGGAAAACTCATTCAATGCAGGTTAAAAAGGCATAATCATTTCATCAGGTGGAAAAGTACCAGAATGAAGAGTCTGAAGAAGACACAACAAAAGATGGTTCTCAAAACAACAAATTGCTCCCATATGGTTCGAATGAGGCAATAACATTCTAGAGGGAAAGTACCAGGTAGTATGCCAAGGTTGCATTGGTCAAGCTTTGATGAAATGGCCAAGCTTTTTTGGAAGATATGGAAAGATATGGGATCTGTAGTCCTTGGACACCCTAACACAGAACAAATATTAAACGTAGGTATCCTATCTTGAAGCTTTGGAACACATACTGTAGGTAGCCTGGCCAACTAGACTATGAGTTGAGAATATATGCATATGTAAAATGAATGAGCAGAGATGTTTGTTTAAAAGTGAAGAGAGGAAGTTGTAAGCCTGCATTTGTTTCTAGATGTCTGAGCATCTGGATTAAAAAAAACAACAAGAAGTGGTTCTGGCGATATGGATCTTGAATTGATCTGGCAGGGTTAGGGTTAACAGAGGGTCTTTCTTAATCTAATATTGGGGGCTAATATTGCATGAAAGGCCACTTTAATAACTCACCATCATAATAATTGCAAAAGACAGGTTTACTTGGATCAGCTTACATGCTGCGGTGATACCTCCAACACCATCAAACACAACATCTGCCTATCCCAGATCCTTGGGAAAGACCAGATAGGTGGATAAAAATGCCAAATCCAGTCTGAACATCTGATTGACTGCAAGACGAACCATAATAATAATACCAGACTAAAAATATAGACAGACTTAGATTCTACAGAAACTGCTCCAGGAAGTTGTGAAGGTCAAACTTTCACAACCTGCAGACCTTCTAGATGGATTTAAACTTCCCAAATTATTCAGCTAGCCTGGGACAATCCAAATTTTCTCTTAATAGTCTCCACAATGTTTAATATCCCCATTGGTTTGAGCAAGATGCAAAATGGGACCCTGGTTGCCAACCTAAAATGATGAGCAAACCACCAGGTCTTTTAATGGTATAGGGAAAAAATTCTTGAAAAATAGCAATGAAGCTAATTATCCAAATTTCTGAGGAATAGTTTTAAAAGTTACCCTCACTGGAGAAATATAATTTAAGTTTTGAAAAGCCATTTTGGTTACTTTGATCAAGTATGCAAAGGACCTGACAACCTTACGATTTGGCCAACCACTGAATATTTCTTCTGACATTCCTAAACAGCCTGTCATCTCTCATCTTTGAAATGGGATGACAAAATGTGAAGGACAAGTATTTATTTAGCTTAAAATTTCAGATTGCTTTTTCTGGCTTTAATTAGCTTTCAAATGTGTTGATTTCTATATTATGTATACATATTCAAAATGGATTGGAGTGATGCAAGACTTCACTCAGTCATCTAAAGCCTCTTTTTTCTGAATATAAATAGCATCACAGCTATTGCCTTTCAAGGAATTTCATATATTAAAGAAGACAAGTCAATAATTCGGTATGTGTCCTTTCTAAAAGTCGCATATACATCTCATTTTCATGAAGTTTTACAATCAGCCATGGCCACCTGTCATAAGAATAAACTCCACTGGTGAATGGATGCTTCTTCCTCCTTACAGCGCAGCCTACACCACATCTCTCTCCTTTCTCCCTTTTTTTCCATTCCGACATCTGTTCCCAAATCTGTACACTGGGAACTTTCAGCACGCGCAGAACTTTCGTGCATGTGCAGAAGTGTCCCGGGCAGGTGGGCGGAGCCTCCCTCCGCCGCCACTACTGGTTCTAAGAACCAGGCCGAACCGGGAGCAATCCACCGCTGTGGGTTGAATGGTACTAAAGAACCAAGCTGGACCAGGAAGGTCATACCACCTAATCATGATCCTGCTAGAGATCATCCATTACTGCAATCAATGCAGTTTCAGTGCTGTACTCAGATCCTGAAAGGGTCCAGATAACCACCAGGGCCCTCTGAAGTTTTCAACCATCACCAACCTCTCCATTAACTTTCCCCTCCCCAACAGGGGCAATTGGATATTATCTTTGCCATTACTTAAAGCCACTGTAGATGCCCTAAAATGGGCCACTCCAAGTGTTTAATCAGACACATTCTTCATTTTTGGAACAGGGGTATCTTTTCGGATGCTTTGTTTCCTGGAACTCCTCAGAAAAGAAACCCACTAGGACTGGTATGTTTAATTAGGTACAAGTGAAAGAGGTCTTCTGACTTCAAGTCTCTGAGGTATAAAAATCAAGAAATGGCTAAGGCAAATCTTCCCTGCATTTATATGGTGCTTGTCTCCAAAAGGTTCTGCACAGATTTGAACAATGCAGAGTAAGAGAGCAGATCCTCTTAGCTGAAGTCTATTGATATATCCATGGATTTTTTTAAAAAACCCAAAACCTGGATTTTTTTAGCTATTCCACATTTTTTAATGTTTTCCAAATTATTCACTATACCAGTATTTTATACATAATGTTATCAAAGTTTTTTTAAGGAATATAAAAACTAATCCACACTAAAATAAAATAAGAAAGAAATCAAAGAAAAGGCTAAAAGTGCAGAAAGGGGGAAAAAGTTTAAAAAAATACAAAAGCAAGAAAAAACTTACAAAGATGACAATCCTCTTTACAATTTATGAGAACTTAACTAAGTGCATTCATTTGCTTTCGTTCAGCATAATGCTTCTAAATTATGCATATCAAAATAGTTATATAACATATACTGAAAAGGATTAGCCTTTATTTAAGTATGTGTGGTTCTAACCTAGCATAGATAATTTCTGTTTTATTTTTCCAATTTATTAATAAAACAAATGGGAGAAAACCTATGTTTTAAAAAGTGTCCTTTATCAGGCTAAAGGCAATGGACACTTAAAAAATTTGATTATACATCTTATGCAGTTTAATGTTTCAAATATTTTCTGAATAATTTTGGCTTGTCAATGCATATTGAATATATTTCAGAATGTTAGATGGTATTATTTCTTGCCATTAGTTGGAAATAAATTACGGCAATGCAGAATTATTCAGCTGAAGACCAACTGTATCATTAATTTGATGGGTATTATATAAGCAAACAATAACTGATAAGCAAAACATTCTTTCGAGGCATGTTCTATATTTCATTTACTGTTAAATCCATAATATGAATTTTTTTTTCATTGCAGTTGCTTGTTTTTCTGGAATTACAGAGGAAACCTATCTGATCATGTGTTTCTTTCATTGATTCCAAAAAAGGAGCTGATCCATTATGTGCAAATATTATCTGACTAGTGAGTCACTGCTCAGCCAGTGAACCATGCAAGTAGCTCTAAATTAAGTAATCCGGGGCTTTTACAGAAAGAATGGCCCGATCCTCAAATAGACCCATCCCTAAGTATGATTACAGTAATACTTCCAAGCAACTTGTGATAACTTTTATATTGCATGAAATAAATTGTTATCTCCAATTATATGGCTCTTGAATTGGCCAATTGGATTTCATTTAGTGTTATAGCCAAGAATGTTCCTATTCTTTCCCTTCCATCTCAGGATCAAAATACTCATTTCTTTGTTTATCCCATTTTGAGCATATAAGTGGATCTGCCTTGCAACCATTCAAGGTTAGAAGGGTGCTGAAAAAAATAACTTTGTGATCAACATTTACAACATTCATAGCATCACTCAGTCATGTAATTGCCATTACAGTTAATAGACATCCTGTGCCTGACTTATTTTTTCCCCCTTGCTCACAGAACTGAGAGTTATAAAGGAAAGGGATTGCAAGAGAGTAAGCAGGCCGACAAAGGGGAATATATCAACTGTTTTCTTACCAGGCTCCTGGCTCTCTGACCTGGGGAGCATGGTAGTGGCTACTTGTGTTAGTGCATTCCTTTTGATGTGTGTTCCCCATTGTCTGTCTGCTTACTCTCTTGTAACCTCTTCCTCTCCTTTCATTAGTTGATATATTTCCAGAGCACCATCTCTGTAACACTGGCCCATAAATGCAATATCCGCCCACAAAATGACTCTCCAATCCATGAATCATATCACTGATATCGCTGGTTTATTCATAAATTATAGGATGAACTATGAAGCTTCACATACCTCCTCTTAATGGAAGTCACAATAACTACCTTCCAGTATGAAACAAATAATGTAGCGAATGGGTTGCCCCAATCACCAGGTGTAGATGGGCTCATTCCAAGCTGATTTTATGACAGATACAGAAAGACCACCTGCTTCCATTGATAAAAGGGCATGTGTATATCTATGAAAACTGTTTCAAGTTTGCACATTTTAGGACAAGTTAAAACGTTTAGCACTTATGTTAAAGGTCACTGAAAATGTTCTTAAATATCCTTCCAATAAGATGGCAAAGATTGATTAGATGCCCTTTACCCAAAAAAGCCATTATGGTTTAATAGGTCCTAGCATAAGAGGCTTCCAGAATGTTGACAATAGTATTGGGTTATAAATTACAATGATTTCATTTCTGGAGAAACGGCATTCTGTGTTTCTGCACTTTTGGCCCTGCACATAATCATGTATCAAAAGAAGTGTTGTTATTGGGATCTATATTAAATGTTTAATCATGTTTATTAACATTTGTATAGATTTAGATTTATTATTAGAGTTGGAAGGGACCTTGTAGGTCATCTAGTCCAACCCCCTGCTCAAGCAGGAGTTCCTACACCATTTGAGACAGATGACAGTCCAGTCTCCCCTTGAAGGTCGCAAGTGTTGGGACTCTCACAACCTCCGCTGGCAATAGAAGAGGAGTTTCTGTGCACAGAGGCTCCGAGAAATGACACGCTTCAGGTTTATTACGTAACCTTTTCAAATTTGGAGGATACTTCAGAAAAGACTGGATGAGATAGTTGATGGTATTCCTTTAAGCTTGGTGCTCAGAAATTGGCAGTGATATCTAAAGATTTGAAATATTTATTCTTCAAGTACAGTATATTCTGCATTTGTAATTTGAAGTAGTCAACGACTACTTCAGCTTCAACCACAACAATACACGAGCACACAACAGATACAAACTCAAAGTGAACCGCTCCAAACTTGACTGTAGAAAATACGACTTTAGCAACAGAATGGTTAATGCCTGGAACTCACTACCTGTTGTGCCTTGCCCGCATCCAGCGCAGATGATGGAGGACCCGGAGGACGTGGAGCCGCTCATGGTGCAGCAGTACCAGCCCATGTGCCTGGCACCGGAGATGGCTAGTGATGAAGACTCGGTGCCAGAGCAGGACGAACAGCCAGGACCTTCTGCACCTGCGCAACAGAGTGAATCATCAGGGGATGAAGAGCCTCTGCTGGATGCTAGGGCTCGTAGAGCAGCCAGAAGACAGGACTGGCTTAGCAAGCATAGGTCTCCTCGGAGGTAGCACTGAGGGCTAATTGGGCCACGCCCTTCAGTGCCTATATTAGTCCGGCGCAGTCAGCGTTCAGTGCTGAGAACAACACGTCAGTGATCTGCAGCACATTCATAGTTTTGTTTGCATCAGAGTCCAGCTTGGAAATCTTGTATTTGGAGAAAGCAGCTTCTGAAAGGCTTATTCCAGGAAGCCAGCCAACTTGTGAGATAAGAAGAGACTTAATGGGTATTTGTTTTGAACATTTGAACGTTTGGTATTTAACCCTCAAAGAACCAAAGGAACATTATTCCCCGAGACTTTACTATTGTGTTTTTTATGGACTTTTAAAACCCCTGAGCTTTTACTAAGAACCCTCATTAGTAAAAGGACCCTTTTTGTTTGAATAACAAACGGTTGTGTGTGTGTGTTTCTCTGGGTTGCGGTGCTGGGTCACAACACTACCTGACTCTGTGGTTTCGTCACCAAACCCCCAAAACTTTACCCTTAGACTGTCCACTTTTGACCTCACCCGATTCCTAAGAGGTCAGTAAAGGGCGTGCATAAGCGCACCAGTGTGCCTACTGTCCCTGTCCTAATGTTTCCTCTTATCAGTACCCATCTTGTGTATATAAACAATGTTATATCTATGTATATTACCAATATGTACTTGACAAAATAAATAAATAAAATAAAATAAAATAAATAAATAAAATAAATAAAATAAATAAAATAAATAAAATAAATAAAATAAATAAAATAAATAAAATAAATAAAATAAATAAAATAAATAAAATAAAGCAATCATATATTCTTCCCTCTTCTGTCTATGCCTATATTTGTATCTTCTCATCTTGTTTCTCTGTGTCAGTTTAAACTTTTTGTGATGTCTCTGCAAAATCAGTTATTTATAAAATATCGTGGACAGAGATACTACTGAGCCATCATGATAGGCAGAAAGCAGATTTAAAATAGTATAAATATTCAGTATAGATAGTAAAAATAGGAAATATTACTATTGATCCAATAAATAAGAGCTAGCATATCTGAAGGAAGTATAGCAATGGAGGAATGAATAATTATAAGAAAATTGCTATCAGGTTTGGGTGTCTTGCATCACATCTGAGTTTCTAAGAATATTAGATTTTTAATTAGAATTAAACCACCGCAAGGCAAGCCTAATGTTCTGTATGTCCAAGTCTTTAGTCTAATCATGTAATGTAACTTCTCTATGTCCTGACGGTCCTTTTAAAGATATTGGTGACTTGTTTTTACATTACAGTAAGCTGTTTTGACCTGAGGAGTTCCTTATATTTGAAAATAGATTTATATATATGCTTATATAGGTTGTCCTTAACTTACGACCACAATTAGGACCAGAATTTCCATTGCTAAGCAAGATGCCTATTAAGGGAGTCGCATCCAAGTTTATCATATTGTTTGTCACAGTTATGAAATGAATCACTACAATTATTAAGTGAATCATGTGGCCATTAAGTGAATCCAGCTTCCCCTTTTGATTTTGCTTGTTGGAAACCAGTTTGGAAGGTTGCAGGTGGTGATCACTTGACCCTGGGATGTTGTAACCATTGTAAATAATGCCAGTTACCAAGCACCCAAACTTTGATCATGTGATCGTTGGGATGTTGCGACAGTCATAAATCCAAGGGTTCACTTTTTTCAGTACTTTTGTAAGTTCAAACTAAACAAATGGTTGTAAACTGAGGACTACCCTATATAGAGGTAGAGATAGAGGAATAAGATAGATAGATAGATAGATAGATAGATAGAGAGAGAGAGAGAGAGAGAGAGAGAGAGAGAGAGAGAGAGAGAGAGAGAGAGAGAGAGAGAGAGAGAGAGAGAGAGAGAGAGAGAGAGAGAGGAGGAAGAACATCTGGGGCCTATTCCAGATGCACATATGCGCAGAGCAGTTAGGAGAGGAAAACAATGGAGGACAAGGAGTTGACTCGGGAAGCAAAGCACATGTGGACGCCAAGGGTTACTGATACCGGTGCACTGCGTGTGCATCTCCACTTTTCAGGCGCGTGCGCGCCCCCTCAGGCAATTTTGCTTCTGTGCATGCAGAAGGGGACGCGCACGCATGCGAGATTTCTGTGTGATTTTGCTTCTGCGCATACAGAATCACAAGGAACTGATAAGGTCTGTTGCTGCATTTAACTCCTTGCAGGACTCTTGCTTGGACTTTTCAAAAGAGGTAAATAAAGAGGGGTTTTTCGAGAATTTCGTATGAATTTCGTATGAAGTAAGGTCTCTTTAAATCCTTTCACAATGCAAAAAACAATTAAAAGTCACTAGAGGATTCATCCATATTTTTATTTACAGTTCTGCACATATTGGTTGAAGGCATTTCCCCACTACCAAGTGTTATTGATGTCCACATATCTTTGAGTTGGCAGAAAATTATACTGGCGTGAAATTTGCTGTTCCCAGTATTGTTCCTAGTCATTGCCAATCACCTGACTTTCTTCCAAAGCAACAAATGACAAAGCTTAATAGAGTTCATCTGTTTCTTGACCATGGCACCATTAAGATGTGTGCTCTTCAGTCCCTAGAATTCCCCAGCCAAGATTGAGAAACACTCATCTAGAGACTGCTCTTAGATGATGTCAGAAATAAGGTAGAGAAAATTACTTTAACGCCAGCATTGTAAAGATGACTTTGACCTGTGTCACTCACAATAAGAAAGAAAATAAATGCTGCCAAGGCATTACTTGGGTTATGTTTAGGCACACGTGGGACCTGAAATGAGAGAAATACGGTAAGAAAAATGTGGATGCATTACATGAATACCCGATAGACTGAAAAGTTGATAACTTACAGTTTAAGCTTGAGAAATATAGAGTACAGTGAAATGAGTAAGTAAGAAATGTTCACTATCTCAAAAACAAACATTACTGAACTTCTGCAATATAGATTACATTGTAGGAAACATGGACAAGAGACTGACATTTCAATATTCCTAAAGATTTTGAAACTGAAAAGAAGTCAACTGAGCAAGGATGAAATATGCTTGCCTGATTGCATGAGAATTCATTTATTCATTTTTGCAGTCTATTTTAGATATATACCTCTTCTCCCATTCCAGATTACCTTATGCAATGGGTTCCCCACTTGATGTAAAACTTAGCATTTCCACAGTCCAAGTCAAGTCTCCTTTAGCTGTATTACCAATAGGGCTAAGGAGCAAGACCCAACCCAGAAATACTATTGCTTCGGGTATTGCTTATATGCGTATATGAAGGCACAAAGACAGTAAAGTATCAACCTGGCTAAACTCCTGTAAACAGCAGTTACTGCTTCCGATTATAAATAGCAGAGTAAAAACACCATGAAGCCAAGATGATCCCTCTATAATGGAAAGTAACTGTGGAGGTCTTCCAATTATTGTTCGCAGAATAAGGAGACTCTATTCAATTATTGTTCGCAGAATAAGGAGACTCTATTCAGAAGACTCTTCTGAAACCTGGTTTGGCAAGTTAGGTAATTTCAAGAGTGGCGGGCAGATATTCTGTCTGCTGCCTGAAACAATAGCACCAGTTTGTTGAGGGATGAGCCATCCTTTCTGCCAATGTTTGCTCACATTGGTCTGTACACATATTAGGCAATGTGTTTTTGACCTGGGGACAGCCAAGTGCGTGTCTAGTAGCATCCTGAAACCGAGTTAAAAATTTACACATCTTTGTGGAGGACTTGGAGGAGGAGCTTGAACCTATGCTAAGACTCACAATCTTTACAATATCCATGTTAACTTTTATTTGAATGTAAATTATTTCTCAGAGTGTGTGTAACCTCGATCTGGATCGTACACATACACAGTTTCTTTTGTTAGATGTTGAAAAAGAGGAGTAGGGTTAAATATTGATAAGGATACTGCTCGTGCAATAAGACCTTCCCCCATCCTTTTGAGCAGAAGTACTGGTGCACCAATTGCGACCATACTTAGAGAAGGAGGCTCTACTCACAGTCACTCATGCCCTTGTCACCTCTAGACTGGACTACTGCAATGCGGTCTACATGGGGCTACCCTTGAAGAGTATCCGGAGACTTCAACTGGTGCAAAATGCGGCTGCGCGTGCTGTGGTGGGTGTTTCAAGATACACCCATGTAACACCCATACTCCACCAGTTGCATTGGCTGCCCATTGGTCTCCAGGTGCAATTCAAGGTGTTGATCATCATCTTTAAAGCCCTACATGGCTTAGGACCAGGCTACCTCCGGAACAGCATCGTACCTCATTCTTCCCTTCGACTAGTGAGGTCCCACAGAGTGGGCCTCCTCCGGGTCCCATCAGCCAAACAATGCCGACTGGTGGGGCCTAGGGGGAGGGCCTTCTCTGTAGGGGCCCCTGTTCTCTGGAACCAACTCCCCCCAGAGATCTGAATTATCCCCCACCTTGCTGGCCTTCCAAAAAGCCATTAAGACATGGCTCTTCCTGCAGGCGGGGTGATTCTGACACAACATTACATCTGATGTCTCCCCCATGTATGTATGGTGTTATATGTGTTTTTAATTGTTTTTTTAATTGTTTTTAATGATTTGTTTGGTTGTTTTCTTAAAATGTTGTACGCCGCCCTGAGTCCTTAGGAAGTAGGGCTGCAGAGAAGAACCTCCAAATAAAATAAAATAAATAAATGACTGTTGCCTCATAATTGTTCCAGAGCAGATTGGACAGAAGCAGGAACTGGAAGAACCCATATTATTCAGACCATCCTATTCACTTCCCAGCATTGGCTAATTCTTTTTTTAAAAAAAATACAGGGCCAAGAACAACAAATGTCCTTCCAGTTTGGTTCTGAATAAGAGCTTGGGAAAAATCCTGTATTATATGAACCATTTGGAAACAGAGAAAAACTAACAACTTAATCTGCTGAAATGGAATGGTAGTATGGCTTCAAAAGCCTAGATAGCTTCACCTTCTCAGGAAAACTGAAGAGTCCTAGCACATAATCTTAGGAAAATAAAATAAATCTACTTGCGGAAGAGGAAAAAAACAGAGAGATAAGGAAATATATTTTTGAAGAAAGCATTGTGTGAAGCATATGTAGTCACTACCGGTCGAGGAGTCATATGCTGGGAAACCAATATGCTGCTGCATTTTAAAAATAGTGACAGAACCAGATTTTTATATTCCATCTGGTTAAGTGACTCATGGGCTGCTTTAACTACTTGCTGAATTGGCTATTGTTCGAAACTTTCTTTTTAGAAAATAGTAATTTTATTAAAAGTTACATTAAAATAATAAAAATTAATACAAACTTTTAAAAAAGCAAAAGATCAGATAAGAAAAGACAAATAAGAATATAGAAAAGAGGGGGAAAAGAAATATCTAAAGAAATTATTTTTCCCTTCATCACAAGAAGTATAAACAAATTTAGTAACATATCAGCTTTGTTTAAAATGCAACAAATGGTCACTTCTTCCCATATCCCTTCTCATATCTATAAACCATATCCTAAAATCCTTGTCAGTTCAGTCAGGATGTCAGTAAAAGTCCATAAAGTGTTACTAGAGAAGACAACATATTGATACAACACTTTGAGAATCAGTTTGATGTAGTGGTTAAGGCACCTGACTACAAACCAGGAGACCGTGAGTTCTAGTCTCATCTTAGTCATGAAAACTGGCTGGGTGACCAGTCTTTCTGTCTCAGATCAATCCACCTCACAGGGCTGTTGTGGGGAAAATGGGAGGAGGAAGAAGTATGTTCAATGACTTGAGTTATTTATAAAAAATAATAAAGGCGGGAAATAAATAAAGTAAATGTCTTTTTTAACCTTGATCAAATAAACCAGCTTTATATTACTTCCTTTTACTTTTAACAATCTTGATCATTAGCCCCTTCAAATAGTATTTTAGAACTTGATTTCTTTTCTTTTCTTTTTTTGGCCCGTCTCATAAATTTTTTTTTAACAAGCCTCTTTTGTAAATGCAATATAGGAAAATTATCCAGGTCTTTCTCTTGGTTCTGCAATAAACTCTACTGAATGTTTATTACATTGCTGTTGTTTTTTCTATAAGAGTTAGGTAATGTGCTTCATGGGAGGAGTGAAATTGAAGAACTTGACTTCTAGTCAAGCCTTACCTTACCATTGGTCACAGGAGTCAAAAACTTTGTATTGTTTTCTCTGTCACAATACTTCCCCTTTGGAATAGGATTTCCCCCTCCACAAGTGATTTGTATGGCTCCCACTCTGATGATGTTCCCCAAATTTCCCAGGCCTCCCAAGTGAGTCACAAATTAGTCTGCATTTTTATATAAATCTAGAGAACTCTGGGGGATTAAGATTTCATTTCTTTGGGCAGCTGAGCTGGTCTATTTCTGGCTGAGTAGTGGTATAAGAATATACTCTACAACCAGAAATGCCACAGCTTTGCAGAGCATGTTTGCAGCCATTTTTTCCCCTTAGCACTTAGGCTCCCCATTCCCTTTTATTTTCACAACTAGAGAAGTTTCTAAAATGAGCTGTAGGACCAGTGGTGGGTTCCTACCAGTTCAGTCCACTCTATAGCACCGGTAGCGGCCCCTGGTGACATCACAGTACTGGTGCGGTCGGTTGCCGGTGCCTGGGTGCCGCCTTTTTTTTTAAAAAAAGTAATTTTTTTAAATTTTCTTCTGCGCATGCCCAGAAGCCAAGCTTCCGGCACTGCACATGCGCTGCCTTCCTATCCCACAGTGAGTCCAAGCAGGGAGGATGGCTGAGGGAGCATGTGAGATGCTGAAAAAATGGGCGGCAGGAGCTATCTCCATTCCCCTCCTTTCAGCAGTCTGAGAAGCCACGAACGCGCGGTGATGATCCCAGGCATTTTTGCACGTTCGAGACTTCTCGAGCTGCTGAGGGGAGGGGGAACAGGCGGCAGGAGCCTAGGATCATCGAATGGGGAGAAGCATTCAGGCCAGACGGAGCCTCCTAGAAGAACCGCTGCCACGGTCTTGCTGCTCCCACTGCGGGGGGCTGCGTTGCGGGTGGGCAATGCCACCTGCTTCTCCGGCCGCTGCCAAGCTCCTGAGGCCCACGCCCACCCGGCCACATGGCTGGCAAGCCACACCCACAAAATAAGCCACGCCCACAGAGTGGTAGTAAAAAAATTAGGAACCCGTCCCTGTGTAGGACATCATCTTGGCAAGTTTGTAGCTTTGTCTCACTGCAATGGGTCAGTCTTTTTAAAAAGAACTAATGCAACTATATGAAGTAATTAAGTAGTACTACTTAAATGTAGACAGAGAGAGAGAGAGACTGAACACTGGTTAGATACACTTTGTAGAGTATTCTCAGTGTTTCAAGGACAATTAGCTTCCAATTGTTACTAAGCATTTGGGAAAGGAAAACAGTGTCAGTATGATAAAAGTCTATAGGCAACTATATACTAGCAATGTGCTGATCTCACTGTTACTTTTAATGCCATTGTCTATTATGTTAGCTATCTATGGATATCAGTGTGCCTCCCAACAGCCTTCTTGGATATTTTTCAGATTCATTTCCCCATCTGATTATTTAAAAGAATATTTTAATAGAAACATTTAATAACAGTGGGATTAGCCTACCCCACTCACACCAGCGGAAGAGGCCTGCTACGGACCCTACTAAAGAATTCTGCTGGCCAGAGTCAAGGAGAAGAGCCTTTTGCACTGTGGACCCATCCCTATGGAACACTCTCACACCCAAGGTGAGAACGGCTCCCACACTTTTGGCCTTCTGGAAGGGTATTAACATTTGGGTTTGCTTGGGCTTGGGGCCCTGCAGGGGATGCTCACCACTGGAGATGGTTAACAAGGTAAGATCTCATCCCATGCCATCTGTTTCTTAGGTGTGTGTGTGTGTGTGTGTGTGTGTGTGTGTGTGTGTGTGTGTGTGTGTGTGTTTAACATTTTAATTTGCATTGTTTTGATATTTTAATTATTTTTCTCTTTGTCTTTTTATATTCTGCAAGCTGCCAGAGTCACCTTCCAGGGGAGATGAGCAGCATAAAAATTAGTAAAATAAAACAAAACAAATAAACAAGCTGGCAAAGCACCAACTTCTAGCATCATATTTGTTATCAACAATTGCTATGGACCTGAAAAAGATCCACAGCCATTGTTGAGAACATTCTGAAAGGCTAACTCACCTTCTGACAAAGAAATATTTTGTGACTAGCCATGCCTGCAAGAGCAGTCATTTTGTGGACAACCATTTTGTGAATGCGTTCATGACATGCTAAGAATGCTTTTATGAAAGAAAAGATCCAAAAAGCTTGGCTTTTTCAGAATAAAGGCTACAAATAGCAGACATATTAGCTGATGCATCGTTTTCAGAAAAAGACAGACCAAAGTGATGAGAGGCAATTGGATGAGATAATTAGATGAATACCGTATTTTCGGAGTATAAGACGCACCGGAGTATAAGACGCACCTTAGTCTTGGGGGAGGAAAACAAGGAAAAAAGGCCTCTGCCTCCCAGCAATTTGCCAAACAGCAAACAGTACAGATGATATACACTGTTTGTTGTGTATTTCTGTGCATGTGTGCCTGACCCATAGAAATGGCAAAGTATTGGAGAAATGTACATTTATGGCAGTATATTAATCCCAGAAAGTTTTCTTAAATGTAATCACACTAACTCCTCCCAATTATTTAAATAGATCTACTCCAAACATGACTAAGTCAGTGTTTCTCAGCTGCCTTCTTTTAATACTAATACTTAATACTAATACTTAATACTAAAACGGGACATTTCAGATTATACTTTTACAGATCTTTAAAATTGATGTGGCTTTCTGGAAGTATTCTCTGCTATTTAAAAGAAGATACAATAGCACTGGGTCTCTTCAGAGCAAGCATTTATTTTAAAAAGCTTCTTCATTTTGTTAAATTGTCTAGAACAATAATAAAGCAGTCTTTAAAAAATAAGTCTAATAATTTGAACACTCTACAAACATTTAACAAAATAACATATTAACAGAATCTGCCTCTACCTAGGATAGAACTCACAACCTCCTGATTGTGAGGCAAGAGTTCTAGCTCTGAGCAATAGTAGCTATAGTTTGCCTTCTTTCAATTTCAGCAGTCTAATATTGCCAGCAGTTTATCTCCCAGCAATTTGTCACATTACAGCCACCGTAGTTAGTTTCATTTTACCACGTGGCTTGCAAGCCTCCGTCAGCTGTAGGTCGGGAGGCAGTTTATCTCTTCTTGTGCTCTTCTTGTGCTTTGCCCTGTTTGCAGCAAAGAGGTAAATTGCTGGCAGGCAGAGGCCAAAGGGTGGGGGTGGCTGGGTGGGGCTGCATTCGGTGTATAAGACGCACCCAGGTTTTCACCCTCTTTTTGAGGGTAAAAAGGTGCGTCTTATACTCCGAAAAATACGGTATGTTTCATCCACTGTTTTAATTCAGCCATGGCTGCCTTTTATAGCAAAGAATATTGCTTGCAGATCATAATCTGACTAAACCAGATCTCATCTACCTGGTTGCCTCCCACATTCCCCACATTCCTCAGGTAGCACAATTTTAGTTAAGGATTGGAGAATTGAAGTGCACATATCTGGAGGACACCAGATAACTTGCTAGTGTGCAATTAAAAAGTCTTCTTTGAGTCGTTTACCTCCATCTATTTCTCCCATTTTAGTTTTGGAAACAATTCTTAGAAGTTCTTGAAGCAACTTGAAAGTTCTTGGGACAAAAGTTCTTACAATAATCTGTATAAATAAAAATGTAACTGTTCGTTTGGGAATGATCTAAGATCTCCGAAAGTACTTCACCGATTGCTTTGAAATTTTGACACAATGTTGCATTTGAATACAAGACCATTTTTATATACCTATATTATATAGATGTCACACCTGTGACAGGTAAAAACATGATTTTCTTGAAAAACAGGTAAAAACATGATTTTGTTGAAAACCAGCGCCCTCTGCTGGACAAATGTTTCTGAGCCAAGCTGAGGGAAATCTATATAAATAGATCTATATAAATAGGAGAGGGCAGGGATGATGGGCATGGGAGTAGGGGGAAGAAAGGCCCCTCTCAATGGTTCCCTGTCTGAGGCAGAGGGTGCCCCCTGGTGGATTTGGGGAAAGTGTCAGGATCATAGAAAGGGCAGGAAAGAGGAGCGCATGGGAGGGGGAAGGGAGAGGGCAGGGATGATGGGCATGGGAGTAGGGGAAAGAAAGGCCCCTCTCAATGGTTCCCTGTCTGAGGCACATGGCGCCCCCTGGTGGATTTGGGGAAAGTGTCAGGATCATAGAAAGGGCAGGAAAGAGGAGCGCATGGGAGGGGGAAGGGAGAGGGCAGGGATGATGGGCAGGGGAATAGGGGGAAGAAAGGCCCCTCCCAATGACTCCCTGTCAGACAAACACATTGACATCAACCCACAAGCATTGTGAAATTAAACATATTGCAAATGTGCGCTTTCTCTTTTCTTTCTTTTCCATTTAACCAGACTGACCCACAGCAACGCGTTGCCGGGTACGCTAGTTATTCATAAAATCTGAGTGGATCAACTTTTTTCTTTTTCTTTTTTTCAGTACAAGTAATCGAATAGCTCCTTCCATTGAAGGCAACTGGCTCCTTTCAGTGGCAGAGAGGCAGCATGATGTACAGTCCCTTGAGTCAGTCTAACTAACAGTAGCTGAGCTACTTCTGATTTACTTAGCAGCCTAACTTGTTGTTTCCTTTTCATCTCTTTCCCTATTAGGTTTATTAGAGTTGTGGTCGGAGTAATTAAGCCACCTTTGTCTTATTTTTTTATCCCACATCACATTTAAGAGCTCACAATAGAATACATAGACTCCCTCTTCGCATTTCTTTTCTCTTCACAAACAGCAACTTTGTGCTCTCCTTTACACACACATACAGTATCTGCGATATATAAAGAAATTGTCATAAATTCTTCCTCCTTAGTAAGAGGTGAAGAATTCTCCAAATCAAATTCAGTTTCTGGTGACCCCATAAACACAACGATACAGTTTTCGTAATAATATTATAGAATCATTTGCTATTAGTGCGGAGTTCTTGGTATTGTCCAGACTGATTATATTATCTAGTTGGGTAATGAAAGGTCTGCAAGAAAATAACCAAGCTCAGAGAGCACCAAGGACCCCACAGTTCAACCCTGAGCTACAAATATTCTCTTTCAATTTGCCATTACCTTTCCCTTCTGGGATTCTTTCTGACTTTCCAATCTAGCCTATAGCCCTTAGATTCCCTGGTGGTCTGCTACCCAAGTTCAACTCTGCTGAGCCTCAATCTTATTGGCCATTTCCTATCTTCTACATCAATGTAGAACAAAGCTATATCTCATCTCCTGAAATATGGCTTGCTTCTGATTGAAGAATTGATTCTGAGAAACATTTTCTTAGAATGTTTTTATTTCAATTTTACAAACAGCTTCTGGCTGGTGCAGCCTCTACATTCTGTAAATAAATAATAAGATTAAAAAGAAAGGAGGAAAAATAATTATATCAAACAGTGTAGTCCAAGGGATTTTCTTTTCTTTATACGTTTTGTTTTAAAGTCCATAGCCATTTATATTTTTACATGCTTTCAGAACAAGACAAGGAATGCCCCATGTGGTAGCAGTTTTAAGCTCCTTGAAGACAGCCTGGTGTTCTTTATTATATAATTTTTATATGCGTTTTAATCCACTATGCAAACCAACAGGATCAGATGAATCATAACTAAAATTTCCTTTTCTTCCTCAGAGCTGTGACATTGCATTTTTATCTTTGTAATGGCCCATTATGGTATTAATGCGAATATTATATTTCCTCTTAAAGACACGCTGTTAAAAAAAACTATCAACTTAAGAGGGTCTTAAATTTTTAGAGTTTTTAAGGAAAGAAATATCAATATGTGTCCAATCAGTAGAGGAAAGAAGAAAGCTGTTTTACAAAGACATCATTAACTTTGACATATATTTCAGTTCTCCTTAAATTAGGACAATCTCAGTTATCTTTCTTCAGTCTCAGGGGTTTTTTTAATGGCTTTAACAGTCCTTTTTTGTAAATCCAGTAATGAGTCATTATCAAGGTTGTTTTTCATCCCTTGGCTTATCATTTGTATTTCCACTTTAGTTTTCATCTCTGTCTTATAGTCCAAAACTTCTATTTTATTTTCTGGTATTTTTGTATATGCTGGGTTTTGTTTTATTTCTTCATTCTGGCAATCTGTAAATTCTTCCAAGATATTCTTCCTCACATATTTCATTTCTTCTTTAAGATCTTTTTTAAATAGTGCCTTTTCATGACCATATATTGTTGTTGTTATTGGAGCTGCAAGCTTCTTTCACATTTCTTCAAAAAAGACTTTGAAATGTCCCCAGTGTAATACTTTTATCTGTCATCTTTGCAAGTTTCATTCCTGGAATTCAAAAAGATAGAAAACAGACTTTTCTTTTTCTTTTTCCTCTACCTGGAATCTTTAGCCACATCTAGTGTCTCCTTTGTGTAATCACATAGCCTGCCTCAAATTTCTTTTGCTTCTTTTTTTTTTAAATCAACCAATCATTTCTTCCCTGAAAGACTAAACAATTTATGTTTCCACAAGGATATTATTTTGTTTTTAATTATTTCAAAAATCTTAAAAGTCATAATAATCATAATATTCCAAATATGAAATCAAATATTTCAAATTTGTCTGGTCTCTTACTTTGTTTCAAACTATTTAAAATTCTTATCTAGCTTTCTGTTATTTATTTGTATTCTTTAAATTGTTACTTTTTTTTTCCTTTATCCCAAAGGTGCTTTTTCAGGAGGCAACTGGACTTCCTTGTTTTTTCTTTTGAAGACGTTTCACTTCTCATCCAAGAAGCTTCTTCAGCTCTGACAGGATAGTGGGGAATGGAAGGATTTATATTCCTTGCAGACAGCTGGTCATTTGCACCCTTTTAGAGGGACATTGAAGCACTTGGAGGTTTATCTGTGTCGTCAGGATCACTTGAGTAGTGCTCCTGGTTGCTGTAGTCCAGGAGTGTCAAAGTCAAGGCCCGCGTTTTGGCCGGCAAAGTGCTGCAGGAGGCCGTCCAGGCCAAAAATGGGGCACGGGGGATCCTCACATGGCCCCCTGCACCTGATTTGGCCAACAGGGTGCTGCAGGAGGCCGGCCATCGTGTCTCCCCACCCCCACCCCCCGGCCGGTCCACAGAGGACAACTACAATGCTGATCTGGCCCTTGAAGAAATCCAGTTTGACACCCCTGCTGTAGTCTGAAATTTTTCCTCTGGAAATCCATTCCTACTCCCACACCATTCAAAAGGTGTTCATCACAAATTCTATAGCTAAAAGTCTGTAGAGATTCTCAGTCATCCAGGTTATGGCTGTCCCAAAGGTGCTTCTTCAGGAGGCAACTGGACGTTCTTGTTTTTTTTTCTTTTGAAGACGTTTTGCTTCTCATCCAAGAAGCTTCTTCAGCTCTGACAGGATAGTGGAGAATGGAAGGATTTATATTCCTTGCAGACAGCTGGTCATTTGCATCCTTTTAGAGGGTCGTTGAAGCACTTGGAGGTTTATCTGTGTCAGGAACCAGGAACACTACTCAGGTGACCCTGAGGACACAGATAAACTTCCAAGTGCTTCAAATTGCCAGCTGTCTGCAAGGAATATAAATCCTTCCATTCCTGATCAAACCAGTCAGTCCTAGATGAGATCAACCCTGACTGCTCTTTAGAAGGTCAGATCCTGAAGATGAAACTCAAATACTTTGGCCACCAAATGAGAAGGAAGAAGTCACTGGAGAAGAGCCTAATGCTGGGAACAATTGAGACCAAAAGAATAACAGGACGACAGAGAATGAGGTGGCTGGATGGAGTCACTGAAGCAGTCGGCGTGAGACTAAATGGACTCCGGGGGATGGTAGAGGACAGGAAGACCTGGAGGAACGTTGTCCATTTGGTCGCAATGGGTTGGACACACCTTCATGACTAACAACAACAAAGGAGTTTTTTTAAAAAAAGATTTAAGAAAAGGTTTTGGGGGGAGGTAGGGTTAAAGCTGAATGTGGTTGTGGGTTTTTCATAATCATGTTCAGAAAGACAGCAGTGTAACATGAAATAGGGGTTTTTTTTCCCTTTTGTTTGTCACAGTTATATCAGCAAGGAAAGTCCAGGCATGTTCAAACAGTACTTTAACCTTATTCTCATATTACTGCTGCCCAGAATAAACATCCAAGAGTGTTTCTGTGGACAGTGCTTCAGACGATTGCTTTCTGTTTTCCTTAGCTGCTCTCCCTTGGGTAAGACAGACAAGACAATGCGTTTTCTCCCTCGACCCATCATCTTAACTTGCATAGGCTTTATTTCCCTGTTATGGTGGCACCAGCATCTCTCTACCCCTCAGCAGCAAGGTAAGATATCCCCTCCCCATCCCTGATCTGAAAGCAACACTAAGCTGCCTCAACTAGCCAAAGACATCTGTTGAGGAAATATAGGCAGTGGAAGGCACTTTCCTATGTTCTTAGAATCAAGATATTTAATAGGTCTCTTGCAATAGAGGCCAAGGAAATTTTAATAAATTTATTAAAACAAAAGTCAACCGTCTCTAACAACTATGGCTTAATTGGAGAAACACTCCTTCAAATCTGCCATATTCCCTTTCTTTTTTTTTATACAGACATATATCTGTTACAGTTTATTAACATTGCCAATGAATCCTGGCTCCATAGCAGAGGATTAATTTTAGTGACCTGGTAACACATAACAAACAAATAATAGTACTAGAGTAACTTATACGCAGTTGTTTCCTCCTCTTCCTTTTCAAAAAGGTATCTTAATAATATAAAAATGTAAATTTATTGATATAGTATAGCAGTAAAATAAACACGCCCACTAGGTATTTATTTCAAGTGCTCATTATTTGATTGGCAATTGGTGGTAGGAGAAAATATGTACAACAACCTCCCTCCCAGCAAGCGATTGCAGGGGCAGATAAACTTGTCAATACCTGGAGTTTCACATTATCCTTTCAGGAGGGCAAATTGTTGAACGGGGTCTGCCTCACATGTTGCTTGGGTGGGGACATGCAATAGCAATAGCACTTAGACTTATATACCGCTTTACAGTGCTTTAGAGCCCTCTCTAAGCGGTTTACAGAGTTCAGCATATTGCCCCCAACAATCTGGGTCCTCATTTTACCGACCTCAGAAGGATGGAAGGCTGAGTCAACCTTGAGCCGGTGAGATTTGAACTGCTGAACTGCTGAACTAGCAGTCAGCTGAAGTAGGTTGCAGTGCTGCTTTTAACCACTGTGCCACCTCGGCTCCTTAGACATTTATGAGAGGAGATGTGGGTTTGGGATCTTTTTCTAGTTTGGTATAAGATCAAGTTGTTTTGGAAAAAGCTATGTTAAGCCCATATCAGATCCTATAAAACTATTTGTGTAAGCTTCTTGTCCCCAAAAGTTAGGGAACAAAGTTGCTGGTTACTCAGTGGCACAACTGGGGGAGACTAAAAAGGGGGGGAGCTTGCAGTCATAAGTATCTCTGTGGCCACAAGGCCCTTATTAGAACTAAAGGGACAAATGTTATCAAGCAGTTGATGAAACGCATCCTTGAATAGATTTTCCCATCCTATGTTTACAGACCATTTGACCATCGAAGAGGAGATTGATGTACCCCTCACATTTGATGCTCTCTTACATATTCAGCAGGTCAGAAAAAAGACACTGCGGTCTTTTTGCAGGAAAAAGAGCAAACTCACTAAACTTCCAGCTACCCAAAAGGAAGCTTCCCAACTACTCTCTTCCATTGCAGTGAATCACAAACTGAATTTCCTGTATTGCAAAATACCAGGCACCGGGGTGGAAGAGTGGGAGCAGCTGCTGGAAGTTATATTGGAGGACAAAAATGTCACATTGCAGGTGCCTGTCCCCTATCAACAGGACTTTGGTAACAAAATGGCCTTGAGTAAATATAACTTGACATCAATGGAAGCTCTGCTTAAAGCCTACACAAAAGTGGTTTTCATTAGGGATCCTTTCCATAGACTCATTTCTGCTTACATGCATCGGATGGCAGACAATCTAACCTTCGAAGAGTTCATTGACTACATCTTGGACAGTGGATTGAAGAATGCCAGTGTTGAATGGACACCCTTAGTCAAGCTGTGTCATCCATGTCTTGTTCAATATGACTATATAATAATGTTTGGGTTTCTTGGCAATGAAGTGCACCATTTGATACTCCGGAGTGGATTTCCAGATAACATCCAGATGCCCAAGTTCATGGACTCCAAGATCCAGTGGACATATAACTGGCTAGAAGAAGAGATGTTCAGTGAATTATCCCTTGCGCAGAAGAAAAGGCTTTGCCGTTTCTTTCGATTTGACTTTGCTGCATTTGCCTTTCCCAGAAGTTTGCTCTGGGACCTCATATGCATTTCTGGAAACAGTTAGGATTACTTTAGACATCAAAGAAGAAGGTCCAGAACTGAACTGATGAAGTGAAATCTCAGACTCTTACAGAATGGGGACGTACATTGTTAGCCTTGACATCTAGTGGAAGCAAATTCCATAATGTAATTATGTGCTTGGCAAAGAAACACTTCTTTTATTTTATTGGTCCCAAATATTCTGGAATTGTTTACGGTCCATTTTTTATTTTATGCTCCTTAATCATCTGCAAATAATCGAAAGCATTGTCTGGATACAGAGCTTTGGGGAAATTTTACTGTTCACATTCTCCCATAACAATGGGATCTATGTTCTGCTTGCATGTCTGCTGACGTGGTTCATGAACCTTAGGGGAATACATTTTTTGAAAGCATTTTAAGGTCTAAGAATATAATAGCCATCATATTGGTCATGTCTACTCCTGTGAAGTTCTCCATTTTTGGCCTTGGGAGCACATAAGGGTTTTGAGACTATCAAAAATGGAGCTCTTACCAAATGGCTATTCTAGAGGATATAATCAACTGCAAAGCACACTCTTAGCAGAATGGCTGATCTTCAAATAGGTGCTGGGCTTTACACTAGACTGGTCAGCAATAGTGCTGCAGGAGAGTCTGCAGCATATTTGTACTACCGTTATTAATGGCATTTCATTCAAGGAAAACCAATTTGGTGAAGCAAAGAGCAAGTTAGTGACGCAATGTCTCAAGAATGCCAATTTGAAATGCCACCATGTTTTCATGTTAACATAATCATTTCACAACTTTTTTTTTCCAGGTTGGGTAACTGGAGACAAGAAGCATCCACCAGAGGCTCTAGATTTTAATTGCTTGATAGAAGTTTTGAATAAAAATAATGATGCACTTCTGTGTGTTGCACTGTTTTCCGTTTAATCTTTTGAATGACTACCTTTTGAATTCTGTATTTTCCACTTTCTTCTTTTAGTTACTGCAAAATGGAATGATACTCACACATTCCTGCCTGAACTATCTACAGGTGATATAAAAATCAGAAGCACTTTAAATTTTACTTTTGAAGCTATCAAAATAACTGTTGTGGCAGGACAGCTTTTAATATAGGACCAATATATCACTGTTTCTGATAACCTTTGTGACTCTTTATAGTTCATGGAAATTATCCACATATGGCTGGATGATTCAGTGGTGATATACTGTATTGGTTTTTAAGAAGAGATTGGACACTTGAGCAGGTGATTGGAAGACCTCAAGATCACTTCCGACTCTCTTATTCTGTATTCTATTCTGTATAAATTAATGGTCCATATTTGATCTCTACATTTTCACCACATCTAAGAAATACAGTCCAGATTGGAATTGTGTAAAGAATACAACATTTGATTCCCAGTGACTGTAATCCCTGTAGGCCCGTGATGGTGAACCTATGGCACGCATGCCACAGGTGGCACGTGGAGCCATATCTGTGGGCACACAAGCCATTGCCCTATGTCAGCTCCAGCGTGCATGCACGTGCTGGCCAGCTGATTTTCGGCGGGCTCCACCCATGCCACTCCTCCCCTCCCAGGAACGCATGTGTGGGGGAGCGCAGGAGGTTGCACGTGCATTCGTGGCGGGCATGGGGGCATTGAACTATGGGTGTGGGCACACGCGCGCATGTGGTGGCGGGCGCCTGCACGCTTTCGGCATCCGAGGAAAAAAGGTTCGCCATCACTGATCTAGGCAGATCTAGCTTCCCCCACATACATTTTGTGAAATATTTTCTCCCATAAATGAGAATGATGTTCATCTTTGATGAGGGGGAGGAGGAGGGACTAATGTGCTGCATTTGGCAGCCACTGACAAGGAGAAAACCTTCTTCCATTCAAGGCATAGTTGTTCCTGGCAAACATCCAGGAGGGAGAGAAGCTGTGTGTCCTCTGAGTCATCATAACATTATGTAGAAACAACAAAAGCATTTAAATACATGTTTATTTTTCAAAATGTTTCATTTAGAGTAGACATCCAGATTGATCATAAAAGAGTAAGCTCATTTAGAAATGTCTGTAACTTATGCAGGTAAAATTAATCTGCATGCTTCATGGAAAAGTAGCCTTCTAATGAAGAATCATTAATAACAAGATGTTATTGATAGCTATTCTTTCTTTTGCAAATACCACGGAGCAGATACATTTAATTTGAATTCTTGCTTAACATCACATTTTATGGGCACATTTTATATCATAGACTTTGTTAGCTTTTAAAAGAGGCCAGTGATCATTTTTTCAATGAATTAAGTGAATAAGAAACCAAAAAGTAGGGTTTCACAATGGTCAGAACAGAATTTCAGAACAGGATATTAGATATGCCTCATGAAGTAACACAAACCACTTATTAAGATTGAAATGATACAACTCCATTATTTTCCTTTACGCCACTCCAACAACTTCATCCAACATTTTCAACGATGAGAAGAGATTTTATCATGACCTCAGGCCCTGGATGCTTTGGAGGTAATCATCACAGCAACATCAAACGCCTCAAGAATAGTGTCATTTCTATGATGCAAAATGCTTGACTGAGGTGAATTGCAGCTGCAGTTAAAAAGGAAAACCTCATCCTAAATTGTAATGCAGAATCAACCATGGTTAAACCCAGAACAGTGATGAATCCTGGTTGCCACAAAAAAAATGGAGGCAGAATTGGTCACTGGCCTAGTAATGCACTTTGATTTGCCCATCTCATGTATCAATATTAGAGCAAGTAGAGACATCAGGACATTGACAGCCCTATGAAACGATATCTTCTATTTCTTCTGTCAAAACACAAAATAGTAGCTATCAACATCAAACACTAAGTAGTGTTTTAATAAATGATGAACAAGAGTTGTAAGCAATTTATTTCACCTTATTATAAAACAGTACCGTAACTCCCATTTTATGATCTTGTAGTCCATGAGGACAATTAATATACAGAATGGTTGTACTGTATTGTTCTATTCAGCAACCACTTGTAAAAACAACAAGTTTAATTACAATTTAGTCATACTTAGAATACATCCATTGAAATCATTGGGAATTAAGTTACATGAAAATAATGTAAAAATATATTTGGTCCATTCACGATTTGGATTGTCAGTGCTTATGTACCTATTCACTTTTGAGAGATTCATTTCTTTTGTTAGAAAGCACTAAAATGTTGTATGTTGTTGTTTTTCTGTTCTAGGAATGTACACATTGCTTTCATACAATTTTCTTGGTATCAACCAGAAACCGCATCCCAAGAGCCCAAGGCAAAGTCAGAATCTTTGAATAACACCATTACCTGGTTTCTGACATTTGGAAATGAGTTTGTATCTGACATTGATTCTAAAATTTAGGATTCTAAGATCCTAAAAGAATGTAAGGAGCTATATAGCACAAACAGTACAATGAGATTTGATGTGGGAGAAATGTGGAAGAAATGGAGAAATGCCCAATAGTTATATGATGAACTAAATGGCTTTTAAAACTTCAGATATATTATGAACTAATTCATCTTCAGGAAGATGGTCCAGTCAGTTCACCTATACATTTCCTGAAATGGAATTAATATGATCAACTTGTCCAGGATTCTTCCCATTTCTCCAATATTTTAGGGTTCCTTAACTTCTTATCTATAGAAAATATGTTTATTGTACAATGTATTTCATTTTTTGTAATTTGTTTTAAAATTTATAGATTTGGGACATATTCATCATGAATACAGAATGCAATAATAATAACCCTAGCCTACACAAAAAAGTATCATAGCATAGAATGGATAAAAGGGGGAAAAATCAATATCCATGCAGCGGAGTGTTTGGTTAAATAAACACTGCACTCAACAAACACTATAGGGTAAAATACGGGAAGACCCTAATAAGCCTCCACAAATTGTGCTTTTGTGCAATCCCGCAATCCTCAATTTAACCTATCCATTTTTTGACAAAATTAAACTGAAGATAATGTTCCATAAGTTGATTGTCTCACTCTGACTAAGGGGATAACACGGATTTTACTCTAGCAAATTTGAAAGACCAGGAAGCTGAAAACAGAGGCCAAAAGTGCCTCTGTTAGCCATTAACAGTGGAAAATGAAACAGTGGCCTCTCCTGGCTGTCTTACCATCTTCAGTGATCCATCCAAATGATTAAGAAGAAATCAGATGTGATGATTAATTGGTTGCATCAAATCAGCTAAAGCTGCATTTTTGAGGCTGGATTTTCATGATTGCACTTGAAAAGTGAACATATACATAGTGTTTCCCTGATCTTCACTTCAAGCTTAAAGGAACCATTGCAAACTTTCTATTCACAAAAGAAAAGTAATTTTCTCTCTCTCCCTTTGTTATATATAACATCTGCAATAATTTATCAACAATAACATTTTTCTTGATCAACTGATGCTTCCACAATTACATTATAAAGCTTTCTCAATTAATAAGGCAGACACAGAATACCAGTTCTGATTTCAGCTTAGAGGTACTGCTTTGGTTGGTCCCTGGAAATAAAACCATTTTAATAAGTGGAACTAATTTCTATAGATGTCTTCATTCACACGTTCACAGACCATGGTTTGAAAGTTCCTGGTTCAGCAGGTGGACACTAAAAAGAAAAAAAATGGGATGAGAACAAATTATAGATGTTTCAATTTTTTGCATTTTCAGGCAGGGCTGAAAATGGGTTCTGCTTGAAGTCCTGAATCAATAATACTGGACTTCGTGGGTCAAGAGTCATTTTTAAGGATGATGAAAGATTTTAATTTTGTTTTCTCTTAATAATTTCTGCAGCTATATTGAATTCAATTCACCAGTCGTGAAACTTTTTTAAAAAAAGTTGGACTAACAATTGCATGAATTTAGGAATACATTTCTCCAAACATATGCAGCTTTGTCTGCAATTGTACCCAATGTTTAAAGTTTTGCAAATAATTTTGGTAATAAAATATATCATGGTGCATTATATTTATTATATATTTGCATTTTGATGGACTTTTACTTAATGTACTTGACTGCATTGACAAACTTCTGAAAGACTCTTATTTTAGAAAAAGTGTGCTTTTGTGTACCAGCTAAAAGACTAAGGTTCAAGTCAGAAATCCTTGTTCAAATCTTGCTTCTCCCATGGACTCGCAAGGAGATCTACTTTGCTATGAAGATTTCAAGATTATACATTTTGAATCCTTGAAAAGCACCATAAAATTGTTAAATGTTGTGATTAGCAAGTGTTCAGGAAAGCCTTTACCAATTGAAAGCTGGGTCCTGGTTCATGTTGATCTAATGCTTAATGAATTATACTTGCAGAAGAGAATAGGAGATAAATTAACTTACCAATTTGGTGAAGGAATCAGCACAAGCATTGCGTATTCTTTCTGGAGTAGCTGGACTATCTAATCTGAATATTCCTTTCAATTTAGATTCTTCCCTCGCAGAGACAATTGCATCTTTGATAGCATAAAATACGGAGGCTGCTAAGAACAACGGAGGCTCACCCACAGCCTATGGAGATGAAAGGGCAAAAGGCCATGCAATCTTCCATCAAAAACTTATTCTCAGCATATAATAAGATATACATATCACATACAATGTTCTGATTCACAATTTCACTGGACCACATACTGTGGAATTACTAGGTTCAGTGATAGAAAAATGTATCTTTTGTCCATAATTTGTATGTTGTATTATGCTCTCTTATATGACCTCATCAGCTAACTTGTGGATATATCGTTTGTTTGATAGGCAACTAATGAGGACAATCTAGTAAGAGTGTGGATTTGGAGAAGACAATTGGTCCCTGACCATATCGAAGGAGTTTTTTGATAGGATTCAAGACAGCACTTCCTTCTTTTGATTCTTTTCCTTTCATCCAGGCTTTAGTGCTGAACATTAGTCCTGTTCAAGTTTTTGTTCTCCTCATAAGAAGAATCGTATGAGAATAAATATGGGGTCATGCTCATGAATTCATTCCCCTCCCAAGACAATTCTATAGTCTGAATCTAATGTCTTCTATCCACATGTTATACTGTATATATTGGGAGGTACGTGTCTGTAGAAGAAAGCCTGCTTTACTCATACAGACTCCAATTCCAATTATTCATGGAGCTACATTTCCTGGGAACGTATACTACTACAGCAAATTCTCTGCTTTCAAGGTTTTTTCCCAACATGTAATGAATCATCACAATATTGAATAACTCCAATATAAGGGAAGCAACAATGAGTCCACTTTCACTTTTACAAGCTTCCCAATTGTGTAGGATGAAGACAAATATATTTGCTTGTTAGGGAATAAATCTGAGTACCTCCAGGACCAATAAGCAGTGACATTATTTATCTTGTATAATGTTTAATTAGACAAATTAGGTTTGTCAAACACATTAGGCTAAGCTCAAATGGAATTGTATGTGATTCAGCATGTTGTGTGAACCTGATCATCGTATTGAGCCATAGTATTGTTTAGCTGCTGTTTACAGTATTGTGTTAAGCTGCATTTAGGATTTAAAGTGGTCTGTGCATTCGGCCAAAGAGTACTTAATTAGTGAAGAAACATTTACAATATAATAAACTTTCTATAGCCAGTAACCCAAGTAAACAAAATGAGCAATTCCAGATCATCCTACAGTAAGGTCATTAAAATGTTTTAAGGTAAGGCAGGATAATATGGAAGAGATAAATAGAGTTGTTAAAACATAATATTTATATTCCTCAGTGCAGTAGTATGAAAATCATTATGCTCTGATGCTCCAGCTAATAAGCTCTGACTTAGCCTGGCCTGTCCTATAAATATTACACTGTTTTAGAATGGTGGATAGAAAGAAAAAAATAAGTGGGGGGTCATAAAAGGAAAGGAAGGAAGAAAGATATTCTTCAATAGAACATAGAATTAATCCAGTGGTATTCATCGCTGTAAAGTATATTTGATTGTATTCTGATTACTTACTGAAGCAATCAAAGCAATACCCCATGTTGCTAATTGTTATGAAATATCTGGAGTACAGGAGATATGAGAACAGTGTTCTGCCTTGCATGTATGCTTAATAAGTTAATATGTTAATTAACAAATGGAGAAATGTATTTCCCAATGAGATATTTACCTTAGATGAATAAATGGCTTTGCTGTTTGGACAATCCCGGAGAAGAGAAACATGGAACTCTGACGGAATGTCACCAAATGCAGGGATCTTGTACATTCCAGGCCCTCGTGTATACAAGTTGCCTTCGGGGGAATAGCGTAGCTCCTCCATAGTAAACAGCCCAATTCCTTGGACAAATGCTCCTTCAATCTGAAAAAAAAAATCAAGTCCAAATTTGTTCTTCTCCTTTCTCTTCCCCATCTCTTTGGTAACAATTGAAAGATAAAATGGGAAGATTTAAAAACCAAATATTGCACAGGTTTCTGCAGACATGCTTAGGTCAGCTTCCTAAATGCTTAATTATGACTGCAATCCTATTCCCGTGATCTTGGGAATAGGCCCCACTGGGTTCATTAAAACTGTGTGTAAACCTTAGTATCAAACTAAGAAAACTGCTCAGTCCGAAGACTTCAGAGCCAAACTGCAATTATTTAGCGATTAAGAAAAACATTGTTTGCAGACATTTATAGCAATAGCACTTTGACTTATATACCGCTTCATAGTGCTTTACAGCCCTCTCTAAGCGGTTTACAGAGTTCAGCATACTGCCCCCAACAATCTGGGTCCTCATTTTACCGACCTCAGAAGGATGGAAGGCTGAGTCAACCTTGAGCCGGTGAGATTTGAACAGCTGAACTGCTGAACTGCAGTGCTGCACTTTAACCACTGCATCACCTTTATATAAATTGCATTACATGATCATTGCTTAAATGAGTGGCAAAGCAACTAATACAATTATAACGAATATATTGCTTTACCATCTGTTGTAAGCAATGGTTTAAAGTGTATGCTTGCTAATGCATTTGGGCATTATACTGAATTGCATTAGCAGTAAATGCCAAACTCCAATGGTCCTCCTCTCAGGTATGGCCACAAAAGGCAGACCCAATTGGTCTTGTTCAGATGCTGAAGTGCTTTTTCCATAAGCTATTCAGATAACCCTCTTCCCCTCCTCTCCCTGTCCTTTATTATGGTAATATTGGCCTTCGTCCTGGTATCTACATGCTCCAAGGAAGTCTTTTTGCTGGAAGCTTTTGCACATGCAGAGTAAATGTTTGCAAGGTTTTGATTCAAACACATTTTGTCTTACATGCATATACATTTCTCCTGCAGCAAACTTGTGAATATTACAAGGAAACTTATTATTTGAGTAATGTTAGCAAAAAAAAAGATGATTTATCAGATGACATGCATGGTGAATGATTCAATTCAAGTGACATCTGAATGGGGCTTGTTTCCAAACTTCAGAACGTAGCTATTCTGAGTAATTGTAGTTATTTAGAAAACTAAGTCAGCTTCATAAATTTCGAAGGTGGCTTGTTTCCCAAAACCATAGATAATATGCATCAAAACCTGTGATCTCTTGTAGAGACAGGTGAAGTTCATGAGGATCCAGAGGCCCACGCTAAGACCTTGCTAATATTAGACCCCAAAATGGTTCATGTCATATTGTAGATGAAAAAAGCAATGTTAATGTGTAGTTAAGAACATGAAACATAAATGTAAAAGTCCTTGTGAACAATGCTTATCTACAAGAAAAACATTTGCAGATGAGGTTCGGACTGCACCTAATATAATAAACGTAATAAAGTTAATTGTTAACCAGTACCAGTTTTAATATTACCACATATTGAAGCTCAAGTGTGTGTATATATTCAAATAGATTATGTCTAAATCAGTGGTCCCCAACCTTTCTGTCTTGGCGAGCCAGCAAGGGGGGTGAGAGAGGATGGTTCCATGTGAGCAGCAGGTGCACACACCTGCCACTCTTAAGCAAATGGAGCTTTACGCGTGAGTGAGAGGACCTACCAGTCATGAAAGTTGAGGTGTGAGTGGGTGGGTGTGGGTGGGTGTGCGCGCGTGTGTGCATGCTCGCACCTCCCACTTTCACAGCCCCATTCCGAATAGGCCGCAGTCCAGTAGTGGGCCACAGCCTGTGGGTTGAGGACCCCTGGTCTAAATAATGGGTTTCCGGCATGATATTCGGTTGGTAGTACAGAAAGCCTCATAGTTGGCTACATATCTGAATTTTGTAATTTAGGTGAATTGCAACACAGGTTAAAACAGAAAGTTCAGTTTCTCCAAAACATGTAAGCATTTTCTGAAATGAATCTACACTGTAGTGAACAAACCATTTTCTTTTTTCCAGATGGCATAAAGATATGCATCATGCGCAAAACACTTCAAGGCTAACACAAACTGATAATAAATTAGCAATTACCAGTTTCCTGTGTCAAAAGAGTTCATAGTACTGCTGCCTTTTGCTGATTATTAACCAATTTAATCTGTCTGTTTGTATACACATTTATTTCAGCTTCACAGAGTACAGACAACTTGCACTGCTTACCTGCCCTATATCTATAGCTGGATTCAGGCTGGTGCCAACATCCATCACAATATCAGTGCGAAGATTCTAAACATTGAAACAAGTAAAGGCTGAGTAAACACAAGGCTAACCACATACTATTAGCTAAATATGCATATCATTTGACTTGATGTTTTTTATTCGTTAGTTTCATGGAAGAGCAAAGTTTTCATCTGAGCTGGAACTAACCAGGTCAAAATTCAGCCTAGATATTGGCAAGATAACTCTCAGTGTGACTTTAAGATCCTAATCTCAATGCAATGTAATGCAACACAATACTTGATGATTTAAGAAGTTATCCTGATTATAGAATTCATTGCTTAAAGATGCAGCCCTTTGGAGTTAAATGTCAGGATGACCTTCATATTTGTGGAAATCCATCATCACTACAAAATTAATGATTAAAACAAAATTAAAGAAATAGGTTATAAAAGTTCCACTGCAAATTTGGAAATGTTTTTACAAATTTCATACCCAGATGAAGCCACCAAAAGCAAAATACACCAAGTGATTTAAAGAAACAACAACTATATAACTCTAGTAAAAAAAAATAAGCACAGAGCAAAAGATTTACTAAAGTTAACACAATCTAAAGACAAAAATAACTTATCCATCAAATTCATTCCTAATTATTGTAGAATGTCCCTCCATACATCAAAATGAAGAAGTGCTTTTAACTGTTTAGTAAGTCTGCTTACCTTATGGTCACCAGTCAGACAATCTATCTCAACCTCAGAACAAGAAACACCATAGGAGAAGTAATGGAAAGGCTTTCCTGCATTTTTTGAGAAGTCATACCCAACATTAGGAATTCTTAACAGAAAGGGAACAAATGGAGGAAAATATAAAATCATCAGAGAGATTATAAGGTACAAAAGGCAATGCATAAATCAATGTATTGAAGTGGTCAAAGCAAGGTTGGTTTGCAAGAATAAAGAGAGATGGAGAAATATAGCGTACAATCTAAACTAGATTTTCTTTTATTTTGTTCATGATAGCTTTGATCTCTTTGGATTACAATTTCTTATTTTTTTGCACATTGTTGCTTATCCCAAAATGAAAGCGTATGAAGGATGTGTTTGTATGCATGTACAGATTTTATTGTCACTGCAGGAAAATCACAAATTGTGATTTAGTCCAATATTGTTAGGTCAGAATATCTGAAAGTTACTAGAGTAAAGCAATACAGGGGACTCTGAAGATCCAACCATGATTCTTATTAATCAATATTATCAAGGGGACTGAAAGCAAGACGTTTGCACTTCCAACCTGGTCCCCAAAATCTGGAGGTCACATTGAGGGCCAGCATAGAAGAATTATTTCAGTTATTCCATGAAATAAGCTGCATTCATTCCATTTCTTTATTACAGCATTCTTCCTCCTCTCCCTCTGGTACTCAGCCACAAAAACATTTACCTGTTCTCTCTAATTCTTATGTATTATTTAGAGCATGCAAATATCTTGACTCAAGTCAAGACTGCAGTCTGGGATTTCAAGTATAAGTGGAGTTATTATATTAGTAGAATGTGGATAAGAGACAGCTCTGTCTGATCTTCTTTATTATAAGCCCATTTTATGCAATTAGCTTATACCTAAATCCCCAACAGCAGACAGAATACCCAAATGCCAAACCTTATGACATTCTGCAGATCTTCTCTCTGATAGTTTCACTCACCTATAAAATCCTGTAGCTGATAAACTCACACAATCATAATAGGCTGCTAATACCTAGTGAAAAAAGCATATAAAATTGTGTTAAGCTTTTCTCAAACTGGAATAACTGTAATATCCTGGGGGGAGAATGGATGTGTTTCATTGAGTAGTACAAGTATTCATAAGGAAAACGTTATGAACAACACCTTAAAAGAAAAAAAACAAACTTCTTCTAGTACTAGTACTAGAACTAGTAAGTTCAACTTTAAAAACGTAATAGACCTTTGCCCAAGATCAACATAGAGCAAAGAGTGCTCTATGTGAGAGTGAATCTGATATTCTGAGGGTTGTACACAATTACCCTCCAATTATTGCTCATCTCCAATTCCAAATAGCTGCAGTGAATGTGGGAAAATTCTGGGAACTGTAATTCAACAGCATCTGAAGGACTACAAGTCTGCATGTTCAACATTTCTCTTTACCTAGAAGGGTGTCCCACAGAACTAAATGGAATTCCCTTCTGAATAGAAATGTACAGGAGTGCATTGCTAAATGTTAAAATGGCTTCTAATTATGCTTTTATAGTTGCCAACTCAAAACCGAGGGCAGCTGTCAGGGTTCCAAATAGCATCCAGAACTAAATCAGAGTCTGAGGCAAAGGATTCCTCAAAGTTCCAATTTATTAACAGAGCCATGTTGGCACGTCTGGGAGAAACCCGAATCTAAAGCTACGAGGGTTTCTCAGCCCAGTTTAAAGTTCATTCTCTTGTTCCCACACCCACAAGTTCGTCATGTTGACCAGTTGACTTTTGCCAATGTGTCCGTTACTCCCATCAGCTTCCGGCCAGGTGCCGAACAAAGGATGACCTCGAAAGTCTAACAGGAATTTGTTATGGCTACATGTCTACATTGCAACCCCTCCCAAATTCCCACAGCAAGAATACATTCTAAGCATCAAGTGTGGCAGGCCAAATTCTCTAATAAAATCTGGCTTTGGCCTGACAGGGCAGCCTTATTCTGCATTGATATTTTTACATGCTTTTAGACCAAATAGATGGCAACATCAGACTAACCAAGGCTGATATAGAAATCTAAGTTGCATTGGCTTTTATAAACAAATGGATGGGGGACCATTTGTAAAGTCCAGAGCTATAGGCTAGGCTGGGGGGGGGGATTTATTTATTTATTTTTAAATTTTGTTTGCCACCCATATCACTGCAATTGAAAGGTGGCGGGGGAAACTGTTTCCATGTCACATCAAGAAATCTGCATGGATGTATCCCCAGGAATCAAGCTTGATTAGAAGGCAACCTTACCATCCTGTAACAGATAAAAATACAGAACAAGACAGTTTTATCACCACCACTCCTTGAATAGGGCACATCCTGTATAGACCACAATGACATGAATTGTCAGCATTAGAGCTAGAAAATTGTAGTAGTTGCCTCCCACAAAACTCCATTTATCTAGGAGAAGCCCCAGATTGGGGAAGGCTGCCATATAACATTAATACAGAATCAAGGTGAGATATGATAACAATACAAGGCTATATGTAGCAATTAAGAGAAAGCTGCTCAGAATGAATGAATAGTATATAGTAGCACATAGTATACAGGTAGCACATTTATATTATTTAAACTTCAACTTGCACTAAATAAAAACATACCCAGTCTTTCCATGACCCTTTTGGGTTAGCACATCTGAATGGCTCCAATCGTTCTAAGATGGTCTGGCAAGCATTCTAAAAAATAATCCGAATCAAAGAAAAATTTGTTACAAACATAATCTCTATTGTGTCTGAAGATTGCAATTATGTCTACATGTTTTATTTGTCTGAAACTGACCTCAAAGGAATAATAATGTACGAATCGTAATTATCTATTTTATATTTAAAATTGCCATGTCAGGCACTTTTAAAGCAGCAACTGCACCAGTGGTGGGTTCCTACAGGTGCGGTCCACTCTATAGCACCGGTAGCAGCCCGCTGGTGACGTCACAGTACCGGTGCGGTCGGTTGCCGGTGCCTGGGCACCGCCATTTTTTTTAAAAAAAAAATTTAAATTAAAAAAAAATTTCTGCGCATGCCCAGAAGCCGAGCTTCCGGCACTGTGTATGCGTTGCCTTCCTACCCCACAGTGAGTCCAAGCATGGGAGGATGGCTGAGGGAGCGCGTGAGACGCTGAAAGTACGGGCGGCAGGAGCTATCTCCATTCCCCTCCCTTCAGCAGTCCGAGAAGCCACGAACGCGCGTTGATGATCCTAGGCATTTTCGCACGTTCGAGGCTTCTGGAGCTGCTGAGGGGAGGGGGAATGGGCGGCAGGACCTATCTCAGTTCCCCTCCCTTCAGCAGTCTGAGAAGCCACGCCCACCCGGTCACATGGCCGGCAAGCCACACCCACAAAATAAGCCACGCCCACAGAGTGGTAGTAAAAAAATTAGGAACCTGCCCCTGAACTGCACTTAAAACAAAATCAGAATGTCCACTTTTACAGTGCAATCTAAATAAATTGTGTTTTGAACTCCCAAGCCAGACAGACTTGTGCTAACAGCAATGATTGTGTAAGTCAACTTTTCTAACTTTTGTGGGACTGTACGTCAAAGATACGATCTCAGAATTGCAGACTTTGGCCATAGAAGCTAAAAAGTAGCATTTGATCCAATACATCTAGACTTCTAGAGGATAACAGGTTGTGGAAAGATACCACAGAGATACCTAAGAGTCATCTATTATTGTATCTTTGTTTATCTCAAATTAAACATCAGTTGAAGCTTAACGACCAGATATTATCATTCCAAATGTTGCTATTTTGATCAGCAGTAGAATTCCAGGGTCTAAGACAAAGGATTTTCTCACCAACATATAGATAATGGCACTCCATCACTTATTTAACAATTTTCTTTTACATTAAACTTGTATTAATAACACCTTTCGTGGGTGGGGGGAATGCAGCCAAGTCATTTGGAATGATGGCCTGCTACAAACTGATAGCTACAAAATTGTGTATAAGTAATATTCCTTACAAAAACAGCCATCCCATTGATATCAGCACTGACAGAAGCAGCTGTTGGTGATGTATTTGGCACCGTGTTGGTGCTTGTCTCACTTATATGGATCTTAGAGGTAGGGATTCCCAGAGTCTTGCTGGCAACCTACAAAGAGAACATTGGATTCATTCTTAAATGTTAGATTGGCCGCAACCCAAAGAAACAGAACTTTATAAAAAGTTTCTTTCTTTTCTTAAAAAAAAAAGCAAGTCATTCTGGCTCCCATCAGATATCAAATATAAATTATAACACCGCAAGGGAAATAAAGGGGGGGGGTCCAGATTTTAATAGAGTATTTACATGTCAAGATATTTGCAGGATTTCAGAAGCTGTTATTATAAATAGATGTAGCTGAACAAATGAGGTATATATTAAAACAGCACAGGGCTTTTATATACATATTCCTAATTTACCTGAATCATCTTGGTGTGCAGACCTTGACCCATCTCAGTCCCACCATGTGTGAGCAACACTGAACCATCCGTGTAAACATGTACCAATGCACCAGCCTATCACCAAAATTAGAGAAATGAACTGTTAAGATCTATTATAAGAAATACTATTGTCTCTAGGACACATTTTTAACTATAGTCTTCGGTCTTTCATATGCTTTTCATGGAATCAATCTAACTGATACCAAATTACTAATATTAGAAGCTCCATGAAATTTAATCATATGTAGCACATCCAATATTCAACTCTAGCTTCATCCAGGCTATATAAACATGCGTAGAAGAAGCATAGATACATAAAGGTATAGAACCATATTTTACTTATAGAGCATCAGGGCTGAAACCTATGTGAAATTTAATCTATAGATCAAGGCTTCCTCGTTGCACTCATGAATAACCAGGCACCTCATTATTGAACTCTGACCACAATGTATAGCGAGAGGGGACTATATAAATATAGGTCCCCCTTTTTTCAGAATGTATTAATGCAGCCGTGTAACTGACAGAAGTTGTTTCATATTCAACTGAAGCTAAAGAAAATAGTTTTTACATAAATCAACATGCTAATAGTTTATGAATTATGAGAAGGCAAAGGGAGCCGGTCCCTTTAGCTAGTACAGTAGATACAGCAGCAGAAGGTTGGGCAGGGAACTGTTGTGGCCCGTCCGCCACTTGTGCAGCCTGGGCCTTTGGAACCTTCAGTGCCTCTTGGCAGTGATGAGAAAGGAGGGGCTACTACTCCTTTCCTGAATGCAAGAGCATGCAGGGCTGCCAAGAGGCAGAAAGGTCTACTCCAGAGGAGGTCTACTCAGGAGTAAGACTTGTGGCTAATTGACCACTCCCCTAGTCTATTTAAGAAGGGTCGATGCAGCTGGGAAGCTGCAGAGAACAACTTTGGAAAAACCTGTCTGATCCTAGTTTGCTTTGTGATACCTGGCTTGTGTTTATCTGTTGGCGTCTTGTTATCAGAGACTGAACTCTAGGAACTTTGCCAACGCTAAAAAGCTCCGTAAGATACCTGGACTTAATTGGCTTGTCATTGTTTGAGATTTCTTTGAACTAATACCAACTACTAATGAAGTTAATTAGTAGCTGGTTGTTTGCCAAGAAATACTGTTTGTAACTTGGTGTGTGCATTCTTTACTGATAAAGGATTTATTAGTAAAAGTCTTGCTTTAACCTGCTTGTGTGGTTGTGTGCTTCCTGGGGACAGAACAGGAACAGCAGCGAGGTCTTGACAGGCAGAAGTGTGAATATCATGCCTCTAGTCTGCTGCTGTCAGGTATGATGGAGCATGCTATCCTTACATTAGTGCTGATGTAGTGCCATCTGGGGCAGGTAGCAGTATCTTTTGCTTCAACCAGAAAACTAAACGTTTTGGTCCAGCACTTTGGAAAATGAGATCATAAAGATAGTTGCTGCCCTCCGCTGACATCCAGTCATTTTGAAGTTCAGATACAATCTGTCCTAATATAACTGTATAAGTTTGGTGCAATCTCTATTTTTAAAAAAAAAAAAACTATTTCCAAAGTTTGCAAACACATGAAGCATGGGAATTCTATTTTTATGTGAAGAAGGCCACCAGCGGCCGATAGGCTGTCTGAGTAAAAAATATAGGATGCTTGCCAACCTGATTCAGAAAAGGAACGGTGAAGCTGATTCCAAACTTGGTAGGAACAATGGCTATGCCCCTCTTTTTCCAGCGATTCTGCCTGGGAAAACAGAAGAGTATCAAATTGGCATGCCTTCCCAAATGCATTCTTCATAAGCAAGGCATTATTTTCCAAGGTTGTGTGCAAAACAAATCTAGCATCCAGTCAGTAATTTTTTTAAATAAGAAACATGATTACTGATGGCAGCCTTGTAGTACTGAATATAATGTTCAAAAGGATTCATCTAAAGTTTAAACCTGATAGTATACAAATCTAAATATATACATGTATACCACATTTATACCACAGGGTGTTTTTTCCCCCTTTTTTTCCTTTGCATTTGATCTTGTTTTATTTTTCTTTTTATCTTTGAAGTTTTGAAAGCTTTTGTCAGCATTTCATCGGGAACTGGACTAATAAACCAATGCAGCATATCTCATTTGATCTATGATATTTTATTTTAAGCCCACAGTAGGTGTGATTCACTAATGATCAAACTCATAAAAAGCTAGCTGCTTGAGGGAGAGAATAATTTGTACTGTATTTAGTCCCAAATACAAGACAAAATTCAAGGAGATCTAGTACTAGTAATACAAGAAATTTTCTACAGTAGTTGTACATTGCTTTCTTAATGCCAGTTTGCTAGCCTTCTGCATCCTCCCTCTCCAGTCTCCGGCTACTGGTCATAAGAATCCATATGAATCCAGCTTTATCCTTCAAACAATAAAAATGATTGAAAAAGCTGCTTTCTCTATGAATCACATTAATAGCTACTCCAGTCTGTTTATAGCAGTTAATGAAAGGGGTGTCCTTGTGGTATGATATACCAAGATTTTTTTTCCTGAATGGCTCAATCCAATGCAATGCGATAATGCAGTATATTGTGCTCCTCCACATTTTTGTTCTAAATGTATTTTTATCTTTTTCTAATGTCATATTTTTTTGTCGTGTGTGTGTGTGTGTGTGTGTGTGTGTGTGAATAAAATCTGGAAAAAAATACCTTAACGTGCTGTGAAATGGGTATTTATGCTTATCTAGTTATATACATGCATGCATAATACATAGAAATAGCCCGAATTGCCTTATTAATTAGCCTTACAGTGATTGTGGCATTGTTTCAGGAACAATGCAGTAATGTAAAACATACAGCACTGAAATTACAAGGCCAAATCCATTCATTTCAACTAGCGGAGAATTTATTTCAGACAACTGGGTATAATGTTGCTACATGGCAACCTTCAGAATGAAAATAATCCATATGAGATCATTCCAACTTTCAGTAAAATCAGAAATTGTCTGTAAAAAATAAGATACTCACTGGTTGAACCTCTCAATGTTTGTTCTTCTGGAATGATACTTTGATTTTGCAAGGCACTCTTCCCAACATCTTTTCAAGGTGAACCCCTCAAGCTTTTGATCGAAATGAGTTAGATCTCCTTCATTATACAGATTGATTTTTCGTACCTTTTCAGAACAAAAGAGAAACGGACAGACTTCAGCTCTGAAATAACTGGGATATTTTAAACAAACAAGCAGAGCTTTAGCAACTTATTGAACTCCAATCCGAACTAATCCGTAGCAAAACACGTTCATCACCCCATCAATATTCAGTAGAATAAAGGAATGGGACAAAATTGTCATAATGCCTAATAAGATTTTTATATCCAGCTAATGAGACAATCCAATTATCAGCATCATTGATGAAATCAGGTTCAGTGGAACTACGTGAAGAATGTATGCATTAAAAGGCAGATGAAAATAATGCTAACCAAGTTATAACAGGCAGGAGATAAGGAGATGGTGTCCACAGAATGCCTGAGATCTAGTCTCAGTGTCACGGTGTGAATATTGTCAGTTGTATGTCTATGCAGGGTGATGCACTCCTATTCTAATATTATGGTATATTCCAATACAAGCAGAACACGTGATATGATCTTGTACACATGTCCACATTCCTGATCCACCATTAATCACTTTTGATTTGGCTCTTGACCGGAATGGTCGCTTTTTCTTAGCAGAGATGTAATTATTCAGGATTTATTGTTTTTGTACCGAAATAAATATTTCTATTAGACTTTTAATCTCGGCTTTATTTCTAACAGTCTGAATTCCAAGTAAAGATCCAAATCGCCTCTATGAGATTTATTCTCATCTCTCAACACTCAGTTTGGAAAAAAGTTTGGAATTCAAAAAGAGGAGCATCAAGGAGAGAAGTGCCACCAACCTTTCACCAGACTGGCAGTTTCCAAAAAGGAATGCTGGTGATACAGACAAGGAGGAAAGGATATCCAATTTGCTCCTTTTCCTTCAGGCCAAAAGGATGTACCAACTCCAAGAAAGAAATTACGGGGCACTGCTTTCACATAAAAGGGAACTGTGAAAGTTCTGATAATTGCAAGTGATTAGGAGAGTATTATAACTTGCTTTCTGCAAAATTATATCTCGGTGAGCACATACCACTTCTGCTGGCAGCCCACACTTCAAGGCTATGTCACTTATCCAGCACTCAGCAACCATCATTCCCTGGGGACCCCCAAATCCACGGAAGGCTGTGTTGGAGGACAGGTTTGTTTTACAGACTACACCGATACCTCTGATATTTGGGATGTTGTAGGAATTGTCCAAGTGAAGCACAGCTCTGTCCATAACCTTGGGGAATCAATTTAAACAAATAAATAAATTACTTGAGGGGTGGGTTTGTTTGTTTGTTTGTTTTGCTTGTTGTTATTCCTGCATCAACAGTTACAAACTGAATATTTTCTGCATACTATACATAAAATGGCAGAAAATGTATGGTATTATGCATGCAAAGAAGAGCTTCAAAGTTAAATCAAACCTATCATTTCATCATAACTTTATTGGTGAGCCTTTATTAATCTCAAGCACTTTTTGAATCTCAAGCTCTTTTTGAGGTTTGCATCACAAGCAGCCTAGCCCATAGATTCCCAAAATCTATGTGGATTCTTGATATCACTGACTGCTGGAAGCCTAACACACCTGAATAATATTCAGCTTTTCTTGATATGTTGCATCAGACCCAATTTAGGGATCAAGTCTTCTCAACATCTGACTTTCCCATTAGTATCATTTTGCCCTTGTCTGCATTATATAGTTATCATTGTTGCTGTTCTAACTATCCTTGCTATTTCCCTATTCTACAGGAAAACTAGAATTCCATCGAATTCAAAAACCTTGTTTATTCCTACAACCCCTTGGCTGGTTCAAATGAATTAGAGTACACAGTGATTTCCACTTACCCCATGAGAAAGATCAATAGAATTTCCTCCATTGCTGTAATATGACACATCTAGGCTGGTAATCCTTCCATTTTTCTTAAAGCCAACCTGGGAAAAGCAGAAAATAACTATTTTGTAGAATTCAATTATTCCAGTTACAGATATTCTGATATTCCTTTAACTTAGCCATTTGGTTTTGAAAGAGAGGTCTTCATGGAAGCTACTATTAGAGGATTATTTTTACACAAAAAAGAACATTTTTATAGCTAACCGTCTAATGATTAAGGCACAAGGCTAGAGATTCGGATACCACGAGTTCTAGTCCTGCCTTAGGTGTGAAAGCCAGCTATATGACTTTGGGCCAGTCACTCTCTCTCAGCCTCACAGAGTTATTGTGTAGGAAAAATGGTAGGAGCATACTAGGTATGAATTTTTCTATAAAAATAAAAAGGGGGATTTAAAAAATCAATCAATAAAATAAATAAATATATTTAGAATGAGATATATATTTGTCCTTCTTATATTATATTACTTGCTTCAGAATGTGGACTGAACAGTGCACAGTTTCACTCATCACAAGTGTTTCACTCATCACAAGTGTAATCTTTTTAATACTCATATTAATTTTTATTTACCTTATACTGTGCCCAAAATGGATGTCTTCCACCAGAAATCAACATATCTTCATCTCGATCAAGCATGCATCGTACTGGGCAACCAGTCCTGTAGAATTAGGCTGAGAGTGAACCTACTGCAAAGGTGTCACAGTAACAATTTATATAAGAAAATAATACAGGAGGCTCTTTTCTAAGTGGTTTCATTTGTGAATAAACCTTTTCTAGTCTGACATTCCTTCAGCCCAGGGGTGGGTTCTAACTTACCTCGCTGCTGGTCCGCTTCCTCCCGCACCACGTGGGTTGAAAACCCACGTGCTCAGAAGCAAAAAACAAGATGGCAGCACCTACGGCGGCACTGAGAGCCAGTTCAGGGGCGTGGCCAGCTGGCTATCGCTGCCGGTTCGGTGAGCGGGGGGAAATTCCCACTACCGGTTCTATATAACCGGTCCGAACCAGCAGGAACCCACCTCTGCCTCAGCCATAGAGTACACATACATCTCCCCAAAGCTACTACAAGTCCCACCCATATTTTCTAAAAACAAGTTAAGTAAAAAAAAAACCAGAGAAAGAGAGAGAGTTCTAAAGATGTATGAAATCATCATACAGTATAATTGAAAAGACCAGGTAGGGGAGAAAAATAAAGCCTTTGCCAGGGCTGGTATTGAAAATGATGTTCTTTTGGTATTTAAAAGGATTTTCTTTTAGATTTATGAATCTAATTCTAAAAGGCACCGAACAGTATAATTTAATATAAATCTACAAATTGGCAATGAAAGTAAGTCTCTCCAGCCGTTTCCAAATTATAGTAGAATTTTGCATTTCTATGTGACAAACAGAGGAGCAATAACCTTGGAAAAGGACATGTAGTGGTTCTGGGCCACAAACAAATCTATTTTCTTGATTCTCCATATGAAACAGAAACTTTAACTTCACATTACTACCTGAAGTAACCATACTGAGGGACCATTCATTAGAACTTACTTAGCAGCAGCTACTGCAACAACGGTAGACAAGATAATGCTTCTGGATTCTTTCCCTCCAAATCCTCCTCCCATTCTCTTCACGCGAACCAGAATTCGATTAGCGGGAACTCCTAAAGCGTTAGCAACAAACTCCTAAAATAATAATTTATAATAATTCAACCATGTATTCGGCTATATTGAAATAGTTCTTTCTGTAAAGCGAAAGAGAGAAACTAAGCTAAATAACTCCATTCCCGGCATAGAAGTAGCCTACACATATTCACAAGCAGAGAGAATTATTGAACTCAATGAGATTTCTTATCAATAAGCATGCATAGATTTATGTTTTCTGAGGTCAGCTTTTCAGTTTCTTTATGGGAGAGTGTGAATTCCTGTATGCAGATCTTAGAAGATAGTTTGCGTATGAGAAAGTACTTTATATGCATAGATGCAGATATATGCAAATACATATACAAGGTGGTCACATTCTGATTATAAAGTATCCAGGATTGGTTTCAGTGGCAGCAGTCAATCTTTGTTGATAAAATAAAAATGTGAAGGACTATTCAAGATTTTTGTTTGCGTTTAGAATCTTTTTTCTGCATAATCTTTTTTTTGGGAATGTATTAAATCAGATTCATTTTCCTTTCAGGTAAAGACAAAATTGACTTCTTGTTACAGTAATTTACTAATTTACCGTATAATTCCATATGTAAATTTAGCAACTTATGAAAGTTCTATAGCTGAGTAAAAGAGGAACATCAGGGAATACCAGAAGCTCAAACTGAGTTTCTTGGTTCTCAGATGCCAAAGATGCCCTGCATGTCCTTAACAATGTGCTTTGCCTTGTGTACATCTGAGCTAATCTGCTTTGTCATATTTTGAAGAATGTGATTCCTGCAAATGTACAAAAACCACATTGGGCTTTTTGATGTGTGAAGCATCATTCTTACTCCATTCCAATGATGGAAGGATGTCTTCTCTTAAAGTTTCAATAAAGCAAAGCACCACTTCAACATCATGCATAGCATTATGACATAAACTATTTGTATACAAACTGGATAGAAATAACAGATCGTTAAAATTGAAGAATAAAACAGGACTAACTAGACAGGGGAAGAAAAACTTATCATGAACCAGACTAGCACGGACAGGAATGGAGAATGTAACAATTTCCTTCCTTATCTAGAGCAGTGTTTCCCAAACTTTTGACATATGTGTACCCCTTCTGTAATTTTCGTAACGCTGAGTACCCCTCATAAAAAACATATGCTTTAATAAAAATCAAAATATATTTATTTTTTATTTTTTTGGTACATACGCAAAATAAAAATTGTATTTTATAAAAATAATCAAAATCAGTGGAACTTACTAAAGCACGATAACAGGCTCCCGGAACTAACTATTAAAGAAGTAAGTTGTCTCTGTAACGAAGTGCAGTATATTCACGCCATGTCACGCCTCACAAGACTGTCTAACCGTTAGATAACACTGCAATTCTCCGGCGTTTAAACAGCTCCGTGGCTCAACGTCAACTGTTAATGTTCCCGCAGTTTAAAAATGGCCGAACCCGAGCTGCACGAAGGATGCACAGAAGTTCCCGCCATAATGAGTTGCGATACAATGTACGATGGCCCCAGTTCCCATGTAAAAACTGCGATACGCGCCTATTTCTTTCTTTGTTCTGTGGGTGCAGCTAAGCACGGTGCAGTGGATATTCCCACGTGATCCCCACCAAACTCTGGTGCAACGCGTACCCCCACCAAACTCTTCCCGTACCCCTGGGGGTACGCGTACCACACTTTGGGAAACACTGATCTAGAGCAAAATGTCTCCTCAACTCTTAATGAACATCCCTATTCAAATAATAATAATAACAACAATAATAAATCATGTTATTCTTGGTGGCAAAACTGACTGCCTTCTCCAAAAGCTATCAAGATCAAAGTATCAAAAGACTGGCTGACCTGTGTCTTTGTTAGGTTTTGGGTGGATACAAAGAGTTCCATTTCTCCATCTTCTCCTTTTGGCACAGCAATTGTGCAGTGAGTCTCCAGATAAAAATGTTCCTGGCCACCGATGTACATCTCCCCTAGGCGGGATGGAAAGAAAGGATTTCCAAATCAAATAAATTCAAAATAGTGCTTTCCGGGGTGATGTGAGAATTTATACAATGATGACTCTGATTCAAAATCATGGAGTTCAGAGTCCAATGATCTTCACTGCTATCGCTTGGAGGGAAAACCTGGGCCTCTCCTGTGTCCGTCAAGATTTAACCATCTTTATGCACCTTATCAAATGGTAGTTTGCCTCCCATTTGCTCCTCTTAACAAAGGAAAAGAACATTTTTCTCCCTTGTCTTACTCCCTTTACCCCATTAGTAACTTTGGGTACAGACTCCAGGAAATATAGTTTGTTCAAGATTTCACCCTACCCAGATTCCACCACACTAAATCATGCTGTTAGTTACAAAAAAGGATTATTGTGTGTTCTTAGCCTCTGAGCACTTGATATGTATCAAAGAAACTTTCCATTTTTACTCCAATATGGACAGACAGTGTGGGGAAGCTGGAAAAAACCAATGACAAAACAAGGGGAACTTGAAAAGATTGTCCATTTCTAATCCCAAGAGCAATGCAAATGTGTTATTCATTCAGTCAATGCTTTAAAAGAAACCTTTGTAATACAAATCAAAAAGAAACAAAAAGAAATGAGGAAACTTACCTTCCACAATATGATCAGCCTCTTCAAATCCTTTCTGGATATTTCCTTTTTCAATCTTCCTATCAGTCTTAAAGAAAGATTCTTTTTCAATGGCTTCCTGTGCAAATTATAGGAGAATCAATTAAATACACACATATATACGTGTGATAGAAGAGAAGAGAAGAGAAGAGAAGAGAAGAGAAGAGAAGAGAAGAGAAGAGAAGAGAAGAGAAGAGAAGAGAAGAGAAGAGAAGAGAAGAGAAGAGAAGAGAAGAGAAGAGTTGGAAGGGACTTTGGAGGTCTTCTAGTCCAACCCCCTGCTTAGGCAGGAAATCCTACACCACTTCAGACAAATGGTTATCTAATCTCTTATTTAAAACGTCCAGTGATGGAGCATTTACAACTTCTGGAGGCAAGCTGTTCCCCTGATTGTTCTAACTGTCAGGAAATTTCTTCTTAGTTCTAAGTTGTTTCTCTCCTTGATTAGTTTCCACCCATTGCTTCTTGTTCTACCCTCAGGTGCTTTGGAGAATATTTTGACTCCCTCTTCTTTGTGGAAATCCCTAAGATATCGGAACACTGCTATCATGTCTCCCCTAGTCCTTCTTTTCATAAGACTAGACATATCCAGTTCGATCAACCGTTCTTTATATATTTTATCCTCGAGTTCCCTAAGCATCTTTGTTGCTCTTCTCTGCACTCTTTCTAGAGTCTCAACATCTTTTTTACATCATGGCAACTAAAACTAAATGCAGTATTCCAAGTGTGGCTTTACCAAGGCATTATAAAGTGGTATTAACACTTCACGTGATCTAGATTCTATCCCGCTGTTTATGCAGCCCAGAACTGTGTTGGCTTTTTTGGCAGCTGCTGGTTCATATTTAAATGGTTGTCCACTAGGACTCCAAAATCCCTCTCACAGTCACCACTATTGAGCAACGTACCACATATACTGTATCTGTGCATTTTGTTTTTCTTGCCTAAATGTAGAACCTTACTTTTTTCAACATTGAATTTCATTTTGTTAGATAGCACCCAATGTTCAAGTCTGTCAAGATCCTTCTGTATCTTAAGCCTATCTTCTAGAGTGTTGGCTATTCCTGCTAGCTTGGTGTCATCTGAAAATTTGATGAGTTCCCCATGTATCCCCACGTCCAAGTCATTGATGAATATGTTGAAGAGTACTGGGCCTAAAACAGAGCCCTGGGGTACCCCACTGCATGCCTCCCTCCATGTAGATGCAGTTCCATTGAGGACTACATGTTGAGTGCAGTTGGTCAGCCAGTTACGAATCCATCTGGTGGTGATGCTGTCAAACCCACATTTTTCTAACCCACATATATACACATATAAAACAACCAGCTCTGTTTTGTGTAGCTTAGCCAAGTTGAACCAATGTTATGTACTGTTAGGTAATCTGCATCATATTTTGAAGGAAAGATACAACTAAAGACAGAGTTTCTGCACCTTATCTAGAAAAAAAAAACATTGGCAGATAGTACCTGTCATTATATATTTCATTAGAATTCCCTATTCTCTACTATGCTCTAGCTTCAACAACTTTCTTTCCATTTGTCCTGGGCTGAAAAACCTGAAACCTGAGATCCTGATGAGGTCCTCAGAACAATTTCAGAAGCAGTCTGTCCAGGGAGATGGATAGCAGTGAGTAAAAAGTAGAAAAGGAGGATATCAAATAGACAGAGATTAGGTATCACTAATTTCTTCACCTCCTTTATACATCCAATGATAGCAATAGCAATAGCACTTAGATTTATATACCGCTTCATAGTGCTTTACAGCCCTATCTAAGCAGTTTACAGAGACAGCATATTGCCCCCAACAATCTGTGCCCTCATTTTAACAACCTCAGAAGGATAGAAGGCTGAGTCAACCTTAAGGACTGAACCCCTGGTACCGTGTTTCCCTGAAAATAAACCATCCCCTGAAAATACCATTTCCTCTGGTTAAGGTTAGGGAGACAGAGCTGGAAATCAGGTAAGATGGCAAGAGGGGGCCCGTCTTGTTCCACACACCCCAAAATTATAAGACCTCCCCAAAAATGAGGTCAAGTGCTTATTTCGGAGTTCAAAAAATATAAGACAGGGTCTTATTTTGGGGAAAACATGGTCGTCATCAAAATTAGCCAGCAATACAGCACTCTAACCACTGCGCCACCATGGCTATTGATGATGCTTACCCCTAAGTGAATACAACTCTAAATGGAAAAATATTTGCTCAGCCCTAATTACAAATTTTAAACATTTACACTATAAAAGTAAAAGTAAGTGTCTGCATGACCATTAGTTGGGACTAATTTGCAAAAGAAAAAGGGATTTTACATGCACTAAGTCTGTTGCCCATTGCCCTGATTCATAAAAACAATGATCGTAACAAATTGGTGTAGAAACAAGTACAGACCATTTTCACGTATCCATCTCAGAACCACAGTAACAGAAACCAGAGAAATTACTCTCAAATCCATCTCTCTTAAAAAAAATAAAGAAAGAACTACGTTTACTCAGTCAGGACTCTGAAATCAAGGTCTATGTCACTTTCTTGCAGTTTCTTACCTGGATAGTGATAACTGGTGTAAGCTCTTCATATGTGATCTTCACTGCTTTAGCAGCTCTTCGGGAATGTTCCTGTGTATCTGCCAATACTGCACCAATAATGTGCCCAACACATGTCACCTATGAGGGGGAAAAAGACTTTAGTTTGTTCAGCAACTTTGGAAATTCTAGCTGATTTACTGTCAGTAATACTTTAATTTGGATATATTTATGTTTGAAACCCAACTTTACATAAAGGGGCCAAATATTCTGAATGTAGACATACTGTTGGACAACAGCTAGTCTGGACACAAATGGATTTTCAAAATTGTCAGTTAAATTCGGGAGCAGAGTAATTAAACAGGCAATTTCTCCAATTTTCCCTAGAGGAAGAAAACTCTTCCTATACTTCCAAAAGGTGCTTTTTCAGGAGGCAATTGGAGTTTCTGTTTTTTCTTTGAAGAAGTTTTGCTTCTCATCTAAGCAGCTTCTTCAGCTCTGATTGGATGGTGGGGAATGGAAGGATTTATACTCCTTGCAGACAGCTGGTCATTTGCATTCCTTTAGAGACATTGAGGCCCCCAGACAACCATGATCTGGATGACTGAGAATCTCCATAGACATCTTCCTACACTTTTTCAGGGGTTCACCACTTCTAAAGGTGGTGAACCCCTTTAGAAGTGGTGATTTCTCTAGTACTTAATGTTCCCATACAATATTTTTCCTTGGAATTTCACTGAAGTATGGGTAGTCAAGGACATCAGAGTACTGGGAAAGGGAAAATTGTACAGTGAAACACAGGATATTCCCACACATACCTTGCCACCTTGCAACTAAATCAGAGCAAGAATATCACATTCTTCTGTTCTGAAAGAGTTTTTAAAAAGCAAATTCTTTCTCATGAAACCGAATGAGATATTATAGAGAACAGACAATTGCATGTGATTATATTTGATCCCAGTGAATTCAGTGAGAACTATGTTCAATTGGTGTTGATATAAGGTATTCTTCCCTATACACATTAAGCTGCATTTGTTGCCAAATCTATGAGATGCCCCCTCATATATACCAACTTCTTAAAAGGGCATTTTAAGGAGTTTATATGTATGAGGGGCCAGGAGGAGACATCTCATAATTTAGTATGTCACTCCACCTGGCATACACATTTGACTGTGTATCGGACCACATACAGATACAATTTTCTTAGGGGATGGTGGTACATCTGCCAGTTGTCACCCTAACACGTAATTCACCAATTCAAGCTAAATTGAAGAGTATAAAATGTATAGAACACATCTGGGAATGAACCAAGGGGCAGTGATAATTGAGTTATAATGCAAGTGACTTGATTGCTCCATTTTAGTATCTTTGAGATTTAAGAGAACAATTTGTAGATGAAAAACAATAGTTACATACAATGTCTTTTGCAAAGATGGTTTCATCATTACAAATCCCAGAAACGTTACTTCCTGGAACATCCTGATCAGAGACAAAACACACAAAGCCGGGTACATTCTGAGCCTCTGTGGTATCAATGGAACTGAAAGGAAAGAGTAGCACAGTAGGATTATTCCCATGCGATTTAGGTGTATGTCTGCAAATACAATTTTTGACTGCATTAATTTCTAAAATCAATGTCTGCATTGAACAGCCCTTCTTTTGAGCATTGTGTCTGCTTCTGGGCAATATCCTTTGTTGAAAGAAGAAGAGATTCAAAGAAGGGCAACCAAGAGATTTTTCTAGATTGGGAATCTAGAAATTAAATCCTATATTATACACACAGTTCTCAAAAACTCTCCAAGAAAAGGTGATCAACATTCTAAAGCTCAACTGTGTATACACACAACTACAGATTGCTACAGATTTTGTAGTAATCTATGTACCTTGATAGTTTGAACCTTCCAAACATGTTGTCAGCTGTAATAATTACACGATTTACAGAGGCACAAACAAGTTACAGTACATATTATACTGGATGACTGAAAGCAGGTGGACTGTAGCCTTTCCTGAGGGCCTTTATAACGTAAGAGCCACAAAAGACCACATCCACATTATAATAATTGTGGCCTGTACCATGTAATAAATAATGGTGTATGTCATGGAACAGGACTTACATAATTTTAGCATGGGCTTTGCTGCTGGTAACCAGTGTTAGGTAGAGTTCATTTGTGTAAGAAGGGATGTCATCACAGTAGACTGCCTCGCCGCTCGCCTGCTTGGCAGCTGACAAATGCATCAGGGGTCGTCCCACCGTATCGTCAATGGATTGCTCATTAGGCACTTCCTATGAGAAGAGCAAAGACAGGTGTACTTTAACTGCTGATTAAATCCTGCATCAATACCCTACAAACATTGCCTCATTCAAAAAGTTAAAATTCTACTAGCAGCAATGAAGCAATTGGGGGAACAGCATTTAGCATTTCAAATACAGGACAATTCCTTCTATCTGAAAGGAAGAGGTCCTATTAGGACAGGCATCTCCTGTAATTAATTAATTTAAAGACAACAACAAAGAGCAAAAATCGGAATAAGGGCTAGTTCAAGGTAAGGTCCACTGCCCAGGCAAGTACATTTCCTAGAACTGAGAAGAGAGGCAATACAACAAACGGAAAACACAAATGGTTTTTGTTCTTACTTACTTGGAGAAACTGGACGTTGCTAACAGGATCCTTGTTAAATAATTCAGTGGCACTAGCATCCTTGCAAGGGACCAAATCACTCAAATTATTCTGCAAAAATATAGGAAAAATCTGATTTTAATTTTTAATTTCTCTTATGCAAAGGTAAATGTATTTTTAATACATCTCTTAATGTACACAAGAACATTACAATCAAAATGTAAAACGTTACCAATAGCCATGTGGAACTTGCATACAGACAGCCATATGAAACTGCTGAACCCTTATCCCATCAAGAAGACAGAAGGACTCACATTGCCATTTAATTTTATACTTCGTTTCTGAAGCACTGTGAGGTAGAACTTAAAGAAAAAGCTGAGCACGAGAGTTCGACGGAAATCCACCATGCCACCAGGGGCCGAAGGGGAAAGATTCATCTCCTCAGCCAGCAAACGGCAAGCTTCCTCCAGGAGATCTTCTTTCCACTCTCTATTAAAAATGAACCATAAATTAACACAAAATTGTTTTATTTGTCTATTCAGTAAAATTATTAAGCCAGGGATTCCCATTCGGCTGCCTTGTAGTTATATTGGGAGTTCAGTTCATCTTCCAGAATGACCCTTTTCTGGCCCCACAGCATGGGTGTGGGGCATAGGATATGGTCAGAAAAGAAGCCAAGATGGTCACCATGATGATGTGATGGAAACTCTGCTTATTTTGAGCCGAGGTGGCAGGCGGTTAGAGGCAGTACTGCAGGCCACTTTAGCTGACTGTGATCCGCAGGTCAGTGGTTCAAATCTCACTGGCTCAAGGTTGACTCAGCCTTCCATCCTTCCGAGGTAGGTAAAATGAGGACCCAGATTGTTGGGGGCAATGTAAATATACATTGCTTACTGGTGTAAACCAGTTAGAGAGTGCTTGCACTGTGAGGCGGTATATAAATCTCACTAAATAAATAAATAAATAAATAAAATATTTTCTTTGGGGAGCAGGCCAGAAATCATCAGAGATGTAATTGCAGCATCCCAATAAGAAAGTCTCCTTTAAGCTGCACTCAAGATCAAGAGGGGCTTCTCCAAAATCATAAGTCTATAAGGCTGTCCCATTTTGCAGCCTTCCAGGTATCTCCACATTATACTGCCAATTTTCAAATATCAATGCATTTATATTAAAGAATGACAATGAAGCCAAATGTTCCTAATCTTTCCCCAAAGTCATAAAAGAAACCAGAATGAAAACATTTGACCCCACAATTCAGCAAATAATCATATATGCCCCTCAGCAGCGGTGGGTTGCTCCCGGTTCGGACCGGTTCTTAGAACCGGTAGCGGTGGAGGGAGGCTCTGCCCACCCGCCTGGGATGCTTCTGCGCATGCGCAAAAGCTTCTGCCCATGTGCAGAAGAGTTGCGTGCACACAAACACGCACACGAACTGGTGGCAAACTAATTCAGAACCCACCACTGCCCTCCAGGTTCCTTAAAGCTGAAATGATAACAACATCATAAACTTTGATCTCCCAATTCAGAGTGTTACAAAATTCTGCTCCTGACTTGTGAGTCTCACTAATTTACCTCCCAATCAGCTCCTGACAGGTTTTTACAGCCATGACTGTTGTGGGAGCCATTCCCCCATAACTCAGCTTAATCTCTTCTAATCGATTGGTTCCCTCTTGAAACCGAACTCTCATTCCGCAGGTCACAATGGCAATGTCATCCTCCCGTCTTGAAGCTTGCTTGAAGGCAGAGAAATATTCACCCTAAGAGAAGAAAAGGAAGTTCTGTGGACTTTTTCCCATTGATCTCAGTGAGGGAAGTGTGGAGTAAAGTCGGTCCATTGATAGCTATAGTACTAAAATACGAGCAGTAGCTTTTATGAAATAATTTCTAGATGAAGGAAGAGTGAGTCCTGGGAACATATAACAGAATTCCCATGTTGAATTCCACTATGAAATAATTCCTGTTGCTATGTTCTGAATAAAACTTAACGTTGAGAAATTCACTTTCATCTCTGAGAATAGCAAGGCAGGATTATGCTTATAAATAAGTGTTAATTATTATGCTGGAACTGACATCTATTAGCTGCAAAGTGTTTCTGCACCATATCTATGTCCAGGATCTTGGTTTGTTGGTGTGTTTGTTTATTTGTTTACATAGGGGCAGCTGACATTGTTTTGGCGGGTGCTTTCTTGTTTTGAATCTCTAAGAATTTCAGTTAACATGCTAATAACCATGAAGTAGCAGGTTATTTCTCCATTTCCTTCCATTCAAGATGCTTGAGTCCCCTTTGCAAACAATCATGATTCATTAATCTTTCTAGAAAATGTCAACGTTGAGCACTCAAAACAGACCTATCATGTTGCTTTAGGAATATAGAAATGCCATGCCAAGCCAGATCATTGGTCCACTTATCACCGTATTCTTCATACTGTGCACAGCAATGTTACAATTTCTCCAACAAATTTGATCCTAACCATCTGCACCATCAAACCATCAATCCATTCCTGTTTAAAAATTTTGCCCCGCGAAATAAATAAAAGCTATAACCCTCATGAATGCCAACTTCTGAAACTGGAAGGGATGGAAACATCTTCTTGGTTTACAATTTGTATGGCTTTTGTGTAATTCTTACAAGTTAGAGAAAACGATGCAGAGTTCTTAGTACGTGCTCATACTCAGATGCCCTTCTATAAGTGACAGCACTACTTGCAAGGATGTAGAAAAACCTGTGGATTTTCACAGGGCAGCTTCAAAAGAGATAATTGAAAAAGATCCTGAAATTAGAACTTGGATGTCGTAATGCACAGCAGAGGGTGCTCTGGCTGCATCAAGCCCCATGCAGCCGGGCAAGAGGAAGGTAGCAAGAGCTACACAAATTTCAGCAGGCCGTCTTTAATGTCTGTGGTAAGTGCAGAATCTTAAAATTTCTCAGCTTCAATTCTGTAAGTTACTGTAAGTTATTGAATTGATTAAGGCAGAATCTCTTTTTTAACAATTTTACCCTAGTTTTGTGGCTTATAATTATAGTATTTTTCTAATTATTGTTTAATGTGTTGCGTAGACCTGGTATTATTATTATTATTATTATTATTATTATTATTATTATTATTATTATTATTATTATTATTATTATTATTATTATTATTATTATTATTATTATTATTATTATTATTAGTCATTGCTGTTAATGTTGCTCTGAATTTGGAAGGGGATATTTAAGAAAACTAAGTTAATAGTAGGAACATTTTGAAGGGGAAAAATGCTTGACTGATATAGAAGCAGAACAGAATGTGTGCAGAATTGATCCAGATCGCAACGAGATTAACCTCCCCCTTTTCATTCTCCATTTCATGTATACCAGTCAAATAAATGCTTTCCCTGTAATTCGGATGAGGCAAACATAATTGAGGTCACAATTCAGATGGATTTTTTTTTCATGGATCTCCCACACTGCAAATCATGAGATTCTTAGAACTCCAAAGTCGGGAAAATCTCATCTTTCTTTCTAGTGTAATCTTAACCAATATAATAAGAACATAGTTGCCCCAAAATGCAAGCTTATCAAGACTGAAAATATGCTGTTACTATAACCACCATATCCAGAACTAAGCTGAGAGAAGAAAGGAAAGAAGAAAAATAAACACAGTCCTGAAAAATAATAAGCACGCCCTCAGTTCATGAAGTAATTAACCATTAATCATCATACTTGAGCCCATAAGTATCTAGAATCCATGGATGTAGATGAGTCAATTCCTTCACATTACCCAGAAATAATTGAAACCAAGCCAGGTATTCTGGGAATTCTGCAATAAATATGTCATGCTCTTTCACCATGAACATATGAGTTGGATAGTAAGCCTGTTATTAGCTGGATAGTAAGCTTACTGACGCCAGGTATTTCAACAGAAGTACAATGTCAAGAGCAGACACATGTTCAGTGGAACTAGATGAACTGCTGGGCTGATCCAGCAAGGCTCTTCTTGGGCTCTTAGATATGGTAATGGGGTAATGAACTTCTTTGATTCTTACTTTGCCTCATTGCTGACTTTGACTTTTACTTATTTCAGAACAGATTTATCTGTAATTGCATTAAACTTTAGACCAGACTGATCATGGAATGTATGACACGTCAAAAATCTGTTTCCTTCTATTGCTGGGTTTTTTATGTTATTTTTCAAAACTGATTTTTTTCATATATATATATATATATATATATATATATATATATATATATATATATATCCCTTAGTTATATACCCGTATTTTTCGGAGTATAAGACGCACCGGAGTATAAGACACACCTTAGTTTTTGGGGAGGAAAATAGGGGAAAACAATCTGCCTACAAGGTATTCATCTGGCTAGAGTCCTTAGTCTGGTCAGCTTCAGCACATTGTTTTATCCTCTGGTTAGGACTTAAAAAAACCTTCTTCTGACAGAGTACCAATGAAAGAGCATGCAAGCCAGTAAGAGCTCGGAAGATCGTTAGCACCTGGTTAGGGCTAGAAAAAAACTTATTCGGAGCAGCTTCAGCACATTATTTTATCCCCTGGTTAGGACTTTAAAAAACCTTCTTCTGAGAGAATAACAATGAAAGAGCCTGCAAGCCAGTAAGAGCTGGGAAAATAGTTAGCACCTGGTTAGGGCTAGAAAAAAACTTATTCGAGCAAGTAGAGCAATGAAAAAAAATTCTGCAAAGACTTAGGGCTGGAAAAACATTCTTTGGAGAGAGTAACAATGAAAAAGCCTGCAAGGTAAGAGCTGGGAAGATCTGTTAGTACCTAGTTAGGGCTGGAAAAAAAAGCTACATTCGAAGTATAAGACGCACCCAAATTTTCAGCCACTTTTAGGGAGGAAAAAGATGCATCTTATACTCCAAAAAATACGGTATATATATATATATATATACCGTATTTTAATCAGCTTAATCAGCACATGCGTGGGATCAACGTTCCACACAAAACTATCCATCCCCTCCCCCATCTGTGGAAGGCAATTTTTTCTTCTGGTCCCTGGTGCTAGAAAGGTTGGGGACCATTGCCTGCCTTAGTCCTTCTATAGATTGCATGTATAGTATTTTTGCTTGTTTCAGGGATAAAGAAAGACTGGTCTAATGTAATGTAAGTTAGAATTTGAACCACCGTTCTTCTCATGGAAAGTCACAAAGTCATCCAGAAGGAATTAATGGCAAACTTTTTGTATGAGGGGTTCTTGATGTTCTCTCAGCTTGGTTGTTTTCTTGCAGACATTTCATTACCCAAACTAGGTACCATACTTTTCAGAGTATAAGATGCACTTTTCCCCCTTGCCCCTAAGAGTGGGTGAAAATTGTCATGCATCTTATACACTGAATGTTGCCAAAGCCCCGCCCACCCACCAGCCCCCACCCTTTGGCCATTTTCTGCCTCCGCATGTCGCATTTTTGGCTTCCGCGTGCCCCATTTTAGACCCATTCCAGGCTACAGGGATTGCCACAGCACATCACCGCTGATCACCGCCTCTGTGTGTCGCATTTTTGGCCTCTGTGTGTTGCGTTTCCAGCCTCCGCACGCCCCATTTTGGCCTCTGTGGTTTGCATTTTCAGCCAGTTCCAGGTGGCGGGCATTGGCAAGCAGTGGCGATCCCCTCCGCCTGGAACTGGCCAAAAATGCAATGCGCGGAGGCCAAAAACATGATGCACGGAAGTGGCAATGGCCTCTGGCAATCCTGGCAGCCTGGAATGGGTCTAAAATGGAGCATGCGGAGGCCGAACATTTGACACGCAGAGGTCAAAAACGCGATACGCGGAGGCGGCGATGGGCTCTGGCGATCCCCACAGCCTGGAACAGCTGATTGGCGGTATTCCAGGAGGCCAATCCAACCACCAATCAGTTGTTCATGCTAAATCAGGCTGCAATAACTTGCTGAAGCTGACCAGGCTCTTTGCTGTTTGCTGCAAGGACACTAGCCAGATGAATACCGATGTACGCTGGTAGGCTGAGGCAGATTTTTTTTTCTTGTTTTCCTCCCCAAAAACTAATGTGCGTCTTATACTCCAGAGCATCTTATACTCCAAAAACTATGGTATTTATTTATTTATTTATTTATTTATTTATTTATTTATTTTGCTTGTTTCCCACCCATGTTATTTTTTACAAAACTTAAAGTGGGGAAAAATATCCAACACACTTTCCTCCTCCTATTGTCCCTACAACAACAACCCTGGGATGAGGGTTGGACTGTGAGAGAGTGGCTGGCCCAAGCTCACCCAGCTGACTTTCATGGCTAAGGTGGGACTAGAACTCACAGCCTCCTAATTTCTAGCCTGGTAACTTAACCACTAGACGAAACTGGTTTCGCATGTAATGTATTGTTCACTTCTTGATTGTTAGTGTGATGTTAAGTTTGGTGTTGATCTATGTACATCTGGGTGTTGATTGCTGGTGGGGAGGTGTTTTGGTTTTATTTTCCCTTTTGGGCTTGTTTTATTTATTTTATTTTATTTATTTGTCAAACATGTACAGGATAGTAGTTGTTTGTATAAACATAACATAAGTAAAACGTTCCGATGAAAGAGGACAATGGGACAGTAGGACAGGGACGGTAGGCATAGTGGTGCGCTTATGCACGCCCCTTACAGATCTCTTACAGACCTCTTGATTGTCTCTTTTGCACAGTATGTAGATGTTGTTTGATAGTAAGCTAGAAATATAAGTTAACAAAAAAAGCCACTCATACTAATCAAGCCAAGCAACCTAATAGTAAACAGCCCAATAAAAAAAAAACCCACCATTCCTACTAACACTGACAGGGCAATCCACTAGAATATAAATTTAGAGCAAACCCTACTCCCTACTAGCAGTGATTATGTTATTGAGTTTGCATAATAAAATGTCTGCATGAAAACAACCAAGCTCAGAGAGCACCAGGAAACCCTCATTTCAACCTTGAGCACAAATATTCTTCTTTATTGAAACATTTTGTATCTTATATTCTACATTTTATCTAAGAACTTTATGTTAGAATTAACTCCTCCTTTGTTGCTTGGGCAGTACACACACAAAGCCACGATGCAGGATGGCTAGGTTGGTCATGTGATTTCCTTTTTGTAGCTCTCCCCAGCTATAGCAAAACACGCTTAAAAATGGTAGCTTCCTTTCCCACTCCCTGTCTTGTTAACTTTTATTTATTTTTTCTTCTAATATACTCATTCTTAAATTCAATGTCTAAGCAGGAAACATATTTAAAGATTTTATATTTTTATCACCTTACTCCTAGTTAAAATTTTATACAAAATGAAATAAGTGTAAGTCAATGGGAGGGACGTTTTGGCTAAACATTTCTGTGAAAAGAGTATCAACTACCTGATACTGTAGCAAGTTTGTGCAACACAAGGAGAATTAATTTAGTCCTGAATAACTGATTCTCTTTATGAGGGGAAAATCTAACCCCTTTTGTATAGATTAAGCAGATCATTTTTCTGGTTTAAGGAGTCTACATGCACAAATAAGTTTGCATGATTCAATAAGTGATTTGTATGAACAGAACAAGGTCAACATTTTACCCATTGAAGAGGACAATTAAGCCCAATATAATTTCTCTGATTTTGAATAATTTTATCTAGGATATTTTTTGTTCTTATGATTTTACCTTTACTTTTATTTCAGTTTTTAGGTGGTAGTAAAAAAAACCTATATTGGAACAATGTAGTCGGTTTTGCTAGGCATGAGAAGGAGCAAAAGTTTTTGTATGGCACTAAAGTCGTGCCCAAGGTGGACATCTTTTTAAACTCAATGCTCTAGTTTGTAAGATTTCAGGAACCATAGTTTACTTTTATTCGCATATGGGCCGCCATAGGGACTAGATATTTTTCAGCAGTAGAGAGATGGGGGGAGAGGGAGGGAGGGAGGGAAGGAGAGGGGGAGAGACAGAGACAGAGACAGAGAGATGGAGATGATTGTGGTATCCAAACTACCGGTACTTTCTATGTTTTCGAAGAATCAAAGCGTACTTAACATGGCTTTCAGCATTGCACCTGCATTATTGATTAATATGGCCATGTGAACTTATGGAACAACAGGTCTTTTACTCCAACCCCTTGCTCAAGCAGGAGACTCAATACCATTCCAGACAAATGGTTGTCTAAATTCTTCTATAAAATTCCCAGTGATGGAACAACTTCTAAAGGTAAGCCATTCCACCGATATTTGCACTGTCAGGAAATTTCTCCTTAGTTTTAAGTTGGATCTCTCTTTAATAAGTTTCCATCTGTTAATTCTTGTCCTGCCTTCAGGTACTTCAGGTGAATTGGTTGACCCCCTCTTCTTTGTGTTAGACCCTTAAATATTGAAGACTACTGTCATGTCACCCTTAGTCCTTTTCTTTATTAGACTAGACATTCCCAATTCTTGCAATCATTCTTCATATATTTTAGCCTCCAGTCCCCTAATCATCTTTGTTGCTCTTCTCTGCACTTTTTCTATGGTCTCAACATCTTTTTTTCTATTGTGGTGATCATAACTGGATGCAATATTACAAGCTGATCTCACCAGAGCAGTATAAGTCCTTTGGGAGTTGGGCGGCATATAAGAATACCAAATAAAATAATAAATAAATCAGCACCAGCACCTCACATGATCTTGATACTATCCTTCTGTTGATGCAGTCCAGGGTTGCATTGACTTTTTTGGCAGCTGCAGCAGACTGCTGGCTAATATTTAAGTGGTTGTCCATTCCTACCGGTAGATCCCTTTCATATTACTGCTATTGAGCAAGGTACCACTTATTCTACACCTATGTATTTGGTTTTTCTTGCCTACGTGCAAAACCTTATTTTTCTCACCACTGAATTGCATTTTGTTGGATAGGGCCCAGTGTTCCAGTCTGTCAGGATCCTTCTACATCTTGAGCCTATTTTCTAAAGTGTTACACATGCCTTACAAAACTACACGTCCTTTTTTTCTATGATTATAAATATTCAGATCACCTCACCTCCCTACTGAAGGGAATCTCAACTGAAAGCAGTATTTCTTGAGGCTTCAGTATAGTTTTTCTATACCCAGTAAAGAATTTTTCATCCATCCTTATTGTCCGGCTGCCCTCTGCAAGAAAACAAGATACAACACACAGAGGATGAGTTGGGTAAGCAGGTAGGTTCTCAATTCAATTTGGCAACTATTTATTGTTTTAATTCCACAAGGAAAGATTCTGACATACATTAGTATTATTACACTAATGAAACAATATATCCTAGCTATCTTTTCCAGCCTGGTTCTCCCTAGACATATATGTATTTTGTGTCACCTCCCACATGTCACAGTGAAATCACAGGCAGCATGAAATCAACATGTCTTTGAAGTCCTATGTTATCAAGTAATAGACAGGCTGGAATCAACCATTCAAATGTTGCCCAAAGCTCTATCCGTGGTGTTTAGACCACTCTTCTGGGAACTCTGAATTTCTTAGCTGTAACTAACAGATGCAAAACAGTTTATAAGTCTTTGCTGGTCATTCTCTGTACATAGGCATATGTTTCAAAACATACCTTGAGCAGAAAAGTGTATTCATCCACTTCTATCTCCAATAGAAATTAAAGGGCATCTAAAACATTTCTCTTTAATGTTCAAAATTCTAACAGATTTGAAAACCACAGATGTCACAAAGGTGTGGTACACTATCATACATCTATCAAACACTACAGCTTATCAATGCTCAGTTATGAAATCTTAAAACCAAACTGTCCCAAAGGTGCTTTTTCAGGAGGCAACGGGACTTTCTTGTTTTTTCCTTGAAGTCATTTCACTTCTTATCTAAGAAGCTTCTTCCACTCTGACTGGATGGTGGGGAATAGAAGGATTTATATTCCTTGCAGACAGCTGGTCATTTGCATCCTTTTTAGAGAGTCATTGAGGCACTTGGATGTTTATCTGTGTCCTCAGGGTCACCTGAGTAGTGCAAATGGTTCCTGTAGACTGCAATTTTTTGGAAATCCATTTCCCAAAAATTGCAAAAAAATAATAATAAATAGATAAACCTCCAAGTGCCTCAACGACTCTCTAAAAGGATGCAAATGACCAGCTGTCTCCAAGGAATATAAATCCTTCCATTCCCCGCCATCCAGTCAGAGCTGAAGAAGCTTCTTCGATGAGAAACGAAATGTCTTCAAAGAAAAAACAAGAAAGTCCAGTTGCCTCCTAATAAAGTACCTTTGGAACCACTATGACCTGGATGACTGAGAATCTCCATAGACTATTAAAACCAAACCAAAGTTAAACAATCCATGTTGAAACTATCTAAGCATGTGGGGTTATGGGGAATATTCAGCATTAGCTTTTAGAAAGCAAAAGAAAGAATAACTGAAGAAAGTACTCTTAACATTCTTTAGTGTGGCTCTTAAAAATAACAGGTCACACTACTTACCCTGACTAGCCCCTAAATGAGGCATGGAAACTGTTCCATTCACACCAGAGGTGGGTTCCTGCCGGTACGCTCTTACCTGTTGGTCGCCGCAGAACCGAAGAAGCCAGTGGCATTCTCGGCGCGGGGCTTCCCCCGCCCGCTTTCCCCCACCTGCCTAGATGCCACCATTTGCGTTCTTTTGCCCTCTGCGCATGCGCAAAGCGTTCTGCTTGCGCAGAGGGCAAAAGAACGCAAATGGCGGCGTCCAGGCGGGCGGGGGAAGCCCTGCACCGCGAATGCCACTGGCTTCTTCGGCTCTGCGGCGACCAACAGGTAAGAGCGTACCGGCAGGAACCCACCTCTGAGTCACACCCGTAACAGAATTTGTATCGGCAACAAGGGAAATTGAGAAACTGCTTACCATTTGACACCAAAGTCAGTTTGCTCCCACTTGCCATCAACACTGGATTTAGGTCAGATATTGGACTTGCAGTCATTATATTTCCACCAATAGCCTGAAAGAAATAGTAGCACAGACATATCTTAGAAATTAGGTCAACAGACATCGTTAAAATCACTCATGAAAGTGAGTGAGGAAAATCCTGAATATTTTAACTTTACACTATTAAAATTAAGATGGGATTTTCTTGTCCTCAAACAGAACAATAATAGGTTAAGGAAGCAATATGGCTCAAGTTAATTCATCATTTACTGTGAAATAATTCATATTTCACAACATGCTAAATATTTTTTTCATGAAATTAACAACTGGTGGATTTAAACGATTTACATTTTGATTCATTATTCTAAATTGTACTTGAGTGGGTGAATATAAAGACATTTAGATAAATTATTTAATTTCACTGTTTCTGTGAAACTTCTGGGCATTTAACATGTCCTAGCAAAGAAAATATATAGTCAAATCTGATTTGTCAGTTCAAAAAGTATTACTCATTTTCACTCTAAAATATATCTCTCTGAAGGTTGGTATAAATTAAAAGATATGCTTCCCCGAAGCTGACATTTCCTCTGAAGATTTGTTCAAACTAAGCCATGCATAAGAAGATTCTCTGATCAGTTTGAATTTACCAAATAATGAGAAATCTTATTGCCTTATAGGCTTGTTCTCTTTATGCATGATACAAGAATTATTCTATTAGGAACAAAAATATCTGATTTCTAGTCTACATTTAGCCACAGAAATTCACAGGATGGCTTGGATCCAGCTATTAATTCTCCGACTTTTTGACATAAAATTGGAAGAGGAAGTTGAAATACTTTTGCAACAAAGGGTGTTTACATGATCATTTGCTACTCAACTCCCTGAGATCATGCATTGTTGCCCACCATGAACAATGTGGGGGGAACCAAAAGGTGTGTCTAGTAATTTATGTATGTAGGTATTCTGGCTGTGAAAACTATTTAGGCCAGTATTTCTCAATCTTGACAACCTCAACTCCACAACTTAAAGTTGTCAAGGTTAAGAAACACTTACCCTTATCTTTCGGAGTATAAGACGCTCCAGAGTATAAGACGCACAATAGTTTTTGGGGAGGAAAACAAGAAAAAAAATCTGCCTCCGCCTACCAGCATCCATCGGCATTCATCTGGCTAGCATCCCTGCAGCAAGTAGCAAACAGCCTGGTCAGCTTCAGCACATTATTGCAGCCTGATTCAGCACGAGCAGCTGATTGGTGGGTGGTTTGGCCTCCCAGAGTACCGCCAATCAGTTGTTCCAGGCTGCAGGGATTGCCACAGACCATCGCCATCTCCCTGCCTCGCGTTTTTGGCCTCTGTGTCTCGCGTTTTTGACCTCCGTGCATCACATTTTCGGCCTCCAAACGCTCCATTTTAGACCCATTCCAGGCTGCGGGGATCACCACAGCACATCGCCGCCGATCGCCGCCACCGCACGTTGTGCTTTCAGCCTCCACAGGCCCTGTTTTTGGCCTCAGCACGTCTCATTTTTGGGCAGTTCCAGGCACTGGGGATCACAGTCACCACCACCGCTGAAACCCGACACCTGGAACTGCCCAAAAACACAATGTGCAGAGGCCAAAAACAGGGCATGTGGAGGCCAAAAACGCGATGCGCAGAAGCAACAATCAGCGGTAATGTGCTGTGGCGATCCCCGCAGCCTGGAATGGGTCTAAAATGGAGCATTCGGAGGCCAAAAACATGATGCACAGAGGCCAAAAATGCGACGTATGGAGGCCAAAAATGTGACACGTGGAGGCGGCAATGTGCTGTGGTGAACCCCACAACATAGAACAGGTCTAAACAGAGCATGTGGAGGCCGAAAACGTGACACGTGAAGGCCAAAAATGGCCAAAGGGTGGGGCCCGGTGGGTGGGTGGGGCTTCAGCAACATTTGGTGTATAATGATGCACCCAAATTTTCACCCTCTGTTAGGGGGGAAGTGCATTTTATATTTTGAAAAATATGGTACATTCAGAAGCAGATAAAGTTGTGTAACCTTGAAATTAAAGTCAGTAGACTAGCCTGGCCACCAATATTATGGGGAAGTATTGTGTGAAGGATAATAAAATAAATTGGGATATAAAAGTGCAAAGAGAGATACATTTTAAAGGAACTGTAAGATTCTCAGTCATCCAGGTCATGGTTGTCTCAAAGGTGCTTTTTCAGGAGACAACTAGATTTTCTTGTTTTTTCTTTGAAGACGTTTTGCTTCTCAACCAAGCTTCTTGTCTCCTTCCTTTATCAGAAACTATCTGGAAGCACTTACTGCAACATTGCGGATCTGAGGCCCTGCAAACCATCTCAGTTGTTCTAGGACAGCTTGGAAGACCTCTACTTGGTAAGAAGGAAAATGAGCCACTGCCTTCTTGAGTTCCTCTTCCACACAGCTCAGGCTGCAGGAGGCACCAAATCTGATTCCTGTAAAACCAGAAACGAGCGATTTGACCAAATGGACCTTCACCAAGATAAAGGCATTGCTCTCAGGAGCTAAACTGAAGAATTTTTAGATCTTTAGTCTCCTCCCTTTACTATGGTTTATTTTAAAAAATCAAGAAAGGTTTCATTTCCTGCATATCTTATAAGGATGTATACTTGACCTAGCAAGGAAGGAATCTGAGGGTCATGATGGATGGTGTCAAGATTCCAAGTAACACCTCCAACGAAAGAAGACTCCGAGGCTAGGCATTCCTCAAAGTTCCATTTTATTAGAGATGTCATATTGGCACATCTGGGAAAACCTGAATCTGAAAGCTTCCAGGTTTTCCCCACCCAAAAGAAAGCCCAAGTCCCTGCCCCAGCACCCACATATCCATCACATGGTCCAATCAAAGCACCGTCCCAACTGGAGATGCTTCCCAGTCACACCCCTCCAGGTGCAGGACAGAGTGGCCTTGACTCTCGGAGAAAGGAATGTTATTTTGACTATATGTCTCCCCAGCTTCATACAATCCCCTCTCCCAGTTTCCCACAGCACTAAATGTGGCAGGCCTGAAGATCCAATGCCCAAGATGGCTTCCAGGCCTGACAGATGGCTCTATATCACATATGTGGGGACAGCTGGTTTTTGGGGTAGAGTTTGGGAGATGCTTTTTAAAATGTGTTCAGAAATTGTTGCTGGCAAAAGTGTCAATTGAGCTCTGAATTTGGTTAGAACCCAGGGATGGGTTCCAACTTACCTCGCTTCTCCCGCGCCATGTGGCTGTGCGTGCGCTTTGCGCGTGTGCGCATTCGCAGTACAAAAAGCCCCCCCATTTTTTAAAAAAAACCACCAAAAACAAAATGGCGATTGCATGCGCAGTGCCGGAAACTCGGCTTCTGTGCATGTGCAGAAGAAGAAAAAATTTAAAAAAAATTGGAAAAAATTCAAAATAAAGATGGCGGCACCCACGAACCAGCACCGACTGATCCAGTTCAGTGACGTCATCGTGATGTCACCAGCAGGCCGCTACTGGTTCGGGCGAACCGATCCAAACCAGGAGGAACCCACTCCTGTTAGAACCTTCCCCAGGAGTGCAATCAGTATACCAGGAACAGAGAGAGGCTTCCAGTGCAAGGGGAGAAGAGCTGCCACCCAGCTTTTTTTTTCTATCATGGCTTGTAAACCAGGGGTGGGTTGTTCCCAGTTCATACTGGTTCTTAGAACCTGTAGCGCTGGCAGCAGGAGGCTCCGCCCACCCGCCCAGGATGCTTCTGCACATGCACAGAAGTGTTGCGTGCGCGCGAACAGATGGCAAAATTATTTACAACCCACCACTGTTGTAAACATTTCCTTATGCATTTCAAGCACGTCTTGCCAATCCCTTGAGGCAAAAAGCAGACTACTTACCCTCTTCTGTGCGCTGAACAGAGTTCATTTCTGGGATCCAAGTTGGGGCTATAATCACAGGATACAGCATGTTCTTTAATCTCATTTCAATACCTGAAGAAAACAAAAACCAATGAGATCAGTGCAGACATGGCAGCCAACCAGAAGTAGTAAATCTGCCAATGAAGCAACAAACAAAAGATTCTGGGAGTCTTATATAAAAGACTCTCGGAACAGTGGATCTCATCTCAGTGGTGATAGTACTTCCTTCCTAAAGCAATCTCCAGGGTCATTCCTGCATGACTAAAAGGGAAGACACTTGCACTGACTTGTAATGAATGTATGAAGCCAAGAATTTTCCCTTCTGCTTCACACATTCCCAAATATTGTATCTCCAAGGGAGTAGGGAGGAAATTGTTAATGGATGCCAAAAAATGCTTGAAAACATATTTTAATGTATACAGCATATTGTTTTGAGGCATTCTTACAGAGGAAAAAATGGTTCCAGCTATGGGATCAGACAAGGATCCCATGAACATAGTAAGAAGCCTGCTGGATCATGAGAGGGCATTTAATGTCCTTACACCCAGTATTCAGTATCAAATTTCCCCTAAATTAGACGTAAAGCATAGCCATCATACTACAGTCATATTCACTACATAAACTGCATGTTAGCTGGGTTCATACAACTTGTTAAACCATTACAAATGATAGTGGTTGGGTTCCTATCCACATTATGGCTTAATATACATGTTAACCCAGGTTATGGCAAACTTTTTGTATATATATAACCCAGTATTAATTCATTACAAATATTATTAATTACCTTTAAAACAGAATTCCTGTTTTAAATGTGTATAAAATTGCCGCATTCATTATTAATGGTGATGCAAGGGACTTTATTTGATATTAGGAAGGAAGAAGTACAATCTTGACTGGTCAGTCAATTATGTACTGCTATGTTTATGTTTGTGTGCATTTGTTCAACGGGAAACAGAGTTGTCCTCTTACCCACTTCTGTGTTCCCTACTACAAGCTTGGCATCGGGGTGCTGAGCTTTCAGAGAAACAAGTTCCTTGAGAGTTGATGGTTGCAACCACATCACTCGCTCGCCTTTGAAGCACAGTTGTTCAACAGGCTTTTTCTGTGTCTATAGAGAAAAGGCCAGATTTAGCTACATGTAACAACATGGCATCACAAAGCAAGCAATTTCAATTTGGTATGAGGGAGAAAAGAAGGGTTGCATTATAGCTGCAGCTACTATTTCCAGTGAGTGACAGGCTTCAGGATTCTTTTTTTTAAAATTCAAAAAGTTTTATTGGTACAAAGTACAAACATTTTTTAAATTTTTCTCCCCCCTTCCCCCCAACCCCTCCCTCCCCTCCCCCCCCCAACTTCCCAGAAAGAACACAGGATATAATCTTCAAATAAACATAGACTTAAAATATACTGACAAATTATAAATTCAGAGATTCCTCTAATTTTTTAAAACTCCACATTGTTTAAAAACTGTTAAACCATTCTGAAATTCTAACCATATATCATTATTAAACTATATATATCTTCTTAATCTGATACTTTTTTTGAATGTAATCAGTCCATCTACTCCATTCCAATATGTATCTTTCATTTGAATGTTCTTTTAGGTATGATGAAATTCTTGCCATTTCTGCCAGATGTGTAACTTTTATTGTCCATTCCTCAATAGTAGGTATATCTTCTTTCTTCCAGTATTGTGCTACCAGCAATCTGGCAGCCGTTATCAAGTTCAAAATCAATTTAGTCTCTATTACAGTACAGTCCGTAGTTATTCCCAGCAAGAAAAACTGTGGTGTAAACTTAATTTTTTTCTTTAAAATATTCTGAATAATCCACCATATTTTAATCCAAAAAGCCTTAATTTTCTTACAGGTCCACCAAATATGATTCTTTACAACAAGAAGCAGCACAGGAGTCCTTCTATGAAGTTAATAAATCCTCTCTCATTATCCAGTTGGGTATTTGTTTTTGTTTCCCATCCCCCAATAAATGTTATTTATTTTTAATCTTTATACATCTCATGACGTGAGCGTTTGCTTTCTGAGTTTCATATATCCATACAATAGTCTTAGCAATATTTTCTTAATAATTACAATTCATTTATCATTTCATTTTTAATACATGGCTTCTAATATCATCCTTCCATTTCTAAACCTTCTAGCCCTTCTCTCACATTTATTTCCATCTTAATATCTATCTCTTAGTCTTTTTCCCCTCTTATTTTATCTCTATCTTAATTCTCTTTTCTTTCCCCCTTTTTTTCTGTTCTTCTCCTTCCTTTCCAACAATCAAAGATGTGGTCTTTTTCCACCTTATACATTTCTAGTATTAATATATTTTACTTCTGTTCTTTTCTAAACAATAATCAAAAATAATTTTTACTTCTTTTCTTCTTTTCCATATCATTCTTACTCTTTAATACAAGCTGATTTTATTCCATTACTTTATCACATTTCTAACAATCATTCAAAGCTAGTTTTTTCTCCTATATCCCACACAAAACATTTTTCAAAGTTACCAACTTTCAATCTTCTAATTAACATTTACATTCTTCATATATTTTATTATCTTATTTTATAACTTCTTTTCTACAAACTATTCATACATATATTTAATACAAATTATTTTTTCCACATTTAACTCTTTTATATTCATAACTTATATTCAAGAATATATTTTTTATTTTACTTCTTATCACCACAATAAAAAATTGTTCATATTATTTAATTCTAATATTCTACTTTAGCATACATATTCTTATTCTTTTTTTATCCCTTATCTTTTACCCTGTTCCATATTTTTAATCCTCTTTTCTTTTTCTTTTTTGGTTGTCTCTCACATCTCTTAGCTTGTCTCTTATCTCTCTCATTTCTACTCTTAAATCCCTTTTTTTGCTATACTCTCTCTCTTTCTCTCCTCTCTTTTTCCCCCTTTGTTGTTTTATTTTCCTTTCCTCTTTTCTAGCTTTTTCTTCTTTTCCCTTTCTGGCTTTCTTTCCCTCCCATATCTTTTCCATACCATCTGGAATCTTTCCCTTCTGTTCTAATCCCTTTTGCACCCTCAGTATTTCCTTTATCCCTTTATTGTATTTTCTTTCTTGTTTTTTTTTTCCGGTTCCTCTGTTTCTTCCACTCTTCCAGAATCCTCCGTATTTTCCTCATTTGTCTGGTCTGTACTTATTATTCTCCAGTTTTAGTATTATATTCTCCAGTTTTAGTTCTATGTAATTCATATCTTCAAGTATCTCCTTCATTCCCATACACTGTTTGTTTATAATGTCCTTAATATCCTGATGAATCCATTCCATGTCTTTATTTCCACTTATCATTTTCACAATCCAACCAAATTTCAAAGGAAAAATCCGGGGGCTTTACCACCTCCTTTCCATATTTTTGGTTTACTCAGCTTTATATATCCAGCAGAAACAAAAGTTCCAAGGGTTAAACCCTTCTTTCTTTCTTTAAAATGGCGCTCCTTCTTCAAGTCAATAATGTTCCTCTTCATTATTCTGCGCTCTCAATTTCCTTATTTTATATTTATAAATCCAGTGTATAGTTAGGTGCATAATAAACAGTTTAATTATGATAAAATAGAGACAACTTCCAATTCGAATGCCAATATTTTTTCCTTTAAAATCAGAACCACATCTTCTTTTAAAAATTTCAAACAGAACTTTTTTTTTCTCCTAGTTCCCGAAAGGTTTCTTCAAATTTTTAATATGCTTGTCCTGCCACTAGCATTTGATTTCAAAATTTGTCCCCCTCGTATTTTTTGGGTTATTTTTAAAAAGCAACAATCCTTTTTAGCCCAGATCACAAACCGCTCACTTTTCCCTCCTGCTCAGAGTCCTGACGGAGTAGAGCGGCATAGAAAAGCTACTATATATATATATATATATATATATATATATATATATATATATATATATATATATATATATATATATATATATATATATATATATATATATATAGTGTGTGTGTGTGTGTGTGTGTGTGTGCATGTGTGTGTGCGCGCGTGTGTGTGTTGATGTGTGCAGGGTGGTGGGATTGTGCATTTAAGTAGCAGTTGGTGTATGTTTTTTTCTGGTACATGGTGTGTCCTAGGGAGCCATTGGGTTTTTTGTAGATTAGCCAAGAGCCTCATCTCCAGAACCAAACATCTATCTGACTAAGACCACCTGAAAACTGAATTACACACTCTCACAAACGTATTAATTTCCAACGGATTCCAAAGAAACACAATTACCAACCTAATCCAAAAGGAGACACCCCCCAAGAACTGAGATACAGAACAGGACAACGGCATCGCCCTCCTCCCATACATCAAAGGCACCACAGATAAAAATCAGCAAAATTCTCCACAAACACAATATTCTCCACAAACACAACAGCCTTCGGCACTGACCAAAAAGTAGCCAACATCTTAAGAAACCCCAAAGACAAGATCCAGCTGGAAAACCAAGGAGTCTATGAAATACCATACAAAATCTGCCCAGCCACATACATTGGACAAACTAATAGGAAAATAAATGCATGCATCGCAGAACACAAGAACGCAGTCAGAAAAGAAGAAAAAACTTCCTCCCTTTTCCAGCACCTTAAAACAACAGGACATGAAATTGATTTTGAAAGAACCAAATTAATCTCCAAAACTGAATACTTCAACAAGAGAATAATTATGGAAGCCATCGAAATAGAGAAACACCCCCACAAAAATGAACAAACGTGATGATACCTCCCGTCTACCAGACATCTGGAAACTAGCCCTAGTCAACAAACAAGTCCCAGCCACAAAAACCGACACCGGACCCAGAACAACACAGAACGCCACTACCAATCACCCTCACCAGACTCAAACCCAAAACCATCCCACAGACGAAATACAACCACCATCCAGAAGCCAAACCACAGTGGCACCTCCAACTGCTGCACCCCCCCTCTGACACCCACACAAAACAAACTGACACATGCCATAAACACATGGCCAGACCACAAACCCAGAGCCAAACCAAAGCCCGGGATGTTACACCACAGACATATATTACAAAACAGCCGACTAATCTGCATACAACTCCTCCATCAACTAATCAAGATGTTACAACACAGCCAGCCAACCCGCTTACAGCAACTAAGCCAGCACTCCACACATCCCCACCAATATTTATAGAAAGAAGGCAGCTCCGACCACGCTTTGTTCGCACAAGCATGAAGCCGAAAACACCAGCCTGAAGATGACGAGTGGGACCTCATTGAAACGTCGCCAAGATACTCTCGATCTTACACGGGAAAAGACCCGAATACACCAAGACCTGCATACCTATACCCGTGAAAATCTACGAAAACATATATATGTAATTCTTTTGCTATTACTAAAGCAAATAATTTCATAGGGGTTTGGGTTAAAGTTAGACAAAGAAATAAATATACTATCTACATTTAATAATTAATTTCAAATTATATATAAGTAAAATAATAATAGAGCATTGCAACTTAATAAAATGACACCTTTTCATTAGTAAAACAAAATTAAAACCATGTTTTGTTTCGTTTTGATGGGAAAGATTAGCTTAGCTTTGTGTGGTTCCCAAAATCTGAACTTTATTTTTTAGATACCCATTCACATTTTTCATTCCATATTTGTTTCAGACAGATATTCGTTCTTTGTAATAGCACCTGTAAAAAATTCTGATTTTGGAACCAACTTATCTAGACAGGTCAGCAGTAAATTCTGGCAGCAATCTGACATTCCGTGTGCAAACCATTAGGCCTATGTGGACAAAACAAGAAGAACTTCTGATAGTGATTTTGTTGCGCCTGGACATGCTCGAAAATATATGTGGCCATCCTCAGATTTGCTTTACATCATCTAGGACAGTGATGGCGAACCTTTTTTTCCTTGGGTGCCAAAAACGTGTGCGCACGCGCTATCATGCATGCGCGAGTGCCCACACCCATAATTCAATGCCTGGGGAGGGCAAACACGGCCTGTTTCCCAACTTCTGGTGGGCCTGATAGGCCCGTTTTTCGCCCTCCCCAGGCTCCAGAGGCTTCCCTGGAGCCTGGGGAGGGCGAAAACGCCCTCCCTTGTCCTCCCAGAAGCCCTCTGGAAGCCTAAAATGCCCCCCCAGAGCCTCCGTGCAAGCCGAAAATCAGCTGGCTGGGGCGCACATGTGCGCTGGAGCTGAGCTAGGGCAACGGCTCGCGTGCCGGCAGATATGGCTCCGCGTGCCACCTGTGGCACGCGTGCCATAGGTTTGCCATCACTGATCTAGGAGTAACAGTCCACAGTTTTGGCAGTTCTGCCATGAAATAAAACCCTAAAATAACTGTAACACAATTTGCCCAATCTATTTTTGTAACCACAGAAACCTGCCACTTCATGTTCTATGCTTTCCATTTCATGGAATCTCATAAATAATACAACTGTTATATTGGTTTTAAATCCACCTACTCTCTAATATAAGATTTAATTTGAAGTTGTCATAGAATGGGGTTTGAAATCAATTGTCCATTTCTTGTCCAGATATGATTTTCTCATCTTCATATATGGACATTTTTTTTTATTTAAGGCAGCAGATTCCTATCTTTTGTTTGTATACTTACTTACCGTATTTTTCGGAGTATAGGACGCACCTTTTTACTCCCAAAAAGGGGGTCAAAAAGTGGGTGCGTCCTATACACTGAATGCAGCCCCCAACCCCCCCAGCCCCCACCCTTCGGAAGTTTTCCCCGCCGCCCGCCGCTGCCTCCGCCACCGCCGCTTGCCCCCCCCGCTGCTTGCCCCCGCCGTCCCCGCTGTTGCTTGCCGCCGCCACCACCGCTGCTTGCCCCCGCCACCCATTCCTGAGCTAGCACCTTTCGAGGTGCCACCGCTCCGCTTCGATCCCCACCGCTGCCCGCTTGCGAGCGAGCGGGCGTACGAGCAGGCGAGGCGTGGCGGCAGGCAGGTGTCTTGGAAGCGCCGAGGGCAGCACGCGCGTCCGGGATGCCGCTTAGCCGGCAGCAGCGGGCGCAGCGAGTCCCGTCCTTACGCGCGTCCCCGGAGCTTGCTGTGGCGACGCTGTTTTCTCCGAGACCTTTGTCTACTGCTCCTTCTCCGAGACAAAGGTCTCGGAGAAAACAGCGTCGCCACAGCAAGCACCGGGGACGCGCGTGGGGACGGAACTCGCTGCGCCCGCTGCTGCCGGCTAAGCGAGAGGGCTGCCCTCGGCGCTTCCAAAACACCTGCCTGTCGCCGCGCTTCGCCTGCTTCCTCAGCTGCTCTTCTCTAGTGAGCGCTCTTTGGCCGGGAAAACCAGGAGCCGCCGCTTTCGCCGCAGATCTGCTCAGCTCAAGTTGCAGCCCTTGAGCTTCAGGAGGGAACTGGCTGCGAGACCTGGAGGACTTTTGGACTTCAACTCTAGCTAGCATGACTGGAGGAGGAATTCTGGGAGTTGAAGTCCACAAGTCTTAAACTTGCCAAGGGGGTGCAAGGGTCTTCAAACTTGTGGACTTCAACTCCCAGAATTCCTCCTCCAGTCATGCTAGCTCAGGAATTGGAGTTGAAGTCCACAAGTCTTAAAGCTGTCAAGTTTGAAGACCCCTGGGTTAGGGGTGCAAGGGTCTTCAAACTTGGCAAGACTTTTTACAACCATGTACACTTTTTACAAACTTCAAACTTGACAGCTTTAAGACTTGTGGACTTCAACTCCCATTCCTGAGCTAGCATGACTGGAGAAGGAATTCTGGGAGTTGAAGTCCACAAGTCTTAAAGCTGTCAAGTTTGAAGTTTGTAAAAAGTGTACATGGTTGTAAAAAGTATACATGGTTGTAAAAAGTATTCTGCTACACTGGTATTTTATTAAATAATATATTACTACACCATTTGGTTCAGAACACTTTTTTCCTTGTTTTCCTCCTCTAAAATCTAGGTGCGTCCTATACTCCGGTGCGTCCTATACTCCGAAAAATACGGTATTTAGTTATTTCTGTGTTGCCACAATTAAAATGATTTCTGATGAATCATATAGAAAAAAAATACAGCCTAAAACAAGTTCCATAAAAAAATAAAAATAAAAGAACACTGCAAGAATACAAAGAAAATAAAAACATGGCAACATGAAATCAAATCAGGGGAAGACTCTTTGAAATAGCTCATTCTTTAAGAGCCTTCAAAGACTAGCAAAGAAGGAGCCTTTATGGGCATAGATCAGGGGTGGGTTCCTCCCGGTTTGTACCAGTTCGCCCGAACCGGTAGCGACCCGCTGGTGATGTCATGATGACATCACCGAACTGTATCAGTCGGTGCCAGTCCGTGGGCGCCGCCATCTTTTTTTTTTTTTGAATTTTTTTGAATTTTTTTTTTTTTTAATTCTTCTGCACATGCGGAGAAGCCGAGTTTCTGGCACTGCGCATGCGTCGCCATTCTGTTTTGGGCAGTTTTTTTCCAAGGTTTTTTGCACTGTGCATGGGCACGTGCGCAAAGAGCGCATGTGCCCACAAGGCGCGGCCACGTGGCACGGGAAGAAGCAAACCGGCAGCGAGGTAAGTTGGAACCCACCCCTGGCATAGATATATATTTTCTTGCTGCTCCCTTCTTCTAGGATTTTTTTGTTATTATTATTTTTACCTCCTAATATAATCTACAATTATATTCTCTGAAAGGTCTCCTGAATACAGCTTCCTTGTCTAAGCAAGATCAGGATGCTAAATGCCTGAATAAAAAATTCCTGAAATATGGAACAAATTGCTTGACTAGCTTTGATGCTAAAAGGAGACAAATATCTATCATCAGATGTTTCTTGGTCAGGACCCAGGCACAATTCAACCCCTGTGCAGGGCCATTATCCTGGACTGATATTCTGTGATACAACAAGCTACATAAACAGAGGAATTACAGATCTTTTTCAGCAGCCAACTGTTGCTTAATGCCTTGGGTCATTTGCACTGCTTCTGTATAGAACTGCAAAGTGTTAGTAATAAAATTTCCCATCATATCTTACTTTAAGATTAAAGAGTGATGAATCAAGGACTCCCAATTTGCATATAGTTGACTCATTTTCTTCTTTTCTACACAACCAACCAACCTTTTTTCTTCCTCCTTCTCTCTCTCCAGCTCTATATAGTTCCTAATTCACCACTGAAATGTGTCAAGAAAAAAAAAGCTGATGACATAACCTTCAAAGTTAGCTCCAGACAATGTATCTACGTTTACTCTTCCTTAAAGTGGTGCCCTTCAAATATGTTGACAGAGTCCTAGTTTATGGGTGCAAATCAAGAAGAATACCAAAAACTTCCATACGGAAATTCAGTGAGCTTGGTGAGGAAAAGAAAACTCACCAATAACTCGGGTGGGAATATAGGCTCCTGGGTAGAGTCTAAAGGCTGGAACTCAGATGTATTGAACAGAGTTGTGGTAATCAGTCCCTGCAGAAGAAAAGCAATGAATATATATTAGACAACCCCAAGATCCAATGGATCATTGTTTCAGAGATATTTCCTTACCTAAACAGAAAAACAGTATGATCAGGGGCGAAAAAGCAGTGGGAGTAGAAGTGACTTCTGACTTCCTGCCAGCTTAACATAGCTGACTGCCTTTCAGCAGCCAATGGTGGCACAGTCTACTGGTTTCCAGAGATCTAGGATGAGACTGCTTTAGCTGATCTCCAGTGGCTGAAAAGAGGAGTCGATCTACCTAGCCTCCAGAAGTCTTTTGTGGGGGGCTCATCTACTAAATTTCCAGGGGGTGGCGCAGTACAAATTTGTGACAACAAATTTGCCAAATTTCAATCCCACTGGCATCATGGGTCCCAGATTTTGGACACATTCAATAAATTAGGTCATTTGAGGTACCTTGGTTCAAAATTTGTTGCCCTATGATGCATTGTTTCACCTAATTAAAGGTTACAGACACAAGAGAGAAAAGGTGAGAAAGAGAGAAGCAAACTAGAACTAAGGAGAAATTTCTTAATGGTGAGTACAATTAATCTGTGGAATGCCTTGCCTTCATCACTGGAGGTTTTTAAGAAGAGGCGGGATAGCCACTTGTCTGAAATGGTATAAGGTCTTCAGCAAGCGGTTGGACTAGAAGATCTCCAAGCTCCCTTCCAACAATGTTATTCTATGTTCTAAAGTGTTTTAGTAGTATAAAATTAAACAATATAGTATATACGTCTTTTTTTCTTTTTTGGTTTTGTACTATTGTACTATTAAAGACTGTTTCATGTTTTTTATTTCTGAATTTGTAAAAAAAATTAGGAACAGTAAGAACCTTCAAGAAGTAACAATATTTGTTCAGATACTACATGACCAAGTAATTCTTAAGTCAGTTTCCTACTATCCAATAGTTCCTAAGTTGTTAACGCTACAACTTTCAAAATTCCCAAGCAAACAAACTAGTAATTATACTGTGGTACTTAAGAAATCTGGGAGTTGTAACCCTAATCCATCTGTAGAACATCCTGCTGGAGATAATTTCTCCAACTGTTTATTTCTACATAAGAAATTACCAGAGTAAATATCTATATCCAAACGTTTCATAAACTTACCGAATTGCCTTCTTTTTCATTCATGCAACAGTCCAAGCCATTGACTTGTTTATCATTGTACCCCTCAACCTTTTAAAAATATATAAGACATAATAGAAATAGCAAATTAGCAGACATATTAAAAACAGGGAAATCAGAAAATTAATAATTCTTTTTTTAATCTTCCTTTTTTCTCTTTTTTTCATTTTTGGTATTTTAATCTATGTTAAATTTTCTTTGTTTATTTTTTCCTTGCATTCTTGCTCTTTCTCTCTCTTTCTCTCTCACACACACATAGATAAAGCAAGTACAATACAATAGAGATTTTAATATTAAATAATTAATTTATGGTTCCCCCACCATAGAGTCTCCTCCTAGTGCGGCGTCCTTTTTCCTCTACCTGTCCTAACCAAAAGCCCTATCAATTGTGGAGCCAACCAGCAACAGCGAGCTGCTGCAGAGGGATGAAAGAACCATATGTGGCTCCAGAGCCGCGGGTTGCCGACTCCTGGTATAGGACTTACTCTAAAATTAAAAGGTAAAGGTTTCTCCTGCCCAGTCATGTCCAACTCTAGGGGGCAATGTTTATCTCCATTTCTTTGCCGAGGGAGTCAGCATTGTCCGAAGACATTTCCGTGGTCATGTGGCCGGCATAACGATTCACCAAGGCCATGGAAGGCTGTTATCTTCCCACTGAAGTGGTACCTATTTATCTACTCTCATTTGCTTGCTTTCAAACTGTTAGGCGAGCAGATGCTGGGGCAGGAACCAGAGCTCACCCTGTTGTGCGGTGCTTGGGACTCAAACTTGAGCTGTCAGCTTTCCTGCTGACAAGCTCAGCGATTTAACCTCTGAACTACTGCACCCCCTGACACTAAATTAGTTAGCACCTAATTGTCAATGCTTTTAACATGCGATATGGCAAATCAGAATGCATGAAAAGGTTCAGTAGTCATTCCTTGTTTCCAGATAATCCTGGAATTATAATTATGAGGACGCTGAGAGTCTTAAAAGAATCTCCAATATTCTCAACAGTTATATTTCTCTTTATTTCTATGGGGGAGGGAGATGTGGTATTTAAATTGGTTTTTTAAATAAATTCACTATGTCAAGAGTGATAAATAATCCAGTTACAAGAAATTACATAATATTAAAACAAATATTATTTTATTTCCTTCAGAAATACTTTAAAAAGTTGAAAAGCATCTAACTGGTTTATGCCACTTACCGCATTTTCTTCTTTTCCAGCCATACAGCAACCTTTTCCTTTTCCTAGTTTTCCACAGCATCCTCCTTCCTAGATAGAAATAGGAAGATATAGAAATACTTTCAAATAAACTATGGAGTGCATATGAAAGAACATGCAAACATTTGAAGAGTTGCGCTAGATCAGATTCAAGTGTCATGGATAAAAGATGGGCTGAAGACACTGAGCTTTAAGTCCCCATTCAACTATAGAATGACTTTGAACCAATTATTGTCTCTCATCCTAATCCACTTTGGAAGTAAGAATTAAATCAGGAGAGTTACCACTATAAGTTATCCTGAATTCTCAGAGAAAAGGTAGGCTATAAGCAATAACAACAATAACAACAAATCAACAATCAATTCCCATAGTTGACAGTTACTGGTTTATTCTGTACCGTTTTTTATTATACAAGAAATCAAATCAGCTTACAGTTAAAAAAGCAATATAAAACCAATACAATTAAAATATGAAAAATTAAAATTGAGGGCCAGTTTGTTTAGTGGATAAGGTGTTGGCCTAGAAACCAGGAGACAGTGAGTTCTAGTCCCATCTTAGACGTGAAAGCCAGTTGGGTGACTTTGGGGCAGTCACTCTCTCTCACCCCAATTCACCTCACAGGCTTATTCTTGTAGTGAATATAGAAGAAGGAAGTAGTATTAGGTATGTTCACCGCCTTGAGTTATTTATAAAAATAATAAAAGCAGGATGCAAATAAATATTAAATCTAAATTAAAATCGATATGGAAAACAACAAATATTTGATACATGTTCCTCATTTTTCTAAATGTTGGAAGAGAAGGGGCGTTGGTCTTATCTAATACGCCTCTTCTCAGAAAGGTAGATATAGCATCCAGGAATGGGTTAACTCCGTCTGCTCTCTGATTGGAATGAGTCTGTCAAAGCTGTTCAGGTCTTGCCCTTGTTGCTATCCTTTACAGTTTGAAACGAAGAAGCGAAGCGACAGACTCCATTGTGACATACTCAATTAAAAACACATTCCTCCTGCCGAACCGAAGCCAACAGTCGACATTGACCAGAGCAGGTGGGGCTGGATGCTATATCCACCTTTCTGAGAAGAGGCGTATCAGGTAAGACCAACACCTCTTCTCCCTCATGGTGGATATAGCATCTGAGAATGGGACATACCAAAGCTGGCTGTCCAAACGGGCAGCTAACACTGGTTGCCTAGACTGTTGCTGAGGAGCTAAACTTGGATGACCTGCTGCAGCACTCTCCTACCAAACAATGCCTGGGCCGAAGCGAAAACATTGATCTTATAATGCCGTACGAAAGGTGACAGAGGCAATCAAGTCACCGCCCAGCAAACTTCTTCGAGAGACGCTTGAGTCGCCCATGCTGCCGATGTGGTGGCACTCCTCGTTGAGTGTGCGGTAATATGTGCTGGCACTGGCCACGACTGAAGTTCATACGCTCGAGCTATGGTTGAGCGGATCCAGCGGCCTACTGTGGACGGTGTCACCTTATGGTCCAATGATGACAATTGAAAGGAGAGAAAAAGTGCTTCCAGTTGCGGAATGCTGCAGTCCTGGTGATATAGATACGTAGCGCCTGCTGGACATTGAGCGTGTGCCAGCATTTTTCGGATGGGTGAGGGCAAAAATTTGGAAGGATAAGTTCCTGCGCCCTATGGAACCATGTATTCACTTTCGGCAGAAAGGCCGGGTCTAGTCAAAGGATCACTTTGTCTGTATGAAACGCACACAAATCGGCCCTGACCGACAGGGCAGTCAACTCTGACACCCTCCTGGCCAATGTGATGGCCACCAAAAACACCACCTTACAAGTAAGGTTATGTAAGCTGGCTATGCGAAGTGGCTCATATGGAGCACCCATCAGGGAATCCAGGACCTTCGGGAGATCCCAAGTTGGGTATTGGTGAATGACCGGTGGTGTAATGTTAGATGTCCCCCGCAGAAAATGGCAAATATTGGGATGTAGCATCAATGAGTCCTTACTGCCACAAGATAAGACCTATGACAATGCCGCCACCTGTCGGCATAAAGTGATAGGGCAAAGTCCTCTGTCCAACCCGTCCTGAAGAAATTCAAGGACATTGGTAATGGAAGCCAGTGAGGGAACAATGCCCACCTTTTCACACCAGCCGCAAAAGGTCCTACAGGTCGCATTGTATACGAGGGTAGCGGAGGGTCTCCGTGAGGCCTGCATAGTGTTGATGACCCTGGAAGATAGATTGTCCTTCCTCAGAGCGACCTGCTCAAGTGCCAGGCGGTCAGTTTGAGCCACTGAGGGTCCGGGTGACCAACGACCCCTGGCTGAGGGATACTTTGCTCTGAGGCAATGTCCAGGGCAGAGACACTGACAGGCTCAGCAGATCAGCAAACCATGGCCTGCGAGGCCAGAATGGTGCGACGAAGATGACCTCTGCTTTCTCCGCTAATATCTTCCGTATTACGTGAGGTATGAGTGGAAGAGGCGGAAATGCATATAGACGGCCCCTGGGCCATGGGATCCACAGAGCGTTGTTCCCACTGCTCTTGGGGTCACAAACCTGGTGACATATCTGCTGAGCTGGGCGTTGCTCGGAGTAGCAAAGAGGTCCACTTCCGGGAGGTCAAAGGTGTCCGTCATCTCCTGGAATAGGGCTGGGTGCAGGCTCTACTCGGCATGGTCCACTGATGCTTGGCTGAGCCAGTCCACCTGCACATTGGCTACACCTGAAATATGGTCTGCCCGAAGGGAGAGAAGATGTCATTCCCCCCAGAGGGTTAGATGATGCGCCTCCTCCATCAATGACTTGGAACGGGTGCTGCCTTGGCAGTTCACGTGAGCCTTCGCTGCAATGTTGTCTGTCATGACCAATATGTGGTGTCCGGCAATGATGTGGCGGAAGTGGTGCAGAGCTGGATGGATGGCCCGAAGCTCCAGTCATTTTATGCTGCGCTCATGGTTCTGACTGCTCCACTGGTCTTCTACTATGTGTGAAGATATGTGGGCACCCCAGCCTGATAAACTGGCATCCGTTGTAAGGATCAATCGATTGGGATACCGAAACAGGCTGCCTCTGGAGAGTGCTTGTGATTCCCACCAAGTTAGGGACAAGATGGCGTTCAGCAGTAGATGAACCCTGACTGGAGAGGTGCCCCTGCCGGACCTCTGAAACGGCAAAAGAAACCATTGGAGGTCTCGGGCGTGAACACAGGCCCAGGGAACAATGGGGAAGGTGGATACCATTTTGCCTAGTAGTCTCGCTAAGACTGCTAAAGGAGCCGACCGGTCCCTTTTAATGGTGGCAACCATTTCTCGAATACTAGTCTGACAGTTAGGGGAGAGATATACCATACCCTGTACCAAATCAATTACAGCACCCAAATGGAGCAACCTGGTAGATGGTGACAGGTGCTCTTTTCCAAATTAATGGAGAACCTGTGGTGTTGCAGGACCTGGATGGTGGTCTCTAAATCCTCCTGAGCCTAAAAAGAGGATGAAGACTGAATTAAGATATCATCCAGGTAGCACTGGATACGCATGGGTAAGGCCCTCAGATTGGCAGCGAGGGCCATCAGTAATTTAGTGAATATCCTAGGGGCCAAGGACAGCCCAAATGGCATGGCCCGATACTGAAAATGAGCTCCAGCGAACTGGAACCTCAAGTACTGTCTATAATGCGGAATAATTGGCACATGTAAATATGCCTCTGTGAGGTCAATAGAAGTGAGGAAGTCGCCCTCCCTAACGCCCTCTAAAATCGTTGTAAGTGAATGCATCTTAAACCACTTATAGATGACATAATAGTTAAGTCATTTAAGATCGAGAACCGCTCTTCATCCCCCCCAAGGCCTTTGGGACCACAAACAATATTGATTAGAATCCTTGTCCATGTTGATCCTCAGGGACGGCCTCTACGGCATGGATATCCAGCAAGTGCTGAATAGCAGTCTCCATGAGGATCCTTTTGGCCAGGATTCTAGAAACCGGATGTCGCAGGCAAAACCTTAGGGGAATGGAGTGGAATTTAAGAGAGAGACCTGATTGAATGGTCCCTCTAACCCAAGCGTCCAAAATGGACTCCTCCCATTGGTTCACAAAATAGGCCAACTGGCCACCGATGGGGTGCTCGGGGATGTCTTCACTGAGAGCGCTGGAATGAACGACTTCCTCCCCCTCGAAAGGGCCGCTTAGATCAGAAGGGGCATCCCCTATCTGGGCGCTCATTATGTTGTCTCTGCTTTCCCCCTAAAACCCCTGTGACCTCTGGGAAATGGCACCTGGACTGGGCAAGCGATAATTCGGCTGTCGGAAGTAGGGCGATTGTCTGTAATCCCCATGTCTGGAAATGGAAGGAAGAATCTTCCTGCGGTCCTTTGATTCCATTAATAACGGCTCCAAACACTCACCAAACAAACAATCCCTGGTGAAGGACATCATTGCCAAATGCCATTTGTGGTGGGCATCTGCTTGCCAGTTTTTGAGTCATAGCAGCCGCCGTGCTGCAACCGATGCTCCGATCGACTTAGAGACAAAACGGATCACATTTAATGTCACATCTGCTGTCAATTGTGCCACAATTAATTTATTGATGGCCTACTTTAGACGAGTGTCTGCGGGCGGTGTACTCTCCTGCAGCTGGCAAAGCTATATGAGGGATGTACTAGCAAAAAAGGACACCATTGTAGAGGCTCGAATCACCCACGCCACCGCTTGATGCAATCGCTGTAGCGATTGCTCGGATCTACGATCCACTGGGCGCAATGCTTCTGCAGGGTCTCCAGGCATACTGAAAGAGGTATGCAGTGCAGCTACCGGTGCATCAATTGAAGGGACCTGAAGAGTCTTGGATAAGTCAGGAGCCACACTAAACAGTTTTTTCTCAGCGGAAGATGGATTGGGTCCTGCACCCGGTGACGACCATTGGCAATAATGGTGTCTACAAATAGTTTTGGTGATGGTACCACATCCTCCTCTGATGTGTGTTCCAAAAATAGGGGATCAGTGAAGTCTTGTACCGACTGTTCCTCCGGTTCGGAGGTCACTGGAACCAAATCTGCTGCTACTTTCGCCTTGTGAAGTAATGATTTAAACAGGTTAATTGGAAATAGTCCCATGAAAGCAGGCTGTTCCGGTTGCATGCTGTCATCCTCAGACAGCTCTAAGTCTTGATCCCCATCTCCCTCTGATGCCTGAGACTGATCGTCCCTGGTCAGAGGCCTCATCATACGCAGCAGAGTGGTCGACTGGCAGAATAGAGTCCAAATAGTGTCTGTGGCTATAGTGACCACTAGCGCCACAATGGCACTCCTGCCTTGACTGCTGGAGGCCTGCTGAAATGCCTTGCATATCACCTCTGTGACAATGGCCTGCATATTGTCCAGTATGTCTGGTCTAGGCTCTTATGTAGACCGGCGGCCGTAGGAATGAAAGTGGCCTCTGAAGTGGTTCTATGTCAGCCTGTAGAAATTGAATTATGCACCGTGAGAGGGAGGAAGCCCGAGCCAGACCCCCAAAGATCTGCATTGGAGCTGGGCACTATAGAGTCTAGGTGGGAAGCACCTTCCTCTGGGGCCACGGGAACCTGCATCTGTGTCCCCTTGGCAGTACAGGTGGAGGCCTCCATGCATGCACATTCACGCTGGCCCGCCTTGTCATATAGCTTATCTAGCGCCTTATGGCGATGTTGTTCAACATTGCTGACCGCTTTGGAGGACTTGGATGATGATGACTACCTCCTTGCCTCCCTAGAGGGGTGGTCAGAATCCCCAGACTTATGATGGCCCTTGTGGCCCTTGTTAGGGTCAGAGGTGGTAGATTTAGATGTCTGGATGCCATGATTGTGGCAACAATGCAGGGTCGCTGCCTATGCCGAGGAATATGCAATGTCACAGGCCGGATGGGACAGGATCAATGCTTGTGGCACTGAGAATGTCCTGTGCTGGCTGACTGGTGAAGCCCAGAAGAAATAATGCCTTGCTTGAAATAGCGTGGCTACCAGCTCTAGACAGCTGCCGTGCTCTGGTGGAGCGTGGCTAATGAGACTGCTCTGCCTGATCTGGTGGAGCATGGCACTGATTGACTGCCTGCCCTTGTGGGGCGTGGCACAACCCTCGTAGCCCGTGCCGTACCCTGGTGGAGCATGGCATGCTGCTAACCGCAGGAGCACAAAAGCTCTACTCGGTTTAGGCTAGCAGCAGAACTGAGCTTCGGCTGTTGAGGAGGGGCTGTTTATAAGTTACCCACTCCCTCTCAGCTACAAGCACTCAGTGTGCAATCAAGGGAGGACTAATCACTCCCTGGGCAGCGGTAATGTCGTTGGAGATCCGAACGATCTAATTAGATGCTGACAGTCTCACAACTGGTACATTTAAAATACCAGCAAATTGGCATTAAAAATGGCCACCACGACTCCCAAAATGGCCACCGCAACTGCCGATCCTCCTCAGTGTGTGATGACAGATCCGACAGCCCAGCCTACTGACATATCAGGCCGAAGCCCTCGGCTGTTGTTAAAACCAATAGGAAACAATGGACTATAAATAGCTTTCTGCAGCACGATCTAGCTAAATCCATCAGAAAAAGGCTCCAGATGCAGTTAATGACACGATGCTGCCTGAGGCAGCCAGAGCCGAAGCTCAAGCCTTTACAGAAAGTACCAATTCGAATCGCAAAGCACAACCTCTGAACAAGTAACGGAATGAATACACTCACAGAAGTCCAGATAGAAACTACCAAGCTGGAATAGCAACCAGGAAACACTAACTCTCACAGAGGAATGGTTGGCACAACTGTCCTCGCTGAGCAACTGAGTGAAAAAGCTGTAAAGGATAGCAAAAAGGGTGGGACCTGAACAGCTTTGACAGACTCAGTCCAATCAGAGAGCATACGGAGTTAACCCGTTCCTGGATGCTATATCCACCATGAGGGAGAAGTGACCAAATTTATCTCTTCAAGGAAAGCATTTCATAGGTTGGGAGCCACACAGAAGACCCTCCACCATGTATCAGCAGCAGGGGCATCTTCAAAAAGGTGTTTCCTGGCAGACAGGGTGATACTTGGGAAGGCAGTTCCTCAAATCGTCAACAATATTTAACTTGTGCCCCACAGGCAAGTGACAATTATTGTAGATTATTCCACATGGGCAGGTGATCCCATACCTTCCATCAGTTAGCAGTCTTCCTACTTATTTTTGCAGCCATTGTGATTTCTGAACATTCTTGAGGAGTAACCCCTCATAGAGTGCAAAGCAGTACCCACAATAAATTGGAACCAATATGTGAATAACTGTCACCATATTGCAGAAAGAGTTGCAGTTGATGTACTATCTATAGTTGTGCAACCGAGTGCCTCACCACAAATTTACCGCCTGCAAATCTAGTCACAAATGAATGACAAGGACCATTCCCTAAAGGAGAGTGCAACCTCAGGCTTTACTGAGTAAAACCTCAGGCTTTACGCTGCCCTGAGTCCCTTGGGAGTTGGGCGGCATATAAGAAAACCATAATAAACAATAAATAAATAAATACTGCAACCCCCAAATGCAGTTTCTTTGTTTTTTGATAACAGTGTTTCTGTCTTGCCTGAGTATAATTTTAGCATGTTCTCTCATTGAGCCCATTTTCCAAACCTCAGTAATGTTCCAGAATATTTTCTTGGAATTGGATGATAATGAGAAACAAAATTGTGTATCATTGGCCTTTAAAACTCAAGTTAATTATCCCAGTGATTCTATGGAGACAACATAGGGAACAACATTGAAATTGAAAAACCAACCCAGTGGGAGATAGTGGCAAATTACTTTAGTACTACTGTCAAGTAAGCTACATAGACATGGCTATGAAGTAATCAGAACTTTAGCTGAAGTCAAAGCAGATTGCATCTTCACATTTACTTGGAAAAGTCAGTCTGATTCCATCATTAAGACATTTTATCTTTAGCCCCTCACCTTTGCAAATGTTCTGTACCCCTCCAGGATGGGTCTGTATCCTGTACAGCGGCAGAGGTTTCCTATGTTGCCAAATCAAGTTGAAAAAGTTAATAGAACATAATTGGAAAGAAGGTTATTTTAGTGTTTGCTTTTCATCTACCATGAAGAAATTCATTTTTTTTTTCCTTCCAAGAAAGGAAACTGCCAATAGAGAAAAGAATAATTATCTCTGGGCTTTGATAACTTTGGAAGGCAGGATTCCAGTGTCAAAAGACATGACAACAAATTCACCAAATCATGAGAGATCAACCTAATCGTTTTCAAGTGTATTTCTTGCTTTATTCCATGATGAAAAGTAATTGTGCCAATAAGGATGGGAGTTTAGATTATAATTAGAGTTGGAAGGGACCTTATAGGTCATCTAGTCCAACCCTCCGCTCAAGCAGGAATCCCTACACCATTTTGGATAAGTGACAGTCCAATCTCCTTTTGAAAGTCTCAAGTGTTGGAGCTCTCACAACCTCCGCAGGCAAGCTGTTCCACTGGTTGATCGCTCTCACTGTCAGAAAGTTCCTCCTTATTTCCAGGTTGAATCTCTCTTTGGTCAGTTTCCATCCATTATTCCTTGTCTGGCCTTCTGGTGCTTTGGAAAACAGCCCCTCCTCTCTGTGGCAGCCCCTCAAGTATTGGAACACTGTTATCATGTCACCCCTGGTCCTTCTCTTCGCCAGACTGGCCAAGCTCAGTTCCTGCAACAGCTCTTCTTATGTTTTAGTTTCCAGTCCCCTTATCATCCTGGTTGCTCTCCTCTGCACTTTCTCTAGAGCTTCAATGTCTTTTTTATAGTGTGGTGACTAGAACTGGATGCAGTATTCTAGCTCTGGTCTAACTAAGGCTTTATAGAGTGGCATTAGTACCTCCCTAGTTCTAGATTGTATCCCTCTGTTAATGCAACTCAGGATTGTATTGGCTTTTTTGGCTGCCGCTGCACATTGCTGGCTCATATCTAGTTGATTGTCCACCAAGACTCCTAGATCCCTCTCGCAGTCGCTGCTATTGAGTGTGATTTCACCCAGTTCTATTGTGTCTGGCAAACTTACCTTGAAAAGCATCTTCAATTTCTTCCATTCTAGGCTGAGGATGATTACGAAGCAATGTATACATGGACATGACAATCCCAGGAGTGCAGAAACCACACTGTGATCCATGGCTTTTGGCTATTCTCTCCTAGAAAAAGAATTGGTTCATACAATATGCCATGACAAATCAATTAATCAACTTGCTTTTAGTGACAGGTGTGAACACAATGAGTGTCTGGTTTGGTTCACACATGACATTACATAGTAATAGTAGGAAATAGTAGGTCTTTGGGTTTTGTGTATTATATGAACTGCCAATTGTTCATACAATGAACTATAGCTTAATTTAATCTGTGAACCTAAACATTTGTTAACACATAGTCACATCTCCCCAGTTTACCTGTACAGGGTGCAACCTTGTCTTTGTGCTTCCGATGCCTTCAACAGTGGTTACAGCTACATGGTGGAGTGCGCAGATAGGGAATAAACATGCATTTGCAGAATAATGTCTGGAGAAATGAATTAAGGACATTGCTTGTTTTACAAAATTTTTGTTTTCCTAAAGAAGTACAATAAAATCAATGAAAGCCGGTGTTCGGGATTAGGCTGTCTCATACTGAAACTGGAACAGAGGTAGATACATGGGCATAATCCCAATGTTTTGGAAGATGATGCCTTCCCATTGGTTATGCTGATTGGGCCTATGAAAGTTGAAGTCCTAGGCAAACATTGGCCAAAAGATGTAGCTTCTGATTACTAGCACCATTATTGGATAAAGATGTAGAAGGTAAATGGGAAAGAGAATGAACTAATATCAAGACAATGATATTATCATTCCTTCAGATGATCATAATTCACTGTCATTCACTGAAATCTGGCAAATATTAATCTAAGAGACCAGAGTTGAAAAAGTACAATGATTTTAATAAATGCTATCTAATGCTTCAGTAGTACTAAAATATTAGTAAAATTGTTAGACAAAATTTGAATGTTTAAACTTTAAATCCTATTGAACTTCAGGATTTATGGAATCTCAAAACCATAAGGCTGGAAAGGACCTTAGAAGTCTTCTAATCCAAGCTGAAATGGAGCTGATTAGAAATGTTGGGGAAAGTTAGTCCTACTAATAATTGTCCCAAGGGTGCTTTTTTCAGGAGGTAACTGGACTTTCTGGTTTTTCTTTGAAGACGTTTCACTTCTCATCCAAGAAGCTTCTTCAGCTCTGACTGGATGGTGGGGAATGGAAGGATTTATATTCCTTGCAGACAGCTGGTCATCTGCATTCTTTTAGAGAGCCGTTGAGGCCACTTGGAGGTTTATGACCTGGATGACTGAAAATCTCCATAAACTCCTACTAATAATCCATACAATTATGGCACAGGACAGCAGTATATTCACCTAGCTTTAACACATATCTGTACAAGGGACAGTAAGCAAAGATTTTGTGAAATATTTACTATTTCTTGAGTGCAATCTTTTCTCGACCTGCAAAGGAGTTTCAAGAGGGACAGATTGATTCTGACAAACACATATTCCCAGGTATCCAGCACCTGTCCTGTCCATCACAAATTCTGCATGCCCGCATTCAAGACCTCTTCCATCTTAGTGAATGGGGTACAAAGGATACATGATTTTGTTTTGAGAGTTGTCAACCTTGGAAATCATGATTGTGCAAGCACCACAGCCTCCTTCTCCACAGCCCAGCTTGGTTCCACACAAGCCCACTAAGAAGATAGAGCTTAAGGAAAATGTACCAATATGGCTAATCACATACAGTCCTTTATCACTTAAAGCAGTGGTTCTCAACCTACCTAATGCCGCGACCTGCCCTGACCCACCCCGCTGCCACGCCTGCCGCCATGACCCCCGCCCCGCCACCACCATTTGGGTTCTTTTACCCTCTGTGCATGCACAAAGCGTTCTGCGCATGCACAGAGGGTAAAAGAACCCAAATGGCAGCATCCGGGCAAAGTCTCCCGACCCCTGTGAAATGGTCATTCGACCCCCAGGTTGAGAACCGCTGACTTAAAGTCTCTGGTCCTGATAACAAGCTTGCATTGTGGTTCATAAGAGCAGGCTAAAAAATCTTGCTTGCTTTTTTTTTTAATGAATCTGGGTTTATTCACATGTATTCCCTGATGGGAAAACTTATTTTTAAGTATAGGATTTAATCAATTGATTTTTTAAAAATCACACAATTATTGAACAAGACTGGACTAAATTGGCTATAGACTCCTGAACTATGTTCACACAACATGCTTAACTTGATTATTAGATTCACAGAATATATCAAATCATAAACTAACCAAAATCATCAAGGCACAAAAGCTAATAAATATTAAAACAAATCATGTATTTTAATGTATTTATTATCATATTTAGAAACCACTCATCTCCCTCACAGGGGGACCTTGGCTGGTGTTCTTTTGCAAGGGATGTGAGTATAGCCTCCAATTATTATCTTATTTGTATGTCAAGAAGCACAGCCAATAATGGCACATGGCCTTCTCATTTCAGTTCTTCAAGCAAGTCTTTAAATCAATCCGTTCTGGATTGCTTTTTGCTAATCAGTGTTTTTTGTTGATGGCTCTTTGAGAGTTTATGCTCATTTAATGTGTTGTGTATAAAACTGCATGCAAAGCTGGAAGTCTCATAATATGCCTCTTTTATGGTTTGGTGATTAATATATCCAACTTCAATTATGCATATATCCTTAAATAAATACAAGTTTATTCTTTTTTAATTGCTGGATCAGCTGGTGAAAAAGGAATAATCGATTTACATGCACTAGTTATATTTATTTGTTCTACACATATGACTAAGGAAAAAATTCAGATTAGGCATTAATTCTCCAGCATAGAAGTCAAGGAATGTATATTTCTAGAAAAAATATATGATGTTCCACTTGGGAACATTCTTAATGTAATTAGTACTATGCAATCATTTTTCCATGGCAACGCTACTCAACTTTTTATGAAAAACAAGTAAACTGGACTCTAATGGATGAACTTTCCCCATTAGTCTGCTCTTCTTTCCTGGTCTCTCTTTCAGCATCTAAGATTAACTATGATGTAAGCATTAATATGCTACTTATTTTAAAACAAGAGAGAAAGCTTAGACTTAACCCAAACCAGTGAATTAATCCCCTTAAATTAGCTAGCCTATCCCTTTCCATCTCCTGAACTTCTGATATCCAAACTAAATTCCCTGGTTCAGTTACTGCAGGAAAAAAGCATTGAATCATTACCTACAACAAAAGATAGATCCCAGCAATGGGCACATTCTTTACACATATGTGCCAATGGTTCATTTAGGTTCACTTAATCCAGATTTCTGAGCTCCAAAACCACATTTATTGCCTAAGCTAGATTTGTGCAACTTAAATGTAGTTGTTAGTTTGTGGTTGGGCATCATGTGACCACAGCTAGATTTAATTCATGAGAAAAGGGAAGGTAAAGACATATTTGTGGCACCTGGCATTTTGTTTGGCAGTTTATTGAAGTCTTATTACATTATCCGGGAAATGTATTTTAGCAAAGGGTATGCCAGTCCTTAGGAAAATTATTGTTGTCAGGCAACAGATATTAGAGGGAGAGCAGTCGTCCTTCATATCCTCCAGTAATGGCCATCTGTAACCATAACATAACAGTTGTTGGAACTGGTGATAACTGAGGCTATATAGAAGAACTTAGGACTTGATAATAAGGATCAGCAGATAAGTGGGAGGTAAGAGAAGTTGGGTAGTTGATGGGGCATTGCTTGTTCATCTTGAAATCAGATTTGATTAGAAATGCTTTCCAGGATAGGCATTGCTTTTCCAACATAGGAATCAATGAATGTAGAAGTAGCTCAGCTTCTTTCATACTAATCCAATGCAAGACAGAAGATGAAAGTTATCCATCTTGTCACACAGAGATTTTACTATCAGTTGTGAATGTGCTTTCATTCAGTTTAATTCTGGCAACACTAGAAATATTGGGAATAACAGAATTAGCAGGCATGGAATCCTCAGAAATCTTAAAACTTATTCTACTGTACTCTAGTCTGCTCCTGAGTCCTTAGGCCACCTGGAAATATATGGACTATTTTAAATTCCATACAGTGCATGTTTCTTGGGCACAGATACGTTTCCTTCTAAGGTAGGTTAGCAAAGTAGTTTCTGGATCCACATTCTTCTCCACTATCTAAAAGAAAAAAGAAAAATAATTTCTTAAAACACATTTAACTATAAGTGAATATGTATGCTGCAGCTAATTTCAGAAACAAACGAACTGATATCATCCGTCAGCATCTGATTACATTGTAGAAGTCAGAACATTCTACCATTTGTGAGTGAATTTCACAAACCACCCAGTCTCTTTGACTAAGTACCACTTCTTAAAGGAAATTACTCCTGTCCTTGAGGTAGAATTACATAGCATTTACAATATAAAACTGCAGATGACAATGACTTTTGGAGGTAATCAGGTTCAGGCCTGATCAATATTGTATAGGAGACACCAACATGTTGCAAGACAATAGAAAGTCAAAACAAATTGTGGAAGATGACAACAATAAATCACTTTGGCATTGTTGCCAAGATATGTTTATGCAGTCACAAGGCGTTAAGCTCAGTTCAAGGTATATTTACTTTTCCCGTGGCTTTCAAACAGGTTTTAGTGCCTTTAACTATTCATTTTAAAAGGTTTCTTATATGTTTCCTTGTTTTGATTTAAGTGTTAATAATCTTACTGTTTAGTAGAAAGAACAATTTCAGCTTAAATAAATGAGCAATATTCTTACTGAAATTGTAGAATAAAAATCAACTAAGTTTGACAAAAAAAACAATCTTGTACTAAACACCTTCTGTCATGTACTGAGGGCTAGAAGTATCTCTAGAAATCACAAATTAAGTGTACTTTGTCTCCCTGGTCCAACGTAGCGTACTAGGATCTCTACGCACCAAAACATAGGTTTTCAGTCACGAGCATGCAGTGAGTACCAAGATCTAGATGGCACTATCTGTTCTGCCAACAGTAACATACTTTCCTACCTAATTGCAGTACAAGACTGATAGACACTGAGTCAGGTTGTCCATTTACTCTTCAAGGTAGATTTTATGGCGCAGTTACACTGAACTCCTAGTCACTTGTCTTGCCACCCCATTCTTGCTCTACCTTTAAGCCAGGTTTTTAATTGAGTTATTTATCAGCATTTATCTGTAATAGTACTTCTTGTTGATTCCTGATTACTTTCAATGTCTTTCTCTGGAAACTCTTTCCTGTAAGCTATTAAATATCTACAGTGCCTAATTTTGCATAATATACAAAAATTAACTGTAGTTAATCAGCTTATAGTTCAGTAGATTGTGTGAACCAAATTAACTGTAGTTAATCAGCTTATAGTTCAGTAGATTGTATGAACCCAGACAGATGGATAACCATTGCACACTCATGGTTAAGTGAACTCTTTTCTAGGGTGGCACAGCAGTAAATTAAATATAAACGAACCCCAAAGGTTGGGTATAATAGGCTAAAATGTGAGCTATAATTTGGGCCATTTGAGCAGTTTCAAGGTGCTATTGCTCCTCATTAAACATGCAGTTTTTCTACCTTAGTTTCTTTAAGTGATATGTGGGGGATGAGATCTTGAGCAGGAGAAAATTTTGTCCTGATGAATTCTAGCCAACTGAGTTTTAATTATTAACAATAAAGTTTATTTCTATCTTTTCAGATTAGAATAAATTATAAACTGTTTTGCAGTTGAAAACTTTGATCCCGGGGTCAAAAAACCAAAATCTTATGCTTGCTTCTCTTCCGGACAAAGTACGGAATTACTTTTGTTATTAACAGATTATCTCAGTACATTTCTTATGTTTATGTAGAAGGAGGTCACTGTGTGCTTTAAGTTGTGGTGGTGATGATGCTGTAACACAAATTAAGCATTTGGTAACGTTCATTTTGCCTGGACTTGCAAGAATTTTAGGATAGGTAAATGCACATTTCTTGGCATAATTTGGTTTACTGCCATAAAATGTGGTGATTAGTTAAGGAAGCTTCTTTAAAGGAGATCGAGGAAATTGATACTGACTTTACAGAACCATAATATTTTGTAGAAATGCTGGGGACAGTCTGTGGAAGCACAACTCTGGATTGCATTGGGATGATCCAGCAAGACTCAGTATAATACAAGTTAAACAGCAAGATCATAATTTCAAAGTCTATTTCCTCCTACATGTTCATCTGTTATCATTTTACAGGAACTACTTGTCACATTTGCAGATGACACCAAACTGGCAGGAATAGCCAACACTCTAGAAGATAGGCTTAAGATACAGAAAGATCTTGACAAGACTTGAAGATTGGACGCTATCTAACAAAATGAAATTCAATAGAATAGAATAGAATAGAATAGAATAGAATAGAATAGAATAGAATAGAATAGAATAGAATAGAATAGAATAGAATAGAATAGAATAGAATTCTTTATTGGCCAAGTGTGATTGGACACACAAGGAATTTGTCTTTGGTGCATATGCTCTCAGTGTACATAAAAGAAAAGATACATTTGTCAAGAATCATGAGGTAAAACACTTAATGATTGTCATAGGGTACAAATAAGCAATCAGGAAACAATCAATATTGATATAAATTGTAAGGATACAAGCAACAAATTATAAGTGGGAGGAGATGGGTGATAGGAACAATGAGAAGACTAATAGTAATAGTAATGCAGCCTTAGTGAATTGTTAGACAGTGATGAGGGAATTATTTGTTTAGCAGAGTGATGGCGTTCGGGAAAAAACTGTTCTTGTGTCTAGTTGTCTTGGTGTGCAGTGCTCTATAGCGTCGTTTTGAGGGTAGGAGTTGAAACAGTTTATGTCCAGGATGCAAGGGGTCAGTAAATATTTTCACGGCCTCTTTTTGACTCGTGCAGTATACAGGTCCTCAATAGAAGGCAGGTTGGCAGTAATTGTTTTTTCTGCAGTTCTAATTATCCTCTGAAGTCTGTGTCCGTCTTGTTGGGTTGCACAACCGAACCAGACAGTTATAGAGGTGCAGATGACAGACTCAATAATTCCTCTGTAGAACTGTATCAGCCGCAGTTTGAGCTTTCTGAGTTGGTCGTAAGTTTGAAAAACAATCCTAAGTCTCTTTTTTTCAGTACTATTGTAACTCCGAACGGTCACTAAATGAACTGTCGTAAGTGTAAGGACTACCTCTATTATTTTTGGCCTGTTTTTTTACATCTTATCAAATCCTCCTATCACTCATCATGGTAGCCTTGAAGTCACATGCAGAAAACTATGCTAGTTATTTACCATATCAGGCTGCCAAAAATAGAGACAAGGTAACCTTTCTCATCAAGCTTTACTTTGTGCCCCTTCTTCTTCTTTTCATGCTGCAGTGGGTTTTGAAGGATCTGAACAAACCAGCACCACAAAGCCCATTTATGTCAAGGTGACTGTCACAGAACTCAGGCATCTTTTACTTACAGCGTGGACTCATGTTATGAAACAAGTCATCCAAATTATCTGCCAACCTTTTCCCGAGATTGAGCTGCTAAATCAATACTGGCACCATTTCAGAGGATTTCTGACTCATGGAAGAGACACTGCTGAGGTAAAACTTACTATATGGGGGCAGGGGAGAGGATTTCAGTTAATGTTTAGAGCAGTAATAAACACTGGAACAAACACTTTTGCACATTTTGTATCATGAGTTGTTAACCTGTCATCAAATATATTCTTAACAGGGATTTGGAATCCGTCCACCTTCACCCCAGCCTCAGTGTGATTTTCAATGGGCCACATTCTAAAGAAGATGTACATTGTGAATGCTGCCAGAATTGTTTACATGAAGAGGAAGTTTCCAGAAGCATCTAGATGAGTTGCATATATTGTAAATATCCATATATTGCCTATTCTGCTTGATCTGGTAGCAGCTCTTGAAGAATTCAAAAGGAGGGGAATCTTTTCCAGATGTCTGGTAAGCTTTTTTTAGTTAAAGATCTATGGGCTGATCTATTCTACATACAGTCTTCTGAGCAATGATCTATTGGGATAGGACCAGAGGTGGGTTCCTGCCGGAGCTGTCCAGTACACAGCTCCGGTAGGGAGCGGCGGATTTCGCAACCGCTCCGGAGCCCCCATTGCCGGTCCACCCGGCACGTCGCCATTTTTTTCCCATGATTTTCGGGCGATTTTGCTTCTGAGCATGCGCGGAAGCAAAATCGCACCGAAATCTTGCGAGCGGACGCACACGAGAGATTTTGGCGCAATTTTGCTTCCGTGCATGCGCAGAAGCAAAATTGCGCGAGGGGACGCACGTAGCGAGCGCGCACCCCCCCCCGAAGCGTGGAGATGCACGGGCATGGCTCCGGCAGCAAGGTAAGTGAGCAACCCGCCCCTGGATAGAACAAAAAGATGTAGGAACAGGACTTCACTTTTCTCTTTATTTTAAGAAAGCTCATAGTTAGAAAAAGACAAGGGAAAAGAAAAGACCTCTGTTGGGATAAATGCTACAGAGATTTAAAGAAGCTGTGGTGGTTGTGTCATTCTGCTCTCCGGTTTAATTAAGCATGAGCAAAAACAATATTCTCCTCTGACTACAAATTAACTCAGAAATGAAAGTTACAAACCACAGTGTTTTTAAGGAAGTAAGAACAGTGACTTTGTATATACATTGTTCAAACAACCTACGTAATCTCCACCCTGGCTGTGCCCCATTCGTTACCTCTGTATGACAGCCCTATGGTAGAGCAATTGCTGAGGGTATCTTTTTTTTTAAGGCAAGCATCAGTCAGATGCTCAGCCATAAAAGCAGAATTTGACCATGCTGTATGAGATTAATCTAATTCTAAGCTATTTATAATGGAGTTAAAAGTGAGGTTTTAACTGTTTCAGTTCATGAACTACATCCTGGCAGCCAGAGCAAATTCTATGCAGAGTCTGGCGGTAAACTTTTCTGGAACAAACCAGGCCATTGCAATACAGTATATTTTTCTCTAAAATTCATCAGGAATGGAATAAGCTACCTGTTCCTCCAGCTACAACATGGAGCCCATCTGTTATTGGTAATTACTTTTAATCTCACTGTCAAACAGAAAAATAGGGCTCTGGGAGGGGAAATACTTTTGTAATTCAGTTCATCTTGGATGTTAATATGCTAACTAAAAAGCAACCAAAGACAAGATCAGGAAAAGCTGAAGGCAACCAAGAAATATATATGTTATTTATTTGATTACATACTTTACTATGTAGCAAATGAGATTGCATTAATTGTCTTACTTTGGTGGTTTTCTGCAGTTTTATTTAATTCGGCTTTATTAGGGTTTATTGAGCATTTGCTCAGCACTAACTTATGTATGACATTTTTATAAAAGTGATGTTCCCTGATTTAAGTAAAATCTTTATCAATGCAAAAATGGAACAGAAACAGCCTGAAAAGTGCTATGCTTTTTCCTCCTTTTTGATTCAAAGAAACATTGGATCCATTAAAAAGTTTAATTTGTTTTCTAAAACAACCACCCCAATTGCCATAATGACAGCTATTCATCAGCTATCACTGTTTCTTCATTCCCCTATCATTTATTGAATAGGTCAAAGAATATCTTAAAGAAATATCTTAAATCCAGTACTGCTTCTTTGAGAAAAGCTTTTGCCATCTGCTAAAGAGGGAAAAGAGCCATGAGAATAATCTATGAACTAAGATGCAAGAAGAAATGTTGTAAGAAACACCGTTTCTCTCCTACCTTCTTGCCATTTACAAAGAAGACCAGTTCATTCTTTACTGGGGCCATTTTGCGCTTCTTCTGAATGGAAAACAGGGATAAGTTCCTGGATCACACTCTCTAAAGTGTCCCAACACAGCTGCAACCTCAGTCCCAGAGATATCAAAACAGACAATATGAGAAGTTCTTAGGAACTTCTTAGGAATCGTTGATCTTATATTGCAACACTATAAGAGTCCAAGTTATAAAAGAACCACCCAGAGGCGTGTCAGCTACACTTGGCTGGGACTTCATGCTCTAAAGTCAGTAAAGGAAAAACAGGAGAGAAAAAAAGTAGTCTCCACCCCTTTCTGTGCCATGAAATTTGATGCAATCTTCTATAGATCAAGCAGCCAAACTTTGGCAGGAGAACAAGTTTGCTCAAAATTAATGTCTGTTCTTTTATGTTCTTCCACTTGTGACATATCTTTGCCATAACTGATTCTAGAGTAGCAGTTCTTAAACTATTCGATCCAATTACCTCCTTTTCCAGTCTCGAATAATGTCCTTACCTCCATTAAAAAAGAGCACAGACTCTATTATTTCACTAGCTGCAGCCCAGACTGGATTCTTGACAAACAAACAAGCAATTGCAAATTGCTCCATTTGATATGCTCAGATTATCTATTGGGGGTAATTAATGCCAGTTTAGAACCAATGTGCCACATTATCATAATTAACTAAAACTTTGTTGGTTTCTCTCAACTTTCGCTTTTAAAAAGCTGCTCGAACCTGAGGAACCTGTGCTTATAAACTATATCATTAGAATATAACTTAAAACACAAATTAGATATATTCATCTAATTGATTTTGTAATTCTCAAATCCTCGTAATTGCAATGTTAGTTAAAAGAAATGAATGCAATTTGGCAATTATGCTTTTGCAAGATCCAATCTGAGTCAGTCAATTACCTCCTTTCCCAGTCTCGAATAACCAGAGGTTTAGTCTTCTCAGCTTTCGGATTCACGCTAGAGCCCATCCTCGGGAAATTTCACTCTAGCAGAATGTGTTTCTTTCTAGCAGAAGAATTATGCTTCTATTCAGTGACTCTTAACTGTGGTAGGAACTACTGTCCAGTAGTTCTCTTGGGCAAAAATAATTCTTCAATCAATTTACAAAGGGTTTATTCAGCTTAAATGCTTTTCTTTCACCGCTCTCAAAAAACAACTTTAGCATCTATTACTTAATTTTGAAGAGATTAGCATTAAGTGGTCAGCATCAAAACAAGCATGACCTAATTATAATTTATTTGTATTCTCCTCCTCTTTCTAAGTAAAATAGAAGTATACCTGTAAGAAAAATCCTGTTTAAATTGATGATTCCTGAGACCCTTATGATAATCCCCCTGCAATTCTTATTGTTACTAATAATAATTAGTAGTCCTTCATTTTTAAAAGGAGTATTATGCAATACATAGCTACATTCCTCAGCTTTTAGTAAAGTGATTTGAAACATGGGTATACTATGCATGCATTTAACACATTCTTAAATTAATGTTTGTGCGTATGATGAATGAGACTTTCATTATCACAGATGCATATCAAAGGCATATTTGATGAAGCAGTATTCCAAAACTCAAATATATCCAAACTCCGCATGCAATTGCATCAATAATTCTGAAACAATTGATTAAGCAAGTTGGAAGTTGATATTATCCATGTTCATAGCAAGCTGGTTGGGTTTCTAATGGTATTTAGTATCTTAGTATTTTTGATACAGTACAGTATAGCTCAGCAAAATATAAACCCTGAAATATTTGTAGTGTCACACAAACTTTAATTATATTTCAACTGTATTTTAGGCCATGTCTTTAAAGGCACACAGTGCAGCAATCTCAAATTTATCAGACTTCGGTAAGTTTACTACCTGAATGATGAATTGCCTGACACCCTGTTGGCAACGTTAGTGGAAGATTAGTGGAAGAAAGGTAGCGAGATTAAAAATATGTAAACATTTACTCGCTCTACTTAATGATGAAAGGGAAAGTAGAACATTTTCTCATCTGAACTTCCTGCTAACCCACTGGGTAGCCCAAAATCACTGCAGCCAAATGGCCTCTACATTCTTTATCCCTGCCTTTCTAATGATGTTCTGCAAGCCAAATATCTCAGTCTCATCCTTGGTATTTTCAGTCTATGCATCTCAGACTGAAGAAGAAAAAGAACAGGAAGATGTTCAAACACAGAGACACAGACCACCCACTAGGCATACTGGATTAATGAACTGACTTATTAGATGATAATTTAATATTCTTAAAACTTTTCCTTCCTGGCTGGCCAGGTAAGAGCACCAAAGTCACTTAAAGCCTGCTAGAGACTAAGGGAATGCTGCCAATATGACCTTTAGTAAGGCCAGAACCTCCTTCCTGATAAAATGAAACAGTGGAGGATGGATTGCCCAACTATCAGGTGTATTTGCATTTGAGTGAGTCACATACCAAATGTGTAATCCGAAAAATAGATCTATGTCTGCATGGAAGAAGGGTATGGTATGGTTTTGTCCTCTGCTCACTCATCTTCAACACTTTAGAATTACTTAAGCAAGGTGATAGAAGGGATGTCTATCAAATCTGCAGATGACACAAAACTGGGAAGAAGGGATTGCTAGAACTTTAGAAAAAAGGCTAAAGCTTGGCTTCTGGCATGAGGAATGGCTGGATGAAAACATAACCACAAATGAGCAGAGACAATGACTGCTGTGAAAATGAAAAACCAGTGAGTAGAATAAGTCTGATCCTTAACATAGAAGATCCCACAACAGGATAAGTTGTTTAAATTTCTCTGATCATATATTTGTCTCAGTAGTTGGCAGCATCTGATTGACTTTGAGTTTGGAAGCTAAGCAGAGTTGGGCCTAGTTGGCACTTAGATGGAGACTGAGAGTTCAAACGAGGATTACAGAAATATAGAAAGTGAGGTAGCAGAAATGAATAGAAAGATGAGGCATTCATCAAACTTGGTTAAAACTTTGATCTTGTACATACAATCAAGATAAGATAAATGTGAAAATAGATGTGAGGTGAGTGAGACTGTAGTCCTGTATTTTGGCTAATAGAATAGAATTTTTTTATTGGCCAAGTGTGATTGGACACACAAGGAATTTGTCTTGGTGCATATGCTCTCAGTGTACATAAAAGAAAAGATACGTAATGTATACTTGAATGCCTGCATAGAATTTACAGAAATATATTGATATATAGATACTGCTCTATCTCTATCTCTACAATGAAGAACCTTGAAAAAGATTTTAGCTGTATTCCAGGATTTTCATATGTAGGTTTTCAAATAAATGTATTTAATTCAGAGAGCAGAAATATCCTATTTGGACAATCATAATACCCAAACAATATGCTTATTAAATATCTGTTAAAAAGCCAAAAGAAAATAAAAGGTTGTTGAAAATAGCAGCACAGTTGCCAATAGATTATTAACACTATCTTAATTTAAATCTTGATACTGATGTACTTTGTTCACCACAACACATTATATTACAGTTATGTAAACCCAGCTTGATTTTGAACATGATTATATACAGAAAGGGAAAGTGCATTTAGGGTTGTGGTAGTCCTCTGCTCATTGTCCAGATCTATCCAAATAAGTGCAGCAAACAAAAGCAATGTATGTTGGAAATGATAGGTTCAGGGCTACCACTGTGAGTTATGGCTGATTGAAGACATCTTTCAAACAAGTAGAGATGACAACCTTCTCTCTCTGGAGAAGAAGAGAAAAGGTCAACTCTCAAGTCTTTCATGAATGCTCTGAATGACAGCTTCTCACAAGAAGACCATAAAACAGCAGTCTCCTCCAAGTTTAAGAACTATAAGCCACACCTTCAGTCTCAGCAGCAGTGGGCCCTTTTATAAAGACACTGTCAGAAACACCTTCAGAAATGTTTAATTTAATCACTTAATGCAGGGGTGTCAAACTCGCGTCATCACGGCGTCATCACGTGATGTATCAGGACTCTAACAGCTATAATTTTTCTTATCTTAAATCTTACCTTAGTTTTTTGAAATATGGATTGAGATGTTAATAACTAATATCTCAGAAAGGATTCTGATTGCAGTGGATAAACCTTTAGATGATGATGAGAAAATATTTTAAAACAACCTTTACCTGACATACACATTCTAGAATTTGAAGGTATAGCAGACAACAAAATTGAGAGTACTAAAATGGGAATACAAAAGATAAGTCAAGAAAACAACTGGACATAGAACAGCTGCAACAATAAATTCTGGACTATGCATTTTTATGGAATTTACGAAGTTAGGCTAGTGAACATTTTGAACACTACTTAAATGCCAAAGATCAAATCCTGCAGTTCCACAGGAATGCAGAGTAAATTGTGCAGAATAAAAATGGAATATAAAATTGGACTATTTAACCAAAGAATGTTAATAGATTTGGACACTGAGCTGTATCCAACAAAATTCTGTTCAATGGCAGGAAATGCAAGTTCTGTCATTAGATGGCAAGAACCAGATCAGAGATGGGTTCTTCCCGGTTCAGACCAGTTCTTTAGAACCGGTAGTGGGAATTTCTCCCTGCTCACCAAACCGGGAGCAATGGCCGGCTGGCCACACCCACGAACCGGCTCTCTTGGCGGCGCCTACGGCAGCGCCATCCTCTTTTTCACTTCTGCACACATGCAGAAGCTGTTTTTTGCTTCTGCGCATGCACAAAAGCTGAGTTTTCAGCAATGCGCATGCACGCGCGGCCATGCGGTTCGGCCGTGCAGCACACAGCACGCACACCCACACGGCGCGGGAGGAAGCGAACCAGCAGCGAGGTAAGTTAGAACCCACCCCTGAACCAGATGCAGTGATACAAAACAGATGGTAACATCTGACTCAGCAGTTGTATTTACAAGAAGGAAATGAGTGTCCTAGTAGATCACAGATTAAACAGGAACCAGCAGAATGTTGCAGCTGCCAAAAAGCCAATGCAATCAACCAAGGGGTAATGTCAAATTACAGGAAGTTGTAGTTTCGCTGTCAACTGCACTGGTCAGACTGCATCTGGAATACTGTACCAGTTTTAGTCATCACAATAGGATGCTGAGGGATTAGAAAGAGTGCAGAAAACATAAGGGGATTAGCGACTAAATCCTATGAAGAACAGATAAAAGAACTGGGTGTGTTTAGCCTAAAAAGAGAGAAGATCAAAAGAAACATGAATGCCGTCTTCCATTACTTGAAGACTATCACAAGAAAAAGGATGTAGATTTGTTTTCTTTGACTAATGACAAGTACCAAATGGATAAAAGCTCTCCACAGAAAGTTCCAGATTTGAAATTCTTAACCATGAGAGCTATTAAGTAGCAGAACAGCTCTCATGGACTCATGGTCAAGACTGCCTTCTGGAGTCATGGGTATTCTGGAGATTTTCAAACAAAGGTTGGACAATTATTTGTCACAATTGTTTCTTTCTGTTAATTGTTCCCCAACCACCAGGAACAGTCTTTCAAATGCCAAATCTTCATTTCTTAGAACAAAGCCATTTTTGTTCCTTTTGTTTATTTGTATATAAACTTTTTTCAGGAGAATGTGGCAACCTAGTTCCTTTCCTAAGCTCATACTAGAGGGTGATATACACATCTAAATAAATAGGTGTTTTTACTACATGCCTGATGCATTCATCATATATCAAGTTAAGGGATTATGGCATAAATACGAATATATATTCTAATACTTGAGGATGCCAATGTAATACGAAAACAAAACTTTCTCATCTTAAAGTATTTCTGAGCTAGAGTGTAACTGCTGTTCACAGTCTACAAATGGCTCAGTTTATTGGTGTAAAGAAAAGAGAGAAAACATGACTAAACCCGTTTACTTTAAATCTCTCTGTCTATCTATTTAATAATAAGATTGGTTGTATTTGGGTTGGGCACTAAGGCGAAAAGAACTTTCAGATCAACACATGAAGTAAAATACATCAAAGTGCCTACTTTAAGTTGCACACATCTTATGAAAACGACAAGCCACAAAAAGTTGGGGGAGGAAAGGGAGGAACAAAATCTGGGGGTAAAGATAATATCCCTGTTCTGTCCAAGTGTTTTTTGCACTTTGTGGAAATAATGCAGGGCAAAGGGTGCGGACAGCAGTAACCATTAATATTGCTCAAAACCACCATCAAAGCTGACACCAACCAGAGCATAGAAGAACTCAAAGAAGTAGTGCAAGATCAGAAGATATGAAGAGACCTGCCCCATAGAATCTCCAAGAGTTGGGCACCACTGAATGGACATCATCATCATCATCACTCAAAACAAGTAGACTGCCACTATTATACAGGTCCAAAATAGGTAATTCATTTGCTTTTAAGCAAGGCCAGGACTCCTAGAGTTGCGGTTGTAAAACCTACTCTTCTTTCGAAGACAGAAAAGATGCAACTAGAAAACTAGGGCGAGTTTGTCAAATTGCTGCCAGGTTGTTACTTCAGAAGTCAAATAAATGTTCACTCTCTACCATCAAAAGCAAGATGAATAAACTGAAGATACAGAACATTGCTGAACTTCTTTATTGTATTTGTATTTGTTTATTTGTCAAGCATATATGATTATAAGCAAAGTATAAACAGTAAAACATGATTGAATATATATGTAATAGTACAAGCATGAATAAGAGTAAAAGAGGTATGAATATATGGGTACATTAGGACAGGAACGGTAGGCACGATTGTGCGCTTATGCACGCATTACTCTCTGACTGATCATAGGGTTGGAAGAGACACTGGAGGTCCTCTAGTCACAACCCAAGAGAGAAATATTCATACCATCTTAGACAAAAGCTTTTTCAATCTTCCTTAAAACCTCTACTGATGGAGCATCCACAACTGCGGGAAACAAGTTGTTCCACTGCTTAATAGTTCTCACTGCCAGTTGTCACCAGTGTAGTTCAGAGCCTTTGATCTTAATGAAACTCAGGACTCTGTTGCCTTTTTTTGGCAGCTGCAGCACACTGCTGACTAATATTTCTAATGATATAACATTGACTTGTGTCATTTTGTAAGTCTCAATATTAATTGACATCAAGAACAGGCTTGTATTTTTTTTTCTGCTTAGAATCTTTGGTCCCTTTTAGTGCCCCTGTCATTAAAATCATCACTTTTCCTTGTTATGATTTACAGCAGCCAGGATAGTCAAAATAATCTGTTTCCCATAAGAAACTGTTTATTTTTTATAGTTAATTCCAAAACATTATACTAAAAAATACTCCAAATTTATCTGGACCCTGTTCATAACATCATTAGATCAAAACCTTATTTAACTTTTTGTTGTTTATTTCAAATTCTTTGAAATCCTAAACTTATATTTTTGGTTGTTGCTGTTCAAAGTTGAAGATAACTTATTTTCAAACTTGTTTGTTCTGAAAGTCTCTGAAAGGTTTGAGACAATTAATAGGCAATTTTAGAAAGTGATTAGAATGTGAAGTTTGCTTTATATCTGAATTTTAATTGTAATAGTGTTGTTGGGCATTTCAAGTTTTAGTTTGTTTCTATTTTTTTAACCGATATACTGTAAGCTGCCTTAATCATCAAACAGTAGAAAAATAAAATAAAATAAACATAAAGTAAAATAAACATAAATAAACATAAAAAGGTAAGTTGAATTAGTACTATTTTCAAATATATGTGGTAAAAAAAAGTGACACGGTCAAGAATGAACAGTGATGAGTGTGAATTGGATACAAATGACAAGAATTGAAAATTTGGGCAAATTACAAAAAAAAAATTAAGGAAGAGTGATGGATCAGGAGGGAAACTGAGATCGTCTTTGGTGAAGATACTGACCCTCAGATAGAGAAAGTTTAAAAACAAAAGGTAGTTTATGATGTGGGATAGAGATGTGGTGGAAGCAAGGATGTTTTGCAAGAACAAAAAGTATGCGATGTTTGTATAAATTAGATTTGATTGCATTTCTTTTTCCATTTTCCTCCCTCTTTGCTTAGTTTCCTTGGCCTATTATTTCTTGATCCTTTTCTGCATTTTGCTGAACATTACTTATTCTGAAAAGGAACAGCCTGATGGGATGGAAAACTAATTCGTAGGGAGCACCTGAACTATATTTGAAAAATATGTTGAATTAAATCAAATTCAGTTTGGTCTTGACAATGTGCTCCTATTCTGACCTTGCTTACTTATGCAATTTTGGACCCAGCTTGGAAAAAAAGCATGTTATGCATCTGTGCAGTAAGGCACAATTGTTTCCTTAGCCACAATTTGTTGAAAAATCCATAATTCAATGTTCGTATTTGTTGTTAGTTGTGAAGTTGTGTCCGACCCATCGCGACCCCATGGACAATGTTTCTCCAGGCCTTCCTGTTCTCTACCATCCTCTGGAGTTCATTTAAGCTCATGCCTACTGCTTCAGTGACTCCATCCAGCCACCTCATTCTCTGTCGTTCCCTCCTTCTTTTGCCCTCAATCTTTCCCAGCATCAGGCTCTTCTCCAGTGAGTCCTTCCTTCACATTAGGTGGCCAAAGTATTTGAGTTTCACCTTCAGGATCTGGCCTTCTAAAGAGCAGTCAGGGTTGATCTCCTCTGGGACTGACTGGTTTGATCGCCTTGCAGTCTAAGGGACTCGCAGGAGTCTTCTCCAGCACCATAGTTCAAAGGCCTCAATTCTTTGGTGCTCAGCCTTTCTTATGGTCCAACTTTCACAGCCATACATTGCAACTGGGAAAACCATAGCCTTGACTATATGTACTTTTGTTGGCAGGGTGATGTCTCTGCTTTTTAGTATGCTGTCTAGATTTGTCATAGCTTTCCTCCCCAGGAGCAAGCGTCTTTTAATTTCTTGGCTGCAATCCCTATCTGCGGTGATCTTGGAGCCCAGGAAAATAAAATCTGTCACTACCTCCATTTCTTCCCCATCTATTTGCCAGGAATCGAGAGGGCCGGATGCCATGATCATAGTTTTCTTAATGTTGTTTCAAGCCAACTTTTGCACTCTCCTTCTTCACCTGCATCAAAAGGCTCTTTAGTTCCTCTTCACTTTCTGCCATTAGAGTGGTATCATCTGCATATCTGAGGTTGTTGATATTTCTCCCGGCAATCTTAATTCCAACTTTTGATTCATCTAACCCCGCCTTCCTCACGATATGCTCTGCATATAAGTTAAATAGGCAGGGCGACAGTATACAGCCTTGCCGGACTCCTTTCCCAATTTTGAACCAATCAGTGGTTCCATGTCCAGTTCTCACTGTTGCTTCTTGACCCGCATATACTGTATTTTTCGGAGAATAGGATGCACTGGAGTATAGGACGCATCTAGATTTTAGAGGAGGAAAACAAGGAAAAAAGTATTCTGAACCAAATGGTGTAGTAATATATTATTTAATAAAATACCAGTATAGCAGAATACTTTTTACAACCATGTATACTTTTTACAACCATGTATACTTTTTACAACCATGTACACTTTTTACACTTTTTGACTTTGACATTTTTCTGCAAGAAAGAACAATAATGTTTCCTTTATAACAATGCAGAACCTTGTTCATACATTCATATGCACATGCCCCCGCCCTAAACTTCAAACTTGGCAAGTTTAAGACTAGTGGACTTCAACTCTCAGAATTCCTCCTCCAGTCATGCTAGCTCAGGAATGGGAGTTGAAGTCCACAAATCTTAAACTTGCCAAGTCTGAAGACCCTTGCCACCCCTAACCCCTAAACCAGGGGTCTTCAAACTTGGCAAGTTTAAAACTAGTGGACTTCAACTCTCAGAATTCCTCCTCCAGTCATGCTAGCTCAGGAATGGGAGTTGAAGTCCACAAGTCTTAAACTTGCCAAGTTTGAAGACCCTTGCCACCCCTAACCCCTAAACCAGGAGTCTTCAAACTTGGCAAGTTTAAGACTTGTGGACTTCAACTCTCAGAATTCCTCCTCCAGTCATGCTAGCTCAGGAATGGGAGTTGAAGTCCACAAGTTTGAAGACCCTTGTACCCCTAACCCCTAAACCAGGGCTCTTCAAACTTGAAAGTTGGTCTTCAAACCTGTCAGGCTGCTCATTTCGGGGTGAGCGGCGGCGGCAGCGGCCAGCAATGGCGGTGGTGGCTATGGCAGAGGCAGCCAGCAACAGCGGCAGTGGCTCCGGGCAGCAGCGGCAGTGGCGGCAGCCAGCAACGGCAGCTACAGCGGTGGCTGCCAGCAACGGCGGCAGCGGCAACAGGCAGTAGCGGCGGCGGCAGTGGCAGGCAGCAGCGAACAGCAATGGCGGCAGTGGCGGCAGGCAGTGGCGGCGGCGGCTAGCAATGGCGGCGGCGGCCAGCAATGGCAGCAGCAGCTCTGGGCAGCGATGGCGGCAGCCAGCAACAGCGGCTCCAATGGCGGCAGTGGCTGTGGGCAGCAGTGGCGGCCAGCAACAGTGGCTGCGGCTCCGGGCAGCAACGGCGGCGGCGGCAGTGGCCAGCAACAGCTGGAACCGGCCGAAAAAGTGATGCACGGAGACCATAAACCTCCGAAAGGTGGGGGCTGGCGGGTGGGTAGGGCTACATTCGGTGTATAAGACGCATCCAAGGGGGCTGTAAAGCACTATGAAGCGGTATATAAGTCTAAGTGCTATTGCTAAGTGCTATTATACTTTTCTGCATGCATTTCACAACTTACTTGTTCTGTCTTAGTGACAGGCAGTCTCCACATATACCCGTGTACATCTCAAACCTCTATCCATCAGCTACTTTCAGTTCCATATTTCTCACAGTTTCATGATTCCAAATATATCTCAAAACTACATACTTGGCAAAATCACATTTCACAGCAACAGCTCAGCAAAATTACAAATAGTTCTGATACACTTTGAAATCTTTCTATCTATAACTTTGGTTCATGTAGCATTTCAGGGCCTACTATCCTTCTGAGACCTATATAATCAAACCCCGGTTTTCCTTTTCTCACAACTAAAACCAAAAATTCATTTGAGCTCCAAATGTATATACACACACACACAATTAATTGTAGGACTACGGAACAATTAAAGATAATGTCATATCACCAGAGGTGGGTTCCTCCCAGTTCGGACTGGTTCTATAGAACTGGTAGTAACTTGGCAGCTTGGGTTGCTGGAACCGGCAGCGACCAAGGCCTGCCACGCCCCCGAGCTGGTTCTCACATCTTGTTTTTTGCTTCTGCGCATGTGCAGAATCTTTTTTATAGTACTGTGCATGTGCAGAGGGTCATTTCTGGGAAGTGACATGCACACGTGCGAGCAAAGTGAGTGCACGCACAAGCAAAGTGAGCACACGTGTGAGCAAAGTGAGCGCACATGCATGCAAAACGTGCACTTCCATCGTGATGCGAACCAGTGTAGAACCCACCCCTGCATGTCACACTGATAATTAACTGAAGCTGTTTGAGGATAAGCCTCATCTACCATTATATATATTTTAGGATCCACCTTCATGTGTATAATTTAGTGACAGATTATTGAAATCTGTCAGATCAGATTTCCAAAGGACTACCTTCGAATCATTGTCAAAATATACACAGCCCTAAGTATTATTGTTTAGCAGTGTTTTGAGACCTAATGGTATGTTTCCAAGAATGGAAGCATCTGATACCATATCCAATGCCTTGTTAGCCACAGAGTTTCTTTTTGAATCAAACCATTATTGTGCCACTAGAATGTCTGATCATTATTTCTAGAGTTGTTATGAAACCAATTTGACATTTCATGGATCTTTTCAAAAGAGCCAGCATTTATTCTCTTGCAATAAAGAATTTCCAATCTTACCGTATTTTTCGGAGTATAAGACGCACCTTTTTCCCCCGTAAAAGAGGCTGAAAATTTGGGTGTGTCTTATACTCTGAATGTAGCTTTTTCTGAAGCTTTTTTTCCAGCCCTAACGAGGTGCTAACGATCTTCCCGGCTCTTCCCAGCTTTTCATTGCTACTCCCTCAGAAAAAGTTTTTTTCAGCCCTAGCAAGGTGCTAAGGCTTGCAGGATTTTTTCTTTGCTGCTCTCTCCAAAGAAGTTTTTTTCCAGCCATAAGTCTTTGCAGGCTTTTTTCCATTGCTATTTGCTCCGAATAAGGTTTTTTCCAGCCCTAACCAGGGGATAAAATAATGTGCTGAAGCTGACCAGACTAAGGACGCTAGTCAGATGAATACATAGTAGGTAGATTTTTCCCCCCTATTTTCCTCCCCCAAAACTAAGGTGCGTCTTATACTCTGAAAAATACAGTAATTTGTTCATAAATGAGCAATGAGAAAAATGAAATGAAATCAGATTGGGAAATTGCAAAATTCTGCCTACTTTCTTAATATTGGGCCATAGCTATATATTATCAGAACTGAGCAAGACAAGAGATTAATGAATAAATGCTTATTAGGAAGTTAGTGGAATTTAAAATATCAGGGGAAACAAATTTTTAATCTCTGAACTAATTCCCACAGCTTGGAAAATATTTCTTAGAATCAAATCTAAACCTGCATTTGCTCTTAGTTGAACATATGACTCCATGATTGCTTCCCTATGGAGGTGCTAAGAACAGATTGTCTTTTAATGCTTCATAATTATATTTGCTTGCTCAAAATATTTCTTTTATTGTGTTGCTTTGTTGTATTGTGAAAGAGGATAACACTAATTGTCATAATGCATTGAAAAGGAGCCAATTAATAGACAAGTCAAGGCAATTTTCTTGCACCTTCCATGTTCCAACCTGATCAGCTGATTTTACAATGAGGTAGTTGGAAGAGCAGTGTTGGAAGAACACCTATAAGTCAAATCAAAGGTGGTGGGACATAAAAAACAGCTTAAAGAAAGAAAAAAATCAGGATTCTTTGGTGGGAGGATGTTAAGGGGGTGGAATTGAGATCTGACAATCCTAACTTAGATGGATGCCTTTGGGTTGGTTTCTTTCTCTTTCTCAACCCAACCTACACCTCAATATTGTTCTTATAAGGATAACGTGGGAACTTATAATTTTACTTGTCACTTCGAGCTCCCCAGGACTAGGATGCAAATTTAACAATAAATAAGGTCAAATAAGCATGAATTCCACTCTTGCACATTTTAAATGCAATTAAAGTCAAAGAATGGATAAGTACTTGAAAAATTAAAGGATATATATTATATACATATAGAACCACCCCCTTTGAGTGGCATAGGTACAGTGAGGGCACCATTTCTTTGAATCAGTTTATGTATTTGTTTATTTATTTTGGAAATGTACTTTTGTTGCACTATTCTGCTTGTGTAGCAATGAAATATGTTGAAAGATAAATGGCTTGGCTTGATCCCTAAGGATTGCTTCCTCTTGAGCCAACCTGCTCATTCCCTAAAATCAGAAAGTAAAAGGCTTTCCACATGTGAGCAGGCACCCGTCTTAGCCTGTGTACAGCCCCTGAGGTTCTTCACTCGATCAGAAAAATGATTTCATATACTGGCCCGGTGAACTTCAGAATTTAATTAGGTCTTTTGCTGTTGTAAAGGAGGCACAGCGAAGGCATTGCTGCATTTCCTTTGGAGTTATTGGATAGGCAGATCCCCACTAGTGAGAATTCATTTGATTATGTTTTCCTTACTAGACTTTTATCTCTCCTTTGCTTAGTTCCCCTGGATACTTTGCCACTGAGCACCGAGCGTAAGAATGACACAAATCAATTTCATTGCAAAACAGTTGTGCCTGACCTTGACAATTGGTTCTGCGCAAAATGAGAGTATGCCACAATCTCTAGCTCTGACTTGGCTGATATTCAACAGGTGTTCGACTATGCCAGTTGCAAGCAAGGGCCATAAAGTTGCACAATTTTCTGATGATCTCTCTGCCCACCCCTTAGTAATGATGCAGTTGGTAATAATGATGTGACTTGCCTACAAGAAACGCATATTAGAACACAAGATCAAAAATATCTAATAAATTCAAGATTAGGAACACAATTTGTTTCAGCAGCAAATGATAAAAAAAAATGGAATAGTTATATATGTAAAGAGACATTTGATTGCTAAGCTAATTGAAGCTGATGATCAAGGAAGATACCTGGCGGTTGAACTTTTAATTAAGGGAGAGAGACTTTTGGTAATTGGTGTGTACGCCCTGAATCAACAACAGGAAAAATTTTATGATCTTCTACATACAAAATTGGTACAATGGGATTACAGTACTTGCATTCTTTTAGGAGATTGGAATGGTGTACCAGATGCAGTAAAAGACAAGAAAGGACTTAAGCAAAATACTTTTTTAAGAGCAAAACTGCCTAAACCATTTTTTGAGATGATGGAAGATTGGGAGCTGAGAGATATTTGGCGGGAAAGAAACACAGAGGAAAAGGATTTTACCTTTTTTTCCGAAAGACACCAGTCCTTCTCAAGAATTGATTTTATTTTGATTACTAATAATCTCTTTTCTAGGGTGAAGAAGACGAAGATATGTCCAAGAGTATTGACAGATCATAGTCCGGTTTGGATGGACTTAGAAGATAGGAATGGACATAGAAGGTCATGGAGGTTAAATGAGAATTTATTTAGATATGAAGAAAATGTGATGGAATGTAAAAAACTAATGAAAGAATTTTTTGTTAATAATATGCAAAAGGGTACGTCGTTGGAAATGGTGTGGGATGCAAGTAAAGCATACATGAGAGGTATTTTGATATACTTGAATAATAAACATAGAAGGAAAAAGGGGGAGAAAAGGAAAGAACTAGAGGAGAAGATTAAGAGACAAGAAATAGCTTTAATTTCTAATCCAAGAGATAAAAAAATTAAAGAGACGATTAATTTACTGAAGGGTCAATTTAATATGTTAATGGCTGATCAAGTAGCAACAAATTTACAATATGCTAAATTTAATACTTTCAGCAATGCTAATAAACCAGGAAGATGGTTGGCTTACATTTTAAGAAAGAAGCAAAAATCAAGAACTATTGAAAAAATAAGATATAAGGGTAAAGAAGTTTATGAACATGGTCTTATTAAAAAATCTTTCTTAGAATTTTATTCAGATTTATATATGGAGGACAAAATTAAAGAAGAAGATATAGATAATTATTTATGGAAACAGAATATTTATATAACCACAAAAGAGCAGAGGGATAAGTTAAACCAATTAATAACTTTAGAAGAAATAACAATGGCAATTAAACAGTTAAAAGTGGGTAAGGCCCCGGGGACAGATGGGTTAACTGCTGTTTATTATAAAAAATTACAGGAAGAAATGGGGGAGCCCCTTAAAGAATTATTTAATAATATTCAAAAAGGAGGTAATGTTCCCCCAACATGGAAGACATCTTTTATTTCTCTGATCCCAAAAGAGGGCTTAGATGGTACAGATCCAAAAAATTATAGACCGATTTCACTTTTAAATATAGATTATAAAATCTTTACAAAAATTTTAGCGAATAGGTTAATGACAGTCATGCAACAAATGATACATTATGATCAAACAGGGTTTTTAACTGGTAGGCAAATGAAAACTAATGTTAGACAAATTGTTAACTTATTGGAGTATCTGAGAAGCAATAACCAGATCCCCGCAGCATTAGTTTTTTTAGATGCGGAGAAAGCTTTTGATAGATTGAATTGGCGGTTCTTATTAAGATTAATAGAGAAATTACAATTGGGAGACTATTTTGTACAATCTATTGGGGCAATATATCGCAAACAAACGGCGCAAATAATAATCAATGGTGGATTAACAGATGTTTTTAACATAGAAAAGGGAACAAGACAAGGATGTCCTCTATCTCCCTTGTTGTTTATTTTGAGCTTAGAAATATTACTTAATAAAATAAGAGAGCATGATATAATAAAAGGAATAAAAATTAGACAGGAAGAATATAAGCTTCGAGCGTTTGCGGATGATCTGGTTGTTACTGTAACTCAACCATTACAATCTATTAGGACTCTGATGGATACAATTAATTTATATGGACAAGTGTCGGGTTTTAAAATAAATACAGCGAAAACAAAAATAATAGTTAAAAATATGACAAAAAACCAAAAAGAAGAAGTAGAAAAGGTAACTGGCTTTGAGATAGCTCAAAAGATTAAATATTTAGGGGTTAATATTATGTCCACAAATACAAAATTATATCAACATAATTATGAACTATTGTGGTCAAAAATACAGAGGGATATGGAAAGCTGGGAGAAATTACAATTGTCATTGTTGGGTAGGATAGCTGCTGTTAAAATGAATGTTTTACCAAGGTTTTTATTCCTCTTTCAAATGATACCAATACTTAAAAAAGATGAAGTAATAAAGGAATGGCAGAAGGGTATAAATAAATTTATCTGGGCTGGGAAGAAGCCAAGGGTAAATCAGAAGATTATGCAGGATATACGTGAAAGAGGTGGTTTAAAAGTGCCTAACTTGAAATTGTATTATGAAGCAGCGGCCCTCTCAGCAGTTACAGATTGGATTAACTTAACGGAAGAGAGTGTATTAAACATTGAGGGATATGGTTTGGTATTTGGGTGGCATGCTTATTTAATATATGATAAAAAAGTAGATAAAGCTTTTAAGAGTCATATATTAAGAAATGCTTTATTGCGTGTCTGGAAAAAACACCAATCTAAACTAAATGATAAGTTACCCTTATGGACAGTACCCAGACACGCGATAGAAAATATAAACATGGAACAAAAAGTTGATAAAATTACATATAAAGAACTTCTTTCTGAAGAGGGAAATTTATTTCAATTAAAAACGTTTGAGAAATTAAGAGAAGAAGGTATAATCAGAACATGGTTTCAATACATGCAATTACAAGTTAGATGGAGAGACGATAAAAAAACTGGTATTTTGAAAAAAGAGGACAATTTGATTGTACAAATGAAAGATAAGGGCCCAATGCATATAAAGAGATTATATAATATTTTATTGGAATTAGATTCAGAAACAGAATTAGTTAAGGATTGTATGATAAAATGGGCTCAGAATATTGGTGAACCGATTATGATGGATACATGGGAAAAGATATGGGTCAGAAATGTTAAATTTACGCAGGCACAAAATTTGAGAGAAAATTTTTATAAAATGTTTTATAGATGGCATTTAGACCCAAAAAAGTTAGCTTGTATGTATCCAAATTTAGATTCTAAATGTTGGAGATGTGAATGTGGGGATGCTACATATTTTCATATATGGTGGACTTGTAAAAAGATCAAGGCATTTTGGATAAAAATATGGTGGATCATACAAAACATTTTAAAGAAAAAGATCAAATTTACACCACAATTCTTTTTGTTGGGGATAATAACGGATTGTTCGGTTATAGAGACAAAGCTGGTTTTGAATTGTATATCTGCTGCCAGATTGTTGGTAGCACAATACTGGAAGAAAGAAGATATACCTACAATTGAAGAATGGACGTTGAAAATGATACATTTGGCCGAAATGGCCAAGATTTCGTCATATTTAAAGGACCACTCAAATGAAAGATATATATTGGAATGGAGTAGGTGGACTGAATATATTCAAAAAAAGTATCAGATCAAAATAATTTAAATAGTTTACTAATATTAGAAATTTGTGAAATGATATACTATATTTTCAAGCTTTTGGACTGTTAAAGAGTTAAGGATGAATGGGTATTTTTGAACTAATAACTTTTTTTTCTTATATAGTGAGTTTTATGTTAGTTTTTTTTTTTTATATACCTTGTGCTTCTCCTGGGAAGTTCGGGAGGGGGAAGGGGGGAAGGGGGAGGGGGGAGGAGGGGAGAAAAATGGGGGAAAATGTTTGTACTTTGTACCTTTAAAACTTTTCAATAAAAAAAAAAGTAATGATGCAGTTGGATAAGTTTATTCTGCTCTACACACACACACACACACACACACACACCTGCATAAAGTTTTTGGATCTTTGCCCCTAACCCCTGCCCAGGCAGTACCTTTGCTTATTAAGATAAAGAGGATTACAAGAGTACATTTGTGCACTTGCATAGGTCTCATCCCACCTCAGTAGAATGTGCATATAGGAAGAATGTCTTTGCTAAATCCACAATTATTTCAAGGAATGTGCAAATCTGAAATTTCTTGCAGTTCAGCCTCCTCTTCCTCTAAATCTAACATAGATATGAGAAAACCTTGTCATTCAAGGTGTTGGTCATCATCACTTGTTGGATTGAGGGTTTTGTTTTTGTTTGTGCTTTTATTGTTTATTAACTTGTGAGACTTCCAGAGTCAGGTGACACCTACACTAAAATATAAGATAAATAAATAAAACCTAGACATTATAGCAATAGCACTTACACTTATATATCACTTAATAGTGCTTCACAGTCCTCTCTAAGAGGTTTACAGAGTTCAGCATATTGCCCCCAACAATCTAGGTCCTCATTTTACCGACCTCGGAAGGATGGAAGGCTGACTCAATCCTGAGACGTTCAGGATCAAACTCTTTGAGTGAGCAGTGAGTTAGTCTGCAGTACTGCATGCTAACCACTGCCCCACCATGGCTCTTTAATGACTCTATGTCTTTAGCCTGTTTGTGGGTGATTGTTTTGGAGGAGAGGGAGGAGGAAGAGGAGGAGGAGGAGGGGGAGGAGGAGGAGGAAGAGGAGGAAGAGGAGGAGGAGGAGGAGGAGGAGAAGGAGAAGGAGAAGGAGGGGAGGAGGAGGAGAAGGAGGGGAGGAGGAGGAGGAGGAGGAGGGGAGGAGGAGAGGAGGAGGAGGAGGAGGAGGAGGAGGAGGAGGAGGAGGAGGAGAAGGAGAAGAAGAAGAAGAAGAAGAAGAAGAAGAAGAAGAAGAAGAAGAAGAAGAAGAAGAAGAAGAAGAAGAAGAAGAAGAAGAAGAAGAAGAAGAAGAAGAAGAAGAAGAAGAAGAAGAAGAAGAAGAAATAAGCAGATTATAACTATGGCCTGGAAGAAGATATCTGTATCCTTTGCACCCACCACCACAACCCCTCTGGATTTGGGGGAAGGAGAGTCTGCTATGGACTCTTTGGAGTTGGGGTAAAGCTCTTAGTTGTACAAAAGGAAGCTTCCCTCCTATTGGAAATAAGAAGTGTCTGGGGAGTTATAACCAAAGTGTGGAAATGCACATTTTGGCTTTTCATTGGGTAGGGACTATTAGTCACGGACATGACTAGTATGAACAGTATCCTGTCAAGCTTGATCTTAACTTACCAAGACAAAATGAGTAGGATTGTACATAATATTATTTTTCCTAGTGTCTTGATTTAATTGATAGTCACTGGGCCATCTAGTGGCTGCTCCTGGAAATTCATGCAGCAGAGATGGGCAAATATCAATAACAATTGTGTTATGAAACTCTGTGCCTGCCAACATGTAACTCTCATAAATAAAGCCACAACAGACGATATATCTCTGAAGAATTTGGACCTTGACTGGTATAGGAAAATTGCTTTGGAAAGGATAGCTAAGCTTCCTGGTCTTAAGAGAAGGAAAACACTTGGATTTCTAAGTTTTGGCATAGTTTCATTATTCCACTGTTAACTCTGTAGAAAGGCTGGTAGTTTGATACTGTATCAGTAGTGCCATTAGATGTCCTTCCAAGTTACAAATGATTAACCAGGAAATCCACATTATGTAATTGAAACTGTTTGCATTGTTTATGACAGATCAAAAAGTTACATTGGGACACATCAACTATCCTTCCTCTAGCTATATACTGTAGCTAATTAAAGTTATCAGTCAGGGCATTTTGAGGGGGGAAATCCAAAATTAAAACAAATGGCCAATGTCAATCCTTGAGTTTGTAAATTATATTTGGGTTCCCTATATGTCTCTGATCTCAAGGAAATACTGCCTTTGGGAAGAACATGTTTGCGCTTGTCTGCTTGGCATAACCATGAGATTCAGCCCTGCAGGGATTCACTATCATTACACCTGCATACATCAAGAATGCGATCCTTCTATTCCAGAATACTGGGTCCATTAACAAGCCCATCAGGCATAATCCTAGAAGTGGTTTCTTTTACATTTCTAAGTGTCACATGCAGTACCAATGATGGGTCAGGAGCTGCCTCTTTGTACATAAATTCCTTACAGGTTTGCAAGGGAAGGCAAAGAACCTGCACAGAATCCTGCTCCAGGTTATTCCTTCCTCTCTGCCATTAACTGTAGGGAAGCAGTTCAGTGGTGGGTTCCTACCAGTGCGGTCCACTCTATAGCACCGGTAGTGGCCCGCTGGTGACGTCACAGTACCGGTGCAGTCGGTTGCCGGTGCCTGGCCGCCCCATTTTAAAAAAAAAATTTAAATTTTTTTTTTAAAAAAATTCTTCTGTGCATGCCCAGAAGCCGAGTTTCCGGCACTGCTCGTGCGCTGCCTTCCTACCCCACAGTGAGTCCAAGCAGGGGAGGATGGCTGAGGGAGCGTGTAAGACACTGAAAGTACGGGCGGCAGCAGCTATCTACATTCCCCTCCCTTCAGCAGTCCGAGAAGCCACGAACGTGCGGTGATGATCCTAGGCATTTTTGCACGTTCAAGGCTTCTTGAGCTGCTGAGGGGACGGGGAATGGGCGGCAGGACCTATCTCAGTTCCCCTCCCTTCAGCAGTCCAAGAAGCCACGCCCACCCAGTCACATGGCTGGCAAGCCACACCCACAAAATAAGCCACGCCCACAGAGTGGTAGTAAAAAAATTAGGAACCCGCCCCTGAAGCAGTTATTTATCAGCTAAGAGTAAAAATAAGAAAGGCTGTTGGGCCTTTAGAGCGGTGTTTCTCAATCTTGGCAGCTTGAAGATGTCTGGACTTCAACTCCCAGAATCCCCCATGCTGAATGGAGAATTAAGTAAATGCTGAATGGAGAATTAAGTAAAATAATGAAGACTAAAACATCAAAGAACTGTTGGAGGAATTGATTTTGGCTCAGCTGGAGAAAAGAAGGACTTGGGGGACATGATAGCAGTCTTCCAGTATTTGAGGGGCTGCCACAAAGAAGAGGGGGTCAAGCTCTTCTCCAAAGCATCATAAGGCAAGACAAGAAACAATGGATGGAAACAAATCAAGGAGAGAAGCAACCTGGAATTAAGGAGAAACTTCCTAATAGAACAATTAACCAGTGGAACTGTTTGCCACCAGAAGTTGTGAGTGCTCCATCACTGGAGGTTTTTAAAAAGAGATTGGACAACCGTTGGTCTGGAATGGGATAGGGTCTTCTGCTTGAGCAGGGGGCTGGACTAGAAGACCTCCAAGGTCCCTTCCAGCTCTATTCTGATTAGTATTAATTCTGAGAGTTGAAGCCCATACATCTTCAAGCTGCCAAGGTTGAGAAACACCACTCTAGAGTCTACAAAATGAGGGTTTTATGTGTTCTGCAGGCCACAGATTGCTCACATGTCCTTTGCAAATGTATTTCATGTAGTACTTTGACCCTTCATTTCTCGGTTCCCCACTGAAAAATGCATGTGAACTTGCCTTACGTCATCTCAAACCATTGATCAATATTGCTCAGTACAGTCTATCTCAGAGCGGGAAAGATTTTGCAACTTGTTCCTATGGGCACATTTTCTAAAAATCAATGGCCTCCAAGGGTCAAAACAGGTGTCATCAATGATATTCTGAAGTCAATAAAGCAAACAACCTGTTTACTGTGTAAAGAGAGAGTTAATGAGGAAATGGAGTAGATTATTTTGCTCTCTAAAACTACTCCGGAACACAAAATAGAGCAAAAATGTTAGCATGTTTTTGGGTTAGTCCAAACAAGGTGCACAAAAATAAATACCAGAGCTATCTTTAAGATTATATTAACAGAATCTTGCAAGTATTTTCCCTCCTTTCCTTTTACTCTTTGGAAAACCAGGGAGTGTTCCTTGTGAAATGTTTCCCATGGCCCCCTCCCCTTCTTTTTGTGAACTGAGGTGACTTTTACACAGAGGTGGGTTCCTCCCGGTTCGGACCGGATCGCCCGAACTGGTAGCGACCCGCTGGTGACGTCACTGTCAGTGCCAGTCCATGTGCGCCGCCATCTTTTTTTTATTTGCTGCGAATTTTTCCCCTTCCACGGCTTGAAAAAGAACCCGCCCACCCGTCCGCCCACCCACAGGTGAATTCTGAGCTTTATTTCTTCGCCCGAAGCACAGCTGATGAGCTCCTCAGCTGTGTTTTGGGCTAATTCCTGCTTCTGAGCATGCGTGGTAGCCAAATTGTGCGAGGGGACGTGTGCGCGTGAGTGTAGCGATCGCGCATGCGCAAAACATCGCAATGCAAACCGGTGGCGAAGGTAAGTGGAACCGACCCCTGCTTTTACATGCCAGTTGTCTAGTCTGTGGCTCTTCTTCCTGCCTCCCAAGGTCATTCCTACATACCATTGATACCATTACAAAAATAAACCAATATTTTGAGCCTACTTATTACAGGTATATTCTGAGAGTAACTAAAGAGGTGTCCATATTACTTTCCCATAATTATAACACACTCAGTCTCTCGACTCCCTGTTCCACATTTTAGATGCAGCTAGACTTCTTCATCAGATCTTTTTTATATAAACTATGCCTTATTTTTTGGTAACAATAAGTAGGATTACCACAGCTACAGGGATCCCCAACCCCCCGTTCCATGGACTGGTACCAGTCTGTGGCAGATCAGCAACTGGGCCGCTCAAATGAGCAAAGTCCCATCTGCGGGATGCAGGCAACACATGAAACCGGTCCCTGGTGCTCAAAAGTTGGGGGCCGCTAAGCTACAGAATTCTGTTCTAAGCAGCACTCCTGCCATCAAATGCTTTATCTGATCAACAATAGCTGTGCAGTATTTCCCAGGTTCCATCTCTGCCCATCAGTTAATTTTTTATTGAACCAAAGCTGGAAACCATAAATTCTTTTCCATTCAAATAGCAGTCAAGTTTCCATAAGTGTTCATTCAATTCAGGTTTATTTATGCATGTTAGATCTGGAAATACTTCTGTTACATTGTAATTGAAGTTGTATATCTGAGGTTATTAAGCAGATCACTTTTTACAGAAAGCTAATATGATAACAAAGATTCTGAAAACCAGCCTTGGACAAGCCCTCATTCAGTCATGATCTCCCTTACTAACATGGGAATGGATTACCTATCCTTCTTGGTTACATCAGAATTCTGTAGAAAAGATGTAGAAAAGAAAGAGGCAGCATTCTCCAGAATGTGCATGTTCATTCTGATTCACATCATTTTACCTTAATAATACAGATGATTGTTTACTCCCCAGTCTAGTCTACAGGTGATGGATTCCTGTGGATGTACTAGAGGCTTAACTGTCCTTAGTGTTTGAGCCAAGATAAGATCAGGATGGTGTTAATACAATAACAACATTCAGTTCCTGGGGATGAATAATTGCATAGTTTGGGAAAGAGAAGTATACTCATTGAATCTACTCATATTGTAGCCATTCCTCTAGCACTAAGCATGTTCTGAAAATGATGTGGAAGAAATGCTTAGAAGAAACTTTACACAAGTGAAAAACTGCTTCTCTCTGGTATTTATAAAACCACTTCCAGCACTTGAATACAAAAGATGACTTGCACCAACTTCCATTTTATTAAATATGTATTGTCACTGTAAGCAGAAAATCCAATGGGTGTTATCAAAACTAAGATAATTAAAATTTGACATCATTACTGGTCAGGATTTATTTATAGCCTATATAAAGGTTGTGAGCACTCCCCTTAAGTGTGTAGGATCCCCAATGCCGCTCAAATAAACGTGGCTCAAGCAGATTGTGTGGTTTCCACTGATAAATTGGGTCATGTGGAAATTTTCTCCTTCAATGATGGCCAAGTAGAATTGAATGTGTTTTCTTCCACATTATACAGGCATTTGTAACACATTTATTCACCCCTATTTCCAAGGATACTAGGCTGTAAGAACCACAATATGCTCATTTATTGTATCTGAACAACGCTTTTGCCATTACCTACACCAATGATGGCTAACCTTTTTGCCTTCGTGTGCCGAAAGTGTGTGTGCGTGCAAGCGACAGCACGCGCGCATGCCAGCACCCATAATGCAATGTGTGCTCCCCTGTGCATCAGCGCACAACCTCCCACGCTCCCTCCACCCCCTGTGCATGCCTAGTGCACCCCATGTGCATGCCTAGTAGGCCCCCCTGCAGCCTCTTGGGACCCAAAATGGGCTGCAGGGGGTGCACTGCACACACACACAGCGCGCTCCCCCACCCCTGTGCATGCGTGCACGTCTCACACATGTGCCCTGCCCCCCTGCACATCCTGAAAATCAGCTGGCCAGCAGGAGGCACACGTGTGCATGCACGGTGGAGCTGAGCTGGGCGACGGCTCGCATGCCACAGAGAGGGCTCTGCATGCCAGCTGTGGCATGCATGCCATAGGTTCGCCATCACGGACCTACACCTACAGTGTAGCCAAGTTCTGTGTGGCAGGATATAAAATCTAACAACCAGTACACATTGATTATGCTAGAAATACTCAGTATTTCTATTTTGTCCTTACTTTCTAGAAAGTTGGATTTATTATTTAAAGCATTCCTAGCAAAATATAATTTTAACCCAATTACTATTATTTTAGGGCTAGAACGAGCCTGTGGAATACATTTTACATTTGTTCTTGTAATCGGTTTATACAGTTTATGCTCAACTTATTTTGCAGTAAATTTTGCAGTCTTATGTTATTAATACTTATTATTGCAGGATGCTTTTAGGTTATAGGAATATTTCATGCTAAAATTCCTGCTTTTGCATTGATTAAAATCAAATTGATTGGTTGACTTATTGAAAACAAATACCATTGTTTTAAGGGGTCCATTTATTAAAAGTTATTGAGATTTCTAGCTTCTTTTTTAGCATCACATGAAATTCTGTGTGCTGCTTTAATGGAGAGATGTGTTGAGTCAACAGTTCCGCATGATGTGAAACGTATCTTCAAAAGCATTGCATAACTGCTCACATCCCTACTTTTTCCACCTTATTCATGAATTTAAAAGAGTCTCTAGAGGGAAGCTGTGCTCTATGACCATGATTAGGACCCAACATTATACAGTATATTGGGTAAACTATTGGGTTTTTAATCAGAGAAATATAGATTTAAATTGCCACTTAAGCATGGAACTCATTAGTGACTACTGAATGTATCACTCATTCTCTCTCAATCCAACCTACCTGTCTCTTGCACATATGGAAAATATGTGGTCCTCTCTGCAATAATACTTCATTACCAGGGGTGAATTTTGACCAGCTCGGCCCAGCTCGGGCGAGGCGATAGAGACGATTTGAATCGGTTCACCGAGCCACTACAAATCGTCCCTGGATGGCCACGCCCATGCCCATCCCGTCACCCGGTTGCCCTCACCTCTTCCTAACCTGCTTTCCAGCTCCGTTCTCAGCTGCGTGTTCAGCATCCTCCACTCAGCTGGCCTTCGCGGGCGTGTTGCTCCTGGGCTCATCAGCCTCTGGACAGATGTCAGATTCCCACCCTCCAGCACCAGTTCAGGGATTCCTTCCCCCAGCCCCCATGGGAGAGAGAGGGGGAAAGAAAGTGAGGGAGGGATGCAGGACATCCACACACAGGCACCTCTGCCAGAAAAGCCATCCGGGAGGTGAGAGCAAGTTGAGAAGCCTCCTTTCCTCCTCCTTATTTCCCAATCCTTTTCCAATTGCTTTGTCCCATTTCACTGTGCTGCAGCCTGGCAGGGAGGCAGGGTGTCCCAACACAGGCAGCTCTGCCGGAAAAGCCATCCGGGAGGCGAGAGGGAGCCAAGATCCCGCAGGGTCGCATTTTGGCTCCACGTCATCATGGGCTCCGGGAGAAGGAGGGGACCCCGTCTCCCCCATTGGGAAGTTAAATTTCACTGTGCTGTTTGTGTGGCTTTTTTAGTCCCACAAATGATGGCGAGAAACACAACGGAGCTGGGCTGGGGTGACTCCCTCAGGGGAGAAAGAGAGGGGGGTGGGAGGGAAAGAGAGAGAAAGAGGGAGGGGAGGGAGGTAAAGAGAGAGAAAGAGGGGGAAGGGGGAAAGAGAGAAAGAGAGGGGGAAGGGGGAAAGAGGGAGGGGGAGGGAGGGAGGGAGGGAAAGAGAGAGAAATGGGAAGGAAGGGGGAAAGAGAGAAAGAGAGGGGGAAGAGAAAGAGAGAGGGGGAAGGGAGGGGAAGAGAGAGAAAGAAGGAAGGGGAAAGAGAGAGAAAGAGCAATGAAGAGAGAGGAGGAGGGAAAGAGAGAGGAAGAGGGAGGGAGGGTGAAAGAGAAAAAGAGGGGGAAGAGAGAGGAGAGGGAGGGAAAGAGATAGAAAGAGGGAAGGGGGAAAGAGAAAGAGTGGGGAAGAGAGGGGGAGGAGAGAAAGAGAGAGGAAGGGGGAAGAGAATGAGAGAGAAAGAGAGGAGAGGGGTAAGAGAGAGATAAAGAGGGAGGAAGGGGGAAGAGAGAAAGAGAGGGGGAAGAGAGAGAGAAAGAGAAGGGAGGGAGGGAAAGAGAGAAAGAGGGGGAAGAGAAAGAGAGAGAAAGAGAGGGGAGTGAGGAAAAGGGGGGAAGGGGGAAGAGAGGAAGAGAGTGGGGAAGAGAAAGAGATAGAGAAAGAGGGGAGGGGAGGGAGGGAAAGAGAAAGAAGGAGGAAGGGGGAAGAGAAAGAGAGAGTGAAAGAGAGAGGGGAGGGAGGGAAACAGAGAGAGAAGGGAGGGAGGGAAAGAGAGAGAAAGAGAGGGAAGAGAGGGGGGAGAAAAAGAGAGAGAAAGGGAGGGAGAGCAGCTTGGTAGGCGTGGCTTGGTGGGGTCATGTGGCTGAGTGGGCATGGCCAACTCGATGTCACTCACAGCAAGGTGCCGCCCCACCTTTCCATGACTGACATCAAGTTGGCCATGCCCACTCTGTCACATGACCCGCCCACCAAAGCCATGCCCACAGAGCCAGTAGGGAAAATTTTTGAATTTCACCCCTGTTCATTACCTAAAGCCACAAATTTTCTAAACAGAGGAGGCAGAGTTGCAGTGGTTTCAGGTTCCTCCATTACTTTTGCACTCCAGAACTTCTACAGTTCCCTGCAACTTACCACAAAAGTTCTGAGTTTCTGAGACTCCATATTACATCAAAAAGTTAAAAAAAAACACATATTCTTCCCAGGAGTTCTCAAAGAGATTTGCAATTCAGCAAAAATCTGGATCCAGCAATAGTATCATCTCATTTGATACCTTAATGGTTCTACTTGATGTATTGAACGGTAGTCAACTAACTCATATATTTGTGAGGTCATCAACTTGATCTGCAGAATCAGTGCATTGCAGTCTTCCAATAACAAAACTTAAGAAGGCTCAACAAATGCACAAGCAAGATAAACATTTAACTCCCTTGTTTTTTTCAGTTAGGGGAAATATAATAAAGCAGTGAAAGAGTGAATGAGGAACGACGTTGAAAGAAAACAAGTTGAACTGGTTTACATCCCTGTCTCAAAGTATTGTAGCTGCCTTAATTTTAAACACAGCTCACCTTGTTATACCTGTCTACCAAAAGCAAATATAATAGTTATTTAAAACAGAAATTTGCCCTGAGTTTGAAAAGCTAGTTTCCACAAGACCTCCCAGCCAACTTCTTTTGTAATTCTCTTTAATCGGGCCTGCAGTCAGTCTTCAGCTAGCGGAAGGACTCAAAGGGACAATCTCACTCCTGTCTTGAGCATCCTGGAAACCTTTTAAAGGGTAAGAATAAGTTCACAAATTAAAAAAAAACAGCCACAAGATTTACAGCAATATTTCATACATATAAGAATAGCTTTAAACAATACTGAGCCAATGAACACATTGGGAATAGTGATTCCAATTATTTATTTGTTTGTTCGTTTATGGGGCCACCCATCAAACAAGAAGTGACTCTGGATGGTAGATCAACAATATATAAAACAATATACATAATAAAATGTGTTTTAAAATGACAGTTTAAAGTAAACAAATGTGCATATGTCAATCTTCTATAGCTAGGTGTCTTTCAGATATATAGGATTACAATGTCAGGAATAGCCAATCATCAAAGGAAATTGTTGATGAGAATTCTGAACTTTGTAGTCCCAAAATTTCTGATGAGCACATCAAAAATTCTGATTTCAGAAAATTGATTTGCATTGCCAGTTGAGTCAGAAATGCACAGTTCACATGGTGATCCCCTTAGTTTGTTCAAATCCATTTTTATGTGCAATCAATTTTTAAATCACAGAGAAAAGGATATACAGGAGTAGATAGATGCTCGGTTTATTTGGAATCTTAGTTGCAGTTCATTTAACAACCACTTGATGGCGTCCTTCACTTGAAACATTTGCATTACTGTCGCTGACTCTGGCAAATAATATCTATAACTGAGTCTCCTAAGTTAATTAAAAGCATGTTTTGTATTAAAATAAAACTGCCTCAGCCAATGCATAGCAGCAATTATTCACCATCTTCTGGCGAGCAAAGGGATGATATATCAGCATCAGCAGTAGTGTCAGACTCCGGAGGACTATTTCATATGGGAACAATGTCCAGAATTTGGTTATGGAGGAGGGAGATGACCAAAAGAGGCCAAGGGAAGCTGTTCTTAGCTTATGTAAATATTGAAGGCTACCACAGCCGTTGGCACATTCTTCACATTGCTAACCACATAAGTGTATGAGTAATAAAGGAGAGGGAGAGAGGGTGGTTCGGGGCAAGGAAGAATGAAGTTCCTTCTGCAGCTTGCTTTATTCAGATGCCATTGAGAAGAAAACAGGACATATCTCACACAACAGGCGCGCTCACACACACACACACACACACACACACACACACACACAAATTTATTCCCCAAAGTTTGTTCTCACACAGTTCAAATACATGACTAGCTGCCAGAACAGAAGGAAAAATTTAAATCTGCAATCATATACAGAGAGGAGAGAGAGAGAGAGAGAGATGCTATATTTATAGCAGGGATTTTTCCCCCCATCAATGGTTGCATTCCTTTGGATATAGTCTGTCAGGGGCTGCATGCCTGGGTTGGGTGGAGTTATTCTTTCTTTTACCACAACGGCCACTACCGTTCCTCTCCCTCCTCGCCTCCCCACTCAGAAATCTGCTAGGGGATAGCAATCGTACACATATCACAGAAATGCCATTACCGAAGGCTTTCTCCAGATTTTATGCCCTCGATTGACAAGAGTTTGATTTGATGTTTCTGTCATTTGGTGGTGTTCATGATCAAACTGGCCATGGATTGGCTAGTTTTGGTCTGCCACCTAGTGGTAGGGAAGTAATCGATTGGTTAAATGGCCTTAAATTATCATTTAATTGTTTTTACTTGGAAAACCAAGTTTCTCTAATTTTCCATCCTACTCACTCTTTAAATTTCCCTTGATTTTTCCATTCTTTACCAGTACTTTTAACACCCTGACAAGCAAAATGTAGGACAGGTTATGTAGGAACTAAATCTGGTTCTTTCTACTGTTCTTTTATTCAGTTACTCAACCCTCCCACTTCTTTGTTATCCCCTTTCCCGTGTAATAGGATGTAATTACATATGTGAAATATGTAATGAAGCATATTTCCATCTGGTTTCTCTTCTAGGTATCTGGACTTCAATTCCCAGAAATCTACAGGTAACATTTCAATTGCCTGTTAATCCTGACAATCACAATTCACAGATCTGTAGAGGTCATCTAGGCTGGAAAAGGCTGCATGAGCAGAACTCCGCTGGACCTCAGGTAGCGAGAATTTATCTCCATACTAGTATACTGTTTCCCACAGATCTACCCAGATGTTTGAAGCCCATAAGCACAGTATGGTGGCAAAAACATTGCATCTCATAAAGGCATATTATAACTGATCTTGGAGGTAACATATAACATTTATACATCCCATTTGGGCAAAACTCAGATTGTTAAGTGGAGTGATTTGAAACAGATTTTTTTATTATTATTATTTTGCCAGCACAGGATAGATGGGTGTGTGAACTATGCTGTGAGGAATAAGGGCAGCCAACACAAAGGAAAAACAAAATTCATTGTTTGGGTAAAATGCCAAGGTGAGGAGTGGCAGGGAGAGTTTTGTGATCAACACGCCTGCTTTCAAATAAGAGTGTCCAGTCTCTTATCGATGGAGAAAAGCTGGAGATCAAGCCAAATCCTTAATTTTAGCATTTGCTTTGTCTCTTTCTCATCTAGTCTCTCATTTTGAGCAGGTGTGCAATGTTTTCTGAACTGCATTAACTTGCTGGCCTTATGGCAGCTGCAGAGTAACAGAATTGGAAGGCACCTTGGAGGTCTTCTAGTCCAACCCCTTGCTCAAGCAGGAAACCCTATACCATATCAGACAAATGGTTGTCCAATCTCTTCTTTAAAACTTCCATTGTCAGAGCATCCACAACTTCTGAAGGCAAGTTGTTCCAATTGTTCTAACTGCCAGGAAATTTCTCCTTAGTTCTAGTTGCTTCTTTCCTTGATTAGTTTCCATCCATTGATTCTTTTCCTGCCTTCAAATGTTTTGGAGAATAGGTGGACCCCCTCTTCTATGTGGCAGCCCTTAGATATTGGGACACTGCTATCATGTCACTCCTAGTCCCTTTTTTTAAAATCAAACTAGACATACCCAGTTCCAGCAACCGTTTTTTTAAAATATGTTTTAGCCTCCAGTCCCCTAATCATTTTTGTCACTCTTCTCTGTACTCTTTCTAGAGTTTCAACATCTTTTTTACATCGTGGCAACCAAAACTGGATGCAGTATTCCAAGTGTGGCCTTACCAAGGCATTATAAAGTGGTACCAATATAAAGTTGGTATATTTTATGGAACTGATCTTTGCTTTGCTCTCAGCCCCTGGATGAATAGCTCCACTGCATTCAGCAAAGTGCGCTCATAATTTGTAAAAAAATATTCCTGCATTTGGCATAAAATATTTTAATAATAGCTTGCTCACCTGTAAAACCGAATGCATAAGCAGCAGTAAGCATACCACACTTTGCCTCTCCCCATTGCTTACAGCATGATCATTTGCCATGTCGATCTTTCCTTTTCTCTCAAATACTTTCAAAAGAATTAAAATGTGACTATGTTTGGAATGTATCCATTTATTCTAGATACATTCTGGGTTCTTTAGATATGCAGCTTGCAATTACTGAACACCAGGACCATTTTATAACCTCTGGTTGGCATGATTTAGCTCAGCAACTTCTTAGACCCCCTAAATTTGTCCCAGTAATTTCTAAAACTAGGACTTCTGTTGCATGGGAGATAGACATGTATTTTCTCATTCCTTCTTTCAAATTCATCTGAGGTAGTGTTTTATCTCTTTCAGATATTCAAGTGTAACACTACATTCCACAAATCTCCCACAAACAGGGGTTTTCTTTATTGTCTTGCTAGAGGGCCTCTTCACATAAACATCATATGAATACTGGATGGCTGAGAATCTTCATCATATGAATAATGTTTCTTTGTGGTTCTAATACATTCAATAGCATCGTTTTGAATAACCGTGCCATAGATGAGATTGATACCGCTGAATGACTCCATCAGCATCAACATATATTTTGGTCTACACAACACAGTTTGACAACACAGATTGGTCTAGTGATTAAGGCACCAGCCAGGGGTGGGTTCCACTTACCTTCGCCACCGGTTCGCATCGTGACGTCCCCTCGCGCGATTTAACTTCCGTGCATGCTCAGAAGCAGGAATTAGCCCCAAACACAGCTGAGGAGCTCATCCGCTGTGCTTCGGGCGAAGAAATAAAGGTCGGTATTCACCCGCGGGCGGGTGGGAGGGCTCTTTTTCAAGCCGCATAAGGGGAAAAAATCCACAAAAAAGATGGCGGTGCACACGGAACGGCACCGACAGTGATGTCACCAGCAGGTCGCTACCGGTTCAGGTGATCCGGTCTGAACCAGGAGGAATCCACCCCTGCACCAGACTAGAAAGCAGGAAACTGTGAGTTCAAGTCCCGCTTATAGCCAATGAAGCCAGCTGGATGATCTTACTCTCTCTCAGTAAGAGAGAAAGTAGTTACTCTCTCTTTCTGTCTTAACTATTACTCTCAGTTACTCACCTCATGGGGAAAATAAGAGGAGGAAGGTGTGTTGGATACGTTTCACTGCCTTGAGTTATTTGTAAAAAATAATAAAGGTGTGAAACAAATAAATAAATAATAAAATGAATCACATGGGCTATCACAGAATCATAGGGCTTGGAGGAACCTTGGAGGTCTTCCAGTTCAACCCTCTGCCCAAGGCAGGAGTCCTTATACCATCCCGGATAAATGGTTATCCAATCTTTTCTTGAAAATCTCTAGCAATGGAACACCCACAACTCTGGAGCAATGGTCCCTCTAACGTTAGAAAACGGCGCACGGCAATTGGAAACTGCTGTGCGCCGTTCTCTAGTCATGTGAGCGGGCAGTCGCGCAGCCTCTGATATTAGAAAATGGTGCACGGCAGTTGGAAACTGCTGCACGCTGTTCTCTCATTACGTGCGCGGCCGCGCGGCCGCACACCTTAGAGGGAACATTGCTCTGGAGGGCAAGCTGTTCCATTGATTAATCGTTCTCACCGTCAGGAAATTTCTCCTTATTTTCAGGTTGGATTTCCTGATGAGCTTCTATTTATTGCTTCTTGCCCTGCCCTTAGGTGCTATGGAGAATAAATTAATGCCCTCTTTCCCTCTGATAGCTCTTCAATTATTGGAAGATTGCCATCATGCCTCTCCTAAGCCTTCTCTTTGTTAGGTTAAACATACATAGTTTCCTTAGCAATTCATCATACAATTTAGCCTCAATTAAATATGTGTTTGGATATGATCTACCGTGTTTTCCCGAAAATAAGATCCTGTCTTATATTTTTTTGAACCCTGAAATTAGCGCCTGGCCTTATTGCCATGCACTCAAAAGCCCGACTGGGGATGTCTTATTTTGGGAAAAACAGGGTAGAAAAGTTTGTCTTAAGTTTATATATTCTTAAATTACCAGCAATAAACTAATAAATGATTATGATGGGTTGGATTTAGATTTATTCATACTTGTAGTACAGTCACTGAAATCTTATGTTCTTTTAAAAAAACCTGTCAAAAAGTGGTTGTGTTTCTGCTGTGTTATTTAATGTTAACTTGGCAACGATGCACACTCACACATCATGCTCAGGAAATCTAGAATTGGAGGGCGATGGCGGTTTGCTAGTAAATAATTTCAGAATGTGCATATCATAGATCAAGTGCAACATGTCATAAATATTTCTTGGCATCTATAATGTTCGTGGAAATTATGTACCAACTGTGACCTATTACAGCCCAATGTACTATGCAAATTGATAGTAGCCAAGTTCACTGATGTGCTTTCCATATGGCTTGGAGTGTTTCATAAGTTCCCTTCAGTGGCTCCATAGAAGTACTATTTTTACTAGGGTTTTTTTTTTTGTCTCAGCTGGAATTTAAATGTTGGGAAACTTTTTTCCATCAGTTGTTTCACCCATCTGGTATTTTAACTATATCTATTTATATAAACCATCTTGGTTGCATACATGAGATGGTCTCCATGCTCCCGGTGCAGCCTTATCAACATTGATACTTATCTATGTCAGTACTAGCCTTTCCTAAACAACCAGGAGTTCACTTGGCAGCATTAATGTCTGTCCATCTGTTAATAATAAAGACCTGAATTCAGTTGATGCAGAGCTCTGCACAATAAGTCTCCAATCCCACCAGCAACAGCAGATTGGAATTAGAGTTATAGATGACTGGGCCTTGGCTTTATGGAATAAAATGTACAGCATGAATGATATGAAGGATTAATGAAGGATTAATTACTTTGACTCTTCAGGCAAAAGTCCTTGAATGAATTGAAAAGCCTGTTGTAATTGATCTGCTAGGGGCTCCTGACATCATCTTATAGGCCAGTGATGGCGAACCTTTTTTTCCTCGGGTGCCGAAATAGTACATGCGCACGCTATCGCACGCGCCCACACCCATATTCAATGCCCCCCCATACAGCCCTGCTTCCCCATTTCCTGACTTCCGGTGGGCCCGGTAGGCCCATTTTTTGCCCTCCCCAGGCTCCAGAGGCTCCCCTGACCCCCTGGAGACCGAAAACGCCCTCCCAGAGCCTCCGTGTGAGCCAAAAATAAGCTGGTGGGCGCCCACATGCATGCTGGAACTGAGCTAGGGCAATAGCTCGTGTGCCAACAGATATGGTTCCGCGTGCCACCTGTGGCACGCGTGCCATAGGTTCGCCATCACGGTTATAGGCATTAGGAAAGATTTATGATTCAAGCCCACATGGCCAACTCACCTCTGACTTCTATGGATGAGCTCTGATATTGTGCATACTTAGTGATGGGAGTCTGGAATGTTTTTCGTGATTAGGCATCACTGTGGAAGAGAAAGGCATTTTCTTGCCAAGAGCCCAACCAATTATGGCAATTCCTACTATCTTATGTTCTGCTGATATGTTCTCAGAGCACTTCGTTAAATTCTTCTCAGTCATTATTTCCCCCCTTGAAGCCAGATGACATCAAATTCATTGCCAAACAAGCACAAACTAGTATTTTGCTTTAATTTGTTTTCTATTTTTACTACTTACTTCATCGGGTACCTGGAGATTAGGACAAGAGGCAGACAATGAGGAAAAGTAGGTAGGTATCTGTACATACCTGCTTTTCCCATATCATGAGGGCACCGATGGCAAGAGATGCCATTTTTCTCCTGGGAGGTCTGTAGAATTGTTATAGATCTCACTAAGCCAGATATAGGCATTCCTAAGAGCTAAATAAACTTCCTGGTCTTCCCAAAAATAAGATAAAGGCAATTATCAAATGATTGACCTCTACTATGAGGGTGGAAGGCAGGGTGGAAGAGGAGTTGGGTTGGATTGACAAGAGGAGGCACAATCTGAAGTGGCTGTGGGAAAGGAACATTTCAAAGAGACTGGCTTAATTGGCTTGTTTTAAGACCATCTGGGGATTTATTCTTACAGTTTTCAAGACTATATTTTTATCCCTGACTATTATTAAAAATGCCTTTCTAAAATCCATGTGGCTCTCACTTCTGTGAACATTTGATCACAGATGGTAGACTTCATAATAACCATTAGTATCTATACCAGTAATTTCAGTTCTACTTTTTAAAGTAAATTGTTTTACTCACATCAATTAATTTCACATCATTTTATCACTTTTCGTATCATTCATACTGGTAGAGGCTCCTTGTTTAGCCTTTTTCGGACCCTCCAGAACAATTACTCTATTTTTACCAAAATTGCTCTGCATATTCCGTTTCTTTTAATTTTAATTATTTCAATTATCTTTTTCTCTATATTCCTGTATAACACAACATCTCCTCTTCTTTTTTTGTAGCAATTATTTCTTTACATGTATTTTTCCCTTATCCAGTTTTTCATTCAACTTTCCATTTGTGTAACTTCATAATGTCTGTGGTGTTCCGTAACATAATTAAACTTTTACTTTTATTTCTCTAGATGTATTCATCAACTGCACCCCACAAGATCAACTACCTTCCTTCAGATAATAATAGCCTTCTCCTTTCTCTTAAGTAATTTTCTTACTAGTGGCTTATGGTGATTTTTAAAGTAATCTAGCCACAGTTGTGCCAAAATAACAATAATGAGGACAGGCATTATATAATTGATGACTTAGTGATATTTATTCATCCATTTTACTTGTATAGTGCAAAATCAATACATTCATGCTATAGACACACTAGTGAGAAAATAACTTAGTTTTACAAACACACAACATATGTTATTTCCTTTCCTTTTTAATAGTTATTTCTATTATGTTCCAATCTTCTTTAGACTGTGATAATTCCCATAGATTTTGGCTCTGGCCACCCATCAAGATTTTGGTTAATTGAAGCTTTTGCATAATACTTTGATAAGATACAAAGGGTGGTTACCAGCCTTAGTCATAGCCAAGCCACATGTAGTATCCCTTGGTAGGAGCATAGCTAGTGTCTGTCCATTCTGACATAGTTTGGTGAGTATGCCACAAACATAATGAAGAACAATAAACAAGAATTCTAATTCGGGTTTTAACTTATTCTATGCAAACTAGGATCTTTAATCCAGATTAATTTATAAACCATATTGTTACCCACTTGCCATCAATAAGGAAACACTAAATGTACTGTATTTAGGTTTCTTTGTTGCTAAGACAATGAAGAAGCCTGACTTAAATGTTTCTTATAATCTAAAGCATCGGCTGATCCTGTCCAGTGTGCTTATGTAAGATGTCTTCCTTCATTGAATATTCTTATCCTCATTGCAGTTACTTCTTCTAACTAGAGCAAGCCCACATAGGCTCCAGCCTGCCGGCTAACTACCAGTCCATTAGCTAGCATGGATGAAGTGGAATGTAGTGAAGAGGTGGATCCCAGGAGGGTAGGTGTGCATTTCAGAGGAATGAGAGGCAACTTGGCCCAGATATTATGTGTGAGAGAAAAAAGGTGAAGACAGCCTCTCCCTAATAGTTCACAGAGTATATTGTACATGCAGACAGTAGAGTTTTCATTCTGGCAAGATTTTGTCTACAGGTATGAATGGAATGGAATGGAATGGAATGGAATGGAATGGAATAGAATAGAATAGAATAGAATAGAATAGAATAGAATATAGAATAGAATATAGAATAGAATAGAATAGAATAGAATAGAATAGAATAGAATAGAATAGAATAGAATAGAATAACAGAGTTGGAAGGGACCTTGGAGGTCTTCTAGTCCAACCCCCTGCTTAGGCAGAAAACCCTACACCACTTCAGACAAATGGTTATCCAACATCTTCTTTAAAACTTCCAGTGTTGGAGCATTCACAACTTCTGGAGGCAAGCTGTTCCACGGATTAATTTTTCTAACTGTCAGGAAATTCTCCTTAGTTCTAAGTTGCTTCTCTCCTTGATTAGTTTCCACCCATTGCTTCTTGTTCTACCCTTAGGTACTTTGGAGAATATGAGACAATAAAGAAATCAGCTTGGAAAGAATTGCTACGTGTCATTCTTGGTTTTGGACCTGACAATCAATCTCATTCCCAATGCTTCTCTTTCATTCCTGCCATATCAATATCACAGAGTTGCACAAGTTTTTCAAAGCTGCTACAAATCTGTCAATCATTTGAAGCCCTCATGTCCAAGTCACTGCTTTGTTTGAGGTATACATTCAAGTTTGATTCACTCAAGAAGCAATATTATACTTGTTATGGGCATTAGTGACAAACCAAACCACCGGATCCCCATTTAGCCTACAGATGGGGGCAATGGTCATGCTTGACTGTTTATGACCCCGAGATTCACATTATCCCAATAATTTCATTGACATAATAATGACATGCAAATTAAGGCTCATAATTTAGCTCTTCTTTCCCCACATCAAAATAACATAGTACATGTAAGATGCATCTTGTTACTCAAGACCACACACATTTAAATGTTTGCTCAAAGCACTAATTTAAATTTACCATCAGAAAAATGACTATACGTTGTCTGGCCTTTAGGAAAAACTCGCAACAAAAAGGGAATCCCCCAGAGATAATTGAGATTTGTCATAATATGTTTTGAAGAGCACTGCCACAAGAAGCTCTTGGAGTGTTTTTTTATTAGTTCACTATATATCTTTCAGAATAAGGCATAATTAGAATCCTTGTTTATTGTTCTTACCCAAGGTAAGAATCCATAATTTCCAGATGGAAAAATGTTAAGCTGTAGCTCAGAAAGCTACCAAAGTGGCATATTTTAACTCTGAGAGGAAAAAGAAGTAAAACATTAACAGGTTGGTAATTAGTTTAGTGGTTTATTTTTATTATAGTCAATAGTTATTTAAGTTATTTAATTTGATGGTAGGGCAAGGATGTAAAGCTAATGGCAGGGTTTAGAGAGGATTATTTAACAGTGGACAGAGGGTGGAGCTGTGAGGACAATTGAATTCTTGCTTTGAAATCAATAGAACTTAAATCACATATGAATAACTTAAATGAAGCAAATTGGGATCCAATCAGAGGTGGGTTCCTGCCGGTGTGGTTAATAGCTGTTGTTCGGCGCAGAGCCGAAGACGCTGTTGCCGTTCGCGGCGCGGGGCTTTCCCCGGGTGCTTTCCCCGCCCGCATGGATGCCGCCGTTTGCGTTATTTTGCCCTCTGCGCATGCGCAAAGCGTTCTGCATGCGCAGAGGGCAAAAGAACGCAAACGGCGGCGTCCATGCGGGCGGGGAAAGCACCCGGGGAAAGCTCCCACGCCGCGAATGGCAGCAGCGTCTTCGGCTCTGCGCTGAACAACAGCTATTAACCGCACCGGCAAAAACAGGCAGGAACCCACCTCTGGATCCAATAGTATAAAGATAGAAGCTAACAACTATGACATATCATTGCATAGTATAAAATTCATAATAATACCAAACAGCAATTTAAAAAAAGATCTGTGTATTGACTGTCAAATGGAATATGTTTATCACACATATGGTAATTGAGGTGGATTAGGTTTAAGTGTGGTTGTTTTTAATAGCTTGTTGCTAGTTGAAAGTGCTAGTTGAAAAGGAACTAATAGCTATCTATTCCCATTTAGTAAAGCCAATTTTTAATTATTCAATTACTCAAATGGTGGTTACATGTATTACTTGGTATTTGTAGACCTAGCATCTATTATCAATACTTGGTTGGAAGTGATTGTAGCCTTATTGCAAATCTAGCCACCTGGATTTCAACTATTATAGTTGCCATGATGCCAAGGCTGGGGAGGAAGGGTTTTTGTGATTGTTCATGAATCCCTTGTGGTGACCTCTGCCCCAGAAGTGATTAGGCCTTTATGAATCATCTAGCTTTCTCTATATGCTCCTGGACTTTATCCTGGGACTGGTGTTGGATTTCTCAAAATCTCTGGGTTTTAGGTTACTTCCATGCCTTGGGGAATGGCTGCAGTCTAGCTCATGAGTTCATAGCTTCTGTGGCAACCACAGGACTGTCACAGGTATTAAAGCCTTGACATTTGTGTGTGAGCATATCCTTGATATAGTCTTCACTTTGGAGTGCATAAAACATATATGAAAATGAAGGACATTAGCACATCTCAGTTGCAAGATCAAATAGCAGATCACAGTCACCCTGGACTATGAAAGGTTGGTAGACTCTGTCTCTGTCTCAGGCATTATTAAGTGTTCCCAGTTTGATGTTTGTAGCTCAGCCTGACAGACAATTCCATCTTGCACTTGGATAATCTGTGAAAAGCAAAGATAACCAAAATAATGAATGAGATTGTTCCTGTGAGGCCTCTGCCCAGTTACCATTCCCAAGCAACTCCTTGTTTTATCAAGGAGCTGGAGAAAATTAAGCATGTAACTGAAAGACAGAGCATTAACAGTGATGAAAAGCCAGAAGTGGACCCAACACTATATCCTAGTGAAGATCACATTCAGGCCTACAATTAGCAATAGCAGCAGTGAAGCATCAGGTCTTATCCAAACTTATTGTGATTACAGATTATTACCTAGAGTCTATGTTCACTAAACCTATACTTTCTCCTCCCTCTCTTCCCCAGTGTAGTGTTTTATATACATGTCAAAACGATTTTTTCTCAAACAACTATCTTATGTTGCTCTGTGCAGTATGCCAGAGATAAGAATTTGATGAGGTTTAGAATTAGAATTGAATGGATTCAAATCTCTCTACTCCACCTCAAAACTGGGGCTTCAAGTGCTTCTGGTGTACTCCTCCATGTATTATAAGTCAAAGGATCAGAGCACTAGGAAGTTTGAATTATTTTCTAAACCTGCCTTTGGCCTTAGGACACAATGGGCACATTGGGCCACAACTATTATTTTGAGATGAACTGCATTAGAGGCAACTGTCCAATATGTGTGAACAGCCTTCATTTTATTGTATCGTATTTGTCTTTCTCCCCAAGTTGTATTTTCCTTAAGTGGATTGTCAAAAACATCAGATAAAAACAATGGAATAGCAGTGTTCTAGAATCTTAAACACACACACACACACACACACACACACACACACACACACATATATTATGGCATACAGTACACTTTTGTGGGTTAGAGCCGTACCATCAGATGCACAAAAGCTTATGACACCCCCCCCAAATGTTTGTCTTATAATTCACTCACTGGTTTCTTCCATTTCAAACAGAAAATTGAAAAAGTTGAAGCAGCTGGTTTTTTAGTCAGTGTCGTCAGTTAGTCAGAGCCGAGATGGCGCAGTGGTTAGAGTGCAACACTGCAGGCTACTTCAGCTGACTGCTAGCTGCAGTTCAGCTGTTCAAATCTCACCGGCTCAAGGTTGACTCAGCCTTCCATCCTTCTGAGGTGGGTAAAATGAGGACCCAGATTGTTGGGGGCAATATGCTGACTCTGTAAACTGCTTAGAGAGGGCTGTAAAGCACTATGAAGCGGTATATAAGTCTAAGTGCTATTGCTATTGCTATAATCCTGATACAAAGAAGAATCATAATTCATTTGCTGTTGATTTTTATTTTATTATACAAATTGAATTATTTTGAAGAGTGTTTAGAGTAAAGTTATGCCATCAGTTTATTGGTTTGTTTATGGAACTGAAAACTTTGGATTTAAAATATTGATTTATTTTATCACGGATGTTTTATTGTACTGTTTTCTTCTTCACTGTATTCACAGCAGGACTGTAAATGGGGTGGTGGTTTCTCATTGGTCTGTGACTTCTATCTTAATATACAATCTTTAGTCTGTCTGAAGAGGCATATGTTTTAAAGAAGTTCAATACTTTCATACATTATTTTAAAATTCCAAATTTATCATTCATCACTTTAGGGAAGTGTTTTCATAAACTTTAAGAACCTTTACCTTACTTGTGAAAATTAATATTTGTACTTCATTAAGAATTGGGTAAATAGCTGGGCTATTTTAAAAGTAAAAAAAGAAGAAGACAATAACCTTTTAACATATCTTTATACATTTATTTTCCTTCATAATAATAGATTTTGACTAGAACAAGACATTCACAGCTTGTTATTGAGGCAACACTGTTATTAGGATTTAATTCAGAAATGTATCTACATTAATTGCTCAAATAAAGGACTGCAAACTTTAGTTGCTGTGGTCAGACTCTTTCAGAGATTCTAAAAATACCACTAACAGTTTCTAGCATTTCATTTCTGGAAAACTAGTTAGGGTGGAAATCTTTCCATGAAAAGAGAACTGCCGACAGCACCTTTTACTGGGTCTAAATTAACTTACCTAGAATTACGTAGTGCCAATTATCTGATGGAAACATAGTCTTTTGATGTGGAGCTGCATCCCATTTGACGAGAGTGTGACAGTGGACTTACAGAAAAGTTACAGAAACCTGTAATAATACATTTACTATAACATAAACTTTCCTTCATAACAGCAAGGATAACCAGACTCCAAATTAGCAGGACTGACTTTGCTTATTTCTAGCTCTCTGAGATCAACCAATGCAAAAGTTGTACATTTAGTCAATCCTGAGCTACTTGTTAGTACTTGCCACTATATAGGGCCCACAACACGTCCATTGCATAAATTCAATCCTCAAGCTTTCTTCGTTTCAGCAGTACAAATCTAGCATGTGGGAGATGAGAGCAATTCTGTTGCTGTTTTTGCTGAAAAAGTAGAAGTCAGAAGCCCTTCCAAATTATCACAAATCAGCTCATGATCTACTATAATTCAAATATAAGTTCTGTCCAATCCCAGCTACAGTCTATTTGTCCTGATTCTTTAATTTATTATATACATTTATTAGCTTTGATCATGTTTGGAATTCATAAGTTCTGTATGTTTGAAACCATGCACACACACACACACACACACACACACACACACACACACACACACACACACACCAGGGGTGGGTTCTACGTGTCTTCCCCACCAGTTCGCATCGCGACGAAAGTGCACGTTTTGCACGAGCACGTCACTTCCCAGAAATGACCCTCTGCGAATGCGCAGAAGCCTCGATCATCACTGCCGGTTCAGCGAGGGGCGCCAAATTTCCGCTACCGGTTCTAAAGAACCAGTCCAAACCAGCAGCAACCCACCTCTGACACACACACACACATACAAACTATGTGAGACAACTCTGAGTTAAGTAAATGTCAGTTTTACATTTAGTTACCTTTGATCGTACTGTACTATAAAGTACAACCACCCAGTAATGGGTTCTAAAACTCTTTACTACTGGTTCACTCATGCGTGCACACGTGCACACAACGCTTCTGCACATGCGCAGAAGCATCCCGGGCGGGTGGGCGGAGTGTCCTGGGTGGGTGGGCGGAGCCTCCAGCCGCCAGCGCTACTGGTTCTAAGGACTGGCCCGAACCAGGAGCAACCCACTGCTGCAACCACCTGAACTTGCAGAATAGAGAGCTGGCTATATCTAAAACACGAATAAATTGAGGATAATTATACCACATGCTGCATTTGCCAAGAGGGTGAAAACAATGTTTACAGGCAAGGAAGGCAGCAAAATTATTGTGTTGAGCCAAGAAAAGATGATGTTATGCTCCAAAACACCACTTTCCATAATGACAAGGTCTGGAGATAAATACAGGAAATAACATAACACAATTAACATACATCATTAAAGCGAGGAGGGAGAATATATCTTGGATCAGAATGTATTAATAGTACATTAAATAAAGAGAAGAATATGATCCAGAACTAAATATATGACAGTACTTTAGCAATGGAGATTAATGCTGGTTCAGAATCTGTTCTATATCCATTCATAGTACAATCACAATTCTACATGTCAAAATGACACTCTATTACCAGACCAGGCTGTAAGTAAAAAAAAACAACCTCCAAAAAATATAAATTCTCTGATCTTTTAAAAACGAATTAGTATTTGGGAGCACAGTACATAAAGAGGGCCAAGCCCTCTGGCACTCCCACTGGCTATTGAGCCATAACATATGCAGCATTTTTAATACATAATAATCTGATCTCACAAAAACACTTTTAAGTGTCAGAGTTAACATGTATTTAAAAGTCAATGTGAGAGTTAAAGATGTGCTTATAAGTATTTAATTTTGTTGTCTGTCTTGTTTACTTAATTTCACATTAAGACTCAGTTTAGGCTAATGGTTAAGGCACCAGGATAGAAACCAGGAGTCCATGAGTTCTAGTCCCACCTTAGGCATGAAAGCCAGGAGGGTGACTTTGAGACAGTCACTCCCTCTCAGCCCAACCCACCTCACAGCACTGTTGTTATGTGGAAAATAGGAGGAAGGGATATTAGGTGTGTTCACCGCCTTGAATTATTATTATTAATAATAATAAATAAATGTAGCAATAAATGTAGGAAACCTAAAAAGCAAACAAACACAGTAATTCATTAAATCAGGTCAATGGTATGCTCATTTTTCAATGTATTTTACAATAAAAGTGGTTGTTAGTATTTATAACCTGCTTTAACAAGGGGTTTCAAATAGATAAAAATTATTTATCCTGAAGTAGTTTATATTTCATAATTCAGACATGGGGAATTGTGAAATTTGTGTTGATACTGTTTTGTTACATTATCTTTTCAACAAATTATCCACAGTACTTAGAGCTTTTTGTGAATTAGGACAGAAGGCTACTTCAGGCAAAGCTGTAGTCTCCTAATTCCTTCCATGTACAACACATAATGCAATGTATAATTAGCCATGCTTTGCATTTGCCATTTCTCTCCAATATCCTGCATTCATAAGAAGCCAAAATAAAATTAATGAGATTTACTTGCACTCAGATAAACAAACTTATTAAACAGGGTCACTTTTCCTCATGAAAAAGGCTAGAATCCCATCAACATTGCTGACTTATTCAAAATCCTCCCCTTTTTTATTCAAAGGCACAATTAGTTGATGATATAACGATACAAGTTTTCAATTCAATCAGCACTGTTACATGACTTGGTTAAACAGAGAGAGAGAAAGGAGACACAGAAATAACTACAATATTCAACAAATAAGACACCTTCCTTTTCTTAATATCTGGATATTCATGAATACAAAGATCATGATTTGTGGACACTGTTGAATTTCCCATATTGCTCTTTGTTCTTAGGAAAATGATAATAAATGACGCTATGATATGCTAATTAACCACAAGCAGTAGATAAATTTGAACTGGATGGTAAAAAACAAAGAAATGGATATATTTCTGGTTTGAAAATTGCATTCAAAGAGCATTCATCAAGGGTCCCTCATCCAACTTGAGAGAAATTAATCCTGGGTACCATCTCTTTCTTTTCTTATTTCATACTATTATTTTAAAATTTGCCAACAAATATATACTAAAAGACTGTCTCTCTCTTTTCCAGATCTGCTTTATATACAAACAGTCCTCCAGTTACAATGGAAGTTGGACCCGAATTTACATCACTGAGTGATGCAATTGTAAAGCTCCTCGTTATGTGACCACATCGCTTAGTGATGATTCCCTGCTGCTGTCAATAACCAAAGCCCATCAGTTCAATTAATTCCAAGTGCCAGGCCGGATCTGCTTGGTCAGCAGCAGGAGCAAAAAGACGGTGAAGACCAGCTGGGGGCAAGGCAGCAAAGGTCAGCAGAGGCCACGGAGTGCAGAGGCCCTAAAGGGCAGAGACGGGACATAAGTGTGTGTGGGTTGCTAAGCATCCAAATTTTGATCACATGATTGTAGGGTTGTTGCAACATTCGTAACTTTGGAAACCAGGCTTAAGTATCATTTGTTCGGTGCCGCCATAACTTTGAACAGTCACTGAACAAATTATCATAACTCCAGGAGTACCTGTGCTGAATTAAAACATTTATGTTTAGAGATACATACTCCATAAATCTCAGGTGACAACACTAATATGAGAATTTAGTAATGAGTGAAAAGCCATCAGATTACTTGGAGTAAAATCTCATTTTAGTAACATGAGAACCATTAGTTGTTTATTATTAGTAGCTTACCATAACAAAAGAGACAAAAATAGAACAGATCCAACTATCATTTTCAATTTGAAAGGTATGCATTTTCTACATAGTTTTTGTTTGTAATTTTCCCATAGGAAAATGCATTTTTTAATTTGTGTATTTGTCCAACATACATATTTTTATGGACAACATTTTTCCATTTTACGATTATTGCTAAACTGTAAAGTTTATTGCAAAATTTTGGAAATTATATCTGTCTCTTCTGTCCAGTGATCGAAAAATTCTCTTGGCTAAATTTCTCATCCTTCTCTAAAACAGATTTGAAATGCATCAGACATCTGGAGAAGGAACTTGCTAAGAAAACCAAAGACAGGAAAATGGAAAGAATATTTAAATCTGATCTTTGGTGTTCAAAATAATAACTTTATAATCCAAATACATATGTATCAAGCAGTTATCGGAGAGATGAAGTACTGGTTGATATGTTGTAGGAATTAAGAATAAATAAATTTATGTTGCTAAGTGAGAAATGTGTTAAGTGAGTTTTGCCCCATTTTATGACTCTTCTTGTCACATTTGTTGACTGAATCACTGCAGTTGTTAAATTAATAACACAGTTGTTAAGTGAAACTGGTTTCCCCATTGACTTTGCTTGTCCGAAGGTTGCAAAAGGGGATCACATGACCCTGAGACACAACAACCATCATAAATGTGAGTCAGTTGTCAAGCATCCGAATATATATCATGTGACCATGAGGATGCTGCAATGTGTGAAAAATGATCATAAGTCACTTTTTTCAATGCTGTTGTAACTTCAAACGGTCACTAAATGAACTTGGTAAGTTGAGGACTATTAGCAGTCTCACATCACCTCTATAATAATAATTATCAGTATTTTTGAAGAACTGTATAATACTAGGAACGTTTAGCTGCACTGGTGGCATATGACTAGTTGCCTAAGGCCAAATGAAAGCAATTTTCAAGGAGAAGAGCTTTTGGTTTTTTTCCAGAATTCCAAAGCAACTGTGAACAGGATATAAGTGGAGTCTGTAAGGCATTCCTTTGTATAAAAACTGCACTTCCTCAGTTTAGGGAAGGAATTTCAGTAGCATGGGTTATGATGATTCTGTTTCATATTGCCACAAAGGTGCCCTACAAAATGATAGGATCACTTCTAAGCCACTCTACTTGTTCCTGTTTGAAATGAAATGGGAAAACTATCAGGGGAAAAAAACCTACCGTACTTTTCGGAGTATAAGACGCACAGGAGTATAAGACGCATCTAGATTTTAGAGGAGGAAAACAAGGAAAAATGTATTCTGAACCAAATGGTGTACTAATATATTATTTAATAAAATACCAGTGTAGCAGAATACTTTTTACAACCATGTATACTTTTTACAACCATGTACACTTTTTACAACCATGTATACTTTTTACAAACTTCAAACTTGACAGCTTTAAGACTAGTGGACTTCAACTCCCAGAATTCCTCCTCCAGTCATGTTAGCTCAGGAATGGGAGTTGAAGTCCACAAGTCTTAAACTTGCCAAGTTTGAAGACCCTTGCACCCCTAACCCCTAACCCAGGGGTCTTCAAACTTGACAGCTTTAAGACTAGTGGACTTCAGCTCCCAGAATTCCTCCTCCAGTCATGCTAGATGGGGTAATTAGAACGCAAAAACACCCCAGTTTTTGCAAAAAACGGCCTGTTTTTTGCTGGGTTTTTTTGCAAAAACATGGCATGCAGATGGTTAAGGAAGCCTGCAGAGCACTCCTAGGGGGTGGGAGAAGGCAAAAACGCCCCCATTTTTTGCAAAAAACGGCCCATTTTTCGCAAAAATAGGATCCGGGGGCAGGGCTTTGGGAGGCCAAAAATGGCTGTATTCAGTGTATAAGACGCACCGACATTTCCACCCTCTTTTGGGGGGCAAAAAGGTGCATCTTATACTCCGAAAAATACTTTTTTTCTGGTCACTGTTCTGAAAGCAAAATGCTCATTCACATTGGTTTTGTAGTCAGTCCTAATACACATAGATCTAATTTTCTAAATCAGTCATATTAAGAAAAAAAAGGGGGGGATGGTTAAATAACCTCATTTGACCAGTTTTAAATTCCTCCTGCACAAAGAGCCAGCCAAACTATTTTATATTATTTAAGCTCACTTCAGAGTTTGAATTATTTAAGACGTTTGTAAGCTTTATGCTGGCCTTATCCACAAAAGATAATTTCAGTCTCTATAGCTTTGCACTGCATTTAGCAACCACGTGCTTTCCAAGTACAATGAAATAAAATATGGGGACTGATAATATCAGGCTGTATCTGTAGTGGGATACAATGAAAAGTGGAGGAAGGCTGAAAAATTAAAGCTGCGGAAGGGCTTTGCATTACTGATTTCCCAGAGTTAAATCAGCTTTGCTGCCAAAATCTGGCTTCAGTCTGCTGGGCAAACATCTCCCCGGTTTCCTGCTGTAGTCAACAGAAACCATTGAGCTTTTTCTTGTAAAATGCCCTAAGGAAACTTGAGAGGGGAAAAAAAAAACAATTGTTCCATTTAAAATGGCTTAAATGGCTAGGGGATCCACTCCCTTTATGAAAAGTACATTGCATTCCCTTGGTTTTTATAATACATAAACATGACCTGCGGAATTCATTTGAAAAAAACAAAAAAGGAAATAAAAAGCATCACTTTGATCAACATGCATTTAGATATCAATTAAATCAGTGAGGACTTGGACTGAGGAGGCAAAGCTAAAGCTACAGGCTTGCCTTGACTGCACTGATTGGAATGTTTTTGAAGATACCTCTGCAGACTTGGATGAACTCACAGATACTGTAACATCATATGTCAGTTTTTGTGAAGGCCTATGCGTGCCGACCAGAAACCTGCGAATATACAGTAACAATAAACCTTGGTTCACAGCTAAACTTAAGCAGCTATGTCATTCCAAAGAGGAAGCCTACAGAAAAGGTGATAGAATGCTGTATAATCCGGCCAGAACATATTAACCAGAGAGATCAGAGCAGCAAAAAGAAGCTACTCTGAAAAGCTAAGGAATCAGTTCTCAACAAATGAACCAGCAAACATGTGGAAAACTCTTAAAAATATCACCAGTTACGGCAAACCTCCTTCCCAGGCTGAAGGAAATCAACAACTGGCAGATGACCTGAATGTGTTTTACTACAGATTTGAAAGGAAACTATAGCCACAACCCCCATCTCAGACACACCAACAACAGCCAAGCCTCCTACAACCTATCCTATCCCATTGGGCCCACTACCTCTGGTGATTACAGAGAATGAGGTGCAAAGCCTATTTCACAGACAAAAGCCAGGAAAAGCACCAGGACCAGACAAGATAACTCCTTCTTGCTTAAAAACTTGTGCTGACCAACTGGCCCCCATCTTCACCTGGATTTTTAATAAATCACTAGAGATGTGAAGCATTTGCTTCAAATGCTCTACTATCATCCCGGTACCGAAGAAACCCTCCATCAAGGAATTGAATGATTTCAGACAGGTTGCTCTAACATCTGTAGTTATGAAGACCTTTGAAAGACTAGTGCTCGGCCACCTAAGAACCATCACTGATCTGCTGTTAGACCCCTTGCAATTTGCCTACCGAGCAAATAGATCGACACATGATGCTGTTAATATGACTCTGCACTACATCCTATAACATATTGAATCTCCAAAGACCTATGCAAGGTTCCTCTTTGTAGATTTCAGCTCAGCATTCAATACCATCATTCCAGACATTTTTCTAACTAAACTAAAGCAGCTAGCAGTACCTGAACACCAGGGGCGGGTTCCTAATTTTTTTACTACCACTCTGTGGGTGTGGCTTATTTTGAGGGTATGGCTTGCCAGCCATGTGACTGGGTGAATGTTCCCCCTTCCCTCAGAGCTCGAGAAGCCCTGAACATGCAAAAATGCCTGGGATCATCACCACGCGTTCATGGCTTCTCGGACTGCTGAAGGGAGGGGAACTGAGATAGGTCCTGCCGCCATTCCCCCTCCCCTCAGCAGCTCGAGAAGCCTCAAAAGTGCAAAATGCCTAGGATAATCACCGCGCGTTCGTGGCTTCTCGGACTGCTGAAGGGAGGGGAATGTAGATAGCTCCTGCCGCCTGTTCTTTCAGCGTCTCACACGCTCCCTCAGCCATCCTCCCCTGCTTGGACTCACTGTGGGGTAGGAAGGCAGCGCATGTGCAGTGCCGGAAGCTCAGCTTCTGGGCATGCGCAGAAGAAAAATTTAAAAATAATTTAAATTTTTTTTTAAAAAAATGGCAGCGCCCAGGCACTGGCAACCGACCGCACCGGTACTGTGACGTCACCAGCGGGCCACTACCGGTGCTATAGAGTGGACCGCACCTGTAGGAACCCACCACTGCTGAACACACTTGTAAATGGATCATAAACTTCCTAACGGACAGGAAGCAGCAGGTGAAGCTAGGCAAAATCACATCAGATACCTGCACAATTAGCACAGGAGCCCCCAGGGCTGTGTGCTCTCTCCACTTCTCTCTGTACACCAATGACTGCATCTCAAAAGATCCTTCTGTTAAAATACTGAAGTTTGCAGTGGAGCTCTTGCCTCACAATCAGGAGGTTGTGAGTTCGATCCTAGGTAGAGGCAGATATAGGGTCTCCTGCTTGGGCAGGGGGTTGGACTAGATGACATGCAAGGTCCCTTCCAACTCTGTTAAGATGATACAATAGTGATTGATCTCATTCAAGACAACGATGAATCTGCATTCAGATGGGAGGTTGAACAACTAGCCTTGTGGTGCAACCAGAACAATCTTAAACTAGATACACTCAAAACCATAGAAATGGTGGTGTTACATTCCGCCAGTCTCTGGAATACATATTTAGTGCCACTAGGCATCATAAAGAAGCATGCCAAATCAACATGATTCCTTCAAGAGGTTGACCAACTCAAATTCACTGCCAGGTTGTTCAGATTATTCAGATTCTAGAATCAAATTACAATTTACAGATGTTTCTGATTTTGACAACCTTTGTCAAACTTTAATTTCTATGAGTTCAAAGCTTATAGAATAATTTTGCAGTTAGGCACAAGTAGGCTCTTTTTACTTTATTCCAGTTCTAGGTGTAAATCTGGATTTTCTTTTTTTTCTTTTCTTTTTTTCAATAATATGTTCCAAATGTTCTTTACAAACATTTTAAACTGGAAGCTTTTTCCAGTCTGATTCCCTCTGTGTAACAAAAGATTCTGGCAATTTGACATGAACAAATGTGCTATTATCACCTAGGAGAAAAAGTTTAAAACAACTGGCATTTTATTTTTATGTGATTAGAAATATTTTGGAAAATCAGTTCTTGAAACAAGTATCAAATGCTAATATTGACACATATTATTTTTAACCAACTTTACAGAACAGAGTGTTTTGTTATTTTATTATTTTAGATATGTTTTATGTTGTAAGCATATTTAAATAATATATTTGTCAAATCATCTAAGTTTGGGCCAGATAGGTGTTGCCATAATATTATAATACAACTGTTTTATCATTGGTGAATCATACACCATTAATGAGTACAAAGGGTAATAACTTACAGTATTTATTTTTCACATACTAATGCAACAGTACTCTTTGCACAGCACAGGAAAGGAGCAATATTAGTTCAGTTTTCAGAAAGTGTGGCGAGAATCATTCAGGAGAATGAATTTATTTCATAATGAATTAAAAATTGCACTTTCTTACCTGATGTTACAAATGGTAAGGGAAATATCTTTAAAAAGAATGCTGTGCATAGCTAGAGTGATTAAGAATTCTAACGTTTTTGCTTTTGACATAATTTTATTTGGATTTGTGTAGATTTTACTTCTGGCAATTTGTTTTACTTTTACATGCTTCTCCTTTAAAAAGAATCACCCTACGCTTTGTAATGCTGTAATGACTAAATATAAAATGCATCTGTAATCTGAGGTATTGCATTAGTTCATGATCAGATTAAAGTGAAGGTTCTGGGAATGGAAGCAGTGAAAGCCAAATAAAAAATTCAGGAACCTATACTATTATTTTTTGTTCATTAGGCAAAACTCTGATTGCAATGTGAGATTATGTTTAGACTCTGATGCCTTAACAAATTTAAGCAGCTTTGGAACAATTTGACAATCGCTTTCCTCCAGCCCCACCTCTTGACTTTTAGTATCTTAAAAGCCCATAGAAAAGTTCCAAACTCTGCACTCTCGATATAGACTCTTACAGCTCCCATTTGGCAAAATCTCTGCTTCTGCAATGGTCTATTACAGGGGTCTCCAACCTTGGCAACTTTAAGACTTGTGGACTTCAACTCTCAGAATTCCTCGGCCAGCATGCGCTAGCTGAGGAATTCTGGGAGTTAAAGTCCACAAGTCTTAAACTTGCCAAGGTTGAAGACCCCTGGTATAAGAGAGTTTACATATGAACACAGCGATGAGACTGATACTTCATGGGATGGCATCAGAGGTGGGTTCCTGCCGGTGCGGTTAATAGCTGTTGTTCGGCACAGAGCTGAAGACGCTGCTGCCATTCGTGGCGCGGGGGCTTTCCCCGGGTGCTGCCGCCGCCCACATGGACACCGCCGTTTGCGTTCTTTTGCCCTCTGCGCATGCGCAAAGCGTTCTGCATGCGCAGAGGGCAAAAGAACGCAATTGGCGGCGTCCATGCGGGCGGGGAAAGCGCCCGGGGAAAGCTCCCGTGCCGCGAACGGCAGCAGCGTCTTCGGCTCTGCGCCGAACAACAGCTATTAACCGCACCGGCAAAAATAAGCAGGAACCCACCTCTGGATGGCATTATTACGGGGAATTCCACAAGGCAAGAATGAGACGTGAGATTTCTATGCTTTGCGGTCGTTTTTCATTGTTTTAGAGGCTGCACCATTTATCTATGACAGTTCATCAGGAACAAGCTATTCAAACTGATCTCTTTTTTTGGTAGAGTTAGCTCAGCTGACCACAGAAATGCAATGAATCTTGACTTCAGTAAAACATTAGACAAAGTCTTATTCAGAGGTAGCTGATTACAGGTAGTCCTCAACTTACCACCACAATTGAGCCCAAAATGTATGTTGCTAAGTGAGAAATGTGTTGAGTTCTGCCCCAATTTATGACTTTTCTTGCCACAATTGTTAAGTGACTCACTGCAGTTGTGTTAAATTGGTTACATGGTTAAGTGAATCTGGCTTCCCCATTGACTTTGCTTGTCAGAAGGTCGCAAAAGGGGATCACATGATCCCAGGAGACTGCAACCATCATAAATAGGAGTCAGTTGTCAAGCATCCAAATGTAAATCACATGACCATGGGGATGCTGCAAAGATCATAAGTATGAAAAGGGTCATAAGTCATTTTTTCAGTGCCGTTGTAACTTCAAATGGTCACTAAGTGAACTGTTGTAAGTCAAGAACCACCTATATACAAACAGGGGTGGGTTCCTACCGGTGCGATCTGGTGCTGGTGTTGCGGTAGCAGCCCTCTGGTGACGTAATTTAGGCTCGATGGCTCCAGTGCCGTCTGTGCCGGTCCATGCGCACCGCCATCTTTTTTTGTGTACGTTTTGGCTTGAAATGTCCTTCTGAGCATACGCGGAAGTAGAATCATGTGACGGGACGGCTTGAAATGTCCTTCTGAGCATGTGTGGAAGTAGAATCGCGTGATGGGATGGCTTGAAAGGTCCTTCTGAGCATGCGCGGAAGTAGAATCGCGTGACGGGACAGCTTGAAATGTCCTTCTGAGTATGTGCGGAAGTAGAATCGCGCAATGGGATGGCTTGAAATGTCCTTCTGAGCATGCGCGGAAGTAGAATCGCGCCACGGGACAGCTTGAAATGTCCTTCTGAGCATACGCGGAAGTAGAATTGCGTGATGGGACACGTGCGAGCGTAGTAAGTGCATGCGTGTGAAACGTTGCGATGCACACCTGTAGCGAAAGGTAAGTGGAACCCGCCCCTGATATCAAAGGTACATCAACAGCTCTGCCTCTGTCTGGATTGAAATGATAAGCAATACGCTTCAGGGCTCTGTTCTACGTCTTGTGCTGTTCAATATACTTATACTGTATGAGAAATGCTATCCTAAGTCTAGGACATAGAAGCTGAAAAACGTGACTAGACTGAGTTCAGTCTACATCTCAGGATTTACCTGAAGAGAGCGTACCTAAGGAATCACAAGTGCAAACTGAGTCTGCTGATCCAGAGCTGAGCTAGCAAGGACCCAAGCAATGCATCACAAATTAAGAAAAGGAAGTCAAGCTGTTTACTTGAAAGAAAAAAAACATTTCTCAAGCTACCAACCAGTAAGGGATATATAGAGATAGCCTTCAACTTATGGCAATTTGTTTAATGACCATTCAAAGTTACAGCAGTACTGAAAAAAGTGACCTCCAATTGGTTCTCACACTTATGACCATTGCATCATCCATGCAGTCACATGATCAAAATTTGGGCACTTGGCAGCTGCCATGTATTTACGATGGTTGCAGTATTCTGGGCTCATGGGATCACCATATGTCACCTTCCCAGGCAGCTTCTGACAAGCAAAATCAATAGAAGCCAGGTTCACTTAACAACCACAAGTCAGTTAACAACACTTAACATTGTCAAAAAAAAAAAAAGGTTGTAAAATTGGGCGCAACTCACTTAACTGTATTGCTTAGTGATGGAAGTTCCAGTCCCAATTGTGGTGGTAAGTTGAGTATCTGTAAGGAAATTGCAACTTTGCTGGCTCTTTTGTGGAAATTCATCTGGTGCGTTGCTTTCACCCTTTCATTAAACATCTGGATGTGCTGTATATGTTTTTTTCAACCTTACCAGATAGATCAGATAGGAAACTCAAACAGATAAACTAATTCAACATTATTATAAAGCTACATTAACAGAATCTTGCAAATCTGAAAATACAATTCTCCCACTATCATATTTATAAACCAATGTGCTGCCCTCATACACACACTCATATATGGCAAGAGTTCTATAGGTGTTTATTCAAACCACCCAAACAGGTCCTTAGAAAGCACCCCCATTGCACAGGTCCAGATTCCAAGTTCAGTACAGCAAGAGTCACTGGGTAACCAAGTCCAATGGGCACACACAAAGTCCAGGAGAGCAGTCCAGGAGTCGAAGGATGCACAGCACAAGCACACAAGGCACAGAACTGGGCACGTTGCTCCAGCAACACTCAAGTCCTCAGGGTGGGTTTAAGTAGGCAATGCCGGTGCAGCCATTCATAAGAGGCAAGGTTGGATCCTCATTACGTAGTAGTCTAACTGACCAGTATTGTGCCTGTCTCCTCTCTGCTCTATGTATCCTTGGATCAGGAGGAGTGTGGACTCCACCTCCTCCTCCTCATTGCTAATGGGTGGTTTCTGCTCCCTGTCCTAGCCGGAGCCTCCTGACCAACTTGCTGCAGCTGTGGCTCACTTCCCTCAGCCTCAGCCTCTGGCTGGTCTGATGGACCCAGCTGAGACTGTTCCATCAGGCTAGCATTCTCTGAGCCCCAATCCTGACCAATACTCAGTTCCACACTTTCCTCTGTAGACTCAAACTCATCCTCCTCTAAACTTGCATCTGGATAGGGGTTCTGGGATGGATCCATGACACCCAAGAACTTAGGGAGGGTCCCTTCTGAGCCTCTTGCTCGGCCCACAATGTATCTGTGACTGTAACAGTCTTATCTGACTGTTCCTAAGGCAGCATCTCTTTGCCTTGTCTCCCAAGTCTTTCCCACATATAGTTTGGAATGGAGAAGGACAAAAAAACAGGGTAACATTATGGCTGTCTTCAAGTATCTGAAGGTGTCTCGTGTAAAAAAAATAGATCACATTTTTCAGGGTTATTTCAGAAGGCTCTAAAACAAGTGGGAGAAATAAGCTACAAGGAGATAAATTTCAGTCAAACATCAGGAAAAGTGTCCTAAGAGGAACAGTTATTCAGTAATGGAAGAGACTACCTTAGTAGGTAATGGATTCTCCTTCTTTGGAGGACTTTCAACAGAAGCTGGATGGCCATTTGTTGGGGATACTGAAATAATAGTTTCATCCATTAAGTAATAGGGGTGGAGTAGTTGATCTTTAAGATTACTTCCAATTCATTATTCTAAGATAAGACAAATCAAATTACTGAACACTCAGGTCTACCTTTGCAATCAGCAACTTTGGATCCCTCTTGGATCTTCGAGCCTCTTCTATTCTCTTCGAACTTCTTCTATTCCCACCTCCTTGTTACTGTCATCTGTTCAGCTAAGAAAGTGGAGCAGCATCTTTTGTTCGCTTTCTGCATTCTTATATTGGTGTGCAATCATCCAATAGTTTCAAGAAAGGGAAACCATACAGAAAAAGTTCCTATTAAGGCCCTATCTTGCTCATAGGCATCAGAAAATGGACCAAGATAAACATTATTGTCAATGTATAAGAAATTATGAGCTGGGATATCCATAACAACAAGTCAGCCAATGGGAACTGTTTGGTGATTAAGAAATAGGATCTGTTGTGAGCCAGGGGAGACAGCTCGGAGCCTGGGCGTGGCTTAGCTTGACTGAACTGGATATATAGTATATTGATTCTGTGCTTCTGTGATTTCTGGTTCTGGCTTTATTTATTTTTATTTATTTATTCGGCTTTCTTATATGCCGCCCAACTCCCGAAGGACTCAGGGCGGCGTACAGCATAGGAAAATACAAGAAACCAATAAACAAAATTTAAAAACATAATATAAAAATTAAAAATGCAATATAAAAACAACCATGCAACAACCAAGCATACCCGGGGGAGAGTTCAGCTGGAATTAAGCTCTACCCCCTGCCTGCAGGAAAAGCCACGTCTTAACGGCTTTTCGGAAGGCCAGCAGGGTGGGGATGGTTCGGGTCTCTGGAGGAAGTTGGTTCCAGAGCACAGGGCCTGCCACAGAGAAGTCCCTCCCCCTAGGACCCGCCAGCCGGTATTGCTTGGTTGACGGGAGCTGGAGGAGGCCAACTCTGTGGGCCCTAACCGGTCGAAGGGAAGTATGAGGCAGAATGCGGTCCCGGAGCTTCTGCTGCATGGGTATTGTATATATGCATCATGCTTTATATTACTGTATATAAAGAAATTTCTTTTATAAATGAATCCTGCTGAATCCTTTACTTGTGTGCTGGTTGGATTGCTGCAAACTCTAACAATTATCCACTGTGTTTTTGTAATACTTGCTTCAATTAAACACATTTATTTTATTTATTTATTTTGTCAAGTAGGTGTTGGTAATATACATAGATGTAACATTGTTTATATACATAAGATTGGCACTGAAAGAGGGAACATTAGGACAGGGATGGTAGGCACGCTGGTGCACTCATGCACGCCCCTTACTGACCTCTTAGGAATCGGGTGAGGTCAACAGTGAACAGTCTTAGGGTAAAGTTTTGGGGGTTTGGTGACGAAACCACAGAGTCAGGTAGTGAGTTCCAGGCATTTACCACTCTGTTGCTAGAGTCATATTTTCTACAGTCAAGTTTGGAGCGGTTCACTTTGAGTTTGTATCTGTTATGTGCTCGTGTATTGTTGTGGTTGAAGCTGAAGTAGTTATTGACAGGAAGGACGTTGTAGCAGATAATTTTATGAGCTATGCTTAGGTCGTGCCGAAGGCGACGTAGTTCTAAGCTTTCTAAGCCTAGGATTTCAAGTCTGGTTGCGTAAGGTATTCTGTTGCGAGTAGATGAGTGGAGGACTCTTCTTGTAAAGTATCTCTGGACACTTTCTAATGTATTTATGTCTGATATGCGGTGTGGGTTCCAGACAGATGAACTGTATTCGAGGATTGGTCTGGCGAATGTTTTGTATGCTCTGGTTAGTAGTGTGATATTACCGGAGAAGAAGCTACGTAAGATTAGGTTAACAACTCTTGAAGTCTTTTTTTCACTTTCCCCCCCACTTTTTTTCACTTTTTTCCACTTCTACCATCAATATTTTTTCTCTGTAATTCTTTCTGAGAGGTTATTATAGACACCAAAATGCTCTGTACAATGTGCCCCCCAATGCCTTTCTGTAAGAAAAGAACATTAAGAGTAAATCATGTGAGCATGGTTGTCAATTTAGAACCCCTAGCTTTTGCTTTGTGGCTGTTGTCAAAGCGGAAAACGCATCTGCTCCTCTAAGGATTAGTTGAGATGGACAGTGAAGAGTGAAAATGGTGCAAACAATAAAACAGCAGCAGCACCAAAATGTCCAAAATGACAGGTCACAGTGGAATGTACCACAAGAGGCCAGCTATTGCAATATTTGGGGCAGGAGGAAGAGGGGTGGGCAGCAAAAAGTTAGAGAAGGCTCCAAAATAGAGAGCACAACAGTAGCAGCAGTAGTACCCCTTGTATAAACCCCAATTCATAAGCACTGTAGTGGTCAGGACATGATCACAGCAGGCAGTAGCTTCCAGTCATTACCCCCACGTGGCAAAAGCTTCATGTTACGTGACGGCTATGTGACGCGGAGAGTTTGACACCCATAGCCACTCACTCTCCCTTTATATATTTATTTTGAAATTCAGTCCTATTTTTTCCCTGTACTTCTCTTCTGTACTTAATCCACATTCATTCAGTATGTATTCATTCATTCTTGACCTTATATTTTTTGTTTCCTACATATACTTAAGTAATTCCTATTGTACTCACTTCATTTTTTTGTTACCCAATAACAAGCCCATCCATGGATAAGCTGACCCTTAAATCTTCTTTAGAAAAAGTTGAGAGAATTTGTTAAATACCTTGAAAGTTTTCAGAAGAGAAGCAAATTTCCTTTCCTTTCCTTCTTTCCTTTCCTTTCCTTCCCTTCCCCTCCCCTTCCATCTCTTTCCTTCCTCCTTTCCTCTCTTCCTTTCCTTTCCTTTCCTTTCCTTTCCTTTCCCTTTCTTTCTTTCTTTCTTTCTTTCTTTCTTTCTTTCTTTCTTTTTCTTTTTCTTTTCCTTGGCATTTCAAACCTCTTGACTTGGCACAATAAAAATGTTAGGAAGACTGTGGTTTGGAATATGCAGACATTTAAACATACACTGATTTATAGTAACAGAAAACTGCTGTCTGGTGTTTTCAGGATGCCCAGTCTGTGAACCAGGAAATTCATAGCATAAGGCTAGGATCTAGTTCAGACAGCAATTTTGATTACTTTATGTTCCTCACTGCCTTGTCAACAGATTTCTTAGGACTTAATATTCTTGGACATCTGCTAGAGCTCTGACATTTTGTTAGAACCAAAGCTAGGAAATTATTCCCTATAATACCATAAGACTTTAACAGAGCACTGCATTTCATAAAAAATAAATGGCAGCTGCAACTTTATAATGTAGAGTGAGCCCTGCCTTGCTAGGAGTTCCCTAAAACCTAAAGCTATACCGAATAGCAGTATCTGTCTTTTGCACTTCAAGCTCTAATTCCCAGCCTTCAGAAATTAATTTCAGGAATCTTGAGCTATATGACATTAGAAAGATAAGTTCACCTGATAACTAATATCTGCCTTCTTATACTAACATTCTGTCTGCCCTTTGAATCTTTTGGAATGTACAGCTAGGGCAGGGGTGTCAAACTTGCGGCCTGCGGGCCGGATGCATCACACACTGGCCACGCCCACCCCAATTTAGTGAAGGGGGGAAGTCACGATATGTCACGTGATGACGTGACACCGCGAGTTTGACACCCCTTAGCTGGGGTATTATAACACAATCTTAAAAAGCATCTCAAAGCTCTCCTTCACTTCAACCTATATCTGAGGCAGTGGTGGGCTGCTGCATGGTTGCAAGGGTTCGGGTGAACCCTTAGCTCTGATTGCTGTTGGGCCCGCCCACCGCCCCTTGTTCTATGCTATCCATTTATAACTTACCGTATTTTTCGGAGTATAAGACGCACCGGAGTATAAGACGCACCTAGATTTTAGAGAGGAAAACAAGGAAAAAGTATTCTGAACCAAATGGTGCAGTAATATATTATTTAATAAAATACCAGTGTAGCAGAATACTTTTTACAACCATGTATACTTTTTACAACCATGTACACTTTTTACAAACTTCAAACTTGACAGCTTTAAGACTTGTGGACTTCAACTCCCAGAATTCCTCCTCCAGTCATGCTAGCTCAGGAATGGGAGTTGAAGTCCACAAGTCTTAAACTTGCCAAGTTTGAAGACCCTTGCACCCGTAACCCCTAACCCAGGGGTCTTCAAACTTGACAGCTTTAAGACTAGTGGACTTCAACTTCCAGAATTCCTCCTCCAGTCATGCTAGATGGGGTAATTAGAAGGCAAAAACACCTGTTTTTGCGAAAAATGGCACGTTTTTCGCTCTTTTTTTTTTTTGCAAAAACAGGGCATGCAGAGGGTTTGGGAAGCCTGCAGAGCACTCCTAGGAGGTGGGGGAAGGCAAAAACACCCGTTTTTGCAAAAAACAGCCCATTTTTCACAAAAATGGGATGCGGGTGCGGGGCTTTGGGAGGCCAAAATTGGCTGAATTCGGTGTAGAAGACGCAATGACATTTCCACCCTCTTTTGGGGGGCAAAAAGGTGCGTCTTATACTCCGAAAAATACAGTACTTTCTGTCTCGTTGGCTGTCCCAGCTGCATTCCGCGCTGCCCCTGCTGTTCTCACTGGAGCTGCCTGAGCTGATTAGGAGCCTGTTTGAAACTCTGTTTCTCTCCCAAAGGGGCGCGGGCAAGCGAAGCGACGTGAAGCGCACGCGCTCACAACCAGTGAACCCTTTGTTAAAGAAAGTGCAGCCCACCTCTGATCTGAGGTGAGTTATTTTCTCTCTTTCTACTCTCCTGGACTTAGATATCTCTTCTGCAGATGTGGGTCTCACATAATTTAACAACCGGTTCACCCAGAATCGAAAATGTGAGCGCGTGCTTCGCTCGCGCACCTTACGCACATCTGCGCTGCATCAAAAAACACGGCAATTCACTCATGCGAAGTGGTGGAATATGACAATTCCACCACTTGCACTGAAATGAAAATATTAACATATGTTAAGAGGACAGATAGATAGACAAGAGTGTTGGCTTATGCCTATAGGAGCACATTATACCTTTATTATAGTAAGAGCAATAAAAAATACTCGAAGGGAAGGCATTATATTGCATTGCAAAAGCATTGTCTGATATATTATCTGCTGTATGGTTTCCATGTTCAACACTCCCTTTTTAACTTTTCCATAATTAAATTCAATCAGAGAAAGAAAGTTGCATTCCCAAAGAGGAAACTAGTTCCCTGGCAGAAGCAGGAATGGAATCAAAGTATCCACAGGTCCTCCAGTTTAATCATCACAGATATAAAATAGGCTATTTTTATTGAAAGCAGATGGCACACATTTTTTCTGCCTATCACTTTAACTATATTTAAATCACTGCATTAAAATGTGCTTATATCATGCCTAAGTATGCATATATTGCCATATTACCTCTGTATATATCCACAAATAGCTGTAATATGAGTACATATTCATTTACATATATCAGATACACATATAATGGATAGATTGACAGATAACTACATTAGAGGTGCAGCTGTGACTAAGTATCTTATATACAAGTATGCTATTCTTAATAGAGATTCAAGTCAGCTTCATCTTCTGATCTAGAAATAATCTGTATATTATCTATAAATCAGGGGTGGGTTCCACTTACCTTCGCCACCGGTTCGCATCGCGACGTTTCGCGCGAATGCGTCACCTTGTGCGTTTTGGCTTCCGCGCATGCTCAGAAGCAGGAATTAGCCTGAAACACAGCTGAGGAGCTCATCAGCTGTGCTTCGGGTGAAGAAATAAAGGTCAGAATTCACCCAGGGGCGGGAGGGCCCTTTTTCAAGCTGCGGAAGGGGAAAAATTCGCACAAAATTAAAAAAAGATGGTGGCGCGCACAGAACGGCACCGACAGTGACATCACCAGCGGGTCGCTACCGGTTTGGGCGATCCGGTCCGAACCGGGAGGAACCCACCCCTGCTATAAATTGAATGGTGAATGTGAATACTTCTCAATAAATTATAAGAGTTATTTAAAAACATAGTATTTTAAAGGGAAACTGTATAAAGCAGAAGTGGTGGGCCTGCACACATGCATGCACACATGCACACACAGCCCTTGTGCGGGCAGCAAGCCTGTGCGCAAGTGCCCACCGGCCCGCTGCTCATGCAAGTTGAGTTGTGCATGCACGTGCTCCAGCCAGCCACTTGCATGGCCCAATTCTGAATACGCCACGGCCTGCTAGTGGGTCACAGACCAGGGGTTGGGGACCACTGGTATAAAGTACTAGATCTGATTTTTCTGAACACCTATTTTATTATGATTTTCTTTCCTGCCAGCAAGTCATTTTCTCCAGCACAATTTAATCATGAGAAGAAGAAAAATTCAATATTTGCTCTTTTTTGTCCTTTTGCAGTTTTTTTTATTAATTTATATGGAACGTTTTTCAAACTTACTGCTTTTTTATGTTTAGTCATTTCTAACTCATAGCAAGATTGTAGCAAATGTTATTAAATTTTTATGGATTAAGGAACTGAGGCTCAGATGTAGTGATTGGGCTTATATGTCTCAGCATGCAGTGGTTTGTTTAACCATGATTTACCAAATTATCTGTAAATGACTGGGTTCAAACAAGGTTACTGAGTGAGTAAAGAGGAAGAGCAAATAGGAATTTGGTGGGAAAGGTTTTTCTTCTTCGTTTGTTCATCGGAGGAACATGAAACAGAGAGAACTACTCTCATGTCTTTCCGGGGATGAGCCATGTTTGTTTTCCTCACTGAAGATGATGACAACTACACATGCTGCATGCTGATTGCCCTCCTGAAAGAGAAGGGAAGGAGCTAGAGGCATTCCTATTAACCTTCCAGCCTATCATCGAGAAGAAAATTTTCGATCTGTCATAGGAAATGCTTGCAGGGGAACAATATCAAGACGCATCACAGAACTTAAAAAGAAAAACAAACAGAGGCAATATAGAGATGAAGAAATCAACATAAACGGCTTGTTTGCAAGAAGGGCTCCTTTTCTCTGGAGCTTCAGAATAGATTCCTAGAGAAGAGGTTTATGGACTCTTGGATGAAGAGCAGCAGCCATAAGTTTTAGGGAGTCGTGTGGTAGTGTGGTAGTGATTGGAGTCTCCCTACTAAGAGGGACAAGAAAAGAAACCTATTGGCCTGACAATCTGTTGAGGTCCCACTGAACATGGATAGATATGAATCCAATAAGGCCTGGACCACTACATGTTTTCAGTACCAGTTTTCTTTCAATACTTCTGGAATTCTTTTTCAAATGGTTGTCTACTAAAACTGCTTTGTTTAAAACCTCTTCAATATATAAAAGGATTATTTTTATTAGAACTTTGCATTGTTTTCCAAAGTGCATAGTTTTCCAATATGCATATTTCTCTAATATGCAAATGTCTGAAATTATAATTGATAAATTGATTGAAATACAATTTAATTCAAACAGGTAAATATTTCAAGTGGAATTAGGTAGTAACCCTACTGAGTGGATTATTCTTCTACAAAATATAGAATAAGCATTAAAAGAAAATCAAATGCCTACACTTCTAAATGGCCACAATTTCTGCTTCAGAACCCATGAAAAATATTGTTAAAGCCAATTCATCATCACCAATTCAAATCTTCCAAAATGAAGGTTCATCTCATAAAAAAAGCAATTCTATCTGAACTCTGCCCAATTTACTGTTTGTCATGGAAAAACAAAGGGAACAAAAATCCCCTCACTTTTATTCAACTCAAACATGGAAGAAAATAAAATTGCTAGCATGCTTCCTTATCCAATGATCTTGGTTTACATTGTGTGAATCTATCTGATCATATATGAAAAAAAACTATGAGGGGTAGCTACAAAACCAGCACACCAGTTTTTTTTACCCTGGAAGACCATTAAATTGATAGCTTGTGAATAAATTCAGAAGTTGGAATGCAAGACAAGGCAAGGGTTTCTGTCAGTGTTTACAAACTTCTTTTGCAGCACTACAAAAGAAAAATATTATTCTAGTTTTTGACAAGTCAGAATGGAACCAGAATAATGAAGTTCGTTTTATGAAAAGAACTGATGCTTTCATACTGCATTGGTCCAAAGCTGCTTCTGAACTACTTAACTATGGTTAAGTTTGTCCATATGTCATGCAATTAAAGAATCTTCATCACATCATTTGACTGCTGTACAAATAGAATGCAAACCTCACTTTCTTGTAGCATTAAAGATGTTACCTAGTTGGGTAATGAAATGTTTGCAAGAAAACAACCAAGCTCAATGAGCCTCAAGGACTCCACAATTCAACCCTGAGCTACAAATATTTTCTATTGGTATCATTTTTGTTTCCTGGGAAGAGGCACTTAGATTGCCTTTGCAATTTCTCCATTTAAAATATAGAATTCATCTTTCAAGCAATATTTTCATCAAATCTCCAAATCAGTTCACATTTCAAGTTGATTGCTTCATTATAATAATATAGATAGCATTAAAAACAAGGAAAAACAGCTTTAAACTGCAGCCCTAATCTAAAACTAAACTTAATTGGACATAGAATTAATCTTCCATGCCATTGAATTCCTATTGGTTACCTTGTTATTTTCTTAGCATGTTGAAAATGGAACATTATGGAATACATATGAATAACCACTATGTAGGGATACATACCGGTAGCTCCTGATTTTTTTGGATACTTCCCGTTTTCATACCATTTCCATCATACCCAGAAGCAGCAAAAAATCGCTAATGTTTGAGAATGGAGCAGGATCAGTGATCTGCAGTAAGGAAAAAAAGTGGGAGAACAGTTCCCAAATGTAATCTCTGGGAAAGATGTCTCATTATTTTGCCTCCTGTCTGACTGTTGAAGAAGAGGGGACAGGCCAGTAGCCATATAAAAAAGGATGTTTTTAGCCATAAAATTCCAGAAGTCATTGTCTGAATAGTTTAGGGCTCTTGATTATATTGTTGTTGTGGCTATTTTGCTGGAGGAAAAAATTTGTTAAAAGAAAGCAATTAAGAGAAAATTATTGAATACTGATTTAAATGACATAGATATTTGATTTCACTAACAATGATAGTTGGTTATTTCATACCACAAGCCTTGCTTTCATTCCTAGATACTTTTGATTTTGAAACATTGCTTCAGACTGAGTTAGCTACAGTGGTAGTAATCATAGGATGGACCCATAACTGATTAAATAATTTAATGTACAGATTGAGAAGCAAAAGTTGCTATGTTTTGAGTACAGAATTCTGCATGACACACTACATAACCTACATAACACTATATAACCAACTATCTTTTTTGAAAATTGAAATACTATATATAACACTCTTTACATATATGGATTTACCAAATCTTTGCATTATGGAACAACATGTGAACATCAGTCACAAAATGTGATTGTAAGTCAGTTCAGGAACACAAGCTACACAAGGGGGGGGATTATTCAGCCAGTATTTGTAGTTATTTGTTAGGTTGATATCGCACCTATATCTGTATGTAAATTTTATTGCCTGTTTTTATTGTCACTGCAAACTTGTGTGATGCGGAAGGCAATGAGGAAATAGTGATCCTAAATTAGGAATTACTGATCCAAAGTTACCCATTGAGTTTCACAACTTGGATCCCTTAATCCTATCCTTCACTCCTATGTAAGCACATTGATTTTTTAAAAAGATAAGTGAAAAGTGGAAAAATGGAAATTCTCTTCTCTGGAGAGAACATCAGCAAAAGGTTCAATAAGTGGGTAGCCTGGGAATGTTAAAACTAGGAGGTAAGGTTAGTCACCAACTGTACCAATCCTACATTTTCAACAGCCATGCCCTTAAAACGGGATGCAAAGGGTTGATAACATCAGATGTTCCTTTTCTGTTATTATTACCTATCTAAGTGTCAATCAATCAATAGGTATCACAGGCAGCTTTACAGTTTTGGAAGAAAAATGGGCGTTCTTTCCAGTTTCCCATCGTCAAATACTTTCCCTTTAAAAAAGCAGAAAAGACGGGGGAGTTTGGGGGGGGAGGGAACAAACCGCGACTGTTAGAAATTGTGGGAGAAGCGCTTTTAAGCGGTCGGCTGGATCAAATGCAAAGTAGCCACAGAGTTTTAAAAGTCCCAAGGGCGAGATGGGGTTTCAGAGCACAGGTATGTTTCTTGCGGGTTGGGCGAGAGCCCTTGACGCAGCCAGAAGAGCCCCAAACTTAGCTTAGCAACCTGGTCCTGCAGTAGCCCGCAGGGCGTTTCCGTGCGGCTGCTGTTCCCTCCCCTCAGGTCCGCCTGTATCCCTGCATTCCGTGCTGCCGTATAAGCATCTCTCCAGCACTCTCCGCTCCCTCCCTCCCTCCCTCTCATTCCCAACAGCTTGCAGCCTCGTTTGCCTCTCTGCAGCTTCGCTCGCTCCAGAGCTTTAGGAGGGAGGGTGAAGTGGCCGCCATGTTGGATCCGGTGACTTCAGTGGTAGCAGCCGGAGCTTATGCATGAGGCTGTGAGGAGTCAAGGAGGGCAGACGGTGAAAGAAGAGGAGGAAAACAACCGCGACGAGGAAGAGGAAACGGAGGAAGGAGTCGAGGGGGAGTACAGGCTATCACTGTTCGCCACTCGAAGAAGATGCCCTAAGCATGGTGGACCGAAAGGCGGGCAGCATCTTTTCATCTCTTGCACTACAAAACAGCAGCAGCAGCAGCACAGCATCTTTTGGAGGAAGCGCGCAAGCGGAGTGGGAGATGTGTGTGGATTGAAAAAGGCAATATCCTGTCGCCCTGTCAAGAGAAACAAGGAGCTAGAGGACGTTCAGCAATATGGAGAGGATTTGCTAGGATTATTACCAGCCCAGCCTACCTTTCTTCCCTTGACTGGATGTTGTGCTGATACCGTATTTAAGAGAGGACAATTATTACTTTCCCCGATATTTAAAGAGGGGTGTGACTTTCCCCCTCCACATGCTCCCCCTCCCCAATATATTGGGGAGGGAGGTTAAGGAAATTCGGACTATACATTATTTTTTGGCATGGTGAAGAGCCTTAATGGAAGAGTGGCACTGATTGCCCTAAGGAAAGATTCTGTTTCTGAGGACTTTTCTTCCTCTTCCTCTCTTCTTCCCACTCCCCACTTTCTGAAGAGTTGCCACTAATGCATTTTCTAAGAGGTGGTGGAGGTGGAGGTGGAGGTGGTGGAGAAGGTGGAGAAGAAGGTGGTGGAGGTGGTGGATATTCTCCAGCACTAGATCTTCAGAATCCTGTGCTTTTTATTTTTTGCCCTCCCACCTTCAAATAGCTTTCTTCCTGCTACTCTTTGCTTGAAAGTGAATTGTTGATGCAAATGGAATGGGGACTTTACACTTTAATGATGCAGAAGGATTCATTTCGGGATTGAGTTTCATGATCTGAATTTCGAATGAAGGAGAAGACCTTTAAAAAATCTATATGGATGACAGAAGAGTGGATTCAGTCTTGGGATTAAATTTTAATTATTATTATTTAAATGTATAAAGTATATATTTTCTCTTTTAAATGTTATTAAAAGAGATTTTAGGGTAATTATTTTTCTGTAATACTCTGTATATATTGTACATGTATGTGTGGAAAGACTGACCAAGTTACAGTTCTCAGAATTGCAGTTCTGAGATGGATTATACGTTCAGCACCATCTTTAAAGCACTGACTTTTCAAAATTCCTTTTATAAATTGTAATATATTCTAATGTGCTAAATTTGTCAAAGATAGCACAGAATAATAAAGAAGGAAAGTCTGTTAAAAACTGAAGCAGCCATGTCTGGAGAGGTGCGCTTGAGACAGTTGGAACAGTTTATTTTGGATGGGCCAACTCAAACCAATGGGCAATGCTTTAGTGTGGAAACCTTGTTGGATATACTCATCTGCCTTTATGATGAATGTAATAATTCACCCTTGAGAAGAGAGAAGAATATTCTGGAGTTTCTAGAATGGGGTAAGTTTGACCATATACTCTTAACAATTGCATATTTCTCCACAATTTGTTCATGTTTTTGTGACTTATATTTATGCTAATGGTTTATATTAATTGGTATTGCTGTTGATAAATACATTAGGTATGCATTTATTTTGTAGTTTTTAATTCAACAGTAACCATAATTTTATATTGGGAATATCTGATTTCAAGGAGTAAGGAGTTTTAACTGGTCTTGGTCCTGTCAGCCTATGTAAACATGACTTTTTAAGGCCTAATATAGAAAGATGATAGAAAATACTGTTTGAGTTGAGATGTGTGTATGTTGGGGGAAAATAATGAAATCACTATTTTATGTATGTTATGTAAAAATAATGAAGGTGGAAGTTAGATACATTCTAAACTACTGTTGATTTGGCTGTGGTAGAAAACAAAGGACCTAAGTTTGTTTTTGCTCACCATCCATAGAGTAATAAAACAGGCTTTTAGAAAACTGAAATGTCAAACAATTGGTAGCTAGATAATATTGGCATGATGACAAGGGTGGTTATTTATTTCCTTCTTAGTACATAATAGTTAAGAGTACAAGAGTTGAAGTCACATGAGAATAGTTATTGTGTGACCTCCAAGCATTAAAAACGTACTGTATATATTTGAAATGATTCAAAAAAGGTCTGTATGGTGTTATAGGATTTTTACAACAAGCTGTTTGAAGGTAGGGAACATACAGTGGTTTTTCTAAAATCCTTATATGAAAATATCTGAAAGAAAACTATTGTGTTTATATCTTACAATCAAAAGAAGTAAAACAGATTGAATTCTCGTGCATATTTCATTTAAAAATACTCAGAGAGCTAAAGAATTATCTGCACTTTTAAACAGGTTTATTCAATTTCCAAAGTTATCTAAATCTAGTGTGTAATATAGTGTGGTGGGGTGTAATGTAGTGTGTTTTAGGATGACAAACCTAACAGTTGCTTAGACATTATCCCTGAACTTTTTTGTAATCTTTGAGAACATTTCTTGCTTGATAAAATTGCAGCATAGTTTTCATTAAAACTTATATGTATGTGTTTTCATTTATATTTTTAATATACCGCCCACTCCATACATGCCCACACATAAGCATACATATACATAGACACTGTACAGGATATAATTATATAGTAGTCATTGAATTTTATACCAGTTATATCAATATTAATATGGTAATAACCACATATGTTGACTGTAATCTCTATTATACTTTGAGAAGTAAATGTGTTGTTCCAGCATAGTGAAATAACTTTTATTTTATTTAATATGTTTGTATATACTTTTCCAAGTGCCAAAGCATATGGAAAACACAAAACTTTTTTTCAGAATTATTACACTAATCAGGCACTAAGGGTGGATACTGCTGAAAAATAAAATATTAACATTATGTTGTAATTAACAGTAATTAATGTTTTTCTGCAGTTTCTAAATTAGTTTATTTTCCCATGTTTTTTGGTGCCAAACATGTACATCCATACACACAGGATGAAAAAAAAACCAGTGAGTAAGATAATAACATAGGCTTGGCATAACTTTTGTTCACTCTTACAACATTTCTGCCACAAAACTTCCAAGGTAGTTTGCATATAAGCAAGAACAATGAAAAGAAAAAGAAGGAAACTTAGGTATTTATTTGGGCATTACAATGTTTTCATGACAGGCTTGAACAGAAACATTTCGGGCACAGGTGGTGTCTGATAAGATGGTCTCACTTAGTAGAGCAGATGGAAGTAGCTCTGCTTTCCATCTTTCCCTCTGAGGTAGCCTAATAGAATGACTGTTGCTGATTGTCAGTTGAAAGACAATATCAAACACAACTGGACTCTCCACAAAACCTATGAAATGGGCCTTACTCACTGTCTGCAGCAGCCCCTTCATAGAATAGGATGGGATGGGATGGGATGGGATGAGAGAGGAGAGAGGAGAGGAGAGGAGGGGAAGAGAGGAGAGGAGAATAGAGAATAGAATAGAAAATAGAATTCTTTATTGGCCAAGTGTGATTGGACACAAGGAATTTGTATCCGGTGCATAAGCTCTCAGTGTACGTACAAGCAACAAGTGATAAATCATGATCATAATCATAAAATATAATCATAAACCATGACACACATTATCCTCAGCAGTAAGAATATAAAACTTTTGTAAATGCTGTAATATATCTGCAAAGTGCATAGAGATGTTCATATAAAACAGTATTTTGGACAACATATTTAGGTAACAATATGTTTATATTTAATTTAGAATGAACTTTGTGGTGTGTTCCCCTTTCAGTTTAGGATTCATGATACATACTAAATCAATTCACTGTGTAGAGATCTTCAAACATATTTTTATCAATTGATGTATTAAAGTAAATGTTAGAATTAATGCAAATGTTAGAATTTACTTTCGAAATGTTAACTATAGCCATATAAATTTCCTATGCAGTTTTGAATTCTTTCAGGAGTTGCATTCAGCTTGGTCATTGAAAATTATACAGTTTAACAGATATAATTCTCCATTATTTCAGATGTGTAAGTATTTATTATGGCAGAGTTGGAGGGAAAACAGAACTGACAATTTATTTTTTAGCCAATGTAATTATTTTTATAAACTACTTTTGATTATACATGTACTTTATATGTAGGTAATTTTTATGGAAAATAACACATTCAAAAATGCTTACTGTTTTTGATGTGGAACTATAAGTGACAAAAGTTCAATTTTTGTAATTTGCCTTACCTTCTGAGGAACAATCTTGAAAATATATAACGATTTTGGTGTTAAGCTACTGCACAATAGTTAGTTCATATATTCCATTTATGTAGGATTAGTTTGTGCTTCACTATTATTTAGACTAAAAAAGTGGAAAAAATAAGTGCTTTCTTGTAATAAATGGAGCCTGGAAAAATGTGAAAGGACTAAGTATGTTGTCCTTTATTTTTACCTTGTCACTGGTGACTGGATAAGGAAATATAGGACAGGATGTAGAAGATAAAATGAAAAACTACAGCAGAGAAGAGATGTTAAAAGTATGTTAATACTTAATGCAGAACACTTTTTAAAATGGAAGATAAGGTATCAGCAGGATATCTTGATTTTGATTGAAAACTATAGTTAGAAAACTTAAAAGACTGCAGTCCTAATCTTATTGCATTTGTTAGTCACATTCATGTCAAAAGGAGTTGTTCCAAATGTATTAAATAATCCTACTACTTAGCATTTATGTATTGTAATATATTTAGAGCACTTCAATCAAAGTTTAAATTTTATGAAGTATGTATAATACAATAACCCAAATTATTAATAACTATGTTGAATTTTATAAACGGATACTATATCTTCATTAAGAAAATGATACTATATCTTCATTATTATGCCATTGTTATTTCACTGGTAATTCAGAAACGCTGCTCAATTACTCATCTAATTCTGAATATTTTTTACTTCAGTCTTTTATAGAGATTTAGTAGCTTTTGAATAATATTATCTGGAAATTATATTTTGTGTCCATTTCTTAAATGTAATAAAATTATGGGTTTAATTGGAATTAAACTGGTAATAGATGACTTTATCAAAGTACACAAAAATTAAATTTAAATATAGTATATAAAGAGATGATTTTAAGCATGTATTTCATATGATTACACACATAGTTTCCTCAGGATTGGAGGATGATATACAATTTGTATATGGTTACTTATACATATTTACCACATAACTAATTTGAGATTCCATCCATTTACATTAGTATATATAATGTACATATTAATAAAAATTTTGCTCATTCATAAATATGATTTAATAAAGATCTGGCTTACCTTGTACTGTAAATATTTAGCATTAAATTGTAATTGATGGAAAACATGGGAGTATCCCATATGTGAACTTTAGATTGTCAGTTTAAAGTTACAATTTTAAGTAAGAATAACAACTAGCAGAGCAAACATGCAATTAGGAGTATTACTGTACTAGCTTCAGCATATTATTTTCCAGTGTTTTTTGGCCTAGTCTGCAACACACCTACAGATTTATTTTGGATTTGTCTTCATAGGGTTTGCTAAATTCTATTTAGTGTTGGAAAGTCTTCCTTAGTCCTGGGTGTCTGACTTGGCTGTCTCTGCGACTGTGTGAGCACATGCATACAGAGACAGCTGGGAGCAGCTTCTGAAAAAGCCAGCAAGCTGGAAAAAGATATGGCAGCTTTAAAGATTTGAAAAGTAGTGTTTTGTATTTACTTCTGTATATTCTGAATCACCTCTATGGCACTACTTGCTAGTTTCATAATTGAGTTTTGATTTCAAGAAAACTCATGCTGTTCCATGATGAACCTTTTTCAGATCCTCAGGCTGTAATCCTTTGCATATTTCTCTGGGATTTATTTCAAAAAGAATATACATAGGATTGCACTGGAGGTAGCAATTTCTATGAGCTCAACTATGATTAATTTTATCAGAGTTAGTTATATTACAAAATGCCTTGGAAGTATCTATGTGCCTACCATTATGAAAGTCCTAATCCGTACATATACAGAGTTATCCATTCTGAAAATTATTTTGACCGCAAGGTGACCAGTATTGAAAGACTTTATAGTAATGGATCTGTGCTCATCTAGATTTTAAATTTTAAATCTGCATATGTCTCCTAGGAATCAGTGGGAATCTGGGAACCATTTTCTCTTTTTATGGCATAGTTTAATTTCAAATGGAAGAGAGTTTAGAGATCAGCAATATGGCATTGAAATCTCATTGGTCTAGTGAAAAGTAATTTAAAGCTTATGAACTGCTTCAATAATGAGAAGGAATTAAAAGGAAGGATAAGAAGGAGAAAGAGGCAATATAGTTTGTCAAAGCAGAATAAATGAAAAAGACATGAAAAGCCCATTCAGCTTTAGCTAAAGGTTTTACTTCATGGTCTGTCCTTGGAAGAGATACAAGGGATGTGAACATTGTAACCAAACATCAGAAGCTCTGGGTTTTTTTTTTAACTCTTAGGGCTTCTCCCTCCTTATTGACATCAATTATAAGGATGTTTATGCTTTTGATGTATTGAAATGACTAGAACATTTTCTTATCTTGAACTTACATGTGGAACCTGAAGTTTTATTTAAGATATTTTATGCTGAATTGTATGAATTGTACCATTGTTGAATGGTACATTATCCATATAAAATCACAAAACTGAAGGGGGACATTGAATCCTGTCTTTTGCTCAATGTGAAATCCAAATTAAAGTAAACCTGACAGATATTTTTACAGCTGCTGCTTAACTGTAGTGTTACAAAATGTACAAAAAGTTTTATTTGGGCTTGTCATGTATAGTTCTTCACATTTATCTTAACACAGAAAATGGATAACTGAGACATCTTAATTTATAACTCTATAATAGCAATAGCATTTAGACTTACATATCACTTCATAGTGCTTTACAGCCCTCTCTAAATGGTTTACAGAGTCAGCGTATTGTTCCCTACAATCTGGGTCCTCACTTAACCAACCTCAGAAGGATGGAAGGCTGAGTCAACCTTGAGCCAATCAGGATCCTGGCTGTGGACAGAGTTAACTTGCAGTACCCAGATTGTTGGGGGCAATATGCTGAACTCTGTAAACCGCTTAGAGAGGGCTGTAAAGCACTATGAAGCGGTATATAAGTCTAAGTGCTATTGCTATTGCTACTGCATTCTAACCACCGCGTCACTACAGCTCTATACTATTTTACAGTTTAGGTCAGGGGTCCTCAAACATTTTAAACGGGGCCAATTCACGGTCCCTCAGACTGTTGGGGGGCCAGACCGGCTGGGTGGGCGTGGCTAGGAGGTCATGTGACTGGGTGGGCGTGGCCAATTTAACAGTCCATTAAACAATGCACACAAATTAAACTTTAATTTGTTTTGCTCCTGGGGGTGTTTTATTTGCTTTTGTTTGCATGTTGCTCTTTTGGTTGACTTTCCCTTTTACTAGATCATTTTTTTCAGTTGTTTAGAGGAGTCTAGTGGTCCACTTCAGGAAACTCAGTTTTGCAGCAATTCTTCTCAGCCCCAAGGAGCTTGAGAAATCTCTGTCTCTCCTCTCCCCCCCCCTCTCTCCCTTTCTCTCCCTTTCTCTCCCTTTCTCTCTCTCTCTCTCTCTCTCTCTCTTATCTATCTTCTGAAGGCGGGGGAAGTGAAAAACAGGCAGTTTTTGCCCTTTTTTTGCCTCCTGGGGCATCTGTGTGCCCCATTTTTCACCTTCCCCGCTTCCAGCAGCATTCTGCAGGCCAAAATTATTGGCCTTACCTTTCAGTTCCAGCCCGCGGGGCTCACGAAGGTAAGTCCTGTGCTCGGCCGAAGGGTGGGCGGGGCAGCCTCGTGGTCCTGCGGGGGGCGGATTAATGGCTTCGGCGGGCCACATGCGGCCCGTGGGCCGTAGTTTGAGGACCCATGGTATAGATATTCCTTGATTGAGGGCCCCAGTTAGGAACAAAAAATTGTTAAACAGCAATAGTTTAAGTAAGACATCTCGAATCACTCAGTGAGTGAGATATCATGTGATTGTGATTTGCAACTCTCCCTGCCAGCTTCCCCATTGACTTTGCTTATCAGAAGTTGTCTGCGAAGGTTGTGACCGCAGGGTGCTGCCAAAATTGTAAATGCGAGGACCTGAATCGCAATCACGTAACCATGGGGGTAGTATGAAGGTCATAACTTCAAGGATGGGCCTTAAATCACTTTTTTTAGTGCTGCCGTAACTTTGTGGTTAAACGAATGATCGTAAATCAAGGATTACTTGTAAGGATAGTGTTCTTTGTACAATAGTGTCAATAACTTTTTTTCATTAATTTGTTTTAACTATTCTGTCACATTGTAAATACAAACTGCAAAATGTTTATTTGTTATTTTTTATAACAAATATATTACAGCTCAGTCAGCGTTGTATATATGTGTGCATGTATACAGACACAAACATGCACACATACAAGCATATACAAACATATGTATAATGTTTGGTGGACATCAATATGCTCATAGGTTTTTTTCATTGGGATTTGTCTTCAGCAGCATCTTTATTTACAAGAATGGATGGCTACAGCTCAAAGAACTGTAAGCCACCCAGAATCACCTGATTGAGATGGGCAGCCATAGAAATTAAATAAATAAACTCAGTGATTTGTTTCTCTGTTGTCTTCTACTAAAAAAATAATAATAATACAGCATTTAGGAGAAGAAGAAGCTTTCTGTTGAAATGCATGTCTTACATGTGGCCATGCCCATGACTGCCATTTTGTGTCAATATTTTTATTAACTTCATCTTCTGCTATTAGACCTATTTTTCAACTGTTTATGTCATTGTATTACATTACATTGTTGCAATACCTTTTGTTTTTATCACCTAGCCTGCAGAAAGAATAATTTAGTATTTTCACTTCTGTGTGTTACTCATAGGAAGAATATGAAAGAGTTCATGAGTGACTTTTAGAAATACTGTTAAAATTATATGAAAAGTGTAGGTTTTTTTAAATGTCTATATAATTGTCTCACTATTTAAAGCAGCGGTCCCTAACTTTTCCGGCTTTGTGGGGCAGGAGAGGGGATGGATTCACACAAGCAGCTGGCTCATGATTCATGTGCTTGCGTATGCGCCCACCATTCGCACAATTGCAGCTGCGTGCACTTACCCGCCACTTGCAAGACCCAGTTCCAAATGAGCTGCAGCCCGGGGATTGGGGACTCCCTGCTTGAAAGTATCCAATTGGAGGAAATATTTCTAATATAGCAGTTCTTAATTATGATTCAATATGATTCAGCCATATGCAATCTCTTGATAATTTCAAGATTTTGTTTCTTGTTGTTTTATACAGTGTTAAGAAAGGAGAAAAAGATTTCTGTTCAGTCAGAGCAGTTTTGTTCCTTGTTTGTACTGCCACCTAACAAACCTTTATAACTAAAAATTACTGGATAAATTTTTCATGGAGTGAAACTTAATACATATCTTAAAACTGCCTTTTTATACCCATGCTATTTGAATCAGATAACTATATTTAGATCTGAATAGGAACAGCATTAAATTCTAGGAATTAAAACAGCCCTGAGTGGGAAGTACATTTTCCAAAAGTTTATATCCCATTATAAACATCAGAGAAACCTAGCAGATAACTTCAGTAAAACATTAAAATATATCTCAAATACCATAATGCTGATAATCCCTGATGGTACCAGCCTTACACTTAAAACATTCTCTGAAAACCTGTTTTTACCAGCTTTTGGAAGATTACCAGAATGGATACTAATCTAGCTTTGAGAGACAGGCTATTTCATGAAACATGGGACCGCCAGTGAAAACCTGCTCACGACTCTCTTAAACTCCTAACAGTAGTAGTGGACTTTTTAGTAAATTTGATCAAAAAGAATATATTGGATGTATCAGTTGGAGAAGGCAGTCAAGCAAACAAATGCCTGAGAGCCAAATGATACAGGCATTATAGCTTAATGTCAGCCCTTTGAATTACATCCAGAAACCCATTGGCAAGAGCTTTTGTGTCATGACACCCACACTTCGGAATATCATAGCCCCAGATTAGGCGGGCTCAGTCCTTTGGCATTTCATTAGGCTTTAAAGACCTGGTTCTGTCATCAGGTCTGAGGATTAGGCAGAGCCCATACAATGATTGCTTTGATTTGTTATTGATGAATTTGCTTTTACCTTCACTGCCATTTATATGTACTTATGTGGTTGCCATTTCTTTTTTTTAAAAAAAAAAACTATCAGTAATTCTAGCTTACCCATCATTTGTTCAGCAGCTGTTCAAAGTTATGACAGTGCTGGAAAAAATAGCTTTACCACCTTCACAGCGTCCCTCAATCATGTGATCGCTATCACAGTCCGTATGAATTGTCCTATGCCTGACCTATAGGGTTTTTCTTTTCTTCCCCCTCCCCATTGCGGAGCAGATTGATTGGAGGGAAAGAAAATGCAAGAAAGTAAGCTGTTTGCTTTTCTACACATAAAAAGCAATGTGATCGTGCTGGCAGCCCATCCTCTGCTATGCTTAGGGGCTGGGGGTTCTTGAAAAAAAATAAGCAATTTCCATGGACATCACCTGACCTTTTCCCAGCTGCCGGTCCAACCTCACTGCTCTCGTTGTATTCAAGAGCAAACAGCTAACAGTCCTTCACTTACAACTATTCGTTCAGTGACATCGTTCAAAGATGCGGCGGTGCTGAATGAAGGAATTTAGAATCCATGTCCAAAGTTACCGTTGTTAGAGTGCCCCTGCAGTCATGATCAGAATTCAGATGCTTGGCAGCCCACCTGCATTTATAACCATAAGTAGTTTCAAATCCTCCCTCCTGCTTATTTTCCCCCATCCTTTGGCTGCCTAACACCCACTGGCTCTGCTACCCTTTCGAGCTTCTTTAATCTCCTCTCTTTCTGTAGCAATCCCTCTTTTGCTTGACCCTCCCACTCCCACAGCAGAGAGAATGGAGGGGAAGAGATTTCTGGAGAGAACTATAAACTGCTTGCATAGCTTTCCCATGACTCCCACCCTTGAATTGCAGTTTGATTGCAGTGTTTTTGAGATATACACGACAGGAGCATCCTAAGGGGACAAGGGACTGGTTAAGAGGCAAAGAATAGCCAAAGGTGTGAAACTGATTAGTCTTATCTCTTTCCAGCAGGAAAGAACAATTGTCCTTATGCGACTTCCCATTTAGCAATCTCTTCACTTAGTGACAGAGTTGGTCATTAAGCAAGGACGATCTGTATTGTTAGAGTCATGAATTTGAGGTGGATGAACATATCAATTTAATTAATGAACTAACTCAGGTTCAGCTGCTATGTGATGTTAGATAATTAGAGCAAATCTCATTCAGCAATAACATGTTATACAGAATATAGAGAAATGTCCTGTTCTATTATAGTTCTGGTTTCCAAGTTATCTTCAGAGGTAGTCTCATCAAAAGCTCATTGCAGTACAAGGCATGTGGTGATTTAGGCCTGGGATAATGTTGCTCACAACTGCATGCCACTAAGGCCTCTTTTGGGCACAGGCTCAACTTGCCTAGTGATCATTTGTAGAAAATAAAGAAAATTAACTTGATAGAAATAATGCAAAACTGTAACCTAGGTGAAAGGACAAAACATTTTTAAAGTTCAGAACAATGAGATAACATTTAGGAGTAGTTCAGGTAGATGACTCCCTGATCCATTGAAAGAGGAGGAGATCCTATAATATAATATCCTTAATGACTAAAGAGTGACTTACCACAGTGGACAAAGGACCGAGGAACAAATTAACAAGGGAAAAGTGGGTAGCCCTGAGAAATGTTACACTGTAACCTAAGAGAGTCTGAAATAATTTGATTTGTGATAATTTTGGGGCTGTGTTGCAAGTAATAAATCTCAATCCACTGAACAAAACCCTGTGGAAACCCATATCTAATAATCAATTTATTTAATAATTTAATCTGAACCAAATCAACATCTTTTTCTGTCCTTAGGTACAGTATATCTAGTGTATCAATAACTGCAAATTGAGTGGTACCCGATAATTTTTGATAAACCTTAGTGGGAAAAATAAAGTATATCTGGTAAGACCTTCTGCAAGTATTTAGCCAGTATGGCAGTTAAGATCTTAGTATTTATATTAATGAAATAGTCCTATAACTAGCACAATTAGGTCCTTTCACCCTTGGTAGCAATACATAGGTATGTATCTGCACCTGTACATAATGGATAATTTTTCCAGTGGTGTCATGTAAATAATGAACAAAGGGAGTATCTTTCAAACGAAGGTCCATCAAGTTGATTTCTCCTCCCTTTCCAATTGGAACCACCCATTTAGAAAGAAACAGCAACTGCATAGTACTGCCTCAAACTCCTGTCCTTTCCTGGTTATCTAGACATACGTCCTATTCAATTGTACTTAATAATACTGAGAAGTACAATAGGATGAAGAATTCTAAACTTCATAGTTTTTAACAGTTAAAATCCACTGTAGACTGAATAAGTAGCTTCTAATGGCCAATAATTGGAAACTTTTAAAATTCCTATCAATAGTCTGCTTTTAAATTATTTCTAAGTTTATAGAAATATTACTATAAAATTCTATAGAATAATACTTATATTAATTCTTTCTGTCCAAAACAGAAGAGTATTGGGAGTATTTAAATACAGTTTGGATCCTTATAGTGGTTTAGAGTGCTTGGATTAGTCTTCTACATTAATACTACCAGTAGATCAAAATAAATTTGGTGATGTCTTATGAATCAGGTATGTTTGGCCAGTAGTATTTAATGGTTGATGTATTAGTTGTTGATGAGAAAGCCGTATCTAAGGAATCTGATTGGTATTTATGTATGTGTCCATTCTATTAAAAAAATGGGATTTTTTTCATTCCTTGCTGTCATTAAAATATAGTACAATTTTTATATCCAGTGCTTTGTTTCTACTGATGATCTACCTCAGCAGCAGCAGTGAGAGGAGGCTAGCTTTCCTGCAGCTCCTTGTGAACTGCCAAAATCCTCTCATTAAATGGTTTGGGAGATTTTTCACAGTAGGTTTGGTGAGTAGGAAAGTAGTGTAAATTGAGACAGAAGAGAAAAAATAAGTTTCAATTTGCAGTTGCATTTGTCCTCCTTATACATTAAATCCTACCCCCAAATTTTTGATTATTATTTTTTAAATCTAAACTATTTTTATAAGTTATGAACTTTTTAAGAAGTCAATTAAAACTGTGGTATTACTAACATAAGAAGGTGGGAGTGTCCCAATATAAATCAAAACTAATTTTTAAATGTATGAGGTGTGGTGGCTCTGTGACTTAAAGATGCTGGAGATGGTCTTTGCTCTGGTGGCTCAAGTCCTAGCACCGCGTGGCAGAATGAGTTCCCATCACTTCTGCCCACCTAGCAGTTCGAATCATGCTACATGTGAGTAGATAAATAGGTACCACTTTGGAAACTTGATGGCGTTTTGTGCAGACGGTGGGACCCCTGCTGGTGCTGGACATGTCCAGATGCCCGCACCCAATTATGAGGGACATCAGTGGTGAAAGAAGGCCCCAGATGCCACTGCAGGATGCCACTTGTCTTTCGGATGTGGATCTAGTTCACCCCTGTGGTGTACCCTGGATAGCGTGCGAGTGCGAACTAAACAGACTAGCACTCTTCGGCAGCCAAATAACTACTTTATAGTATGTAGTCTCCTGGTTAATTGTACCACTGCCATAGGCTAAATAAATAAACAGATAAATCTAATTATGTGGCCTCAAGAGGAGTATTTTCTGAATTATCTTCTAAAATACTGTCTTATGTAGTCAAATTTGATCTTTTTGCTAAATTGCTTTTTTGTGTTTTTATAGAGGGACATAGGACACAAGTAGAAACGCTTCTAGCTCACAGAGGTTATACATGTTTATTCGTAATTTTAACTATAATAGGCAGTAAGCATACCTGCTTCATACTCTTGACTAGCCCGAACACTGATAATGTTTTGTTTTTACATCAGTCGAATTGTTACTTCGTGGTAGATTACAAGAATGATACATAGTACTCTTAGATTCTTATATAGTATGTCTGTATTCATGAATGGGTTGTATAGCTGCTGGGCAATTCCTTTTAATAGTTTCAACACACCCAAGTGTGGGCTTGCAATTTCAGACAGAAAATGCCACAGGGCAGTTCAGAGATTAAAGCGTTTTTATCCTGTTTGCTTTGTGTTTATTTGTATTGAAAGACAAGGATTCTTAGCAGACATAGAAATGCTGTGCAATTTCATCCATCCCTTGCAAAGCTCTGCATTAAATATCCTTTTGGGGTCTAATTTTTTTAAAAAATGTTGAGATTCCTACATTGACTAACATAAAGTAAACATTTGTTTTCTTTTCATTACTTGGTCTTAGGAAGATTTTTTTTTCCAGACAAGCTTTTGGAGAAATTTATGATCTTTTTGAATTCTGTCATCTTATATTTTTCCCCTGCAGTCATTTATAAAACTTCTTTGGTTAGTGAAATATTATGACATTTCAAATCTAATGTTCTATTTCTACTTCCAGTTATTTAGAGTAAGTCCCATGCTGGTTAGTGGAAATATCTTAAGATTCCATTGCAAGATTGTTCAGCTGAAGAAGAAAAATATCATTTTAACTTTTCAAGAAAGTTGAAACTGTCAGTTTTACAATAAACAATACAAACAATACAATACAAATAATATACAATAGGATTGAGGCAAATTCAATTCAGCAGAACTTATTTGTTGGTACATTTGAAATTTCTCCTGAAAGGCTACTGTATAAACTTATCCACTGATTACTGGTAGTTCTTGAGTAATGACCGTAATGTAATCGGCTCATCCCAGTTGTAACTTGTGACAGTTGCAGATTGGATCACTCGTGTGACTGACCCAATTTTATGACGTTTTTTGTGGTTGTCATTAAGTGATTCGTTGTGGTTGTTAATCAGATCTGTGTGTCAGGGTTCCAAATAGCATCCAAAATTAAATCAGAGTCTGAGGCAAAGTATTCCTCAAAGTTCCAATTTATTAGCAGAGCCATGTTGGCACATCTGGGAGAAACCCGAATCTGAAGTCCCTGGGGTTTCTCCACCCAGTTGAAAGTTCAAGCCCTTGTCCCCACATCCCCAAGTCTATCACGTTGACCAATCTTCATCTGCCAACCTGGCAGCAACTCCCATCTCCTTCCGGGCAGGTGCTGAAGTGCGAAGACAAAGGATGACCTTGACCATCTAGAACATTGGTTCCCAACCTTTTTGTGATCGAGTACCACTTGGAGGTCCCATACAGTCGCCGCGTACTACCTGGTTCCAGAGAAACTAAATTCGATCAGATATCACTTTATTTCCATAATTGTACCATTCCTTTTTTGGCCCCGCGCATCCAGCAACTGGATTCTCGGGCCGCTGGGACCAGGTGGGTGGCGTGTGGCAACAGTTGCAAATCGTTGCCAGATTATCTTGTGTTAGGCAGTAAACATTTTTGTGAAGTAAAAAAATAACTAACTAAAAATCGTTCAGGACCCCGAAAATGTTCGCGTACCACCTGGAAGGCCCTCGCGTACCACTAGTGGTACACGTACCATAGGTTGGAAACCACTGATCTAGAAGGAATTTGTTATGGCTACATGCAGACATCCCTCATGCAAATGGTCTCCCAAATTCCCACAGCTAAGCATACATTTTAAAATAGCATAAAGTGTGGCAGGCCAAAGACCCCTACTAAAATGGCTTCGACCTGTGGTCATTAAATAAATGTTGTGGTCATTAAGTAAACTAGTGGTTCACTATGGACACAGTTTTCCAAAACCTGAAAGTAAATTTCGGTTTTCAGCAAAAACGTTGTAAAATGTATTCATATGACCACAGGATACTTCAGATGGCCGTAAATGCAGCTCTGTTGTCGAGCGGGTAAAATGAAATAATGTGACTGGGGGGGGGCAACTGTCAGAACTTTGAATTTGTGTTATAAGTACCAGCAGAGAGGTCCATTATAACTTCATATGGTTGCTAGGCAAACAGTCATAAGTCAAGGACTACCTGTAATTGATTTTTATGTTTTAGTGGTTCTGGCTCTAAGTGAAGCAACTGATCTCATTGATAGCCAAGCCCCTCAAGGACTTTAAAAATAATAGATAATAACCTCATTTTTAAAGATAAAGATAATAACCAACTTTTAATTGCACCTAGAAACAGCATCCAGAGCAGCTCTCACATATTGGTATTATATTGAATATATAATTCAATATATATTTTAATTTGTGGTCCACCACATTTTGTGTCACTTGCAGTTTCCAAATGGTCTTCAAGTGTGTTTTTATAAAGATTGCAGTAATATGAGCTGACAAAGGCATGGGCGGCCATTGCTAGCATCTCCTGTTTTACAAAAAGGGTTGCACTCTAAAGTTTAGAAGCTCCTGGCCACAGCTTCTATCTGCTACTACTTAGGAGCCTTAAGAATCCAGGAGGACCCTCAGATTGCATACCATCTTATTGAAGAGAAGCTTTTTTTTCTTTAATAGACATTTGAATTAAAAATAATAATAAATGGAGAGAGAATTCAAAGGGGGAAGTGAAAAGTGAAAAAGAAAAGGGATGCGAATTTCACTGAATTTGAAATTTATTGAATGGAAAAGGGGTGATATGAGGTCTAGGGATGTGAGCTTCAACAATATTTTAATTACTTATTTTGTTCTTACCGGTAGTTGTGAGTTAGTTGTTACTAAATGAAGAGGAAACAAAAATAACCACCCAGTTGCTTTATTCTTGTTAATAAAATTTATTATTTCCATTTTAAGTGTTGACAATTGATGTAATTTTTACCAAAATATGTACCGTTGTCTTCAAGCATAACAAGGCAAAAATTGTCAGTACTAGCCTCCAATACCATTATAAGATTATATACCGTATTTTTCGGAGTATAAGATGCACCGGAGTATAACACCTACCTTAGTTTTGGGGGAGGAAAACAAGAGAAAAAAATTCTGCTTCTGCCTACCAGCAATTTGCCTACCAGCAAACAGCACAGATGATATACACTGTTTGCTGTGTATTTCTGTACATGTGTGCCTGACCCATAGAAATAGCAAAGAGTTGGAGAAGTGTACATTATGGCAGTATATTAATGACAGAAAGTTTTCTTAAATGTAGTCACACTAACTCCTCCCAATTATTTAAATAGATCTACTCCAAACATGATTAAGTCAGGGTTTAACTCAGTTGCCTTATCTTAATACTAAAACAGGACACTGTTACATTTCAGACTATACTTGTACAGATTCTGTTAAAATTGATGTGGCTTTCTGGAAGTATACATTATTCTCTGCTATTTAAAAGAAGATACAAAAGCACTGGGCCTCTTCAGAGCAAGCATTTATTTTAAAAAGCTTCTTCATTTTGTTAAGTTGTCTAGAACAATAATAAAGCAGTCTTTAAAAAATAAGCCTAATAATTTGAACATTCTACAGACATTTATAGTTATTGACTTACCTCCTTGCATCCAGTTTCAGCAACTGCTTAGCACAAGAAAATCAAATTCTGCTTCTGCCCTCCCAGCAATTTACCTCCTTGCAGCTTTAGCTTTAGTTTCACTTTTAGTTTAGCACTGGCCAGCCTCTCAGCTGAGAGTCGGGAAGCTGATAATGAGTTGCTTGGCTTAACAGGCTCTGTTCTCTTTGCTGCAAGGAGGTAAATTGCTGGGAGGCAGAGGCCAAAGGGTGGGAGTGGTTGGGTGGGGCTACATTCAGTGTATAAGACGCACCCAAGTTTTCACCCTCTGGGGGTAAAAAGGTGCATATTATACTCCAAAAAATACGGTATTAATATGACATTATTGCATTGTTCAGATTTAGGCTACTTTGAGTAATTAAATACACAGAAATGTTTTTTTTTCTTCTAAATGTTTATAGTTAATTTTTTTTAACCTGTTTAAATTTTCCTGGTTTCTGCTAGTTATTCCTTTGGAACAAGAGTCTTCTAACTGGTTACTGAAAATTTACATCAGCATTTGACTAACTTTTCATCATCAGTTCTTGTGCAATTAGTCAGTTTCTGTTGCTTTGTATTAGGGAGCTGAATATAATCTATTATGTGACTGTATAGTAAAGAACAAAACCTCAGGAAATCCTGTAGCTAAGAAACTGTAATGACATTTGGGAATGATCTTTTTTTGGGGGGGGGAGGAAGAGATGCTGCCTAGGGAACAATCAGATAAGAGAGGTCATGGCCCACAGCTGCTTAACAGGCAGAGAAAGAAAGGAACTTCCTTAACCTCTCAAGCTGTAAAAAAATGGTGATTTGCACTGTGAGACTTGCAAGGTTAATGTCAGCCTTCCCAGGTAGAGTAGACAAGAAACACAACTAGATGAGCTACTTCTACTTTATTGTAAGGGTACATTAACAAGAATCTCACAAAGCTTCTCTCCACATCTCATTCCATTTATTTCACAGCCTGGGAAGTTAGGGAGATTCCTTTCTGAGTTTCTTTCCCTACCCATTAGCAGTTACCAGCTATGCCCTCTCTTATCTGATAGTTCTAGGCACCATCTCTCTCTCTCTCTTCCCCCACCTTTTCCAAGGTCATTCCGACATATCATTACAGAGACTGGTTGGGCCATATTTTTTTAGTGTTTTTAATCATTTCCTGTTTAAAATGCCATCTGTTACATGTCACAATTTATCTTTGTGATGGGACTGTGTGCATGTATATAGATGGAATGTAGTGGCTTAGACAAACCCTCTGATTTCCACAAGAAGTCTCCAAAGCCTCCCTAAGTACTTCACACCTTTCTCTCCCCTTTCTTCCCCGTTCCCATTTTCCTATCTTTATTTTCATTTGTATTTTACATTATGATAATTTTAATAACATTCTTAATCAAAGAAGAATAAAATAATGAAAATGTCACCAGCCATTTTACTCCAGAAAACTGGAATACTCTCTGCCCCTGAACCTCCCTCCCTCCCTCCATCCTTCCTTTTGTAGCCTATCTAGATGGGGAAAGCATATGTTAAAGGACAGATTCGCTTCTCAGAATAAGTTCCATTGTATCTCTAAGAATGTTAAATCTGTATTGTATATATAGCAATATCAGAGAAACCTATCAGAAAGTTGAGAAGGAAATGAACTATTGCTTTTTGAAAAGATTGATCTCAATCAGTTGCTCGCTTGGCATCACCATATTACATGGGTACACTATACCAAACACAGTCCAGATCTTCATCCAGAAAATAAAACTATAATACTTGTATTCACTGATCCTAGGTTGCTGTCCAGTTCAAGCCCTGTTTCTGCTTGCTGAAGCTTCTTCTCTTATCTGGCTTTCAGTCATCTTCTGAGATAATTCATTCAGGCACTCAAAACACAAAGCAAAATGAGGAATATTTTTCACTTGAGTAAAAACCTGACTACTTAGCTCCTCAGTGTTTGGTTTTCTTGGGATTTGATTTTCATTAATCAACACATGGGGAGACAGGTCAGCTACTTTTCTTTAACCCTTTCTATGTTTGAACCTCTTAAAATGGATTTCCCCACAATCACTGAAGTCCTCTAAATCAGGCTCCCCCAAATTTTTAGGACAGATAATGATTTTTAAAATAATTTCACAAGAACTCCCATAAGGCTCAAAGTAAGTAATATTGAGTTGGTCTTGGATATTTTATTTATTATTTTATTGGCTAATTATTGTCCTGGAGGAAATGTACCATTGCCTTCTTGCAGAATTGATTGGATGGATCAATGGGTGGATAGATAGACATAAAATTCTCAGTTTGAAAGCCCTGGGTATTCATGCTGGTTTCCTGTCCAAATATTAGCTAATTCCAGCAAAGCATTTTTGAGATCAGTCATAGTTAGATAAGTCTGCCACTTACTTTGACTGGAGTCTGACTTTAAAAAAATAATTCATTATAAGATTTTAGATAGTTTTTTACTTACAACCATTTATTTAGTGTCCATTCAAAGTTACAATGACACTGAAAGAAGTGACTTACAACTGGTTTTCACACCTAACAACTGTTGCAGCATCCCCATGGTCCCACAATCAAAATTCAGGCACTTGGCAACTGTCATATATTTCTGACAGTTGCATTGTCCCGAGGTCATGTGATCACCATATGTAACCTTGCCACGCAGTTTCCAACAAGCAATGGGGGAAGCCAAATTCCATTAACGATCGCATGATTCACTTAACAACTGCAGTGATTCATTTAACAGCTATAGCAACAAAGATCATAAAATGGGGCAAAACTCACTTAACAACTGCCTTGCTTAGCAACAGAGATTTTGGGTTCAATTGTGGTCATAAGTCGAGGACTGTCTATATTTGTTCACTCTTCTATTTCTCGGATCATTTTCTATTATTTACCATTATATTTGGAAGACCAATGAGCAGTGTTGTAATAAATTCTGGATTGCACTCTACTTAAAATATTTTTATGACATCATAAAAGTGATATTTTAGGTAGACTAAACCAAAAAATTCTTGGAAATCAAAATAATGCCAGTGCAATCTTTCTCAACCTTTTGAGTCTGGAGGAATCCTTGAAGCATTTTTCAGGCCTTGGGGGACCTGTGCACATTCAGGCTCAAATATTGGCCAGAAGTTACAAACTTGATTTGTTTCATATGTAGGCCCTCCCAGCAACGGATCTCCTGCATCCACCCTGAGACAAAGCCCCCTGCAGAAAGACAGACAAGGAGAACCCTGGCCCAGAGACCACGGTGGTCTCTATTGTGTGCACCCTCTCACCTCCTACTGTTTCCCCATCCTCTCTTCATAACTCCTTGCCCACTTCTCAGCTCTGCTCACTCCTTGCTCTTTGGTTCATACATGTTCCAGGGGTTTTGGGAGGCTCTTTGTTTGGTCACTGATTTTTAAAAATGAATCATGATATTTCAGGGAACTCTTAGTAGTCTCTTATGAAACCATGGGTTTCCATAGAATTCACATTGAGAAACCCTGTGCCAGAGATTGATCTGTTGCTTTAAAACATATAAGCCTCCAATATCACTTTAAAAAATCATGGAAACAAAATACATTTTGTTGAGATAAGCAACTTTAGAGCACCAACCCAGAAAGCTCAGACTGCCCAAGGAGCTGATGATACAGTTCTACAAAGGAATTATTTAGTCTGTCATTTGCACCTCTGTAACTGTCTGGTTTGGCATTGCAACCAAACAAGACAGATACAGACTTCAATGGATAGTTAGAACTGCAGAAAAAAACAATTGCAATCTACCTGCCTTCCATTGAGGACTTGTATATTGCACAGGCCAGAAAGAGGGCGGTGAAAATATATACAGTATCTACAGATCCCTCACATCCTGGACATAAACTGTTTCAACTTCTTCCCTCAAGACAACACTACAGCAGGGGTGGGTTCCTCCCGGTTAGGACCGGTTTGCCCAAACCGGTAGCGGCCCGCTGGTGATGTCATGATGATGTCACCAAACCAGATTGGTCGGTGCTGGTCCGTTGGCGCTGCCATCTTTTTATTATGATGATCATGATTTATCACTTTCTTGTATGTAAACTGAGAGCTTACGCACTGGAGACAAATTCCTTGTGTGTGCAATCACACTTGGCCAATAAAGTATTCTATTCTATTCTATTCTATTCTATTCTATTCTATTCTATTCTATTCTATTCTATTCTATTCTATTCTATTCTATTCCATTCCATTCCATTCCATTCCATTCCATTCCATTCCATTCCATTCCATTCAACTTTTGTTGAAATTTGAAACAGAAGAGGGATAAATTAAAGATAGCATGATAAAATGAGCTAATTTTGCTTATAACGTACATGGATCAATAGGAGAAAATTGAGTAAAAAGGGATGAAATTCACATTGTATTATAATTTAAAAGAGAAGTTTTAAAAAGTAATGTGCAGTTGGTATAAGACTCCAGAGAAATTTTCTAAAATATACAAAGGCATTTCTAGTCAATGTTAGAAATGTGAAAAACATGAATATGACATTTTACTATGCATGATGAACTTGGAGAAAAGCAAGACATAAATATAGCATGCATGCATGGCTAGCTCAGGAATTCTGGGAGTTGAAGTCCACAGGTCCTCAAAGAACCATAGTTTGGCCACCCCTGAGTGCACCAATAATAAAAAATAATATAAAAAAACAGCTTTGTGCAAAGATTGATAGCACAATGGAAGCCACAGTTGCTGGTCAATGGTGATAGACTGGGAGGCATTAATATCAAGAGACGAACCATTCAATCCAAACTCAGTGGAGAAAATACCATCAAGGTTATTAACACCTGGGCAATTCCAGGCATTAGATACATAGCTAGAATAGTGGACTGGAATCAAGTGGAACAAAAAGCCTGGATAGAAAGGCCAGAAAAATAATGACAATCATGCCCTTCATCCATGCAGCAATGATGACAGGCTCTGTTTACCAAGGAGCATAGGTGTCTGTAGAATGTTGAAAGTGCATCATACAGTTGAAAGGGAGGGGGGCATTGAAAGAGTATCTGAAGGACAGTGAAGAAGATGCACTGGAGTTAGTAGCCCATGAAAGCTTACTGAATACTAGAGAGACCAAACTGGCCTACAAGAAAGACCATATGAAGAATAGAAAAGAAATATGGCAAAGCAAAGCATTACATGACTAGTATGTTAAAAACTAGCAGGCAAATAACAAAAAGACCTGGCAATGGCTAAGAGCAGGAAAGTTGAAGAAAGAAACAGAGAAGCTAATTTTGATTCCACAAGCCCAAGTCTAAAGAACAAATTATATAAAGCCAAAGTTAAGAAGACAGCAATAGATACCAAATGCCAACTCTGCAAAGAAGCTGAAGAAACAGTGGACCACCGAGTTAGCTGCTGAAGATAGCAATAGCACTTGGACTTATATACCGCTTCACAGTGCTTTACAGCCCTCTCTAAGCGGTTTACAGAATCAGCTTATTTCCCCAACAATCTGGCTCCTCATTTTATCAACCACAGAAGGATGGAAGGCTGAGTCAACCTTGAGCTGGTAAAGATCACACTCCTGGCAGTCAGCAGAATTAGCCTGCAAGAGTGCATTCTAACCACTGCGCCACCACGGCAAGATCACACAGACTGAGTTCAAGCAGCCCATGACAAAGTAGCAACAATGGTGCATTGGAATATCTGCAAGAAATACCATACTCTGCAAGCATTTTGTGGGACCACAAAATAGACAAAGTAATAGACAATGAAGAAGCTAAGCAACCTGTTAAATATATCCAGTTATTAGGAACTGAATCAATTATGGATATGTTAATTGTTATGTGCCTTCAAAGATACCTTTGTCCTAAAGTACTTCTGGAGCACTTCCCATAAACTTTAAAACTTTACTAGTAATATTTGATAAAATAAACAAGAATATTATTTTAAGAAAAATCAAGTAATTACAGGTCAAGCCAGTACAAGGAACTTAAACATGAATAGGTTGTGAATTCATTTGTGTCTTTTCTTTTTATGCATCTTTGGGAAAAGATGACATGCTTTTTTGCTTTTCAAATTCTCATGCTGTTTCTCAATTTTGAATAAGCTAGTTCAAAGAAAGAAAAATTCTTTCTGTACCAGAAGAGGAAACTGCTACTTCTAAAAAGGCAGTACATTACTGAACTGAAATGTTCAGTAATCTCTGATTTAGTAGTCTTTGAATCCAAATATTTAAGGGATTTCCAGCAAGTAACCTTCTTTAAAGCATTATCAGAACAATGATTGTGCGAAGTTCATGTTACATAACAGCCAACTTTTCTTTAGCAATGAAGGATTGATCTTGTTACTGAGTATGTTTGTTAGAAAATGAGTTAGAGACCATTGACTTGTTTAACTCTTGTCATCGCCCATTTTTATTTTCAAGGCTTTCAATTTGCTGTTCCTTCCAAATTTCAACAGCATCAGAAATAAAAGGGCTTAGAAAGAATAGTTGTCAACCTTTTTTAACCCATATTCAGAATGTAGGCCTTGACAAATACGTTTATTTCTTCACAGTTTTTCCCCCCAGAGAAATTGCTATTGATGTGGGACAATTCTTAATATGGTACTCCAAACAGTCCATTAATTTGTGCCATTAAACATTAATAGTAAAGTTAATTTTGTCCCTCTGTTTTCTTCAGAGAAGTTTTTGCATATGCTTACTGCTTATTGCCTATTTTTCAACATTACTGTATTAGCTATTGTTTCTGGAGCATCAAAGTCTTGCTGGATTGCCTTAAATGAATACTATAGGGTCTAATGCTAGTTTAAAATTTTCCTTTTTTTAAAACATCTTCTCAACTTGAATATATTTGCAGCATTATCCATGGCAAAGCTTATATGATATGCATGTGAAAGTCTTTTGCACAGTTTTTTTTTAAATTAATATTTGCTATTATTTGCAAACACTTAGCAATGTCTATATTTCCTAAAGAATCACTTGTTTCAGTGAATAAGGTGTCATCTTGTTGGTACATAAGTATACATGATAGAAATATTGTGCTACTGATTGATCTGCTCTTCAAAATAAGGAGCAACAATTTAGTCCTCTAGGTTTTTTAACACTTCTTAATTTCTTCACACATTATCCTCACAGTATCTCTTGTGTTGGGTAAACTATATACTGCTTGAAGTGACTTAACAGTGTACTCAGATACATGGAAAGGAAAAATTGTTCTATGTACAATCAGGAATTTGTTTCATCAATTGCATCTTGCTTTAATGTGCTGTAATGCTCTGGTTTTCTGTACAGTCTTAGGTATATAGCATTCTGTATAATGTAAGGTTTGATATTTTTGTAATGGTTATGGTGGTATTCTATGTTTTTCTGACATATATAATACAGCTGGAATACTTCTATCAGATTACTCTGAATGCTAGGCACAAATAATGACATGGACTGCTATCAACCTTTTATGTTAGGGATGGATCCATCTAAATGAAAAATAAATATACAGTAGAAAAATAAAATATGTTTTGTTCAATTTCATTAACGAATCATAGTGTAATAAAAATGGTGGTTTTTTAAAATTCAGACTTGAGAATTCCAGTATTGTAGTAAGGAGCAGAGGTGGGTTCCTCCCAGTTCGGACCAGTTTGCCCAAACCGGTAGCGACTCGCTGGTGACATCACAATGATGTCACGGAACCAGTTCGGTCGGTGCCGGTCCGTGGGCACCGCCATCTTTTTTTTTGAATTTTTTTTGAATTTTTTATTTCTTCTGAGCATGTGCAGAAGCCGAGTTTCCGGCACTGTGCATGTGGTCGCCATCTTGTTTTCAGCTTGTTTTTTTAAAAAAATTTCCTTCTGAGCATGTGCAGAAGCCGAGTTTCTGGCACTGTGCATGCGGTCGCCATCTTGTTTTCGGCTTTTATTAAAAAAATTATTTTGGGGGGGGCATTGCGCATGCGCGCGCAAAGTGTGCATGCCCACGCGGCGCAAGAGGAAGCGAACCGGCAGCGAGGTAAGTTAGAACCCACCCCTGGTAAGGAGGGTATACAAAAGCTTTCGCCATATAAGATGGATAGTACTTAAGGAAAATAAACCCAATATGATCTTATTTTATGAAGACATAAGATTATTTCAGGCTTACTCTTGTATTGTTTATTATGATATATCGTAGATGCACTGACAGAAATTTCCAGATTATTTTAAAATCTGGTGCAAATTCACAGTTATCTAAATATCATGAAACCACACAATGGATATTGTAATTTTTGAATGCATATAATGTACCAAGTCTTCTGCCTGCAAATCCAGAGGTAGCAGTGAATCAAAAGATAATCCTAAATTGTGAACCTAATAGTAGGAATATAGTCCCTTCCAGAACAAGTTAAATTCTATATCAGTTTTTTTAATTGAGCAGTAACATTTGTTGCTTTTATTGAATTTCTAGCTGATTATTTTCATCTGTCGTCATTTCCCTGAAAATGAAAATTGGGTATCTGTTTTTAGTTGATTGCTTTCTTGTTTTTTTTCCCCCACTGGCTCCTGCTTTAGGCAAGCAATGTTTTGCAAAAACTGACAATACTATTTTGCTTGATTCTGGCCATAATGAAATATATCATCAGATAAAATGATGGAACGTTGCAACTTTATAAAATAAAATTGTTTAATTGTAAACAAGGCAACCTCCCAAATCGTACTTTTGATGGAAAACATGAATTGGCTTGCTTTTACATAATTCCTGACATCTAGATTTCATTTTGAAACTAGCCACTATCATTCAGCAAAGTCAAGGAATAATGAAAAAGAAAGATTATTTCTTTGCCTTAAATCAATTCTTAAACTGAAAATGCCATAGCTAGCAACAACAGTCAAGTTGTAAAATTGTTTTTGACACTTTATCTCTCCCAGGTTTGCTACACTGAGATAACAATCACATCCCTCATCTGAGACCCTTCCCTTTGTGTTAATGCCTTCTGCAGAGTTTTTCCCAAGCATGGTTACTCCATCTTCCAAAGGCCAACACAATGTGTTGAAAGCAAACCAACAAAAGAGCACTTAGGCATCATACAGAGCTCTGGAACTGTTAGTTATTTTACATTCTGCATACTTTTGCATCAGAGTGATTATATGGCAAATTGATTGTACTGTATTTTTTTAACCTCCGTTTGGAATTATGTGCAAATGGGTGGATGTAGAAATTAAAATGACAAAGACATAACTAAAAAGTTGGTAACCCTGCTTAGAAGTTTGAGGAAGGCACTTTCTGGCAATTGTTCATTCATTGTCTCATGTTCCCTCATGGGTGATAATCCACACTTGGAAAAAGGCTGCTATAAGCAAACATATTTATTTATATTTAATTATTGAACTTGTATGCCGCTCCTCTTGCCAGAGATAACTCTATCCACTCTTGCAACCACAAGGTAGGCCTTAACAAAACTCCAGGTTGTGTTTGATTGGATTTATCCCTCATTTTTCTCAGGCAGTGCTCTAGGTGTTTCTTTTCAGAACCTGCAGCACCACTGTGAACCATGAACCTCCTTGGGAGCAATGGGTAAAAAGAGGCTGCCCATGCACGATTCTCCTTTAGTTCCAGGTCGTAACTAGAGCCTTGGGAGAACCACGCAGCAAAGCCCATGGGACATCCCCCAGTTCCCTCTGGAACTCATTCAGGCCCACCAGTCACTTGATGGACTACTCAAATGGATCTGGGGGTTGCATAAGAGAATCTCAAGGACATCAGGGCACAATCTGACCATGATGACTGTAGATACCCCACCAGATCACATTGCCATTACTCCAATAAGAAGATCATATTTCGTATGTGACTACTGTCCCTGGTTGGACCTGAGATGATCTGGGGCAGGCCCATGGTCACCATAGTGATCATGAAAAAAAATAAAGGTTTCCCTGTCAGTCATGTCTGACTCTAGGGCACGGTGCTCATCTCCGTTTCTTGGCCAAGGGAGCCAGTGTTGTTCAAAGACGATTTCCATGGTCATGTGGCCTGCAAGGCTATACCCCAAAGGCACATGGAACACTATTACCTTCCCATCATAGTAGTACCTATTAATCTACTTGCATTTGCATGCTTTCAAACTGCTAGGTGGTCAGGAGGAGGGTCAAGTAATAGGAGCTCATCCCATTGCATGGAACTTGGGTCTCAAATTCGGGCTGTCATCTCTCCAGCTGACAAGCTCAGCGTTTTTAACCGCTGAGCCATCGCGCCCCTATAGTGACCATGAACTCCTGGTCAATTTTGAGGCCAACCCAGCCAAATCGCACATGACTATAAATTTGGGGAATTCTAGTGCCAATCCTGAGATAGTCTCTAGAAGCTCAGGCAGGAAGGTTGCCACATAGAAGGGAGGCTGCTACAGTAGCAACAATCCCAACTCATCTTGTGAATCTAGCTTCAGAAATAGGGTTTCACAATCAGAAACCTGTTCTCAGATTACCACTGCCACTCCACTTCCCCTGCCCTTGGGTCTCAGCTAGTACCAAATCCTAAACCCTAGCTGGGCTAGGGGGGAATCCTCTTTTCAGAATCAGCCAGATCTCAGTGATGCATGCCAGGTCAGCTTACTTCTCGATGAAGTCTTGGATAAGGCAGGGCATTATTATTGACTGACCTGGCATTAACCTGCAGCAGCCGAATGCCTGGGCCTCCGAGTATATGCTGACCAGTGACTGGGAGTGAGTTCAGGGGTCTGATACTAAACATCGGGGGAGGAGATGTCTTCCTCTGTAACAACCTGGTTCCCGTAGCACCTTATGCCTGTCACCTGTTTAATGTGTTGTCCCACCGTAGATCCCCTAAGGTGATTTTCTCCTTCCCATCCTGATCTCCTTCTTGGGATACATAACTCTACCATTACCCTCCAGTCTGTCTCAGTCATTCCATCTCACATCCTGGGAAGACAGATGAGAGAGGACACCCCATGCACACACATATGCAGATAAAAGCATACTTCTAAAAGTGTTAGAAATTAGTAGAGACTTGTCACGTGTTCTGAAGAGTGAGTTGGTTTTCTGTATTTAAAATAATTCTTTTCTAGATCCCCCCCAGAAATACATATTTCAATTAATACTTTTTATCTGGAGCAATGAAATAAAATGAACTTTTAGGTTTTTATGTACATTTTAAAATTCTGGTAAATACACTTTCCTGAATTGTATAATATGTATGTCTAGCACCCTGTCATCTGTGAATAGAATTTCTTTTCCTCTTGTTAATAGAAAAGCTTCTGAGGTCATCACATGCCAGTAAATAACATGGACATTGAAGTCTCCATCTAGAAGGCCAAAAGTTGCTGGGAATTATCCTAAATCCAGTTGTTACTAGAAACATGTAGGGATTCTGTCATTTTAATCTGGATAATTCTCAATATTCCTTAGAGTCCTTGTTATGAAAATAATTCTATTACCATAAATAATGGCAGGTCAATTCATTTCATTAGTTGAGTATTTAATATTGTTAGTATATTTAATATAACAATATATTTGTTATTTTTTGCTTTTATCATTGAATTACATTTTAAACGTTATTTTAAAATTAAACCGTAACTTTGGTTTACGAAATAATAATTAAGTGCTGTTAGCAAAATTGGTCAAATAGAAAAGCTTTAAAGCCTCTTATTTCAGTGGGAAAGTTCTAGATATCTCATGACAGTTTTATACTGGTACTGCGTGGTAGCAAGTATAATCAAATCAGTGGGGCTTTCCTCAGTGTAGTTTTGACTCAATTTTATACTTGATAGTTCATGAATAATGAAAATATTGTTATTAATATTAATTCTTTTCCTTTAAGTAAAAATAGTAAATGCTTGTAAGTTATGCTAATATGATTCTTTTTACTCTATAGTAAAAGGGCCAACTATCCTGTCTTCAAAGCATTCTTAAGCCATTCTAATTGTACAGTGCCTTTCTGCTGTTTGTTCTCACTGACAGCTGTTCCTACATGCTGTAGCAGTTCAGCTCATGTGTTCCTCCAGCCAAAAATGAAGGTCAGGAGCAGTGCTTAAGTAGGGGTGTTGAATCAGCTGTAAACTTAAAAGACATTTTTTCTACCTGGGGATGGAATCTGGAGGGCTTTTTTTGATGTATGGTCAGCCAGCCTTTTTACACAGCCAGGATTTTGCAAGTACTGAAAGTTCACCAGCAATAGGCACATTGTTTTCCTTGTGGATTTGGAGCTGTGAAAGAAGATTATAGCTCAGGATTCTTCTTAGAAGAATAAGTATTTCCTTCAGATTATCCTAAGAATTCCTGAGTAACATTTAATAAGCTAAGAAGAAATATACCTGTTTATTTTTACTTTATGCAGTTACTACAGCATACATCATCACTGCTGGAGAGCCACTTCAGCATTGTGGGCCTTGCCCTAGTTGGCAATACGTTTGATTCCAGTTGAATGTTTTAAGCCAAGGTTACCTAGTGGACCATCTCCTTCCAGTAGAATCTGCTTGTCCTGCAACCTGGAAGGAAATCTCTGTCTGTCTGTCTCTGTCTGTCTGTCTGTCTGTCCATTTATCTATCAGCATATTTAGGAATCACCATGTCCCTCATAGAAAATAGAGGCAGCATAAAAGTAAAATGTTAAAAACATTTTAAAAAACTGGCTATACATTTTAAAATAGAGGCAAGAATAATTAAAAATTTTACATTAAAAGTTAATTTTAATGAATTTTGATTAAATTAATGAACTGCCCTCTGGAATATTCTCCCATTAGAGATGAGGTTCACTGTATGCTCTTGGCCTTTTGGAAGACCCTAAAAACTTGGCTCTGCTGCTTGACCTGAGGCCCCAACAGGGGCCTGCTACATTTGGGGGGGGGGGACTGATGGGGTAGAGAAAGATTCTCACCCCAGGCCACACATCATCTTGGTTTTTAACCTTTAACTTCTCTATTCAATTTTTCTAATTTTCCATCGTATCGAAGGAAGAGTCCAGGATGGGTTGCTCTAGTCCCATAGCTCTATGGACTGGGTTGAATTTTCTGAGGATCCGCCTCTCTGGGGACGTTTCCTCAGTTGTTCAACTCAGTCCTCAGCTCATGGACGCTACCTTTCAGCTCCTGTGAGCTTTGGGATTGTGGTTAAACTTATTTCACCTTTCCTGGATTTTCCCTGGAATATTTTGTGTGGAGATCATGTGACTGTGAGTGCTTGCTTCGTTTTGCCTTTGGGTGAGCGAGCGGGCTGCAGCAGCTGCTGCGAGTTTTTTCCTTTCCTTTTTGTTTATTTACCTTTGTTTGAGGGGATTGCCAAGAGCGTCGGGCAGAGCGCTAAGGAGCAGAGCCGTTTAACATTCATTTGAACTGTTCAGGGCTTAAGGACGACCAGCCTGAGAGGGAGCTAATTGACTTTGGATCCGGGCAGCTGCGCCTGCCATTTTCTCCTCTCCCTCGGTGTTCCGGTGGCTCCCCCCCTCGCTCTGAGTGAGCACAGAATCGGCAGGGTTTTTTTTTGCCTGTTCGGAGTTGGGGGCAGTGGGTCCTGGATTGCACCCTTACATCAAACTAGGCGATCCAGTCCCCTTGTTAGCCGCGAAGCACTGGAGTTAGCGCCCTCCACCTTTGGTTCCATTTCCGGGAACGGAGACTGTTTCTTTCGGCGCAAACCTCCATTTTGCCAGCACGGTTGCCTGACTGATTAGGCACAGGCCCTTCGGAGAATTGTTTCACGTTTTTTCCTTTTCTGCCTTTTTTTTTACTGGAACTGTGCCTGCTTTTGTCTCCCTTTTACCGGGGGCTACCAGAGGGAGTATTGGCCCTTACCAGACACGTTGGGAGGCTTCACCATCGGTCGCCTCGTGTTGGCCATTTTGTGCACGAGCAATTTTTCTGGTTGGGCGGACATTTTGCTGGTGTGCTTGATTTACAGTTGGGCCTCATCTGCCTTTGAACTGGTTTTCCAGTCTATCAGAGTTTTACCAACTCAGACTTGCGGAGTGGGGATTACTGACTGTGGTTGTGGCCACACTTCCATCTCCTCCTTGCAGTGGCAGCGGCGCATCGCATAAGCCTGCCTTTATCACTGGCGAGGCCAGCGTGTGTGTGCAGGTTGGCACCTTTGCTTACCAGTCGATCCTTTTTGATCTCTGGTGTATGGGATCGGGCTGTGGTCCCTGCTGTGCTAGGGTGGGCCATCTCTTCCCTTGGAGGGAAGTTGTCTAAACAGTGCTGGCAGCAGAGCTACCTAGCGTGTCTGCCTGATTTTTTCCCTTTCCTTTGTCAGTTCCTGTTCAGGATGGAAAGGGAGCCTGCATCTACTTTGCATCATAAAGGGGCTTGGTCCCCATCCGCTTCCGATAGAGCGGTCCGGGCCCCAACGTCAGCCAGATAGGCCAGTCTGGTGGTGGCGGAGAAGCTCAGAGCCAAGGACCCTGACCACCGGAAGCCATCCAAGGCATATCAGAGGGTGGCTCACAAGCAGCAGAAGGCCCTGGAGAAAGAGTTTGCCAGGGCTCAGGAGGCCTCTGGGAGGCACAGTGCTGCTGAACATCGCCCGGAACCACCACTGGGGATTCCTTCCCCTCAACCTATACAGTCCTTGGAGTCTGAGCCTGTCTCCCAGGGGGTGCAGCATGCGCCTGGGGCTTCGGAGACCCCCTCGGCCGTCCCTCTGCAGGAATCTTCTGCTCCCTGCTGCAGTGTTCATGCTCCTCCTTTGGCTACCTTTATCCTTTTGGTTTACGTGTCCCTAATGTTGTTAATGTTTAGGCAAGCCACACTACCCTGACTATTTTAATGAGTGTGGAGTTCTTGGTGCTCTCTGAGCTTGATTGTTTTCTTACAGACATTTCATTACCCAACTAGGTAACATCTTAGGTGTTAGAAAGGAATGAGGTTTGCTGTCTGTCTGTGTATATACAGTGGTTTACCCTGTCATAATTGATAAATGTATTTTTGTAAAATGTGAATCAGCTACAGTTGTTTTAAAGTGGGCCAAATATAAACTTAAATAAAGACGTTTTTATTTTTCTATGCACATAGAAAGGGAGCTGGTTACAGAATTGCCAGTTTTGTCCTCGCCTTATCTTGAGACTGAAAACAAATGTCCAGGTTACCCTGTAGATTTCCACAAATTTGATCCCTTCATTGTCTTGGGTCTCACCAGTTCACCAGTTAGGGTTTGGGTAACATAAGTTAATATCTTGTAGTACACAGTTTTGAGGCAATGACTCTATCTTTTGTATCTCTGAAAAAGACCTCAACATTCTCAACTGGTATTTTTCTCGCACTCTTCTTGAGTTAAGTGTTCCAGATGTCTTAGGCTTCATGGATTCCTTCTCTTTGTTGTGTATAATTTTATGTAATAATTTGTATTAAAATTTACAAATACAAAGATAAAAAGATAAAAAAACTAATCAAACTAAGAATAATATAAAATAATATAAAAAGTAAAAAAGGGTGCAAAGAAAAAGAAAAAAAAGATTTATAAAGAAATTATTCCCCTCTCCTTTATATAGACTTCATAGAACACAATCTTCATTGTATGCAAAACTGCTTCTGGCAAATTGATCATGATTTTTAATGCCATGAGGCATTTTTATTAATTTACATATAAAACTGAATATGTACAGTATTACAATCTCAATGTAGACTATGAATCACTGTGCTTCAGCATAGAAAAATCATTATTATCGATAACTACAAACTGGTGGGGACTGTCCACTTTCTCCTACAGTTGGTTTTTGTAACTGTTTGGCAGGTTATGTCACTCACACACATGCCCTTCTCATCTTTGGCTGGAAACGAAGCACAATGTATAATTTACCAAGTTATTTTCAGCTTTTTCTAAGGAAATGTCAAAATGGTATGTTTATTCCAAGTAAATGTTTTGTTAGTTCCCTGTATTATACACCTTACACAGTTTTCACTTCATATGCATTCTGCCAATGTTTTCCTTCACAGATTTTTTGAAAATTTGTTACTTCCTGGTTTCTGAAAATATTTACAGGGGCATAGGAATTTGAAATGTGTTTCCTGCTCTTTTCATCATACATTTCATTAATATTGTTCAAACTGAGCATGTCAGTCAAAATTTTAATGGTAAGAATTTAAATAAGGATTCTGATTATCTATCATGCGTATTATATTTATAAAGCAAGACTACAGATAGATTTCTTAAATATTAAGGCTTGGCTCATTTGTTAAGTAATCCCAAGTGTACATTTTTGCTTATGAATGTAAGTGCCTTCTTGGATCTAGCCCAACATGGCTAATCTAGACTAACAATTAAGCAGTCCAATATTCTTTGCAAAAATTTCATCAAGTAGTAGACTTTGGAAGTATTCCAATTCACTGTTTTCTATCTCACCAAGTATATTGGATTTTTTTTCTTAATTGAATCTTATAATTTAATTTATTTTATGATCAGTTGTCTCTTATAGAACTTTACATTGGCTTCCTTCAAACTTTGAGCATGATTTTTTAAGATCTGGTTTTGTAATATAATATCCTTAAAACGGCTGTATTTTGGAGCATTCAATTTGCTTAGGCAGTTCCTATCCCATGAAGTTATAAAAAACAATGTGTGACCCATGTGGTCCCAAATTTAAAAAAATGTACTTTATAAAGAATCTGTGTTATTGGTTGCTTGAAAACATTTTTAGCAATAAGAGAACGTTAGTAAAAAAGTAAAGACGAAACATATTTTATAAGTAAACATTTTGTAAGTGAAACATCTTTTATAAGTAAACATTTTGTAAGTTAAACTTGGTTTAAAAACTTGATTTAACTTCATATAAAGTAGATTATATTTAGAATTTTAAATTGCATTTCTTTCTTTTCCTATGACAAGGTTTGAATATTACTTTACATATGTATATATGTGTATGAAGATAGCAAGAAAAAGAGGGTGCTATATTCTGAAAATGTGACATCACTTTTTAAAAGATAGTTATGGCACAAGTACCGTATATAAGAGAGTGGCTGTCCTGTTGCTTTAATGCCATCTTGGATTTTGGGGAAACATTTAGCTTTATCTAGTTTTTAAATATCATTTTATGGGGTAAGTTTTTATTCAGACCTCCTTGTTAGTGCTATATAAGCTTGGAGTATAGCCCCGGGGCTTTTGTGATGCTAAATACAAATCTTGAATTCCTTTTTAAAATTTAGAAATAAGTGATTTCCAAATTTCTCCTAGCTAGAATCATACTATTTTGTATATAATTAGGAATATAGTTTTTGTCTCTATAACATTGTAAAATAGGAATCTGTGTTTACTCTTTGTATTTTCAGGAAATACCAGATCTTTTTGAGATTCAGATACAGATGCTGGCACTTTCTGTTTGACTGAAAAAAATGTGAAGAATGTATTTAAGGAGTAAAAACAGAATAGTAGCTATAAAACTGAGAAGGACATTGTGGCTCTATCTATCTATCTATCTATCTATCTATCTATCTATCTATCTATCTATCTATCTATCTATCTATCTATCTATCTATTATTTAGCGTTGGTTTAAATAACATTCTGTTATCCATCTTCCATTGCTTGCAAACCATTTTTCCCCCTCATTTGTTGGATAGACCTTTGGGAACCAGTTTTAAAGTGCCTTTGGAATATGTGAAATCTTGCTTCCCTCTTCTTCCTCATTCTATACTTCGTTTTTCTCTTCTGACAGCTTTCTGTACAAATTAAATTACCTTTACACATTCATACTTTCTCTTTTTTAAAATAATGAATAATAGATAATGTATTATTTACATTATTTTTATTGCCTCTTCCATTTTTTATGCAAAGAAGCTTTAGAAAGGAAAGGTTTGCAGAAAAGTAATTATTTTGTGCTATAATTTTTCTGCAGCAGTATTTTATTGGTTTCCTGTGTGATGGTATTTCTATAGATCTCATTGTGTATCGTTGTTCCAAATATTCCCCAAGTGCTTACGACCACTTTTATTTGGCTACTTTTATTATAAATAGACTGTTGCATGTCCTTTGCTCATTAAAGATCTTCATCTCTGTTATTTATGGAATTCATGATTAATTCAGCTGTATAACAGAAATCATTCTCCATACCATTTTTCTCACTAACATATAAACTTTTTTACTGACAATAAGGACATTTGGGGATAATTTGCAAAAAATTCCAATAAAATATACTATTCTGTTTTGGAAAATCAACAACTTTTGTTAGGGCACATAAAAATGTACAAATATGCTTTTAAAGATTCCAGTCCATTTTTTCAGATTCAGGAAGTATTCTCAGCTTCACTGTATATTTATATATCTAACTTCAGGTATATTTTAACGCATTTATACTAACAAATGGAATAAAAGAAAGTGTAATGTAAAAGTGAAGAGTATAATGTAAGAATAGTATCAGAAAACATAAAAGCCACTTGTAAAGCAATTAAGTCATGCTACAGACAGCTTGACACCAGAACATAACAAACCATTATCAACATAGTGTATTATTTCTTTTAGTGTTGTCCACTAACTGCAGCTTTCTTAGCGTTGTCCAAGAACTTGTTAACAGATCATAACTTGAGGTGCCAAAGATTGATCCTGAGATTTTCTGCAAGAGAAGCATATTCTTTACTACTGACAAAGCTTAGAGTATGTCTGTTAGAAAGAAATTACTGATTAATACTGGTAGTGGTACATGGTGGGATTTTCTTAATTTGCATGTACACTTCTGAATCTTGCCATGTGTGCACACACTTTTGCTCTCTTTTTTCAGTGAATTTTTATGTCAAGAAAAGTTACTCTGAGATTTCTCTGTCCCTGGATTACAGATTGAATTAATCCTTTTTTTTATCTGTCCTTGTTCTTATAGTCCAACCATTGAAAATGGATTGTGTTCATTTATAGAATTGAGTTAATGCACAGTATACCAATACATTGAGCATGACTAAAATATATTTAGAAGATTTTTTTTAAATTTGCTTTTTACTGGAGTTAAAGAACAGGATTAGCTGCTGGAGATGAAATTAACAGGAAACGTCTGTAAACTTCATGAACTCTATGTTGCTTAGCTACTGTAGGAAATTGATTATTATATTAAATATATCATTGGTTTGATTCTGCAGAATTCCTTGTGTAGTAGACGTATGATCAGTAAACAATAACTACTCTGCTACTAATGGGTAATGAAATTTGCTGGCCCACTACTCATGAGAAGGCTGCAGGAGTGGCTAAACTAAACAAACCGAGAAGAAGCAAACAATGTCATTACATAACTAAACAGGCTCCTGTTTTATCGTCATTGCTAATAAACCAGAATCTAAAGCTGTGTGAAGTTGTTAGGAAGTCATTGTTGTTTTGTACATAACAGTAAAGTTTTGCTTTCTTGTGACTTAGCTGGTTTACCTTGGCATGAGAAGTCAAATGGAGATGATTTAGCAGCTTGCTAATAAACGAGGTGTAATAAACAGCAGAAAATTCATAGACTATACATGATCAATGTGTTCAGTGTTTTGTTTCTTGTCAGTGATTTTGCAGAAAAAATATAGATTTTTACTGTAGCTCTGACTGAGAAATTATTATTTTTTTGATATAGCAAACTGATTTGGTTCAGAAATAAATTATGTGGATAAATTGGTATTCTTGTATTGTTTTTATCTTTATAAGACCTTTGTGTATCATGATGTCGTGAACTTTTTTGACTTATGGAAAATAACTCAAATAAGATTGAAAACTCTTTTTAGGCCTTTGGCCATATACTGTAATAAAATAAATATTAAGGACGTATGTAATGTAAATTTGTACAAATGTTTTAGATATATAAATAATGCTATTGTTTTTAGTATTCTGTGGAAATTCTGAAATATACAGATTTTCAAAAAGCTTGGTTTATTTTTAGATCGAATTGGTCCTACAAAGAGTGTGTTAATTTTTTTCTAGGTCATATTTTTGGATGTGAGACTGCTTTGTGGAAGTATTTCTATATTCTAAAAATTCTCTGCCCAGCATTCTGGATAGCATAGTAAAATATTCATTTCTGCCCAGCATTCTCTGGATAGCACAGTAAAATATAGGCATTTATTGAGTAGGACCTTTGTATTTGGAGGGAAAAATGCTTAGAAGTATGAGAGGGGCATGAATAATATACTGTACGCAACTCTGCGCAACTCCTTAAACTCCTTTCCTGATAGGGCATGACTGCCCTTCCTAATTTCTGTATGCTCTAAGGGAATTATGACTCTGCTTAAGGATTTGCGGATAAGAATTAAGTTCATGCTCCCTTATTCAAAATATAAAAACAGACATACAATATATTTTCCTACGTTTATTTATTCTACTTGTTTATTGCCAAATCAATATAGAGTCATGCCGATTTATAGGACAATCGACAAAAATATTCATAATAGTTAAAAATGTTTACAGTAAACCTAAATAAATTAAAGCAACTAAAAATTAATGAAAAAAAATCAAACAATTTCCATATATCAGTTAATTCAAAGTCAACTAAATTCAAGGTAGTAAGAAAATTCATTCTTTTGAAAGCTCCGTCTTCAATAGCTTCTGCAATGTTAGAAGGAATGGAGCATATTCTAAGAGAGGGTATTCCAGAAAGCCAGAGCAGCAATTGAGAACCAGCTCTCAATCAGCGGTGGGTTGCTCCCGGTTCGGCCTGGTTCTTAGAACAGGTAGCGGCAGTGGCGGGAGGCTCCGTCCACCCAGGATGCTCCGCCCACCCACCCACCCAGGATGCTCCGCCCACCTGCCCGGGACACTTCTCCAGTGAGGTTGCAGGATAGTCCAGGAATGGGTGGTGACTTCGTCCTTCTGCCTGGAGACTGAGTCATAATTTTCCAGCCACGCTGTTACCTCTGCGCCTGGCCGAGGTAACAGCGACCAGGAACGCCACCTTCAGAGTTAGGTTACGGAGAGTAGCAGCCCTGATTGGCTCAAAGGGCTCGACATCCAGGGCTTGCAGGACCTTGGGCAGATCCCAAGTGGAATAGCAATGCACCACAGGTGGGCAAAGGGTGGCTACCCCCTGTAGGAATCTATGTATCGGGATGGTAGGCAAGAGAGTCTTGGCCACTACCAGGAACTACTGTGGCCAGTGCCGCAACCTGTCATCGAGACCATTCAGTCTGCCATGCGACCGTCCACGGACAGAATCTACAACGCCACCTGGGTAAGTTTCTCGAAGTGGTGTGCTTACAATCTTTTAGTTCCCACACAGGCTTCCGTACACACTGTCCTAGACTTCCTCCAAGAGGGGCTGGACATGGGCCTCACGCATAGTACCCTGCGCAGACAGGTCGCGGCACTGGCCACAGTAGTTCCTGGTAGTGGCCAAGACTCTCTTGCCTAAGAGGGTGAATTTTTTTATTTTTTTATTTTCTAGTTGTATGACATTTCTAAAATGACAGATGAGATGGAATAGAAAAGAAAATTTGTTGTTGAAGCAATTTGTGTTGCAGTTCCCAACAAGTTGTGTTATGTGATATCTTGTGAACCATTCCCTTATTTTTGGCATTATATTGAAATCTAGAATATTGCATCCAAATTTTATTTTGTTTTTAACTTTAAAATAGAACTGTGGAAGGCTTTTGTTTTTCAGACTAGCAGTGCTGTAAAGGGAATATTTTAACACAGTCCCTTTTTGCTATTTATATGTGATACTGGGGAGGAATACAACTTTTAGCCAAGTGATTATTAGGACTTCTGCTATGTGAAATTGCTGAAGCAAGTCTTCTAGGTCTGTAAAATGTTAATACTTTTCTTGCAAACATTAGTAAAAAAAATGTTACAATTAAAAATATTTTAAGCATGCATTTGGAATGTTCTATTATGGCCATGTCAACAAATCCATTTATGGTCAGCGGATAGTAGATTAACTTAGTTTGTTATACCAACAATTTCTGAAATTGTATAGACTTTTAATAAGTAGTTATATTATGTAAAGTGATCAATATTTTTCTGTTTTTCAGGCAAGCCTTTTACATCTAAGGTGAAGCAGATGCGATTGCATAAAGATGACTTTGAAATATTGAAGGTGATTGGCCGAGGTGCCTTTGGGGAGGTAAGATTTAGAAACTGTATGTTTTTGCACCATCTGTAGTAAAAATTTACTAATACTGTAGAAACATAATACATATAATTAAATTGCAGAAGACATCTTTGAGATTTTTGAAATACACTATACAGTACGTAGTGTGTCATTAGATTTAATGATACATTTGCCTTTTCATGCTATAGTTTATAAGACTTTTGCATTATACCAATGCTATTTGTCTTTTATCTTTGTTAATTTTTAAGGGATTGATAGGTCAAAAATCATATGTAATGGTAACTAACTATACATTATATGATTGAGAAGATCATATACTGAAATTGTATTATTCAGAAAGTTCCACCTTACAAAGAGTTTTTGAGTTTATACCTGTTTAGTAGGTTGTGATTTTATAAAGGAAGTTAAAAGGCATTACCATTTCTCAAGTATCTGTCAGAAAAGTTACTGTTAGTGATGAACACAAAGTGCCAATTAATGGATGGTGTTTTGTGGCCAAAGGACCACAAGAATGAGCTGAAAATTACTTCCTTAATATCCAGAGTTCTCACCTGACCATAATAGGTGAGCTGCCCATTCACCTTCCTCTTTAATCTTTTCTCTTTTCCCTTAGAGGTCAGAATGGGGGATAACTTCTCCATTCAGTCTGCATCTTCCTTCCAAAGCTAACCATTGTCAATTTTACACCAGTCAGTGAAAGAGCATATGCTCCTTGTCTCCTAGCGTGATACCTTCTGGATTCTGATATTAGCACTACTTTGACTCCTTGGTGTCTGTCTGCTGTAGTAATGCATTGGCCAGAGTTGTTGTAAATGGCTTCCTTGATGTTACAAGGTATCTGTTATTTGAGGTGCAGTCATAGATTGAGTGACATTATGTAAAAAGTAAGGAATGTGACATTGATGGATATATACAGAAACCAGCCCACTAGGCCAAAGGGGCTGAAGCACTTTTTTTTAAAGTCCAGAATAATGAGTTAACTTTGAGAAGCAGCTGAGGTATATGCATCTCTGAGTCACTGAAGTATAAGAAGAATGAGGAGGTCCAGCACAATCAGGCTTGCAAACTTCTGTTATTATAGCTAATCTCAATAGAAATAGTTTTAGCCTACCTGTAGAGTTGATTTCCAGGCCTGGACAGTCTGGATCAGGGCAAGGTTATTACTAATTTCTTACTGCCTGTACAAATATCTATATTGCTTAGTATGGTATCCTCAGCTTTTTATGAAATACTAGTAATTTTAACTCAGAAATAATATTCTGCTTCCTAAAGGTAGAAAAGACAAACAGAGTATTCAAGAAGTTGAACTCCTTTGCTGTGAGGAATATACATTACAGGTAATCCTTGAGTTATGAATGTAATGGAGCCTGCAAACCTGAGGATTCATTGGAGTGAATCGCGTAAAGGGAACGTGAAAACTCCCTGCTTTTGCCCACACATTCGCTAATCAAATACACGAGTCGTTAAGTGCATGAGGTATCTCAGTGTAGGGAAGGCCATGGGAGGGGGGCTAGTGATGGAACAGGCCACCCAAGGATTCCCTCAACCCACTGAGATATCTTATGCTCCTCCCAATTGCTTTCCCCCCCATCCTGCCGTGCCAAGTCTTACTTACTTGCAAGGATCTAGCGAGCTGTCTTCTCTCTGCCATGGTTTCTTTGCATGCTCCTGGAGCTCCAAAAGTGGAGCAGTGAGAGCAGAGGGAGAACAAGATGACGGCGCCCTGCTCGGCTTCCAATCTCCCTCTAGGCTCTGATTGTCTTTGCAAAAAGCCCTTGCTGCATCCCTCCCATTCTCTGTTTTTGACGGCAAGGGCTTTTTACAAAGACAATCAGAGCCTAGAGGGACACAATCTCCCTCTAGGCTTCGGCAAGAATGGAGCTTTGCAAAAAACTTTTGCCGGCAAGAATGGAGCCCGGGCCCTTTCAGGGCTCCGTTCTTGCCGGCAAAGACTTTTTGCAAAGACAACCGGAGCCTACAGGGATGCACCTCTGCAGACTTTGGCAATGAAACAGCAAATGGAGGGAAGGCCTGAAGCATCGAAGCCTTCCCTCTGTTTGCAAAGCCTTTTGCCACAGATCTCATCCAGGCCTAAAGTAAAGACAACTTGTTAGGTCTTCGCAAGGCCCAGTACTTGTGGAGACCTGGCGGGAGGGGAATAGGCAGGGCGAATGTTGCAGTGCCTCTATGGTCATTCATAAGGGTGAACGACTGCTGTGGTGCTGCAACATTTGTAACTTTGGGACTGTGTCATAAGTACTTGAGGGGTTAATGTTGTAACTTCAAACGGTCGCTAAGTGAACTGTCATAACTCAAGGATTATCTGTATTTGAAAGTTTTGTTTCACTGTAAAATAGTGTGTCACTGTTCCGAGTTTGGGCAGCAAAGGAAGAGACCACACTAAGGGGTTCAACAGAAATCTTTACTGGACTTGGCTCAGCATGCAGCGACTACAAAAACAAAAACATCCAAGAGTCGGTGTTGTCACAGTGGTTTGCAAATCATATTAGATGACTGTGTTTTATCTCTACATATATATCAGTAATTATTTAACCAATTTAGATAGCTACCGTATTTTTCGGAGTATAAGACGCACCGGAGTATAAGACGCACCTTAGTTTTGGGAGAGGAAAATAGGGGGGGGGAAGTCTGCCTACCAGGTATTCATCTGGCTAGCGTCCTTAGTCTGGTCAGCTTCAGCACATTATTTTATCCCCTGGTTAGGACTTAAATAAACCTTCTTTGGAGAGAGTAAGAATGAAAGAGCCTGCAAACCAGTAAGAGCTGGGAAGATCGTTAGCACCTGGTTAGGGCTAGAAAAAAACTTATTCGGAGCAAGTAGAGCAATGAAAAAAACACTGCAAAGACTTAGGGCTGGAAAAACATTCTTCGGAGAGAGTAACAATGAAAAAGCCTGCAAGGTAAGAGCTGGGAAGATCGTTAGCACCTAGTTAGGGCTGGAAAAAAAAGCTTCGAAAAAGCTACATTCAGAGTATAAGACGCACCCAAATTTTCAGCCACTTTTAGGGAGGAAAAAGGTATGTCTTATACTCCGAAAAATACGGTAATATGTATTAGTTGAATTGCTGTATTAAGATTAGGGAGACCTAGGTTTATACCCACCCATTGAAGCTAACTGGATGACATATATTCAGTTATAATTTCTCACCTCAGAGTAACTCATAAGTCTATTTTTCTGATTGCCTGTTGCTGTGTGGGAAAAGACAGGATATAATCCAACAAAATTTAGTTCGATAAAATATGCTGATAGCATCTGTTTAGGCCTAGTTTTCCTTCTGAGAACATTTAATTTAATTTAATTTAATTTAATGGATTTCTATGCCGCCCAACTCCCTGGGGACTCTGGGCGGCTCACAACATGTTAGATTCCATTACAAATATAAAATACAATAATTAAAATATATAACAAATATAAAATACAATAATTAAAAAATACAAAAGTTAAAAAGAGTATCTCATATTACAATCATGGGGGGAGACCCATATTTAATCTAGTTGGTCTCACTTTCACCCCGCCTGCCGGAAGAGCCAAGTTTTTATTGCTTTCCGGAAGGCCAGTAGGGTGGGGATGGTCCTGATCTCTGGGGGAAGCTGGTTCCACAGGGAGGGAGCTACCACAGAGAAGGCCCTCCCCCTCGGCCCCGCCAGCCGACATTGTTTGGTCGACGGGACCTGTACTTGAATTCTTGGTTACCACATAAAATCTATGTTTTCAAGATCAGCATTTTGTTTATTTTCCTCTTGATACAAGCCTTGATTTCTGAAACTATAAACTCAGGTTTGGCAAAAATTCAGTTAACAATATAGTTGTCCCTACTATTTTTTAAATAAAAACATTGATGTTAACTTCTAGATTGTTTCCAAAAAGTCATTTGAAGAATTCTAAGGAACTACGAAAAAAATGAGTAAGACGTTGCTACACTCCCTCTATAATTATATGCCTCCCTAAAAATAATCTATAATCTAACAGCAGCACAAACTTCAACTGAAAAACCTTAAGGTATTGCTTTCAAGCTGATTCCAAGATCAAATAAAGTTTGCTTTGGAGATATAAGAAAAATTTATAAATGGTTAGTGAGGGAATGAATTCTGATTTTTAAAGATTATTGTAACTTCCATTCTGCATATATGGATATAGTTTACAGGGAAAGTAAGTCTACTGTACAGGAACGGAACCTTTTCTTAATTTAGAATACAGACTACATGCAGCTGTCCGGTTTTTCATCACTTTAGTTCAAGGCAAGGACAGTTTGTGCTAGTCTGGATAGACAATGCATATCTGCTACTGTTCGTGCCAAATGAATGCAAAACGGCTAATACTCTGGTTACGTCCTACATTTTTTTAAAAAAATCCGACACAAGAAGCTATAGGGATCTGTTAGATTTCTTTCCCCCTCAGATATCTTCATCCATTAAAATATTTGAAGAAGGAAAGGCAAGTATGTTGATGTATAAATACACAAGAGACCTAACTTAGTAAAGAAGGAGAAATCGTTTGACAGCAAGCCAGATGGCAATAACTATTTGTGGGAAATATGGAAGAAGAATTTTGCCTTTTCCCTTTCCTTCAAACTAAAACCAAAATGTTTATATCAGCACATACCACAGATTTTTAGCAGGCTATTCATGGAGGAAAACACACTTCTAAAAACATTAAATATTCAGTTTTAATAAATCACAGTGGCAGACTTTTTGAGAGACCAGGGAAAGTATGTGGTTATCACTTTACATTTCTATTCTATTTGCTGTTTCAGCTATCATGTGCATATGTGTGTGTGTGTGTTTAATAGTGATATAGATACAGTTTCCAATTGAGAGAAAACAAAATTTGAACTAACCCATTTTGAAATACCTTGTGTTAATATGCATTATATATTAATTGTTCTCCTGTGTAGTTGCGGGATAGTCCAGGAATGGGTTGCTACAGTCTGATCTGCCTAGTTACTGAGTCTAGTTTTTTTGGCCACTCCTCATTGCTTCTCTGTGCATGCCCCAGTTTCCGACTCAGTCAGATCTGAAAGACGTCGCATTGCAGATTCGCTCTAGCAAAGCCATTCCTGGACATCCGGACTTCTGGATTCAGGTTTATTCTTTTCAATTCAGCCACTCCTAATTTTTTTTAAAAAAGAAAACTTTCAAAAAAAAAAAGAGAGAAAGTGAAACCTTTTGGATGCTTTCCAGCAGCGGTTGGCTTTGTAGCCACCGCGCCCTGCTGCGACAGGTGTAATTGGGGCCATCAGAACTTAATTTCTCAGACTTTGTTGTCCCTTCCAAATGTGAAGATCTTGCAGCCACAACTGCTTTCTTTCAGCCGCTTGAGCTATTAACAGCCTCGGTGGCCATTTTGGAAGGCTCCGACAGTTCCCGAAGAGGTTTTTCTTGGCGCGCAGTCACTGATCGGCTCTGCTGACTCAGTTAGTGACTTCTGATTCACTCTTTTGTCCCTCGCTGCCCGAGGGTATGTTTTGCGGCCAAATCAGGCAGATAGCTCTGGAGACGGGCACATAGGCACTAAGCAACCGCACCGACCCACTTAGTTACGGTTGCTTTCTTCTGGCCCCTCATTCTCCCAAAAGGACGCTTCTGGACTGCCAGTGGAGCCGCTTGTATAGTCCTTCTATCCTTGGGAGTCCCCCAGTGTGCCTTTGCCCATTGTCTGGCGCCCATGCTTTGTTCCAAAAGCTGTGGTGGGCATTTTGAGAGCCTCGAGCGGCCATTTTGACTGCACATTGGTGTATAAGCCATTCACCTCATCCAATCATAACTCTGAAGCCTAGCCCAGCAGGCCATTCAGCAGGCTCTTTTTAGCATCTCTTTGAGGCCCAGCCCAGCAGGGCATTAAGCTGACTCGTATTTGGCACGCAGGTGCTGGCTACCCCAGGGTCCCCTGAGAACGCCGCCCTTTGGGCACCTTATCAGATGGTACATTGTCTGTGCGTGCTTGTGCTGGCTTGTTCCGGCTTGCCCGGCAAGATCACCGCTACCTAAGCCTCGGGGCATGAGTCTTCAATCCATTGTGTGTGCTGGCTAGCACAGCTAGACCACCACCACCTGGGCCTTAGAAAATAAGGCATCAATCCATTGTGTGTGTTGGCTAACCCAGTTTGACTGGCAAGACCACCACCATCTGAGCCTTAGTTAACCAGGCATTAATCCATTGTGTGTGCTGGCTATTCCGGTTTTTCTGGCAGGACCGCCACCTCTATACCTTCCAGCCTCAGTTGCCAGCGACCTTGTCACTGTCTCCAGTGCAAACCGTCGCCTTAGGATCGCAGATCATTCCCCTGCACGAGAGCAGGCGGAGGCCTCAATAGCCAAGATGGTTCATAAGGCAAAGGCTACTGCCTGCCTAACGTAGGATGAATCGCCCACTGAACCAGAGACCACCAATCAGAGCCATGGCCAGGGATTATTCTCTGAACTTGTGGCTGAACAACTATTCATCCTGGCCCCAAAGCTATTCAGGGACGTTGTCCAAAAACAATGGACCAGCCCAGTGTCTATTCCCGTCCCCAGTGGGAATGACAGAAGGTTCTATGCCATGGCTCCAAAATTCACACAGATGTTACAGCTCCCATCTGTAGACAGCCCTGTGGCAGCTCTGGCTTCCTCCTCCCCTTACATGATGGGAGACGTCACGGACGGATTGAAACCGGAGGATAAGAAATTTGAGTCAGCATTCAGAAAGACTCATCAATCAGCTGCCTGGGCTATTCAGGTCGCCTCAGCGGTGTCCCTTTTTAATTGGACATCCCTGATGTGGCTCCAGGAAATGCAGTCCAGACTGCCCCCTCAGGAAACCCGTTTGAACAAGATCATTGCTGCCACCCTTAACAATGACCTTAACAAGATCATTGCTGCCACCCAGTTCTCGGCAGATGCGACCCTTAATGCCACAAAGTACACATCTCGGGCCTTGGTTTCAACGGTCACTTCTAGGTGTTTGCTGTGGCTGCGCCAGTGGCACACGGACCTGAGAACAAAGTGGCGGCTAGCTGCATCTCCCTATGCTGGAGACATGCTTTTGGGGGAGCCTCTCACCCCTCTTCTCATTAAAACCAGAGAGAAGCGGAGGGTAGACAGGAGGGCGGACAGGAGGTTCACCCCCTATTTTAGGAGGCAGTCCTTTCATTACTCCTAGGAGGATCCTCCTCAGAGAAGAGCCTATTCTCAGGGCCAGTCCCGACAGCAGGATAGGGCCCCCTTTCGTGACAGGCCAGGTCAATTCCGCAAGCGGCCATTTTATGGAACTGGTTCCTGCCAGTTCCGCAAACAGAAATTACTCGGTAGTCCCTCCCCCCATAGGAGGCAGATTGAGTCTCTTTGTAGACCAGTGGCTGTAAACTACCACCGACAATTAGGTGTTGAACACCATACAATTCGGCCTCTCATTGGAGTTCCTTTCCTACCCCTCAAATCGCTTCGTGCAGTGCCCTGTCTCCAACAACAGCACCAAACGGGGTCTCATGGAACAAGCCATAAGCCACCTCTTGGACATCCAGGCCCTAGAGGTCATTCCAGAGGACCAGTGGAGACAGGGGTTTTATTCAATCCTGTTCACGGTACCGAAGTCCTCAAGGGGGGTGCAATACTGGACCTAAAAATTCTCAACACCCACCTGGTCCACAAGAGGTTCAAGATGAGTTCCCTAGCGTCCATCCTGCAGGGAATTCGGCCCGGGGAATTTCTGGCATCCATAGACCTCTCGGAGGCCTACCTCCACATACCAATTTTGCCGGAACATTGCGAATTTCTAAGGTTCAGTTATGCAGGCAGACACATGCAGTATCAAGCTCTCCCCTTCGGCCTCTCCTCAGCCACCAAGGTCCTGGCCGCCATTGCAGCTCACCTGAGACGAATCCCAGTGAGACTGCAATGCTACCTGGACGACATCTTGGTCCAGGCTCCCTCCCTTATCAGGGCGCAAGAGGATCTTGAATTGACTATCCGAACCCTGCAAGATCACGGGTTCCTTGTAAATTTCCAAAAGAGCCACCTGTCTCCATCCACCAGGCTGACTCATCTAGGGGCCATAATAGACACCTCCTTGGGTCAGGTATTCCTGTCTCTGGACAGACGGATCAGCATCAGTGACCTAATGGTTCACATACTGCAGAACCCCAGAGTTCCCTTAGCCACCCTCTCCCAGCTATTGGGAAAATGGTGTCTTGCATGCAGATAGTGCCCTGGGCTCATTTCCACGCGAGAAGCCTCCAGTGGTTCTTGCTGCCATATCAGTGGGCAAAGATATCTCATTCCCGCTCCAAGGTCAGGGTCCCTCTAGAGATCAGAAGGTCGCTCCACTGTTGGATCTCCCCAGCTATCTCCAAGGGGAGCTTCTTCTCAGAACCAGAACGGGTGGTCCTCATATCCGACGCCAGCCTCTTTGGCTGGGGGGCCCATCTGGGCAGTCAGGTGGTGCAGGGATGTTGGTCAGCGCAGGATATCACCAACAGTATCAATTGGCTGGAGTTGCTGGCAGCCCACCTGGCCCTCTTACACTTCCAGAGCCAATTGCAGGGACGTCACGTCCTCATTCAGACCGACAGCGTCATGACAAAGGCTCATATCAATGAGCAAGGTGGGACGCGCTCCAGAACGCCTCATGGAGGAGTACCGTCAGATAGGTCGGTGGGCGGAACGGACTGTTCTTTCCCTCATGGCGGAGCACATTGCCGGGATATTGAACACTCAGGCGGACTATCTGAGCAGGACACAGTGGGCAACACCGAGTGGCGTCTCCCCCCGATTTATTTCAGGACATATGCCACAGGTTCGGGACTCCTCTTGTGGACCTCTTTGCCTCGCACCTGAACGCCCAGCTACCTCGCTTTTTCTCGAGGTTTCTGACTCCAGGGGCGGAGGGTTCAAAGTCCTCAGGTGCGCCTGGCCCCCTGGGCTCCTGTACGCATTCCCTCCTCTTCCCTTGATTCAGGGAGTGATACAGAAAGTCATCTCGGAGGGTGCAGAGATCATCCTGGTGGCTCCTCACTGGCCTCAGAGGCCGTGGTTTGTGGATTTAGTCGGCCTCTCCGCCTCACCACCCTGGCGAATTCCTCCTCAGCGGATCTCCCTCAGCCAGGGGGTCTTGGACCACCTGGAACCTCAGTGGCTCCAACTGACCACCTAGCACTTGAAAGAGTCCTCTTGAGGAGGGACAATTACTCCGAAAAGGTTATTTGGACTATGCAGGCAGCCAGGAAACAATCCACCATAAGGATTTATAATGCCACCTGGGCGATCTTTGTGAGATGGTGCAGAAAGCAGTGTATTGACCCTGTCTCAGCCTCTGTTCCACAGGTCCTCGATTTCCTCCAGGATGGCCTGGACAGAGGCCTGGCTCACGGCACCATACGATGTCATGTCGTAGCCTTATCTATCATGCTGACTGGTGGGAAGAAAGTTCCTCTGTCATGACATCCGGGTGTTCGGAACTTTCTGAGAGGCATGAGCAACCTGCGACCACCACCGGTCCACAGATATCCCACCTGGGACCTCCCCAAGGTACTTTGGGCCTTGACCGAGGCTCCCTTTGAGCCCCTGCGGACTACCAGCCTCAGGTACATGATTCTCAAGGTGGTGTTCCTTGTCACTGTAATGTCCGCTCGGCGCATCTCTGAAATGGCGGCCTTATCTGTCAGAGCTGACCTCTGCATTTTCCATCAGGATAAAGTAATCCTGAGACTTGATCCCTCCTTCATCCGCAAAATCAACTCCTGGTTCCACCGGCCCAGGAGAATGTTCTGCCAAACTTCTGCCCTCGGCTTTCTCATGCCTTGGAAAGACGGTGGCATAAGCTGGATGTGCGGAGGGCCCTCAGAATTTACATTAAGCGGATGGCGCCCACCAGGAGATCGGAGGCCCTCTTTGTCTCCTTCCAACTAACATCAATGGGTGCCAGAGTGTCTTCCTCGACCATTGGTCGCTGGATCAGAGCGTGCATTGCGAAAGCGTACGAGGCACAGTCGCTGTTGGTTCCTAGGCACATCACCGTGCACTCCACGAGAAGCTCAGCCACCACCGCTGCATGGGCCACGCAAGCATCCCTCGAGGATATCTGCAGGGCTGCCACGTGGACCACCCCCTCGCCTTTCATTAGGCATTATAAGTTGGATGTCTTCACTTCTGCGGAGGCTTCCTTTGGGAGGCGGGTTTTACAATAGGTCCACTTAGCCTTGGGGGCTCCAGAACCAACCCTTAGGGATACCAGGCTTTAGTATGTCCCAATCCTGGACTATCCCGCAACTACACTGGAGAAGGGGCGTTGGTCTTACCTGAACACCTTTTCTCAGTGGGTTGCGGGATAGTCCAGTCCCGCCCTGATGGACGGTCGTGGGGTCTGGAGCCGTACTTATCTAACATTCTGTGCAAGCCTCTTTTTCAGCCATCACTTCGTCGAAAACTGGGGTATGCGCAGAGAGGCAACGAGGAGTGGCCGAAAAAACTAGACTCAGTAACTAGGCAGATCAGACTGTAGCAACCCATTCCTGGACTATCCCGCAACCCACTGAGAAAAGGCATTTAGGTAGACCAATGCCCCTTCCAGATATGAGCATTTTATGATTTATTTGTAGGATTTATCCACTATCATGATCTACTATCACACCTCTCATTCCTCTCCTGTGAACATGGGAGTCATGAGAATTATGTTTCTTTCAGCTTCTTAGAGATGGATGCTATTATTATAGCATTTTATATTCTGTAGAGGCCAGTACTACCGTTTGGGCGAAGATGTCCAAAACTACATGGCTGGGATCTGTTTAATTTGATAGTTTAATAATGGACACTCAAAAATACTTAGCTTTTTTCTTGCAGTGTTTAATAGTATATGTTAAAATTGTGGAAAAAGACCCAAAGAAAGGTTAGGGTTAATTGATTACTAGTTCTAGATCAAAGCTTTAAGCTAATAAGATTAGTAGCTACTAAGAATTACAGTAGGTATTTAAGCTAATAAGAAATCTCACAAGGCATAAGGTTTCTGTACATTTGGGGGGAAGGGGAAGATTGCAAGCATGATGGTCAGCTTTGTTCTATGTGTGTGATATATATTGATTGAAGCACGCACAATTATGGATGAAATTTCTTGAACAATACAGTTGAAAAAAATAGTTCATACTGGTCATGACTTTTGCCTCCATAGGGAAATCAGTTAATGTCTTCATTACAGTTTCAAAGTTGTGCTTATGTCAGTAGTATGACCATTAGTTTCTAATGATGTATAGGAACAAATATCAGTGTAGGGGCTACTAAGTTAAATTATTATAATTCTAAATTAATAATCTCTATATAAATTAAGATTTCCTGTTCTCCAGTTATAATGCTTACTGTTAAGAGTACCTTCTAGTTGTGGATTTGGTCATATAAGCTATGATTTCACAAGTTTGAGGTGTAGAAATCATTTCTATTTTTTACAATTTATTGCATCTCTGTAATTGAGTATTTGTCATGCTCAGTGTGAAAGTGCTCATCATGCCGAGACTGAGTTATGTTGATTCACAATGTTGTTTTGCTCTATGCCAGTAGTTTAAGCAACAAAAGCATGGATAGTACCAATGGGGAGAAGAAAAGGAATTTCAAAAGGCAATGTTAGATACATTTTTAGTCATTTTAACCATCTTGGTTATTTTGATTACCTTAGTTATTTTACAATATTGTTGAGAGATTCTACTCCTTTTATGTTGATTTAATAGTTTTCTATGTTGTCTACCACCTACTATCTTCAAGATTTGAATAATTTATAAATGCCAGTTATGTGCTTCCTATTCAAAAATATAAGGATGCTATGAGCCATCATTCATATGCTGCTACTGTGACAACCAAAAACAGTTGGCCCTGGAATTAACAACAAAGCAAAGCCTTGAACAAGTGACAGGCTCCAGTTTCCCTTTGAAGTCCTGATGACCGGAATACAGAATTGCCCAGTTCAGCCACGCATGACTACGGAAACCTCTGTTATTTTATCAATTATTTTTATTTTTATTATCATTTCATACAAATTTATTATTTAAGGGGAATCACAGTACCATAAAGTTTTAGACCCTTGTGAAAATGAATGCTTAGTTTATTCAGCATGAAATGGAGCTTAGTTATATAGCATAGAGGCTGTATATTCTGCAATATTGGGACTGTCGGAGAGTCAACAGCAAGTCAAAGGAGGGGCTGCTGCGGGACAGAGATGACAGTTGCTCTTTAAAAATTATGATTTAAATCGAGTTTATTTAAATCAAGCCTTTTTCCTAGTGATTTAAATCTTGATTTAAATCGTGATTTAAATAAACTTGATTTAAATCAAATCCACCCTGGCTTACAACAATAAAAAAAGAAGAAATAAAAAGGCAGTTTAAACAAAGTATAAGTAAAGAAATAGAACAATAAAATAAAAATAGTAAAACAGTAAAATAAACAAAGAAAAAGAAAACAAAGAAGATACATTAGTATGATCATCTCACTAATGCACCATTTCCCTGAGATTCCCAAACCTGGTGAAACAACTATGTTTTGAGGGAATTCTGGAAGGAGTTCAAAGATGGAGCCTTAGGGGCAAAAATGTTCCACAGGTCAGGTGCCATGTCAGAAAAGTGTTCTTCCAAATGTTCTTCAAGGGCCGCCCCCATGTAGAGCACATTGCAATCATCCATTCAAGAGGTGACAGTAGAACAATCAGGAGATGACTAGGGGATGACTGATGGTAAGCAGAACTTTCTGATCCAGGAATGGGGACAACTGACTTACAGTATGAAACTGTGGAAAGGACACCTAGTCATGACTGCCACCTGTTCTTTGAGCAGGAGTCACAAGTCCAGGAGGATACCCAGATTGTGCACCAGGTCTATTTGGGGTAGTGCAACCCCAGCCATTGCAAAAGATGTCATAATCACCAAATGGAGGGCCCCAGAATCCAGAGCTGCTCAGTCTTGCCAGGGTTCACTTGAAACTTTCCTGTTTTTGGTTACAAATACATACTTATACAAACAGTGATGGAATTTAGCATTTTTTTTCAAACTCAAGGAATAACTGCAGACAAGGAATGCAAACCAAACAGTCTCTGAAAGAAGCTTTTCCTGATTAGTTTTGCTTTTAACAGGAGCACACAGAAGAATATTAAAAATTCAGTCCAAGGTTCCAGGAGCCAGGTCAAGGATGTCAGCCAATCCAGATGTCAGAATTCCATCAGCAGTATCCATGTAACTATAACACAAGAGCTAGAGATCAGGCAGGAACAAAGGATCATGGATCAGTGCTGTTTCTTAAATCAGGATTGTGTTGAATTTTTTGGCACCTGCATCACTGATCATGCTGACCAGCCTCAGGTGATTCTTGACTTTGTGTCTCCTGAATTGGATGTAACAGAGGTTCAGCTGGAGCAGCTTATACAGCAAATAATAGCATTAAATGATATTTTTATTGTTTGTTGTGCTATATCAAGAATATCACTTGTCCTGAAATGCAGAAATAGTTACAATTGGTGTATAGATATGAGCTGGCAACTCAAAGTGCTTAAAACTCTCTGAAAGATTAGACTATTAGATGTGCATTTTAGAAAAATCATAACACTATAGTAACTATTTATAAACTGTTTGTTAGAATGCACTAAATTAGATGTACAAGAAAATAAGGCATCAATGTCAATCATTTTGGAATCTACTATATAGTTTTTAGACATATCTTTTAAGGAGGAAATAGAAGGGGCAGAACATTCTTACATCAAATAATATTGGCTCTTCTTGGATGAAGACAAAGAAGAAATATCCCAGTTGTACTTACTTACGGTAAGTTATATTACTGGAGCTGCATTAGTTAAGGCAAGAAAGCCTGAAAAAAAATTAACAGTTTATTTGGCGGGATTGAATCAAGGTAAAATTACTGTTCAATCAAGCTTTATCAGACAATGTATATTTGACTATAAATTAGAATCTTTGAACTGTGCTCAGTACATGGCCTTAATTAATCCTTTGGACGTGAGGATGTGAGCAACTGATTTATATTATCCATAATTCTTTCGGCAGCTGAAGGCTTTGATGGTATTTTCTCTATTTTATTGTAAAGTAGAAGCACTGTATTTTCAGCTTTATTTTTCTAATCCTGATTATAATTACTTGTCTCCTGTTGATTTTTGCATGTGTTGGTTTTCAAATAATTGTACCATGTTTATTTAGAGATTGAAGCTTAGTAAATAAGAAAAAGAAAATGGCTAAGAAATGATACTGTTATTCTTGTGTTTGGACATCTTATCAGAAAGTTGGTTAAAGTGCAGCAAAACGGTCAGACACAAAAGGACATAAAGACCCTCTATGTATAGCTCTGTATAACTAGACTCTCACTCCCCCCTCCTTTTTTTAAGCTTGTTCAAGATTGTCTTTTCTAACTTTTTAAGTTTTTTTTTAAGTTTAAACATTATTTTGGTTTGTGTATGCACATTTGTAGAAAAATAAATGAAATGACAGCTTTCATAGAACAAAGTGTAAATCTTTTAAATAACTAAATATTAGTTATAAATATACTTTAATATCCCATTATTAAGAAACCTTCCATTAAATGTTAATTAATTACCTGAATACATTATAATAATAAATAATAAATATAATAAACGTAATATAACATAATCTGTTTTGCTTATGAGAAATGTGTACTTTCGAGGCTTCCCACCATTTTTCCTTTTTCTCTTTTTTATATTGAATAAAAATAAAATAAGCTCACTTTCGCAGTCACATATCTGTGTGTGGGTAATGTATTCTGTTTTGTATGTGCCTTTGACATGGCAGAGTATCATAAAACATTAAAAGACAATTTATCATCAAAGTATGAATTTGTTATTTGAGCTCAAGCCTGGACTAGAAGCTAATATATTAAATACTTCTTTGGAATAACTAGGTTTGTTATCCTCAGAATTGAGTTTTACTAAAACAAGAAAAATGATCAATGTTGCATTTAGAATAAAAGTTCCCCATGTTTCCCCCCCACCGTCACTTATTTTAAGACTTTACATTATATTTATTGAAAGGCAATTATTGAAAGGACAGCTATGCCTGTGGGAATGCTTTCACTAAAAATCTCCCTACATACCAGTGTCACCATGTGTCTTTTGCTTCCACACATATAATTTTGTGCACAGAAATCCAGATGGGCAAAGGAATTAAGAGCCTTTTCACAAGGTTTATGTATAATGGAGACAGCAGGAGCCACAGACGGATTGTCCTCTTAAATTGTATAGCTGTACAACAAGTTTCAATTGGCAGTTACCTGGATTAAGGTCGGATTTGGTTTGGCTTGGGCCTTGTTTTGAACCTGCTCTGGCTGTCTTGGAGGCTGAAGTAATGGGCCAGATGATGGGCCATGCTTGTTACCATGGCTGTGCTAACCATGTTTGCCCTGCCTTTGGGCCTGGTGCCGACTGCGCTTACTGTTTCTGTGGCCACTCTGTGTAGTGTATTCTCTTTGCTGTTGGCATTTCTCCTCCAATGGATTTTTTTCCTTTGTAGAGTTTGCTGGCAGTTGTTTTAGAAGGCTGGTTGGAGGGCCTTGGCACGGAGGACTGGGCATTTGCGGCTGGTTAACAATGCTGAGGGACACTTATAGCATGCCAATAATAGAGGCATTTGCTTAATTGAGTTCTTTTTATCTAATTTTAGGATTTTTGTGGGGAACAAATGCTTTTTTCAGTCATATTTGTGCAGAAAGGTCAGGAGGGTTCACAAAATTTTAAGCTCCACTATATAGAAAAAATGTTAAAAATCGTAATATATTCTGTCTGTTTTGGTGAAACTCAAGTATTGCACCATGCTGATATACAGGTAGTCCTTAACGTATGACTGTAATTGAGTCGAAATTGTACTCGTAAGTCATGGCGGACATTAAATAGGTCATCACGTGATTGCATGCAATGTTATGACCTTTTTTGCAGCGGTCATTAAGTGAAGACTGTGGTGGTTAAGTTAGCACAGAGGTGGTTAAACTGGTCCATTTTCCCCAAAGGTTTTTTTTGCCAGAAATCAGAAGCAAACACTGGAAACAGGCAAAAGCCACCAAAAATCATGGTCATTTGATTGCAGGGTGCTGCACACAGCTGTAAATGTGAAATGGTTGTCAAATACACAAAATGTGATCATCTGATTGAGGTGAGGATGTGTGGCCATCAGAACTTCAAAAATGGATGTAAACTCCCGAGGATAGCTTATTGGAGTTAGGGGCTAAACAGAAAAGCCTAAAATGTCTATTTGTTGTTGGGTATGTCAGTGTTGTATTGCTGTATAGTTTTGTGTATTTAAATTTTTTTTAAAAAAAAAAGAACTTCAAAAATGGGTTGTAAGTAGCTCTGGGGAGGTCTGTCATAACTTCAAATGGTTGCTAAACAACTAGTCATTAAGTGAGGACTACCTGTATTTCTTTATAACTAAAATAAATTGTGGGATTATAAATGCATCAGCAGTGGCATTCTGAGAAATTAATATTTTATGCCCACTTTTAAAAAAATTTGATTTAATTTTTGCAGGTTGCTGTTGTGAAATTAAGAAATGCAGATAAAGTATTTGCCATGAAAATATTAAATAAATGGGAAATGCTGAAAAGAGCGGAGGTAAGACTCAAGGAATGGTCAAGTGGCTATTAAGTTTGTGATTTTTTTTCTCTTTTAATTAGAATCTAACAAGCTTGAAAGAAAAAACCCCAGATTATTTCTAAATGCAATATATCTTGAAAGAGTATGAAATATTACAATTCATTGCTGTCATAGTTTTCATTTTCATAATACGTTTCTGTTGAGTGGTCTATATTAGTCACCTTGTAAAACAGGTTTATTATTCTTCTGCCCTGTTTTGGTTTTTTAGATTTTTTTTTTTTTTGCTGTGGGGCTTTTTTATATAGAATTAGAATCCAAAACATGCGATTATTCATCTTAGAAACATTCAAATAGTTGTTTGATCACAGGACAACGTGCAAATAAAATTTCCAATAAATCCCTTCTGTTTTTAGAACCACTTGCCATAAAGGTTTGCATACACCAAATTTGGGCATCCATTTTTGTCTGTTTGGTTCATGCTGTTGGATTAGAATCATCTGCACAGTGTCCAATAGATGATTGACAAAGTCAGCTTTTTGACAAGAAATTAAATGCTTACTGTATTCCTACCTACTTTTTTGATGCTGCCAAATCTGTTTGGGAAGACAGCCATCACTTCCTTACTGACCTTTGTCCCTTGTAGTGGTTTAAATCAAGGTGGAAAATCACATTAAATGATTAAAGATGTTTGATACACAAAAAAAGTACTTCTGCCTAAATTGATTTAATTTTAATTAGGAAAAAACCTGTTACATTTCTTCTTTGAGTTTTTTTACATTTTTCCCCATTTTTTTTTTAGTTCTGGTGGGATTTTTAATTGTGGGTTCTGATTGTCACTAATATTAATTCCATTATAACAGTACAATATAGATCATTCAATGAATCCAACCGTTGTTAAATTCAGAATATATAGTCTCCTAATAATTGCCTTTTCTCTTATATCAAAGGTAGTAATTAAGAGATAGGAAAAATACCGTTCTGATGGCGTTTTTACTATGAATTTACTAGAATTTACTATGTGGCAACCCAAGATAGGGTGTTTTTGATCTTACTACCCCGACTTGAGACATTAGTAAATAAAGATTGTTGGGTGTGAGACGCTCCTTCTGAAGTTGGACTTAGGGGTTCAGGTGGGCCTTTTCTTAACGTACCTGCCTCCCAGCTGCGTAAGTAAGGCCCTGCCTGAGTTGCTCGAGGCAGTAGCCGACTTGGCGGTTGAGTTCCCTAGGCTTATAGTACTGGGGGACTTCAACTTGCCATCTGCTGGCGAAACCTCTGGGGTAGCTCAGGAGTTCATGGATTCCATGACAACCATGGACCTGACCCAAGTAATTCAGGGTCCGACTCATGAGGGTGGTCACACGCTTGACCTAGTGTTTCTTTCGGGGCAGTGGAGAGATGATCTGAAGATAAGGGATATAGTCATCACCCCACTGTCATGGTCAGATCATTTCCTACTGAGGCTGGATTTCACAACCCCACTCCTCCCCCGCAGGGAGGCGGGACCGACTAGGTGGTTCCGCCCCAGGCACCTAATGGAGCCGGAAGGATTCCAGAGGGAACTTGGGGAGATACCTGAAACCCTGGTACACAATTCGGCTGACTCCCTGGTGGCTGCTTGGAACACCGCAGCATCAGGGGCTCTAGACCGAATTGCGCCTAAGCGACCTCTCCGTGGCAGTGGATCCCGGAAAGCTCCCTGGTTCACCGAGGAGCTCCGGGAGATGAAACGCCAAAAGAGACATCTGGAGCACCGCTGGAGGACCAAGAGGGCCGAATCTGACCGAACACTATTAAGAATTTACATCAGATCTTATTTAGTGGCGATAAGGGCGGCAAGACGATCCTATCTTTCTGCTCTTATTGCGTCCGCAGATTCTCGTCCAGCCACCTTGTTTAGGGTGACTCGCTCCCTCCTTGGAAAAGGGGGGAGCGAGGAACACTTACAAGGCAGAGCTGAGGAATTTGCTGAGTTTCTGTCGGATAAAGTCGCTCAGATTCGGTCAAACTTGGACTCTGGCAGGGCAGAGTCCATAGAGGTGACAGGGGCAAGTCCTAGTCCATCATTGTGGGAGGAGTTTGGGCCTGTTTCTCCCGATGATGTGGACAGGGCTATGGAAGTGATGGGTACCTCCACCTGTTTATTGGACCCATGCCCCTCCTGGCTGGTCTCGGCCAGCAGGTCGGTGGCACGCGGCTGGATCCAGGCGGTGATCACCGCTTCTTTGAGGGAGGGATCCGTACCGCAGTCGTTAAAAGCTGCGGTGGTGCGACCCCTCCTGAAGAAGCCTTCCCTGGATCCAGCTGATTTGAAGAACTATCGTCCAGTCTCCAACTTACCTTTCTTAGGGAAAGTTGTGGAGAAGGTGGTGGTGACTCAGCTTCTGCAGCTCCTGGATGAAACAGACCATCTAGATCCTTACCAGTCGGGCTTCAGGCGCGGCTACAGTACAGAAACTGCCTTGGTTGCCCTGATGGATGATCTCTGGCGAGCCCGGGATGGAGGAAATTCCTCCATCCTGGTGCTACTTGACCTCTCAGCGGCTTTCGATACCATCGACCATGGTATCCTTCTGCATCGGCTCGGCGAGTTGGGAGTGGGAGGCACCGTTTTGCGGTGGTTCTCCTCTTATCTCGCCGATCGGATGCAGTCGGTGTTGGCAGGTGGGCAGAGATCGTCCCCTAGGCCCCTATCATGTGGGGTGCCTCAGGGGTCGGTTCTCTCGCCCATCCTGTTTAATATCTACATGAAACCGTTGGGTGAGATCATTCGCAGACATGGGGTGTGTTTCCATCAGTACGCTGACGACACCCAGCTGTACATCACCACCCCGTCTGACTTCAGGGAGGCAGTTGATGTAATGTGCCGCTGCCTGAACGACGTTAAGATCTGGATGGGGAGGAACAGACTCAGACTCAATCCCGACAAGACTGAGTGGCTGTGGATATTGCCTCCTAAGGACCATGACAACTATCCCTCCTTGGTCTTTGAGGGTGCGAAACTGACTCCCTCAGACCAGGTGCGCAACTTGGGGGTCCTCCTAGATCCACAGCTAAAATTGGATCACCATCTTTCTGCTGTGGCTAGGGGGGCCTTTGCACAGGTTCGCCTGGTGCACCAGTTGCGGCCATACTTGGAGAAGGAGGCTCTACTCACGGTCACTCATGCCCTTGTCACCTCGCGTTTGGACTACTGCAATGCGCTCTACATGGGGCTACCCTTGAAGAGTATCCGGAGACTTCAGCTGGTACAAAATGCGGCTGCGCGTGCTGTGGTGGGTGTGCCAAGGTACACCCACGTGACACCAATACTCCGCCAGCTGCATTGGTTGCCCATCGGTCTCCGGGTCCAATTCAAGGTGTTGATCACCATCTTTAAAGCCCTTCATGGCTTAGGACCAGGATATCTTCGGGACCGCATTCTGCCTCATACTTCCCTCCGACCGGTTAGGGCCCACAGAGTTGGCCTCCTCCAGGTCCCGTCGGCCAAACAATGCCGGCTGGCGGGCCCTAGGGGGAGAGCCTTCTCTGTGGCTGGCCCCGTGCTCTGGAACCAACTTCCCCCAGAGACCCGAACCATCCCCACTCTGCTGGCCTTCCGAAAAGCCGTTAAAACATGGCTTTTCCTGCAGGTGGGGGGGATAGCTTAATCCACCTGAGATCACCCCCCAAGTATGTATGATATCGAATGAATGTTGCTGTTTTAATATTGTTTTTAATAATTTGTATTTGTTTTTTAATCACTTGCATTTTGATTATTCTTGTATTTTTTTCCTGTTGTACGCCGCCCTGAGTCCTTCGGGAGTTGGGCGGCATATAAGAATAACAAAATAAATAAATAAATAAATAATTATTTACTTAGACTTTTAACTGAAACTATGTACAGTAGCTGTGTTTCATGGTTCTTGCCATTCTGGTTTTTAATATGCAGCTGTATCTTTCCAAGAACTAATGTTACACTTTCATGATTTTAAAAGTAATTTTATTATTTTAGCAACATTTTATCCTTGCTTTGGATTATTATAGTTGTAATGAAAAATTAATTATTTATATGGCAATCCTATTTCCGATATCTTCAGTCTTATTGTTTAAATGAAAAGAACTCTAAATGACTCTATATTTTGCTTATAATAATTATATTTATCTATCCTTTAGACAGCTTGTTTTCGAGAAGAGAGGGATGTTTTGGTGAATGGGGATAATCAGTGGATTACAGCATTGCATTATGCCTTCCAGGATGAAAATTATTTAGTGAGTATTACTTAAAAGTAATAGTTGAACATAATGTCTAATTTTAATTTACCTGTTTACTGATAACTAAAATAGTTAAGTGGCAAATATGCTGCTGTGCCACCATACAAGCAGTTGTTAATTGTTCCTATGAATAGACAAAGAGGTGTATCTTCTGTATTATCTGCACACAATTTCATGATGGAGAAAGCACATCGAAGCACATGATATTTGGCCAGCATCATAGCACAAGACGTTAGCCACTTGTGAAGTGCTACAATAGTGTGACCCTCCCCCCCAATTATTTTTTAAAAGGTTATGTTTGAATATTACGTATGAATGTAGTGACAGTTTCAAACATCTGCCCGTCTTATTCCTTTTTTTAAAAAAATGCTGCAGTCAAAATATATCAAATCTTAGTAATATATGATCACAAGAACTGATGGGAGTGGATTTTTTAAATAAATTAACTATATGTAAATTAACCATAACATAACAAAGTTGCCTTTTTGTATATCTTTGAACAGAAGCATGACATCTATGTCTCACTCGAGTCTCTCAAGTAATTAGATATTGCTGTGCTTTATTTTTGTATTTTGTGGCAGGTGACGGGTAGATACAGGGGAAGAATAAGCCATAGAATATTTTTTGTTAACAGCAAGGCACTTCTGTAGTGTTTTGCTCCAGCATTATTGCACTTCTAATATAGTCTTTCTCTAGAAAAGAAAAATATTGGGGCTGAGCAAAGATTTTGAAAGAGGTGTTATATAATGGAGGATATACAAAGAACCTATTTCCAGAAGATTTACCCTGCCCTAATCATATTGAGAAAGCAGCTCTTGGTCTTATCCGATTTGTTATATTTAGTGCATATTTGTATTTCTATCAAAATTGTTTTCTATATTCCCAGTACCTCGTTATGGATTATTATGTTGGTGGAGATCTGCTTACCTTGCTCAGTAAGTTTGAGGATCGGTTACCTGAAGAAATGGCTCGCTTTTATTTAGCTGAAATGGTGGTAGCAATTGATTCTGTACATCAGCTACATTATGTCCACAGGTAATTATTATCAATAGATCATACTTTCCATTGTGAATTAGTCTCTGCTGTTTTAATTAAAGTTGTGTTTATAAAGAACTAAATCTTTAAACATTAGCTTAATGAGAATAGTATTATCTATTAATTATAGTGCTTTTGACAGAAATTGATGAACAATTTTGCTGAAGATTTTTAACAGTATGAGCCTTTGTCAAGTCAGGTTGCAAGTCATTTATAGCTACAGCCATATATACAAGATTTTCATTCATATTTCATTAGCTTCATTACTCTAGAATGAATACATTACTTTGCATACATGTTTCAAACAAGTGGATTGGTAGTTTTGTAAATATGCAATTATAAATAGTCTTAAACATTCTAATAATATTCTAGTGTATTTGTATTGCTCAGCACAATATATACAAATGTATTTTTATCATATATAATTTTTAAATATTTTCTCGGATTCCAAATATAATAATTAATTTGGATATGTACTATAAACAGCCAAAAAATGAAGCTCTGATATGAATTTCTGCAACTAAATTTAGGAGAATATTTTTTTCTTATTTTCAAGAGCGTGATTATGGTAATCAAATTTATCATGCTGATTATAGACCAGAAGGAAGAAATTGATAACTTGAAAGATTCAAGATATATTAGAAGTCTAGTTATGTACAAAATGCAGAACTCTGAATATTTCTGGCCCTACTTTTTATACTGACTTCCAGGATTTTTAATTAATTGATTTGGAAACATTTGCTGAATGAGTTTGGATAAAACTGTTTGTTTGCTTGTTTGTTTGTTTGTTTGTTTGTTTTAAAGTGTGACCTTGTTCTGGATAAGTTGTATTCAGGTTCATAGCTTAAAAATTCTCCTGAATCATATTTTCTGCTGCTTTGCCCCTTTTATTTGTGCATGATTGATGATAAGGCACAATACTTTTTCCTGTAAGTTCTTTTTGTTTTGTCAAGTTACCTTATTTTATTTAACACTTTGACTTATGTGTTTTGCTGCAGAGCTCCTAACTGGAAATATATACATACGTTTAGCTGAACATGCTTACAAATAATTTTGCATATACCGTATTTTTCGGAGTATAAGTCGCACCTTTTTACCCCCAAAAAGAGGGTGAAAACTTGGGTGTGTCTTATACCCAATGTAGCCCCAGCCACCCCCACCCTTTGGCCTCTGTCTTCCAGCAATTTACCTGTTTGCAGCAAACAGGGAAGAGCCTGTTAAGACAAGCAAGTCCTTAGCAGCTTCCCGATCCCCAGCTGATTTGCCACGTGCTAAAATGAAACTGAAATTGAAACTGCAAATAGCTGGGAGAGACAAGCAGATGTTTATTTTCTGCTGAACTGGATGAAAGGGGGTAAGTGAATAACTATAAATGTCTGTAGAATGTTCAAGTTATTAGACTTATTTTTTAAAGACTGCTTTATTATTGTTCTAGAGCCAAGGGTCTCCAACCTTGGCGATTTTAAGACTTGTGGACTTCAACTCCCAGAATTCCACAGCCAGCTTTGTTAGCTTTGCTGGCTGTGGAATTCTGGGAGTTGAAGTCCACAAGTCTTAAAGTTGCCAAGGTTGGAGACCCCTGTAAATCTAGACAACTTAACAAAATAAAGAAGTTTTTTAAAATAAATGCTTGCTCTGAAGAGGCCCAGTGCTATTGTATCTTCTTTTAAATAATAGAGAATAATGTATACTTCCAGAAATTTTAATTAATTTTAACAGCTCTGTACAAGTATAGTCTGAAATGTAACAGTGTCCTGTTTAGTATTAGAGTTAAATCCTAACTTACCTTGGAGTAGATCTATTTAAATAATTGGGAGGAGTTAGTGTGACTACATTTAAGAAAACTTTCTGGCATAATGTACATTTCTCCAATTCTTTGCTATGTCTATGGGTCAGGCACACATGCACAGAAATACACAGCAAAAAGTGTATATCATCTGTGCTGTTTTCTGTTTGGCAAATTGCTTGGAGGCAGAGGCCTTTTTTCCTTGTTTTCCTCCCCCAAAAGTAAGGTGCGTCTTATACTCCGGTGCGTCTTATACTCCGAAAAATACGGTACTTTCCAGAATGCTTTGATTCAGAGTTGCATACACCTCCATGTTCTTTTCCTTGTTTACTCGGTTGCACAAAATGTTAAAGGATCTAGAACCCAGTCTTAGGAGAAATAAATGAAGTGGACGTGATGGGTCGGTGCCTGGAAGATGTAAAGGTCTGGATGGGAGTCAACAGGCTCAAACTAAACCCAGACAAGACCGAGTAGATGTGGATATTGCCTCCGAAGGACCAGGTAGATCGTCCCTCCATAGTTCTGGGGTGAGAAAATTCAATCCCCACAGAACGGGTTCGCAATTTGGGTGTCCTCCTAGACCAGGGGTGGCCAAACTATGGTTCTTTGAGGATCTGTGGACTTCAACTCCCAGAATTCCTGAGCTAGCCATGCATGCATGGCTAGCTCAGGAATTCTGAGAGTTGAAGTCCACAGGTCCTCAAAGAACCATAGTTTGGCCACCCCTGTCCTAGACCCACAGCTGAGATTAGACCACCACCTGACAGCTGTGGCTAGGGGGACCTTTGCACAGGTTCGCCTAGCGCACCAATTGCGGCCCTATTTGGATCAAGAGGTCACTCACGGTCACTCATGCCCTTAGCACCTCACTGCTTGATTACTGCAACGCGCTCTACATTGAAGAGTTTTTCGGAGACTGCAGTTAGTCCAGAATGCAGCTGCGCGAGCTTTTGTGAGTGCCTCAAGATACACCCACACTAAGCCCATCCTTCGCCAGCTGCACTGGCTTCCGATTGGTCTCCGGACACAATTTAAGGTGTTGGTTCTTACCTTTAAAGCCCTATATGGCTCAGGACCAGTTTATCTGCATGACCGTCTGCTACTGCATTCCTCCCAGCGCCCTGTGAGATCGCACAGGGTCAGCCTCCTCCAAGTCCTGTCAGCTAGACAATGTTGGCTGGCGGGTCCGCAGGGGAGGGCCTTCTCTGTAGCGGATCCGACTCTTTGGAACCAATTGCCTCCCGAGATCCGTACTACCCCCACCTTTATTTATTTATTTATTATTTATTTTGCTGGATTTCTATGCCGCCCAATCCCTAGGGACTCAGGGTGGCTCACAACATATTCGATCCATTACAAAATAAAAGCTATCATTAAAATATAAAAACCATACAAGTGCAATAATTAAAAATACAGAAATTACAAAAGTTAAAAGAGTATCTCATTTACCCTGCCTGCAGGAAGAGCCAGGTTTTTATCGCTTTCCGGAAGGCCAGCAGGGTGGGGATGGTCCTGATCTCTGGAGGGAGTTGGTTCCACAGGGAGGGAGCTCCCACAGAGAAGGCCCTCCCCCTTGGTCCCGCCAGCCGACATTGTTTGGTCGACGGGACCTGGAGGAGGCTGACTCTGTGGGCTCTAACCGGTCGTAGGGAGGTATGCGGCAGGATGCGGTCCCGAAGATAACCTGGCCCTGAGCCATGTAGGGCTTTAAAAGTAACGACCAACACCTTAAATTGGATCCGGAGACTAATGGGCAACCAATGCAGCTGGCGGAGGATAGGTGTTACGTGGGTGCATCTAGGTACACCCACCACAGCTCGCGCAGCTGCATTTTGCACCAATTGTAGTCGCCGGACACTCTTCAAGGGTAGCCCCATGTAGAGCGCATTGCAGTAATCCAGCCGTGAGGTGATAAGGGCATGAGTGACTGTAAGAAGTGCCTCCTTCTCCAAGTAGGGCCGCAATTGGTGCACAAGACGTACTTGTGCAAAGGTCCCCCTAGCCACAGCTGAAAGATGTTGTTCCAATTTTAGCTCTGGGTCTAGGAGGACACCCAAATTGCGGACCCGTTCCGAGGGGGCTAATTTCTCCCCCCCGAGAACCAAGGAGGGACAATTGGTCGAGTCCTTAGGAGGTAGTATCCACAGCCACTCAGTCTTGTCAGGGTTAAGCTTTAGCCGGTTCTTCCCCATCCAGACCCTAACATCGGCCAGGCAGCGGCCCATTACGTCTACGGCTTCCCCGAACTGAGACGGGGTGGAGATGTACAACTGGGTATCATCAGCATATTGCTGATACCTCACCCCGTGTCGTCGGATGATCTCACCCAGTGGCTTCATGTAGATATTAAACAGGATGGGCGAGAGGACCGAGCCCTGCGGCACCCCACATAGTAGGGGCCTAGGGCTCGACCTCTGCCCCCCTGTCAACACCGACTGCGTCCTGTCAGAGAGGAAGGAGGAGAACCACTGTAAAACAGTGCCGCCCACCCCCACCTCTCCGAGACGACGCAGAAGGATACCATGGTCAATGGTATCGAAGGCCGCTGAGAGGTCAAGTAGCACCAGGATAGAGGAATGACCCCTATCCCGGGCCCGCCAGAGATCATCCATCAGGGTGACCAAAGCCGTTTCCGTACTGTAACCGCGCCTGAAACCAGATTGAAAGGGATCCAGACAATCAGTGTCATCCAACAGTCGTAGGAGTTGGAGTGCCACCACTTTCTCAACAACCTTCCCCGCGAAGGGAAGGTTGGAGACTGGACGGAAGTTCTTTAAATCCGCCGGGTCCAGGGAAGGCTTCTTGAGGAGGGGTCTCACCACCGCAGCTTTTAAGGGCTGCGGGACGGACCCCTCTCTCAAAGAAGCGTTGACCAACGCATGGAGCCAGCCGCGTGAAACCTCCCTGGTGGCCGAAACCAACCAGGAGGGACACGGGTCCAATAAACAAGTGGCGGAACTCATAGCTCCTATGGCCTTGTCCACATCCTCAGGAGTCACCGGTTCAAACCTGTCCCATATAACCGGACTAAGACCTGCCCCAGTCATCTCGGCCTGTACTGCCCAATCGGAGTCCAGGTCTGTCCGAATCTGAATGACTTTATCCCCCAGAAACCGAGAAAATTCCTCAGCTCTGCCCTGCAAGGGGTCTCCGCCTTCCTCCTTAGCCAGGAGGGTGCGGGTCACCCTAAACAGGGCGGCTGGGTGGGAGTCAGCGGACGCAATAAGAGCGGAAAAATGCGAACGTTTTGCCGCCCTTATCGCCACTAAGTAAGACTTAATGAAAGTTCTTAAAAGTGTCCGGTCAGACTCAGCTTTACTAGATCTCCATCGTCGCTCTAGGCGTCTCTTGTGGCGCTTCATCTCCCGGAGTTCCTCGGTGAACCAAGGAGCCCTCCTGGATCCACTTCCACGGAGAGGCCGCAAAGGCGCAATCTGATCCAGAGCCCCCGCCGCCGCCTGATTCCAGGCGGCAACCAGGGATTCGGACGAACTGTGTACCTTACTGGCCTTCCGGAAAGAGCTTAAGACCTGGTTTTTACGGCAGACATGGGGCCAATGACCCTAAGATGTGGTCTTGTTAGATCGCCCCATGTATGCATGTTGGAGTGAAAGTTCTTTTTAAATATGGCTTGTATTTTAATATGTTTTTAAATTGTTTTTTACTGATTGTTGTTTCTATGCCCTGTTGTGAGCCGCCCAGAGTCCCCCTGGGAGTTGGGCGGCATAGAAATTTTAATAAATTTAAATTCAAATTCAAATTCAAAATCCTGGACTTAGTTTGAACAAGGAAAGCTAAAGACATGGTGGCTTAAAAGCAAAGCAAAGAGGGAAATAAGAACTAGAACTTCAGAAAAGCACATCCCAGAAAAACTTTAGAAGAAACTCCATAAGAAGAATAGGGAAATAGATTATGTGCCATCATATTGGTGTCAATACTTAACAACCCCATAGATTTTTTCTGTATGATGATCTGTCTCTAACCTTGTCCTTCATGTCTTACAATGGTATACCCATCACCACAGTAACTGACCACTTTCCTGTTGGTTGTCATCTTCTCCCCTTCCACCTTTCCCAGCATTAGAGCCTTCTCCTGAGAACTGGCTCTTCACATAATGTGTCTGAAGTATGAGCTGGATCGTTTGTGCCTCAGAACTTTTGACTTGTTCAATGATCCATTTGTTTGTTTTCTTAGCTGTCAAGGGTATTCTCAGGAGTCTTCGTTGACACAGAATTTCAACAATATCAATACTTTTCAAAGTCTAACTTTCACTTCCCGAGGGTTCTGACCTTTTGTAGGTATAAGCACTTTGTAGCATCTGAATACTTTTTCCAAGGTCTTCATGGCTACTCTACCAAGTGCTGGTCTGTGCACATTCCTTGACTGTCTAAACATTTTAGAATAGAATAGAATAGAATAGAATAAGAATAGAATAACAGAGTTGGAAGGGACCTTGGAGGTCTTCTAGTCCAATCCCCTGCTTAGGCAGGAAACCCTACACTACTTCAGACAAATGGTTATCTAATCTCTTCTTAAAAACTTCCAGTGTTGGAGCATTTACAACTTCTGGAGGCAAGTTGTTCCTCTGATTAATTGTTCCAACTGTCAGGAAATTTCTCCTTAGTTCTAAGTTGCTTCTCTCCTTGATTAGTTTCCACCCATTGCTTCTTTTTCTACCCTCAGGTGCTTTGGAGAATAGTTTGACTTCCTCTTCTTTTGTTCCTCTGTTCCTTTATTGGTAGATATTGAGAGATATTGGCCTCTTTCTTTGTCTGGAGATATTTTGCAGCTAGGCTGCTATTTATTTCCAATATTGTAATTTCTGCAATGAGTAGAGAATTGAAAGAGAGTAACTCCACAATGCCTTTTAATTGAGAGAAAGAAAAAAATATAACTGAATAACAGATATTTTTATTCATTTCTTCAGCAGAGTGATGTGAAGATAGTGACTTTAGTGATTTTAGAGCCAGGATTTTTAAAACCTGGCAAGAAGCTACTGTAAAAACAATATAAACAAGGGAATCCATGAATATGAAGAACTAATTATTATTTTGTATGGAAGAGAATGAAACTGAAAAGAGAGTTAATGCAAGGGGAGAAAACTGCTTTCCAATTTGTCTGTATATTGAGGTTACCACAGGAGTTTTCCTTTTTAAGCAGTCATTTCACTGCTACATGCCAGTGTAATATTTTCCATATTCAGATAGTTAAGTATTCCACAATTAGAATAGCAACTAGTTAGATTAGGTCTTTGCAGGCATGTTATTTTGCTTATATTCTTTTCATAAGATTTCCCATGCTTTTCTAATTTTTTTGCAACTTTGCCAATGCACTGTATTTTCCTGTTTCGCAAATTCTTTATATCCAAAATGACGGTTTTTATCACTTGGATTTCAGTTAACACAAATCATGCCAATAAAGCAAGGTTTTCCTCCCTCAAAGATTTAAATCTACATTTCCCCCTCTTTTCTGAGATGTATGACTTATTTCCAGTTTATTTTATTTAATAAAGCTGTGCTAGTAGAAAGAGATGAAAAAACATATTGCCAGCTGTGCTGTTTTCTAGAGAAACAAACTGGCAGCTGCCCACTTATGGAAAAGGAAACATTTGCAGAATTATTAACTGAACTGCAGCTTTAGTGCTCTGCCAGCTTCCAGGGTGGTTTCTGTTGACCTTTAATATAAATCAAGTTCATGTTGGACATAGTATAAAATGAATTGCCAGATAGTTAGCTTTCTAATTCTCAGCCTCCGTTTTGTGACCACACATTTTAAGCCACATATTAAGGTTTAAGCCACATTCAAGATAACAATGAAAATAATACTAAATTTAAGGTAATAAAAATGCAGCAAAACTAAAAAAAAGCATGCATCTAGTTTTAAAAACATAATCAATAAAACTCCAAATCATAATAAAGCAACTAATCAAATTGGCTTTTAAGACCTTTCTAAAGTCCTGTAATAATGGGTTTAAGATTTAAGTTCGCGACCCATGCCATGGCATCTAATACTACTACTCACTGCCTCATATGGCTCCGCCATTGGCAGGCGTATATGCGCTCCAAATGGCGCCTGGCAGCCGCTCCCTTCAAGGGAGGGAATCTATTTGGCGAACCCCTTAAATCGATCCTGGTCAAGGACAGGAACAAAAGAAAGGTGCTGCCCCAGGCAGATCACCGTCCGGCTCCCTATTTCTGTCGACAGCCCTTTCGGCCCAACACGTCCTTTGGCGCCCCTCAATTCCAAAGGTTGTACTTTCAGGGGGCAGACAGACCACAGGACAAATCCACCACTAGAGACAGGGGCAGGCAATTTAATCAGCCGAGGTGCCCCTTGCGGGGATCCGGATCTCAGGCCTTTCGTGGTCCAAGTGACTCCAGGGCAGAAGTGCTCATCGGCAGCAGATTACAACATTTCACTGCCCAATGGGAGGTCTCCTCCACAGACCACTGGGCCCTCAGAACGATCAAATTCGGCCTCATGTTAGAATTTCTCTCCAGGACTCCAAGGCATTTTATCCAGTGTCCCACTCCGTCCAATGCCAACAAACGAGCCCTCATGGATGCTGAAATTTGCCACCTCCTGGAAATTTCGGCCATAGAGAGGGTGCCCCCGGGAGAAGAGAGTCTAGGGTTCTATTTCATCTTATTCCTAGTTCCCAAAAGCTCAGGGGGGTGGAGAGCTATCCAAGATTTGAAGCAGCTCAACGTTTACGTAGTGTACAAGCGCTTCAAGATGCAATCCCTAAAGTCCATCTGGGATGCATCAGGCAACACAATTGGCTCACGTCCATAGACTTCAAGGAGGCCTACCTCCATGTGCCAGTGCGTCAATCACACAGAAGGTTCCGGAGGTTCTGCTTTGCAGGGACTCATTTCCAATAACAAGCCCTGCCGTTCAGCCTGTCATCGGCACCAAGGACCTTCACCAAGCTCCTTGATGTAGTGGCGGCGTACCTCAAGATGCGTCCAATACGCCTTCAGTGTTATTTGGACAATATTATCATCCAGTCTCTCATCGCCCCTGCATGCACGCGAGGATCTCCTACTCACAATTCGGACTCTACAAGAACACGGATTTTCTGTGAACTTCCAGAAAAGCCATCTAACTCCAACCAACTCGCTCCTTCATCTCGGGGCGGTCATCAATATAGAGACTTGCAAAGTCTTCCTGTCACCGGAGCGTCGAGCCAGCATCACTTCCTTGGTGACTGATCTGTCAACAACGGTGTGTGCCCTTAGCTATTCTTTCCCAGCTGTTGGGAAAGTTGATTTCCTGTATAGACATGGTACTGTGGGCAAGACTTCATGCTCGCACGTTCCAACGGTGCCTACTTCCGCATCAACGAGCAAGGACCAGCCATTCCAACACCAAGGTACGGGTACCAGCGGCAGTCCTTCAACCGCTGCGCTGGTGGTCCTTCCCGGCCATTCAGAGGGGCTGCCTCTTCAAAGAGCCCACCCGAGTGACTATCACCACAGATGCCAGTCTGTTTGGGTGGGGAGCTCACACCCGGTCCCAGGTGATTCAGCGACATTGCAGCCCATCGGACTTGACCAATGCCAACATAAATTTGTTAGAGCTTCGAGCAGTGCACCTGGCCCTCCAAAATTTTGAGGGACTGGTGAAGGACTCCCATGTCCTCTTATTGACGGACAATGTGGCCACCCGGTCTCATATCAACCGTCAGGGGGCATGAAATCCAGACGCCTCATGAAAGAGGCAGAGAGACTTGGGCTATGGGCGGAGCTGCACGTCCGAACAATTTGAGCGCAGCACATCTCGGGCTCCTCGGATGTGCAGGCAGATTGGCTGAGTTGAGCCACCATAGACCACGCGAAGTGGCACCTGTACACGGATCTATTCGAGACTCTGTCCCAGAGATTCAGCCAACCAGTGGTGGTTTTATTTGCAACGGCCAACACGAACTTACCAAGATTCTTTTCCAGATTCCCAGTTCCGGGGGCGGAAGGGGTCAATGTCCTCCGCAGTTCCTGGCCGCCAGGACTTTTGTACGCCTTTCCTCCCCTTCCCCTCATTTTGAGGGTGATTCGGAAGATGCTAACAGAGAAGGCGGAGATACTCTTTGTCGCTCTCCATTGGCCCAGGTGCCCTTGGTATGCGGATCTGGTTGAACTGTCAGTGTCTTGTCCCTGGAGGATTCCCGACTGCAGGGTCTCTCTCAGCCAGGGGGCTCTTCTCCATCCAGAGCCCCTGTGGCTGCAGTTAGCCATCTGGCACTTGAGAGGGACATTCTAAGGGAGGACAATCTCTCTGGGAGGGTGATACTTACCATCTAGGCATCCAGACGAGCATCCACCAATCGCATTTACAACGCAATCTGGTCGGCATATTGTAATTTCTGCTCCAACAATCGATTTGACCCGTTGTCTGCCTCCTTTCAGCAGGTCCTAGAATTTTTGCAGGAGGGATTTGATAAAGGTTTAGCCTCCAACACCCTCCACAGACAAGTTTCAGCCTTATCAACCGTAATAAAAATTGACAACTTGAAAACCTTGTGCTATCACCCTAGAGTGCGCAGCTTCCTAAAAGGGGCTGCTAACTTGAGACCCCAGGTTGTCTTATCGCTATCCCTCCTGGGATCTCTCCCTGGTGTTGCAAGCACTCACATCGTCACCATTCGAACCGTTGAGGACTGTCTTGCTCCGGTTCTTGACCTTTAAGACAGCTTTCCTGGTCGCTATAACCTCAGCCAGGAGAATATTGGAATTGGCAGCACTCTTGGTGCGCCAGGACTTATGTCATTTCCACCCTGACAGGGTAGTCCTTCGCTTGGATCCCTTCTTCCTACCAAAAGTTAACTCCTGGTTCCATCGGGCCCAGGAGGTTATATTGCCAGACTTTTGTCCCAAACCCAAACATCCTTTGGAACACAAATTGCATAAACTGGATGTCAGGAGGGCACTCCGAATTTATATTAAGAGGACTGCTTCATTCCGTAAGACTGAGGCATTATTTGTCTCATTTCAACCGGCCTCCATGGGTCGTAAGGTCACCCCTTCGACTGTGAGCCGCTGGCTGAAGGCGTGCATCGCCAGAATTTGTTACTGTCAGTCCAGGCCACTACCTGGCCGAATCACAGCGCATTCCACCAGAAGTGCGGCCACCTCAACAGCTTGGGCCGCACAGGCGTCAATTGAAATCTGCAGGGCGGCTTCCTCGTAACTGGATTGCCATTTGACTTCAGACTATCATCTCTTCGGCCCCATGAAAGAGGGTTTGAGAGGCAAACATTATTCCAGTGACAAGGAAGTGAAAACTGCAGTGAAGAAGTGGCTCAAAGAACAGTCAACAAAATTTTACGAGGCAGGGATACATGCTCTCATTCGAAGGTGGAACATTGCTATTGAGAGAAACGGTGACTATGTTGAGAAGTAGGGATGTGATCCACAGAGGACCAGCTTCATTTTGGTGTATGCTACATGTTCCTGTGTTGGTAATTATACCTGTCCTAAAGAAAATGGCATTACTCTTTGACTCACCTTCGTACAATCATATCTTTAATGCTAGGGCTGGTTTTGAATTGCCCAAACCAGTAAAGTGTTATCTTCTAGCAATGTCTGGTTTTCCCTAATCATTTTGCTTAGTGAGACTTTTTCAGCAAAGAGAATATACAAATGTTAGAATCTTTTGATTTGATTTGAGTTTGGTTAGGACAATACCACTAACGTAGGTTGGCTATTAAAATGAAACATAATGATGGGTCTGTAATTCAAAGATATGATTATAGGTAGTGTTGTAAGGAATATCCTTCTGGGTTCAGTTCCAAGTGGGGAAAAAGACACTGGATTCATGGAAGTTGCTTGGAAAGAAGGTTTAATATGGTGGATAGGAGCCCCTGTACAGAAAAGGTAGATTACATGCTTCCAGATGTGGGTGAAGAGAAAAAAGGGAAGAGAGATGCTGAGTCCCTTGGTTTTATACTCTCTCTTGGACCCCTCCCTAACTGTTTCCTGTTCCTATATAGAAATGTATTCCATTGGCTGTCAGACCCCCAGGGGCATGCTGGGGCAACTCTTGTGGGCTGTCCTAAGTCCCAGGCTGATGTAATCTTCCCAGGTCCCATGTGGTGTAATGAAAGGGCTTTGGGCAATTCCTAATATGGTTATTTGTTATGTAGAAGACTGTTGCTGGGCTCAGTCCTTAATGGCCCATTGACAAAAGTGGGGGCTTCTAAGAGGAGTCTTTTGTCTGCTTAAAAGCATGTTTCCAGGGATATTCTATAGAATATATTCTGCCTTTTAATATTTCCTAGGATATTTCATTTTTCTAGGAGAGTGGTGGGTGCTAACTTCCTACAGTAGTTTGTAACAGGGAGTGTCAGAAGTACTTTAAAAGCAAAATTACTTGAAGAATTGCACTAACAGTTCAAACTAGAAGAAAGATTCTGACCAAGAAAGTGATGGAGTTGTGGTTAAAGTATAGGACTAGCAGACCTGAGAGATTCAGTTTCTGGTCTGTACTCAGTCATAGGAGTTTACTGAGTTTACTGAGAAAACAAAACACAGAACTATACAAAGCCAATCATTTAATTTCAGTCATTAACCAGCAAAACAGTTATTTTACAAAAAGAGAATCACATTTAACTTGTCAAATATCCTTTTTTTTAAAATAATTTTATTACAAATTTTAATAAAACAGTAAAAAATAATACAAAAAAGAAAAAGAAGAAAATGAATCCCCTCATTGCAATAATTTCATTATCTTTTCAGCTCATAATTAACAGCTATAAAACTCTTAATCTTATAATTCAGCTCTTAACTGTAGGCATATCCAGTAACTTCTCCAAGTATCTGCAAAAAGTCCAAACAGAGCTCTAAAACAATAACATGAATTAACAAAAGTAAAACTCATTATTCTATATCTCAACTCCTAGCTGCAATAATATCTACGTTTAGAAGCATAGTGTCAAAGTATAAACAAAAAGCTGAAGTTTAACATGTTTGTCATATTAACTCACCAAATATAAATGCAGACTATACAGTATAGAAATTGACTTGAATAAAACTGTAGGAAGTTAGCACCCACCCATCTCCTAGGAAATGAGATATCCTAGGAGATATTAAAAGGTAGGAAATATTCTGTGGAACACATCTGGAAACATGCTTTTAAACAAACAAAAGACTCCTCTTGGAAACCCCCACCCCAGCTCACACATTCCTCTCACCTAGACTGGAAGTCTTCTGCATGATAAAACCACAATAGGATTTGCCCAAGGCCCTTTCATTCAGCCAAAGCTAGATTAGACAAAAAGCCAAGAGTTGCCCCAGCATGCCCCTGGGGGGTCTGAGAGCCAATGGGATACATTTCTATACAGGAAAAGGAAATCTAAGAGGTGGGACCCAACTTAGACTATAAAAACCAGGAACTCAGCATCTCTCTTCCTCTTTTTTCTCTTCACCACACCTGGAACCATGTAAGCTACCTTTTCTGTACAGGGGCTCAAGCCATGTGCTCCTGTCCACCATTAAACCTTCCTTCCAAGCAACCTTCATGAATCCAGTGTCTTTTTCCCCACTTGGAACTGAACCTAAAAGGATATTTCCTTATAACAATTGGCGAGCCAGATGGATTCCAAGCTAACCTCTCCAATGATCTTGGCCTAAATAAATTTATTTGACCTGGGCCATTGGAAATTAGGTTTTAAAGGGGTCTTGAGTTTCAATTCAAGGGCTGCTTGGAAAGAAGGTGAGTACCTACCTCTAAATTTTACTTTAAACCATAGAAAACTGGGAAATGTGTGTTTGCATGTGTGTATGTGTGTGTGGGGGTAATTTTTGCTTTTTAATTTTACTTTATGGCATATGTAAATTCCAATTTCAATTGAATAGTGTGTTGTCTGGGTACAAATCATTTTAGGAAAAAATAATCATGCTTTTTGTTTAACCAAGTTAATGTATCTTCCTAAATCCTTTGATATTTCCTTCACCCCCCTTCTCCCCCCCCTTCTCCCCCCCCAACCCTGTTTTGTCTGCTAGCCATTGCAGGATACTCATTTTATGGTGGTTCTTTTCCACTTCTCCAAATCTGTTTTAATTTGTTGCACCAATTTATAATAGTTATCTATATTTTTGGTTTTCCTTACCTAGGGGTAGGATTTTACTTTTCTTTGCATTAGATAGGGCTCAGAATTTTGTTGTTTTTTTTTCTTTCTTTTTGAAGATGGGAACCACATTAGCTTTTTCCCAGTTTCTCAGGTAGTCCCCGTGTCCCAAGATTTTTTTTTTTTAAGATGTGCAGTGGTTCTGAGATTTCATTTACCAGCTCCTTTAGGACTCTGGGACCTGGTGTTCTCTTACTGTTTTTGCTTATTTTAACTTTAGCTTACAGTCTGTTTTATTTTTCCTTTCCAGTTATATTTCTGGTTAGTTGGGTTGCATTTCTTTTTGCAAGAAGACATGCAAAGAATGAGTTAAGCAACTCATGGCTTTCTCTGTGTTGCCTTCTCTTCTTAGTGGTCCAACTGCTTCCTTGATTTTTTTTCCTGCTTTTTTTTTAATGTATTGGAAGAATCTTTTATATTATCTTTCACCTTTGTTGCAAGTCGTTGTTCATTCAAGGCTTTTGTTTCCTGATTTTCTTTACAGATTCTGGCTATCTGCTGATACTCCCTTAGTTATGTGTCCCTCTTTCCATTTTTGTATCTGTCCTTCATTCATTCAATTTGTCAGTGAGGTCTTTGTGCAGCCATGCTGGTTTCTTGGATTTCTGGGGGTTTTTTTCCTGATTGCTTTTGTGCAATTGGCTTTTATAATCAAGTTTTTTCAGAGTTTACCAAGCAGCTTCTTGAGTTGCTTCTTTCCTTTAGGACTTTCATCCAAGGAATCTTTCTCAAGTTTCTCTTGAGTTTATTAAGGTCAGCTTTATTTTAAAATCTAAGACTTTAGTGTGTTCAATTGTGTTCAATCGTTTTTGTTATGTTAATGATGCAGTTTCAAATCCTTCTACAACTTCTTCTTTATTTGTAAGTATTAAGTCAAGTATGGACTTAATTATCTCCTCTAGTTCTCTTCTCTACCTTTTGGACAACAAAATTGTCAGTAAGGTTGGTTATTAACATATTTTATTTCTCACTTGGTGCAAAATTAGTTTTCAAAGTTTCCATGCCTTTAATTTCTGTGTCTGCCATAATATTTATATTTAGCACTTCCAGTATCAAAATGAATAGCATCCTTTTCTTGTGCCCTTTTTTTATGTATTTAAAATCATTCTCATTTTGTTTTTAATCTGTCTCTTAGAAAAAGCTTAAGAGAGCTGAATGTATAAATTCATTTAGGAACCTTTTAGTTTGCTGCCATTATTGAAGTATATATTTTATAGTCAGCATTCAGTGAAGAGATGGGCCTATAGTTTTATCTGCATTAAATCTGAATTTTATTTTGGAATCAAAGTAATATTTGCTCCCATTCAGGAATGTGGTACCTTTACATCAATCAATACCTCAGTATGTAAAATCTTTGTAAAATTCTGCCACTGGCCCACCTGGTCCTGGTGTTTGGTTGTTCTTTTGTCTCTTGATCTGCTTCTGATAATTCCATCATTGATATTCATTCATTTAATAGTTTTTGTCCTTTTCTGGTACTTTAGGCAATTCCATTTTTTTTCAACTATTCTTTAATTTTATTTTTTGAAACTCCTTGCTCATACAGCTTTTCATAATATTGAATTATTTTTGTTTATCCTCATTTGGTAGTATAGAGTTTCTTTCTCATCTACCAGCCTATGTGTCAATGTCTTCTCTTTCTCTGTTTTGATTTGTGTAAGTTCTGTTTAGCGTTTACAGAGCACAGGACCTTCTGTTAGGGAAGGAGGAAGAATGTCTGTGTGTGTGTGTGTGTGTGATTGAAGGGTGGGAAAGCAAATTTTGTTGTTGTTGTTGTTGTTTTTATGTGCACATCCCAAAAGCAAACCCCAGAATTTTTCAGTTCTAAATGTGAAGCCCGTGAGTGTGGAGGTCCTGGTACTAGCTGTACAGGGGCGGCTAGTCCTCGCAGATCCCCTTTTTGGATCTGATAAACCTAGAGAGATTCCCTACAGGAAGGGGGCCTTACTTCTACGAGGGAATCGGAAGTCCTTCCCAGAGTTTTTTTAGTCTCTGAAACTGTTGAGCGCGCCACTAGCTAAGCCAAAGTGAACCTTACATTTAAAGGATCATGGGAAGCTCTAGTTCGAGGATGGCGGAGACCCTTGTGTGGGCTTGGAACCTGGGACGCCAGGAATATATCTGTATGACAGGAATGTGCAAAAGTAAAAGCAGGAAACTTGTGTAGAAAATGGGCTTTGCTGAGGGATGACACAGAGAAACAAAACAAAACAAAACAAAACAGCCAATTTGGCTAAATAAAGGTACTTAAGAAAACAGAAAAGGAAAAAATGTTGAGGTGTTTGTTTGTTTCTTCTCTCTCTCTTTTCTTCTCTCTCTCTTATATGTAACCACGTGGTTTGTTTGTTAAGATTTGTGCCTTCCCTAATTTAACTGAAATTTATGGCAGGAAGGACTTGTGTGTATGTCCTGCCATCCTCTTGGTCCATGTTTTTTTGTATGTGTACGTCTTTGTCTTGTCTTGTGCGCACTCGAGGTAATTGCAACTGTAAAATATCTCTGTTTCCTAGAGATATGAATTTCAAATTGTTAGAAAAAAATTAAAAGCACTGAAAAGAAAGGAAAATGTCTTTGCCCAGTTAGGACTGGCCAACCTGGTCTGGGACAAGGAACAGAGTTCAATTTTCCTATTCCTCTCTGTGTTTTTAAGAAAAGCCAAAATTTAAGAGACAATGTTTTAAGTTAATTTACAGGAGAATTCCATTCTCACATTTACTGTATGTACATGCAAACAGTTTTAATATTGCTCTTCTGTGATGTTTAATGGATGCCAATTCTCTGTTAAGATGGAAATGTCTGTTCATTTTTTCCCCCGGTGATGCCTCCATTTTGTTATAATTGATTTAACTGCGATACTGATGTGTTGTTTGTTTTCCTCAAATCCTGCCTACAAGCTATCTACCCCCCCCCCCAAATCTCTAATCCTTTTACAATGCCTCTCGTGGTAGAATTACCAGCAAAAGGGGGAAGGGACCCTGTTCTTATGTCTTTCAGCCCTGCACACATGATCCTGAAGCCTATGGAAGCAGAGCAAATGGGCTCAGACACTGCCTCCAGTAAAGACATTCCATCCATTTGAGCCAGAATTGGGTTTGAATCTAGTCCTCTAGTCATCACAGCAACTAGAGTGGAGCAGATCTTTCGAAGCCTGACTGACCAGCCTTACCACCAAAACCTAAGGCCACCCAGCAGACACGAATGAAAGGACCCTGAGATGGACAAATAAAGACCAAACATCTATTTTCAATCCCCAGAAGACAGCTGAAAAGACTAGGGGGGAGGGGGGAACTTCATTGTAAAGTTTTCTTTCTTTGCTTCAGTCACAGAAATTCATTGTAAAAATTTTCTTTCTTTGCTTCAGTCACAGAAATTCATTGTAAAGTTTTCTTTGTTTTCTTTCTTTCCTTGCTTCATTCACTGAAATTCATTGTAAAGTTTCTCTTTCTTGTCTCATCTATATTGTAATCAGTTTAATGTACTCATGTAAGAATTGTATTGGGAGTGGTTGCCACAGTGAGTTCTGTACACTTTAGATTTCTGTCTAGTGGGAGGGAAATTTGTAGCTGCATACACAAACACACAGAGACACGCCATTCAGAATTAGACTGAGGTTATCCTTTTTCCACCTACCTCCACCCAAAGCTGCTTTTAGCTTGCTGGTTTTTTTTGTTGTTGTTGTTTTGACTCCTGCTTTGTGGCATTAAAGCCCAGGCAGTCATATCTCCCTGCTAATTCCATGGGGGAAGGGGACAGGTCCCCTCAGGCAATTTCCCCACTTGAAGAGCTAGCAGAAAGGATCTTCGAAAACCCAAGGCCTGACTGCTGCCCAGTAAAGCAGGGTATTTTGCACTGGTGGTCTCAGGAGTAAGAGTCCCAGGGCTCATTCTAAAAAAAAAAAAAAAAAAAAAAAAAAGGAAAAGCCTGGATTGCACACTGGCTAACTTCAATTTGGACTCACAAATCCTAGATGCACTAAAGTAAGAGCTAGGGCAGATTCAAGAACCATCCCTTGGAAATGGGCAGCCTGTGATTTCAAGGTAAACCATGGCTGTGGGAATATTGTGGGGCCTGTGCTTGCTTGAAACCTGTCTGGGAGCTCATCGAAAGTGTTATCAAACATCTGAACATAATTGGCATGGAAAATTGGATACTGTAAATTTATTTCCAGAACTTTTGGCCTGGCCATTGACCATCATGGTTGAAAGCTCTCCTTTTGGGAGCCACTGAAGGAATCCTGCTGCTGCCTCTTTCAACTGCCTCTTTCAACGTCTTCCCCTCTGCATCAGAGAAAATTGAAAGCACCCATAAAATCTCCCTGATCTGATCAATTTGAAGCTTGTGTCAAAACATGTGTTGCACTCACATGTTTTGAAAAAAAAATGAGGGATTGTAGGAAGTTAGCACCCACCCATCTCCTAGGAAATGAGATATCCTAGGAGATATTAAAAGGTAGGAAATATTCTGTGGAACACATCTGGAAACATGCTTTTAAACAAACAAAAGACTCCTCTTGGAAACCCCCACCCCAGCTCACACATTCCTCTCACCTAGACTGGAAGTCTTCTGCATGATAAAACCACAATAGGATTTGCCCAAGGCCCTTTCATTCAGCCAAAGCTAGATTAGACAAAAAGCCAAGAGTTGCCCCAGCATGCCTCTGGGGGGTCTGAGAGCCAATGGGATACATTTCTATACAGGAAAAGGAAATCTAAGAGGTGGGACCCAACTTAGACTATAAAAACCAGGAACTCAGCATCTCTCTTCCTCTTTTTTCTCTTCACCACACCTGGAACCATGTAAGCTACCTTTTCTGTACAGGGGCTCAAGCCATGTGCTCCTGTCCACCATTAAACCTTCCTTCCAAGCAACCTTCATGAATCCAGTGTCTTTTTCCCCACTTGGAACTGAACCTAAAAGGATATTTCCTTATAACAAAACAAGGTATAAAATTATATAGCAATACATATAAAATTTTAAATGTAAGCATTTTGGGCATAAAAATTAATATAGCAAGGTATTATACAATTTGAATGATAAAATAAAATGATAATTTAGAAAATAATTGTAAAAATATCTAAATATAGAATTATTATAAGGCTAAAATCCATGGGGAAAAAACTGTAATTAATATTAGTATTATACCTAGAGAAAATGCAGTGATGCAATGGAAGAATGTGGTTATTGTTTAAAAATTAGTCAAATTATAATTACTTTTTGTGTATGTTGTTAATCTGGCAATTATTAATGAAAATAAGACAAAAGTAAGAATCAATTGACAGAAAAGGTATAGTAAATTATTATAAGTAATGACTACATGGACAGCTGCATCTGAAATATTTCCAAACAGAGAATATCTAGGAAGTAGAGAAAATAAAATATAAATTCTTGCAGCAACAGCTAATCTCTGCTCAACTAGGTGTTGATTGCTGGTGGGGAGGTGTTTTTTTTTGGGTTTTGCAGTCCTTACACTGTATTTTATAGATGACTCCTGGTTTTTGTCCAGGTCTGCTGGGTCTTTTAGTTTACGTAAAATGTTTGGAGGGCTTTAATTGGTTTTTGTGCTATACTGCTGGCAGCAGGCAGTAAGAAGTAGCCTGCAGTATCCATTCTAACTGCGCCACCATGGCTCTTTATGTCTGTTTAAATCTATTCACTGTTCCCACAAGATTGGGAGAAATCTTCCACCTACTGGGTTGTTCCACTTTGTTTCTATTTCTTTTCTTTTCTCTCTTTGGGCTGGTTTTTGTTTTTAATCATGTGGGGCTTCTTTCCATTGATCCCTCGCCTTGCTTTCTCTCAACTTGTGTGGCTACTTGGTATCCTAATGATTTCCTTCTTGCCATTGGGGAAAATGACCAAAACGTCTAAAAAGGTGAAGGCACAGGCACTTTGCGTTGACACAACCTGTGAAATATTTTAAAATTAACATGTTCCATCTGCAGATAATTGAGCTAAAGTTTATTTCCATCTCTTTTCTGTTTATTCTGAATATGTAGCATAGTTGTATTCATACTTATTCAAAAGTTCCCTTGGTTTCAGTATTACTTATTCTCATGTAACTATGTGTGGGATTAGACAGGGAAGAATGCCCAGAGTACTCATTTCTGAGGTGGAAAAAGATTCAAGAGGAATATGTTGTGCTCATGGAAGATGGAGGGTATTATAGCAGCCCAGAGCATAGGTTTAATGGCTAATAAGTGGGGTGGGGATGTTCTTTTCTAAGGCTGAGGTGGATGTGATCGTTTATTTAGTTCTGTACATAGGTTTTTTTCATTTGGTTATTGCATTTGTTTTCAAAGTAAAAGGAACGTTGGTCTTACCTGAACACTTTTTCTCAGTGAAGGTTGCAGGATAGGCCAGAAATGGGGTGTTGACTTTGTTCTTCTGCCTAGAAACTGAGTCATAATTTTTATAGCCACACCCCGTTGCCTCCCTCTCTGGCTCCAGTTATCGACGAAGGTGCAGCTGTAACAACAAAAACTTATCCATAGGTTAGACTCCCTGACCCCACCCCTCCGAATCCAGACCCTACAGTCATTTTAGGGTGGGACTGGCCTATCCTGCAACCTTCACTGAGAAAAGGCGTTCAGGTAGGACCAACGCTCCTTCTCCAGTGAGGTTGCAGGATAGGCCAGGAATGGGACATGCCAAAGCTGGCAGTCCTAAGGGCAGGCCTCTGTTGGGGCTGGATCATCTTCTGCCCGGATGACCTGCTGGAGCACTCTCCTGCCGAAGGATGCCTCCGCCGAGGCAAACATGTCCAACTGGTAGTGCCGGATAAATGGAGAAGGGGCTGCCCAGGCGGCCGCCTGGCAGATCTCCTCCAGGGATGCCTGCGTAGACCAGGCCACCGTGGAAGCAGCGCTCCTGGTAGAGTGCACAATCACCCTTTGTGGCATCGGTAGAGAATGTGCCTGATACGCGGCCACAATGCAGGCCCGGATCCAACTCCTGATGGTTGAGAAGGACACCTTGGACCCTAATGATGTTGGCTGGAAGGACACAAAGAGTGCCTCCGAACCGTCTAGAGGGGGCTGTCCACTTGATGTAAATCCGGAGGGCCCTCCTCACATCTAACGTGTGCCACTTCCGTTCCAGGGCATGGGAAGGCCGAGGATAGAAATTGGGCAACATGATCTCCTGGGCCCGATGGAACCACGTGTTGACCTTCGGTACAAACGAAGGATCCAGGCGCAGGATGACTCTATCAGGTTGGAAGAGGCAAAGGTCCTCCCTGACTGAGAGTGCCACCAGCTCCAAAATGCGCCTGGCCGAGGTAATGGCGACCAAGAATGCCACCTTTAAAGTCAAATTGTGGCAAAAGGACAAAGTCAACACCCCATTCCTGGCCTATCCTGCAATCTCACTGGAGAAGATGTGTCATTACCCAGATATGATAGGCTATAGTTCTCTTTACCTGTGCTCAGGTCAATGGAAAATTAAACAATAACTGAAGGGTTGCATGCTGTTTCCTCTCCCTGTACTCTATATTATTGATAAGGAATCAAAGTGAACAAATTAATGTAGAATATGACTCATAATGCGTAATGCTGTCACATTAGTACTTATTTTATAAGTCTTACCCCTAGATTTGGATTTCTAATTTGCTGTTGCTTCCTCTCCTAATAAAAATATCCAGGAAAGGTATTGTGAAGCAGCATTTAGAAGCTATAACACCTCTATATTTACAACCAAAATTATGAATCCAGTATGTAGGCAACACTTTATCATCATCAATAATAATAATAAAAAGGAACTAGAGAAGACACATTAAATAATCAACAACATTATTGAAGGAATACAATTTACAAGAAGAAGAAAACAATGTACAACAATTATACTTGAATGCACTTACACTTATATATCATATTCAGTGTATCTTATTTTGAAGCATTATATTTAAAATGACGTTAGTAGTTTTGTGTTTATCTATTTTTGTGCCATACTTCAATAAATATTTTTTTAAATTTACAATGGAATATAAAGTAATTTTTAAAAAGTACTTTATGAAATCGCATATGGCATATACAATCTTAGAAGACATTTATGATCTCCTCACCGACATAGGGCATATATCTTGTAAGATTACTATTGATGCAGCACTTACATGCCTTACCTAAAAGTACAATTACTGCAGTTCACTACTATTATATCAGTAATATGTAAATGTATACAGATTTTAATTGATGCACATTAATTGATAGAAATACATGTGATTTCAGGTTTCATCAAATCATGATTACTTTGCAATATGCATTTTAATTTCAGTTGTCCCCAAAGTGTTTGAAATGCAAAATATTTTATTAGACTTAAGTTGATAAAATGACACTTAACATGGAATGACCCAAATGAATTTTGTTCACAGGGATATCAAACCAGACAATATCCTGATGGATGTGAATGGACATATTCGGTTAGCGGATTTTGGTTCTTGTCTGAAGCTGATGGAAGATGGAACGGTAAATTAGATTTTTTTTAATAAACTCAGTTAAAATGTAGCTTCAGACATCTTTAATATTTGATCCTTGTTAACCAATTCACTTTTGGGATCATATGTGATATAAAGAAAAGTTGTTGGTTGCTAAATTATCATTTTTGAGCAATTATGTTAGAGCTATAATAGAAACCCATTTTAATTCTTCTGGCTGGATATACTATAAGATTCATAAGATTTGCACTCCTTTTATGTTCCTTCACCAAATATCTTACTTTACCATCATTGTCCATAAATATTTAATAATTCCCATTATCCTATGACTCTTCCATTTTTGATAGTATTTATATAGTTCTATATCGTAATATCTACCATAGGTTTTGAGTGATATCTTTATTTGTTCTGCCAATGATCTATTTCACCATAGAATTTGAGTTCTGAATGCATAATTTAGATGCTTTTATTGCAAAGTGACCAGATTTTTTTATTTTTAAGCGGGACGGGGGGGCGCCTGGGCGCCGCCATTTGTTTTGCCCTCTGCGCATGCGCAGAACGCTGCGCATGCGCAGAGGGCAAAACAGCAAATGTCGGCGTCCAGGTGAGGTGGGGGGGGAGAGGGGGGGAGGTGGGAGGGCGCTTGGATGCCTGGAGCTCGCGACAGGTAAGCTGCCGGCTGCCTCCTTTCCCCGTCTCCCGCCTCCCGTTCGTTGCTTGCCAGCCCGGCCGAAGGGGAGGCGGGAGGCGAGGAAAGGCCTCCCGAAAGGGAGGCGGGCTCCCGAAGGGCTGCCGGCTCCCAAAGGGGAGGCGGGGCCCGCCTCCCCTTCGGGAGGCCTTTCCTCGCCTCCCGCCACCCCTTCGGCTGGGCTGGCAAGCAACAAACGGGAGGCGGGAGACGGGGAAAGGAGGCAGCCGGCAGCTTACCTGCTCCAAGCATCCAAGCGCCGCGGTCTCCCGGTCGCCCGCCCGGCCCCAGGGCAACGGCGGCAGCGAGGCGACGGGGGGAAGAAAGGGGAGGGGGACGAGGAAGGGCTGTTTGCGCCGCTCGTAAGCTCAAAGCGGCGATGGCTCCTCGTCCCTCACCCCTCCCAACAGCAGCGGCGCCTCTGAGGGCGGGGCTAGGGATGGGGCGGGGGAAGGAGAGGAGGAGCAGCCTCCCTTCCCCCTCCCCCCAGCTTCCAGCCGCCGCCGGAGGAGTCAACAACGCGGGACGCCCACCCGCCGCCAACGCCGCCCACGGCCGGCCCGAGCTGAGAGGCTTGCTGCCTTTCAGGCCGATTTTTTGAAAGAATGCCCTAGTCGTGCATTCTTTCAAAAAATCGGGACTTTTTAGAGGACGGGCGGGACGCGGGACAAATCATGAAAAAGCGGGTCTGTCCCGCCAAAATCGGGACGTCTGGTCACCTTATTTTATTGTAGAACTAACAAAACAGATATAATAATTGATAATGAAGGAGGATATGTGGGTTTTTACAGTTATGAGTCTGGGAATGAGGAATTGAGATTCACAGAAGGGAAGACAAATTATCCTTTTTAGTGTCAATTGCCTGACATGTTATTCAAGCTATTAGGGGTACGTTATAACTGGAAATTAATCACATGAGAATTGGTGTATCAGGAACAACATTAATATCAATATGCCAAATATAACATAATAATTTAATTTGTATTCTCCTGTTCTATAGCCACTATTATAACCATGGTATTTTGGCTGCATTGCTCTCACTGAAATAAATGTGGAGATGGGTGTGTAAACATTTCCTTTCTTCATTTGTTGTAATGATTTTTTTTAAAGTACCTTATAATGTAGCACTGTGACTGGACAGTTTTACAAAAATGTGTACTTTAAAGCTCTGTTGTTTTGTTTTTATGGTACACATATAAAAGATTACAGCCATTTTGAATTGTATCACAGAATACAAATTTACCATACCATCCATGAAAACTTTCCTTCAGTTTCTTATGTACCTTTCCAATATTTTAATATAGCATGGGTTCAGGGGTGGGTTCCACTTACCTTCCCTACCGGTTCGCATCGCGACGGAAGTGTGCATTTTGCACACACGTTGCGCCCCTGTCACGTTGCGCAAAACACCCGGAAATGACTCTCTGCACATGCGCAGAAGCCTTTGCACATGCACAGAGGGGGTTTTTTGCAAGCAGCGGCAACCGGAGGACTGGTTTGGGAGCATGGACCGCTGATCATCGCTGTCGCTTCGGTGCACGATGGTAAATTTCCGTTACCGGTTTTAAAGAACCGGTCCGAACCGGCAGCAACCCGCCACTGCATGGGTTGCAGAACAAAATGAAGCTCTGTACTCCTTTCTATAGTTTTGTGTCCTTAAACAACTAAGTTAGGTATTTAAAAATACCTGCAGTCAGTTTTACTTTGTTTTTTGCTGTTAATTAATAGAACTTGATTTTATTATTAAAGAATTTTATTTAGTAATAATGAACAAATATATCTATTCAGATACTTCCAAGCAGGTCTTTTGAATATTTTAGCATTTTAAAATATAAAAACTTTCTAGTCCTACTTACTCATTCCTACTGACTCAAACCTGTAATATTTTTGCAATCTATTTCATGTAATGGTCTTCTCTGTTATTTGTGTTGTCTCACTATATTTGAATGTTATTTGTATATTCGCTGCTGGTCCCTAGCCTTGAATATTGAATCTAGATCTTCTTCTTTTTTTTAGCGTCAGAAACATGTGAAAAAATATCACAAATCCTGTTTGCATTCTAAAAATACAGCTACTTGGTTTCTGCCAAATCTGTGATAAAATCCAGAGCCCACTTCTGCCTGTTTGTAGCTATTTTGTGTGTTCTAGTATTTCCTAGCCATAACTCATAATTGGGTTAAATACCTAGTTCTATTTCACTTGCTATTATTATTACTTTTTGTTTACATCACTCCAAGTCCTGGCAAAATATTTTAGATTTTTGAAAAAAGTGAAAATGTGCAGTTTGTTAATACAGTATTTCAGTATTCGATACAATCTGGAAGAAATACAAGATTGTATATTGATGTTGAATTTTTCTTCACTGCAAGTTCAGGAACAAGAGAACAAATAACAATAGCTAATAAATGCCAGATTGCTAGTAGGATTTTTAATCTGTCATGGTGGAAAACATTCTTCTTTAATTCCATCTACTCACACCTATCACTACTTTAAATATAAATGGATCTGTTCCTATACATATAGAAACAGAAATAGTGTTATGGGTAATGTTTCATTGTGAAATAATAATCCCTACAGGTTCAGTCTTCAGTGGCAGTTGGAACACCAGATTATATCTCTCCAGAAATTCTGCAAGCCATGGAAGATGGGAAAGGAAAATATGGTCCCGAATGTGATTGGTGGTCCCTTGGTGTTTGCATGTATGAAATGCTTTATGGAGAAACACCTTTTTATGCTGAATCTCTGGTGGAGACATATGGAAAGATAATGAACCACAAAGTGAGTGAGCTATGCTTTTATGTAGAAATGAATAATAAGCATCCAAGGAATCTAGAATTGTTTCGCTTAGTGATTCATTTATATTTATTTCTGCCTGTATTTAATATATTTTTTTTCAAAATGCATTTCTCATGGCAGCTCATGATAGAAAATAGTAAAAGGCACACCAGATTATGAAACTGTTGTAAATTAATTCAGTTAAGATGTTTCTTTGAATTAATTTAATTAATTAATTAATTGATGCAGTGGTGAGAATGCAGTACTGCAGGCTATTTCTGCTGATCACCGGCTGCCAGCAGTTTGGCAGATCGAATCTCACCAGGCTCTAGGTTGACTCAGCCTTCCATCCTTCCAATGTCGGTAAAATGAGGACCCAGATTGTTGGGGGCAATATGCTGACTCTGTAAACCGCTTAGAGAGGGCTGTAAAGCCCTGTGAAGCAGTATATAAGTCTAGGTGCTATTGCTAATATATTAATAGTTTGCATATTTGATTTACTTATTGATTGACTTGACTTTAAATACCCTAACATTTTTGTTGATATTCTTGTTGGTTAATGAATGGACTTGGGTGAAATCTAATGAAACAGATTTTTTAATGAAACTGTTCTGAAAATGAATCAGATGGAGGGAATAATGCCTCCTCCTGCCCCTATATTAGTTTCCATGTGTCCAAAAGAATAACAAAATTAGGAAAAGATCATTAGTGCAAACAACTAATGTTGTGAGGTTGAATTTTACCTTCTGAATTCTGTTTTTGAGTGCAGCCTCCAAAATTGCAACCAGATAGAAATGTTTCATTTCATGTGACAAAAAAATAAATAACATTCTCAGGCAGTATTCATATTAATTGTACTGAGTTAATTTAATAAGCACTATTTTATCCTTTCTCTGCCAACCAAAAGATAAATATGACCACTGACCAGAAACAAGGATATCTTCTTGTTAAAAGAAGTTCAGTCATTGTTGCAACTAGAATGAATCTGTCAATTTTGGTTTTTCTTAGTTTGTTTCCACTTCGTCAATTAGTCTCAACTTTTTACACATCTTCCTGCAAATTTCATTTCATGTACTCCTTATTTTTTATGGTGCAATTCCTAGTATGCGTATCTTTTTTCAAGACAGGTACTGTATCTTTGATATAAAATATTCTGTGCATATTTCCCCAAAACACATATTTTATGAATTCCTAAGTGCATAACAAAATTCTAAAAACTCTAGATTTCAACATACAAGTGTTGAAAATTTCTTACCAATTTGTGCTTATATTTCTGAATAAATTTATTAATTATTTATTATCCTTGAAGAAAGTGATAGCTCACATTATGTGGCAATATATTTGTACTTGATAAATTTCTGATGGAAGATATAAATGTACCCATACAGAACGTATGGGGTTTTGCTTCTTGGGTTGGGGTGGTTAGTTTATGTTTTTTTGTAAAGTAGTTAGCATTAGTTTATTAATTAGCATTCTTTTTTTCTTTTAAGGAAAGATTTCAGTTTCCTGCCCAAATGACAGACGTGTCTGAAAATGCCAAGGACCTAATTCGAAGGCTTATCTGCAGCAGAGAACATAGACTTGGGCAGAATGGAATAGAAGACTTTAAAAGCCACCCATTTTTTTCAGGGATTGACTGGGATAACATTCAGAATTGTGAAGCACCTTATATTCCTGAAGTCAGCAGTCCAACAGATACTTCGAATTTTGATGTAGATGATGACTGTTTAAAAAATTCTGTAAGTAATAGAGGAGAGTGTCTTTTAATATGTTATGTTGACATTTGTGTATTTATGTATAAAATTTCTATCTTTTTACTAATACCCCAATCATTATTTAAAATAGGCAGCAAATGAAATATGTAACAAACAAACAAATAAATAAGTAAATAAAAATTACTGATTGACACTACTATCAAAATTTATGTCCATTGGGTCACAAAAGATGGAAAGTAACTGAACAATAAGAAGCTTTCATTAATTTCTAAAATAAGCAAAAATGGCAATCAGACACTCCAAAAAAGACAGATTTTCTTTTTTCCTGGTTTTTATTGTTTTCTCAGCTTTTTGTTCTGTACTTTTGGTGATGTAAACATTGCTGGAAATAAGTATTGAACCAGAATTACTTTTACACAGAGGTGGGTTCCTGCCGGAGCTGCCCAATGCGCAGCTCCGGTAGGGAGCGTCCGATTGCGCAATTTGCGCGCGACCGCTCTGGAGCCCTCTCTGCCCGTCCACCGCGTGTGTCGCCATTTTTTCATTAAGTTTTGGGTGATTTTGCTTCTGCGCATGCGCAGAAGCAAAATCGCGCCAAAATCTTGCGAGGGGACGCACGCGCAGAAGCAAAATGACACTGAAATCTCTCTCGCGCGCGCATGTCCCCTCATGAGATTTCGGCGTGATTTTACTTCTGCGCATGTGCAGAAGGAAAATTGCGCAAGGGGACGCCCCCCCCAAAAACTTGGAGATGCGCGCGCAGCACACCGGCACCAGTAAGACAGCAACCCGCCACTGCTTTTACACCATCATAAATGACCAAGGAAGCCAGCGGTAGTGTTTCTATGATGGTCTTTTCAAATCTGCTACTTTTTCTGAATCGGAATATCCATCGTGCTAATTTTACCTGAAATTAATACAAATGGATTAACCTTTTCTAAATTAGTAAACTCTTCTTGTTCCTTTAAACTTCAGGAGACAATGCCGCCGCCAACACATACTGCATTTTCTGGACATCACCTGCCATTTATAGGATTCACATATACAAGTAGCTGGTGAGTGACCAGTTTGTTGATACTAAATCATAATAGAATAGCTCAATTATTTTGTGATTTAAAAATAAAATAGAATTAAATGCAAGTATTTCCTTGCATTATTTGTTAATATTTGTTTCTGTGATGTGTGCATTTTACATGAAAATTTTGAACCAGTTGTAGTACAAAATTCATACATTGAATGGCACATTGTTTCCATCTTCATAGAAAGTGCAGATTGTATAATAAAACTGCACACCAGACAAAATCCCTAATGTTAGTCCAATATATTGGTTATATCCAATATATACAGTCAGGTCCAGAAATATTGGGACATCAACACAATTCTAACATCTTTGGCTCTATACACCACCACAATGGAGTTGGAATGAAACAAACACAATGTGCTTTAACTGCAGACTGTCAGCTTTAATTTGAGGGTATGTACATCCAACTCAGGTGAACAGTGTAGGACTTACAGCAGTTTCCATATGTGCATCCCACTTGTTAAGGGACCAAAAGTAATGGGACAACTGGCTTCTCAGCTGTTCCATAGCCAGATGTGTGATATTCCCTCATTACCCCAATTACAATGTGCAGATAAAAGGCCGAGAGTTCATTTCAAGTGTGCTATGTGCATTTGGAATCTATTGCTGTCAACTCTCAAGATGAGATCCAAAGAGCTGTCACTATCAGTGAAGCAAGCCATCATTAGGCTGAAGAAACAAAACAAACCCATCAGAGAGATAGCAAGAACATTAGGCATGGCCAAAACAACTGTTTGGAACATTCTCAAAAAGCAGGAACGCACTGGTGAGCTCAGCAACACCAAAAGACCTGGGCGACCACGGAAAACAACTGTGGTGGATGACCGAAGAATTCTTTCCCTGGTGAAGAAAACACCCTTCCCAACAGTTGGCCAGATCAAGAACACTCTCCAGGGGGTAGGTGTATGTGTGTCAAAGTCAACAATCAAGAGAAGACTTCACCAGAGAGAATACAGAGGGTTCACCACAAGATGTAAACCATTGGTGAGCCTCAAAAACAGGAAAGCCAGATTAGAGTTTGCAAAACAACATCTAACACAGCCTTCACAGTTCTGGAACATGGAATATGGACAGATGAGACCAAGATCAACTTGTATCAGAGTGATGGGAAGAGAAGAGTATGGAGAAGGAAAGGAACTGCTCATGATCCTAAGCATACCACCTCATCAGTGAAGCATGGTGGTGGTAGTGTCATGGCGTGGGCATGTATGGCTCCCAATGGAACTGGTTCTCTTGTATTTATTGATGATGTGACTGGTGACAAAAGCAGCAAGATGAATTCTGAAGTGTTTCGGGCAATATTATCTGCTCACATTCAGCCAAATGCTGCAGAACTCATTGGACGGCGCTTCACAGTGCAGATGGACAATGACCCAAAGCATACTGCAAAAGCAACCAAAGAGTTGTTGAAGGGACAGAAGTGGAATGTTATGCAATGGCCAAGTCAATCACCTGACCTGAATCCCATTGAGCATGCATTTCACTTGCTGAAGACAAAACTGAAGGGAAATTGCCCCAAGAACAAGCAGGAACTGAAGACAGTTGCAGTGGAGTCCTGGCAAAGCATCTCCAGGGATGAAATCCAGCGTCTGGTGATGTCTATGCGTTCCAGACTTCAGGCTGTGATTGACTGCAAAGGATTTGCAACCAAGTATTAAGAAGGGAAAGTTTGATTTATGATTATTATTCTGTCCCATTACCTTTGGTCCCTTAACAAGTGGGATGCACATATGGAAACTGCTGTAAGTCCTACACCGTTCACCTGAGTTGGATGTACATACCCTCACATTAAAGCTGACAGTCTGCAGTTAAAGCACATTGTGTTTGTTTCATTCCAACTCCATTGTGGTGGTGTATAGAGCCAAAGATGTTAGAATTGTGTCGATGTCCCAATATTTCTGGACCTGACTGTAGTTCTTGTTGGTTATTTCCTGTATCTAGAATAATAATTAAAAAGGTAGAGGAATCCCTGCAGATTTTACTCCACTAGTCATTGCCAACTAAGGGGGCAGTGCTCATCTCCGTTTCAAGGCCATTGAGCCAGCACTGCCTGAAGACATTTCCACGGTCATGTGGCCAGCATGACATCATAGATCGCTGTTACCTTCCTGCTGAAGGGTACCTATTTATCTATTTTCATTTGTATGCTTTCAAACTGCTAGGTTGGCGGGCTCATCCCGTCATGTGGCGCTCAGGTCTCAAACCTGGGCTGCTGGCTTTCCAGCTGATAAGCCCAGTGTCGTAACCATTGAGCCACCATGCCGACCCACCTAGAATAATAGGTGAATGCAAAATATTAAAAGGCCAAAACTGCAAGGGATTTTCTAATGGATAGAGACAAACATAATAGTTGTTTTATGGTGGCACTGCAGAATACTTATTCAATATGCAATTGGCTATTGAAAGGGCTTCTGACTGATAGAATACAGGACTTACACAGTTGGACAAGTTTATATTGTAGATCATTTCCTTACCTGCTTTATCTAAGTATATACAATGCTGCTTAAAAGTTTGCGAATCTTTTTTAATTTTTTTTATTTCTGCATAAATATGACTTAAAACACGATCTGTTCTCCATACAAGCCCTAAAACTATATAAAGAAAGCCCAATTAACCAAATGAGTCAAAATCTTAATTGATTTATTGAATGTGTAGCAAAATTATGTGAACATCTAGGATTATCAGTTCATTTGAAGGAAACATTAGAGTCAGGTATTTCAATCAATGGGAATCTAGTAATCAGGTGTGAGTGCAGAAGTCCTGCTTTGTTTAAAGAATTGAATTCTGAATATTCACTGTCAAAGTCTGATCTTCATAACACAGGTATGTGGAAGTGTGTCATGATTTGAAAAAAGAGAGATTTCTACAGATCTCCTAAAAGCAAGTGTTGATACTCATCAGGCTGGAAAAGATTATAAAACTATTTCCAAAGAATTTGGACTCCTCAAGTCCACTGTCAGCAGATTTTGTACAACTGAAGACAGTTCAACACCACTGTTACTCTCCCTAGGAGTAGTTGACCAACCAAAATCACACTAAGAGCAAGGCATATAATACCTTGGGAAGTCTCAAAGAATTTTAAAAGGAGTGATGTCTAAGGAACTAAAGGCCTTAGGAACTAAAGAAATGAAATGGCAAGTCCAAATCCTGACTTTAATCTTATAGAAATATTGTTGAAGGACCTGAGGTAGGCAGTTCATGAGAAGAAACATATTAATATTCCTGAGTTGAAGCTTTTCTGCAAGGAAGAATGGGTTAAAATTCCTCCAGGCTGATGGGCAGAATTGATCAACTGAAAGCAAAGATTCATATCATTTGAATCATTTCCCACAATAAATCAATGAACAAGTACAATGTGTTTGACTCATTTGTTTAATTCGGTTCTGTTTATCTAATTTTAGTACTTGTATGGAGAACAGATCATGTTTTAGGACATATTTTTGCATAAATATTGAAAATTCAAAAGGCTTCACAAACCTTTTAGCATCAGTGCATAATTGGAGATATTTTAAGAGTATACCTAAGTATCTGGGCAATTTTTAGTTATTTTTTTCTACTGACAGAGGTATTTCATTGCTGGAATGGGGAGAGGTGACAAAACTATTCTCTTCCCTCCTTATGACTGTCTCTGGATATTTGGAAGATCATTAGAAGTCAATTTGGAGGGTAATAAGGGGGAAGAGAGACAATATTTGTGAGTGGATTTCATTAGAATTTTCAAGTGGATTTCTACTTGAATTACGTTGGATTTCAATTGCAATTTATGATGGCCTCATGAATACATTTGCAAAAAACTGTACAATAAAGAGACCTAACTGCTTCCAGTTTTCTGTTGGAATGTATATATAAGCTTTTAATTATGCTAATATGAAAGTCATAAAGATAACCGTTAAAACGTTCTGAACCTGATAACTATCTTCTCAGTGTCCTTTCGGATCGTAGTACTCTAAGATTTGCAGCTGGGCAACGTGTAATGGAACTTGATGCCAATGTTCAAAGAACACTAGAAGATACCTTAGCTACAGAAGCATATGAGAGACGAATAAGACGTTTAGAGCAAGAAAAGTTGGAACTTAGCAGAAAACTTCAAGGTATTCCTATATATAATATACATGATTATCTATTTAAGTCAATTTTGGATTCCATGACTTATGTGGTAGAAAGACTTATATTACTACATTTTCAGTAGAAACAGTATTTGAAAGCATTCTGCATATAACTGGACATTAATTTATTGTGGTGTAGTCAGTGTCACAACTTAGTAATAATTTGGATGAAAAGAATATATTTTACAAGTAGAAATTACAAGAAATTATTAATATTTTGATATTCCAAAGACAGTTGGACATATAGCCAAAGTATTATTAAGACATTTGCAGAAAGAAAAAAAGTAAAGTAAAAATGACAATGTATTGAGCAAAATTAAAACCAAGTCAGGCCCAATCCATGACTTACAACTTTAGAATATGTGGAAAATTGTTGTTGGAGAACAACAATATCCTCTAGGGCTTTATTAGGATAATTTCTGGAGGATCAGAGAATACAGTATGGAAGAGCTTGAAGAAACATACAAATGAGAGTATTTTAATGTTGAAATGAAAGATTTAAAAATAATTCAGAAAGAAAAACCAAATGAGACAATTAAAAGAGAAAACTGCTGAGTAATGATGGTTAGACTGGATATGAAATTGAGGACATAAAAATAGTTTAAGACAGTGGTTCCCAACCTTTCTAATGCCGTGACCCCTTAATATAGTTCCTCATGTTGTGGTGACCCCCAACCATAAAATTATTTTAGTTGCTACTTCATAACTGTAATTTTGCTACTGTTATGAATTGTAATGTAAATATCTAATATGCAGGATGTATTTTCATTGTTACAAATTGAACATAATTAAAGCATAGCGATTAATCACAAAAACAATATGTAATTATGCCAGATCAGAAATTCTCGGGCCAGTCTTTGCAAGAGCACAAGGAATATCATCTTCCACAACAAGTCTACTTCTGTATTTAGACTTGATAACCAACAAGTGTACAGCAGCAATATTTCTCAATCTCAGCAACTTTTAAGTTGCCTGGACTTCAACTCCCAGAATTCAAAGCAAAGCTGGCCCCTTAGCTGATGCTGTCAAAGCTCGGCCGCCAGGCGTCACAAACGCCTTTCACCGAATGGCACCTCTCTCGACCAATCGGAGGGCTCGGGCGAGTTGAGTCAATATGGCCAGGCTTGTGGCAGTGGGGGGGGGAGGTGAGGATGCCGGGGTGACCCCTGGGAAATGGTCGTTCGACCCCCAAAGGGGTCCCGACCCCCAGGTTGGGAACCACTGGTTTAAGAACTGAAATTGATAGAGGGTGGAATTTCTATGCAAGGTAACAAAAATGTGCATAAAGAGTTTTACATTGTAGGTTACACAAAAAGTTCAAATGTTGGATTGAACAAAAAGAACAATAAGAATCGCAAAGAATCGCAAAAATAAAAAAAAACTGTAGTCTAAATTTCTTTCCCCATTATGGAGAGGTTTGTACTGAATACTTGCTTAGCCTGGCTTATGATTTGTAGAAAGAATCTGGCTTACACAACTTCCCTGAAGTTCTGTTCATTTATTCCCTTAATGCAATTTGATCTTTTTTTAGACACTTAAGAATGTAACAAAATAATGTTTTAGTTTCCATTGCTTCCCAAAGGAATACAGTATAGGAGGCTTCAACTTTTTCAGTTTCCCCTTCTCTTGCCAGCAAATCACTCTTTTAAGATCGATTTAAAGCATTTGGTTTTCTATGTTGAAATAGCAATAGCACTTAGACTTATGTACCGCTTTACAGTGCTTTACAGCCCTCTCTAAGCAATTTACAGAGTCAGCATATTGCCCCCAACAATTTGGGTTCTCATTTTACCCATCTTGGAAGGATGGAAGGCTGAGTCAACCTTGAGCCTAATGAGATTTGAACTGCCAAATTGCAGTCAGCAAGCAGTTAACAGAAGTAGCCTGCAGTTCTGCACTCTAACCACTGTGCCACCGTGGCTCAGTGCCACAGTGATAAATGCTGATAAGCAGTAAGTTTTCCCGCTATGATTGGGCAAATGGTGGTATCCATTCAGGAAGATTTGCCCCCCCCCCCACCACCAGTGAGCAGTATATGGCATGGGTGGGTTCCAGATTGTGTTACTGCCGGTTCGCTCAGGGATGCACCGCGTGGGCACACAGGTGCTTCGTGTGCATGCGCAATACTAAAAAAGGCTTCTGTGCATGCACAGAAGCAAAAAACAAGATGGTGGCACCTATGGCACCGCCGAGAGAACTGGCTCGGAGGTGTGGCAGGCCTGGGTCGCTGCCAGTTCCAGCGACCCAGGCCACCAAGTTACTACCTATTCTATAGAACCAGTCCAAACTGGTAGGAACCCACCTCTGGTATGTGGCTGCAGTTGTTTTTCTACAATTTACCTACCTATTGGACAATAGTTCTTGATCACTAGAAGAAAGTGAAGGTCAGTTCCTTATAGAAGTTCAAAAAGTTTGGCATGACAAAGTTTTATAGAATCTTTAGATTGGGGTTCAAAAATTGTCAGGCCACAGATACTTCTTGGGTACTATATTATGATTTTGAAATCCCCAAACCTATAGATTGAAATTTTTGAATGCAGTTTCTTACATCTTCCTTGCTTTTTTAAAGAGTCCACACAAACAGTCCAGGCTCTACATTATTCAACTGTAGATGGTCCATTAACAGCAAGCAAAGATTTAGAAATTAAAAGCCTGAAGGATGAAATTGAAACATTGAGAAAACAAATCACTGGTAAGTACCAATATTTAATATTGAAAACATTACAAATTCTTTTCTAGTTTTTGTGTTCTGCTCAAACAATTTCCTTCACAAATGTTTCAACTGTTATATTTATCATCCAATGTAAAATGTCAACAGATAAACCTTAGTTATCAACTGCTTCATGCAGCGACTGTTTGAAGTTAAAATAGTGCTGAAAAAACAAATTTGCAACCAAGGGTGCACACATGACTTTCATAGCAACTCTCTCTCAGTCATTTGTTTGCTATTACAATCAGTTAGCATGCATTGATCTATGACCCCCTTTTTTTCTTTTTTTCCCTTCCACAGAGCAGAGAGATTGCCTAAAAAGGAGACCTCTTGAGATAATCTTTCCTGTCTCATTTTTTTTCCTCCCTCCCCTCTAAAGAATAAAAAAATTGGAGAGAAAGGGATTAAGTAGGCACATAATGGGGAATACACATTAAAAGGCATGCAGTAACGCTGACTATTTACCAACCAGATAGCCCCATGATGGCGAACCTATGGCACGCGTGCCACAGGTGGCCCGTGGAGCCATATCTGAGGGCACGCGAGGTGTTGCCCTATGTCAGCTCCAGTGGGCATGTGTGTGCTGGCCAGCTGATTTTCGGCCTTCCGGAGAGCGGGGGGGAGGCCATTTTTGTCCTCCCCAGGCTTCAGGAAAGCCTCCTGGGGAGGGCGAAAAACGGCTCAATGGACCTACAGGAAGTTCGGAGGCTTCAGTGACGCCTGCACACATGCGCGGGGGGCAGCGCGGGGGGGGTTGTGCACACATGCATGGGAGGAGGGCATTGCATTATGGGTGTGGGCACACGCGTGCTACCACGCGCGCGCCTTTTTGGTACCCGAGCAAAAAAAGGTTCACCATCACTGAGATAGCCTAAGGTTAATTAGTTAATTCCCTTTTTGCCAATTATCCTAATATTGGGGTGAGCATTAATACTGGGGGGAACTTTTTCACATTCATTCTTAACAATTTCTTTGCTTTCATTCCTGTTCCTCTGGTTCCCTATCAGTGAAGAAATCCTTGAAACTTACTAAAGTGTTTTCTTGCTTCATTTCTGCTTATAAGGCCATACAATCAAACTGCATTTTCCAACGTTACTATTTCTAACTTTGGCATTCTATTCTCCAACCATCAAGCAGCATGTCTTACTTGCATGTTCTGTTGATTTTATATTAAATTTGACCATTAAATTAGTCAACTTCATATTCTTCTACATTAGTGGTTGGAGCATAAACACTGATAACTGAAGGCTGTCCTGCAATTGATTTGATCAACTGACTGCATTTACCTAAATACATTGTACCTAAATACTGTCTTTGCTACAGTATATAGCCCAGGGGTGAAATTCAAAAATTTTCCCTACCGGTTCTGTGGGTGTGTCCCACTCCAGGGGAAGGATACTGCAAAATTTCCATTCCCTCCCCACACCTGGGGGAAGGATATTGCAAAATCTCCATTCCCACTCCACTCCAGGGGAAGGATACTGCAAAATCTCCATTCCCACCCCACTCTGGGGCCAGCCAGAGGTTGTATTTGCCGGTTCTCCGAACTACTCAAAATTTCCACTTTGCCGGTTCCACTTTGCCGGTTCCACTTTGCCGGTTCTCCGAACTACTCAAAATCTCCAGAACCTGTCAGAACCTGCTGAATTTCACCCCTGATATAGCCTTTCTGATAATGAAAGCAACACTATCCTTTTTGTTTTTTGTGGCCTGAGTAATAAGCAGTATGATCTTCTGACTGAAAATATCCAGTTTTAGTTCTTTTCAATTCAGTGATACGTAAGATATCCATGTGTAGCCAGTTCGTTTCATCTGTCACGATGTTAAGCTTTTCCAGTTCATCTTTCACATTCCATGTTTCCATTGTATTTCAGTTTTGGCAACTCCAGATTTTCTTTTCCTGCATGGCAGTATCCAAAAAGTTTTAACTTAGTTATATCATAAACCTCATTGTTGCCCCCCCAAAAAACCCCTTGATTATTCCTCAGTAGCATGTTAAGAGCTTCTCTGCTTAAGGTGCCCATCAGCACTACATTGCAGGTCATTTTATCTTGTCTCTCAATATGATTTGCTTGATAAAATACAGGGGTGATTTACCATTACCTTTCTCCCACGCAATATGAAATGATGCCTTTGCCATTTTTGCCAGAGTCTCTTGATGGCAAGATGGGTGGCATATAAATATAATAAATAAATTGACAGTAAAAGGATCATGTGTCTCTAGCATCTTTCTATATATGAGCCGTGGTGGCAAAGTGGTTAGAATGGAGTATTGCAGGCTAATTCTGCCAATTGCCAGGAGTTCGATTCTGGCCAGCCCAAGGTGGACTCAGCCTTCCATCCTTCCAAAGTTGATGAAATGAGGACCCAGATTGTTGGGGACAATATGCTGATTCTGTAAACAGCTTAGAGAGACTGTAAAGCACTGTGAAGTGGTATATAAGTCTAAGTGCTATTGCTATTGCTAAATAGCTGCTGTCCAATATAGGTGCTTATGGGTACCTGGGATAATTTAAATGCCTTGGGTTATTCTGCTTGGATATTTTTGGCATACCCTCCAGCATTCTTTACTGTCCCTACAAGGATAGCCCCTTTATCACGATAATATATCACTGCAGGACTTGTGGGGCCTATATTTTATATTTGAGCATGGTAATGGAGACTTCTTTGTTGAATTGATGTAATACCATTTACATTTCATTTAGATTCTGTGTTCAGATTAGTACTCCTATCCAGAGGTAGGTTCCTGCCGGAGCTGCCCAATATGCAGCTCCAGTAAGGAGCGGCCGATTGTGCAATTTGCGCGTGATCACTCCGGAGCCCTCTCTGCCGGTCCACCACGCGCGTCGCCATTTTTTCCGGTGATTTTGGGTCAATTTTTTTTATTTATTTATTTATTATTTGTTCTTCTATGCCGCCCTACTCCCGAGGGACTCAGGGCGGCGTACAACAATTGTATAAGAACATTAATAATAAACAGTAATTTAAAAACAACAGTTAAAAGATATATAAAAATTTAAAAATGTTCACAATCAGCCATACCAAGGGGGGAGTTCAGATGGATTTAGTCTTTCCCCCCTGCCTGCAGGAAGAGCCATGTCTTAATGGCTTTCCGGAAGGCCAGCAGGGTGGGGATGGTTCGAGTCTCTGGGGGAAGTTGGTTCCAGAGCGCGGGGCCCCCCACAGAGAAGGCCCTCCCCCTAGGGCCCGCCAACCGGCATTGTTTGGCTGACGGGACCTGGAGGAGGCCCACTCTGTGGGCCCTAACTGGTCGAAGGGAAGTGTGAGGCAGAATGCGGTCCTGAAGGTAACCTGGTCCTAGGCCATGTAGGGCTTTAAAGATCATGCATGCATGCATGCATGGAAGCAAAATCGTGCCAAAATCTCATGAGGGGATGCGCATGAGAGAGAGATTTCGGCGAGATTTTGCTTCTGCGCATGCGCGGAAACAAAATCACACCGAAATCTCACACACGCGTGCGTTCCCTCGCGAGATTTTGGTGCGATTTTGCTTCTGCGCATGCGCAGATGCAAAATTGCATGAGTGGGTGTGCGTGTGTAGCGCGCCCGCGCCCAAAGCGTGGAGATGCGCGTGCAGCGCACCGGCACCAGTAAGAAAGCAACCCGCCGCTGCTCCTATCTCAAAAATGGTAGAGAAAGGGATAACCAAAATGAAGAAATGACAGTGCCACAATTACTAGACTATGTCCAGGTTAGCAAATAAGATGATAACAAGAGGGCATGGTTAATTTGCTGTCCTGAATAAAAGCATGGAGTGTATTGTTTGTTCTTTTATTTTCTGCTATTATAAAAGTAAGGATTCTAGGTCACATTGGAATTCACTAATGGCAAAAAGATAGATGAGAAATCTTATTACACAAGTCGCTATAATAAAGCATGTAATAATTACTAGCTTAAGGGAGATTTTATGAATCCATCAATAAATCTTAGTCACAATTATAAAGTAGAGTTTTAAATTCTTAATTCTGTTCCCTGTAATTTCCATATATGGAGTTTTGCATTTTCATAATAGCATATCTAGAATATTTCAAGCCTAATATTTTGGGTGAGAGTCTCACCCAAATCTGTACAGGGAAGAAGTAAAGGAGCTGCACTCTGCACATTCTTCCATTATCTTTTAACCAACTTCATCTAAAGTTTAGATTCAAACATTTAAAGTTTGGATTTCAAAACTCAAAAATAATATTTAAAACAATCAAATTAATTTAAAAGGCTTGGATGAAAAGAAAGATTAAGACTTCCTTTTTAACACAGAAAAAAATGAAGGTTGGGTATATCTTCTAAGGGAATGCATTCCATAATTTGGTCATGGTACGAGAAAAAGCCCTCTCTTGACAAGTAAGCTTCTAATATCACAAGCATCTTTGAGATAGTGTCATAGCTGTCACTCAGATATTCAGGCCCTGAGCTTTTAAGGGATTTAAAAATAAAAAAGACTATTGAATTGTCCCTATATTAATTTATCAAAATTAACATAGTATGATCTTAGTAGTTTTGTGAAAGATAGTATCAGAACTCAGGAATATGATAGTACCTTTATTGACTAATAGATTTTATTAAGAGGAATAAGCTTTTGTGAACCTTTTAATAAGTTGCTAGTTGGAAAAAGTTCTACAGATTTCTGATTACTTAGTATCTGTAGTAGTGCCCAGAACTATTTTCATTGTGCAGGTGTTGCTAATGACAGAGCCAGTTTGGTATAGTGATTAAAGATACTAGCCTAGAAATTGTGAGCTCTTGGCCTGCCGTGCCATAGGCACAAAGCCAGCTAGGTAACTTTGAGTCAATCATTTTCTCTCAGCTCTGTGAAAAAGGCAATGGCAAACCGCTTCCATGTTGCCAAGAAAAGTGCATTGTCCATGCAGTTGCCAAGAATCTAGTCTGACTGGAAGGCATAAAATCAATCTGTCTTAGTGTCATCACCTTAGCAGCTCCATTTTGCATGACAGAGCTTCCAGGCATTCTTCAAGAGTAGTCTTACATAGACATTGTATAGTGATAGTCTAACAGTGATTTAGCCAAGGCTTTGGTATCCAAATAGCTATAGAAAAATTACAGTTGTTACAGTAGATGTACTGTAGATGCACTGTAACAACTGTGGCATCAAGGAGCACTTCCAGACTACAGATCTATATTTTTAAGGGAAGAGGGAATTCCCTTAAATTGTAAGGGAATATCTGTTGTCATCATTAACTGAGAATTGTGGATTGTTAAGCAAGTACTTGTCCCAATTCAAGTCATTCCAGGCTTGATCCCTTTCTGCCCCTAGTAAGGTAAGATACTGTCTCCAACTTACCCCACATTTCTCCCTGCCTTGTTGGGCAGCAAGCATCCCTAGAACTATGTGGCTCTAGGGATGCTTGCCACATGCTGGAAAGCAGCAGTTGCCTGAATCCAGTCCCAGCCGCAGTCGCCCTTGCCTGCCTGCACTCCAAGACCTCTGCTGCTCTGCACTCTGCTGTCTGTAGACTGTAAGACTAAACATTTTGAAATGCAGTTGAAATATTCCCATATTTTTATGAACAGCACAGTAAAAAAATTAGAATTTTTCTATTTGAAATTTCAAATAGCTTCTTCTATCTTATTCCTTGTTCCCAAGAAAATGATCTGTCAGCATCTTGGCAATATGTCTGAAGCAAAAACAAATGGGCGCTTTAGGATAAATTAGCTCAAGATATTTATACATAATGAAAATGAATGGTGTAACATTCTGTGTGCTTTGTTTATTTCTTTTATTTCTTTTAATTTGTTTTAAAAATAAAAGCTTGGGGAGTAGATTCCTTTTGCAGTTTCAGAAATCATAAAATAAATGTAATAAATATTACATTGAATTAGAGCTTTAATTATTTAATTTATCTTCCTTTAATTAGGAGTAATTAAAGTCAACTATGTATAATAAGATGTAAACTACAAAATTTTGGCTTGAGTAAGGCAACACTTCTTCTGATTTTAAGAACATGCACACAAAATACTAAGCGCCCTTCAATTAAATTTGCTAAATTATACACCAAAGCTTTTGGCTTAGACAGTACCTCACCTAACTGCTATGTGTAAATGTTATGCAATATGTCTTATTACATTTTTCTTAAGAGAAAATAATAGCATAACCTGCATTACAACTTGTGGTTCTGAATTTCATGAAGATGAATTTCATGAAATTAACAGTTGCAGATAAGAATTTCATGTTTACTTAGTCAAGGGTACTTAAAATCTGAATTCAAAGTTTTTTTGTAGAGATTTTGAATGTTTTTCCTTATTTAGAATTAAGTTTACCAACATTAAGACTAAATATTGTGGGTTCTATTGTTTCAACATGGTGACTGCAAAGAGCATATTTATTCCTGGTTATGTTATTTTCTATGTTAGGCACAGTTATTATCTCTGCATATTCAGCATGCTCATGTTTTCATATCTCTGTCATCTGTCCTCTGTTGCTATATTCTGAAGTAACAGAAATAAGTAAGATGGAGGCAAAATTGCACAACCAACCAAAACATTCAGATATTAACTTGATTTTGTATGGTTTTTTTTCTAAAAACAACACCCATGGGTTGATATTGTACCAAAAATAATAAAGAAAATGTTAAGAAAGCGTAAGGGCCCCAATATGGTTTCTTCTAGGTAGAAAAAAAATTCTGTTCAGTTTTATTTCTCATCAGTATAGAATAGATATTTCAGAATGAGAAATGAATGTCTCATTCTGCTGGACATTTGTCACAGTTAATGTCTCATTTTATAACCAAGTGGATTCAGGATGTAATGATATTGTTTCCTGTTCAGTCTGTGGGCCTTTGACAACTAATACACTGCTTTTCTATAAATCCCTTTTGTTTTTTTAATTCAGATTATTCATATTACTATGCACACAAGATAATATCAGAGAAATATGTCTCCCATTAGAATTACTATGGGCTAACTAGGATATGTTTATATTTTATCTTTATAGAGGCTTTGTACACCTAGGATCTGTAACCCCCTATTTAGGGAAGGTCATCTCATACCCGGTATTAATGACCTTCCCTAAAATTTGGACATTCCTGTTTAAAAAGGCCTTTATTGAATAGGAAGTTACTATTTTATTTTTAATTGATCTATGAAGAAAGAAAATTGTGATCAGCCTGGAGTTTTTAAATTAAAACTTTATAATTATTTTTAACAATGCCAAGCTCCCCAGGGAACAGTATCCCACTTCTATAAAATAATACAGAGGTGAAATTGACCACAGACCCCACACTAATCCCTAGCCTTAGTCTGGAGCTACTTTTACAGAAGACACAATTTGAAGAAGAAATGGAGACCGGATCACTTACCTCTCATTTTAACTGGCAGAAAGTCCTGCTACCATAGTCGGCACTTCACACATACAAACTGACAAATAGTACCTAAACATTCAACTCTTCTGGGAAGTTGAAATGAATGATGGGTCCTTTTTGTTGCCCAAAGTGAGCAGTAAAACTTCTATTTTAGTGTTTTATATTTCTCAGTAATTTTCTCTTATAGATTCTGGGCAATTAGAGCAGCAACTTGAAGAAGCCAGTGCTGCACAAAGAGATTTAGAAGATGCTACCAGACACATCAAAACTTATGAGAAGCAAATGAAAGCACTAAAGCAAGAGCGGGATGATCTTAATAAGGTATAAATAATCTGATCAACATTTTTTATTTCTATTTTAGTTTTAGAATACGTCACTTATATTCAATCATCTTAACATAGCCACACAGCAAAATGATTAGGCCATTTGACTTTATCTATCTGTATTTGATAGTATTTCTGAAATGATTATTATTAAAAATAGTTACAAGTGTTACTACATGAGCAGTTCTGTATGATTAATTTCACATTTTAAACCAGTTCAGGAGCTCACTGCAGAGGTGGGTTCCTTTCGGTTCGCACCGGTTCTATGGAGCTGGTAGCAAACCGCTGGTGATGTTACGGTGATGTCATGGAACCGGTTCTGTCGGTGCTGGTCCGTGGACACCGCCATCTTTATTATTATTTTTTATTGGGGGGGGTTCTGATTTTTTTTCTTCTGCGCATGCACAGAAGCCGAGTTTCCGGCACTGCGTATGCATTGCCATCTTGTTTTTGGCTTTTTTTGGGCACTGCACATGTGCGCGACCACGCGGCGTGGGAGGGAGCAAACCGGCAGCAAGGTAAGTTATAACCCACCCCTGGCTCACTGGTAAGATTGTTCATTATGGGGTAGATCATGGAAGAACTATATCAAAGTAACAGATACAAAGTTTGGAAATAGTGATATAAATAACATTCAGACATCCTCTGTTTGTGTGAATGTGTTCTATTGCACAGAGAGAAAAGAGGATATTTGAATTTGGTAATCTGAAAATTAACCTTGGAGGTTAAATTATCTAGTAAAAACCACCATGAAAATCTGTGATAAAACATTTTAAAATAATTTAAATTAATCTACAATCCATTATTGTGTATGATCATTATAATAAATACTTAAATTCGTTAGGTGTTCTAACATAATAGAAAGAAGCAGTCACCTATGTTAATGCCCTTTAACTAAAGGTATATTAGATGCTGAATGTTGTTTGGTGATAGGTAGAAAGTCACACAAAAGCTTGCTCACTAACAAGTAGCAACATTTATATGTGACTAAATCAGAAAGCAAGGTTCTTTGACTTGTAGCATCTAACTCCTTAGTGCAGAATACAAATTAGAATTGCTTTCTTTTTTGTATCAACATAATAACAGATAGTAAAAAATAAACCTACATCCTTTGCTGCCTTCTTTGGGAAAAGATAAATCTGAATTTCATATAATATATGGAATGTTAGCGATTAAATAGAGGCATGTTGCTAATGGAATTTCTTTTGACCATACAATATTGATTGTGTTTTCATAGAAATTACTATGTTAGTTTATTCTTTATTAAAACAGTGATCCAAGCAATGCTGTGGCTGTCCTTTCTCAGTGCCTGGTGACTGTAGGGATCTAGATGAGGGATAACAGGCTTCAACTGAATTCTGCAAGATGAAGTGGATGGGGGGTGCTGGGGTCCTCAGGATCTGGTTATTTATCATCTTTAGTTCTGGATGGGGATGCACTACCCCAGTACACAATCTGGGGTACTCCTGGATTTGTGATTCCTCTTCAAAGAGTAAATGGCAGTCATGGCTAGGAGGGCCTTTGCACAGTTTCATGTTGTGTGCCTGTTACGCCCGTATCTGGATCATGAGGTCCTGCACATGAGCACTCATGCCCTACTCATCTCTTGGTTGGATTACTGCAATGCACTATGTATGGGCTACCCTTGAAGAGTATCCGGAAGCTACAGGTGATGCAGAATGAAGGGCTTACACACTTCTGGGGGCCCTATAGTGTCACATATAACACGGCTGTTGCACAAACTGCATTGGATACCATTTTGCTTCTGGGTCCAGTTCAAGCTATTGGTTATTACCTTTAAAGCCCTATATGGTATGGATCGAGGGTATCTGAGGAGCCATCTCACCCCAATGGGATTAGTCTGCTCTGCTCACAGTAGCAGAAGAGGCCTGCTGCAGACCTCATCTGCTAAGGAATTTTGGTGGGTGGGGTCAAGAAGGGCCTATTCCACTGTGATCCCAACTCTGTAGAACACACTATCACCAGATGTGAGAATTATTCCCATCCTTTTTGGCCTTCTAGAAGGGTATTAAAACTTGGTTTTACCAGGGAGCAGTCAGCACTGGAGGTGGTTTATGAGGTAAAAAGACCTTATCCAAGTCTTTTGCCATCCATGTCCTTGGTTCTGTTTTTTGCTTAGTTTTAAAGTTTTAATGGATGTAGCTTTAAATTTTTTACTTCTTTTCTACTTATCTTTTTATGTTCTGCGAACTCTATGTCTTACTTGTTTTAACCCTATTTAGTGATAGAAAGCTAATATTTAAGGATATGTCGTATTTTGTTTCTGATTGCAGGAACTGCTTGACTCCAGTGAGAGGTTAAAGGCACAAACCAAAGAACTGAAAGATGCACATAGCCAACGGAAACTGGCCATGCAGGAATTCTCTGAGATGAATGAGCGACTTACAGAATTGCATTCACAAAAACAGAAGCTTACCCGCCAAGTTAGAGATAAAGAAGAAGAGATGGAAGTGGTAATGCAAAAGGCAGAAAGCTTGAGACAAGAATTACGTAGAACAGATAGAATAAAGAAAGAAGTAAGTTTAATCTGTCTGTCCTTCTATCTATCTACCTACCTACATATCTATATCTATCTATCAAAATTTTAAAGCACCAAAAATCACCCCAGATTTACCTTAGGGATAGTATTACACAAGAAAGTTCACTTAAATTTAAATTCATGTGTTTGTCTTTTAGTTAATTAAACAATGGTAATTGGTAAATAACAGACTCTGCAATTCATTTTTAATCATCTAAATATACATTGATATCATCTTTATGATAGAATTATATATGCAGATGAATCCAGAAGTTTCTGGTGCATTAGTAAGGAAAAGCAATGCTAAAATGAATGTTTATGATTTTAAAATTATATTTGTAGCTGGAAGTTCATGCTGAAGCTGCAGCTGCTGAAGCATCCAAGGACAGGAAGCTGCGTGAGAGAAGTGAACAATATTCTAAGCAGCTGGAAAATGAATTAGAAGGACTAAAGGTTAGTCTTTATTGATTTCACCATTTTAAAGCATATGAGTGCCTTTGTCCGATGTAGGGGTAGGAGACTTGCAAGTTATTATCATTTACAATACCTTATTTTGAATTACTTTAAATGGAATACTAAAATGTATAGAAATTTCTATACTAAAATGTATAGAAATCAGTCATTGAGGAATGAGGACTCTGGTAAGGAAATAACTCTGAAACAATGACCCAAGGAGTCATGAAACACCCCTCCCCCCAGGGATGAAATCCAGCAGGTCCTGACAGGTTCTGGAGAACCAGTAGTGGAAATTTTGAGTAGTTCGGAGAACCGGTAGCGGAAATTTTGAATAGTTCCGAGAACTGGCAAATACCACCTTTGACTGGCCCCAGAGTGGGGTGGGAATGGAGATTTTGCAGTATCCTTCCCCTGCCTAGCCCACCAAGCCACACCATGCCTACCAAGCCACGCCCACAGAACCAGTAGTAAAAAAAATTGGATTTCACCACTGCTCCCCCCTCCCCCCAGCAGAATGATAATGACCTGGCTTGCAAGGTATTTCTGTGCATCCATTGGAATCCTATAATAGAAACTACTTTGCAGTGGTCTATTTTCTATTGTTAATACTGGAAGAATGGATAATTAAGTTCATAATTTGTTATGTATTTATCAAAGAGGAAGCTCAGTTGAGGAACAAAAGCAATCCAGTGAAATGCAATTTATTAAATTTTATTTTAAAATCAGTGTCAACCAATTTCATTTTCATTTTTTTCACCTTCTAGAATGAATTATTCCTATTTTATACTGTATGTCAGAATTTTCCAGATCATAAAAGCTAATTCTGAAATGTCCCTTTTTTGTAGCAGAAACAAATTGGTTGGTCTCCAGGGGTGAGCAGCACAGAACATCAGCAGGAAATAACAAAATTAAAAGCTGACTTGGAAAAGAAAATTGTTTTTTATGAAGAAGAACTGTCTAAACGAGAAGTAATACATTCTAATGAATTAAAAAATCTGAAGAAGGAATTGCGTGATGCAGAGATCCAACAACTTGCTCTCAAAAAAGAAATTCTGATATTGAAAGACAAATTAGAAAAGACAAGGAGAGAAAGGTATGACCATTCATGTACAATTCCTCTGTACTTGGATATTTTTATGATTTTAAAAAAGTTGATACAGTTGCAGATATTTATATTTGGATACCCAAATAATATTCTATCCTAAAGTCACAAATTAATGTGTTTTAGCCTTTGAAACAAAATTATTAGGAAATGAATAAAAAGATTTGTTAGATTCAGTATGACCTGGCAGGATATATATAAAGATTGTATCTTAAATGTGTTGGATCTTTGCAACTATATTTATACAATAAGGGATGTCTTTACATACTGTAGCTCTTTCAAACTGTTTTACTTAAAAAATGAAGAATAATGCACAATGACGGTAAATTACCTTGAAAGGGGGGTTTACATATGCACTTCATTCACTGTCCTATGTAGTTTGTATGTATCTGCCTCTGATTTTGGTTGAATTCAGAGTGTGTGTTTTTTATAAATAAAGGTCTGTCTGTCCTTAGTAGGTTATGGTAAAATGGAGAAACTCTGTTGGCTGAATGAAGGAGATAATCCCTTTTTTTTGTTTAAAGATTCTCCTGCACACTTGCATGCTCCAGTCAATAGGGCAACCCTCTGAGTGAAAGTGGTGAGGTGAGCAGATGGTATTGGCAGAATAGAGTGGGCAACTATGTTTATTTATTTATCCATATCATGCTGAATTACTCTTATTGACAGAATATACTTTCCTTTGATTTGAACTAAAATCTTTGCTCCTAAATTAAATTATATCTTGTAGAATAGAGACATGGTTTTGATTTTCTGTGCAACATCCTTTGAGATAATTGAATCCAATCTCAATAATCTTTGCTCAAGATGAAATATCACTCATTATACTTCTCAATAATTGCTCTAGTTTTTCTGAATCTTTCCTAGAATGTATTGCACATTTTTGGACACAGTACTCAAGGTGGGGTTCTTTGCAACAAAGCTTGACTTGTATAGAGGTTTTAGACCCAGTTGTAGTAGATCTAAACTGGATCTATCTCTAAGTTACTATTGTACTACCATGGGATGCTATTGGATCATGACTGCTAATTTACAGTTATCAGTTGTCCTGGATTTCAGCTGTGCAGGATAATTGTATTACATCAGGGGTCCTCAAACTTGGCAACTTTAAGACTTGCAGAGCTGGCTGGAAAATTCTGGGAGTTGAAGTCCGCAAGTCTTAAAGTTGCCAAGTTTGAAGACCTCTGTATTACATAGTACCGGGTGCTTAATAAATAACTTCATTAAGCATTGAAGACTTGAATGGTTGGCTCTAACCAAATTCTGTCCCTTGTAAATATTTCATGTTCTGTTTATCAAAGTTATAATTTTATAATTGATATTTTTATTTTTATTTAGAAAAGAAATGCTTTGGTTTCTATAAAGAGTCAAAAGGATGTTATGTTAAAATAGTCAGGAAACACACTTGATAAAGTGACCAAAACAGATAATTTGTGAGAAATAAGCATCAGGTATCATTTCTGACAGACAATTTTAATTGAAATGAATAGAAATGGAATTTCTTTTTCTATTTTTTAAAATCAAATATAAATAAATGAATAGTAGGTGAAGTTTATATCTCAATCTTAATAATGTTCTTGCAATACATATTATTTTAGCTTTATCTTTCTTCAGTTGTTTTTCTGTAGTTTATACTGATATCAAGACACAAATCAAAGAAGGCCTTGCTTTGAGAGATATTTTTAAAATACCTAGCAAAAATGCTGTAAGGTAAGGTGACCAGACGTCCCGATTTTGGCGGGACAGACCCGCTTTTTCACCATTTGTCCCGCGTCCCGCCCGCCTTCTAAAAAGTCCCAATTTTTTCAAAGTTTGCCCGACTAGGGCATTCTTTCAAAAAATCGGCCTGAAAGGCAGCAGGCCTCTCAGCTCGGGCCGGCCGTGGGCGGCGTTGGCGGCGGGCGGGCCTCTCGCGTTGTTGACTCCTCCGGCGGCGGCTGGAAGCTGGGGGGAGGGGAAGGGAGGCTGCTCCTCCTCTCCTTCCCCCGCCCCATCCCTAGCCCCGCCCTCGGAGGCGCCGCTGCGGTTGGGAGGGGTGAGGGACGAGGAGCCGTCGCCGCTTTGAGTTTACGAGCAGCGCAAACAGCCCTTCCTCGTCCCCCTCCCCTTTCTTCCCCCCGTTGCCTCGCTGCCGCCGTTGCCCTGGGGCCGGGCGGGCGACCGGGAGACCGCGGCGCTTGGATGCTTGGAGCAGGTAAGCTGCCGGCTGCCTCCTTTCCCCGTCTCCCGCCTCCCGTTCGTTGCTTGCCAGCCCGGCCGAAGGGAAGGCGGGAGGCGAGGAAAGGCCTCCCGAAAGGAGGGGAGGCTTCGGGAGCCCGCCTCCCTTTCGGGAGGCCTTTCCTCGCCTCCCGCCTTCCCTTCGGCCGGGCTGGCAAGCAACGAATGGGAGGCGGGAGACGGGGAAAGGAGGCAGCCGGCAGCTTACCTGTCGCGAGCTGCAGGCATCCAAGCGCCCTCCCGCTTCCCCCTCCTCCCCCCCACCTCACCTGGACGCCGACATTTGCTGTTTTGCCCTCTGCGCATGCGCAGCGTTCTGCGCATGCGCAGAGGGCAAAACAAATGGCGGCGCCCAGGCGCCCCCCCCCCCTCCGTCCCGCTTTAAAAAAAAATATCTGGTCACTTCACTGTAAGGAGAAGAGTGTTTAGTTTGTTAGAAAATAGGCAAAATAAAAGGTTTTAATGGCTACTCCTCAGGGAGTAGGGTGGCATATAAGAACACTAAATTAATTAATTAATTAATTAATTAAAGGAACGACCAAGATGACATTCTATTGTAAAAACAGTTTTTGAAAAATGACAACTCAAAAAGATATGTACCACATTGCTTTGTTGCATTTGGTAAAATATCAGGAGTATATACTTTATTCCAAATTTGTGATACTGAGAGTCTCATTGTGGGCACCCTTATTTAGCAGAACTATTCTAAACTAATTGTGCACAGAACTGCAACCTGTATTCATTCCACTGCTCTGCTTTTTGATTTGTATCTTCCACTATTTTTTAGACCAAAGGTGCTGGAATATAAAAGAAAATTGTATCAGGGTTGAAGCTTGAAAGCATATCTATGTGGTATCTAAAATTACTTTGCTTCTATTACATTTGAACCACCAAATAATTTTGAATTCAGACTTTTCCCTTGTACTATTCTGAACCAGTTCCATTTCTTTCTACTGTACTGTAGCTTCAGCTGTAGCATTCAACATCAGATCTCTAAATCTATCATCAGGGTTTTCATAAAGTTCCACATCACATCTTTTGCATATTGCAAAATAAAAGAATTTAAAAAAATACTTCTAGAAAATCTGTGCTAAACACATATATCAAAATAAAGATGTAATCATATGTTTAATTTAAAGAATGGTGAACTGAGAAGTTAGCCCTAAATCCCAGTCTGAGGCATAGCTGTGTGACCCATTATCCATTCCTCCTGAGAGTTAATGCTTTAATCTTCGTTGGCTTTCCCCCAGAATGTTCATCATATGCATGGAATCTGTTAGTTGAAGAGAGGAGTGGATGGTGTTGGATTACAGATTCAGAGTTTGAACAGCAGTTATTAATATGCAACACTGTTGGAATGAAGTGTTGTGTTTCAAATGATGCCTAGCAACATGCCAATTCAGAACTGGTTCAGATATGCTGTGTTGTATTTCAGAGACTGGTTGAAAAAAAATAATTTGAAGGCAGGGTATTTTGTTCCCTTTCTCTACATTTTATTCTCATAGTTAAGCTGATAAACATTTCGGAGTATCTTTGGAGAACAGTTATAAATTCTGTCGTAGAGACAAGCATAATTATAGGGATTGTGATAGATTAAACAATCTTATTTTCTTAGCTATCTTTCCCTGTTGCCTTCAGCTCTTGCTGAGCAAAGGTATATAAAAATCATAACTAATATAGCACAGTTATATCTAGTAAATAGCTATATAAGAGGCAGGGACTAGAGGCAGGGGCTTTTTTGTCTCGTTTAACCATGGGGTTAAACAGTTTAACTATGGGGTGGGAAGGGAAATCCACAACATTTCATCTTTGTTTCATGTACTTAACTGAGGACTATTTATTATAGCAGAATTTCATTCTGCTTACTCTATTTTAATGTAATACTTATGAAGCTTTTTAAGGATTCGTGGTTGTCATTATAAAACTCTAATATGCTTCAACTTCAAATAAAATTATACTAGATGGATACCCAAAATTGCAGGTGCAACAAAATGATGTCTACTTTATTCCAGAATTTGCCACCAAACAATCTTAGTAATTTTGGGGGTTGTGCTCATCTATAGAAACTATCACATTTTTTTACCTTGTTTTATTTATTTATTTACCACAAAACAAGTTCAGACTAAACAATCGAATACATTTTGTTCCATTAAAAAAATCAGTCAGAAAGACACAGTTATGACTTGATCTCAGTTATAACTATTATTGTATCTCAAGTTCAGATGCCGAATGGAATCATTTTCTGGACTGTAGGTCAAGTTGTCAGTTCAGCTTGAAATGTATATGAACACTTTTTATTCATAAATATTTGATATATGTGATTCATTTTTCCACAATAAAACAAAGCAAATTCTGTCAGGTAAAGGTTGAAAACAAGTAGTTATCTGAAGCTGTTTTTGTGATAAGGAAATGCAATCTACAGTATAGGTAACCTTTTCAAATATCACGTTATGATGTGAAAAATACAAAAAGGACAGTTTTCCCCTAAGTGGAATAGCTTCTGTAATTTTTCATTTTTGTATATTGCCAACAATATAGTTGACGTGCATTAAAAAGAAAAGTGACTTGGATCCCACTGTCTTCCCACTGTATTCTGCCTCACTGATTTATCTCTTTTCAAAATCATCCTGTAAACATTTTTAGAAGCAATTCTCATTTCATTTTATAAATCTCAAAATTAACATTATTTATGCAGGTTGTTTAATACAAAACAGTTTGGAGACTGTTTTACAAGATTTTATGAGATATGTTGCTTCTCTCTCAACATACAGTTATTGTTCAGCTGAAACAGGAATGTAAGGAGATACGTTCACATTTCTTAGAAAAGTTGTCTGTCCCTCTCACTTTTAATTTTTTTCATGGCCTATAAAATGTTACTTATGCTGAAAATTAGGAATGTTCATATTAAAGAAGATTTCTTAATGATAATTGAGCATTTGGGTGTTTCGGGAATTTTGTTATAATTAGACCAACTTTATTAACCTAATGGGAATCTCTATGCAACAAGCTTTTCAGATTTTGAAACCATATATGGCAATTGTTTCTTTTGTACTGACTGGGATTTTGAAAATGCAGTGTTATAAAAATGAGTAAGCATATTGAATCAGAACACTTACTCTGAACTGTGACTGTTTGAATTCGTAGACTATATATTATAATAATGAAGCTGAAGAAATGCCATCCAGAATATCCATGCAATATAATTCTCTCTGAAATTAAAGGGCTTTATTCAGTTAAACCTAGACATACTTTGGTTCTAATGATGCATACTTCAAACAATCCATATGTTTAAGGCATTTATAAATTGGAACCGCAAACATCTGCTAACTTAAATTCTAATATTATATGGTGTTATTATAAAACATATTGTATGGATTACTATATTCTTTTTGGTCTTGGTTACTGTGGGATCTTAATATTTTTATGTTTATTTTAAGTTGTGACAAAACATATATGAGGAAATTATACTTTATATATGATAACTGTTTTGCACATTTTACCATAGCCAAAATGAAAGGGAGGAGTTTGAAACAGAATTCAAACATAAATATGAACGGGAGAAGATTCTGCTGACTGAAGAGAACAAGAAGCTTTCCAGTGAGCTTGACAAGGTGAGTGATATGTTGTTTAAATATGCATTAATGTATTGAATAGAATTAGGTAAAGTTGATAATAGAACATATTTATTTGTTTAGATTAATGTATATTGTCATCAATCTTGCTAAGCACAAAACTGGGTAGCTAACAAAAATTTTAAAAAATATATACAAATAAGTAAAAAATATATAAAATAGCTGCCAAAGAAACAATGCCACCAAGAAATATAGGCTCAACTACTCTCCGGATACATAGGCTCAGAAAAATAAACAGCTCTTGAGAGTTTATCAAAAAGCCAGCATAATCAGACAGCAGGTTTGGGTTGATCTAATCTTGGACAGTATGGTGTTCCAAGGGACAGGTGCGGTGACAAAAAAAGCACACTTTTGGGGTCCCACTGGATGACATTTTCTACTCAATGGGACCTCCTGCCAGACTTGATGAGATTAGTTGAGTCAGTTGGAGAAAAGGCTTTATAAATAACAAACAACACCTTTAATTCTAACCAGAAGCAAACTGGAGGTCAGTGAAGCAAAGAAGTAATATAGTAAGATGAGCCACCACATTCTGAACCTTTTGTAATTTCCATATGTTCTTCAAGGACAGCAGCATGTAGAACACATTTCAATAATCAACTTAAGAGGTAACCAAAACAGGAGTAATGGTATGCAGTGCCTCTTGCTTCAAGAAAGGGTGCACAACAGGAGGTCATACAAATGCCTTCCTAGCCAAATCTGCCATCTGCTCCTCAAATAGGAGCAAGTGGTGTACTAGTTTTGCCTACCTATCCAAAATTAAAGATGGAAAGTTGCCAGTTCCAGGTAGCCCTAAAATCCCAAACCACTAAGTCTTATTGGATGAGTTGAAGCCTGTTCTTGCTGAAGTAAATAAAATAAAGTAAATAAAAAGATATTCAGCATTTGCCTAAATGCTTTTAATGTGGAGAAAGCCGAGGTGGCGCAGCGGTTAGAGGCAGTACTGCAGGCCACTTTAGCTGACTGTGATCCGCAGGTCAGCGGTTCAAATTTCACCGGCTCAAGGTTGACTCAGCCTTCCATCATTCCGAGGTAGGTAAAATGAGGACCCAGATTGTTGGGAGCAATATAAATATATATTGCTTACTGGTGTAAACCGCTTAGAGCAGTGGTTCCCAACCTTCCTAATGCCGTGACCCACGCCCCGCCCCCCCACCACGACCCACCCCGCCACCGCCATTTGGGTTATTTTACCCTCTGTGCATGCGCAAAGCATTCTGCGCATGCGCAGAGGATAAAATAACCCAAATGATGGCGTCCGGGCGAAGTCTCCAGATCCGGGCGAGGTGTCCGCTCGCTTCACATGTTGCCTCTGGGAGCTTTTCGAGCCCTGTCACGAAAGGTGTGCACGACTTCGGCGGGGCCAGGACAGGCGGCTGTTTTTTATTTGGAACCCTCGCGGGCGCAAATGCAACAGTACGGAGGGGGAGTTTGCAAGTGGTGGCAAAGGGGATCTTCCAAGGATGTTTCCGTTCCGGGGGAGCCCCCCCTCCTCTTCGCTTGGCCCTCGGGAGCAAAAGCCGGGATTGAAGCCAGCTTGGGGGCGGAATGAGAGAGGGGAGGCCAGCCAAAGAGGCGGCGGAGGCAGCCAGCGGCCGGTGGGACCCCGCAAGCAGCAGCAGCAACAGCGGCAGCAGTGGCTGAAGGGCAGCCGGGGCAGAGCTGGGCTTCCAGCTGCCACCTGTCGCCATGTTCCTCGCTTTGCAAAAGCCGGGATTGAAGCCAGCTTGGGGGAGGAACGAGAGTGGGGAGGCCAGCCAAAGAGGATCGCGGCGCGGCAGAGCAACTCAGGGGCAGAGATGCCTGTCCGCGGACCTCTCACCTGGCCGTACACCTTCACCGGCTCCTCCTGTGGTGGCTGGGCGCTCCTTCTCCTCCTTGGGGGCTGCCCGGGGCCAGGGGCAGTCCCCTGGGGCCACAAGGTCAGGGTGCGATGCAACAGCAGGCTACTCCGAGGAGGAGCGGAGGCGGCGGGCGGGCGGTGGGACCCCGCGAGCAGCAGCAGAAACAGCGGCAGCAGCGGCTGACCGCAGGTGGGTGCTGAGGCAAGTGGGGGTGGCCGCAACGGCCGCCAAGGGGTTCCCCCGTGGGCGCAGCGCCTGCAGCCCCGGGGGCTCCTCTGTGGCACGCGCCAGAGCCAAGCATCCCTTGGCACATTCTCTCCAGGCGGCAGCACCCCACTTGGCCGCTGCCGAGCGCGCAAAGCTGGCAGAGCAAAGCGAGGAACATGGTGACAAGCGGCAGCTGGAAGCCCGGCTCTGCGCCGGCCGCCCTTCAGCTGCTGCTGCTGCTGTTGCTGCTACTGCTCACGGGTTCCCACCGGCCACCTCCGCTGACTCTTTGGCTGGCCTCCCCCTCTCGTTCCTCCCCCAAGCTGGCTTCAATCCCGGCAAGGTGGGTCGCGGTGAGGGGGCAGGGGTTGTGGGCACGATATGGCCAGGCTTGTGGCAGTGGGGGGGGGGGCTGAGGATGCCGGAGCGACCCCTGGGAAATGGTCATTTGACCCCCAAAGGGGTCGCGACCCCCAGGTTGGGAACCGCTGGCTTAGAGAGTGCTTGCACTGTGAGGCGGTATATAAATCTCACAAATAAATAAATAAATGTTAGTGTTATTTTTACAGACAGTATATCAGTAATGACACTATGGAAAATTTCAGAGGTTACACCTGTTTTCGCAGAAAGACAACTGAAAAATAAGAGAATACATCATAAATATGTGTAACATGTAAGAAACCTCCTGGGGCAATACATATGTGAATGTAATTAGTGCCTCATTTAGATTTTTTAAATGCATGATAAGCTCAGAAGAAAGCACTTTTGGGTCACTATTGCCTAATCATAATTGTGATTATAATATTTTTTAAATATATATTTAGCTTACAGCAATGTATGAAAGACTAAGTATGAGTAACCGACAACTTGAAGAAGAAATGAGAGATCTTGCTGACAAAAAAGAATCTGTAGCACACTGGGAAGCCCAGATTACTGAGATCATCCAGTGGTAAGGACATTTTTCTGTTTGTGACTCATGCAGTAAGGTACATTATTTTTGCATAACAAAAAATAATTTTGCAGTTTTGTCATCTATTTTGAGCCTTCTGCTAATCCCGACTCCACTTAAAAGAGCAAAATCATATCTGACAAAGTTCTTGATCTTTCAATAAGTCATAAGCCATACCTAAGAGAATCAATCTCACTTGCTTATATTTCATTACCTGTATTAGTTTCATGAATGAGTGTATAATAGAACAAAAGAGTAGTTAAAAACCTTGACCTGTTATTGTCGCTAATACTAAAATATTTTAAGTGGATGGAACATGATAGAGACACTTGGTACTTTCCTTAAACAGAAACTAATAGCATTGAATGCACACTGATTTTCCATTAAAAATGCTTATATCAAATAGACATGTTTCTGAGTGACAAAGCTAAGAGTGAAAAACAGTGATGAATTCAGAATTGTTCAGGGAAAAATATTTTTGCTGTAATCTGTTGTCCCATTGTTTTATATTTAGATCTAATTTTAACAATCTTTTCCACAAGTCATTTAACATTGATTAATGTTAACAAGTTCTATCAGCCTAACATATTTTCATCTTGCTTGCTTTCGTAGCAGCTGTGTAATTTATTTTTTATTAAAAATAGATAAACAGAGGTCGTTTAGAGAAGCATTTAGCTCATCTGCATTTTTATTTGTAATGTAACTTTGCTATCCTTATATAGAAATAGTTCTCTCTCTCTCTCTCTCTCTCTCTCTTTTATATGGGAGTACAATTTGTATCATTCTGAAAAACTTGGATTGGTCCAAGTAGGTTACTTACATTTGTGAACAGACATAATTTAAACCCATGATCCATGTTTATTTTTACAGCCTGACCTATAAGCAAAAAACAAAATAAAATCAAAGCTACATAATTTGAAAATAAAATTGTCCTCTGCTATAAATTCAGTTTTGGTTACAAGAAAAAAAAATAACATTGATATATAACAATGGCAGTAAAAACTATATTTTACTTAGTCTCATCCACTCATTGGAAACATAATCTTATTGATGAAGATACATCTGCTTTCTAAAAAAGAAAATTGAAATAGAATAGATATACATTTATTTATTTATTTATTTATTTATTTATTTATTTATTTATTTATTTATTTATTTATTTATTTATTTATTTATTTATTTATTTATTTGGTCATTTTTATATGCCGCCCAACTCCCGTAGGATTATTTTGATTATTAAAACTATTCAGGAGAAAAGGATAATGGGATTTCAGAACTCAGAACATAAAATTGTTTCCTCAAAACAACGGACATTCCAGAATGGAGGAGACAGACTTGGATTTTGAAATGTTCCATTTCTCACGTGTGGATTTTTCTTTGATCACGGGGAACCAAACCAATGGTGCGATTCAACCGGTTTGCACCGTTTGTTAACTCTTTGTGGAGTTCTGCAAACCGGCTGAATAGTCAAGGCTGCCTGCTTGCCTAACGATTCCAGTAGCTCACACACACCTCAGACATTCCTGCTCATTTGTAATTAACCAAAGGAAGGGAAAAGAAAAAGAAGAAATAACCACATAGCCATTTCCTCAGCAGAAAAATTCTAGCCCTTTAAAACTTAGGCTTAAAGTGCAAGAGAGGGGTTTTTTTTCCCCCTTCTCTCTCCCTTCAGTTAATAGGTCTAGCCCAGGCAAACAGCCAAGAACTATTTAACAGGTGAATACTTAGTTGCGATAACAAAACTGCAGGAATACAGTCAGCACAGAAACAATAGAAACTTACAGATCATACAGATTAACAGAGTTGGAAGGGACCTTGTAGGCAGTAGTGGTATTCAGCTGGTTCTATCCGGTTCAGGCGAACCGGTAGCGCTGACTGTGGGTGGCCCCGCCCACCCGCTCAAATGTAATCACGTCCCATTTATCCACGTTTTCAAGGCTGTGCGCATGCACGGAAGTCTTTGCGTGCGCGCTCACATTTGCGAACTGGTAGGGAAGGTAAGTGAATACCACCCCTGCTTGTAGGTCATCTAGTCCAACCCCCCCCAAAGCAGGAGACCCTACACCATTTCTGACAAATGGCACTCCAATCTCTTCGTGAAAGCCTCCAGTGATGAAGCTCCCACAACTTCCGAAGGCAAGCTGTTCCATTGTTCTCACTGTAAGAAAACTCCTCTTTATTTCTAGGTTGAATCTCTCCTTGTTCTTGACAGGTTTAGGCCAGGGAAGGAGTTTTTAAAATGTTAATACAGAGCAGGAGTTTCTTGACAGAGTTCTTATGTCTTTTTAAATACATGTTCTAATTAGTAGAATTGATTTTATTAATTTGGAATAGGGTTGCAATGCTGTTTCTATGTTTATGTATTTTGATCCTGCATTTTCAGCATTTAAGAGTTAGCTTACAGTATTAGACTGTAAAGATTTCAAATGTGTTGCTTGTGTATGATGGAGCACCCACAACTTCTGAAGGCAAGCTATTCCATTGCTTGATTGATCTCACCCTTAGGAAATTTATTCTTAGTCCTAGGTTGCTTCTCTCTTTGGTTAGTTTCCATCCATTGTTTCTTGTCATATGTTTTGGTGCTTTGGAAAATAGTTTGACCCCCTCATTTTTGTAGGAGCCTCTCAAATTTCCTGACAGAACAATCAATCAGTGGAACAACTTGTCTCCAGAAGTTGTAAATGCTCCAACACTGGAAGTTTTAAAGAAGAGATTGGATAACAATTTGTCTGAAAACTGGTGTAGGGTTTCCTGCCTAAGCAGGGGGTTGGGATAGAAGACCTCCAAGGTCCCTTCCAACTCTGTTATTCTATTCTATTCTAAATATTGGAACAGTGCTATTTTATTGTGAGTTGGACTAAGGAGAAATTTCCTAAGGGTGAGATCAATCAAATTGGCCACTCCCACCCAGTCACATGACCACCCAGCCAGTCATTAGGGCAGAGAACAGGTTGTTAAATTATTTGAATCCCACTCAATAGATTCACACTCTCAGTTTAAGTCTCTCAAAGAGTCCCAACATATTAGTTCTTCCCCAGCTAACTAATCAGCCATTAACTATGCAGCAAAGAATGGTTACATGTTGGCAGCAGGCTCTGAGGGGAGGAGAGGCATTGGTATATTGAACCCAGGCATCTGATTGTTCCTTTCTTTTACTAGGAACAGTAGTAAATAGCAATATTGCCTTCATCACATATTTCTGTAAAAAGACAACTACATGCCCCAATCATTTTTAATTATTCTTTTTATATGCCAATTTATATTAGTTGGTGCTATTGTTCTGGGGTTAATACAAACATTGCTTTGGATTGGATTGGAGGGAAAATATGAATTTACTTGTTATCTGCATTAAATAGCATTCCTGCATATGATATGGTTCCTTTGGACTCTTCAAATAAACCATTAAGCTTTAATGGCTTTAAGCTCTGGGGATTCTGCCTTATTCTTAAACCTTAAATTTACTTATATAATCTTCATTCAGTGTGAGCAACCTTATTTTTCTCCTACATTCAGTCTTCCTAATATTTAAGCTGTTCTGCTCCTTCTCCACTTTTTAAATATATTTTATTATTGCAAATAACCAGAAATAGAAAAGAAAAGCATGATCTGCTCTGCTACTAAGAACATTTGCATATTTAATTCATAATATTTTTGTCTCTTCCAAAACAAAATCTCATTTTAATTCTACTATGCCACGCTCTTGATTCCTGCAGGACAAATCTACATTCCATGGACCCTTATTGTCAATCGCTGTTGTTGTTATAATGATTTCCCTCCAAATTGTATGATCACAACTCTAGTGTTGCTTTGACTTTTTCATTAAATTAAAGTATTTTTCTCCCAATACAGTAGTCATAAAATAAGTAAAGAACAGATAAGATCAGAAAAAAAACATTTCATATTAAAAATATATGTCATAGTACAGTCATAATAGATTTTGCCTTATGCTATAAATAGAATTAAATTGATGTAATTCTGTTATAAAATAATGAAAAACTATCATTATAAAGATGCACATTTCCCCCTAATGTCAAAAATTATGTCACATATATTTACATATATTTTTGAATTTATCTGTCTTTATTTAGAAATAATGAGATCAGCTACTGAAAACTAGTAGAAGCAATCCAATGGTTATATTGAGCCAAGATTACTGAATCAAAAGGACTTTACATAAAACAATTATGTTATTTCACAATTTAATCACAATTTTAAAAAGTTGTGATTTCTTACCAACAGATACTAAATATATGCATATTTTGCATAAGGTTGAGCATTAATTGGCCATCATACAGTAATTCTGAACAATTGATTTAATTGTAATATGGAATAAAATCACAATTATGCATTTGACAAAGACTGTTTCAGAATTGAACTGAAAAATGAAGAATGCATTTATGCAGAGATAAATGTGTCCTTGATTAAGGATAAAGATGTACATATGTAAGATAGTGCAGTTACATCTGTTCAAGGGAATGTATTTATTATCTTGGCTGTGATTCTAGACATCTGTTTGTAGAACTCCATATGGAATTTTATTGATGATCAGATTCTATATAAAATTATCATATTGCAGGTTAGGATAATTCCATTTCTAATTCACGTTATCATATTCATTTGCTAGTAGCAAGTCACCCTGGAATCAATCTGCATTAAGGGTCACACACTGGATCTATTTTTGTATTGGGGTAATTGATATGTAATTTGAGGGTGTAAGACATTAACATCAATCCTTTATGATGGTGAGATCTCTATCTGATGATTCTGAATCTTGCAGCAACTCCTTAGCTCCATAATATGGGCACATCCACTATAGTGGTCTGCCCTAGCTGCTTTATAGAGTTCATTGGTTTCCAACAGATGTTTGGAGAGTTTCCCGACAGGCTGCTTGGCAATTCTGTGGAGAAAGTGGTTAAGTTCTAGAATACCAAATTAGCTGCTTGATAAGATTGCCCCCAAATGACCTCTGCCAGAATGCCAAACCATTCTTGGTTTACTAGACCAGGTTCAGATGTATATTGTGGCAGTAAGAACCATGTAGTAGCAATTGTTTTCTGCACTTACTTATGTTGACCATTCCTTCTGTCATAAAATACAATTTCAAACCAGTTTCGTATTGCTGGTGTGTAGTGAACAGGCATTGATCTCAACTTGAGGGAATTGTTACTTTTCTACTCCCAAAGTAATATCATACTTTGAGATTCAACTATCAGGGAATAATTTCATAAACATGTTTAACTGTGTTAAAATTTCACTGCTGCTTTCCTCAACTTTTAAATTTACTTTCCAGTGTAATTATGTTCAAATACAGCCCTTAGCTTTTCTAAAGTTTTTAATCTGCTCATTGTTTGCTCAGGGTGAGTGATGAAAAAGATGCCCGAGGTTATCTTCAAGCATTAGCTTCCAAAATGACCGAAGAATTAGAAGCATTGAAGAGCTCCAGCTTGGGTGCAAGGGCAACAGTAAGCTTTGGATTTTCTACATGATTCTGGTTTTAATACTTTGCTAAGCCATCAAATAAATGCTGTATCAACTGTTGTACCAGTTTAGAACCAGGCACTTATATCCAGGCACTTAACTTCTTATTCACAATGTAGTTTTCTAATTCAGAAAAATCACTGAATGTCTATATCAGTGGTGGCGAACCTTTTTTTGCTCAGGTGCCAAAAGGGCGAGTGCGCGATAGCGTGCATGTGCCCACCCCATAATGCAATGCCCTCCCCCACGCATGTGCGCACAACCCCCCCCCACGCCCCCCACACATGTGCGCAGACCCCACTGAAGCTTCCGGACTTCCGGTAGGTCCGTTGGGCGGGCGGGAGGCAGTTTTCGCCCTCCCCAGGCTTCAGGAAAGCCTCCAGAGCCTGTGGATGGCGAAAAGCGGACCCAACGTGCCTAACCGGAAGTTCTGAAACAAACGTCCGGTTGGGCCGTTGGGCCATTTTTCATCTTCCCCAGGCTTCTACACCCTTCTTGGAAAGCTCCAAAAAGCTCAAAGATCCTCCAGAGTTATGGAGGAGAAGTGGCCAAATAGCAAAGCAAACAAACTTCCACCTTCAACCTCCCTTTCCTTCCACTGGATTTTGGTCCATTACATAATAAGTATCATATCAAAAAAGGACAGCTCTGGAACCACCCCACTATCTAAAAGAGGTATTATATTGCTTGTTAGAGTTTTAAATATTAAGGTATCATTAGGAGATATATTAGCTAATAATATTTAAAAATATTTTCTTTGAAGGACATGCCTTGGAAGATGCGTCGCTTTGCAAAACTAGATATGTCTGCAAGGTTAGAGCTACAGTCAGCCCTTGATGCAGAAATACGAGCCAAGCAAGCCATTCAAGAAGAGTTAAATAAAGTTAAAGCTTGTAACATTGCAACAGAATGGTAAGATTTAATGATTCCTTTTAAGATTTTAAGGCAGGTTGTGATATTTTCTGTTGAGAGTCATCCTGATAAATTCTACATTGTTTTGGGTTTCAGAAACTGAATATAATAGTTTGATGGCCTACCATAAAACCCCCAATTTTCTATGTATAATTTGCAATTTATTTCAGAATTGTTTCCTGAAAACAATTGGAAGACTTAAGCTGAAAATAAATACCTGCCATCTTTTACAACCTTAATAAGATTAACATACAATATTCCTTTGACATCCTATTAGAATATCTGATGAATTCTAAGAATTGCTTTCCGATTGTGGTCTTTCCGTATCTTGTACCAAATTAGGAAATTCTTTATTCAGAATTCCTGTTTAGAAGTAGTTACTAGGAAACAATATAAAATCTTCCTCTCTCCCTTCCTTCCTTCCTTCCTTCCTTCCTTCCTTCCTTCCTTCCTTCCTTCCTTCCTTCTTTTTATTCATCCATTTATTTATTTATTAAGAAAATTATATGGCCATCCAACACAGTGATAATTCAGGGACTTACAGAAGTAAAATACCACATGCAAAACCTAATGAACCCCTATCATTTTAAACAAAAGAAATACCGTATTTTTCAGAGTATAAGACACACCTTTTTCCTCCCTAAAAGAGGCTGAAAATTTGGGTGCGTCTTATACTCCAAATGTAGCTTTTTCGAAGCTTTTTTTTTCAGCCCTAAGGAAGTGCTAACGATCTTCCTGGCTTCCTACTCCATCTGAAGAAGTTTTTTTCCAGCCCTAAGTCTTTGCAGGCTTGTTTTCATTCCTACTCCCTCTGAAAAAGATTTTTTTCAGCCCTAACCAGGGGATAAAATAATGTGCTGAAGCTGAACAGACTAAGGACGCTAGCCAGATGAATACCTGGTAGGTAGATTTCCCCCCCCCCCTATTTTCCTCCCCCAAAAGTAAGATGCGTCTTATACTCCGAAAAATACGGTATTAGTTGTATTAGAAAGCAGTTGTAATGATAATAGTTCTACATAGTTTTTTTCATAATAAATCATGTTAATAAAAAATATTCTTTGATGTTAGAATGCAGTTTGATAATACTGCTTTTATATGATGAAAAATTTCTGCATACAGTAAATCATTATATAGAACATACCGGTACTTTAAAATCTTGATTCATTAGAATTATATTTATATATGTTAAAAAATGTTAAAGTAAGCATGAAGTTCAAGAATAGGTATATAAGTGCAACCCATAATTAGAAAAAAAGGTAAAATTTACTTCACAGTGTAATAATTCAAATCCCAGTCTTTTGTATATGTGTCCTGACAAAACAAAAATACATGTCACATTTTGTCTTTTGGTCTTGTTCCCCCCCACTAGCAGGCATATAATGACTTTGATACCAGTGTACCACCTTGGCTTTTGCAAGGTTGCCAGCCATGTGCTTTTTTATTAAGAAGATTAATAATTTACAAATATGGTTTTGGGCCCCCAAAGATATCCTTAGAACATAAAAGTGTGAGTTTTTGTAACTTTGTATTTCATATAAAAGTGCAAAGGAAAAAAAATTGCTAGGGTCAGTTGGTGGGTTAGAGACTGGGCATCTGGACAACTGGAGGTTTGCACTATAGCAATCATACTATAATCATTCACAGCACATATGTCTTCCCTCTATTCTGCCTGCTTGTTACGAATTATCATGGAACTTTCACAATCCAAATCGATAATTTTAAACTAATCATAAAATCATCTTGTTCCATTGGGTGCTTATAAATCAAAATCATGAATCAAACAGAAGTCATTATTTTCCTTTTCAAGCTTACTTATCGAAATTAAATGCTTTTGTCCATTTTTATGTTATCTTTTGTTTAATAGTGAGACTTAAGTGGGTTTTTCCTAATTGAAGGACGCTGCAATCAATTTTCAAATATAACCACATCATGGTCCTTACTAACTGGGTGTCTCTCTTTTTGTTTTATTTGTGTAAAGCAAATTACAGGAATCTGAAAAGAAGAACACCGAGCTGTCATCAGAAATAGACAGACTGAAAAAAGAGGCAGAAGAACTTCAGTCAGAAAAGGGTACGGGCACTGACATCCAAATAAAGCTGACTGGTGGTGGGTACATCTTATCAAATCAGAATGTCCACTTACAGAGTGCTGACAGAATCTGTATTTTGAAGATTCTGACTCTTGAAGTGTCATCATAGCCCTGGCATGATAAGATGTACCCACACGGCTGTTACAAAATTAAAATTATCTTATGTACTCTTGGCATCCTTGAAATACATTTTTTTTTCAGATCGTGTTTTTGTTTGTGCATTTATAGTCACTGTATTAGGAACATGCAATACCTTATAGTTTTATCTTCTTAAGAGAAGGTGATTCTTAATTTATTCTTCAGTTGTCAAGTACTGTTCAGACATCAGGTATATAGGATAGAAAAGAACATATATAAAATGCATAGTCTTTTGATCTTTGATCATTATAAGCTAGAATCCATGTGCTCAATTAAGACTTATGAGTTCTCTAAAGTAAACCTTTTACAGGAAGTTTAATCTATTGATAATTGCATTAATATAATTGAAAATGTTGGTTGGTTTTACTATTTATTCTAAGGAAGAGAACTTCACATACACACACACCAGTATTTTCTTCATCTGATGCCTCTTGGGAAGAAACAGCTAAGAAAGCAACTATAGAGCAGTATCTTAGAATGTGAGAAGGCTGGAAATGGACCTCTAAATGTGATAGAACCTATATCTGTTTATAAAAATCTTACATTTCCATTTGTGAATGGAAACTTAAGTGTACCTTATTCAAATGATCCTATTGTAAAACAAATTCACCCATCACAATTCAGGAGCAATATAGCATCAGGGATGAAGATTTAAAAGTACTATAGTGTTGTATTAGCACTGATAAGGCAAAGTGAAAGAGTAGATCTCAGGGCCAAATGCAAAGGATAGGATGCATACTGAGGATAGGATTCAGTTGTTGTTGGGTTTTTTTGTATTGTGTTATCATTGCTGGACAAAACAGATGTTACTGGTTTGTTTGCTTATTGCAAAACAATGTACATATCCCTGTTTACAGTAGTTGTTTCTTCAGAGATCTATATGCTTGTATTCAAGGAGTCTTATATCAAAGAGTTTTAGTTCAGAGCCATATATGCAGTTGAATTTTAATTTCTCTTTCGCATATACTATTCACTGCTTCATTTTAATCCATGCAGTGTTTCTCTCTATCTCCTGAACCTGGCCCTCCAGTAGATGGGAGGCAGATAGATAGAAATAGATTAGCATTTATTTCTGATTTCCAATAATTTAACAATTGTAAGTAAAATGCATGTACAAAAATCAGAAGAATTTTCTGACATTTATTCAGATTCAGGATTCCTTTCTTATTAAGTAGGTATCTTTAGCCAGCTCTACATACAATTTTAGAACAACCATAGAATTCCACATTTGTAAGTCAGATGTGTAGGAAAGTCAATTCTTCAGCTCATGTATTATAATAACACCCGTTTTAACAGTATTTTCCATTTCTAATTTAAACGTGAAAAATCATCCCTTTTGATGCCTAATTCCATCTTTTTATTATTTTATACTTAATTTGGCATATGGATCTTACATTCATAATTAAAACCAGGAGTCACCCCTCCCCCCAAATCACATTAAACAATTGCCTTACTGCTCAAACCTTTTCACTTTAATATTTCAGCATTACTCAAAGCATGCTTGCTGTTCTTCTATACATCAGGGTGATTTCATTTGGTTTATAGCAACCAATCCTTTAGGATGCTTGTTCTACATAAAATAGTCAAACGTCAAGTTTGCCTTGAACCTTCTGTGCTGAATACTGGGTGTAAAATTGCCAAATGTGAGCCACCAAAATTGGAGTTGCTGCTATTAAGTAGTCTTCCAGATTTGTGAAGCCTGGAACTGGTAGCCACGAACTGAAGTTGGTGACACCAGATGGTTTATGAGGCTTACAAATTTTATACTAATGTGTATCTTGTGGGACACATTTATCATATCCAAATACTTGGCTGTTTTAGAATAGAATAAAATAGAATAACAGAGTTGGAAGGGACCTTGGAGGTGTTCTAGTCCAACCCCTTGCTTAGGCAGGAAACCCTATACCACTTCAGACAAATGGTTATCCAACATCTTCTTTAAAACTTCCAGTGTTGGAGCATTCACAACTTCTGGAGGCAAGCTGTTTCTCTCCTTGATTAGTTTCCACCCATTGCTTCTTGTTCTACCCTCAGGTGCTTTGGAGAATAGCTTGACTCCCTCTTCTTTGTGGCAGCCCCTGAGATATTGGAACACTGCTGTCGTGTCTCCCCTAGTCCTTATTTTCATTAAACTAGACATACCCAGTTCCTGCAACCGTTCTTCATATGTTTTAGCCTCCAGTCCCCTAATCATCTTTGTTGCTCTTCTCTGCATTCTTTCTAGAGTCTCAACATCCCTTTTACCTCGTGGCGACCAAAACTGAATGCAGTATTCCAAGTGTGGCCTTACCAAGGCATTATAAAGTGGTATTAACACTTCACGTGATCTTGATTCTATCCCTCTGTTAATGCAGTCTAGAACTGTGTTGGCTTTTTTGGCAGCTGCTGCACACTGCTAGCTCATATTTAAATGGTTGTCCACTAGGACTCCAAGGTCCGTTTCACAGTTTACTACTGTTGAGCAAGGTACCACATATACTACCCTGTTTCCCACAAAATAAGACATCCCCTGATAATAAGCCCAATCGGGCTTTTGAGTTCATGGCAATAAGGCCAAGCGCTTATTTCAGGGTTCAAAAAATATATAAGACAGGGTCTTATTTTCGGGGAAATACGGTATACCTGTGCATTTTGTTTTTCTTGCCTAAATGTAGAACCTTACTTTTTTCACCATTAAATTTCATTGTGTTTGATAGCGCCCAATGTTCAAGTCTGTCAAGATCCTTCTGTATCTTGAGCCTATCTTCTGGAGAGTTGGCTATTCCTGCCAGTTTGGTGTCATCTGCAAATTTGATGAGTTCCCCATCTATCCCCTCATCCAAGTCATTTATGAATATGTTGAAGAGTACTGGGCCTAAAACACAGCCTTGGGGTACTCCACTGCATACTTCCCTCCATGTAGATGCAGTTCCATTGAGCACTACACGTTGAATGCGGTTGATCAGCCAGTTTTGAATCCATCTGATGGTGTTGATGTCTAACCCACATTTTTCTACTTTATCTAGTAGTAGGTTATGGTCTACTTTATCAAATGCCTTACTGAAGTCCAAGTAAATTATATCGACAGCATTCCTCTGGTCCACTAATTTTGTCACTTTGTCAAAGAATGCAGTAAGATTAGTCTGGCATGATCTGTTTTTGACAAACACATGTTGGCTTTTGGTTATTACTTTGTTTGCTTCTAGGTGTTCGCTGATTCATTGCTTGATTATCTTTTCCAGAATCTTCCCTGATATTGAGGTCAGGCTGATAGGTCTGTAGTTTCCTGGTTTTTTTTTTTTTTTCCTTTTTTGAAGATGGGAACTACATCAGCTCTTTTCCAGTCCTCTGGCAGTTTCCCGGTGCTCCAGGATCTTTGAAAGATATAGTTCAGTGGTTCTGAGATCTCGTCTGCCAGTTCCTTCAGAACCTTGGGGTTCAATCCATCCGGTCCTGGTGATTTGAACTCGTCTAGGGTAGACAGGTGTTCACTTACCATTTTCTTCCCTATTTTAACTTATGTTCCTAATATGTTTTTTGTGGTGCTATTTTTGATAGGTTGGACTGTTTTTTTCTCTTTGTGTAAAGACAGATGCAAAAAATGAGTTAAGTAGTTCTGCTTTCTCCCTGTTGCTTGTCACCTTCTTGCCACTTTCTCCCAGCAATGGACCAATTGTTTCCTTGACTTTTTTCTTGTTTTTAATATGTTGGAAGAAGCTTTTTTTGTTATTTTTTACTTTTGTCGCAAGCCTTTGTTCATTGTGAGCCTTAGCTTTCCTCACTTCATCTTTACAGGCTTGGGCTATTTGCTGATATTCTGCCTTAGTTATTTCCCCTTCTTTCCACTTTTTATACTTGTCCTTTTTGTCTTTCAATTTGTCAGAGAGTTTTTTATGCAGCCATGCTGGTTTCTTTTGAAAGCTATTATTTTTCTTCTGCATTGGTATTGTGCTAGACTGGGCTTTTACAATCTCACTTTTCAGAATTTCCCAAGCTTCTTGAATTGTTTTCCCCTTGAGGATTCTCGTCCATGGAATCCTTTCCAAGCTGTCTCTAACTTTACTGAAATTAGCTCTCTTAAAGTCCAGGACTCTAGTTTGACTTTGTTCTACTGCTTGTGTTTGATAATGTTGAATTCCAATATTGCATGATAACTTGCCCCCAAGGTTCCTGTAGCTTCAACACCTATCATTTCATCTCTGTTAGTGAGAATTAAGTCCAATATGGCTGATCCCCTTGTTCCCTTCTCTACTTTTTGGGTAACAAAGTTGTCTGCTAGGCTTGTTAGGAACCTGTTGGATCTTCCACTTGGTGCAGAGTTTGTCTCCCAGTAGATGTCAGGGTAGTTAAAATCCCCCATTACTATTGTGATGTGCTTCCTACATACCTTAGTTAGCTGACTAGCAAAAAGTTCATCTACTTCCTCTGTTTGGTTGGGTGGCCTATAGTATAGACCTATGGCAATGTCGTTCTCCCCCCCCCCTTTAATATTGACCCAAATGCATTCAAGATAATTTTCATTATTGTTGTGCTCTATTTCAGTTTGAGTTGTATCAACCAGAAAAAATCATATCAATACATGATAGAAGCTTATTTGTTTTAAAAAAAATCTCATTAGGCAGAATAAGTGCTTTGGGATTAAGCTCCTGTTGCTGCAAGAAGGATCAGATTAGTTTTAAACAGAAAATAATAATTCAACAGTCTCTCTAATTTCCTTCAATACAGTAGATAAAAGTCTCCAGATTAAGGTTGACTCCTGATAGCTTTAGGGAATACTGATGCCATTTTCTTGGTAACAGTGCAAAAGTAGTTTTCCATTTCTTTTTTTCTGAGATTTTTTTAACTCTCAATCTAATCTGTAATTTAGAGTTTCCCTGATAGTGTGCTATTCAAATGCTAATCAGACTTGTCCTTGTTTAGCTTCCACTCTCAAACAAGATCAGCTGGGTTATATTGAATAATGGCAGGATTTTTGCTGGAGTTTTTATAGAGGCACTCATTTTTTCAGCAGCAATCAAGTTTTTTAATCTCTTTCCTTTCTATTTTGAACACTGGGCATGAGGGAACACACTAATGGAACCTATACAGACTGGGGAACAGGGAACTTTTCAGTAAAAACTAAAAGGAAAAATTGCCTTAGATCATGGGTATTACTTATGTGTCGTAGTAGGTAAAGAAAGTATGTGTTATTTATGTATTTATGCATTTATTTATTTGTTTGTTTGTTTGCTTATCACATTTCTGAACCACCCATCTCCCTCAAAGAAGGACTCTGGATTTTGTACAATAAAATCAATTGTGACATAAAATTATAAGTCCAGTTTCTCATGTTTTAATTAGGGAGATCTTATGTAACAATTGGTATCAAAATTCAGCAACTGGGAATAAGAATTTTGTTTTAAATCCTGAAAGGACCATCCCAGCAAATGATTTCCATGAATTTATACTACTACCTTAAAGATTAAAGAGCTGGAAATATATGGGTTAACAAGACTGATTCTACAGAAAAAAAATTCCATAACATATTTTGGGAACAATCTGATCTTAAGCAGAAAGCAACAACTCAAGAACAGCAACAGGTAGATCAGTATGTGGATGATCGTTTTCTGTTGATTAAAATCATGCTGTTGTTTTCTAGGAGTGAAGCATCAAGACTCACAAAATTCTTTCTTGGCATTTTTGAATGCACCTACCTCTGCTCTGGATCAGTTTGAAGTAAGTAATTCGATTTATTTCTTAATATTTTGATGTTACAAAAAGGATGAAGTTTATGGTCACTACTGCTTTGAAGTCATAACTGCAGTTTTTATATTGCAAAAAAAAATCAAAATATTTTGATTCATAAGGAATATTATTTACTTCTTTTGTCATTTTCTAGTTGTAAAAAGGAGAAAGAGAATGTTAAAAGTATTTGTATGATGCTTTTAAGGCAGATTTCCTATGTGCTAACCAAGCTGTATTTCAAATATTATGACAGAAGAGCTTTCTTTTTTTGCCATTTTTAACCTCTTGAAACTTAACCCTAAAATGAAACATCTGTAATATTTTCAGAACTAGAATTAATCTTCAGTTAACAACCATTCTCTCAGTGACTGAGGCTGAATGAGTAGTGTGAAATGGACATTTGGCAACTGGCTCGCACTCATGACAGTTACAACGTTCCATGGTCATCTGATCCCCATTTGTGACCTTCTCTGCGGTTTCCCACAAGCAAAGTCAATAGGGAAACTGACATGGAAGGTCACAAGTTGGATAAGTCTCCCACACCTGACAGTAGCCATCTGAAGCCTTGCGGTGCTTGCACCAAGCCACAGCAGGCCACTCTGCACCCTGGGGTGCCCTTTCCCATCTAGCAGCAACCATCCTGTATCTCTGGATACAGTTTCATTCATGGACGTAATATAACAAAGTTATTAAATGTTTCTGAGGTAGAGAATAGAAAGAGTCGTATATTATGGAACTAGGAGAGAGATGGATTGTAGCCTTCAAGGGGGAGGAAGATGATGATGGTAAGAAGATGAGGCCTAAGGAAAAGGTACTTAGAAGCAAGAATTCACTGATGAAGCAAGTTGATACTAATGTATTTCCAATTAAATGTAGCTTATCTATCAATATATTTAATACAATATATTTTGGCAGTCATTTGTTTCAATATTAAAACACGCTATGACAAAAACATGACAATAAATTTTACATTCCCATTACAGGTAATCCTCAATTTACAACTGGTCATTTAAGAATTACTCAGAGTTATGATGGTCTTGGAACAGATGCTTTGCAACCTGTAAAGCACTTCCGGCTGTCATAAAATGTCACGGGCCCCCATAGTTATATGATTGCGTTTGGGGCACTTGGCATCCACCTTGACTTTGCCACCAGTTTCTGGCAAAAACTGTGGTTCACTTAACGACCACAGTGATTCACTTAATGACCATCACAAAAATAGCAAAAATATGGGTCCAGTCACCTGACTGCCATGACTCACAAGCAGATTTCCAGTCCCAGTTGTGATTGTAAGTGGAAGACTACCTTTAATGATTATATTGTTATCTGGTAAATGTATGGCCCCTTGATCTGTTTTTAGTGTGGGTGAAAGAATATTTATTATGTGTGGATTACAGTTAGTTAACAAAACTATGCAGAAGTTATGCTAAACAAAATGATCTATTAGTCATTCCCAGTTTTTCTTTATTTGATTTCTCAATAGTATGGTGATGCAGTTGTTTTCACAAAGCAGACATTTTCATCTATCTATTTCTGTTTCTTTACTGCTGTATGCATTAAAATAGGATTCCTTTTCTTCTTCATCTTCTTCTTCATTGATTGATTTTATGGATGACGTAAGTCTTTCATCTCCAAATCCACAAATTATTCAGTAATAAAACAGATTTGATTTGGCAACTTCAGATGGTAATGCAGTCATCTTAAACCATCAAGAGCATGAAATTCAGCAGGTTCTGTGCTCCTGATGTGCCCGTGCTGTATCGTTTTCAGTATATGTTTTCATGGCATGGGCTAAAGGTTTTTGCATATGTTTCTTTTCATTTGCTATTTGAAGTAACTGAGATGCAAGATATGACTTGTTTCAAGGGACCACTCACACTCATTCTGGCCTGTTATTGATATTGCTTGGTCAAAACTATACCATTAAAATTGGCTTCTACAATTCTGTTTTTACTTTAGCTTGCGATGAGTGTGAATATATGTTTCATTCACATGCATGTCACTTTCTTAAGTTTTTTTTTTCCTGGTCAGTTTAAACTTATACACCAGTGACAATTTTTTTTGATCAAGTACCCATGTTTCCCCAAAAATAAGACTCTGTCTTATATATTTTTTTAACCCTGAAATATGTAATAATTGCTTGGCCTTATTGCCATGCACTCAAAAGCCCAATTGGGCTTATTATCAGGGGATATCTTATTTTGGGGGAAACAGGGTAGATGTGGAATAATTATGTCAGTTGTATTGTAGATAAGTAGAAAATGTAGTGCTGTAGTGCTCCTATTTACAGTAACATTTTTCAATATGACTGTCCTCACTGTAAAGACACTGGAGGATACTGTTCACCATTTTTGAGCTTGAATTACAATTTCTGCATCATGCAGAAAACATCCCAATAGTTCTATATTCAAAATAATTTAACAAATATGCTATTACATTCTCGAAACAAAGGTCATACAATCCAGGTTTTCAGGAGACTGTAGGATTGGTTTAAAAAAGACAAGTTTCTGATGGAATTGACTGAATAATGATTAGGTTCTTTCATATTAATGCTTCTGAAAACCTTTAATTCTAAAATAGTTTAATTTCAGTAGCTGAAAAATTGTATGCATCCTTAAGAAGTAATAAATAGGTTTTAGGTGCTTTGTATGAATAAATCAATGGCTTTGTATAATAATAGTAATGCTAGCCATCAGTTTGCCGCAATAGCTTACCACAAAAGAAGCAATTTCTATGTATTCCAGATTTAAAATAGCTTTTGTGGTATATAAATATGGGTTTAAAAATTTATGAGCACATTTGTCAAAGTATTCAGATTACAAAACTGACATCATAACCTACAAGCCTCTTTTTTCAAATAGTCCAGTGTCTTTAATTGATAATAGCTGTGATTAATATATTTATTCTTAGTCATGTAGTCAAGTTGATAAACTACTTTTATAGAATATATCTAATGGTGATCTTTGTGTAGTATTTAGTCTGAAAGCTTGAAAAGTGATCTAATGCCGCTCAATGAATCACATTTGCTGAATAGAAATTGAACTTGGGTCTCATTCCCACTTTAAACACTGCTTAGCCTGCTTATCAAAAGCAAAGCAATACTGGAAAAAAATATTTTGTTTTGTTTTTTATCATTAGACTATATGGGAATGTTAAATGGTTATGTTAAATTGTCAGATTTTCTTAGAGAAAATTGTTGCCTTTCCTTCTAAGCTTTTGGGTCAGTAATTGGAAGAAGTTCTGCACACTTAATACACCAGCCATCTTTCTTCCCATTTAGGCAAGTAAAAATGGAAGAAAGAAGCAGAAAGGATGTAAGGGTTACTGAGATCCTTATGCTCCCTTGAAATTTTTACCTAGCTCGTGGGCCTTGTGAAAGATAGTAACAGAGTATTGTCTTAATATTGTCTTGTCTATAGCATTAGAAGTCCCAATGTGCCTAACAAATTTGAATACTGACAGCTAACTTATCTTCTGTTTTTAAAATAATTTCTTCTAATATTAGATCATGTCTCCCCCATTTCTGTAAGATGGAAATAGCCTTGTCAGAATAAACTTCCTCAGTAGCTAAATTGAGTCTAAGCAACTTGTGTCCCACAACTCAGTGTAGTTTATTATCTATGTGGTGTTGTCCACAGAACAGGACTAAATTTCCAAGTTTTACTGATCACCTGGACATTGTTGATCGCTTAGGAAGTCAAAATACTTGTGTTAAAAGGCTGTTATATAGCTTCAATCCTGCTATAAAAATTCCTTATTTGTTTACCCCAGTCAGAGTTGAATGGCTATTTAGGGCTTCCAGGTTTATTGAGATTCATGGTTATGTTGCCTATAAAACTATATTGCCCAGGCACCAGAATTGGCATGGAGCTTGAAAGAACCTGTTTCCTGATTTTGACAGAAAAACACCCAACACCTTTGCAAAGTGGCTTTTTTGCTCACCTGCCTCCCTCCCTCCCAAAACTGCAGTACTTCAGGCAAAGCAAAAAAACTTTTTATTAAGGTGGGGGTATCAAATTTTTATATAAGGTTCAGAAACAAATGGTACATACATTCAATATACCAGAAATCAACAAATTAAACAATAAAACTCATTGATAAGATGTAAAAAAAGGACTGATCCCCTTAAAATGTGCCGTATCACCTTCTTTCCCACCTGTTTTGTTTCTTCAATACTTGCAACACATCAACGACTTCAGAAGGTTTTTTGCACATCAAAGGAAATTGCTTTGGCTTATAGAAATAACATGGTTTCTTAAACTTCAAAAAGAGGCATGGATGCCATGCTAAAATGCTAATACAGGTAGTCCTCGACTTACAGCCATTTATTTAGTGACCGTTTGAAGTTACAATGGCACTGAAAAATGTTATTTACAAGCAGTCCTCATATTTACATCCATCGCAGCATCTCTATAGTCAGATGATCAAAATTTGGGCACTGGACATGTCTTTATGATTGTTGCAGTGTCCCAGAGTCAAATGATCGCCATTTTGCAAGCTGGCCAGCCCCTTTCTGACAAACACAGTTAATATTGAAAGCCAGATTAATTTAACAGCCATATGATTCATTTAATACCGTAGTTGCATGAATCACTTAACAAACATGGCAAAAAAAGTAAAATCTGGCATGACTCAACAACCCCCTTGCTTAGCAGTAGAAATTCTGGTCCGAAATGTAATCGTTACTTGAGGACTACCTGTATCACCTTTAATAAAAAGGCTAATAATAACAATTCTGTGTAAACTTATATTACCTCACATAAGCTCTGAAAGACCAGATAATAAATAAACATTGTTTATTTATTTTATTTATTTATTATTCGCACTTGTATGGCGCCCACTCCACAGAGACTCTTGCGGTTCCTTGCACTTGTAATAAAACTTTAAGATCTAATGTGACTCGGAATGCATTGCTGCATTTAATTTTTTTTTAAAGAAGTATTAGCAAAGATAAGAAATTATGATTCAGACTCCCAAAAGTGTTTTTTCAAGAGGCAACTGGACTTCCTGGTTTTTCTTTGAAGACATTTCGCTTCTCATCCAAGAAGCTTCTTTAGCTCTGACCATCCCCCCACCACCATCTCCCCACCATCCACTCAGAGCTGCAGAAGCTTCTTGGATGAGAAGTGAAACGTCTTCAAAGAAAAACCAGAAAGTCCAGTTGCCCTTTGAAAAAACACGTTTGGGACAACCATGACTGAGAATCTCCATAGACATATGACTGAGACTGTAGCAGACAAAAAAGAAAAAAATATCCCCTCCCCCCCCCCATTGCAGTCCTTAAAGAAGCTGCCATTTTCTTTTGAGAAATCTCCATTGGCAGCCGTGAACAGACATTCATCATGGGGTGCAGCACGGAAAGTCTGCTGCAATCCCAATACAATAATGATCAACCTGTATTCCTGATAATATTTGCATTTTTTTAAAAAAAAAAGCAGAAGAGCATTTAATAAGAAATTATTTCGTCTAAAATAGAATTTTGTTTAGACACGTGATGTTTTTAAAATGATGTTTGAAAGTAGTTGTTTCTTGTGTCTTGATGTTTCTTCTGATTTATGTTATCATGATACACAAATCCCTGTCTTTACAATGCAAAATGCTATCAATCTCTGTACAGAAATGTGGATTGAAGGAATGTATCTTTCCCCTTGTTAACAGTCTCCTCCTTTCTCTGTTAAAGCGTTCTCCCTCCTGTATTCCAGCTCACAAAGGCAGACGTGTAAGAGGATGTCTTGTTGTGTGTTGGCTTTTAGTTTGTCATATCATGGACATGGCTTTGCCTTCGTTCAATGTAGACCATTTCCCTTGATATTTTTACGGCTTGCATATTTACCTTGCTGCTTGTCTTGTGCTACTGCTTTTCTTATATTTTCCTTCTGTTTAATACTGTTTATTAAGTGCAAAGCTTTGAGAATGTGTGTGTGGTTTTATTCTGTTTTATGCTCTTGGCTTTAGGTTGTCACAAAAACAAAGCAAAATCAGTGTAAAATCCACCTGTTTGTTAAGATGATGGGGAACAATTTTTAAATAATGTTTTTTACAGATTTTTTTTTTACAAATGAGATAAATATGTTTCATATACAATTACAATACTATGCTTCAATCTTAAACTTATTAGAATACAAAGATTTAGCAAAACAGAAATCTGCTTTCCTAATCCATGTCATCATCAAATTATGAGCAGGATTATCAATTCTGTCAAGTTAGTTTGGTTGACATTAAAAAGAATACCAAAGTCTTGACAAGAACGCATTTGTTTAATGTGATTAGTATTATCAGTCTGAGAACATTTTATAGTATGGTTATTGGTTTGGCAATTTATGCTTATCTAATGCACTGAATATTCTCTCTCTCTCTCTCTCTCTCTCTCTCTCTCTCACACACACACACACACACACACGGACACACACACGGACACATACAGACACAACACACATGCACACAGAAAGAGAGAGGGGGGGGAACAATTTGCAAATTAGCTTCTAAGCATTCAGAGATGTGTCTGTTTTAAATGCATGTATGTATTAGGCCAGGGGTAGGGAACGTTGGCTCTTCTATGACTCGTGGACTTCAACTCCCAGAATTCCTAAGCTAGCATGATTGGCTCAGAAATTCTGGGAGTTGAAGTCCACGAGTCATAGAAGAGCCAACGTTCCCTACCCCTGTATTAGGCTATGCAAAGTATTCTTATTGCAAAACATGTTAATGCAAACAAAATAACCTCATAATATTAAAACAGCTACAAAAGTATTTTAGAAGGCTTGCACAGCTGCCTTGAAGGCTATCTTTGTTCTCTATGCTTATCTATGCATGCACAACCACTTCATCTTGGTGGTGGGTCCTGTTTTTAATACTGGCTGTGCTTGCATACAACTGATATTCCTTAAAGAAGTTGCACCAAGCTCTGTAAAGGGCATGGTTGCTTTAATGTTTCAAGGAAGGTTGCTTTGCTTAGGCCAGTGATGGCGAACCTATGGCACGGGTGCCACACGTGGCATGCAGAGCCATATCTGCCGGCACGCGAGCCGTTGCCCTAGCTCAGCTCCAGCGCGCATGTGCGTGCCCGCCAGCTGGTTTTTGGCTCGCGTGGAGGCTCTGGGAGGGTGATTTTGGCCTCCAGACGGCCTGCGGGGTGGCGGGGGAGAGCATTTTTGCCTTCCCCAAGCTCCGAGAAAGCCTCTGGAGACTATGGAGGGCAAAAAACGGGCCTACTGGGCCCAGTGGAAGTCGGGAAATGGGGGAGGGGGGTCACGCACACATGCGCAGGGGGGTGGGACAAGTGGGGGGCTTTGAATTATGGGTGTGGGCACGTACGGGCGTGCGATAGCGCATGTGCGCACTATTTCGGCACCCGAGGAACAAAAGGGTTCGCCATCACTGGCTTAGGCTATAATGCTTTGATATTCAATGTTTGATATTCAATATATTCATACCTAATACTCCTGCCTCGTATTTTTCCCACCACAGCAAACTCTTTCAAATATATGCTACAAGTTAGCTGCATACACGCACATACATGGACGCCCTTGTGCTGTGACCCATATTGAGCAAGCCCTGGCTATTTGGTGTTCTCAGACTGAGTTATATATATATATCATGGAAAGATGGAATATGTGTTTCAGACTAGCTCTTGTGGACAGACTTTCCTAAAACCCATCTTCACCTGCGCTAAGAACAGCAGTTTGCAATTAACTTACATGACAAACCCAAACTATGTATTCTAGTCATTTCTATTTCCCTTCTGGTTTGGGCTTTTTTTTTTTTAATGGAAGAAATAAAAATAAGCAAAAAGAGGGTGTTACCTCTGCTACCTCTGTGTGTGTCCCATAATATTTTATTTCCTACATTCTTTGTCTGATATAATACCCAGGACAGATGGAAAAGATTATTGATCCCGAGTGAGGTTTTCAATAAGTAAAAGAAATAAAGTTCTCCCTGATGTTCAGAGAGATATAATTTTATATTTAATAATGGTGGAATCAAAGTATAGAAAAGAATTTCTGCTAATAATTGCTGCAGTGCTTGGAATAGTTTATATGAAAGTAGCAAATAATTATATTGATGATCATGCATCATTGATTATAGTCTCTTCAGGATGAAATGGTATGAACATTTTATAAATAAATATGTCAGTTAAATAATGTTACGTCTATATTTTAAAAGAAGTGCTGAGCTGCATTCTGAATTTCAGTTACTGTTTGCTTTATGTTAGGACTTGCAATAAATAAGTGAGCAGTCAAGGCTTCAAGCATTATGTTCAACAAATAAAAGAACACAAATTGATCACTCATCTGTTCTCTACTTATGGTTTATTCAAGTGGCACACACAAACATACATATACCTACACATACAAATGTACAGAAATATTTATATGTATATGCATATAAGGAAGATTCTTTAGAGCATTTATATGTACATGCATATAAGGAAGATTTATCTGCTCTTTTTGTGTTTTCAGAACAACAAATCAAGCTCTTAACATTTTTCTTAAACTTAAAAGTAACCTGCTTTCTACAATATCATTTGTATGAATCCTATTCAGTACAAAATAAAATGCATAGATAATGTAGGTTTCAATCAAAGTACATTACTTGACTATTTTATGTTGAAAAATAGAATTTTTGACTGACAATCCTAAATAATGACACTAAACTAGAGTGGGAGGAAAAGGGAGGTTAGGCTAGCTGGAAACCAACAATTTAACCAAACAGAGATCTTCCAAAAATATTATTTTTTCTTAAAAGATACTTTAATTAAATCAAAACTACAATGTTTTGGCAGTGTAGGAAAATAATGAAAATATGTCCTGTACACCATTCTGCTTGTTTCTGTTAAAAGAAACAAAAGAAAATTTGTATCTATGATTTAAATATTACTTTTCATACTAATAAAAATACATTTGAAACCCTAAGATGTCACTGTCATCTTTAGAAATTTATCCTTTATTAGAACAAACCTGATCAGTGTTATTTTATATTGATAAGTGTGGGCTAAGATCATTTTATTAAACTATATTTAAAATGATTTATTTACTAATTAATTAGTATCATGATACTGCCGTGTATTGTGACTATTTATTAATAATCTTTCTAATATGTTTTATTATATGAAATTACAATTACCATACAAAATAAGCTTCTAAAATGTTTTCAGATTATAAAAGAATCAAAATCTGTGGAATCGTTGGTGGTTGTTTGCTTCCAGATGTTTCATTATTCCCCAACAAATCAAAATCCATCAAGCTTATTTCTTATAATTGCTATATAAAAGAACACCAGAGGCCTACAAGTATAGCCATAGCTTTAATTTTATATCAGTTGATTTCATTATAACTGTTGAGAAATAAACACTGAGAGTAGATTTCATTGAGCTTTACATCAATGCAATATAAGAGGAATTGTTGTTATGCTGATATTTATATCACAGGTATTCAAATTTTCCAAACTACAGCTATGTTCACCAGCTTAGGTTGGCCAAATATTTATATATAATAAAAGGTGGGATAAACTAATAATGATTACCTTCCTTCTTTAAAAAAAATTGTAGTGTAATTCGTCTACATTTCTGTGTCACAGCAAGTAGAGGCATCTACTCAACATAATATTTGGATGGTAGATCACTAGGAAATCTCAAGTTTGTAGAGTAGATTGCAATGTGTGGAAAAATCTTGAAAAAGGGAATGGTAAATATTATATATTGTTTCCCACAATCTCTGTAAGTCAGGTGCCAAACTTTATTAAAGGAGACTCTACATTTATGTTATTTGCATTTTTGAAAACTGGTACATCGAATGTGGCTTCTTAATATTCTTCCCCCCTTTTTTTCTTTTCTTTCCCTTTCATTTGCCATTTCTTTTCTTTTGCTTGTTTCTTTCCCTTGGTTGTTTCTCTAGATTGATTCTGTTGAAAATTTTACCTTATCTAATACGCCTTCGCGGGATGAAGATATCAAGTATCATCTTCATTCAAGATCTAGGTCCCCTTCCACAGCTAGTGACATTGAACCAATTGAGGTACTCTCTCTTAGAACATTTGTTTAAGAATTGTCCGTCCCATAGCTCAGTGTCAAAGCAACTGTGCAAATGTACTGTGGAGTAAGCTCAGTTGAATTAAGTGGGAATTATATTAACAAATAAAGGTTATACATTCATAATATGGTGACCATAACATTTTATCCTGGTGATTTAACTCATCCCAATGGATATTATTAATAAAATAATGGTTGATCACATATTATTATTATTTATTTGTTATGGCCATACAGTCCAGCAGGCTCTGGGTGACTTACAAAAAAAAGAAAAACTCCCAAAACAATTTAAAACATAAATACATACTGCCTGGACTAAATAATAATAATAATAATAAAGAAGAAACCAACAATAACAACATAATAACAAGCCCATTAAGCTGAGGTCTGGGACCAAAACCCAGATCTCAAGAGTTTTCCAGAACCTCAGAAGAGAGCTTGCCATTTCTATCACTTTTAGTTCATGAGTTAGAATATTTTGACCAGTCACTCCTTTAGAACAAAGAAAACTTAAACGCCATTGTTTTACTTTATGATTCTTTTCTCATTAGCGTATAGAGAACAATCTCTGACCATTATGGAGAGAGCAGAGAGAACTTACCCACTCTCACCTGTTTCTGCCTGTTTCGCACACTCCTTCACGTAGCTAGAAAAAGAGTTAAAATTATAATGCCCAGAGATTAATTTTTTTGTAGCTTTTCTAGGATTTCATAATGATCATGGAAATCAAAAAGGGCATTCAGGTAAGTAGTTCAGATACCATGTGGAAAGTTAGTTGACTATGGGAATTGACCTGAGGAATTACATCCATGAATTGGTTTGGACATGTAACTAGATTTAGTTGTTCACATGACATCCGATTAACCCAATGAGCCAATTAAGCATATTGGGTAAACAAAGGCCTAAAGTCTCACTGTCTTTAGATAGCATACCTATTAAAAGGAGATTATTCTAATGATTTTACGAGTTTCACAATTCAGTCCAGCACATAAATATGCTCTGTTTTGGGAAGATTTATTTCTGTTTCATATGGAAAACAGATGGCCAAAAATAGATATAACAGTGTTTTGCTGCAGTGGTTCCTGAAAATACTTCTATGTCCAAGCACTGGTTCATATGAGAGAGGTATTTTACATACATAGGACTCAAACATATTATATGTATGTGCACAGACAAACTCACACTCAGTGACATACTTTAAATAGTATTGTACAACAAGAAAGTGAGACATAAAAATAATAAATATATAAAATCATATGTAAATTATCCCTTGGAGTATGGAAGCAAGATAAAACATATTCACATACACATACTTTCTAACATGTAGTTATATTGTCCATTATAGAAAGCAAATTGCCCATACAGAAAGCAAATACAGAGACAAAATAATACAGTACATTGCTGCTGTTACTTTCAGATATCACTTGCATCTAGAGTGAAGCAGTATTTCTTTTATTATTCTTCAGCAAGCTGCTGATTCCGTTAGTTCTTTGCCAAGGAACTTAGCTTTGTAATGTTCCTTGTGGAATTCCTTCTGGGATTCGGTGTCCTCTTCTGTGATACGTTAGAAGCCAGTCGATCAGGCTGTATCAAGCCAAGATTTTAAATATATGCTAACATCTTCACTGTGGAGCAAATTTTTTTGTAAAAATGACAAAAGTTTCAAAAATAGTTTATGATATGGCGTAGATGGTAGAATATATACCCACAATTCTAATTAAAATAACAATTTATTTCATTAGCTTGCTAGAAGCACCATGTAGTTGTCTCCTGATGGAGGATTGTTTTGCTACTTTTTGGATGGAAGCACTGATCTTCAGAATATTTCTTGGACTTTTCACAGAAACCCTAATTTCACAGTTCACATGTCACATTAAATACTCTTTCTTTCTTGCATGGTTTGATCTTCAAATGTCACCAAAGTATTCAAAACTGGAATACTTCTTGTATCTTTATACTGCAATTATATGCATGATTGCTTTTACTTTAATATAAATCATTGTTTTAAATTACTGTTTCACAACTGACACGGTTTGCAATGTTAAGCTATTTAACTATTTAGCTATTCTGAGGTTATTGTCCATTTATAGCCATCTCCCATTTGTATACTAACCATGCTATATAGCTGGTTTCTTTCCTATTTATTTATTTTAGTAAATATTTTAAAAAGAATGGAATCAAAAAGCATTAAAAGTAAGAAAAATGGGGGGAAAAAGAAAATAAATTTACATGCAAGATGAAATAAAAATGAAACTTTTATTGGTTTTATTAACTTAGATTAGTGCTGCATATTTAAGTCTTCAGAACATTATTTGTCAAGTCAATATTCAATAATTAAAAACAATATCCAGTGTAATATGAATCATAAATTAAAAATCATTCTGATTTATGATTTAACATAAATTAGCCTGGTAACCACATGCTGTCACAATTACCTGTTAAAAATAGAAGGGCAGTTACAAGAGAAGGTAACTTTTTATCATGGCATATTAATATTGACCATGACCTTGCAAGATACTTAAGCATATTTATTTCATGTATATATTATATTACATTATATGTACTATACTATATTACATTATAATATTTTAATTACTTAACACACATTTTTTCATCATGATAAATTAAGCAATTTATAACAACAATAGTTTGTGTTCCTTTGACAATATTTTTGTTTAATAAAATTAAAATGAAGTGTTACCAATGTGTTACTGGCACATGCTACTGACCTATATCATTCTATTAAACTCCTTGGATAAACTTATAAGAACATTTATCACACAGTTCTATCATATAAATGCCTTTATTTAATAACTGCCTGAACTAGTAAATGTATGATCCAGTATTGGTACAGAGGTAATCAGCCAAACATCAGCTTAATGCAGATAGTTAAACTGAGTGTGTGTGTTAGATAATTAACAAAACTGTGCAAATGTTGGAAAATGTGCTTCACGGTGCATATTGCTACAAATGAAACCTCTCTTCTCGAAAAATTAAAACAACTGTATGGTTGGAATGGTCAGCATGACTGCCTGAAAAGCTTTTTTGGGTCTCCGCATGCATGTTGCATGGACAGCTGCGTTGCTTTGCTGGCAGCCCCAGGGCAAGGGCTGTTTGATTAACAAAACATTTTTATTATATGCACATCCAAAAGAATAATCCTCTGAGTCACTATGTGAATGCTTTATGCCGTTTTTCCCTCCATAGAGAGTCAGTTTGCAGTGGTGGTTAAGGTGCTGGCCAAGAAACCAGTAGACTGTGGGTTTTAGTCCTGCCTTAGGTATGAAAAAACACTGGGCAACTTGCAGCCAGTCACTTCCTCTCAGATCAACTCACCTCACAGGGTAGTTATTGTGAGAAAAATAGGAGGAGGAAGGAATTCTTCACCTTGAGTTGTATATTGAAAAAAAGTATATGAAGAATATAATAATAATAATAGTTACCGATAGTTATGTATTTATGTGTCTATGAGTATTTGAAGCTTTTCCAGTAAACCAATTTCTTAAAGTACATTTACTTTGATGCAGTCAGATTAGTTTTGTTAAAGGCTGTAAAGCATTTAAAGTATTTTGTAAGTGAGGGAAATCTGAATATGTTACCCAAAATAAATGCTTAAAAAAATATTATATGTGTATTTCAAATTCTTGTGTACTTTTTGCACTATCAACACCATTTAACAGTGGGGAGGTGGGGCAGTTAATATTAATATAAATTAATGTTCACCATATATCTGCTCAGGTTTCAGATCATCCTCTGCGTCCAGTTCACACACCAACCATGCGATCACCATATAGTAGTTCAGGACTCTCTTTGCCAAAGGTATTCAATCAGATATTATGATTAAAAGCTATGTTAAAATCTTCGCCTATTCTTATACAGGTAGTCCTTCACTGATGACCCACAGCTGGGCTTGGAATATTGGTCATAAATCATTGCGGTTGTAACTTGAGTCCACATGACTGGACTTAATGTTTTTACCATTTTTACAACAGTCATTAAGCAAATCAGCACAGTAGTTAAGTAAATCATGTGTCATTAAGCAAATCATGTGGTTGTGATTCCAAATCCATCTTATCCAATAGAACATTTTACCAGAAAACAGCAAAAACTATTGTAAAATATGAACATGTGACACACAGGATGCTGCAACTGATTGTAACAGCAAACCAGTTGCCAAGCACTCAAAATATGACCATGTAACCTTGGAGGTGGTGTGGCAGTCATAACTTTGAGGACATAACTTTTTCAAGTCAGTCATAATTTTGAACTTTCATTAAGTGACCAGTTATAAGTCAAGGACTACCTGTATCTACTTTGTTGATCCTCTATCATTTACTTATGAATAAGAATGCTGTTGTTAGTATCAGTAAGAACTAAACCCGCTTTGGAAGAAACAATTCTATATGTTGTGAGTGTTCAAATATTTAGAAAGGTCAAATCTAACTTAGACAACATTTATTTTCTTATGCCAAATTTGAAAAGATTTGCTGTGTGCTGGACTAAATGTAACGAAAGGAAACAGATTATATACTTCTTTCATCACATGTCCGTGATTTCTACTTCATTACAGAAACGTAGTAATTATTCTCTATTAGGTCAACATTACAAGAGGCAAAATGCTTTACTGATCATCAAATGGTCTTGAAAGCTAAAGGAAAAACCCCACATTTGTTTCTGCATAGTTTAATAATAAATATTCTGCCAATGAGTTTTCTGGTACATTAGATATTAATCTACTTTGCTGTGAAAAACAGAAATGTAAAACACAAGATAACTTTTACTTGTTCCTTTTTTGGATAGTGATCCACTGATTTTGAACATTTATTCGATTTTTTAGACTGTTTCTATAAAATATATAAGAGGTAAAACTATTATAAAGTTACATACCTAACTTAATAGAAAATGATGATTCTGTTCTCTGAATGGAACTGATTATGATTAAACAAGTATAAGATATAGGAATAGCTTGGAAATTATGAAACTGAAAAATAAACTCTAATTTTATTAGTGCAACAAAACTAAACTATTTATATAATATGCAACAATTTAACAATGATTTTTTATTATCAAAGCGCTTGTCACCTAATCATACTTCTATTTGTTTTGCAGCCTAAGGCCCATCAGTTTGTAGTAAAATCCTTTAATACCCCTACCAAATGCAATCAGTGCACATCATTGATGGTTGGGTTAATAAGACAGGGCTGTACCTGTGAAGGTAAGATCTGACATCTGTTTGTTTTTACAAAGGATTATATTTATTATATGATAGTAATTACATGTTAATGCCATTTTTTAGCTGTTACACTTGTGGCAAAAAAGTAAACAATAGCTAGCTGTTTAAACTACCTTTTGAAGATTCAGGGATAAATTTCCCTAGCTTAGTATAATACACTGTAGTTGAATATGTCACAATACTGTTTTAGATTGGTGATTGCATTAGGTGATGCTGAGACAACCAGTGATCTGCAACACCACATTGTACGGTCCTTGGTTCTGGTAATGGAATGTTTTTTAAAAGTACAGTGAAAAATCTGAGCATCTGTTTCGTTGCTTTCAGTATTGAGAGGGTTTTATGATTGCTGAACCTTGTCTAAAACAAGGCTTTTCAGTAAATGAGCAGCTGGGTTAGCAGAGTGAAATGAAGTGAAAATGGAGAAAGGACTTTAACTTTCCCTGTGTAGAAATCTCAGTTGTACTGAACCCATTAGAAGCTTGGAGAATATGATTATATGTATGAAGATGCATATGTTTATAGGACAATAATGTTTATCACCCTGCTTGGGACTCCTAGAAATTTCATGTACTACAACATAGGTGAGAGGGTGGGCTATCCATTTTATCAAACTGAACAAAATATTTTTATAATGAATGTTTCTTTATGGATATTCATTTTAGCTCAAGAAAGTAGAAATGATAAGATTGATGTGGATGATATATATGAAGCAACATCTGATTCTGTTAAAAAGTAAATTTTTTGAACAAAAATTCAATATCTCAGATGAATTAGACAATTAGTTTTACATTCGTTTCTTATCCAAATTAGTAAATTGCCCTTTATAAATTAGCAATTTAAATGTCGCAGAAGTATAAACCTTCATCAGAACATATATATTTGGAATTTCTGTGAAATGGCTCATTTTGGTTTGTATATCACTATGGTTTTAATAGCCCAGAAGGTATTAATGCAATGAACGTACATGTTTATCTATAGCAAATCTGGAATGGAAGTTTACAGTGACATACATTTGCTGCATAACATATAGTTGACACGTAGTTCCATTGGCCAAGAAAAATTGACAAAGGTGTTTTTGCTTATTATTGATTTTCATATTATTAAAATAATTATTGCACAATCAACAAGGATAGATGTACATTTTCATTACAAATACTGTCTTTCCTCCTAGTCTGTGGATTTTCATCTCATGTGACCTGTGCAGACAAAGCACCAGCAGTTTGTCCCATCCCACCTGAACAGACAAAAGGTCCTCTAGGGATTGATCCACAGAAAGGAATAGGAACTGCTTATGAAGGGCATGTCCGAGTAAGTCTAAGAAAACCTGTATTGTTTTTTGTTTACCATTGATATTCATTGTGTGTGTGTGTGTGTCTGAAATGAGAATGTCTTATCATTTTTACAACAAAAGTTTGCAGACTTTAAGAAAAAGCTAGGAGTTGGTAGTTTTCAGGGTACTTCCATATTGTCACATATTGTTATTGGTATTGCAATTCTGTACCAGTTTGCTAATGTCTATCCTGTTGTACACCATTATCCTATGAAGGTGGCCAGTGCTCCCTCCATTTGGCTAGTGGAAGGGCATACAAAATATAACCAGCTAATACTAAGGTGACCAGACATCCCGCTTTTGGCGGGACAGTCCCGATTTTTAACAATTTGTCCCGCGTCCCACGGCATTTTTAAAAAGTCCCGATTTTTGGAAAGAATGCAATTCCCAGAAGAGTTTGCCGTGCTGATTCAGAGGGAGCAGAGGATGCTACAGCTGATTTTAAAGAAATCAAAACAGCAGCTTAAAGAAAAAGCATTTAAGAGTTTCCCCCCAGCTCTCCCTTAAAAGCCGATTCACTTGCCTGCCTGATTTTAAATACCGCGCTGCAGAAGGGGCTTGAAATTGCTGCACAGCCTTTTTTTTTCCCCTTTCCTTTCTGTAACATGAGGTCGGAGAGCAAGCAAGGCTCATTTGCATAGATACGCCTCTGACAGAATCTGAACTAAAAGTTACTTTTTTAATGATAGAAAAGAGACAGAAACAGGGCAAAAGTGAAAATATGTCTAAGATATCATGCCCTGAAGTGAATAGAGGAAACTCTAGACCACTTTCTAGACCACGTCACCATGACTAAGAAGGAACTCAAAAAAGAGGTCAAACCTCCAATTCTGATGGCAATGCTAAAAACCTTCAGACTGGGAAATAAAAGGAGGTGGTTTCAAATCCAACATGGGAGGGATCTAAACTTTAGATCCCTCCCATGTTGGATTTGAAACCACCTGTAAAGACCATTCAGGTCAGGAGGCAGGGGTCCCAGTCCCCCTCTGCTTCATCTTTCAGCAGGAGTCAAATTGTTAATCAAGAACCCCCCCTGTCAATGGTATCCTGCTTTATCAATGTTAAAATCTGGTCACCTTAGCTAATACCCCAAACACTCACTGATTAATCTCCTGTTATATTTGCTTTACTCCATGGGAGGGGAAATAAATAAATAAAAAAGAGTACACTGTGGTTACTGAAGATGGTGCCCTCCAGAGTGACTGGAGAGGACATGAATTGTGGCACAACTCCAAAGCTGCAGAACAGAATAAGAAATCTCAAGAAATGGGACAAACTAGGGACTCTTGCCAATGGAAACCACCTGTCTTTTACTTCCAGAAAAAATGCTACAACATTTTCACTGCAGCAATACTCCTAGAATTCAAGCTGAGTTGCAGTTCATTTATTCAAGAAGACCCATTACTTTCTGGGAAGTCGGAACTAGCATTGATCTCAGATCAATGCAATCTTGCATGTAGAAGAGATATCAGCTTCTTCACTGCTCTATTTGAAGGAAGACATGACCATTAAGTCAACCTATTTTTATGGTATAAATGTATATCTGATTTACTTGGTGAATGGTTTCTTGTATAAATGTTGAAAGTACATTCTGCATATTACGCTTAGATGTTAACATTGTTTTCCTGTTTTGATTTTTTTGCATTTAATTAAATTAATGTGATTACATTTATTTTAGATCCCTAAGCCATCTGGAGTGAAGAAAGGCTGGCAGAGAGCCCTGGCTGTTGTTTGTGACTTCAAGCTCTTCCTTTATGATATAGCAGAAGGAAAAGCATCCCAACCCAGTGTGGTAGTTAGTCAGGTTCTTGATATGAGGTAGGAACGGCATGCTTTAATTTAATACCCAAGGCAGCAAGTGCTTCTCTTTTGAGTCTCTGCTGGTATGAATAACATAAAAGTTGATCTATATCCTATCCCTTTTTGATAAGCTGTCCTTAGAAGAACATCAGCAGTAGCTGTGGTATAGTTTGGAAATATTATTGAGCTTTAAATATGGTGGGAAATTATGGAAGTAGAAGATGAAGTTTTAAAATGATAGCGATTGCTGCTTCAGGTAATCATATCTCTCTTTAAATGGATTTATTATTAGTGTATATTCACAATTGGTGAGTAGGACTCCTTTTTGAACACTTGCTAATTGCACCTGGATAAAGTGGTGCTTAAAAGTTTGTGAACCTTTTTGAAATTTCAGTATTTCTACATAAATATGACCTAAAATGTGATCTATTCTCCACACAAATCCAAAAACTAGAAAAAGAGAACCCAATTAAACAAATGAGTCTAAAATATTAGACTTGTTCATTGGATTATTGTGGAAAATGATCCAAAACCGCATATTTTGGGGGAAGGATGTAAACCTTTGCTTTTAGTAACTGATGTGAAATCCTTGGGCAGCAATAATTTCAACTAAACGTTTTTGATAGCTGTTATCAATAGAAGAGAATGTACTGTACGTAGCTCAGGGCTGAACTGTGGAGTAGTTAGTGCTGTTTGAGCTCAGCTTGTTTTCAGCTTGTTTATTACCTGGCTAACTAACTGGTGTGCACTGAATCAGTGCATCATTAGTGCATTAACATCTGCAAGCAAGCAAGCAAGCAAGCTCAGAGAGCGCCATAGACCCCATAAGTGTTGATCAGTCCTGTGTATTTGTTTGGAGACATTTAGCCCATTTCTCCTACTAAAGGATTTAGTGTGCTTCCTCTCATTAACTGCCTTCCTGAGGTCCTTCTACAACATTTCTACAGAATTAGGGTCAGGAGTTGGACTTGGCCATTACAAAACATTAAATTTCTTCTGCTTTAACCATTCTTTGTCTCTATGACTTGTATGTTTTAGATCTTTTTGCTATATGACTCACTTTCTCTTGAGCTTTAATTCATGGACAGATATTCTGATATTTTCCTGGCACAATTAAGAACTCATAGGTCCATCAATAATGGCAAGTCATTCTGTCCAGAGGCAGCAAAACAGGCCCAAATCATGATATTGCCACTACCGTGATTTTTTTAGATGGGATACGGTTCTTATGCTGGAATGCAGTATTTGCCTTTCACCAAATGTAATGCTTTTCATTCAAGCCTCAACATTTTATTTTGGTCTCATCTGTCCACAAAACATACTTCTAATATCTTTCTGGCTTATCCACATGATCTTTTGCAAATTGTAGGGGGCAGCAAATGTGTAGGGGGCAGCAATATTCTTTGAGAAAAGTAGTGACTTTCTCCTTGCAACCTTTCCATGCGGACCATTGTTGTCCACTGTTTTCCTAATAGTGGTTTCCTGACTTCTGACATTCGCAAATGCAAGATAGGCCTTTAGTTCCTTAGACATTACCCTGGTGTGGTTTTAGTTGATTGATTAGTCCTGAGAGGGTAACTCTTTGAGAGGGTTGAATTGCCTCCATTTGTGCACAATCTGCCTGATAGTGGACTAGAGGGTCTTAACTCCTTGTAATAGTTTTGTAACCTTTTCCAGCCTGCTGAGCATCAACAACTGTTTTTCAGGAGTCCTCAGAAATCTCCTTTGTTTGAGCAATAACTCACATTTCCACATAGCTGAATTGTGAAGATCAGACTTTGGTAGCAAGCATTTAGAATTCTGTTATTTAAATAAAGCAGGACCTTCTACTCTCACAGCCGTCATCCCATTGACTTTAACACCTGATTATAATTTTCTCTTCAAATGAACTAATATTCCTAAAGATCCACATACTTTTGCCACAACAAATATATCTCTTTGGATTTTTTTCTGCAATAAATAAATGAATAAGTATATATTTCTTGATTTGTTTGTTTAATTGAGTTTTCTGTATCTATTTTTTTAGGTGTTGTATGGAGAACAGATCAGAGGTGGGTTCCTGCCGGTATGCTCTTACCTGTTGGTCGCCGCAGAGCCGAAGAAGCCGGTGGCGTTCACGGTGCGGGGCTTCCCCCGCCCGTCTGGACGCCGCCATTTGCGTTCTTTTGCCCTCTGCGCAAGCAGAACGCTTTGCGCATGCGCAGAGGGCAAAAGAACGGAAATGCCGGCGTCCAGGCGGGCGGGGGAAAGCGGGCGGGGGAAGCCCCGCGCCCCGAACGCCACCGGCTTCTTCGGCTCTGCGGCGACCAACAGGTAAGAGCGTACCGGCAGGAACCCAACTCTGGAACAGATCACATTTTAGGTCATGGGCAGCTATAGAAATATGATGAATAAATAGATAATAAATAAAATTCTAAAGACTTAAATAAATTTTAGGAGTTAAAGAATTATAAAGTTGTTGCAAATAAAATTTCAGAGTAAGAGCTCAGATATCTTCAAGATTATAAAATTGATTGTGTAGTCTTTAGTGATGGGGATATAAATATAGTAATATTATTTTAAAATTTTCTTTTAAATGTAAATAAAAGTTTATCAGAGTTTTCTGTTGTGACACTTCGAGGGGGCTATTACTTGATTTATCTTTCACTCTTACATTTTGCCCCCTTATATCAATAGAAAAACAATTTGACAAATAGATAGCAAACATTTATATGAAGAAATTATTTGGTACAGATATTGAGTGAATGTAATGTACTTTTATGGTGAGCTAAATATAAAACATCATTACAGCTCTATGTTGTGCTAATATGATTTTCTTCCAGAATAGAGGTTCTTAATTGAGGTCATGGGTTGCTTGGGGGTCTGTGGATTGATTTCAGGGAGTCTATGATCTTGAATCAGAAAAAAAAATTCCCCAGTAATTTCTAACTTATCTTATTGATTTAATGGATTAATAAAGAAAAACATATCTATGTTACATATTTTTCATTTTGAATATTTTGATAACTGTATTTGAGCATAATAGATTTCTTTTGTAAAATAATTTGTATCGTGTTTTTTATTTTATAATTTAGATACATTTTTCTGAGAAGTCCATAGCCTGACTCTCAAAGAGGTCCATTAGAGAGGGGTTAAGAAACTCTGCTCTAGAATGTGAATAGTTACTGTTCAAATGTAATAATCTCTCACTAATGTCTTTATAAAAGGGATGAAGAATTCTCAGTGTGTTCTGTTCTGGCTTCTGATGTCATCCATGCAAGCCGAAAAGATATTCCCTGTATTTTTAGGGTAAGTAATACCCTATTTCAGTTGCAAGGGATGTGTGTGTCTCCCCGACAGGATCTGGGTTGGAGTTTCCTTATTTTCCATGGATCTCCAATGCTTGGCTTTGCCTGCCAGCCTCCACTCCCCCTCCACAGCCCAAGTGGTTGGATTCACACGACATGTGAAGCTAGGCAGGAGAGCACGGATAGATAGATAGATAGATAGATAGATAGATAGATAGATAGATAGATAGATAGATAGATAGATAGATAGATGATAGATAGATAGATAGATAGATAGATAGATAGATAGATAGATAGATAGATAGATAGATAGATAGATAGATGGAGAGAGAGAGAGAGAGACAGACAGACAGACAGACAGACAGACAGACAGACAGATAGATGATAGATGAGACACAGAGAGAGAGAGAGAGAGAGAGAGAGAGAGAGAGAGAGAGAGAGAGAGAGCAGAGAGAGAGCAGAGAGAGAGCAGAGATACCCGTTTCCCACAGAAAAGAAAACACTGGGAGCCACAAAACCTGGGTAGGTGTGACTGGGGGTCATGTGACTGGGTGGAAGTGAGTGACATCGAGTTGGCCATGCTCACTCAGGTTTTGTGGCTCCCGGTGTTTTCTTTTCTGTGGGAAATGGGTCCAAATGGCTGTTTGAGTGTTTAAGGTTGCAGACCCCTGACCTAACTACTGTTGCGACATGCAACTGTAAAGGGTAGACTTCATTATAGTCATATCTCAAAGACTACCTGTATACAAATTAATGCATATTTTTAAAATCAGATTGTATTCATAGTTTTATCCTGTCCATTTTGTCTTCATTACGATTCTTTTATAGAGACTGATACTCATAGTTTCATCACTGAGTAAACAGTGATTTGAATTGAGGTCATTTACTATGCATTTTTTAATGCCTCACTAGCTTTCATTGGGCTTTTATAATTTATATTTGATGTTGGCTTCTTGATTTATTTACTACAGTACATACTGTAAATAGTTACATTGAGGGAATCTTTTTAATACGTTTTATAAATGTATTTATTCAATAAATAAATAAATGACATAGTTATTTATCAAATAATCTCATTTTTTAGTTACACATATCTGTAACATTTCCAGGTTTCAGCTTCTCAACTATTAGCATCAAGTAATAAGTGCTCAGTCCTGATCCTTGCTGACAGTGAAAATGAAAAGAGTAAATGGGTAGGAGTCTTAAATGAATTACATAGGATCTTAAAGAAGAACAAGCTCAAAGATCGCTCAGTCTACGCTCCCAAAGAAGCATATGATAGTACCTTACCCCTTATTAAAACTAGCCAAGCAGCAGCAATTATAGGTATGTATTTTTAAAGACATTTTTACAGATTTCCTGTTTTAACTATGAAGTTTTAATTCATACTTGGATTTTGAAGCAGTGTACCAAAATTGCCTGGAAGGAATTTGGCTCTGAATTTAAAAAAAGATGGGAGAAAATTATAAACACAAAAATAAAGTTAATCTAGAATTACTAAATCCAGTGAAATCTGCCCGTCCCCCTAACAAATGTGATACATGCTCAGTATGCACTCTCTCACACACACACATATAGATCTTCCACAAGTCTTGTTCTAAAAAAGGACAGGCCAAGGACAAAAAAGTAAATCCATATTAATTGAATTAGTAACGAATACAATGGTACCTTGGCACTCGTCGTTAATTGGTTCCTGAAGGTGTGAGTACCAAACAGATTTTTCCCGTATGGAATAATGTAGTCACAAGGCAGCCGACAAGTTCTAGTTTGTACATTGAGTACCAAATAAACAATGAGTACTGGGACAAAATTTTCATGTCAAAATGAGCTGAGTACCAAATTTGAATGAGTTTCAAAGCAGTTGAGTACCAGGGTACCACTGTATTAAAATGGATTGCCTATAAAATATAATATCCCATTTTAACACATTTTAACATTTAACATTTTAAATTAAATTAAATTAAATTTTAAAATTAAATTTAATATTTAACATTTTAACACATGATAACCAATCCATTACCCACCACCTAGAAACTAACAACCTACTCTCAAACAAGCAATTCGGTTTCAGAAAAAAATTATCCTGCAATCTACAACTACTACACTGCAAAAACATATGGACCTCAAAACTTGACCAGGGCAAAACAATAGACGCAATTTACATAGACTTCTGTAAAGCCTTCGACTCAGTGGTTCACGATAAACTACTTCTGAAACTGAAATCCTATGGCATCTCTGGACCCCTTCATGACTGGATAACTGCGTTCCTGTCAAACAGACAACAAGTGGTCAAAATAGGGAGTGCCCTATCAAATCCCGTACCTGTTAACAGCGGTGTTCCCCAAGGCAGCATACTAGGACCAACACTCTTTATACTTTATATAAATGACCTTTGCGATCACATTACAAGCGACTGCGTTCTCTTCGCCGATGATGTAAAACTCTTCAACACCACCGACAACACTGCTATCCTCCAAAAAGACCTAGACTTTGTGTCAGAATGGTTAAACATCTGGCAACTCCAAATCTCAACCAACAAAAGCTCTGTCCTACACATTGGCAAAAAAAGTCAGAACACCAAATACAAGCTGAAAAGACAAGACCTTGCAGATGACCCTCACCCTGTCAAAGACCTTGGAATACTCATCTCAAATGACCTAAGTGCCAAAGTCGCCAACAACATCGCCAATAAGGCTTCAAGAACTTTTAACCTAATCTTACGTAACTTCTTCTCCGGTAATATCACACTACTAACCAGAGCATACAAAACATTCGCCAGACCAATCCTTGAATACAGCTCATCTGTCTGGAACCCACACCGTATATCGGACATAAATACATTAGAAAGTGTCCAGAGATACTTTACAAGAAGAGTCCTCCACTCCTCTACTCGCAACAGAATACCTTACGCAACCAGACTTGAAATTCTGGGCTTAGAAAGCTTAGAACTGGGACTTCCGGGGGCAGGGCCATGGCGGAGCGAAGCTGAGAGGCAAACCGCTGCAACTTAGCTCGACTTTCTTCACTCAGACTGCCGAAAATTCGCAGCGTGGAGCCTCGAAGGGGTTAGCGCGAGGAAGGGGAACATCGGGCGAGACGGGAGGAGGTGCAAACCCCCGCCGAAGCAGATGGAAGCCCCAAATTTGAGCGAAGAAGAAACCAGCAAACCACGCTGGTCCAGAGGCATGGCCGCCTGAGCATACAGCAAGGAAGGAGAGAGATAGAGGAACGGCAAAATATTGGTGAATCATTGGAAACATTGGATCAAATTGGATTACAATTTTTGATTTTCGGAGAACATTCTAAAATAGAAGAGAACGATCGGCACCCTCGAAGGACAATTGAGCCTCCAAAAAAAAGAACTTAGCGGCGCCTTAGCGGAAAGGAGCGAAAGGCGAGACGAATAAAACAAAATTAACAGACTGCTTTAAAGGGATACGATCCAAAAGAGCTACAGATCTACGGGACCACGGGAAAAACAGTTGAGAGTGGAAAAAGGAACTTACGAGAAGATCACATTAGAAATACTATGAAATAAAAGGAGGGGGGGGAAAAAGGGAGAAAGAACAGTGACAAAGCAATCTTCCTGAACGCAGACATCTTGTATAGATTGTAAAACAGAAATAGAAGATTGAAGACTCCTTCCCAAAAAGACACTTGTAAGATATAATATACGATACCAGATCAACTTGAAATTGAAAACTTTAATTTATATATTGATTTAGTAATATTGATTTAGTAATATACTGATATTTAAACTTTAACATATAGTTATCAAAATTATTAAAGTTAAAAATAGTAATACGTGGATACCTAAATAATTAACTATCACTGTTATTATTATATATTAGTTTTCTTTTTTACGGAAAGTAAGAAATAAGATTCTTAAAGATATTAATAACAATTTATATTATGATACTGAATTAAGTGAACTTATATATTTATATAGATATTTTTTTTCTCTCTTCTCTTCTTTTTTCTTTTCCTATGATTACTGAATACTAAACTATTTAGACTGTTTAGATTGTGAACTTACAAAGATAGAAATTGTTAGTAAATATTTTTGATAAGATAAGTTAAAAAAAAGGGGGAGGGAATATAATAACAATAACAATAATAATAAGCTCTTGACAGTTTTTTTTTTTTTCAAAAACAGAAAATTGACGTTCAAATGATTAACAATTAATCCTTCTTTCTTATCTCCCTATCTCAAAATACGAATAATATTCTCCAATACTTTCCTTTATTGTACCTTAATGAATTTCTGACCTCCCTTGGATTTTCTTAAACTCTAGAATCCTTTACTCCATTTTATACCCCCCTTTCTCACTCTTTAATAGCTAGTTTAATTTTTTACCCTCTACTTCTTACTCTAAGTATACCGATTATAGAGAAAGTATAACGATAAGAAGAGGGAAAAATATATGAAAGTGTGGAATAACTTTTTCAGCAGAGTGATCATGTCAACAACAACTACTGTAACCAAACCAATTAAGAAACCAATCCCAGTAACACCTTCAGTGACAGGGCAAAAACTGATCACAGAAATGGCAACTACTGAAAAACAAGGACAAACACCATCACTACATACCATGCAGGCCACACTAGACAGAATACAAGAATTCATGATGACACAGTAAGAAACAATGGTAAAAATGCAACAAACAATATTTAATAATCAGGAGCAGACTAATGAAAATTTTGAAGAAGTTAAGGGAAACATCAAAAAATTAGATAATAGAATGGAGGTAATTCAGGGAGTAGTAGCAAAACATGAACAACAAATAAAATATTTAGAGGAAAAAACCGACATAACTGATAAAAAAATAGAGGAAACGGAAGAATCACTAAAAACCAAAAACAAAGAATTGGAAGGGGCCATTGCCCTTCTCGAAATGGAGAAATCAGCATTCTACCTTAGGTTCCAAAATATACCAGAGGTGAAAGAGGAGGAGTTGCGTGATCAGGTAGCAGAAATACTAGCAGAAGCTCTACAGGTAGAAAAAGAAGAAATAAATAGACATATAGATGAAATTTACAGAGTACAAACAAACTTTGCCAAAAGACACAAGTTACCCAGGGAGGTACATGTACGATTCACAAAAAAAGCAATAAGAGATGAAATCTATAAAACTACGAGAACAGAACAAATACTACATAAGGAAAGAGAAATTAATGTATTAAAACAAATTCCCAAGCGAATAAGAGAAAAGAGAAGGGACCTACAATACTGCACTGCAAAACTAATAAGACAAGAAATTCCTTTTAGATGGTTGATTCCGGAAGGAATCCTGGTGACTTGGAAAGGGAAAAAAATAAAGATAGAAACAATGGAAGAGGCAGACCAATTTATTGAAACATATTTAGAAAAAGAAGGAGAGAGCAGTGTAGAGGGTGAGGGACAAAGTCAGGAAGAAAAAGAAATGTTGGAAGAAATGGAGAGAATGAAAAGACAAGAGAGAGAGGGAGATAAGAGAATGAAAACAAAAGAAATAAGAACTGTGAGACAAACAAGAGCAACAAGTAAAAAATAAAATGCAAAATCAAATCAAAATATTTTCAGTTAACATAAATGGAATCAATTCACCAATAAAAAGAAGACAAATACTCAATAGACTACAGAAACAAGGTTCAGATATCACATGTTTACAAGAAGTTCACATTAAAAAAGAAGAGTATAAGTTATTACAGCAGCCCAAGATAGGTAATCTTTTCACATCCTTAGCTGACTCAAGGAAAAAAGGAATAGCACTATATATCAAAAACTGGTTAAGCCCCAAACAAATATATAGAGACACAGAAGGAAGAATACTTATGGTAGAAATCACAATTGATAAAACTAAAATATTATTAATAGCCATATACGCTCCTAATAATGGACAAAAAGAATTCTATACTAAATTATATCAACAAATTATAAAATGAGAGAGAGAAAACATCTGTATAATTGGTGACTTCAATGCAGTAGTAGATGCCAAAGAAGATTATAAATCGGGATCAAAAAAAAATTCTGAAAGAAAAATTTTACCCAAAAATTTCTTTGAAATCGTGAATGAATTTAAAATAAAAGATATATGGAGAGAAAGACACCAGAAACAAAACCAATATACATACTTTTCAAACCCACATCAATCCTGGTCCAGACTTGATATGGCCTGGTCAAATATAGAACCAATTATTAAAATAGAGAGTGTAGAAATAGAACCAAATACGTGGGCGGACCACAATCCCATAGTAATTACAATGAGAGGAATAAATAAGACAAGAAGGAGATGGATGATGAACCAGAAAATAATAAAAGAAAAAGAATTTAAACAATATATGGAGAAAGAACTAACTTTCTTTCTACAGGAGAATTGGAACGAAGATACATCTATACAAAACATTTGGGACACTATGAAAGCATATGTAAGAGGACTATCTATTGCTTACTCTATTAAAAAAAATAAAAATAAAAATAAACAGATTAAGGATTTACAAAACAGGATAGGGGAATTAGAACACAAATTACAAGAGACACCACAAGATAAGGAAATAAAAGAAGAAAAGGAATTAATTAAACACAAAATAAACCTGATAACACAAGAAGAAATCGCATTAAAAATTAAGTCAGCCAAACAGAACCATTTTGAACATGCTAACAAACCAGGTAGATGGCTGGCTTATAAATTAAGAAAAGAAAAGGAAAAAAAAACAATACAACAACTAGAGGATTCGCTAGGTAAAATGCAGTTGGCAATAGAAGAAAAAAAAGAAATAGCACGAGAATATTATAGAGAACTATACAGCAAAGATACTATACAAATCCAAAATATACAAGACTATTTAAAAAACTCTAGTATAGCGCAATTACCAGAGGATATTAAAAATAAGATGGACGAAGAAATAACACTGATTGAATTAGAAAAAGCAATAAAGAACCAAAAAAATAACAAAACCCCAGGACCGGATGGTATTCCAGCAGAGTATTATAAAGAATTACAAACGATTTTAAAAAGTATACAATTAATTACATACAATGAAGTACTAAAAAAAGGAGCAATTCCAGACTCATGGACAGAGGCACTAATAACAATCATCCCCAAAGACACCAATACGAAACATAAGATCCAGAGTTACAGGCCAATCTCGCTGTTGAACTCAGATTATAAAATCTTTGCCTCCATAATGGCGGAAAGACTTAAAAAAACGCTTACTAAAATTATACACTCAGATCAAAATGGTTTTTTACCAAATAGACATATCAAAAACAATATCAGAACAATTATAAACATTTTAGAATATTACGAGACTCATCCAGGGGAATCCATGGCACTCATATTCCTAGATGCCCAAAAGGCATTTGATAATTTAAACTGGGACTTCATAACAAATCAATTAGATAAAATGAATTTTGGAGAAAACTACATAAAAACAATTAAAGCAATATATTCAAAACAAACTGCAAAAATCCTCATCAATGGAGAAACTACAAAAAATTTTAATATAGAAAAGGGAGTTCGACAAGGCTGTCCTCTCTCCCCTTTATTATTTATATTATCATTGGAATCATTATTACAAAAGGTAAGGGAAAACAAAGAAATAAAAGGACTCAAGATAAAAGAACAGGAATATAAATTGCAGGCATTCGCAGATGACATGGTTTTCAATATAGAAGAACCTCTAGAGGTAGGATCAATTTTACTAAAAGAAATTAATGAATTTGGGAAAGTAGCAGGTCTAAAAATTAACAAACAAAAAACTAAAATAATAACCAAAAATCTGACAGATACACAAAATAAGGAATTAGAAAGGAAATTAGAAATACAAATTGTAAAGAAAATAAAATATTTAGGAATCAATCTGTCAGCGAAATGCACAACAATAAAAGAAGAAAACTATATGGGAATTTTAAAACAAATTGAAAAGAAACTAGATAACTGGAACAAATTACAAATATCTCTAATAGGCAGAATTGCAGCGATTAAAATGTCAATACTACCTCAAATTTTATACTTATTTCAGACTATACCAATCAAATTAGAGAAAAAATATTTTGAAAAATTAAATAAAATACTAACCAAATTTATATGAGCCGGGAAAAAACCAAGAATCAAATTAAAATATTTACAACAAAATAGAAATCAGGGAGGGTTCGGACTGCCAGACTTTGAATTATATTATCAAGCATCTGCTTTAACATGGATAAAGGAATGGATACAAATCAAAAATAGACGCTTACTGGTATTAGAAGGTTATGACTTACATGTAGGGTGGCATGGATTCCTCTGGGATGATAAACATAAAACACACTCATATTTTAAAAGACATAAAATCAGAGACTCCCTATTAGGAATCTGGCTTAGAATCAAAAAACAATATTATACTAAGATACCACCCTGGTTCTCTGGCATGGAAGCCATTACTTACCCAAACACAACAAACCTGGAAAAAATGGTTACATACGAAGAAATACTGGAAGAAGGAGGAGCCTTAAAATCTATATCAAAATTAGAACAGGGAGGAATTAAGATTGACTGGTGGCCATACTTTCAAATTAAGAACAGATTAGAAAACGACAAGAGAAAATATGGAATACAAAAAACTAAATCAGAATTAGATAAAATCTTATTAGACCAGGAACAAAAAGCAATAACTAAAATATATAAATTTCTTCTAAAAAACAAAACACAGAAAGATATAATAAAGGGAAATATGATAAGCTGGACGAAAAATTTTGGACATGAAATACCAATTAATCAATGGGAAAAAATATGGAATCAGAACTACAAAATCACAAAATCAGTCTCATACAAAGAAAATTATTATAAACTATTCTATAGATGGCACCTCCCTCCAGCGAGATTGGCAAGAATGTATAAAAATCTACCACCAAATTGTTGGAGATGTCAGTGCAAAACTGGATCCTATTATCATATGTGGTGGACCTGTCCAAAAATCAAACTCTTCTGGAATAAAATCAAAAACTGGTTAACAGAAATCACACAACAAGACTTAGATATTAAACCGGAAATCTTCTTATTGGGAATCATCAACCAAAAAATGGAAAAAAAACACTACTATATCATTTTACATATACTAACAGCGGCAAGAATAACGATAGCACAAAATTGGAAATTAAATGATATTCCCGAGGAAAGCAGTGTAATCAGAAAAATTTTGGATTGTGCCGAAGCGGATAAGTTAACTATGGAATTGAAAGGAAAGGAAGACTCCGACTATTATGAAATTTGGAATTTATTTTACAATTGGTACGAAAAACGAAAACAAATATCATCAATGTAATAAATGTAAATATAAGTTAAATAAGACACATAGAAATTAGAATAAGGAATTAACAGAGAAAATAGTTATATTATAATAATATATATGTATACTATGATTTTACAAATTTGAAAGTGCCTTATTTCTTATGAACTATTATTATTATTATCAATACTATCATCAATATCACTATCGTTGTACTATTATTAATACTATTGTTAATATTACTATTAACACGATTGATTTATAAAATTTATCACATAAAAGACAAGATAAAAGTTGGGAAATACATAAAAATATATCGCTAACATATACTCGCCGTAGAACAAATTATAGAAATTAACAGCTCTATAGCTGTATGCGTTTTTTATGTTTTGTAAATGTTTATATTGTACTTCTTAATGTCATAATGTTCTTTTTTTTGTTTTGTATGTTTGTTTGTTTTTAAATGTAAATAACTTAATAAAAACTTTTTTTAAAAAAAGAAAGCTTAGAACTACGTCGCCTTCGGCACAACCTAAGCATAGCTCATAAAATTATCTGCTACAATGTCCTTCCTGTCAATGACTACTTCAGCTTCAACCACAACAATACACGAGCACACAACAGATACAAACTTAAAGTGAACCGCTCCAAACTTGACTGTAGAAAATACGACTTTAGCAACAGAGTGGTAAATGCCTGGAATTCACTATCTGACATTGTGGTTTCGTCACCAAACCCCCAAAACTTTACCCTAAGACTGTCCACTGTTGACCTCACCCGATTCCTAAGAAGTCAGTAAGGGGCATGCATAAGTGCACCAGCGTGCCTACCGTCCCTGTCCTAATGTTCCCTCTTATCAGTACCCATTTTATGTATATAAACAATGTTACATCTATGTATATTACCAACACGTACTTGACATAAATAAATAAATAAATAATAAATAAATAAATAAATAAATAAATAAATAAATAAAATTTCCCATCTACATATATAAACCATGTTTTCCGTGCGTTCAGATGCACAGCCCTCCCTTCTTCCAGCATGTACTTAAAAAAAAAAAGAATGGAGATGCACTGTGGAAAATATACAGTATTAGGAAGGGAAGCCTAAGGGAAAATATCACTATATGGATAAGAAAAACATGGAAGAAGTATTTGACTAGTGAGGAAAGAAAAGAGAGAGAAGCTCTTAGGAATTTCAAAAATATTTAAATTCATCAAGCAGCATCCCCTCCAAAACACCTGGTAATCTTCAGAGACCTTTTTGCTCAGCAAATGTAAAATTATCCTCCACAGGTTTACAAATATTTGGAGAAAAAAAATCTTGTGTTCTTGTCAGATAGGTATGATAATATAACCTTACAAACTTTTGTATTAAAATTTTATAAAAAGGAAATAAAATAGAGTCCTCGACTTAGAGTTAGAACATCACTAAAAAAGTGACTTATGACCATTTTTCCCACATACAACCATTGCAGCATCTTCATGGTCATGTGACCAAAATTTGGATGGTTAACAACTGGTTCACATTTATGGCAGTTGCAGTGGATCATGTGAACAATCTTTGCGACCTTCTGACAAGCAAAGTTAATGGGGAAGCCAGATTTACTAAACAATCGGGTTATTAACAATTGCAATGATTCACTTAACAACTGTAGCAAGAAAAGTCATAAAATAGGGCAAAACTCACTTAACAAATGTCTCAGTAACATAAATTTTGGGCTCAATTATGGTCGTAAGTCGAGGACTATCTGTATAAGACTAATAAAACAAATCAATTCTTATCGCTCAGAATTAAATTAGGTTTGCTTCTAGGTAAATGGGCAACCTGATGTATAAGATTTCAATTCCTGTCAGTCCTAAGCAAAGTGTCCAATAATAAACAAGCATTGGAGCTTAAAATATTGGGAAGGTATCTGGTTACCAGTCCATATAGACCAGGGGTGGGTCCTAACTTACCTCGCCGCCGGTTCGCTTCCTCCTGCGCTGCATGGCTTCACCGCACGGGCGCGTTTTGTGCGCACGCACAGTGCTGAAAATTCGCAAAAAATTCCCCCACAAAAAAGCCAAAAACAAAATGGTGGCGCATGCGCAGTGCCGGAAACTCTGCTTCTGCGCATGCACAGAAGAAAAAATCAGCAAAAAATTCAAAATTATTTTTTCCCAAAAAAAATCCCCAAAAAAGATGGCGGCGTCCATGGAGCGGCACCGACAGAACCGGCTCTGTGACGTCACCAGCGGTTTGCTACCGGTTCTATAGAACCAGTGCGAACCGGGAGGAACCCACCTCTGATATAGACTAAATGGCCAAGATAACATACCAATATCTAATGGAAAACTGGTTGTTTATGGAGTGGAATAAAAATAAAGATGATGAGAGATATTGTGAATTACAAAACTTTAATATGATAAAAAATGGAACGCAAAATGGAAAATAATTTATGAGTCAAATGAATTCTAAAATGCTTGGAAATTGTATTTTTCTTTGATCTGTAAATGTGTACACTAGTTAAAATTGTGTATTAATTTTCTATTAGTCATTTTTACCTTTCACCTACTTTGAATTTTGACTATTTATGTTGTTTAGTTATTACAGAAATCCCAAGAGATATTTTATTTCCATTTCCATTTTCATTTAAAGGCAAAATGAAACAATAAATTGCACTTAATATTAAATTGGCTTCAACTATCCTGGCATCTGATACTTGTTTTTCCTTACACAATGTGTATTTCAATTTTTTTTCTTTTTCATTATTAACTGTTTCAGATCATGAGCGAATAGCTTTGGGCAATGAAGAAGGGTTATTTGTTGTTCATGTTACAAAGGATGGTAAGAATATTAGATTTATATTGGAAAAGTGAAAATTCAAATAAGATATACTTTTTATTTCATTCAGTGTAGCCTAATAGTTAAGTTATTTGATTAATACTAGAGAGGCTCAGATTCAAGTCCACCCTCAGCAAAGGAAACCTACTCAGTGACTTTGAGAAAGTAATTTCTGATTACTTATATTTTTGTGGTGGACATTCAGTAAATCCATTTTCCCCAGTAGGCATTTTTGCAGAAATTGACAAAAAACATTGCAAATCACAGTCATGTGACCATGGGATGCTGCAAATGGCCATAAAGATGAGCCAGTTGCCAATCATTCCAAATGTAATTCCATTGTAACTTCAAAAACAAGTCATAAATAGTTCTGAAGATACCTGTTATAATTTCCAGTGGTCAGTAAGGAAATGGTCATAAGTTGAGGACTACCTGTACTTAGGAACTCTTCAGTCTGTGGTATGTCAGAAGATTGGAACTCTAATTTTGCCTTTATTTGTTTATTTATTCAGTATATATGGACACCCATTTCAAGCATATGGGCAGCTGACAAATATTATTGCTGTTTTTTTTTAAAATGAGGAATGGAATGGTGCTTAATATGAATATTTCATTTCTAATTGTATTTAATTATTTCATCTAAAATAATTAAACACAATTAGAAATGAAATATTCAAAACACATAGATAAAACCAAGTGTAACTTATCCAATTCTGTAATAGCAGGCATAAACTCTCTAAATATAATATGGTTTTGTTTGTCAGTGGATAGATGACATAATATTAATAGGTACTATACAGAACAGGGGTGTCAAACTCAATTACATTGAGGGCCGCATCAGGGTTGTGTTTGATCGGGGGGGGAGCTCGATTTGTCGGGGTGCCTGTGGTGGCCTGAGTGCTCTGCCAGTGAAAATGGGATCCCAATCTCCGTTTTCAGCTGGGACGGCCTCCTACAACCCTCTGCCAGCAAAAATGGAGAACAGGAGGGCTGCGGGCCTCGCGGGCCAGATCTAAGCACCCCACGGGCCGGATCTGGCCTGCGGATCTTGAGTTTGACACCCCTAATATAGAACATAGAAACACAGCATCCACAAGGAAGGGAAGGGAGGCAGTGTAAAGAATGTAGAATTAACTTTGGAAAAAGAAGGTACAAACTTCCTTTTTGAAGACACTTGAATAACTCCTATTCAAAGGTAATTACCCTGATAGAAAAAAAGTCAAAGGCAAACTTTTGAAAATGCAAATGGGATACAATGATTCTTAGAAGAAATTATTAGTACAAAAAGCAGTTTAGAAAAGCAAGTTTATACTTTTTATTCCAGAAAAACCAAAGAGATTTAATAAGCAAGATGAATACTATAGCCTTGAGCACACTCTTTATATTTCAAGATAATTTCTTGCAACCTTTTATTTTTTGCAGAGATAATTCGTGTTGGGGACAATAAGAAAGTTCATCAGATTGAGCTCATCCCAAATGAACAACTTATTGCAGTGATTTCGGGACGTAACCGTCATGTGCGACTATTTCCTATGACAGCTCTGGATGGTCGAGAGATTGAATTTTATAAACTGGCAGAAACTAAAGGTTGCCAGACCATAGTTTCTGGACAAGTGCGCCATGGAGCCCTTACTTGCCTGTGTGTAGCAATGAAAAGACAGGTCCTGTGTTACGAGTTAAATCATAGCAAAACACGCCATAAAAAAATCAAAGAAATCCAAGTGGCTGGGAATGTCCAGTGGATGGCTATCTTTAGTGAACGGCTTTGTGTTGGCTACCAGTCAGGATACTTAAAGTACCCTTTGTATGGAGAAGGAAATCCACAGAGTTTGCTTCATCCAGATGATCACACACTGTCGTTCATTACACAGCAGCCAACTGATGCCATCTGTGCTGTTGAAATCTCAAATAAAGAATACCTGCTGTGTTTTAGCAGTGTAGGGATTTATGTGGACTGTCAGGGTCGAAGATCTAGACAACAAGAACTAATGTGGCCTGCAACTCCTTCTTCTTCCTGTAAGTTTCTGCCATTATGTTAATTAAGTAAAGGATTGTTTTTCCTCATGGCTTGATGGATGTCCAAAGAATTTGAATAACACTGTGTAATTAATCAGTTAATAAGTTGTAGGAGATGTGATGCTGAAATATAAATAACTTTTTAACTATGTGCTATGATAATAATCCATTTGGTATAATATTGTGATGTTATAGCTCTATCCCCTCTCTCCTTCTTACCCATCTATTTCCTCTTCATTTATTTTTTAGCACTAATATTATTTGGCAAACCATTATGACTTTCCGTCTAAAGAAGAATCATAGATTTTGAAATAAGTCTCTGCTTTGGAGGCACCATGGTTGCCTCCAATGTTCATGGGAACTATTATATATTGCTCCTAGAATTAATGCAAGGAAAGTCCTATTGATATAACTAACTATAGTTACCACAGTTGAAGCTCTCAGTATGGTTAGTGATGAAAGAGCATACTTAATAAATAGCCACTAGTGGTAGAGGTGTTCTGCTAATAGGAGGATGCTAGAAGTTGCAGAATTAAGTAATACTGCATTTCCTCAATTCTTCAAAAAATATTCATAACCTCAGAAAAACACCCCTTTGCATATGTATGTTTGTATGTGTGCACGTGCCAGTGGTGGGTTTCAAAAATTTTCACTGCCAGTTCGGTGGGTGTGGTTAGGTGGGCATGTGACTGAGTGGGTGTGGCCAACTTGATGTCACTCACGCCCACTCAGTCAAATGACCCCCACCTAGCCATGCCCAAAGGAAAAGGTAAGAAAAATTTTGGAATTTTCACCTATCTACCCCTGCCCTCTCTTCGCCAGTCGCCCCTGTTTCCCCTCCTTTAGCGGCCCCGGCCCTAGCCCCACTTTCTCCCCACCACCACCTCTTTGTTCGGGCTGCTTATCTTCCGCGGAGGTCCAGAGTCCAGAAGGCAAGCTGACCGGAGTTTTCGGCGGCCCCCAGCTCTCAAAGAGGTGGCAGCTGGTCGCAGGCCGCCAAAAAGTACGGAGGTCACGGAAAAAGCTGCTGCTGTGACATCGCCGCCATGTTCTTTGCACATGCGCATCCCATTGGACTTGCAAGGCAATGGGATGCACGTGCACAAAGAACATGGGCGGGTGTGAGCGAGCGGCGACTGGGGGACTGGTTTGGGGGCGGGGCCAGCCGGCCATCGCTACCTGTTCGGTGACCTTGGCCAAATTTCCGCCAACGGTTCGCACGAACTGGTGCGAACCGGCTGAATACCACCTCTGGCACGTGCATGTGTGTGTATGTATATATTAAACATGCACATACAAACACTCCATTACTATTATGTCAGTCTACATCAGAAGAATTTGATTTATTTTGTTAACTGCTCATTTCTGAATGATTACTGGTTATACATACCGTATTTTCGGAGTATAAGACGCACCTGAGTATAAGACGCACCTTAGTTTTGGGGGAGGAAAACAAGGAAAAAAGGCCTCTGCCTCCCAGCAATTTGCCAAACAGCAAACAGCAAACAGTACAGATGATATACACTGTTTGCTGTGTATTTCTGTGCATGTGTGCCTGACCCATAGAAATGGCAAAGAATTGGAGAAATGTACATTTATGGCAGTATATTAATCCCAGAATGTTTTCTTAAATGTAATCACACTAACTCCTCCCAATTATTTAAATAGATCTACTCCAAACATGACTAAGTCAAGGTTTCTCAGCTGCCTTCTTTTAATACTAATACTTAATACTAAAACAGGACATTTCAGATTATACTTTTACAGATCTTTAAAATTGATGTGGCTTTCTGGAAGTATTCTCTGCTATTTAAAAGAAGATAAAATAGCACTGGGCCTCTTCAGAGCAGGCATTTATTTTAAAAAGCTTCTTCATTTTGTTAAGTTGTCTAGAACAATAATAAAGCAGTCTTTAAAAAATAAGTCTAATAATTTGAACACTCTACAAACATTTAACAAAATAACATATTAACAGAATCTGCCTCTACCTAGGATAGAATTCACAACCTCCTGATTGTGAGGCAAGAGCTCTAGCTCTGAGCCATAGCAGCTATAGCTTGCCTCCTTGCAATTTCAGCAGTCTAATATTGCCAGCAGTTTATCTCCCAGCAATTTGTCACATTACAGCCACCGTAGTTAGTTTCATTTTACCACGTGGCTTGCAAGCCTCCGTCAGCTGTAGGTTGGGAGGCAATTTATCTCTTCTTGTGCTCTTCTTGTGCTTTGCCCTGTTTGCTGCAAAGAGGTAAATTGCTGGCAGGCAGAGGCCAAAGGGTGGGGGTGGCTGGGTGGGGCTACATTCGGTGTATAAGATGCACCCAAGTTTTCACCCTCTTTTTGAGGGTAAAAAGGTGCGTCCTATACTCCGAAAAATACGGTAATTTCAATGTCTTGGTAACTGAGGGAATATTGGACTAGCAAATATATGATTAATATTTAATACTGTTTTATTTCTCAGCTTGGTTAATGGTTTATTTTTTCCCAAAAGCTTCATTTTAACCTTTAATGTGGCTATTCATATAATGTGAACATAGTGAGTGACACTAGAGTTCTCATTGCTTATTTTCAATCAATATTAAACAGATAGGTAAACACCAAAAAAACCCGGCTTATTTTTAACCGTAGAAAATGTACTTCTAAATAAACTACAAAAAATATATACTGAAAATTGACTTCCTTACCTTCCAGTTTTCAACCCAATCCAACGTATATCCGTAAAGCATTATCCAGACATATATCTGTGTTTCTTTCTAGGTTACAATGCACCATATCTCTCAGTTTATAGTGAAAATGCAGTTGATATATTTGATGTGAACTCAATGGAGTGGATTCAGACCATCCCCCTCAAGAAGGTAACTCATGAATTATACAGTAAATTAAAGAGTTTGGACAGGTTGTTCATAATATAAATTAAAACACATATTGAGTTCCATCTGGATTAAAATATTCTTCTGATAAACTAGGAAGGGGGACACCCACCCACCTTCAGGTCTGCGATGGAAACTAATTAGGTATGAAGCAACTACTCACTGAAGTGCTGCCTTTGTTGCAATAAAAAGAAGGGAGATCTTTCAAGAACTTTGAATTTTTAGAGAAAAGACACTTTAAACAATACAATACATACATTCTTATTAAACGTTTTTAGCATTTCGTCAGAAGGAGTTTGGTACATTTTTTGCCTAATATTTTTTTTATGAAAAGAATATTTTTTGGTGAGCTGCAGCTCACTTCATCAGTGAGGGGTTAAACTGATGTAGGACTTCAGTTGGAGAAAGGAGGAGGTGAGAAAAGGAAGAGAAAACAAGTTGGTTGTGCAGGTGCAGGTTAGAGACAGATTACAACTATCTTATCAGTTAACACTTGTGATGTTTAAAACCCCCACTGTTTTTAAATCCACCTACCAGAGTCCTGAATTTTTGCCTCTGTGATATTCATATATGCTGTATACAAATTTATACTGTTTCACATTTTCTTCATATCTTTTTACTTTTTCTTTTTTACATGTTACATTTTTTAGGTACGTCCTTTGAACACCGAAGGGTCGCTAAATGTCCTAGGACTAGAAACTGTTAGATTAATCTATTTCAAAAATAAGATGGCAGGTAAGTAAAAAAAAGGCTGCTATCTACATTGATTACTGTTCATTCAAGACACTAACAGAATGCTGATGCACTGAATGCAATCCAAGTAGCTTTTTCTCAGAAGCATTTCAACATTAAATTTGTAAATGCTGCAGTTCCCAAGGTTTTAAATATAATTTTTCAATAGAAAAAATAGAATAAAAATATTTTCAAAATATTTCTGTATTTTCAAATAGACTATCTTAGTCTATTTGAAGTAGGAACCAGTTACCCCATTTAGATGTCTCGTATTTCTAGCACTTCAGCATAATTGAATTTTAAGTCTATTACAGGGAGTCCTTGATTTACGACTGTAATGGAGTCTGGAATTTCCATCATAAATCATGATGGTCATAAATCGAGGCACTCAAGTGACCGAACATGATTTTATTTTTTTTATTTTTTTGCAGTAGTTGTCAAGCAAACGCCACTATTGTTAAACAAATCAATGCATTCCTATCGATGTTTTGCCAGAAACTGGCAAAAACAAATTGCAGTCATATGACCATGGAACGCTGCAATTGGCCATAAAGGTGAGCCACTTGCCAAGAGCCCAAAATCCAATAATGTGACTGCAGGGGTTTGAACTCTGGAACCAGATAATAAGTACCACCGGTAGCTTTTGGCAAGTCTATCATAATGGTCATGAGCAACTGGTCATAAGTCATGTCAAGGACCATCAGTATATTTTGTACTGATTTTGTTACCCTTGAGATTTTTAAAACATTTACTTCCACTTCTTCAAATATAAGATACTATTAATACTTCCTAAAATTATAGATCCAGATCTTTGAAATAAATAAAACTTTTATAAATGCAGTGGTTGGAAGTTTATAGCATTGTAGAGTTACACTCAGAATGCTTCCATTGACAGAAGGGGACAATTATTTCAAATTCTTCCTTATAGTAGTATTTATCTGTAAAGTACTTTCTGATTAAAAATTAACTACAGATAGAGAATTAAATCGTTGAGTCAGCATTGTGAATTCATTCTTGTTTTTTCTTGCCACTTCGCAGTAAGTGAACGATAGGCAACATTTCAGTTAGCATCACAGAAGCTTCAGCAGGCAAATCTGGTAGTTAAAGGCTATGCAAGAAATATTGCTTGAGTAAACTTCTCTGTCTCAGTCTCCTAGAAAAACATTCCTATTTGTTTTATTTTATAATTTCTAAAAATAAACGTTTCTATATAACATGCATATAAACATTTTATATAACATGCCAAATATTTTTTGTATATCACATCTACTTTAAGCATAAAGTTTTTCTTAGAAGAAATTCTGAATGCAAGATTAAACTCCACATTAGATGCAAACAAGAAGTAGAACTAAGCACAGAAGTGGAAAGTTTTACCTTAGCCTTACATATTGTTTCAATAATTCCCATCACCACCATCACCCATTCTTTGTCTCAGAACAAGATAATTTTATCTCTGAACTTACAGGTGTACAAGTTACGTAGTAACTATTTGGGGTGCAAAAATGGTCAGTTGAGAAAAAGTCATTTCTTTCAAAGTCAGTATTCTTTGTTTTGTTTTGTTTTCAAGCCTCTAAATCAGGGGTCCCCCAAACTTGGCAACTTTAAGACTTGTGAACTTCAACTCCCAGAATTCTCCAGCCACAAGTCTTAAAGTTGCCAAGTTTGAAGACCTCTGCTCTAAATGAATGTTTGCAGATAACATATACTTAGTATAAGCTTAGAGCCATAACATTATACTAGGTATTTCAATTTTTTCCATTGTTTTAGTATTAGCAGTTGTACCTAATTTAGAAAAGTTTTCCATAGCTAACCGTCTGCAGTGGGGAAAAAAGTGATCCTGCTTGGATTTTTATGTTTCTCTTAGAGGGTGATGAGTTGGTGGTTCCTGAGACATCAGATAACAGTCGAAAGCAAATGGTCCGAAATATTAATAATAAACGGCGCTACTCATTCCGAGTGCCTGAGGAAGAGAGAATGCAGCAGAGAAGGTCGGTATTCAACCTGTACTTGTCTTCTGTCCATGCTTGTAGGCCGTGAAGACTGTTGTGTTTCGTCATTGTATTTTTTTTCTTTGATTGTTAGAAAAAAAATGGATTTCTGGTCAATGCGTTCAAACATTTGTCTTTTCTGTTATATAGTATGCTTTATTTACATTATGTATAACCCAATACTTAAATTTATTTTAATTGAAATATCAATGCAAAAGAACTATTGTAAATTGGAATGCATGTCTCCAACTACTGTACATACTGTAAGTACATTTGTGTGTGCATGTGTGTATATACTGTATATATGACTGATAATAAAGTTTTACAAAAGAAATTTATATTGCTAATTATGCATATATTGTCCAGTTTTTATATTCTATTTTTTTTTACACAATTCCTATCTGATTCTCTGTAATATTTCCCAGTGCACTGATGATAACAATTATTTTTCAAATTTTGTGTAGTTTTCAGGCAGCAAAAGGGTCAGATTGCAAGATAGCATTCAGACTATATGAAAATATTCAGAAAGGATTCTGATTTTTAAGAAAATACTTTCAAGAAATATGGAGTTAATATTTCAGCATTTCTCACATATAGTCTGTGCTTGATAAAAGTTTGTATATAATTATGGGAAAACAGGGAAATAATTGAACTTGCTTGTTCTCAAGTCAGCCTTTTTTTCAACTACTGTTGAGGCTTTTTTTAGACCTATTTATGACATAATCCATGATTAGAACCAGTTTTATGCTGTCAGGTTTTCTAAAATGCTGGAAACTCTCAAGAATTTTCCTTTGTATCCTACAACACATTGGCAAATTCCTCTAAAGCTCTTTAAATTATTGTAAGAGTAAAATGCGAAGAGTAGTGCTATATTCTTCTAATCCTTTTCTTTTCTTCTATCCTTCATCTCTGCCTCCATCTTTGCAGCATCCGATCATCACTGAGCCCACTTCTACACCTTTTCTTGAATGTTGTCTCCACTCCCTCTCGTAGTGCACTCTGAGACCCAGTAACCATTTGGACTTTTTATGAACATGGGCTGTTAAGCTTTTAAGCCAAACCTCTGTTCTTCCCGACCTTTTCCCTTCCATCAAGCTAACAGCTGAGATAGAATCAGTATCAGAATTTAAAGTACTTTTCTTTTAAAATTTAGCCAGATATTTGGCTATTTGATTTCTGTTGTGAAATAATTTATATGACTAGTATATATTTGCTCTCTGTGTTTACAAATAGCCACTTCAACATACAATATCTGAATATTTTCTTTTGCAGAGAGATGCTGCGAGATCCAGAAATGAGAAATAAATTAATTTCTCACCCAACTAACTTTAACCATATAGCACACATGGGCCCAGGAGATGGTATACAGATCCTCAAAGACCTGCCCATGGTAAGTAAGCACAGCCTGGTGTACTGTATAACAAAAGCGAAATGAATTTGTCTGAAATTTAATAAAAATAAAATGTATTGATTTTCTGTCCTATCACAATCTCACAACTCTCAGCAATTTACATACATGCCAACTTTAAAACATCCATAGTATAACAACACAAATAAACAAAATCATAACATTAATGATCAACATAGCAATAAAATGACAAAAGTAGAAAATTTAAAAAAAAAGATGGCACAAAAGGGAAGCATCGTTGGCATATGTTCTTCCTTTCATATTTGAAGGACGAAATTCCCATTTTGCATGATTCCTTCACCCTCAGGTGAAAGAGAGAGAGAGAGAGAGAGAGAGAGAGGGGGGGGGGAGGGAGGGAGGGAGAGAGAGAGAGAGAGAGAGAGAGAGAGAGAGAGAGAGAGAGAGAGAGAAAGAAAGAAAGAAAGAAAGAAAGAAAGAAAGAAAGAAAGAAAGAAAGAAAGAAAGAAAGATGTTAGGAAGGAAGGAAAACAAAGAAAGAAAAAGAAAGATGTTAGGAAGGAAGGAAGACGAAAGGAAGGAAGAAAGAAGGAAGAAAAAAGAAAAAAAGATGTTAGGAAGATGATATCCCAAACTATATTTTAACTGGAAAAGTTGGGGGTTGTCTTATACGCCGGAAAATATGGTATTTCTTTTTTTCAGTTGCTTCCTTGCAATCACTGCTGTCACTGCTGACCATTTACTTATCACAGCTTTCCCCAACCCACCCTTAAGCTTGCCATTGTGTTTCTCCCAGTTTCCGTCTTCAGTAACCTGGCTGGGGAGGCTTGTAATTTAGCACACCCAAATCAACGGGATGGATAACCATGGCATTTCATACGCCATTCTACCCCTGTGCTTATTCATTAGTGAGTGAGTCAGTCAAGGTCTTCTTTAAATTCGAACCTGGTCAACTTGCTGTTTCTGTTTTGTATGACTTTACCTCTTAGCTGTTTCTGACTTGCTTGTCTTTGTGTTGCAGAACCTTCGGCCTCAAGAAAGTCGGGCAATGTTTAGTGGTTCTGTCAGCATCCCTTCAATCACAAAAACCCGGCCTGAGCCTGGACGCTCCATGAGTGCTAGTAGTGGTTTGGCAGCAAGTAAGTTTCTGAGCTTTACCTTAGTGTCAGCCTCTTTCTCTATTTTCCTTGAGAAATGTGTACTGTTACCTCTGCATTTGTCTGCTTCCTGAAGAATGTATTATGACAGGGTCAGATATTTTGGTGGTCAAGGATATACGACCTTAAGAGCAAAGTGAATTTAGTCAAGAATTTATGGAGAAAAGATTAGACGTTCTCTTTGGAGAGAATATAAATATGAAAGCAATGCAGACTTAATAATTTTCAAAGGCAATAACACTGGATTTATGTATGTATAAGAGCCGCGGTGGCGCAGTGGTTAGAATGCAGTACTGCAGGCTACTTCTGCTGACTGCCAGCTGCCTTCAATTTGGTAGTTTGAATCTCACCAGGCTCAAGGTTGACTTCAGCCTTCCATCCTTCCGAGGTTGGTAAAATGAGGACCCAGATTGTTGGGGGCAATATGCTGAACTCTGTAAACCGCTTAGAGAGGGCTGTAAAGCACTGTGAAGCGGTATATAAGTCTAAGTGCTATTGCTATATGTTCAGCTGTTTACAAGCAGTATATTTTTGTTCGTTCCTTAGTTAACTTTTGGAACTCCCTAATGTTGAGAAGACACATGCTTATGAACTGAGATCAGGCATATATTCCATATTTTTAAAAAAGGGAAATATATTTCTTTTTGCCTATTTGTCATATTTCACTATTATGAAATACTGTATATCAACAGAGTACCTAGAATAAAGCCTTACAATCATATGAAACAGTATTTTTATTTCATCTGAATATGAAAAAGAACTGCAGAACTGAGTACTAATCAAATGTAATCTTTTTAAAGAAATGAGTTGAGCCCAAGTCCTGATAATTACATGGAAGTGCCCATGGAATTTTCTTGGCAACAGTAGTGTTAGCTGTACAACCACTTGTTACTCAGTGCATATTGCTGTAGAGAAGTATGAGGAAAGTTAAAATCATAGAACTCCCACTATTTTAACATTGTATGCAGGGATTAAATTGCAAAAATATCAATAATATTGAAAGTATCGTTATATCTTATGAAAACAAATGTACTTCAATGTACGTATCATGTTTAACATTCTGTACTGTTTTTATTATTGGTTTATAGCAGTCATGGTACGGATGGAGGCCTAATCAGGATTGGCACTAGGAAATGGGGCATTTGCACAATACTTTTAGATATATTTCAGAGCTGCTGTTCATCTGCAATGAACTGCTATAGGAGCAACATTTCCAGAAATGTTGGCAAAATATTTGAGATTCGATGCAAGTGGAAGATGTTAAACCTCCCTTCCTATACTTTACCCCACCTAGCATTTTCTCCTTAACCAACACAAAGATGTTAATTCAACAATGCATATAAAATTGTTTTTATTTTTGCTGAAATGGAGGCTGGGATGGAAGAGGGAGGGGAGCCTTGATAGAAAGGCATGACGATGGAAAAACAAAACTGGCAACCATCAGTAGACCAAATAATGGTAAAGAGAATGAATACTATGGGTTATATATAGTTCTAATGCTTTTACATGGTATGTACTTAAATTCCTGGGTGTATTTCTAGGAACATCTGCACAAAATGGTAGTGCTTTGCGGAGAGAATTCTCAGGAGGTAGCTATGGAGCAAAGCGTCAGCCAATGGCATCCCCTTCAGATGGCTCTTTGTCTTCTGGTGGCTTGGACCAAGGCAGTGATGCACCAGTGAGGGAGTACGAGAGAGAGGTGGGTATAAGCTCCAGTTTATGCTTAAAGTAATCAAAAATAGAGACACATAACTACTGCACTAGTCAATAACTGAAAGGGAAAATATTCTGTAAAATATGACAAAAATTCCAGTGGCATGAATTACATTGATAATTTTGTTACCAATAGCTAAATAGCTTCCATATGTTTTAGATCACAGCACCATCATATCAAGCCTGATTTATAAAAATTACATACAACATATATGTAAGTCATCTGATCACAGAAGGCAAGCCGTAAATCTTTGAATTGTTTGGTCCGGGGATCAATCCAAATTGTAAATTTCTCAAATGGGCTGAATCCCCTGTGGAAACAACCACCAGCTAAAAAATGTTTTGTTGAAGAAGCAAAAAATATTCCAAGAAACAATTTGGGGAGATTCTTATTCATACAATATTTTTTTTGTTATTGTTAAGCAATTGAGCAATTGTTTAGGAGTATGTAACACAGTACAGTACGAACAAAGCCACTTCAGGAAATTACACAAATAAACATTTATGTACAGTGAATGTGATTATAGCATTTATAGGCATAGATGCAGATACAGGAAAATAAAAATTAGTCAACAAAGGTCCCTAAATGTATTAATTGCCGCTGAAGTTTATAACAACTCTAGAAAAAATATGTGTGCTTTTATATTTGGCAGATTGTGAATATAAACATGTGTTCTACTGCATTAGTGACAGCATTGCGACGACTCAAAATGTCAAGAGCCCAAAAAAAGACCTTCTAGAAAGTTGCTTGTATAAATGTATAATGTGCTGTTTCTTTTCATCCCTCCAAAAGTTCAGACCAATGCGCTTGAGGAGCAAAATTAGGAACATTCTCTTGATAAGGTAGAATGGGTATTCTTCACTGCCTATTTTTGATATGACCAGGCAGAGAAAGGAGAGATACCACTTGGCATTCGGTTTCTTCCTTGTCCCTTCTATAGGTTTCCAAACCTCCCTGTTTCCATTTGTTGCCACACTATTGTTCACTAATATGTTCTCTCCCCGTGTTTTGGGCTGCAGGACTCTGACTCTCCAAGGCATTCTACAGCTTCCAACAGTTCCAACCTGAGCAGCCCTCCCAGTCCCATTTCTCCTCACAAGACCAAGAGCCTCTCCCTGGAGAGCTCGGACCACGTGAGTTGGGACTCATGAACTGCTTCGGCACTCAGATTTGACATCTCAGCTGCTTTTGGTCCCCATGATTCTCCATTTGCTCTCATTCTCATCTCCTCTCAGCTTCCCTACAAGAATCAAACTGTGGGTGGGAGGGGGGAGGAAGAGAGTGTATGTGCCATAATTGGCACCAGTAGCGCAATTCTCTTCCCCTCCTAATAGTAGCCAGCAAACAAAAGGAAACCTTGGTGGAGGGCAGCACGGAGTTGTTGTTATATGAGAAATATTGGTATATTTCTATTATTATCAATTTTATTTCATAGGATTATGAAATTCCATTTTATGGCATATTATGCAATACACCACACTCCAAACAAAACATGGTAGTGTAGGCTGATATACACAATATGTAACAGGAAACCAGATAGATTTGCTTTGGTACACGTAGATCCATATTATATTTTTTCAGGAATAAATACAACAACATCCTCCATGTTTGATGACAGGGTGAAATTTGCCCTGCTAAGGAAGATACACATGCTATCAGACACACTGAATGTCAGTCTGATTGCTACCAGTAAATCTTATTGATTTTGGGGGGGAAATGATGCATATTTTACTATAATAGAGTTTAAGTAAATACACAAAATTAAGAGTTAGTACATATGTATATAATAAAAGAAAAAGCAGCATTGTAATGCAGCAGAAGATGGATTCCTATTTAAGAGATCCTTTAATTTAAAATTTGTGGTGTTTCTTTTTTCATACTAAATAATTATGGATTGAGGGTGTGATCTGAATTTAGAACATGGCACTGGATAAAAAAACATACAGCCTAGATGAAGACTCCATCCTCACAATTTTTGCTCTGTGACATTTCCTCCTTATCAGTAGAAAAACGAAAGCCATAAGCATCATTTTAAATTATCTCTGCCTGTTTTCCACCTGTTCTTTATTTTACAAGCAAAACCTATTGTTTTACTAGTACACGGATGAAGGTAAAATGAAGGGTGTCCAAACAATTATAGAATCTCCTCAGCTGAAGTAAATGCAAATAGAAATGAATGAGCTTTTGGAAGATTAGGGCTAGGCTTTCAAACCCATTTTGCCTTTTAATCACCACAAGCTCTTAAGTAACTTTCTTAGTTAACTAACTACATTCACTGAATACAAGGATCATTCAGTCCGAAATAGAAGTTTCTAGTTTGTTTTTGATCACCGAAAGTTAACATGCCGCTTGTAGAGTTGTACTTTGCTAAATTATTCCAGACTTCTAAAGATTTTCATTGTGGTCCTCTGCTCACCCATTCTGGTCCAGAATGCCCATTGTCTTTGATGTAGAATTCTGGTGGTTGAATCTAATAGAGAAAGCTTAATCAGAACACAGCATTTCCGTCTGAACAGTCGAGATCCATCGTCACCTAGAAAAGCAGTGGCAAAGACAACATGCAGATGGAGGGGAAAAGCAAACCCTTTTTTCTTCCGTGTTATTGAATAAAATGAGTACAGTTTGCATTTTCACACTAGACGAATGTGATTTTTCTTCTTAGAATCATCGCTTCTTTGGGTTAGAGTGGATAAAGTATTCAGGTGGTAATTTTAAAAAAAGATAATAGTTTCTATAAGTTTTGTAATATATTATGGATATTGTCAAACAATTACAGTTAACATCAGTGGAAAAAACAACAAATCTGTAAGTTTCCTAGGTCACCTCTGAAAAATCATCAGCTACAATCACACCAAATTCTGATTAAGTATTGGAAGATAGAGATCATTGTCTCTAATCATCTAGGTGTATTCAGTCTGTTATTTCTGTGTCTTTGTTTGCATTTAGCTCTCTTATGCTGGGGAATAATTGGGAGTAGGAGGCAAACTTAAAATTTTGCTATTAAGCATGGTATCCTAAACCTGTCTGTTGAATTGACTTTATTAAGAATCTCAGAATTGTGTGTTTTGTCATGAGTTAGAAACAAAAGATTTGAATTTCAGAGCTACCACTTAAACATAGTAAAGGAATTTCCTGCAAGTCTTTTCCAAGGAATTGAGTCACAGCGACAAGAACAGCATATAAAATCTATTAGCTCTCGTCTCCTTTGCAAGTCACTATTCCAAGATCCCGTTTCAACCCCTTCAGTCTTTCCTAGTGATGCTCTTGTCATTGTCATTGCTCCATACCAAGGCGAAAAAGTTAGCATTCCCTCCACCCCCAATTGGCTGGTGTTTTTTTAAAGGCTTCTGGTTCTAGCTTTAAACTCCACCTGGCTTGCAGAATTATTGACTTCAGAAATGATCTTGGAAGCCCTCAACAAGTCCTATGGCAATCAAGCTATTTCACTGGAAGACATAGTTGTCACACATGCAAACAAGAACTAAGGAGAAGGAATCTGCAGGTTAGAAATAGTTTTACATAGCATCAAACTATTTAATAAATGTAAACACTACCCTTCGTTAGGATTTGTGAACTTGCAATACCAATATTGATAAATTATTAGGTACTTTTTTTCCAACTGTACCCAACACAAACACACTTAAATCTCTGAAGAGTTAGCTAGTAAAGTTGAGGTTTGCAGCGGTGCATTTCTCTGTTTTCATTCCTACATGATTCTGTTTCTCCAGGCACTTTCATGTGCTCCGATTGACTAATTTGATTAGGATCTCTTTTGTATGCAGCTTGAAGCTATGCTGGCCCTTAAATGAGAAGCTTGCTTTGAATTGATTCAGGCGCTTCATTCATTGCCCTGTTTGTTATGTTTAAGAGGTTCAATAAAGTGGATTATAACTGAACCTCAGGTGGTTCACCTCTTGAGACTCTGTGTATTTAAAATAGAAACAATCTATACACAACATTCATGTTTCTTTTCAGAATATATTCCTATTGTATAATTTTATTCTTCTGAATCAATCTTCCATTAATGGCTTTGTCTAAAATTTGACTGAGAGGTTATTTTGTATTCCTATTTATCTTTTTTCTTTTCTTTCCTTAGAACAGCAGGGTTGGGGGGGATTCACAATAACATTTATGTTAAACTCAGGTATTTGGAAACATACTAATGTTTTAATATGATACATATTAATGCAATAATGTACTTTTAGGTGTGTGATTCACCAGAGATACATCTTAAGTCGCAAACAAAGCTTTTGTTCCAAAGTCAAAAACTTGGGAGATAAATTGAGTTAAGGATGGTGGATGTTAAAAATACTTGTGATTTTTCAGCTACCAGATTTCAGGGATAACATACACAGGTGTAACAGCAGCATCAACAGCAGAGATTATTCCTCTTTCCTTTCCTTGTCTGTTGTTTAATGAAAAGAAAATGGCTTGTTAGGATTATACCACAGAGTTACCTCTTTATAACTGGGGTCCTTTATCTAGGTGCACAGATGGAGGTCCCAGGACATGCATGTGCCTTCAGAGGAAAGTTACTGAAAGGCTCCTGGCAAAATTTAGCCCAGAGCAACAGGACTAATCAAGGCACTACCCTGTCACTTTCAAAGTGTTGTTATTTGGATTTTCCTAGGAAACTAGGTTTGCAATTCTTCATCTATAGGGGGCCTTCAGGAATCAGTGAAGCTGGGGACTTTAAATTTTGGGGGACCACATTACATGTTAAAGCAATTCCACAGGGGGAAAAGATCATTGTTTTCCTTTCTCATTCTGCATAACAAACATAAAGTCACACTGATGAGGAAGTAATTCACAACCAAAAAAATGGTATTTAACAGAATTATACTTGCCTTTTTATGTACGATTTCATATCATTTATTTTTTAAAAAAAGATATTTTTAGGGATTTTTTTTTCATTGTAATATTGTTGTACAGTTTTGCATGGCCTAGATGTAATCACTTTTTTTTTGTTTTGGTTTAGAGTATAAAAGCTGACAAGTGTGTGTGTGGGAGGGGAAAGTTTCTGCTTTGGCTCTTCTCACTCGTCTTTTTGATTCATGTCCTCAGTGTTGTAGAGGACATTGTAAGAGATTCTCTGCTCCAGAACAATGATGTAGATTCTATTGCACAGAAATATTTAAGGTGGATCAATCAAAGGTGTAATAAGTGGCAGACCACCAATATTTTACATTGATAACACTTAATATTAACCTACTTTGATGTATTGCAATAAAACAGGGAAATACTAGAAATTCAGATCGTTTGTCTTCTTTTCCCTTCCCCTCAGATCAATTTTATGGTAAGAATGGGCCCATAAATTCAGCTATTGAGATCTTAATTTCTTACATTAGAAGTGCTGGGCCAGGAAACTTTAGGGAGTGGTTGCTCTCTTCCAAAGCATCTACTTAATTTAAACCATAGACTAATCATACTTTGCCATTCTGCTCTTGTTTGCTCAATGCTGCTGAGAAAACATGTAAGCTCAGCATATTTTTTTCTCCAGCCTGTGGTTTGCAAGCAATGAATCCAGATGCATATTAAATATACTGTTTTGTGAATAGAGCTTAATGAATGGCTATTTGAAGGACAAACTGAAGTTAAAAGTGTAAGGTCAATATTAATTTGCTCTTGTTTACTGATAACACTGCAACCATCAAATAGAAAACAGGAATTTATTGTGCAACCTTATAGATGCAGCTTTTTAGTTAGGAAAAGTAGAGCAGAACTCTGAGGGCATTTTTTTTTTGTTTTATTAAAACCTTGCCATCTCCACCCCAGTCCATTTCCATCATAATACTATTTGCCCAGTGTGCTATTTACAGTAGTTTATTTTATAGGAAACAATTAGGAAGGATGTCTGATACAGTTACTAAATATTATAGTGGCGATGCACATTATTCCTGCACACAAACATTCCTGCCATTTCTAAAAACCGGTAACAGAAAAGCCCATGTCTTTTTCTATGGCAAGTACATTGTTAAATATCCTGATGGTTCTAACATCAAACTGCTCGACCATTTTTATTTCACTAGACAAAATCAAGCATGCTTTGTCTTAAAAATAATTTAAATTCACATAACTTACATAGTATTGCTATTGTCTTGGACTATGAAGATTTAATGACATGCAGAACTTCAGTCATGAGATGTTCAGAGAATTTAGTGACCGCATCACTAGAGCAGTGTTTCCCAACCTTGGCAACTTGAAGATGTCTGGACTTCAACTCCCAGAATTCCCCAGCCAGCGAATGCTGGCTGGGGAATTCTGGGAGTTGAAGTCCAGACATCTTCAAGTTGCCAAGGTTGGGAAACACTGCACTAGAGTGTGTATTTCTGATTCGCTTTGACATAGACCTGTGTTTTACTGAATCGCTCCTCTTGTTTGGAAAATCATTTCATAAATGATGCACGAAGCACTGTCAGGTCAGGTGAAAGCAACCAGAACCAATTGTGAATAGTCACAAACAGAAGCTTTATTGCTAGTCACCCGTGTTACAAGAATCTCACCAGACTGACTGCATTTCCTTGGGAACAGTCAGATAAAGATGGCTTCAAGGATTCTGGGGGAGCTTATTTTTTTGTGACAAGCAAGAAGAAAGTGGTTTTCTTCTCTTGGCATTAAATTTTTCAAATACATCAAATAGTTTATTCCTTGTATAGGAATAGCTGGCTGGAGAATTCTGGGAGTTGAAGTCCACTAGTCTTAAAGTTGCCAAGTTTGGGGACCCCTACTTTATACAGTAATGTTAAATTCCTCAAAAAGCAGATTCCTATTGGCAGTTGATATTTTTGGTTTAACAAGCCCCTTGTCAGCTTTTTATACTCTTAGTAATGTTCATATTCCATCTTTTCACACATTTCATTTCCCTCTTTAACTCTCTGATATTGCAGCATAGAGTACAGAATTTTAAAATGTTTCTTTCCTGTTGGATGAAATGAAGACTATAATGGTCTATCGGAACAATGCACCAGATTATAAATAATATTTTATAATTTACAAAAATCTATTCATTTTTCTTTGAACTTAGGACTTGAATTCCATAATATCCTTTCAATATAATCACTTCAATACCATCAATTGTGCACTATGTGAATAACACAGTAATTAGCTCCAAGGAAATAAGGTCAATTTATCTAAATGCATAGAAGCAATCTGCAAGATATTTTAGGCAGCAAGGAAGCGGTTTAGGACCAATGAAATAATAAAGTGACAATCCTTGCTAATTTGACAATGAATTATCATATTGAAAGGCAGTAGTATGAATCAATAAAAATTCCTCATACTATAGATTGGTAGAAAATATGACTTATGCATATCCTCTTCAGCAGCAACTTGTGTTTAAGTGACTGATACACACACATATAGAGAACTGTCCACAAAACCTGCTTGCTATACTTTTTCTCACAATCACGTCGGTGCCTTAGGAGAGAAGCCAAAATCGATGTAAATTGGAATAAATAATGGCAGACCTTCTGAAGCTCTGTCATATTATTGGAAAGACATTTTTAACTACTGGTGTTTCCACAGCAAGAAACTTTCTCCATCACCCGTTATCCTAAATTCTAGTAGGAAAATTGATTTAGGCAAGAGAAAGTGGGAAATATTTGTTCTTCCTTCCTTCCTGCAGGATTTATACTTTCTGGTGTAGCATAAAGGTATAAATTCAATTAATGTATTAACACATTCAGCAACAGAATTAACCATCTTAAGTGGAAAGTATTAAAGGCATTAGGTCAGAATTCAGCTAAAGAATGTCACAGTTAAACTTTCTGGTTTCAAAGCAAGTGTTTACTGTGATTTATTCCAGGCCATAGGATAACTCTTTTGCTGTAATTGATTATGTGCCATCATTTTTGACTCCTAGCAACCACATAAGATAGATTTTCTCCAGGATGATCTATCCCTAACATCTTCTTTCAAATCTCCCAACAGTGGCATTCATCACCACTATACGTAACTAAATCCCTCTACCTTGTTGCTGGTCTTCCTATTACTCTTTCCTTCCACCATTCTCATCATTACACCTTTTTTCGAGAGAGAGGAGTCTTTGCATAATATGTCCAAATTAGTTTAATTTGAACCTGGTTATTTGTGCCTCATCTGAAAACTCTGGATTGATTTGTTCAGTGATCCATCAGTTTGTTTTCTTGGCTGCCCATGGTATTCTTAGGAGTCTTCAACAACAACCAAGTTCAAAGGCGTCAAAATTCTTCCTAGCCTGCTTTCTTAAAATTCAGCTTTCCAACTTTTTTTTGCTATTTCAATTATTATGTTCAGCCAAATCTTATTCTTGGCCTAATGGCAGTATTTTTTGACACACGTTGTAGGGAAGCACTTAGTTTTCTAGAGGTTTTGGACAACTACTATCAGCTCCAACTGCAGCAGGAACAACAGCAAAAGACTGTAGGAGGCACAACCCAAAACATTTGCAGAGTGTCAGGTTGCCTACACTTCAGACCATAGCATAGCAAGTATTGCTTTTTGTAAAACAGAGTCCAGATGAAGCCTGCTCATGCCTTCAAATCAACACATTTTCAGAATATATAAAGGAAAAGCAGGACCACAAGATCTTTGGCAGCAATTTCCTCTTCTTTGTTAAGTGGGCATTGCACATCCTCATCTGAGGCTTTTCAAGTTATTAAAACTCTTTGGGGAACTGAGTTTGACTTTGGGGTTGAATTAACAATTATTTTACATAAAGATATAAAGATGGGGTATAAATTGAAAAATCAGGTTCAGATGAACACATGTAAATATCAAAATCTTCCTATTCAATGGATAGTGGCTGTAGTTTATTTGTATTGAATTATGTCTAACATGCTCCTCTGACTGTCTAAAGACAAAAAAAACCCCACAATATTCTTATCACCGAGACAATTAACTCCACCAACACAATATTTTACACAAGCACCTCTTTATTGCAAATAAGTTCAAAGTTGAACATGAGCTATTTAAATGTAGATCATGCTTTTCAATGCAATTCTGAAACATAATTGATAATATACATTTTCTGTCTTCATCAAAAGTTGCACTACCAAATATGAAGATGGAGAAATTAGAGTTTTGCTCTATAAATGCCACTGAGCTTTGGTTTCTCTAAATCTCCATTTAACTAGTAAACCCAATTTTTGAGACCTCGTTAATTACATTCCTCCTCCTTATAGCTCAAAGAATCAAAGATAAGCAACCAAATTTCAAGGTAAGATGTTCTACATACACCAATGAACTGTTTGTATCAGATTCTTTAAAATCCCGTTTTGTTGAGCACCAGAGACTCCACATCCATATATTTCACACTGTTCTATAAGAAAATCCCAGACATTGCAGACTCCCACCAAGTATCATACAAAAATATGATTTTGTTGTAAATTATGTTGGCATTCTATTCTTTGCAGTATGAAATTGCAGAGGAAAGCCTTTCAACCTTTGAAGGAAACTGAAAAAAATCTTGAAGATGGGGAAAATAACATTTAAAGAAGTACAAATAAATTTCTATGCCAATTCATTTTGACTTACGTTCCTCTTCAGTTAAAAAAAGTCAACTCAGCTACCAATGTTAAAATATGAAAAAGATTGCCAAGATCTAGGACAGTATGAAATGCAGCAGTTCATTTTTGCCTCCACATCTTCTAAACTAGCAAACCACTTTTTTTTAATAAAACAGGAGATACACCTAAAATCTGGTGAGAATGTTGAGAGGAACTGTACCCAGCAAAAGCACAATTTCCTCAAAATTATTCTGCTTCCAGAAGATCATCTGTTGCATTGCTAAAGCAATTCTGGAGGCGTGATAGGGAAGAAATAGTACTGTGGTGTGCCAGAGCTTGATGATTGGGCCATATTCATAAGACAACAATATTTAATAGTTCTTTTGTGCCATTACTCGTTTTTGGTCTTTTTACTCCAGTATTTACTGTAGGCTTCTTGAAACATATTCTTGCATGAAATTTTGGCCTTCAGCTTGGAGCATATGAGAAAAGAGCCACCCATTTTCCGATGAAGAGAATAGGTCTCTTCTGGTGGAGGGACCAACCTGTGCTTCAGCATGACTGGGATTAATCCATGTATCTTTTCGGTGGTATTTTGACAGCCAAAATCAAAAGGTTCACGGGATGCAAAAGCTTCTCCAAGAATAAGGACAGCATCCAAGTGGGCATCTTCCATAGCCTGATTAAAAACAAAACAGAAAGTGATTGTGATCGGCTACTTCAAGCAGGTCTACTGAAAAGAAAATGAAAAAAATCAATAATCGCCAACATAAACCAGACAAATATGGTCTGACAAATAGCAGCAGTAGTCAAAATCCAGCTCTGGAATAATAACCCACAAGCTATATTCTTGGCTTAATATACAAAATAGATTCTGCCTTCTTAGCACAGATAAGACAATTGTGGTTGGCAATATAGTACAGAATAATAAATAACTGCAGTGCAAGTCTTAAAACAGGGCAGATACATGACATGCTTATACCCTAATCTGGTTAGATGGAATTTGAACAGCCAGGGTAGCATATAATTCCAATCCAATTCTACATATTTTTATTCAAATATAACGTATTTATTTAATCAAAACAGTATTGGAGCATGTCAATTTGAAGCAAACATACACTTAGAATAGGGAATATGATTATATAACTACAGCTTTTTCAATACAATATCAATACACAGACCTCAAATTATGGAGAACAGCAAAGAGAAAATTCCCAAGTTTATAAACCAGTCCCTCATCCATTTATTTATAAAAATATTCAGATGAAATCCTTTCCCTGTTATATAAAATGGGAAATTGCTGCCTGTTGCTAAATTTTGAGTTTTCAATATTATGTAGAAAGTTAGCCCCTGCTTCTGTAAGTGTTTGATGATTTAATTCAGATTGCAATTTTTCTATTTTAGATTGCTTCCTATAAAAAGGCTGAAGCCAAATCTGAAAAAGTATCACTTGACAGTGAAGTCTCTTTTCAAGATCATCAGGACAGATGTTTGTCCTGCCATAGATCAGCAGCTAGAGTTGAGTTTCTGGATTGTCAAGATTTCTTAACATGACATACTAAACTATATGAGGGAAAAGAAAAGAAAAGAGGGTGATTTATGATTCAGCAGTTACAGTGATTTCCAAGTTTTGGAAATATACATATTTTTTATGACCACCTTAGCATGTTGCCTGCTTGTGAGCAAGAAACTGGAACCAGAAACTTAAGCCAACTAAGGTTTCCATAATAGTTTTAGCTATTTATGCGAACAGAAGAGAAGCAGATGGAAGTGGTTTCCGCTCATCACACATTAAAACAGAAAACACTTTGGTAACCTGGCTTATTAGATTGCAATGTAACAATTGAGTAGCTATGAAACAAACAAAATGTTAAAAAGTTATGATATTTATGGACTTACCAAGCACATCTAAATTATATTAAAGTAACCAAAATGTATTTACAATCCCCAAGGCATGTCACAACTTTAGAGCACCCTAATGTTTGGAAAGTTGAAAAATTTGACACTTTATAAAATTGTGTGTGAGAAGGGATATTTGTTGCATTCTCTTCTATTGATTGAGAAAATCAAACTTAACTCATAGCAGTGGCGAAGTAGGGACTGTATGGTTCTACAACATACCTTGTTTTCGTAGCCAGTTAAAAATTTCATTTCTATTGATTTCTTTAGCACTCTCTCTCTGTCTATGTCAGCAGCTGCTTTGATTAACTATAAGAGGCAAGAAATCAAAAACAAATCTAATTAGGCATTTTTTGCAGTCAAGAAAAGCATTTACTTCACAAGGAAGCAAGTCACCCTTGTAATATCTTAGCAATTCCTAAAAGGTATTGGCTTTAAAAAGCAAGAGCTTCTGCTGTCTCCCAAAACATGTAAGGCAGAAATTTGAACCCAAATTTCAGGACAAGTACCTGAATATTTCTCCTGAGAGGTCAGTACAAGGAAACTAAAGTAAGATTTCCAAAAGGAACACAAGACGACCTAAAAAAAATAATGTGATTTTTATCACAGAAACCTATATTAGCATCTGGATCCTGTAGAACAGGGGTGTCAAATTTGCATTGTCACGGCAGAGTCATGTGACGTATCGCAACTTTTTTCCCTTTTGCTAAACTAGGCGTGGGTGTGGCCAGCGCATAATGCATCCGGGCCGCAGGCTGCGAGTTTGACACCCCTGCTGTAGAACAAATATCAAACAATTGCTCATATATAGCTAATCAGATAGCCATTTTCCCTCTATGGCAATTTGGTTATAATACATACATTATACTACAACCAAATTACCATATAGGATGGCTGGCTATCATGATGTTTAGTTGAATATGAACAACTGTTTGATATTTAATATTAATATTATCCATCTGGGGTGAGAATCATGTAAATAGGAAAAGAAAAGAGGACATTCTTTCTCAGAAGAAAAGTCTGGACTTAATGATTAAATATTTTTGGTTCTCTTTTAGGAGGCAAAGACAAGAAAAGTAAAGTTATGTTGCCTGAGATATGGAGTAACATACTGTCTGAGTTTGAAGATATACATGTAGACCTTGGGTTACGACTGTTCATTGAGCAACTGTTAAAATTGAGCTGAGCGAATAGCACTTACAATTACAATTGAGCTGAGCAAATGGTACTTACAACCAGTCCTCAGACTTCTAGGCATCATGGCATCCCTGCATACACATGATTGGATCCAGGTATCTGGCTCACGATTATAACATCAGTGAGCCATGGTCACGTGATCACTATTTCTGACATTCTCTGCCAACATCCCATAAAGTCAGTCAACAGGGAAACCGGCAGGAAGTTGGAAGCTGTGATCATGTGAAGCTCTTGCTTAATGATCTATATGATACTTGATTAACAATGGCAACCAGGACTGCTAGAACTACCGTTGCTAAGCAATGCAGCCACATGATGTGCTTTATGACCATGTCTCTTAGCAATGGCAACTCCAGCTCCAATTCCCACTGAACCCAAGGACTACCTATAAATTGAATAAAAAAATTTAAAAATCACAAAAAGTATGCAACAAAAAACCGTTATCATCCACTTGTCACAAGCCCCACAACAGGCTCTGTAGCAATTTAGAGCCCTTACTTCTATGTAGGTATCTGTGAACTTCTCATCAAAGCCACGTGTTGCTCCAAAATCCAGAAGTGCCACCTAGAAAGAGAGATGTACAAACTTTTCTGAATGAAAGCAGAACTATTCCAGAGGGTTCATTTCTAAATAAATGGTCTGAAAGAATGCTTATTCTAGTTTCTCAGAAGCTACATTCTTCATCTACTTTTCATTGGAATGTCTGAAAAAAATCCTAAAATGATACCATTACACTACATTACAAAGTAGCACATCTTATAATAAGCATACTACTGGATGAATAGAGCAGTAAAATATTTTGATAGCAGCTGAAGAGGCGTATATAGGTAGTCCTCAACTTACAACCATTCATTTAGAGATCGTTCAAAGTTTATAAAGGCAATGAAAAGTTACTTATGACCAGTTTTCACATAACCGCTGCAGCATCCAGATTGTCACTTGACAACTGGAATGTATTTTATGACAGTTACACTGTCCCTGTGTCATGTGATTTGTAATCTTCCCAGCTGGGGAAAGCCATATTCATTCAACCACCTCATTCACTTAACAATTGCAATGATTTGCTTAACCCAGGGGTCAGCAACCTTAAATACTCAAAGAGCCATTTGGACCCGTTTCCCACAGAAAAGAAAACGCCGGGAGCCACAAAACCCTTCCTGTGCCTATTTCCTGAGCGGCAACAGAACTAGCATATGTAGTTGAATTAAACGTTCTGTTTTCTTCTGAAAATTTTCTTGGATTTATCCATGGTGGGCCTACCGGGGCTTGAAAAGCTCAATAAATCGTGTGCTGGCGGGTATCACACATTGGCGGTTGTGACGCATATTTTGAGCGACAGGGAGCCGCAGCAGAGGGATGAAAGAGCCACATGCGGCTTCAGAGCCGCGGGTTGCTGACCCCTGGCTTAACCAGTCCAGGGCAAAAACGGTTGTAAAATGTAGCACAATTCACTTAACTGTCTTAGTGATGTAAATTTCGGGCTCCATTGTGGTTATAAGTCAAGGACTATCTGTAGTACAGGTAGGCTATTTCATCTGGTAGAGCAATATTTTAACATTGGGTATAGAGACCAGGCTCTGTTGTCTTCTTGTCTCAGTTATAGTTTGTCAATTCAGATAAAGGTATTCCCTGATACTATCAAAAGACCCTTCAATGACCAGAAGACACTGAACTTCAGCATAATGTGCTTCCTCAGTGATCAAGACAATCAGATCCTGCACGTTATTTATCTAAATTATCCTATACCCAGTACCAAATAGGCTTTTTTCCAGATTTAATCCCCTTCCTTCTGCAATTATGGATGGCAAATATAAACAAATTCTTGCAGTACTTAAGTGGACTTAATGGCAGCCAATAACATGCTTTTTCTAAAATGTAAGTTCAGTGAAGAACTATACTCCCAACTAATTCATTGTTAGATGGAAAGACTGCCCAGCCTCTCCAATCAATGATATCTAGAAAATTTGTTAAATGATAGGTGTCTGGAAATGATATTTTTAATTACCAAGTTTTGCACGTTAGCCTAGGCCAGGGGTCCTCAAGCTTGGCAACTTTAAGACTTGTGGACTTCAACTCCCAGAATTCTCCAGCCAGCTATGCTTGCTGGAGAATTCTGGGAGTTGAAGTCCACAAGTCTTAAAGTTGCCAAGTTTGAAGACCTCTGACCTAGGTTGTAGCATATTCAGAGTAATAACAGAATTCCACCATAAATTAACTGTTATAATACAATATCTTTGGACTAAACAAGAGTTGTTTTAAGTTACATTGCATAGGCCTTGGGCTATAATTTAAAATTTGTTTTGTTCTTTTCTGTTTACCTTCAGAGAGTAAAAGGAAGACAGAGAACATCATAAAAATACTGTTCAATTTCTATACACCAGAATTTTCATTCTCCCCAGTTTTTCCCCCAAATCCTTTTATAGTTTCCTTAGCTAGAGTACCAGTATATTTTCGCATAAAATTAACCATAAAAGGCATAAAAGGATGTCACCAGCCTTCTTTTCCTGAAATATGTGGATGTTAGAGGGTATGAAGCTTCTTCTGAAACGCAGACCCTATGGATGGCAAGATGACAAATATTGCCCAGTCTAACCAGTGCTTCATAAGAACCAATAATGGCTGGAATGACTCAGAATCCTCTCCAATACTAATAGAGCCCCCTCACCCCAAAACTGATACATACTTTAAAAGCAGGTGTACACTTGTCCTACTGCAAAGCTACTGGAAATAATGTAAAGAGGCAGAAAGGAAATAAATCCTAGAGTGTGCATTTCAACTTTCAGAGTTTTTACCTTGTGCAATTCTGGGTCGTAGAAGAAGTTGGACCAGTTTGGATCAGTCTGCATGTACCTGAACTCAAATAGCTCCCTCAGGCACAAAACCAATATGTTGTGGCAGATCTGCAAATATAATCACAAACAAAACAAAGTGGAATAGAAGTAAAAAAATAAATAAAGCAATATATACTAGGGGTAAACAAATCATTGAAGAAGATAGGTGCTATGATTAGATTCCAATGTATGAGTCAAGATGCAAAAGCAATTTGATCTGATAAAAGATTTGACTACTCTATAATGGAGCAGGATCAAAACATCTGTAACAGCTTCCTCAGCAGTAACGGTAAGCCTAAAGGACATAAACCATACAAAATTACAACTCAATAACTGTAATACTAGATATATGAAATATTTCTTCTCTTTTAAGACAGAACTTGCACGATGAGGAAAAAACAGCACTACTGTTTTACAGCTGTCAAATAGTTAAAGAGAACTTGCATCCTTCTACAGCTGAAAAATTAAAATATTCAAAAGTTTTTTTCCCAAAAAGGAAGCTTTTACTAAAAGTCAAAAAATGTACTCTCATCTGACTATTTGCTTTTCTAGACTTTATAGATATTTTTAAAGGGGGATATCATTATTGCATAATAGTGATATTCTAATATTCTATGATACAAGAAAATAGTCCATATTATACATAGTTTTCTAATAAGCACACAGTCTTAGATAGTTAAATTATTATAAAAATAATTTTTATTATTATAAAAAACATTTGCTTGAAACAAGACATAGACAAGTAGCAGAAAGGAAACATGAACATAAACCTGGGTGCTTATGAATAGAAAGAATGAAAGGGCATGAAAAGGGAGCTAAAATAACTAATAGAAGACCAAAAGAGTTGCAAATGAACAAGGCAACAAAGACTACCATAGACCACACTAAGCTAAGAAAACGCAAAATTTAGAAACAGCAATGTATTTCAACTCTGACCCCATCTAAAATAGAAACCCAAACAAAGTTTTTTCATTCTGTTGCTTCTAGCAAATAAGTTGTACGTTTTGTGGGCAACTGTGCTCACACAACGCAATTCTAGTAGCACTACAGAGTTACATTTATTCAGACAGTAATGAAAGCCTATACTGATAATCTTACCCAATTACTAATATTGGTGCAAATACGCACTAGGCTGACAATTGATACATGTTTATAGCTTCCTACAGGATATATTAAAACACCAGGACAACTCTGTCTGCCAATGCGGGATTGTCAGACCTAATGTTAACTCTCTAATCCTTGCCATATTCAGTTCCAATTCCCCCTTTGTCCATGCTTCAACTCTCTTCTGTCTCTTGTTTACTGACAGTACTTTTCCTTCAGCCTTGGAGAGCTAGAATTGCCCCTAACTTGGAAACCTATATTTGGGTGCTTATGCAATAAGAAGATGATGCATTTCTCATTACTTGGCCAAGGGAATAGAAGGTGAACTTTTCTGGCAAGCTTGCCGTCCTACTCACAAGGTCACAAAGCTGTTGACAGGAACAGACATGGAAAAAAAAATGTTCAGCCGCAGATAATTGTCTGCCCAGAATATTATTTGCCATGGATTCAGAATTATCTTTGAGTTTTGTAAACATTTCCAATAGCTGGACAAGAGATATCTTGAAAACTTCAAATATATATACATTCATTCTTGATTAATGAGTAAAATCCAACAGATAATAGCCTTCAGTTTACAGATAACCTTCAAGATGAAATTCAGTGTTTGAAATGCAGAGTTTGAAAAATCTTAAAGTGCCCCACAGAAAACCTTTTCACTGGAGACACAAATTTAAAGCGTTAAATCAACAGTTGCAAAAAGACTTCCGTATCTTTTTACTTGAAAACTGTTCCAAGCAAAGAAATAAACTGACTCTGTAAACAGAAGGTGCTCAACCACATAATTTGATTATAAATAACCCTTACCAGAGCTCTAACCTACAGACTTCACAAGAGTCTCTTACAAAATGTCTGAGAAAGAAGTCAGACTGTGGCCATTTACAGGTCTTCTTTTGTCATCACCGAAGATGAAAGAGTACCTCATTCCGAATTTCCTGGCTTAGATCTTCAGCCTGATCCAGTGGAAACCCCGGCACAAGTTCTGTTGTAAGGACACGCTGACCACACAGCTCATCCACCACAGCAGGGACGTAAAAGAAGGGATGGTCCTTGAGCAGCTCCCTAAATGGCAACAAACTGATGAAACATCTTAAAACTTCTGCGCAATTTGATCAGCAAATATTAAAATGTTTTACCCAAGACATTCCCTCTGTTTTGCAGCCTTTTCTTTTAGCTTCAGATACTTTCTACTCCCAAAAGTTACATTAAGATAAAATTGCATTCACAATTTGCAGCATAAATGCTTTCTTACTGTACCTCCCCAATAATGCTTCCTAAAAGAGGAAGATTGGGAACAAAGAGAGGCAGGGGATCTCACCTGAACTTCTTGGCACAGGCAGCTTCTCTCTTGTAATCACATTCCAGGGCCAGTTCTCTCCTTAAAACTTCAATCAGGTGTTCGGGGAAAAGACCTAGATGCAAAAGAAAAGGGGAAAGAAGTAGGTTTAAATTGGCATCTTGACTTATATCTACTGTGAGATTAAAGCCATCCTTGACATGGCATACATAGGGCAAGTACCATTGGTCACCATGTCCATAACTAGAGAAAACAACACCTAAAAAAAGCTGGAAATCATTTTACCCCATCCTTTCATTATCAGAATTAACAAAGGCTACAAAATAAAGGTACAAAATTGTGTTCAGTGTTCTTTTTTCTATTGGCAGTTTGTGGCCAAGTAGAAAAAGTCCACAAACTGCCAATAGGACAAAGAATACTATATTACACAACAAGCTAATCTTTCTCTCATCTTCTCTCTCTGTATACTTAAAACTAAGCATGAATGCTGTGTTCTTTCACAAATGTGGTCATTTTTCAGATACGTAACACAGAGGCCTAAAGCCATAAACCGTGCATCTTAATTTTTATGCTAAAATTGTCTTTTGAACATTTTACATGGCTTCCCATTTCACAGTGATTATTCTGGGCAATACAAAAAAGGTTAAAACAACAATAAAATAATAATTCACATAACCAAAGTTCAGTGTCAAGGAATTTCCCCCCCAATTTACTACAACCAACTAGCAGAGTTCATTAACAACCCTACCCAAATGCCTACAGGAACAACCAGGTTTTAAGTGTCTCACAGAAGTCTAACAGTGTGGGGCCCATCCAAATGTCCTTAATCTCTTATACTGTAGTTGACAGTGGGAAACACTTCTCAAAAACATAGAGGCTTCCCCAATTGCACAATTTGTTTTAGGAGTACCACTTAGAAGAGGAAAATAGATGAAGCTTCCCATCAACTCTTTCAACACAATCCTCTGAAACCTCACATTCCCTCCCTCTAGAACAATTTTACCTTCTGGAAGAACATTGCTCATACTCAAGACAGCCATCAGATTGCTGACATCACTGTTAATGCTATGGGCCACTCCTGGATACTGCAAGACAGAAAAGGACAATGATGAGCAGAGAATTGATTCTGAATCTTAATATCCTTTAAATTAGCGGTGGGAATCTGTAGTGTTCCTGATTGTGCGAAGACACAACCCAGCAGTCCCAGGTAATGTGTCAATAATAAAAGAGATGTTTTTCCAAATATTTCTAAGGTCATTCCTGCTTTCTTGCCCACTTAAAGCATCTAAATTATGCATCTACATAACTTAAATATCATTCTTCACTTTAAGTATAGGTATAGAGCCGAGGTGGCGCAGTGGTTAAAAGCAGCACTGCAACTACTTCAGTGACTGCTAGTTCAGCAGTTCAGCTGTTCAAATCTCACCAGGCTCAAGGTTGACTCAGCCTTCCATCCTTCTGAGGTGGGTAAAATGAGGACCCAGATTGTTGGGGGCAATATGCTGAACTCTGTAAACCGCTTAGAGAGGGCTGTAAAGCACTATGAAGCGGTATATAAGTCTAAGTGCTATTGCTATTGCTAAGTCTAAAGAATATAATAATGGTTTGGGCTCAGCATAGAAAAAAGAACAGAGGATCTTAAGAGGCTGCTTACTACCAACTCTGATCTTTGGCCAATCTAGTTTTATAATATCTATACTGACTGCAAGCAGACTTACAAATGCAAGTCTTTCCCACTATTTTCTGGAGAGGTATATGAAAGATAGTAAGATCTTTGCTTATAAATTATGTCTTGTGCGGGTGGGAGGAATGGCCTTTCATATTTAGTTATCAATTAGCAAAGGGTCAGTACAAAATCCTTTATAAGGGCTCTTTATATTCAGAATAATCTCTTTTCAATTGTGCAGTTATATAAGTAAAAATGCTGTTTTTAGAAGTACAACTAATCTCAAAACCCTGAGGTAGAAAATGCAGATACATTATTATGCTGCCTCCTTTTTTTTAAAGAGTGAAAAGCCACCTTCACATTTCAATATTTTTGCTTCAGATGGTTGACTGACACAAACAGTTTAAAGAACAGTTCAATTCCTCCTATCTTAACTTAGACTGCTAGATTTAAAAAAATTACTGTTGAAAAACAAGTAGCAATGTAACCACTGATAGAAATGAACTCCGAGAGAATCAAGAATTATGCCAACTACAATGCCAGGATTTCCATACACAGAATGCTTTGCATTAGTTATTCTTAGAATTAGATACCAGATGCAAATTCAGATACTCGGTTTGATCAACAGGCATGGAAAGTTAATACACATGAACCAATCACTTGCAATTGTCACAGCCAAAGAATAAATCTAAGATCATATCTCAATTGATCTCAAGCTGTGAAGACATGAGCCTGACGCAGTCTAAGCTGCCCAGTAAAGAAGCTTATTTTCCCCTTACCCACTCTGATTTCACCATAAAAGGAAAAGGCAAATGCAGTTACTATGCTTAACTGGCAACAAATAATTATTGCCTTATATACAAAGAATGTTCAACCCAATTGCTTATTCTAAAGTTAAGATTAAATATGAGACATTTTTTAACAAAGTGGTTCGTTTTTTTCTTAGTTTTCAGAACGTTTTAAATGAAATAATCATCAAGTAGTACTCAAGATTCTGATCATTACCAGTGCATGTTTGTGTTATTTTTCTTTCAAATAGGACAAAAATGGTTTCCTATTAACTTCATCTGGAATGTTTTTTCAACTTCCCATTTCATTTACTCCTTTGGGATTTTTGGCTTTTTTATTGGAGGTATACAGGTGCATGTCTTTTTGAATTCTATTTCTAATATGAAATTTATATGGTGCTTTTCCTAAATATCAGAAGGCTAAACAATGGCAGAGCTCAGGAACACTGGTACCCTCCAGCCAGTGGACCCATCAAAAAGCTAGAAACATTATCCCCAGCAGCAGTATTACTGCCAAATACATTATCAGAAAACACATTTGGGATAAAACTGAAGCTACCAGCCCCACCTGGATTTTCATGGCAACTTCTTTGCCGTTCTTCAAACGAGCTAAGTGAACTTGTCCAATAGAAGCTGCAGCAAAAGGTCGCTCTTCAAAAGACTCCAATTTATCACGCCAGTTAGGGCCAAGATCATTGTTCAACGTTTTCTAGCAGCAAAATAAAAACAAAAAAATTTACATTATCTAAATATAAATTAGGCTTTCTTATATACTGCATTATAAGATATGGACTATTTTAAACAAACATCAACAATGTGTTTCAAAGCCAATGACTATTTACTTGCACAATATGCCCCACAATTGATCCTTACAAAGTAGAGAGCTAATCTTAAAAAAAAAAAATAGCAGGCTGAGCTTTTATGGCTACAATATAGCAAGAATAGGCCCTGTGTTTCACCTATTTGCCTAAGAATACCAGAGTCTGAATAAGGAGACATTGTATAAATGATAAGATCTGATTTCTATTTCCGTTCCCAAGTTCTCACCCCTCATGTTCCTAAACCAGTGACTTACTATCATTTGCTTTAAAGGCATGAAGTCTGCACTCTGCCGAACGCGTTCAAAAATCTTCTGCAGTTGTGGGTTGATAAAAGCATCATCTATCGAGAAGAATGGAAACAAAAACCCAAACAAGACTCAGTCATACAGTGACAAAAACAAGCCCACAATTATAAAAGGCTTTATTTCCAATCTCTATTATTGGTCTCAAGTCACAGCCAAGCATTTTAACTTGTTCATTGTGTGATAGGAACATAATGTATAATGTACATTATGGTTTTCTTATCCTCAGCACAAATAACACCACAGATGATCATGCACATTCTATGTATTAAATCAAAATACTGAGCAACAGTTAGGAAGCCATTTTGTTATTAAAAAGGATGACCAATACAGTGTATATAAAAGTGTATATTTTTCACAATTTATACTCATTCTGCTAGTCATAGTGACAGGATCCTTACTTCTGAGCTATGCCTAGGTATTATTTTATTGCATTTTCATCAAGCCATTTGTGTGTGTGCCTGTGAGATGGGCTGGGCTGAGTAACAGGTCCAAAGTCACCCAGTTGGCTCTCACGCTTAAAAGACCTTACAGTTTCTTTTTTTCTAGGTCAGCATCTTAACTATTACACCAAATCTTTACATTCATACTTACAGCTCAAAAGGTTCACAAACATTTTGCTAAAGAAGGATGAGGTAAAGTTTCTTGGAACAGAGACTGCAATTCAGACTCATGACCTTCTGGGGGAACACATGATGATGTTATGGCATCCTTCAGAAGGGGTGTGGTCAATTTTTTAAATAAAATCGTGGGAGGGATTAAGGATGAAAATAGGAGCGGGCAGTCACCCATTCCCGCCCTTAACTACCCACATTCCAGAAGTGGTCTCAATGTGCACAACTAAAATTCAAGCATTTTGGCACTTCCATGCAGGAAGGCCACAAATTAGATAGTGGACATGCAGGCCAAAGAGCCGTGTGTTAAAGCAAAATTTGGGGTGCTAGATTTCACCTATGCTATTTTTAGAAGCATACAGAATGTGGACTGTCTCACAATATTACTGTGTAATCTGCTCTTAAGAAACAAGTTTGAAATTCTCAGTACTGAAATCATTTATTCCAGAGCTGTCTCCACTAAATTGTATTAAAACAGCTCGATTAAGCAGATTATTCTCATAACAGCTGCTGCTTAATTCTCAACATATCAATAGTCTCAATTCTGTCTTTCACTCCATCCAAAAAGCAGAACATAAATCTTAACAATGTGACTTTGTGGACATATCTCCCTTGCTTACAATATACTAACAGGTCTTCCAAGCCTTCAAGGACTCCTAGAGGAATCATTCCAAAGTGGCATAATGTAATAATTGCACTTTCCATCTAGCAGAGGCACCGAAAACATACCTACGTCATGTGACGATGACAAAGGTCTCTATGTTGCACATTTATAATTTATAAGAGGTGGTGGAAGGTTGTGAGGAAACCATTTTAAAAGACAGGAGACAGAACAGAGAGCAAATATAGCTGGGAACTCACCTGCTAAGGTTGGTAAATCAGGAAATCAGTTGAAAGTAAGGTCACGCAAACAGAGTGAGCAATGAAGGAGAATAGATTAAGAAAATGAAGCAGAGCTACCACAAAGCATTATGCATTTCCTACCACAACCCTCCCCAACTTGGTGGCTTCCAGATATGCTGAATTAAATATTGAGTTATTCTGGCTGGGGGTTGGTGGCAATTCTTGTTAAACATATCTGGAGGACACTACATTGGGTAAATTTGTCTTGCATTATGTAGCTTACTATTCAATCCATTTCATAGTTTTCCTGTGTATCAGACATGTCCCAGAAATACTTTTTTTGCAACTACCTCCAAGCAATGCTGCACCCAGCTGAAGTAAACAGGAAAAATGAGCTCTCTTCTTGATATCCATCCCTTTATAAGCATGGATAATTCATAAAACTCAGCTGGCTCCTTTTCCCCAGTGAGTTGTTATTAACCATATTAATCATAAAATAGAGTTAGCAGTTAGTTTTAGAGCATGAAACAACTACAAGCAGGCTGCAGCAACCCATTGATTGATTGACTGATTAATTAAATGTATATGCTGCCCATCTCACCCAGAGGTGGTTCTAGGCAGCCTATAACCAAGAAAGGCAAGAAAATAAAACATGAAAACAATATTTATACTAACATTGACTTAAAATTAATAAATATTACTGACAGTAGACTGAGTTAAACATCTGATGTGGGCAGCCCAATTGTCTGATTCTTTTCATAGCAAGAAAAACACAAAACTCGGCAAGAAAGAATGGCAGAATTTAGAGAAAGAATACAAATTGTATGTCCACAGATTCTGTTAATACTGCTTTCACTTAGGTTTTGCTTACCCCTTTAAAACCCTCCAGCAACATTTGCAATGCTTTGTTAATAATAGAAAAATGGTTTAATTTTAAACAGAAAGGGCTGGGATGTCAGCTGTTTCTCCTAGCTTCACAATTCTGGTAACATTAATATTAATAATTCTACTTTTGCATGCTCTGGGTGTGCACATCACGATTTATACCTAAATTCCATTTTCTTTTACAACACACTCAGTTCCATATTTGGCCACACAAACCTGATGAACTGCTGGATTGAAATGGCATAATTTAGGTATATTTGTCACATAAGTGAAACATTTTCTAGCCCAATTTCCAGAAAGGGAATCATGTTAGTCTATTTTATCAACATGTTAGGATGTCTTAAAGGGTTAACAAATAATCCCATTAGCAACATGAGACAATCCTCTGCATTAAAAAAAATGTGGTATGGGGCAGAGGACTGTGAAGGATTGTGGATTCTTAACATAAACTTTCATGACTAACCCTTCATATCTGTGGGGCAAACGCTAGTAATTCTAGTAAAAGCTTATGTGGATATATCGACCTACCTACCAAGCTGTGTCAAATAAATTCTTTATTTACAGGATCTTGCTAATAGACTTCTAATATAAGCAACTATAGTGGAGAATTACAGGGATAAGATATAGTGGCATCTGTTGACATATTATTAATCCTGAAGAGAACAAAGATTTAACTTGTCCAATATCCTGCTTCTCACAAACCAACTTATCTGTATTTAGAAGTACCCCAAACCTGGTTTCAGAGCAGTAGCCCTTTGATGTCACTGTTTCTAAGAAAAGTTAGCCTTTGTCTGATCCTAAAAGTATGACTGCTGCCTTGGCCACTAAGCCACTCAATTCTCTCTTTATTTTATCGCTTTGAAATTTTTATTTATTTATTTTATTTTATTAATAGTTCTTATAGGCCGCACAACTCCCGTAGGACTCAGGGCGGCGTACAACATGGAATAAGAACAATATAAAAACAGTAATAATAATTTAAAAAGTTACAAAAATTAAAAAAACAAACCAACATTCATACATGGGGGATTGATCTCAATATAACCCCGCCTGCCGGAAGAGCCATGTTTTAATGAAATGTGTTTTCTTTTTCTTCTGAAATCTAAATTATTTTGAGACTTTTTAATTTCTCATATATATTTTTTAAAATGCAACTTCTTTTTAAATATGAAGTTTCAGTCATGTTACTTTAATCAGAAGATGAATGACCAATGACCAAGAGTTCATGTTTCTTAGAAGCCTGCATCAGGCTAGATATTTAGCAACACCTAGGTTAAACAGGAGAAGGAAAAAGGGCTAGTATGATATCAAAATTACAAAAATTCTACTTCAATGTTGATATATTGACTGGATTCATACACCGTGCAAAGCCAAAACCAAAAACATGGCTTAGTATGTGATATAAATTCCGCAATTGTAGTTCCCAAACATGATTTATAACTTAGCACTATATGTAAACCTTACCAACTATAGCTTATTCAGAGTTCTTAGTCAAACAATCCATGTTTCAGTTTGGTGTATGTACCCAGCTATTATAAACAGACATGGGATGCAATCCTACACTCAATATCTATACGATGTCTACAAATTCCAGTTCCAAACTTCCTGCGGATAAGTCTGAGAAAGAATTTTAATCACATTCGAATTTGGAACCATATTCACCTAGATATTCTTACAAGTCCTTCCAGCAATTGTAAATCTAGTCCACTCAGCACAGGCTAAATGTGGATTAGATTGATCCAGCATACTTTTTGAAAAAATGAGATTAATAACTACTTATCAAATCTAACAAGGATCTAGGTAGATATACAGTCTTAGCAAAATCAACCTCTAGTTGGTTCTAGGAGGGATGAAACTTCAACAAGACTTGTTCCTTTAAGACAGGGGGGACACACTTTGAGATTTACTGAGAAAGGCATTTTTGTTATGTACCATCTTCTAAAACTACATGTTATGTGCCCTCTGAAATGATGGAGTCAGGCGGCAAATACATTTCATAAATTATTATCCAGTACTGTTGAATGTGCTCACCTATCCTTGCTTTTTCCAATATGTACTTCATCCCAGTAAACTTAAAAGAGTGTTTAAAAGGAAGGGGGGGAGAAAAACCTTGATGAGTTATTATATTTACCTTGAATGCTCAGCATCTGTCCCAACTTCAATGCAGCACCTCGAACCTTGCACAGGGTACTCACAATTCTTTCAGCATTTGCTTCAGAGAGAAATGGGCTGGAATCCAAAACAGCCTTCTTTCCTGGGGACCAGCAGAGCAAAAGATATTTAGAAAATTAAAGGAATGGGTGCTAATACATGCAGTCCTGAACTTACGACCACAATTGAGCCCAAAATTTATCTTGCTAAGTGAGAAATTTGTTAAGTGAGTTTTGCCCCATTTTAACGACTTTTCTCACATTTGTTAAGTGAATCACTGCAATTCTTAAATTAGTAACACAGTTATTAAATGAATCTGGTTTCCCCATTGACTTTGTTTGTCAGAAGGTCACAAAAGGGGATCACATGACTCCGGGACACTGCAACCGTCATAAATGTGAAGTCAGTTGTCAAGCATCCAAATGTAAATCACGTGACCCTGGGGGTGCTGCAATGGCCATAAGTGTGAAAAAATGGTCATAAGTTACTTTTTTCAGTGCCATTGTAACTTTGAACTAAATGAACTGTCGAGGACTATCTGTATACAGATTTCCTTTGTACCAGCACCATTAATCCATTGTACAAACAACTCAATCTCAGAACTCCCTATTTTTTAAAAAAAGTTTAATGTGCTCACATACCCTTAGGAGTTAAAGATAAAGCTATTTACAGCATGGGAAAGTAACAGCTCAAGCTAAATACAATACTCCTCCCTACCCCCATCACCTTGAATTTATCTTTTCTGGTCACAAATGGATCTCCAGCAAGTAACATATTAAGGAGAAAGTTAATGATTAAGGAAGTCAAGAGTCCTTTTCTGAAATACTAAACAAATAAGAAATGTGTATCCGTAATGTGAGAAATGAGAAAACTCAAGCATACAGTTCTACACAATTGCCAAAAGCCAAAATGCACACTAAATAGCAGGATATATACCTTAAATCCTGTTTAAAACAATTCTTAACTACAAGCAATTCTCAACTACATGTTAATCTGGAGAAGATGCTAATTTGGTTAAGGAAAAAACATTTGATGCTATAAACAGTAGAGATGAAACAATTTACACAAAAATATAATGGGAGGGGAGCTAAAAAAAATTCTGCCTTGCACAGGTTTTGTTGCATTTACATTTTGTTAAAGATGAGAAACATTCAAAAATTATTTTCTAATGCAGCTATATGTTCCAGGTCAATGAACAAATAATGAAGAAATTCATTAGAAAATTTTGAGACACAAATGAGGTAAAATTCTCCTCCCAACATAGCAGGAAAATGTAAATAATGAACCAAGTTATATCTAAAACTCCAATTGTGACTTGTCAAATGATCACTTGTTTTCACCACTTCAATATGTTAGGGCACGGATCCCAACCCCAGGCTGCGGTCCACTACCAGGACGCAGCCTGTTCAGTGCCTGCCACTTGTGCAAATGGAGTTGCACGCATGCGCGTTTGGCCACCACTCGCACAGAACCATCCCTTCTCCCTCCCCCCCCCCCGCCAGGGGACAGCAAACTTTATTTTTTACATGTACGTATACACAATAATCCTTACAAAAACTGAAGAGAAATATTTTGATTCCATTCAGATGACCAAGTTTGCATTTATTCACCAGGAAAGAATGGGAATGCCAGAATAGAATGCTAGCTATTAAACATAATTTGCCAATATGAAAATGCTACTGAGATTATTTTTAGTAATGTCTACAAATTAGAAAATTAAATAATTATATAATAATTAGAAAATTACATAATTAAATGTTATAAACAGAAAATTAAAGTGAATGAAAAATAAAGCACAGACTGATTTATTTCTATGCTATGGCTTTATATGCAGCCAAAACAAATTGAAAATATTTTAGCTTACGAAGTTGAAATATGGTCAGCCAAAACATATGCAAGGCTACACAGGATTCCACTGCAACTCCAGGACAAATTGAAATATTCTGCCAGTTCTTTAGAAGACATATATTTTTTTAATTACCTGACCTGTGCCTACTCTGGTCCTCAACCATATTGAAAAACTCATTACTTAATAACTCCTGTATTGTATATTTTTTCTTCAATGATTTGTAGTACATTTTCTCCTCCTAAAGATCAAAAAGCAAATCGAAGTTTTTAACAACCTTCCCCAATCTCACTCTCTCTAATTATGCCCTTCAATATCAATAATTTTGGCCACTGACTTAGAGGATGTTAACTTGGGGATAGGATCGCTAGATAATGGATCAGATATTTTCTGCAGAATAGTTTGTGTGTCCTGTGTGTCACTCCTTTGAGGTGAGGCAGGTCCATAAAGAATACTGGGACTCTACTTTACTATTACAGCAGCGGTGAAATCTACTTACCTTCCCTACTGGTTCAGAAGTGTGTGCTTTGCGCGCGCACACAAAGCGAGCATGCGCCCATTGCACACGCTTTTTCACCCTCTGCACATGCGCAGAAGGCTTTGCGCATGCGCAGAGGGTTAAAAACATGAAAATGGTGACGTCCGGACAGGTGGGCGGAGCCTCGCGCTGCCGCCACTACCGGTTTTCTAAACCACCGGCGGGCGCCACTACCGGTACACCTGGACCGGGCCGAACCGGTAGCATTTCACCCCTGTATTACAGGGTATATATAACAACAGAACCTTGATAGCATCTTATATATTCACTTATACCAAATAGAATCAAGGCAGGACAATCTTCTGATTTTTTTCCTCCGTCCCTCCCTACCATGGCTAAGTTGTTAGCCTAATGACTATTGAATATCTTCTTCAAGGTATTCTGTTCTCTTTCTCTGTGCATGAGTGCATGTCCATGTGTGAATATACCAACATACTAAAAACACTCCTTACCTGTGCAAAGAAGCATGGCTAAGGAGAAAACTAAACTATTTTTCTTGGTTAATGATATTCTCAGCTTCATATAGCAACAAAACTGCATAATCTGGGACCACATTCATCAATGCAATTTTTCTAAGTATTCTGAGGCAATATAATCCATCATACTATGTTTTTCATCAAGTCATAAAAACTTCACAAACGTCTACATTCTCTGGCTCAATAACCATGTATTTGTTTTTGCAAACTGAAAGTTAAACCATGCCCCTGAACTTTTAATAAAGTTGACCTTCAAGTTCATTCATCCCCCAACACAAGAGGGCGTATCAAGATTGAATTTCATTTTATATTCCTGGAAACACTGTCCTTTCACCTAATGTGGCTTGTATCTCTCCCACCAAAAACACTACAATGGTTCTGAAAGGCAAAGGTAATCAAAAAGCTTTTTTAAACGTTGTTTGTTTGGTAGTACAGTAAGTCTCATCTGCAATCCATGCTTGAAATAAGCACTTCCTTGCCCACACATACTTTATTTAAAATAATTTGTACCAGAGGGTACAAAACTTATATATATCCATATACTTGCACAAACCTATGGTCTGGAGCTTTCCACTCTATGGCAAACCACAACTTGCATTAGAGACAAGCCAATAAGCTGTAGTGAAAACTAATTCATGTTTTTCATCAAATATTTCTGGAGAAAATAGAGAAACCACCCAGACTGTTTACTGTCCATATTTCTGAATGTCTATATATTGTGCAGCAAAAGAAATAAAACTTGATTGAGCATTAAAACTGTTATTGCAAAACGTTGCAAAACTAAACATTGCGTGCTTCACTGGATCAGTGATGATTAAAAATGGAGGGGAGACATTTATTTAGATAAAAATACACAAAACAAAACAACTCTTCGCTGAAAAGATAAATTCAATCAAAATTGGCCTCCATTTATTAGTTACAATGTCATTTTAAACAGATACTGAATCTGAATATGTGAAATATTATTTTCATGAAGATTACACACATGTATGTGTTCTTCCAATTAATTTGGTCTTTTCTAAAATACGTTCGCTAGAATAGGCAGCTGTTGATTTAATATTGCATTATTTGGATTATTTATTTGCTGTCATTTTTGTTCTGTGCCTCTTCTGTCTGGCAAAACTCTTAACAAGTGGACTTCTGTGCTATAAACATGAGAATCCAGAATTTTATCACTCAACTTTCCAATTCGGTGCCCACAAGGCACTATTTGAAAACCAACATCCCTAAAAAAAGGGGGGGGGGGGAGGGAGAAAAAAAAACCACCAGGTTGAGGAAGGTTGCCGTAACTGATAGTAAAAATATGGCCTTCTCTGAAGCAAATTCTGCACTTTTTTCAGTATCTAATTTCAGTAAAAGTTACACTACAAGTGGATTTTCTCATTCGAAGACTGCTTTGTGGCTCTTTAACTATATACTGAGAAAAAGGTTATTAAGGAATTCAAAGGGGGGAAAACATATCCATTATTTTAACCACAGTCCTGAAGCTTCTATGTCTTGACCCAACTACAAACACAAAATAAGCCTGCTGCTCTTGTTGACAAGGTGACACCAACCCCGGGGGGGGGGGGGGAGGGTTGCAAGCTCTCTGGAATGAATGACAGAACAGACAGGTGGAAAATCCAGCTGGGAAGACAAAAAAAAGAGATAAATGGAAAATATATATTATTTCAATAGCACAGAGCCAAGTAGGCACAGGCCTCAAAATGGACCCTCTGATATTATCTTTCTTTCATTATGTTGTGTTATGGAAACCTATAAGCTATGCATAACAATAGCAAAAAAAATAGCCAGCTTGAAAGCTGCACAAAAATGTCTAAGGCTCTTCTGTATTAAGGCTCTTCAAATCAGTAGAAAACAAAAGCCCTTAGCAATTTAGTTTGTCTTTTTACTTCAATCTGCCCCCATTTCTCCAGCTTTAAACTGGTTAGCAGCCACAAGTTTAACTTCTTATAATTACTTTTGTTCTGCCTGCATTCAGATCGGGGAGTGCCCAGTTAAACAAAGTACTGTTTGAAAACAGGAAAATGTAAATAGAACAATTGCACAACCAACGTCCTGGGAAAGGTCTGTTGAAAACAGACTGCTGCAAAGAAATGCTTTCAAGGATTCTGCCAATGGTGTGAATGCAATCACACCGAATATCTCATCTTTCTATCCATGCAGTTTACAGTACAGCATATTCTGTATTTATGAATTTGTCATTTTTTTTCAATCATTTTCAGATAGACCACAGGTAATTTTGCACCATTTTCTGAAGTTACTATTTTATTTATGTAGAGTGAATGTGCACAGAAGTGCACAGGTAATATGCATGTATGCTCAAGACTCTTTCAGATACCATGATAAATGCTCTTTATTCTGCCCTTAGCTTAGGACCAGTTTACCTCCGAGACCGCCTTCTTCAACATACCTCCCTAAGACCGATTAGAGCCCACAGCGTTGGTCTGCTGGTGGTCCCGTCAGCAAAACAATGCCGGCTGGCGGGCCCACGAGCAAGGGCCTTCTCTGTGGCAGCACCGGCTCTCTGGAATACACTTCCCCTGGAGATCCGCATTATTCCCACTCTGCCAGCCTTCAGAAAAGCGCTAAAAACCTGGCTTTGTCGACAGGCCTGGGGCCAATGATTTTAATATAACATCGAGCATTCTTGGCCCCATGAAAGAATTAATTGTATGGGACTTTTAAATTGTTGTTTTTAATGTTTTTAATAAGTACTGTTTTTAATGTCTTTTTCCTATATTTGTTTGCATGTAGATTTATTGTTGTGAGCCACCCTGAGTCTCTGTGGAGTGGGCGGCTTACAAGTGCAAATAATAATAATAATAATATGCTTTTGTTTGATAATTATATAGCATATTGGAAGCATACGAGGAAATACAACATTTGAAAGCTATTTATATATAGCTTTTCCTGATCCACTGACTAATTGTTCTGTCAGAAAATTTCTCCTTAGTTCCAGATTGGATCTCCCTCTGACACGTCTCCATCCATGGCTTCTTAACCTGCCTTCAGGTTCTTTAGAGAATAAATCGACCCCCCTTTCCTGTCACAGTCTTTCAAGTATTAAAAGACAGCTATGTCATCCCTAATCCTTCTCTTCCTTAAATTAAACATATCTAGTATCTTGTTACCATATCTAGCAAAAAGACTATACAGGTAATCCTTGACTTACAACAGTTCGTTTACTGATCATTCAAAGTTACGACGGCACTGAAAAAAGTGACTTATGATCGTTTTTCACAGTTACGACCTTTCCTTTCCCCGTGATTATGTGATCAAAATTCAGATGCTTGGCAACTGGTTCATATTTATGACCATTGCTGTGTCCTAAGGTCATGTGATCACCTTTTGCGACCTTCTGACAAGCAAAGTCAATGTGGAAGCCAGATTCACTTAACAACCGGGCTACTCACTTATCAACTGCAGTGATTCACTTAAAAACTGAGACAAGAAAGGTCGTAAAATGGGGCAAAATTCACTTAACAAATATCTCACTTAACAACAGAATTTTGGGCTCAATTGTGATTGTAAGTGGACAACTACCTGTAAAGGTTAGTCTGTAAATATTAATCACCAAGGTTTTGTCAAGGTCACATAAGACTGGCTTAGTAGTCAGTAGTTCTATGAAAAAGTATCTTTTCCCTTCAAAGCTAAATGGCCAGATAACAGCAGAAAACACTCTTGTTGGAATTTAGTTAGGTTTCAAGCTAAGGTATAATTACAAGTCACTTACCATATTTTTCAGAGTATAAGATGCACCTTTTTCCCCCAAAAAAGAGGGTGAAAATCTGGGTGCGTTTTATATTCCAAATGTAGCCCCACCCAGCCTCTCAAACGGAGGTTTCAGAGGCTGAAAAAAGCCTCTGAAATGGAGCTTCAGAAAAAAAAGCCTCTGAAATGGAGGTTTCAGAGGCAGAAAAAAAAGCAAGGCGCAGAGCTCACAACCAATGAACCTGTTGCTAAAATTCACCTCTGGGAACAGCTGATTGGGGGTATTCCGGGAGGCAATCCACCTGCCAATCAGCTTTTTTCTTATTTTCCTCCCCAAAAACTAAAGTGTGTCTTATATTCCGGTGTGTCTTATAGTCCGAAAAATACGGTATGTTATTTATGTTACTCTCCTATAGACATTCTTCAAGAAGCTGTTGCAAAGATGACAACTGCCCATTATTTAGTAGATTAAGACACCAACATTGAACTTGTTGTCAATTTTAGCACAATGACACTCATCCACTAACAATTTTGAAGTATTCTTTGTTGAAGTAATTGAGTGCGCCAAAATATGTGTAAGCAGCCCAAAATGTGGCAACAAAATGTCTGCATGATTCTCTTCTTCTCACACAAGTAAAGGTATCTTATCTACACCTGTGAAGCATGAGTGCCTTGGACAGAATAAAGTCCAACCTGCTTCACATCCTCTTACCTTAATGAACTCTAACTGGGCAAGTTCAGTTGTAAGGCAGCAACATGAGTAAAACAATATCCTCTTGCCACATATTTTTGAAAATAATCCTGTCCCTTTATCTTAGATTCCTTTTAATGTAACCTTTACTTCAGCACCTGACTGTTCATAGACAAACAGTAGAGCTTTTAAAAAGAACAGCTATATTTTTACTCTGTGTACATATGTGTGTATATACATAGAGAACATTGTGCATCAACATAAACACGAATCCAAGAGGAAAAAAATAGGTCAATTTTCAAAATAATGTTCAAAGATCGCAGTAAAACAAAACAATCCAGCATGAATGTTTTGTTAAGCAAACAGGTTAGACATCTGCATTGACCAAGTCCAAGACACAGATTTCTTTTCCATGCCTCATTCTCAGTTCATAGGTCAGTTTTTCCCCCAATCCTTCTTAAGAGACAAGAGGCAGTCTTTGTCTTCCTTCAATGAACAGCATCGTCACCACCATTATTCTTAAAATATTAATTCAAAATAAGTAAGAAATGCAGATAACTTCTGGAGAAAAAAGAAGCTAAAAGCAAAAAGTATGCTGACATGTTTATCCATGAATACAACAATTTCAAAGAGTTGTTATTCTCTGTGCTTGCATAACATGCCATGGTCAGAAACAAGGGAGCGTTCAGAAACTGGGAGCTCTTATTAATAGCAAACAAAGAAAAACTCACCATTGCGCTCTTCAGATCGGAGACTCTTCTTTGCAACCTCTGCCAATGCTCCAATGCCAAGACCAACAGCTAAACCTTAAATGAACAAAGAAATAAAAAAGGAGGAAGAGGAAGTAAGTTAAAATGCCGCTGGCATACAGTTACATCTTGTATTAATATGTATCAACTCTGAAACTCTTTCTAGGACACATCACTGAAATCTGAAACATTAATTTTCCTCATTTTTCAGTGTTCACTATTATAACTACTGGAGATATACAATCATGTCATGTTTACTAAGCAACATTTACACAAAATTATAGTCAAGATTAGACTAAGTTCTAAGGATTTACTATAGGAAATATTTATTTGTATTTATAAGGCCACCCAATTCTACAAAGACTCTGGGTGGCACACATTTTATTTAAATTTACATTATATATTTCAACTGCATTTGTGCAGGTATATACTGAAGATTCCAGCTGAGCATGCTCAGTTGCCAGACAGATTAGTAAAATTATCAGGCTGTTGTTTTTCCTTGGAGTTTCATAATGAAAACCTCCGTGTAGGACACTAGATGAACTGCTTCTTCTTCGTTCTTCATTTTCTCAGCTTCAATATAAATCCTAGCCATGTCCTTTTCATGGGAGCCAGTTTGGTATAGTTGTTGAGGCTAAAACATACGATGAACCATTGCAAGTACTCGGTATGGCTAGTCTAGTTAAGAGAAGGACCAGGGGAGACATGATAGCCAGTGTTCCAGTATTTGAGGGGCTGCCACAGAGAGGAGGGGGTCAAGCTATTTTCCAAGGCACCCGAAGGCCAGACAAGGCATAATGGATGGAAGCTGATCAAGGAGAGATTCAACCTAGAAGGAAGGAGAAATTTTCTGACAGTGAGAACAATCAACCAATTGAACAGCTTGCCTTTGGAAGTTCTGGGAGCTTCATCACTGGAAGCTTTCAAGAAGAGATTGGACTGCCATTTGTCAGAAATGGCGTAGGGTCTCCTGCTTGGGCGGGTGGGTTGGACTACATGGCCTACAAAGTCCCTTCCAACTCTGTTAAACTGCATCAGGCTATAAACTGGGAGACCGTGAATTCTAATCCTGCCTTAAAGACTAAAGTAACTGAGTGATCTTTTGCCAGTCACTCCTTCTCAGGAAGGAGGCAATGGCAAACCACATCTTAAAAACCTTGCCAAGAAAACTGCAGGGATTTGTCCAGGCTGTTATCAGGAGTCAAAAAATTGACTCAAAAACAAACGTACACAGACACCCCCCACACACACACACAAACAATAATTTCAGTAGAGTACTTTTCAGGGAAGTAAATATATATAATACTTGCAGGATGTTTACTGTGCTCCCAGTACACTTCTGAAATATTCTGAATCTTCTAGGTTCTAAAATATGTCACAAACAGCAATCACAGGGTTGAGGGACATTACAACTGGTTGTAAATGCAAGCCATGCACCCAAATTATGATCATGTGACCAAAGGGGCAGGGCAACGGTCATAACTTCTAATTTAAATTGTAACTGACTTGTTTGGAAGCCATTAATTCAAACCATTGTTAAATGAAGAGTTGCAAGTCGAGGGCTACCTATATTTATTTATTATTTCTAATAAATATGTATGCTGCCCATCTCACTATCAAGAAACTCTGGGAGGCTTACAATGTCACAAACAGTTGTACAAAACAATTAAACAATTTAAACCATTAGGTATTAAAAGTTAAAACGTTAAAATTAACAATACTTATTGCCCTTAAAAGAGGATCGAGAGCATTAGCACAGTACTCCGAAGAAGACCAACTAGAATTCTGTTATCAGAAAATTAAAAACATGGCATTTGCCAAAAGGTCCAAGAGTCATTCCTGGAGCACAGATGGCCACAAGATTGCACAGGTCTCCTGGGGTACTCACTACCTGGGGTAATCCTTCAGTAGGAAAGGCTACAGGCACTACTCTGCTAAAAAAGCACAAATGACCTCATCTTAAATCCCTCAAATTCCTTAAGGCAAGACATCGCCACATATCTGCAGCTCTCCAATTATTTGGAGACCAAAGAATGAAAGAAAAAGAGGTTGCTTAGAGACAGATCTAATTGTTTTGACTGTATGGTTTAAATGTTAAGTCTATTAATGTGTACAAAGAAAGGAATCAATCTGACTGATTTGGATGTTTTGATGAAAGACTGAGACAATCAGTCTTTCAGACAATAAAAGGATGATGAAGGATTCTCAATGTAACACAGACCCCCTTTTTCAAGGAGAAAGAGTGAATCTTGAGAGAGAAAACTGAAAACTGGGGAGGAGAGAAATTTTAAAAACCAGAGTAAAAACAGAATAAGTATAGAAATAGAACTGTATGAAAACGTTTTAGAAGATTACCACTAAATAGAATGAGTGGAAAATGGGTGCAAGGGAATATGAAAACTGCTTGGATAAAGTGAGAATTATGTTTCAGAGAGGCATGAGGAATTAACAATGGTAGAAAGTAAAGATGCTTAGTAAAATGAAAAAGAAAAGATGCTATGGATGAGAAGGGGCGTTGGTCTTACCTGATACGCTCCTTCTCTGTCAGTTGCAGGAGAGTCCAAGAAAGGATTGTTAACCCATTCTTGGACTGTCCCGCAACTACACTGGAGAATGCACATAAAAGAATGATTGTTTCAACATTCAATTATCACACATTGTGCAATCTGTGATAATTATTTATGATGAATTATGTGCTATCAAGTTGTTTTCAACTCCTAGTGACCACATAGATAGGTTTTCTCCATTATGATCTGTCCCTAAGCTATTCTTTCAGGTCTTCCAATGGGGCACTCATTCCCACTCTAACAGAGTCCATCCACCTTGCTGGGGTCCGTTCTCTTCTTCTCTTTCCTTGTGCAATGTGTCCATACAACAGGTACATAGAGAAAAGGAGCATTGCAAAAAATGTAATCACAAAGAATAAGTAGAGTCTACCTTTTAAAAATGGGTGAAAAGGAATTATGAAGTCCTTAGTTCTCTATGAGCTTGGATGTTTGCTTGCAGGTATTTAGTTCCAGACTAAGTAACTTCAGGGCTAAACTAGTTCTCACCTGAAGCATATTACAAAGATATCACAATTTTCTACATTTTTGAATCAGGTAAACTAAAGTTTTATTCTATCCTGAAAATCTGGTCAAATAATAATTCCAAACTGTTTGTGTGGCTTTTTCCTCTCCCCAATTTATATTGATACAGCCAAAACAGCAGCATATGTTTTGTCTAAAGTCAGGAAAAGGAATCTGTGTAAACTTAAAATTCCTTAAGATTCTCTCTCATACTATAAAATCATACTGTTTGTTATAATATCTAAATGAGTCTGCTTAAATTCTAAGGAAGAAAGCATTTTAAAACATCCACTGGTTCTCTTAAAAGGCAATCTTGGAAGTAGATGTTCACAACATAAAGAAAATTTGTTAAGACATAAGCAAATTTAAGCTCCAAGTTTCGTTGCCATGATGGATCTAACCCAGCAGCCCTGTGGATAAGGCTTCGCTCGTTTGCGCAGACCGGTTTCTGGCATGCCGCAAACTGGTCCACGGACCGGGGGTTGAGGACCCCTGATCTAACATATAGGGCCACTTTGTCCCACATTTCCACTCTCAGTCAAGCATGTACTGTTCAAGCCAATAACTTTGCCTGGCCTGTTCAGCATCACCTTCTGATCTTCCCATTCTAGCACATTCTTGGCCCACTTAAAAGCAATAGCTCCCAACCCTCTTTCAATCAACTGTTGTAAATACAGAAACTAGATCTTAACACAACAGCTGATTTTCTCCATTTGAACTGTGACAGCAATAGAACACTGCAGAAGTGTGGCTATAGAACTTGAGAAATACATTGGCTTATAGCTTCAAATGCAAAGCTATAAATGTATTTGTTCAATGAACAAAACCACGACAGACCCATTTCCTATTCTATCTCACAAACCCAGCTTCCAATACAAAATTGCAGAAGCCATAAAATCTTCCCACTATCATCTCATATGGCAGGAATATGACTATTAGAATTAGCAAAATGCTTCCATATGAAGAGTGTTTCATCAATTTCAGAAGCAGTAGCATGTCAAAGCACAAAAGGATTAATGTTACATTTATGTTTATATGGCCAGTCTTCTGAGAAAAGTTGTTAACATCCAGTGTCTTAAAGCAGTGGTACCCAACCTTTGCGGCTTGACGGCCTGGCCGGGGGGGGGGGAGAGGAATGTGCACACCCACTTGTGTGCAGCTCGACTTGTGCAAGTGGTGCACACGGCCCACTGCTCAAACTGTGCATACGCATGGGGCCCAGTTCCGAATAGGCCACCTTCCGAATAGGCCACCATCTTGCACATGCATGTATGTCACACAAAAATTGTGCCAAACACAATAGCTTTTTTAAATTGCTAAAAGACTCCAATGGACACAGAAAGAAATAATTTCTGATGCTATATCAAACATCTATAATTTCTTACAGGACTGATTATATTCAACAAACAGGAAGTATATACTACAGGCACAAGTGGCAAGAGACAAAAATGGCACTCATGCAGTCATTTCAACTACTGACTCAAGGAAATGTTTACTCTTTTCTATTTCATGGGATAGTATATAGTACATACAGAGAGGCCTGTGGTAACTTGCCTAGTAAAAGCCAAGTTCCTTATCACTCTGTTATACAAACAGAAATGTTCAAAAAGTATATAGAAGTAAATCTAATCTGGGAGAAATGAAAATAAAGGATAGATGCCAACTCTGGCTATAAATAGGAAAGGTCATAAAATAGAGAGGCTTCTCTTTTAACTAATATGTACTCACTTCACATTGGCTGCCAAAAGGTCTGGTGAAAGGTGACATTCCCTCTCCTCCTACCCCATGCTTCTCCAGCCTACTAACTTCCATGGTATTATACAACTTTCAATTAATAGATGAAAAATCTCAGAACCTTGTCTCCTCTCTAAACATGAGTTGATATAGAAAGTATTACTTGAAGTATTACCAAGACATTATTACAACTAATTCAAAATCATCAAAAGACTGGGGATTGTAGAAAAAAGGTGGCCGGAAGTGATCTATTCAATCGAGTTAATGAAAAAGTTCCCTTAATATTTGTGAAATTGTTTTAAGCACTTCTAAAATGTAATAAGTAGCTACCGTGTTTCCCCGACAATAAGACATGTCCCCATAATAAGGCCAAACAGGCTTTTCAGCGCATGCGCTGAAATAACCCCCCCAAAATAAGCCCCCCCCACTACTTTCCGGGGAAAGGGGGGAACATGCCCCACGCACCCCACACACCCTTACCGAGGCGCGTTGCTTGCCGCTCGCTCTTGCCCATTTGTTCTAAGCCCCCCATCCTTTCCTCGAAGAGAAGGCGGCGGCGGCAGCAACTCACCAAGAGATTGAACTCATCCCCAGCGGTGTAGCATGGCGAGAAAGAGCCGAGGCGGTGGGAGGGCCCCGCTACGGAGCCCGCTGACAGTCGCCCACTGAGACAGAGGTGCAGGGAGGCAGATTCCGGGGCGGGCGGCTGGAAGGGCCCTTCTGCGTCTCGCTGGTGGATGGGGGGCGGGGCTCTCCACCCCTCCAGAGCCTCGATCCCTGCCGCACCTCCTCCTCCTCGCAGGCAGGAGAGCGTTTCAAAACAACGCCGGGGGCAGAGCCCAGACGAGGTGAGCCAATCTGGTGGGGTGTGCGCAATGCCGTGGCAGAGGAAGTTGGTAAAACTGCCTGCGCATGCCCGCCTCTCGCTTGTGCTCTCTCTCTCTCCCAGCCGGGAGCCGCTCTTTTTTCGGTGGGCGCTCTTTTGGCCGGGAGAGAGAGAGAGACCACAAGCAACAAGTTGCCTGGGTTTTTAGGTTTTCCCAGGCTGCTTTTGGAAATGCCACCGCCATGCCCGCCGCCACGGAAGCCGCAGCCGCTGAGACACACGTCTTGCACCCCACCCCGCCTGCCACCCCCAAATTGCATCCCACCGTGAGTCGCGCATCCTACCTGATACTTGTAGCTCCGTCGCATTCCTCGGCGTTGTGTCCAGGGAAGGAAGTCCATTGTAAAAGAAAACTTCTTGTGAGTTCGAGAAGTTTGATTGAACTCGCGAGAAATTTTCTTTTACAATGGGCTTCCTTCCTTGGACACAACACCGAGGAACCCGATGGAGCTACAAGTTTCAGGTAGAACGCGCGTCTCGTGGTCCACCCTACCCCGCCCTGCCCCACCTGCCACCCCCAAATTGCATCCCACTGCGAGACGCGCGTCCTACCTGAGCTCCATCTCGTTTCTCGGCATTGTGTCCAGGGAAGGAAGCCCATTGTAAAAGAAAACTTCTCACAAGTTCAATCAAACTTCTTGAACTCACAAGAAGGTTTTTTTTACAATGGGCTTCCTTCCCCGGACACAACACCGAGGAACACGATGGAGCTACAAGTGTCAGGTAGAATGCGCGTCTCGCGGCCCAACACGTCCCACCTGCCAGAAATGAGTCTCTGTGAGACTCGTCACGCCACCACCGCTGCCTCGTGGAGCAGGAATCTGCAAATCTTGTTGTGCCATTGCATGCACGAACATCACTACCGCGAGGTTCGACATACCGGCACAGCTGCAAGCGGCAGGACGCCAGCTGTGCCGGTATGATGAAGCTCGCGGCAGTCCTGCAGTTCGTGCATGCAATGGCACAACAAGCCTTGCAGAATCCTTCTCCACAAAATGGTGGCGGCGGGCCAGCTGCTCGGCCGGCGCCAAAAACAGGGAGGGCAGGCGGCGGCGATGGGACATCCAGGACACTTGCCGCCTACTGCACCCCCAAAATAAGCCCCCCCCCCCATAATAAGGCCAAGGCCATATTTCGGGGGTCAAAAGAAAATAAGACCCGGTCTTATTTTCGGGGAAACACGGTAGCACTATGTGAATGTGATTTGTTAACTATTTAGTTGTTAAATTATTTTATATAGCCTTCAGAGAAGATTTTCCTGAAATTCAATTGATTCCTAAAAGAAATATTGGGTCCTACCCATCAGGGAATTACATCTGATGGGACTCAAAAGGTTGGCCTTCTCTGCCACAGTGTCCATCTTGTGGAAACTCCTCCCCCCAGAAGTGAGATTAGCTCCATCCATCTCAGCATTTTGCAAGCCCCTCAAAACTAGGCCATTTTGTCAGAGCTTGGGATCCCAGGAAACTGGGAAGATCTTGCAATGGCTTCCTTATTGTGGTTTATATTATATCCTCTTCTCTTTTCTGTGTGTTTTTATACGTGTTTTTAATTGGGGCTGTGTGTGTGAGAGAGAGAGAGATGTACAACACTTAATTAAATATATAGTATCACTTTTATATGAGTGATACTGTGCAAAAATAAATTAAATTAAAGAATTAAATTAAATTAAATTAAATTAAAAATTAAAAATTAAAAATTAAAAATATATTTTTCATGAAGGCTCATTACTGAATGAAAAGTTTGGAACCTGGCTTCTGTCAGTATACGGTATTATTTTTAATACAGTACATGTTTTTATCATTATATTTTAAAATGTACATTTTTATGGTTATTGATGGTTACTTGCCATTTTTTTCAGACTTTGAGAAGCAGTTCTCTCTACCCTTCATTCCCACATCTCTTCTGTGTTTTATCAAAGACTGTGAGAGCCAGAGCACAGGGCCATCTGTCTTTATTAACAGATGAACAACTCTTTCTCTGAATGTAACATCCAGACTTTTAGTCTTTTCAGAATTTTCCATCTTCAGATCATTTCCCCCCCCCCAAAAAAAAAAAATTAAGAGACTCACCTCCAAAGTTAGCAAGCCTTCCAATTCGAGTAACAGGCACTTTTCGCTCTCGGGCACGTTCACTGAGCTGCAAAAAAAGCATAAACAGATGCTTGATCTGCTAATAAACAATAAAAAATCTTTCATAAGCAGATGGTCTGAAATAGAGTTTTCCCACCAAGACCTAGGAACTTCTGCCACACAAATAACATTATTTCAAAAATTATTTAAAGAAACACTCATCTACCCAATTTTTACATCTGTTCACCAATTCATGAGACTATTAGAAACTCAGCCATTTATACAAGTATTGTTTCCCCTACCCTAGAGTACTTTGTTTAATGCATATTTTGTTCTGCAAAAAACAAAATGAACAAAGGTTATTTGTTTTCACTTAATCAGAATAAGCACTGCTGTCAACTTCAAATCCCATTTTAATGTGTATCCAATTTTAGGCAGAACTTGGCCTTTCTTGGCAGCGACGAGATGATGACAGGAACATCGGCTGGGGAGAAAAGACTCACGATGCGAAGATCTGATGACTGGAGAAACCTCTCACAAGAATGGGAGCTGATAACACGCATCCTATTCTGCCTGAGGACTGAGTCAAAAGAGGGGGAATTGAGGCAGGAAGACGAAGATATCAATTTGTCAGACTCAGTCCTCATTGGCTGAAGGGACGGTGTCATCCCATTCTTGGAGGTTAGCTCCACCCACTATGGAGAATTGTCTCTTCAAAAAAAATCAAAAGCAAAACGAATAATAAGCAAACTTTGCTGCACCTGTTTGACTTTTAATTTCATGGACAGAAGAAAAACAACTAACAAATCTTAGCTTCTTGACCATTGCAACAATTTAGCAAAATATCAAATGTCCAGCAAAGGAAAGATGAACACCTGTTAAATGTTAAAAAGAAGAAGTCTATTTCTAGGGAATATCATGACCTTTCTAAATAAATGTCCGGTTGTTAGGAAAATTGAACTAATTTTGAGAGGACGCCCACATACATGTAGCTTAGAAAAGCAAAACTAAATAAAATACTAAATTATTTTAAGCTCTCCCTATTCTGAGGTTTGATTGCCAAGACCTCAAAGATAGCATACCACAAAAACATCAATGAAAAAAATATGTTTTAAAAATCCCAATTCAAGATACAGTAATCAGCTGTTTAGAGGGCTTTTTAATTTAAAAAAAACATTATTAATAAGAAGCTTAGAAAAGTGCATGATTCGTAAGTAAAAAAGCTAGGAAGAGAACAAATCTGTGCACATTTATCTGAACGTAAAATCTCTCTGTCAGTCCATTCCAGGAACATGCAATCAGAAAGAAAACAAATTCATATAAATAAGCAACAGGCAGATTCACACATTATTTCCCTAAAAAGGGCAGGATACAGAAGTTCCAGGATATAAGCCAGCTAGGAACTTGTCAAATAAACTAATAGGTTAATAGGACCCTTACCTTAAATAAATAGCAAGATCGCCTACTTATTTATTTATTTATTTATTTATTTATTTATTTATTTTATTTGGAGGTTCTTCTATGCCACCCTACTCCCTGAGGACTCAGGGCGGCGTACAACATTTTAATAAAACAACCAACCAAATCATTAAAAACAGTTTAAAAACAATTAATACATCTATATCACACAAACATACATGGGGGAGAACATCCGATGTAATAGTCTCTCAAAATTACCCCGCCTGCAGGAAGAGCCATGTCTTAATGGCTTTTCGGAAGGCCAGCAGGGTGGGGATAATCCGGATCTCCGGGGGGAGTTGGTTCCAGAGAACTGGGGCCCCTACAGAGAAGGCCCTCCCCCTAGGCCCCGCCAGTCGACATTGTTTGGCTAACGGGACCTGGAGGAGGCCCACTCTGTGGGACCTCACCGGTCGAAGGGAAGTATGTGGGAGGATGCGGTCCCGGAGGTAACCTGGTCCTAAGCCATGTAGGGCTTTAAAGATGATGATCAACACCTTGAATTGCACCCGGAGACCGATGGGCAGCCAATGCAGCTGGTGGAGTATCGGTGTTACATGGGTGTATCGTGACACACCCACCACAGCACGCACAGCCGCATTTTGCACCAATTGGAGTCTCCGGATACTCTTCAGGGGTAGCCCCATGTAGAGCGCGTTACAGTAATCCAGTCTAGAGGTGACAAGGGCATGAGTGACTGTGAATAGAGCCTCCTTCTCTAAGTATGGTCGCAATTGGTGCATCATGTACTTATACTACATGAATATAATAAAGGGGTTAGCTTTCCTCAGTATATTTCACACAGTATGTACTGGTCTATAATATAGGCCAAAAGTTTGGTTAATTAAAAACAATAGGAACTACCATATATCTCCCAACACAACACAGACACCAAGTGACTAGGAGCTAAACAGGGAGAATGGTCACACATAAAGGTTGCTGTACCAAAAGCTTTTCCACTTCCATGAAATAGCATACTTACCATCTGTTTGTGAGGCTTTTGTTGTGGATCTGCTTTAGCTTGCCTGGCTTTGTCAATGTCTTCAGCTGTTAATCCACCAACAGGGGAATGGTCCTGGTGAAAAGGCCGGATTTGGCCAAAGACAAATGCAAAAGGATTCCCGGGGTCCCTAAAGCCTTCAAATAGCTTTGTATTTATTTTGGCAGAAATGGGATTTTGACTTGCAGTAGCATCTCCACTCCCACCACTTTGAACAGGTCCTTTGACATTATAAGAATATGATGGGCCCTCTGTACCACTGTGCTTGTGACCCTGGTCTTGAGGAGAAGAGAAGTCCTTTGTAATGCCTGCCAGCTCTGATTCTGAAAAGTTATATTCTTTTCCAAAGTCTTCACCAATATCTTTCAAGTTTTCCTGTTGTTTGCCCAGTTCCTGCAAACAAAGCATTGAAATGAATTCTCCAGTAAAACATGATTAGCTATCAAAAGAAAACAATGAACATGATACAAGGAATATGAATATGGGTAAATCTGGGAGACAGTGGAGCACACGGCGGCCTGGTGTGCTATGATCCATAGGGTCACAATGAGTTGGACACAACTTAGTAACTGAACAACAACAAAATCAAAAGTCCTCACACCAACTGAAAACACAAAAATAATATGAAAACAAATATACTGAGTTATCAGTGCTTTTTCAAAGAGGCAAACTTCTAGTCTTCAGGTAACTACTTCTGTCTCTGACATTTATGCTGCCTTCAGACTTACTGCCTAAGAAAATGTCTCAGCCCAAGTGAATTCTGCCAATAGCATGCTAGAACTTTCTTATAAGTGTGCCCAAAGTCACTTCCCTTGATGCCCTTAAGGTTTTCTGCCCCATCTGACTTTTTCTTTTGTTTTATCACTGGTTACATAACCACTCCAGCCATTCAGTTAATGGGCAAATTTCATCTTCTCCCCCAAACCGCAATCGTAACACCAAGAATATATCCTTAAACTTTAGAGTAAAATATTTCATCAAGTGAAATATTTCACTGAATATTATTATCTCTTTGTGAAAAATTTGTTAATGCAAGATTATAATAATTCCCAGATTAGTGCAATATAGCTATATTATTTTCAAATACATTTAAAAAAAAATTCAGTGTATATTAAAAAAACCTAAGTGGTACTGAATAAAAAATTATTATGCTTTTTACATTTAAGACATGGAGGGGGAAAGACAATAGCAAGTATTTATCAATTAAAGGGGAAAGAGACAAGTGAGATCAAACAAACACATAGCAATATTTTTACCTGCATCTTCCCCATAGCAGCACTGAACTGTTCCTCAGCAACCGCCTGAAAGCTTCGGACTATGGTTAATGTATCCCCACCAAGGATTACTTGTCGTAGCTGTCCTGCCTGTGTCTCTAGGACTGCCTTACTGAGCTTTGTCAGCCCTCGCACCATCATGATGGCATCACTTGCCATGACTGATCACCTCCAGCACTGGAAGACATAAGATAACAGTCAGGTAAAACCCAAATTATGAGAGTCCATGACTACACACACACATTCTATTGATTGCTTATTGCAGGGTGGTTGTAATGGAACATGGGAATGGCCTTGGGGATAGCAGGGAAAAGATGCTGCCTAGGAAACAATCAGACAAGAGAGGACCCATCCTAATGGATCAAACATTTAAAAGTGGGGGTGAGAAGTTTTGTACTTTGACCTGTGAGATTCTGTTAATGTAGCTTTACAATAAAGTAGATTTAATTCACCTAGTTTTGTTTCCTATCTTATTTACCCAGGAGGGCTGATAGTTACCTACTTAAAACTTTTTCAGAGCTAAATGAAAAGTTCCCTTCTCAGGTAAACAAAAAACTCATCATTGGTGTACACGGATTCCTGCCCATGCAACATCTACACATGATAATGATCCTATTTGTCTATATAAGATCCGTACATATATATTTGGGCTGAAAGTGATGCTATACATTTTTTTGCTAAGAAACTAAAGAAACATTCTTCTGAACCTTGTCTGTTGCCTCTATATGCTAAGCAATGGGAAACCCACAGCACACTTTCAGCTCCTGAGCTGCTTTTTAAAAAGTTTTTAGAGCTCCTCAAGGTGTTATTGCTGAAATACAGCAGAAATTATCACTATAGAAAGGGGTGATTTTGGTAGGAAAGGAAAGTACACACTGTAAAAGATTTATTAATTTTAAAAATGCCATTCTCAAACTACAAAAAATAAACCCCAAAAGGACAAGACTCTAATCTTGTCTCCTTCTATGACATAGTCCCATTAGTACTGTTTTCTGCATTGCTCACTGCCATACCTTCAGCACACCTTTTTCTTGACGTCAGCGACATGTCATAAAAGGGTTAATATAAATTTCATCTGCACCAAAGTCATCTAACCATACTTGAGAATTGAATTAATTTTGAGGAACCTTTCCTTTTGACTCAGTGCACAACTAACATATAAAAACATTACAATAAAACCCCTAACTGTAAACTGCCCAGAGTCACATAGGTGAGATGGGTAGTGTCGAAGTTTAACAAATAAATAATTTTGCCAAAACAATGCTTATTCACTATTTCTATCTTAATATTTTGTTAAAATACCACAGTTATTTCACTCAACATCTTGGCCAACAGTCGAAGAAACATGTAGTAAATTTCTTCTTCTGAATGACTTCTGTTTTCAAAGGAGCAAACCCATATGCCATGCACTGAAAAGGAGATCTTTCCTCAAAAGGAAAGACAAGTACATTAAGGTCAAGTTAAGCAGTGATTCACCCAAAGCTAGTTAAACACAGCAACTGTGGCATATAAAGATCATATAATGGGCATGACTCACTTAACAATCACCTTGTTTAGCAACAGAAATACTGTTGATCCCAAAGATAAGATAAGATAAGATAAGATGATAAGATAAGATAAGATAAGATAAGATAAGATAAGATAAGATAAGATAAGATAAGATAAGATAAGATAAGATAAGATAAGATAAGATAAGATAAGATAAGATAACTTTATTGTTATTTTCTTCTTTTTACTGTGAACACACCGGCCCACATTAAAAATGAAATTATGTTGCCTGCTCTCAGGAAAAAGTGTATATCTACCCAAACACATAAACATACACATGCTATATATATCAGTGGTTGGTTCCTACCGGTGCGGTCCACTCTATAGCACCGGTAGCGGCCCGCTGGTGACGTCACAGTACCGGTGCAGTCGGTTGCCGGTGCCTGGGCACCGCCATTTTTTTTTAAAAAAAAATTTTTATTTTAATTTTCTTCTGCGCATGCCCAGAAGCCGAGCTTCCGGCACTGCGCATGCGCTGCCTTCCTACCCCACAGTGAGTCCAAGCAGGGGAGGATGGCTGAGGGAGTGTGTGAGATGCTGAAAGAATGGGCGGCAGGACCTATCTCAGTTCCCGTCCTTTCAGCAGTCTGAGAAGCCACGAACGCGCGGCGATGATCCCAGGCATTTTTGCATGTTCGAGGCTTCTCGAGCTGCTAAGGGGAGGGGGAACGGGCAGCAGGAGCCTAGGATCATCGAATGGGGAGAAGCATTCAGGCCGGACGGAGCCTCCTAGAAGAACCGCTGCCGTGGTCTTGCTGCTCCTGCTGCGGGGGGCTGCGTTGCGGGTGGGCAATGCCCCCCTGCTTCTCCGGCTGCTGCCAAGCTCCTGGGGCCCACGCCCACCAGGTCACATGGCTGGCAAGCCACACCCACAAAATAAGCCACACCCACAGAATGGTAGTAAAAAATTAGGAACCCGCCCCTGATTTTTTATATATATATATATATATTCTGAGGTTTTCGCGGATGTTTGTATGTAGGTCTTTGGTTATTCGGGTTTTCTCCCGCGTGAAATTGGAAGTGTCTTCGCAACGTTTCGATGAAGTTTCATTCATCATCCTCAGGCTGGTGTCTTCTGCTTCCTGCTTCTAGGAGCAATGTGAGATTGCTGCTGTTTCTTCCTTTTAACTGCCAGTGGAGGTTTGAACTGATAGGATGGGAGCTTGGCTGTGTTCTGATTGGTTGGAGGTGTGTTCTGATTGGTTGGGGGCTTGGCTGTGCTCTGATTGGCTGGGGGGTTAGCTGTGCTCTGATTGGCTGGGGGTGTTCTTAGGTTAGTCTGACTTGCAGGAGCATTTGAGCTGGTGGGCTGCATTGCTGCTGTTTGGCTTCTGGTTCTTGGTCCTGCCACATCTTCATGGAGGGTGTCAGTTTGCTTCATGTATGGATTGGAGGGGTTTAAAGTGGCTGATGATGCAGCTGTAGTATGGCTTCTTGTTTGTGGTCATGCCTCATTGGTGTGGGTTTGGGTTTGCTTATTGCGTGGATGTGTGGTGGTGACATCCTGTGTGGTTTTCGTGAGTGTGGGTCTGGTGTCCTTCTTTGTGTTAGGGACTTGTTTGTCAATAAGGGCGGGTTTCCAAATGGCTGGTAGGCGGGAGGTGTCATCTCGTTTATTCATGCTGTGTGGGCGTTTTTCTATCTCGATGGCTTCTCTGATTATTCTGTTGTTAAAGTGTTCAGTTTTGGCGATAGTTCTGGTCTTTTTAAAGTCGATTTCATGTCCTGTGGCTTTGAAATGTTGGACCAGGGAAGAAGTTGGTTCCTCTTTTTTGACTGTGTTCTTGTGTTCTTCAATGCGTGCACTTATTCTTCTGTTGGTTTGTCCAATGTATGTGGTGGGGCAGGCGGTGCATGGAATTTCATATACTCCTTGATTTTCTAACTCAATTTTGTCTTTGGGGTTTCTTAGGATGGTGGATATTTTTCGGTTTGTGCAGAATGCTGTCTTGATGTTGTGTTTGTGGAGGATCTTGCTGATTCTGTCTGTGGTGCCTTTTATGTATGGGAGGAGGGCTTTGCCGTTTTCTTGTTCTCTGTCTTGGATTTTAGTGGGGGTTTCTTTTTGGATTAGGTTGGTGATCTTATTTCTTTGGAATCCATTGGATGCTAGTACGTTAGTGAGAGTATTTAGTTCGGTTTTTAGGTGTTGTTCGTCAGCTAGGCGTTTTGTTCTGGAGATGAGTGTCTTGGCTACGGAGTTGATCTGTGCTGGGTGGTGATGTGAGAGTGCATGCAGATAGCGGATAGAAAAACGCCCACACAGCATGAATAAACGAGATGACACCTCCCGCCTACCAGCCATCCCTAACACAAAGAAGGACACCAGACCCACACTCACGAAAACCACACAGGATGTCACCACCACACATCCACGCAATAAGCAAACCCAAACCCACACCAATGAGGCACGACCACAAACAAGAAGCCATACTACAGCTGCATCATCAGCCACTTTAAACCCCTCCAATCCATACATGAAGCAAACTGACACCCTCCATGAAGATGTGGCAGGACCAAGAACCAGAAGCCAAACAGCAGCAATGCAGCCCACCAGCTCAAATGCTCCTGCAAGTCAGACTAACCTAAGAACACCCCCAGCCAATCAGAGCACAGCTAACCCCCCCAGCCAATCAGAGCACAGCCAAGCCCCCAACCAATCAGAACACACCTCCAACCAATCAGAACACAGCCAAGCTCCCATCCTATCAGTTCAAACCTCCACTGGCAGTTAAAAGGAAGAAACAGCAGCAATCTCACATTGCTCCTAGAAGCAGGAAGCAGAAGACACCAGCCTGAAGATGATGAATGAGACTTCATCGAAACATTGCGAAGACACTTCCAATTTCACGCGGGAGAGAACCCGAATACCCAAAGACCTACACACACACACACACACACACACACACACACACACACACACACACACAAACATATATATATATATATATATATATATATATATATATATATATATATATATATATATATATATATATATATATATATATATATATATATATATATATATAGTATATTATATATATAGTATATTATATTATATATATATATATTATATATATATATATACACATATACATATATATACATACATACATACATACATATATATATACATATATACATATATACATACACACACACACACACACACACACACACACACACACACACACACATTACTCACTGTCCATTTTGAATATGTAATGGAAAGAGGAAACGAGAGTTCACAAGGTTGATGCTTATATGGAAAAAAATTGTGACTGAATCTAGATGTTCTGCTTTGGATACCATGAAGCCTCCTCCCAGAAAGTAACAAGGAAAACAGGTCATGAAGAGGATGTGTAGCGTCCCAGACAATCCTACGGACCAGCGGTGGGTTGCTCCCGGTTCGGCCCGGTTCTGTGAACCGGTAGCAGCAGCGGCAGGATGCTCCGCCCACCCACCTGGTAGCAATGGGGTTTAGAATACACTACTGCTGCGGACTCTGCTTAAGCATTGCTTGTGTGCTGTCCTGGATAGAAGGAAATGAACTACCAATTATCTTTTCTGCCATCCTCACTACTCTCTGCACTGCCTTCCTGTCTGAAGCAGTAACTCTTCCAAGCCAGACAGTAATGCAATATGACAGGATGCTCTCGATTGTCCCTCGCATGAGAAAAGATGAACTTTTCTCATGCGACGCAGAAAATGTAGGCGCTGCCGAGCCCGCTTCACCAGTATCTCTGTTGAGTGACCAAACTAACCTACTCATTAGCTGCACACCCAGAAACTTTATGCTGCTAACCACCTCCACAGGTGGTTATTACTATGTAGTGGTGTGTGACTGTGCCTACCTTTTCTGAAATCGACAATAATCACTTTAGTTTTTCCTATGTTTAAAATGAGGCTGTTTTTGTTACACTAGTTCACTAAACCCTCTTCTACCTCCTTGCGGTAAGCATCCTCATTGTCATCTTGAATAAGGCCCACTACTTGTATCGTCCGCATACTTCACAATATGGTTAGTGGTAAACCTAGCACAACAGTCATGGGTCAACAGGGTGAACAGCAGCAGACTAAGAACTTAGTCTAATCTTAGGACTAGACATAGTGTTAGCACTATGGTCATCAGTCAAGGACTACCTGTAGGCTATTGAAACCAAAATTATACAGTACTTTTATTGTATTTATAATGATGTTTTATCTCAGCTTCTGCCTATTTACTTATAACTGTTTTTCTTCAGTTTGTTGGGGAGGATTATTGTAATCTACCCAGAATCACTTGTTTGAGATGGACAGTCACAAAACTGAATTGAATTGAATACTCTATTTGGCCAAATGTGATTAGACACACAAGGAATTTGTCTCCGGTACAAAAGCACTCAATTAAATAAATAAATGTTATACCCAACGGAACTTTGAAATAATGACAGGTATGACTTAAGAAGTTAACCATCCCCTAAAAGGTAGTTTGGATTTGCAGATTAAATTTGAATTGTGCTAATCCAATGTCCACATTCTAATATTCAAATGCTAGAGGAGGAAAAAAGAATACCTTCAATCTGAATAACACACATAAATAGCAGACTTCACATCTCTGCATACCAAGAATATTGGAAACATGCCTCTACACAATGATAAAGTATATATTATTCATGCAGACCTTCCCATAGCCAACACTCAGTATCATCTAGCAACATTTCAACATACTACTTGAATTGTTTGCATTCAATCTGATCACAGAACTGTAACTTTAAACGCTAGTGGTTATACTGTTGACCTTTCCTCTCTTCCCATATCTTTGTTGTATTTTATATCTTTGAAATTGTAAATCTACTGAAAGGGACCATCTGACTAGTGATATTCCTAAGCTACTCTGCTTTTTGTTTTAGTTATAAGATCTGGACAAAGATATTTTAAATAATTAGCCATGAAGCAGAGCTAGGAATGCTCTTTCTGCTTGAAACCAGGGAGCGCCAACACTCAGAACAGAAAACACTAGAGAAGGTTGATGAATGATCTAACAAACTCTAAAGTTCCTTTATCCAAGACCTTGTGCCAGAATGCTCTGTTCAGCATAACAAAGTCAGGAAAGAGAAAACAAGTTAAGGAGCCAAGCAGCAAAAGGAAAGAGTCAGTCATGGTGGAACAGCCTCTTTACAACATTTTTCCAAAATAAAGTTAACGGATAAGCTATAAAGGAAACTACTGGCACATTTATATTGCTCAACATCCACAAAGTTTTTAAAAAGCTAAACATATTGCATGAAGAAATAAGATCAGTTCCCTTTTTCTAGTTTTACATGAAAAAGCAAATTAATTGTTATTAGCAGTGTTCCACTGAAGCTCCCAACCTATTTATGGCTCAAACAGGCTTTGAATGAAAAGGCCAATGATCACAGCCGTGTTTTAAATTGACTTAACTACAAAATTTTGTCATTATGAGACAGTTAAATCAGAACATTTAATACTAGAATGAAAGAAATGTTAGTGTAAGTCAAGCTTTTAATATGTGAATTTAGACTAGATAATCTATTTACTCTATTACAGCTTGAAAGACACAGTGCAATAAAAGAATCACACATTCTATGGTTTGTTTGCTTTTGATGTATCTTGAGAACTTAAGAGACATCTTATCGATTATGATTAGAACAAATAATGACTTGGTATAAAATGTTTAGTAAGTCTGTGAGACTCAGTTTTAAATATATACTCAATTAATTGAATAAATTGCTATCTCCCAATTTAATCTACCTCACATGGTAGGTTAGGAAGATAAAGCAGACAGAGAACAAATGCAGAAATATATACATTACTTTAAAGAAAAGGTAAGTTCTAACAAATGGGACCTGTAATATATATTGCAGCATAGAAGATTCAATCAGGCCTCTTCCAGGACATTCCATTTCACTATCTGCTGTCTCACCACTTTGTTTCTCATCAGGCAATCTTCTTTTCTTCGTTCTTCATCGGGTCTGATTCTCAGAGGTTGCCTGAACAAGTTCCTGCAGTTTTGTTGGCAAGGTTTTCAAAAGATCACCCAGCTGACTTTGTGCCTAAAGCAGAACTAGATCTCGCAGTCCCCTGGTTTTTACCCTATCTTAACCACTACACCAAACTGGCATTCAAGATTGGCAGCTGAGGAATCTGTTGTAAGACATCATGATCAATTGAGCCAATTGAGGAGGTTTGAGAATTGTTCAGCCTAGCGGTTTTCGGTCCTTCTTGGTCTCTGATCAAGCTCAATCCATCAGATGACAGCAAGGGGGAGCATCCTGATTTAGAAGAACCATACACTGGCTTTATGGCACTGAAGAACTCTCTGGTGGTATGCTTGCCAGCAAAGTTTTTCATTAAACACACCTTGGAAGCATTGGACTTGGCCTGGGTCTTGTAGGCTAATGTTGAATGGCTGTCTGACAGTCATTGATTGCTTATGATACAAAATGGCTGTGTGTAGGTTGAAGAACAATTTGGTTCTGTCCAGAAGTCAGCACCTTGTAATCAATGAATGATCTTGACAGCTAACTTTTTTAAAATATTCATTTTTTTTCTACAACCTTCCAGATTCTTCTCTTCCTATGGAAGTATGTCATTTTGTGCACATATGATTCTCAGTATCAGAAGAACAAGTGGTAATATTGAAAAATAAAAGAACTCTACTAAACTAAAATATTAAAGGGATATTAATATTTAATTAATAGTTAATTAATATCAAATATTAAAATATTAAACACACTAGTACTTTTTTAGATATTTTAAAGCAAGACATTTTAACAACTTTACCTAAACAAATACAGTAAAATGAACTGGCAAACTTATACCTTCCGAGAAAACTAGCAATGAGTGTTAAGTGATCGTCAACATAACATTTTTTTAAAATGGCAAGATTTATAGTGGTCACAAGATTTTACTTTTACTATATGTGGTGTTTGTGTGTGTGTGTTTGTCTGTGTGCACGCATGAGAATTCAAATTTGTTTTAAAGAAAAGCTAAACTTTCAGGCTGCAGGGAAAAATTGTACAATGAGAGCTTCAACTTCAAAGCAGCAACAATGTACCTGAATTCTTCGAACACCATCCCTTTCCCTGCTACTGTATAGGGATCAAGTCTACAAATGCTGTATACTAGAATTTTACTCCTTAAAGCAGGGGAGTCAAACTAGCAGCTCACGGCCAGATGCATCACACACAGACCACCATCCCGGCAAAAAACCGTCACGATACGTCACGTGACGCGATGAAGTTTGACACCGTGCCCTAAAAGAAATATATACACTAAAACAACAGCTGGTAGTTTTAAAAATATTCCCTTGGCTCACAAAGTTGTTTTGGCAATTCAATCTTTATGTGGGTAGGAATAGGAAATAATTAATATTGATGAATCTGACCAACTGATCATATTTATACTAGTGGGAAGACTGTGCCTCTTCCCACCCCATTTGAACTCAATAGCAGGTTCTCTTTTCAAGCATAGAACTGACCTTTTCCCCTCCCACACTTATGTGGGCAATGTACATTTCACATCTTAAAGCAATTCTAAAAATGCTTCCCTTATCTCAGTTTAAGTGAATGGAGATTGCAAGGGGCAGATTTGAACTGGCACCAAGTTCTGAACAAAGCATTTATTTTTGGTTTTGAAAATATTAACATCCAGAGAAGCAGCAATTTTATCCTCCTAGCTCTATCTTCTATTTCAAGGCTGATTGAACCAATGTGGGCTAGTTCAAGCAATACAGAAGAAATGACTTTGACTCATAGGAGCCACTGAGCAGGCAAGTATGTTGCAACCTTTTAAGTTTACCCTATTGAAAGCCAAGGTGATTATCTTTTTCACGCCTGAAGTATTGGTAGCTTCAAAACCAAAGTTCCACTGAACAAGAGAGCTTTTATGAAATCACTGTTTCGTCTTTTAATTTAATTTCATATCTAAGTGTTTTTTTTAATTCAAAAAGTTTTATAAGTACAAAGTACAAATATTTTTCTCTTTTCTCCCCCCCTTCCCCCCTAACCCCAACCCACCCCCTTACCCTCCCCCCCTCTCCCCTCCCCCCACCCCCCGGACTTCCTAGAGAAAGTACAGGGTATAATATTCAATAAAATAAACTTAAATTAAGTTAAAAAGAAATTCTTAACTTTCACATTTCTTTGAGTCTTTAACTCCTAATTATTCAAAACTTTTTAAAACATAGTCAAAAGAAAAAAAAGAGCAAGCGTATTATTAATCAAACACCGTTCAATATCTCAGGCTGGTAATTTACACCGCTAAACATCTATCCTTTATATAATCTATATGTAATCTAGTAAAAATAGAAAAAAAAATAAAAAGGAAAAGAAGGAAAAAAGAGAGAATCTTTCCTCCCCATTTCAATCAGTTACAACACTCTACATTTCCTCAAAATTAAATAAAACTTAAGAAAATATTACGTAGTTAATGAATAAACATTAAATATTTATACCTATTCAAAATACCTAAATATTTAAAATATCTATCAGGTTGTTAATTCCAGTGTTTTAAAATTTCTAACCCCTTATACCTCAAAAACCTTAAACTTGATCATAAAATCAGACACAATATTAATAACATATTACAATATATCAAATCATTAAAAAATATTAATAATAAAAAAATAGAAAAAAGAAAAACAAACATATTAGTCTCTCCATCCATCCTATAAATTTCAACACTAACACCAATTTTTAACCAGTCCTTCATCTCGATCAAATTTTAAATCTGATTATTGCAGCCTTTTGAAGCTTGATAGTTTTAAATTTGTCAGCTCGCCTCCCTTCTGACTTTGATCCTTTGTCTCCTTTTCCACGTTGTACACATCTGTCTGGCTCTGCAAATCACCTTGAATCCTGGAAGCACCTTCGGTTTGAACAAATATAGATGGCTTTTCCTTCTTCTCCTCCTGTTACTTTCATGCTTCTTTCCTCTGGAATTTTAGATGTATCAGCCTTTAAAACGTTGACATAAAAATCAGTAGCTTTCTTTGTCATATTAAGCCGGTATCTTTTTCCCAAAAATTTCACGACTAACCCTGTTGGAGCATCCCACTTATATTGTAGGTTTCGTCTTTTAAACTCTTCTACCAAAAAGGTGTAATCTTTTCTGGCTTTAAGCATTTTAGGAGGAATTTCTTTCAGTATCATTATTTCCTGGCCATTTACCTGAGGATTATTCTTGAACGTCGCCTGTATAATTCTGTTCTGTAAAGCCCTTGTGGTAAAATATATTACAATGTCCCTTGGCAGATGTTTTTGTTTTGCAAACCAAGAGTTGACTCTGTATATCTTATCAATTTGCATAGCCAGTTCCTCTTTGAGCATTCCAGACACCTGCTCCAAAGCCTCCACCATCCTTCTTTTCAGGTCTTCATATTTTTCCTCTTTCAGACCCCTCACCCTTATAGCAAATTCCATGCTTCTGAATTGAGTCATTAACACCCCTGTTTCAAGATTTGCAATGTCATTTTGAGTTTTGTCTATATTTTCCCCCGAGGTTATAAAGGCTTGTTTAGTTATTTCCAGATCATTCGCCAAAACTTCCATATTTGCTGCTAATCCTTTACAAACATCCAACACATCCTCCCTCACTTGTTGGTCCATCCTCTTTAAAGCAGCCTGCATTTTTTTATCTATTTCATTAATTTTTAAGTTAAACTCCATAACCAGTTCATCTTTCATAACTTTTAAAGTGTTAAATAACTTTTCAGGTGTTGAAGACTGTGAAGGTGTTAAGTCAGAAGTAAGTTGCATTCTTGAAATATGACCAGAGGAATATTCAGTTCTTTTATTCAAAACAGTCTTTCCAGGTTTAGAAGCCATTTCCATATTTCCAGAAGAGTACAAAGAGAAAGCCAAGCCTCTAATTGCCAAAGTTCTTTCCAAATGCAAAACCAGTTAGTCTTTTATTTTTAAAAAACTATAAGTTATTATTTTAATCCATAATCAGAAAACAAGAAGAAAAAAGCCAGTTCTCAGGATCAAAAGTTTCCATTAAAAAAGCTGCTGGCAAAACAAAACTTAATCACTTTTACTTCCACACCCATGATCTCCAATCGCCATTTTATTGCTTGTTACTTTTTAGCGCTTCTTTGTTACTTCCGAAGTGAAAGTCAGCAGTGGAGTTAAAGATTTAAATACTTGCCCTCTGGATTCCTGCCTTTCTCTGTCTGCTCTCTTTAGTCTTTAAAGTAATTGTAAATCCCATTAAGAAAGCAGCGGTGGTCGCGGCATCTTGCTCTGCATAAGCGGAGGCTTCCGAACTCCTGGAGCAGGAGACAGGCTACCTGGGGAGCCCTCACCCTTCGCGCCCCTGGTTGACTCCTAGGGCACTAGGGGGGCTTTACCCCGCCTGTCGAGCTCTCATCTCTCCCCTACGCCCGGGGAGAAGATTTTCAAGCTGCCAGACAGCTGATCTGGCAGCTTTTAGCGGAGTTCGGAAGAGGCGCCCGGGAAGGAGCGTCCGCGATGCCTGCGGAGCCAAACCGGAAGCCCATATCGAAGTGTTTAATACAAATCATAAGTGCCGAGGTGGCGCAGTGGTTAGAGTGCAGCACTGCAGGCTACTTCAGCTAACTGCTAGCTGCAGTTCAGCTGTTCAAATCTCACTGGCTCAAGGTTGATTCAGCCTTCCATCCTTCTGAGGTCGGTAAAATGAGGACCCAGATTGTTGGGGGAAATATGCTGAACTCTGTAAACCACTTAAGAGAGTGCTGTAAAGCACTATGAAGCTGTATATAAGTCTAAGTGCTATTGCTATTTAATTAAAACCAAAATAAGGGAAGAGTTTCTGCACAAATAGATACTGTATTTTTCGGATTATAAAACGCATCGGTGTATAAGAAGCACCAAGATTTAGAAGAAGAAAGAAAGAAAGAAAAGTTTTTGTCCTCCCCAGACCCCAGGAGTACTCTGCAGGCCTCCCAAACCCTCCGCACATCCCATTTTTTGCAAAAATGGGCCTGTTTTTCACCAATTTTTGCAAAAAACGGGGCACGCAGAGGTTTTGAGAGGCCTGCAGAATGCTTCTTAGGGCTGGGGGAAGGCAAAAATGGACCATTTTTCACAAAAACAGGGCATTTTTGCCTTCCCCTGGCCCCCCAGGAGCACTCTGCAGGCCTCCCAAACCCTCTGCGCACCCCGGTTTTTTTTTTAAATGGGCCCATTTTTCACCTGTTTTTGCAAAAAACGGGGCGCACAGAGGTTTTGGGAGGCCTGCAGAGTGCTTCTGGGGGCTGGGGGAAGGTAAAAACACCCCCATTTTTGCAAAAAGAATGGACCATTTTTCGCCCATTTTTTACAAAAATGGTGGCATTTTCGCCTTCCCCCAGCCCCCAGGAGCACTCTGCAGGCCTCCCCATTTTTGAGAAAAACGGACCCATTTTTCGCAAAAATGGGATGCGGGGGTGGGGCTTCGGGAAGCCAAAAATGGCTGTATTCGGTGTATAAAACACACCAATATTTCCACCCTCTTTTAGGGGGGAAAAAGGTGCGTCTTATATTCCAAAAAATATGGTATGTTCATTCATTATTTTCCCTATCAGATCTTTAGAGGGAGTGTACATCAAAGATAGACTAAGAAATGTAAGAAAATCTAGGGGAAAATACTATATGTATCCAAAGGCTTTACACAAGAAACATGTCAAGGCTGATAATGGAATGAATGAAAAATAGAAAATCATGCACGAAAGCAATAAAGATAACAGAAGGAAAGACCCAGTAAAGAAGCAAGACATAGCATAAAGAGACAGAGGAAGAAGGAATTATTCACAGATTGGGAATCATAAGGATGACATGCTCTTCAACATATTTTTTAAAAGGTTGAATACGCAAAGTCTCTAAGGGAGGGAAATTACTGAACATAAATTATAGAAGGAATTCCTACTATTTTATAAAATAAAAGCATAGTGGTTGCTTAAAAAAAGTTTGAACATAAAATGTCTAAAAACCTCAGCAAAAAAACTGAAGGTTCAAGCTGGAAAGCCAAATTCCTAATAGCTAAACTAAAGAGCTCAGGAGCAGAAATCCTTTCCAGTACAGTTTTATCAAGTTCTGCTTCTTCCCACTCATTGTATATACATTTAGCTACAAACTGAGATGAAAAGTTATACAAGGCAAAAAAAGTACTAACAGTTCGGATACATAGCTGCATGTTTTCTAACTACAGATTTTCATTGTTTCCTGTGTAATCTATCATTTGACACAAGACTATGATAGCACAGCATTAAAACCATATATTTCCTTCTCTTTCAGAAAAAAATGGAAATATGTGTTATTCCTACTATAATGAATTATTGTGTGTTTTAAGACTACATAAGTTATTGTTTTTTTCTACTGACAATTATAAACTAATCAATGTGTTCCTTGATAATATACTGAATGCTGCTGGTGTCTTGCGTGTGCGTGTGCGTGAGTCAGTCAGTCAGTCAGTCAACTACAAGGTAACCAGATGCCAAATTAGTATTTCTGGGAAGACCAGGATTGAAAAATCAACATGGGAAAATCCCTATAACCTGGGATGCATAGGATGATGTGAGTTTTAGTCAATACACCTAGACAGCATCGGGGTGGGGGTGGGGAATTATTATACTGTACAGTGTTTTGGGATACAAGAAAATCCATGAGTAAGTCAAGCAACCCTGATAAACATATTTGTTAAACCAAACACAAGGAAAAACTGCACTAAGGAGTAAGGAAGCTATCACAACTGTAAATGCTTGGCCAGATCGCTGCAAACTAAAATAATGAATCCCATACCCTACTTCAATCCTTTCATACATAAAATACTACAATGTAACTTTGTATTGAAGCTGCTTAAATTACAAATATTTTTCCACCACTAAAATGACAGGCTAGAAGGACTGCACCACTTGCTCCTTAAAAAAAAGTAAAGAAGCAAAAATCAAGGGTAAAATTCTAATTTTGATCAAGTCTGACAGCTCTTTTATTTTAAGCAGAGATATATCAGCATATTAACTATAGAAGTTCTAGCCTGACAATTCTATTTACATCAGTCTGACTGGGTTAGACATAGTCTGGGGACATGAAAAATTCTAGCCATCAACTGCATCTCTGGAATTAATGAACCTTCATTTATGATGGTCAGGATTTAGAATAACTCATATTTATTTATTAAACTTGTATGCCGCCCATCTCACCAGAACGTATTCAATTAAATGCATTATTATAAAAAACTGTTAAAAGTATTAATTACGTGCTACTTACTCCAGACAGCAACTTTCATATTCCCTACAAGGATGTTTACAAACTAATTATTGCTCAGTTTTTTTTCTCCAAAACATTGATTGCATTTTGATATGAATGGCAAACTAACATAAAAACATTTGTGGTCCAAAAACTGACATTTTAGAACACTATTAGGAGACAGGAATGGGCAGTTAGAATTTAATCTAGAAACAGAGTAGGATAACAGACTTATCAATCAGTTATTCCTCCTTTCATCTGACTGGTGCTGAGTTGCAATATCCTGCAACCAATGTGGAAATGAACGTTGTCTTACCTGAATGTTCCTTCTATGTGCGCTGCGGGAGAGTCCGAGCATGGGTTAACGTCTGTGTTTGCCAGGGACTGAGTAAGAAATATCCGGCCACACCTCCTCCTTGGCTCCACTGAGGCAGTTGTTTTATGAAGGCGTAGACGTGCAGGTAAGTCCCCCCCCCCCAAAAAAAAGGAAGATCCAAAAAAATTGTCCATATCCTGGACCAAGACAGGCCCTATGGTGGGTTTGGACTCTCCCGCAACGCACATAGAAGGAACATTCAGGTAAAACAATGTTCGTTCTCCTGTGCGCTGCTTGGAGAGTCCAAACATGGGATGTACCCAAGCTGAATGTCTCACGGGCAGGAAGAAAACTGGTCCAGGGTCCCTGAAGTGGAATGATTCCTTTGCAGCACCCTCCTGCCAAATGAGGCCTCTGCAGAAGCGAAGGAATTCAGCCGATAGGTCTAATGAAAGGTGATGGTGACGTCCATGTTGCCGCCCTACAAATGTCCTCAATGGAGGCTTGCGTGGCCCAAGCCGCAGTAGTGGCCGCAGTCCTTGTTGAATGAGCTGTGATGTGGCCCGGAAACGGAGTAGCCTTGATCTCATAAGCTTTTGCGATGCAGGCAACAGCGACCCACTGTTGAAAGTGAAACTTTTTACCCCATCGATGTTGGTTGAAATGACATGAATAAGGATTCGGATCTCCGAAAGACAGCTGTCAGTTTAATATATCTGCGAAGGGTCGTCCTGACGTCCAAGGTATGCCACCGCTTTTCTTGAGGATGCACCAGTTTTGGGCAGAAATCAGGCAGAATAAGTTCTTGGGCCCTATGAAACCAAGAATTGACTTTCGGGAGAAAGGATGGATCCAATCTCAGAACCACTCTATTGGGATGGAATATACACAAATCGGAACGAACCGGCAGCGCGGCCAGCTCTGAAATCCTCCTGGCGGAGGTGATTGCCACCAGAAAAACTACCTTAAACGTCAACAACCAGAGACTTGCAGTTCGTAATGGCTCAAACGGTGGGTCTGTGAGAGCCTGTAAGACCAGAGTAAGATCCCAGGACAGATAGCGGTGTACTGTCAGTGGTTTCAGATTAGAAGCTCCCTTGAGGAAGTTACGAACTCTAGGATGATGAGATAAGGGGTGAAGACCTTCATAGACTAATACAGTCAACAAGGCCGCTGCCTGCCTATGAAGGGTGTTGGGCACTAGACCCCTGTCCAACCCCTTCTGCAAGAAGTCCAAAACTTGTGGTATTGAAGCGGAAATCGGGATGATATTGTGTTTGGTACAGAAATGACAAAATGCCAACCAGGTAGTGTTATAGAGGCAATTGGTAGATGCCCGTCTGGAAGCCTGAATGGTGTGGATCACCTTCCCAGAAAACTTATCTTTCCTCAGGATATCCCTTTCAAGTGCCATACGGTTAGTTGCAACCACTGCGGGTCCGAATGGAGTACTGCCCCCTGGCAGAGTGATATCCTGTGGTCGGGAATCCTCCATGGACTGGTCACTGACAGACTGACCAGATCTGCATACCAAGGACACCAGGGTCAATGACGAGAAGAATCTCCACCCTCTCTACCAGCAGTTTCCTTATCACCCTTGGAATGAGAGGGAGAGGAGGGAAGGCATACAACAGCCCTTGTGGGCACGGGCTGCGTAGTGTGTTGATCCCCTCCGCCCCCGGCACTGAGAACCTGAAGAAGAACCTGGGGAGATGAGTGTTGGATGGATGGGTGAACAGGTCCACAACTGATCAACCGAACCTCAGGGACAGAGCTTCAAAAAGACTCTGAGTGATCTATCATGGTCCTGCTTAGCCAATCCGCCTGGAGGTTCGAAGTCCCGGATATGTGTTCAGCTCTGATGGAGAGGACGTGACATTCCATCCAGAGAGCCAGTTTCTGCGCCTCCTGCATGAGGCTGTTGTATCGAGTGCCCCCTGGCGAATGATGCGAGCCTGGGTGGCCACATTGTCCATTAGGATTAGGATGTGTTGGTCTGTCACTGGCTGTTTGAAGTGACGAAGGGATGAACCGCTCTCAGCTCTAGCCAATTGATGTTTTTCAACAAGTCCGATGTGCTCCAACGTCCCTGAGCCACCTGTGACTGGATGTGAGCTCCCCAACCGAAGAGACTGGCATCTGTCATTATCGTGATGCGAGTGGGTTCACTGAAAAGACATCCCTTCGACATGGCTCTGGAAGTCCACCAGTTGAGGGATCTGAGAACGGTCGATAAGACCCAAACCTTGACCTTAGAGTTGCTGAGTTTCCCCCTCTGATGTGGCAACATGTGATGATGTGGCAACAAGAACCACTGAAGAGGTCGAGCGTGAAGTCTCGCCCAAGGCACAATCTCGATGCAGGAGATCATCTTTCCCAGCAGCTGAAACAGCACAGCCAGCGGAACCAAGCGAAGGCCAGTGACCAGGAACCGAATGCTGGTTAGACAGTCTTGCGACAAAAACACCTCGCAAGTCTCTCTGTTGATCACTGCTCCAAGATGAAGATTGGTGGTTGGGACCAAATGACCCTTGGCGAAATTCACAGAGAAGCCGTGGTCCTGTAGGGTTTGACTAGTGACCCGAAGGTGGTCTAGAGCTTGCCGAGAAGACGACTGGATGATGATGTTGTCCAGATAACACTGCAGCCTTATTGGCCTTGCCCTTAGGGAGGCTGCTACCACTGCCAAAAGTTTGGTGACGGTGCAATGGGCGGATGAAAGACCGAACGGCATGGCCTTGTATTGGTAATGCACCCCTGCGAAACTGAATCTTAGGAACCTTCTGTGCGAAGGTCGAATGGGCACATGAAGTTAGGCTTCTTTTAGATCTATGGAAGTCAGAAAATCGTTTGGTCTGATGCAACTCAGGATTGATTTAAGAGATTGCATCTTGAACTTTTTGTATGCCAAATGAAAGTTAAGCTGTTTTAAATCCAAAATAGCTCTCCATCCCCCCGAACTTTTGGGAACCAGGAAAAGGATGGAGTAGAAACCCCGACCCTCTATGGTGGCTATATCCAACAGATGTTGGATTTCGATTTCCATGAGACTCCTTTTGGTGTGATTGTTGGGAACTGGACACCGAATGAAGTGCCTTGGTGGATTGGAGGTGAACTCTAGAGTGAGACCGAGTCTTACTGTCTGAAGTGCCCAGGTAGCCAAGATAGTAACCTCCCATTGGTGGGTTCCATAACAAGGTGCTAACGATCTTGCCGGCTTGCAGGATTTTTTCATTCCTACTCCCTCCGAAGAAGTTTTTTTCCAGCCCTAAGTCTTTGCAGGCTTGTTTTCATTGCTATTCCCTCTGAAAAAGGTTTTTTCAGTCCTAAGTCTTTGCAGGCTTGTTTTCATTGCTATTCCCTCCGAAAAAGGTTTTTTCAGCCCTAAGTCTTTGCAGGCTTGTTTTCATTGCTATTCCCTCCGAAAAAGGTTTTTTCAGCCCTAACCAGGGGATAAAATAATGTGCTGAAGCTGACCAGACTAAGGACGCTAGTCAGATGAATACCTGGTAGGTATTTTTTTCCCCTATTTTCCTCCCCAAAAACTAATGTGCATCTTATACTCCGGTGCGTCTTATACTCTGAAAAATACGGTAGGTTAGCAGCCCCTTCACATATAGGAATCGAGATTCAAAGCCCCTTTATCTTGCACTTCCTGTTACATCTAAAACATTGGAAATTTACATGGGAGATCTCCAGATAATTAGGTCTGCAATTTCAGGATAATTAGATAAAGATTCTACCTCCAACCCATTAAAGGATGGCAACTTGAGATGGACTGATCTAAATTACTTATTATCAATCACTTAAGGTTAAATAAGGACTTAGCTGTTATTGTGTTTATTTATCTATTTTCCATGTTACCCAACTGTTTTTGTAACTTTGGAGTTAGTAATAAATACCTAGGTTTACAGTTTGCATAGATCATAATCTGTCAATTGCTGGAGAAAAAAAATCATTTCTACAGACTACAGGTATATGAATTTATCTCAAAGTTTTCCTCCAAAATGCAACTAAAATATATTTTAAGACAAGCTTAAGTTATTCATCTAAAACATTATAGGAGACTAACAACAAATTACTTTCAAAACCACAAATGCTTAATAGTTTTAATATATTTTGTTCCACAAATCTGCAAATAATTCATATAAGATTTCAGTTCTTCCTCAATGTCAAATAAAGCTCAATTATTTGCAGAAAATGTGTACATTATACAGTAGATAACACTCATTACAGAGCATTTTATTTTTTAGATTAGAAACACAAGTGTTTTATAAAAATAGGCAACATACATTTTTCTACTCTCACTATAGTATGGTTAGGGTTATGGCCATAGTGCTAAAGCCCAGGGAGAATATTTAACACAACCAAACTATGCGTTAAAACCCCACAGTTGTTTCATATTGTGGGTGGATGCTTTATGGGTTTTTTTAACGTTCTCATAGGCAATGTCATAACTGAAACCATTACAATATATTCTAAAACCTGGTATATAACAATATTTGCTCATATACACTGGTATCTCTAGACAAATAATAAAATGTATAACTCTGAGACTATCACCAAATATTTAATCATCAAAACAAACCCTGTCAAATCCGGTTATTAGCAACCAAAATTCCATACATCTGATGAAATTAGCTGTTTATGAAAGCTTATGCCTTTTATTAAAAGTCTGAAAAAAACCTGCCAGACTCCTATGTTTGGCTACCATAGACTAAAAGAATTATCTGCCTGCAGAAAGTGGTTCTATGAAATTCTTAGTCTAATCCAACAATACTTTATGTTCAGCTACCCCAAAGTTTTTGGCTGCTAATAACTGTAGATGTACAGAGGATTGTAAAATCAGATATACTTTAAATGCTGCTTCATTCTCAAAAATTGTTTGCTCCCTTATATAATTAACAGCCATTCTGCAAAGTTTCAAGGTCATTCTGCAAAACTTTAAGCAAATTACTTTGTGTGAGTCACTTCATTTACCAAGTCATGACTACTAGTCTTCAATCCTTTGAAAGACAGATGGAAATCACAAATGCACCTGCCATAGTGCAATGGGTATATCTTTAAGCCATGAAAATGATTCAATACTATGTCAGCTGTTTTCATGTGCTTCCTCTGTCCACTTTTCTGACCTTAATGACTTAAGAAGGTATATGTGGGCAGTTGCCAAAGCACTGATCTATTTTCTGGTTAAAGTAATGCAACAGCATTGTGGCAGCTGCTTTTATCACTGGGACAGGGACTACTGGCATCTCTTTAAAAAGTAACATTCTATTTTTGTTAGGAGGCCAGGAACAGTGCTATTGGGGCTGTATGTATTTCTCTTTTGTGCTACGAGAAACACAAGAATAAATGCCCAGTTAAAATGACATTTATACACCATCATTCTACCACAGGAATGAGGAAAGTGGGAATAGCATAATATTTAGGCCTACTTTCATTACTTAAGTATTTGTTACTCTGAAATGTACTGTATATCCCAGAAGATGGTTTGATGGGGTTTTTGCTGAAGCTTGGTTACAGATAAAGCAATTCCATATTCAGCAATATCTTTTATATTTTGCCACTGGCTCCTCAAACATGGGTTATTTTAATGTATACATATCAGGGGAAATTATCTGCCTCTACACAAACAATAAGCCCAATAAGGAATTTGTTAGGTTTGTCTAAAGGCAATACTGTGAGATGACATAAAACAGTATATATCTAAACTCATCAACAGAAGTCATCTAGATGTTATGCAGATGTTAGTTCCTACTAAACACTTAGAAAGAAAAGATTTTACTTTCTGCTGTATTCCAGGTTGAATACATAAATCCACGTTTGCAAAAAACAAAGCAAAACAGAAGCCAGAGAACAAGACAAACTGAACTTGAGCATTTCCTGAACTAATTCAGCATCCTACTTAATCTGATTTAAACACAATTAACTGGCAGAAGGTACAGAACTTATTACTGTTCTTCCTAAACAGCTAAGGAGATACATAGTCAACTTTAGGGACAGTCAGCATCTTTTTACAATCTAATAGAAAAATACATTAATATATTTTATTTTTCAAGGATGTATGTTAAGTTACCATTGATATGTCATAAAGCAAAATGCTACATCTACTTTTCTCCTTTCGCAGCTTTTGTCAAAGCTATGAATTCAATCCCTGAGCATATTTTGCTACCTTCCTAATTTAGGCAGCCTGCACCAAATATGCCACATACCTATCTGAGTTAACTTGGATGATAGACTGTGACCACAGCTGCAGTCCCTTCTAAGGAACCAGTAACAGAAAAGGTGCTTCATGTTCAGTGGCAAGATATATCACAATGTTTTGTTTTCTCTTCCAGGCTGTAAATGTCTGCATGCAAATGCTGGTGGAAATAATTTAGAACTTTAGGCACAAACATTCTAAATATGCCTGTGACATTCAATTTTATCATCCATTTACTTTTCCCAGGGAGAAATTTTTGAGCTCAGGGAGACATGACGGGAGGGACTGGAACAAGCTGTAAAATAATCCAGATGAGACAAGGCAAAAAACAGGTAAAGAAACTGCTTCTCTGGCTGGAGAGCTACATCTAGATAAAGATCTCCTCTTCCGTCTCCAGAAAATTCAGTTTGTGAATTTACCTAAAATTTACAAATGGAGAAAAATTTCAAATGATAGGAATGCCCAGACTAGACCCTGAAATAGATGGAATGGTGAGAATTTGGGCTGCCAATTAGTCTTAAAGCTATATTTAAAATTATAAATTAGAATTTTTATCTCTTTGCTACAAAAAAATATTGGATTATTAATCATTGCTTCAGCTGTCCTTTTTAAATAGTTTTAGTACTATGAAATTCATTTAAAATGTTCATTTTAACAATTTCAACTGATGTTTTATGCAAAGGAGATGGCTGCTCGGCTGATCACAGCTGAGTCAGTAAAGCAAAATTAACAGGAGATAAGTGGCCAAATGTAAAAGCAAGAATTGGGGGACTTCTGAAGAACTAGTAAACTTCTGGTATATCTCTCAAGAACTGCCTTCCCTGTTTCTAACATTATAATCAGCTCCCAAATAATGTCTCTGCATTTCAGTGGCAGAAGCAAGGGACTCTCCCAGAGTTAAGACAGATACATAATTTAACCAGCTACAAGTTTAACCAAATAAAATTGCACTCTATCAAATATAATGTTGTGTCACAGGAAAACTGATAGGTAATTGAAAATGGAGGTATATTGTACAGAATCCGGACTGGAATGCTCTTAACTCCAATTTCACGTGAATCAGTCGCATGAGATTGTCTCCTGTGATTTAATTATCAATGTCCCTCTACTCATTTTTATATTCAAGTGCCAAACTGGGATAGTCGTTTTTTTTTTCTGTTAGAACTGCATGAAGAAGTAGGCAAGTTAAATTGGATTCTTAGAGCCCACTAAAAAAATATTCTCTCAACTGCACCTAAACATCCATTTTTTCTCTTTATGTGAAGTTCTTCTCAACTACCTTGAAACTTAGTATTTGAGGGAAAGCTTTTCCATAAATATATCTACCCCAAATATGAGGAAATGCCAAGGGGGTTCTTCACTCCCTGTACTGGAAGCTGTACATTATGTGAGACGTGACAGAAAGCCTTCTCAACTATGGCACACAGATTACAGAATGTCCTTACATTACAGGCAAGGGTGACATTAACTTGGTTGTTTTAGGATGACAAGTTGCTGGATGTCAGAGTAAGTAGTCTGGTCTGCATTTTTGGTTTATCTGAATCATTTATATTTATGCTTTGTTTCTGAAGCATCCTACCCTTGGATACAAGCTATGAAGATTTAAAAAAATAAGGATCTCTTCAAAGTTTTGCAAATAAAGTTAACAAACATATGGATTTTTATCAGTATAAACATTATATTAACTAGAGTTAATCACTGGTAAAAAATAACATGAAAGTGCTTACATATTGCTATTATTAGCTATTTGCTACAGCTAGTCAAAGCATAAACAGATTCATAGAATAAGTTTATTAGTCAGCAAAACTCAGGAAAGAGAACAGGAAATTATTTAAAAAAACACTTCCATATTTTGCAATTTTTATTCTTTAAAATTCTTAACAAGGTTAAAAAAATGAAGATTCCACCTCTTTATACTGCCATGATATGAAAATATATTCCATCACTACCTGCATGTATACAACTGTTCTTGGAAAGGAGAAGTCTTCCCTCCCCCAAATACCAGTAGTTTTGTTTTTAAGAGTTTCCCAAGGTCATGTTTTTCTTAATTCATGTATAATATCAGTGTTAAGATAAAGTTTGGCAGATATTATTTATTTTAGTTTTCAAAGTCACAAGGATCATTGCTCTCAATGCTGGTGAGTCAAATGAAGATAGTCCATGTTTGTACTGATTAAGTCTTTATTACATTCATCCTTTGCTAATTTGTAAATAAATACAAATTGCAGCATTAAAGCCATGTATGTCAAGGCCATTATATCTTTTTCTTGCACTAACACAAACTTTTTTGATTCCCATACTTTTTGAATTATTTTGCTATATTAAAACAGCTCTATCAGTGTTCCATCTTTAATGGCAGCTAGCCAATAACTTGCTGGGGAAAATAACAATACAAAATGAATATTTGTCCCAACATGTAGTATTTAGATATAAGTCTATGATGAACATAAGGGATGTTATTTGGCTAACTTAGCTAATGGATGAATATCTAAGTTAGAAACAACAAAATTTCTACAAATTGAATTTGATTTATTTATTTAAAAATTCAATTTTTTTCTGAACGCCATCACTCTGCTAAACAAATAATTCCCTCACCACTGTCTAACTAGTCACTAAGGCTGCATCCTTACGATTTATACCAATATTGATTGTTTCCTGATTGCTTATTTATACCCTATGACAATCATTAAGTGTTGTACCTCATGATTCTTGACAAACGTATCTTTTATTTTATGTACACTGAGACCATATGCACCAAAGACAAATTCCTTGTGTGTCCAATGACACTTGGCCAATAAAGAATTCTATTCTATTCTAAGGTCAACTGTTAGTGTTCAACAAGACTAATGAACTTTTTTTTAGTTTTAATGAAAGTTAAAAACTTACACAGCTACTCGTAAGAGTATGTGTGCCTCTTCATAAGAGCCGAGATGGTGCAGTGGTTAAATGCAGCACTGTAGGCTACTGCTAGTTCAGCAGTTCAAATCTCACCGGCTCAAGGTTGACTCAGCCTTCCATCCTTCTGAGGTCAGTAAAATGAGGACCCAGATTGTTGGGGGCAATATGCTGAACTCTGTAAACCGCTTAGAGAGGGCTGTAAAGCACTATGAAGCGGTATATAAGTCTAAGTGCTATTGCTATTATATTTAAGATTAAGGATGCCATATATTTCTGAAAGTTGGTACCTATGTCAGGGAGGTATCTCTTCCTAGAAAACAGTAACCAAGCTCCTTTTTCCATGTGACTTTATTTTTTTCATTAATATATTAAATCAAAAGCTAGCATACTACAAAGAAAAGTAAAACCTTCAACATATTTACTTCCCAAAAATATTGTTAGAAAATAAAACTGGTGGCGTTCTAGGGCCGTGCTTTATTTTGTAAATTATCCACCTTCAAGGGAAAAAGCAAATATAAGCTGGGTGATAGAACATGTCATACAAGGCTACAGGGATCCCAAAGAGCATCCTGACCAGCCTGCCCTTCTGGTAAATGAATGCTTTGTAAGCAGTTTGTGATATTCATTTTGTGAATGAAACACCTGGGCATACCATTAGCCTTTCTAAAAGAATATTCACAGCATGCTCTTATAATTCTAAATCTGCCCACTGGACTAAAGCTAGAGATCTTGCTCCAGAGACTGTTAAGTCAAAGCAAGTGAATAACTGGGTTAGCCACTGATAAAGGTGAGGAGTTGCTTTCATTCCAAATCTCAAATTGCATAAACAAACAGAAATCTTCCAGGAGACTACAAAAGGACTCCAACCAGGCAGATCTCTATAGGCTTCCATTTTGGATGTAAGAAGCACTTACAATTTTTTAGCCTGATCAACAAAGTTACTCAAGCATTTAAATCTGTGCTGGAACTTTTAATAATTTATGTTTCTTTGCATAACTGGAGTCAGGAATGGAGTGTTTCCAGTGTTAAACACTAGAGTGTTTCCAGTGTTAAACTAATTATAGTAACTCTCATTTAAAATATTTAATTTTATCTTTCACTGCTAACTTTTATGAATACAATTCAGTACAGTGATTTAATCCAGGAGTGACCAGCCTGCAATCCTAGAACTCCTCTGTGACCAAAACAACAACATTCAACAACAGAATTGCAACATTTTTTCTGTTAAGAGTTAAATTTATGAGCACTGAATGGAAAGATTAAGAATTTGGAGCACTGATTTCACTCATCATTCAGCAGTTAGGTGTGAACAATTGAGCAATATGACTGTTACTAATTTTTTTAAAAAGTAAAAATTCCAACCCTCTACAAAATAGAAAACCAATCTCTGCAATATAGCCTTATTTCATTGGATATTTGTGCCCTGCCCACAATTTGTGCTTCCATGCCACAAAACATCAAGTTTTATTCAAATATCGCCCATTGATCTTAAATGACAAACTACAACTTATTATCTCTTTTTAAAAGTTTTTTGTTTTTAAACTAAATTCATGGCAGAAATCTAAATGTTATTTAATTTTTTTAGAATTGATTTTACTTTTTTGACAGACCAGTAATTTTCTGGGATGTTGCTCTTTTTGAAGCTACAAAGTCTCATCAGAAGAACATGACCAATGAGGTAGACCGAAAAGACAATTATTACAATGGCCCAAATAGCACATCTTACACTATTCTAGGCACATCAAGGCAGATTCCACACAAAATAATTTCATGCAAAATGTCTTTAAATAATGTTCACAGGATCAGAAGGGAAAAAAAGAAAATTTGCATATCAAAAATAAAATGTGGAAAGATCAACTGAAAATGGGAAATACACACACATCCATATGGGACACATTTTTTTCCATTTAGATAATTTGCCCTATGTTGGGCTTAAAAAAACTTATTTTCAAAAGACATTTTCCCAGTGAATATTTCCCACCAACCTAAATTACTGCTACAACCACTCAAACTAGTCGCTTCCTCTTTTTTTTTAAACCCCTGCCAATTCTTAAAGAGTTCACTTATTAGCATAAAATGCTGAAACAGGATTTCCTATCAATCCTTTTTATGGAAGCAAAATATACCAATATCAAACATTTTACATTAAAATTCAGCAGAGGGAGTGAGCAAGCAAGCTTGGGGTAGTGGGCATGAATAAAATATAAGGCAGGGAGCGAAAGTAGAGCTGCAATTGCCGCCCAGGCAAACACAAATACATACACACACACACACACACACACACACACAAAGGCTTATCACGCCTCCCCCTTCTGCTGTAGCTTCTCAACGCAGAACTAGCTCTGACTTTGCCGTCCCGTGGTAATTAACCACGAATAATCACATTCTTGACTCAAACGTGGAATAAGTGGAAAGCTTGTCAATCCGATCCTGTGATTAACACTGCGCCTTAGACAACTCTTACGGGCCAGTGTGCAGCCCTACCCACCCAGCGCCCTCCAGACGGATTATACTAGAACTTTCCCAGCAGGCTCAAAACGGATGGAACTTAAGAACCCAACGTATCTCAAGGGCCGTAAAAGTCTCGCCCCAAGTTAAGCTTGCTTCCAAGCGATGGTCTCAGCGCTCAGCCCGATTTTTATTTCCCGGAACCCGCACTCCCCTCTTCTCATGCACAGCGCCACAGGAGCAGCAATTCGGTTTTTCCCCCCTCATCCGCCTCCCCAGTAAGGCACAGCTGAAGACCCTTTTTGCGAGTGCCGGCACGTGGCACAACGCGACCGCGACCAAAATCTCTTTTCCTTCTTTCCCCGCTTATGGGGACACCATTTTCCCCTTGGCCGAATACATCAGGCCGCTACAGGACCGATGCGCTGTAGAGGGTAACGGGAGGCGGCAGAGATTAGAGGCCTTCCCAACTCCCCCGTATGGGTGCCAAGCCGCGCCGTATGTCTCCAACGCTTAGCTCACCTCGGCCCGCACGGCGCCGCTCCCAACCCCGACTGCCTGCTCCCCGACACCCGCCCCGTGGCACCACGAGGCGCGGAGCTTGTTTACCAACTCGCCCCTGCCCTCTTGGTTTGAGGCCCGGCCCCAGGCTCCGCCCCCTCCCGCTTTCATTGGCTTCTCAAAAGCCGCCTCCTTTCCGTCGCCCCGAGATTAGAGCGAGAACTGAGATGTCAGTCCGGGGAGAGCGTGCTCGACTCGTGGAGTTCGCGTTCCGTCCAATGAAAAGCCGAGGCGGAAAAAGTTTCGGCCAATAAGAAGGCGGCGCTGCCTTCACCCGTCCATGTTGCGCTGGTACCTTCTGAGTTTTTCGCATGGTGACAGGAGGCCCCTGGGTGGAAATGGACGTAGACTAGCCTTTGGGGGCGGGGAAAGCAGCAGGCCTGGTGCATGTGCGGGAGGGCACGTTCAGGCTTCCTCACAAAGCCCGAGGGCTCTACGGTGGGTTGCACTCGGCCCTCCCTTTGGATGATTAGGCAAAGCTGGGATTTTCTCTTTCAAAGGACGCCTTCCCAGAAGGTGGGCTGCAGAATCTGAGTTACGTGCCTTCCTGCACATATGCGGCAGCAACTCGGTGGGCATAAGGGGCGATTCTTACGTTGCTAGGGGGAACAGGGATGCTTAGACTCTTTCTGATGAACACGTCCTTCCTTCTTATTGATTGAATAAAAAATGGTTGTTAAGCTGGGAAAGAAAGTTATGGAGGGCAGCGCTGTAATCTTATAAATTCAATTCGTAATTTATATAGTGCATTTTTTTTCAGATCCCTTTGTTCCTTTTGAAATTCAAACGGGATTTTTCTAAAAGTCACCACTAATCACTTGAAATATATAAATTATATAAAATATTTCATTTCATTCAACAGCCTTGCTATTACCGGTATATCAACTTTAAAAACCTCACATTTCCCAGCTCTAGCAGCCAATTGTCACTGACCACATTGCATTATTGTGGCTTGTTCCCTTGACCTAGAATTCCCTGTTCTCTTGTAACATGATTATTTACCCACAGCTGAAGAAAAGCCAATATAAATTAAAGTGGATATTTAACATTGGTACTTGAAAAACTCCTGCCTTTGAAACTATATTTAAAACAAAAATATGTGACTTCCTATTGCAACATTTAAGTAAAACGTAAACTAATTTTTATTTATATTGTAACAACATTCCTAGGGAACTTGGGGAATAAAGAGTAATTTTGCTTTGTTTTAAATTTTAGCATGAACATCCTTTCCATTTTTATATCTTTTCAGGTAGCTGGGAATATTTGATGTTGTGATCCAATATATCGGGAGGAGACAAGATTGGGGAAGACAGGAATTTGTCCCATGGACTACAGTATATAATTAAGATGCAGTTCTATATCCACTTATTTGATACTCCATTTTATTCAAGATATATTTCTGATGATAAGATTGCTGTTGTTGACTGAACTCTTGTACCCATTTACCTGACAGTTAGCCCCATTGAACTCAGTGATTAGTCTAGGTAAAGTTATATAGGATTGTAGTCATCCAATTTATGCAGTAATAGTTCAGATTAAATTATTTGGAGCTGCAATTGTAACAGGAAAAAATGTAGCAGGAAAACATTGTATCATCTTGAACACTAATGTACTTATGATATGAACTTTGGTTTAAGTCATTGTGTTTATTTATTATTAACCAAATTTATAGAACTGCCCATCCAGTCAAAGAAAACTCTAGATAAAGATAAGATAAAAACACAATAAATGAACTAAATCAGCTAACAGAATTTAGTAGAGGTCCTAATAAAAAAATCATCCTAACCACCTTAACAGCCTCAATTAACATCTCAGCCTAGGGCAGTGTTTCCCAACCTTGGCAACTTGAAGATATCTGGACTTCAACTCCCAGAATTCCCCAGCCAGCATTCTGGGGGTGGATGACTGCCAGTGCCTTGAATTGCATCTGGAAGCCCACTAAGAACCCACTAAGCCCACTCCTGTAGCAGCAATGTCATTTATATTTATTTATTAAGCAACGAATCAGCAAACGCCTAGAAGCAAATAAAATAATAACCAAAAGCCAACATGGGTTTGTCAAAAACAGATCATGACAGACTAATCTAATTGCATTCTTTGACAAAGTGACAAAATTAGTGGACCAGAGGACTACTGTTGATATATTTTACTTGGACTTCAGTAAGGCATTTGACAAAGTAGACCATAACCTACTACTAGATAAAGTAGAAAAATGTGGGTTAGACAGCATCACCACCAGATGGATTCATAACTGGCTAACCAACAGCACTCAACATGTAGTCCTCAATGGAACTGCATCTACATGGATGGAAGTATGCAGTGGAGTATCCCAAGGCTCTGTTTTAGGCCCAGTACTCTTCAACATCTTCATCAATGACTTGGATGAGGGGATAGATGGGGAACTCATCAAATTTGCAGATGACACCAAGTGGCAGGAATAGCCAACACTCCAGAAGATAGGCTTTAGATACAGAAGGATCTTGACAGACTTGAACATTGGGTGCTATCTAACAAAATGAAATTCAATGGTGAAAAAAGTAAGGTTCTACATTTAGGCAAGAAAAACAAAATGCACAGGTACAGCATATGTGGTACCTTGCTCAATAGTAGTAACTCTGAGAGGCATCTTGGAGTCCTAGTGGGCAACCATTTAAATATGAGCCAGCAGTATTCAGCAGCTGCCAAAAAAGCCAACACAGTTCTAGACTGCATAAACAGAGGGATAGAATCAAGATCATGTGAAGTGTTAATACCACTTTATAATGTCTTGGTAAGGCCACACTTGGAATACTGCATTCAGTTTTGGTTGCCACGATGTAAAAAAGATGTTGAGACTCTAGAAAGAGTGCAGAGAAGAGCAACAAAGATGATTAGGGGACTGGAGGCTAAAACATGAAAAACAGTTGCAGGAACTGGGTATGTCTAGTTTAATGAAAAGAAGGATTGGGGAGACATGGTAGCAGTGTTCCAATATTTCTGGGTCTGCCACAAAGAAGAGGGAGTCAAGTTTTCTCCAAAGCACCTGAGGGTAGGACAAGAAGCAATGGGTGGAAACTAATCAAGGAGAGAAGCAACTTACAACTAAGGAGAAATTTCCTGACAGAACAATTAATCAGTGGAACAACTTGCTCCAGAAGTTGTGAATGGTCCAACACTGGAAGTTTTTAAGAAGATGTTGGATAACCTGAAGTCTGAAATGGTGTAGGGTTTCCTGCCTAAGCAGGGGGTTGGACTAGAAGACCTCCAAGGTCCCTTCCAACTCTGTTACTCTATTCTATTCTATCTCTCACCTCCAGCATCTTCCTATATCACTGCTGCCAATATAGATGTGTGCTTGCTTTAGCTAGACAGCTGGGATAACCTTCATACATTGAATGACCCTGCTGGGATTATATATTTGGATGATTCTGCTGGGATTATATGATCTTAGATTATACCTTGAGTATGTTGGGCCATTACCCTAATAAATTGCCAGATAAATAATTTGGTACATAACCAATTAGTATATATATTTTATGGATAATGTCCTCTAGAAGCAATTCTTACACCATATAATAGTGATAGTTAGAACCATTTATTATTACTAATTATGCATATATTAAAATTACTGGTTCTCAGCTGTTTCTTCTAAAGAAACACAGTATGTGTCTCATTTGCATAGCATAAATAAAAATCTGCTTCTCCTAAATGACTGCTTGAGTGGATTGTGTTTCAAACTACTATGAAAACTTAATGGAATTTCATGAGAGACTAAAAGCAATGCACACTCACACCTCTTCACATAGAGACAACCAATTTTCTATTGTGGAACTTTGCTTGTTGATCAAGGCTTCTGGGATTTTTTTTTCTTTATTAACTAACAAGTTCCATATACTGAAAAAATTTGAAAATCTCTACTGTACTCTTTTTATCTCTCTGGTTGAGAAATGTTTGTAATATTAAGATTCCAAGTTAATGTAAAGTAAAATGATTGTGATAGTGGCACTGGAAAGATAAAAGATGACATCTAAATACAATTTTATTTCATTTATGTTGTCTACTTCAAATCTCTTTTGTTCAAATTTATTTTATTTTTTTACAAATATATGAGATAAAAGCAACTGGTAATAATGAAAATTATCAAATATATCTAAAAATTCATTTGGAAAGTATCAATAATGGAATGTCATTATATTAGGAACTTGTAAATAATGTGCAATCATACCAATAATATGAGATTCAAGGATGTTTGCTCCCAAATATTCATATAATGTAATTCTATTATTTTAAAAGAGCTCATTCTAAAAAGTACCGTATTTTTTGGACTATAAGACATACTTTTTTGTCTCCCAAAAGGGGGTGAAAATGTCTGTACTTCTTATAGACCGAATATTGCTGAAGCCCCACCCATCTGCCGGCAGTTCTTTGGCCTCCACACGCCCCTTTTCAGGCCTTTTTTCGGCCTTTTCCAGCCCATTTTTGGGGCTTTTTTTGGCCCATTTTTAGGCTTTTTTCAGGATGTTTTTGAGGCTCTTTTCAGGCCATTTTGTTTTTGAAAAAACAGGCCACAAAAACCTCAAAAATGGCCCGAAAAAAGCCTGGAAAATGGGCTGAAAAAGCCTCATAAACAGGCCGAAAAAGCCTCGATAACGGGCCTAAAAAAGCCTAAAAAATGGGCTGCAAAAAGCCTCGAAAATGGGCCGGAAAAAGGCCCGGAAATGGGGTGCACAGAGGCAAAAAACTTTTTTGCTGTTTTCCTCTTCAAAATTTAGGTGTGTCTTATAGTCAGGTGTGTCTTATAGTCCGAAAAATACGGTATGTGTTACAACTATCATTTTTAGATATGGTCCAATAAATCATAATTAGAGGTGTCATATTAGAATAAAACAACCTCAGTTATGAAACTGTAAAAAGTTCTCTCTCTTACATGCATGTATTGTGATGCCACCTGGCATTTACAAGATGGACAGCTGCTGTATTCATCTTCTTATATCAGGCAAGATATTTCTGAAGAGAGATCCTTACTTTAGTACAAATTAAGAGTTCTCATACACCTGCTGATTCTGTAGAGGGATTTTTTTTTACTCTTTTGGGAAACTGTGGACCGTTCTCTGGCAGGAGACAAATAAAGATGGGAAAGGGAAAGAGAGAGCTAAGATTCTTTCCCAAGTTCTGATTAAACTTGGAGTTTGTAGCAAGAAAAGTATTCCAGGTAATAAATTGGCATAGAAATAACATCAGTCCCAGGAGCTATCTCTTTTTAGTGTCAGGGTCATCCACAAGAAGGGGTAAAAGTATCTCAATAGTAGAGGGGACTGCAGAAATCTTACCCTTTTGTATTTATATGCACATACAAAAAGAGTGAGGTTTTGAATTAATTTAATTTAATTTAATTTAATTTTGAATTTTTAGGATTCTTGCTAGACCACAATATGTATGACATATTTGTAGATAACAAGGTCACTAATAAAAAGTGTCATTAAAATATTAAATTTCATTATGTTTATGTGTAAATTTATATAATTTTAATTTGAAGTGGATTTCAGTATTTTCTATAGCAGAAAGTTTTCTTTTCCTCCACTTGGAATAAATATTATTCAGATATCTTATTTTACATCAGTATTTTTATTAGCCTTCTGATTTGTTTGAACTGGCCTTCAGCTTTGTATGGCCTAAGATAATTTACACTGACAATTATGTTTTAATGGTGAGATCTTTGGCCTGCACTGAATGGCTTCTGTCCAATAAAATAACTGTATTACCACACTGTAAATTTATCTACTTTCTTTTTGGTGCTTTTCTCCCAGACTTACTTAGCACTTTTGAAGGTGCTTTTGGAGGTTTTTTCCACCTCCACCTACATCAGATTTTGAAAGGATGTAGGTGGAGGTGGAAAAAAATCTCCCTAAATAAATAACCTTGGATGCCGCTTCCTTTTTAACTATTTAAGGTATTTATTAACAGATTTATATAGCCACCCAACTCACACAGAGTGACTTTTTGATGATATATATTTAGATATATATTTATACCCCAGTCAGTGGGCTGCTTCAGAGCCCCAAGTCCTGCAGAGGCACAGGTGGAAGGTGGCCTTTTCTACAGCATCCCCCTCCCCTGAAGGGCTCTGCCTTTGCAGAAACGGGGCAGGCCGTTTTACGGAGGATTGACAGGGGAAGACAAGGCACAATAGGCTGCGCTGCCCTGGCCCCACTCCACCGCGCTTCTTCCAGCCCATCTGCCCCACGGGACAACGAGACATTTGGCCGCGCCTCCCAGCCCAGCCTTCCTTGCGGGGCGCTGCTGCACCAGCGGCTCTGCCCAGCTCCGCCCACCGCCACTTCCCGCGAACTTCCCAGGAGACGGCCAGAGTGAGGGGCGGGCGGGAGCGTATGGGCCCGGCCGGTGCTCGGCTTACCTTCCTGGCGAGGCTCGGAGACCACCCAGCATGCCCATCCGCTGACTCTCCACTTTCTGCCTACCCCGCCAAGGCCCCTGCCAGCCTGGAGACTGCGCTCCTGGATGGCACATGACAGGGGATGTGACGCTGCCGGAGCACGGTTGCCGCTGCCTTCGCCCCTCTCAATTTGGCTCCAGGACCTTTGGGGGTTGGGAAGCGTCAGAGCATGTACCTATGGAGCTCTGCCGGCCTCAGGGTCCGCCAGTCTCCGGGCTGATGGGGGCCTTGGTGGGGCAGGCAGAAAGTGGAGAGCCTGCGAATGGGCATGCCGGGTGATCTCCGAGCCTTGCCAGGAAGGTAAGCCAAGCACCGGCCAGAGCACTTTCTTCCTTCTCCCGCAGTGAAAGAAATAAAGATGTTAGGAAGGAATAAAGATAGACAGACAGACAGAAAGGAAAGACAGACAGACAGACAAGAAAAAAGAAGGAAAGAAAAAAAGAAGAAAGATAAAAAAGAAAGAAAAAAGAAAGAAAAAAAGAGAAAGAAGAAAGAAAGAAAAAGAAAGAGAGAGAAAGAAAAAGAAAGGAAAGAAAGAAGGAAGGAAAGAAGGAAGGAAGACAGACAGACAGACAGACAGGAAGGAAGGAAGGAAAGGAAGGAAGGAAGGGAAGAAAGAAAGAAAGAAAGAAAGAAAGAAAGAGAAAGAGAAAGAAAGAAAGAAAGAAAGAAAGAAAGAAAGAAAGAAAGAAAGAAAGAAAGAAAGAAAGAAAGATGATAGGAAGAAGAAAAGAAGAAAGACAGACAGAAAGGAAGGAAGGAAGGAAGATGGTAGGAAGACAGACAGACAGCCAGAAAGGAAAGAAAGATGGAAGGAAGGAAGGAAGGAAGACAGACAGACAGATAAACAGACTAAGAAAGAAAGAGTTATGACCACAATTGAGCCCAAAATTTTGGTTGCTAAGCAAGAGCGTTGTTATGTGAGTTTCACCACATTTTACAAGTTGACCATGCCCACCCGGTCACCTGACCACCAAGCCACACCCACCTGAAGGGGGTGGGGTGGGGGCACTGAGGATGAGTTTGTAGCACCAAGAGGGTGGTGGACTGAAAAAGTTTGGGAACCACTGATCGATCTATCATCTATCTATTTTCCAGAGTTATATTGCAACACATACAGGTTCAAATCTTCTTTTCTTCTTTTCTTTTCTTTTCTTTTCTTTTCTTTTCTTTTCTTTTCTTTTCTTTTCTTTCCTTCTTTCCTTTCCTTTCCTTTCCTTTCCTTTCCTTTCCTTCTTTCCTTTCCTTTCCTTTCCTTTCCTTTCCTTTCCTTTCCTTTTCTTTCCTCTCCTCTCCTCCCCTTTCTTTTCCTTTCCTTTCCTTCCCTCCCTTCTCCTCCCCCATTTCCTTTCCTCTTTCCTTTCTTTTCCTCTGTTCCGTTCATTTCCTTTCCTCCTTTCCTTTCCTTTCCTTCCATTTCCTCCTCTCTCCTCCCTTCGCTTCCCTTCCCCCTTCCCTTCCCTTCTCTCCCTTCCCTTCCCCTCCGCCCTTTCCTTTCCTCCTTTCCTTTCTTTTCCCGTTCCATTCCTTTCCTTTCCTCCTTTCCTTTCCTTTCCTCCCTCCCCTTCCCCTCCCCCTTTCCTTTCCTTTCCTTTCCTTTCCTCCTTTCCTTTCCTTTCTTTTCCCCTGTTCCATTCCTTTCCTCCTTTCCTTCCATTTCCTCCCCTCCCTTCCCCTTCCCTTCTCTTTCCTTCTTTCCTTTCCTTCTTTCCTTTCCCTTCCTTCCCTGCCACCGGGGTAGCCCTAGAGCCGAGATGGTGCAGTGGTTAAATGCAGCACTGCAGGCTACTGCTAGTTCAGCAGTTCAGCTGTTCAAATCTCACCGGCTCAAGGTTGACTCAGCCTTCCATCCTTCCGAGGTGGGTAAAATGAGGACCCAGATTGTTGGGGGCAATATGCTGAACTCTGTAAACCACTTAGAGAGGGCTGTAAAGCACTATGAAGCGGTATATAAGTCTAAGTGCTATTGCTATATCCCCAGTCCCATCCCCCCCATCTCCCGTACCAGAAAAGTAAAAGCGGCGGTGAGCCAAGCGAGCGCCTCCGGCTTCCTCTCCCCCCCAACCCTTTGCGAGAAGCAGCAGTGGCACCTTAGCTCCAGCCCCTACAGCGTCTCGGAAGCACAACGGCTCTGTGCATCCCCATTCTCTCCTTGGACTCACTTCAAGAGACTTTGGGAGGCCGGGAGGAGCCGTAGAACTGGGACAGCAAGGGGGGAGAGCCCGAACGAGAGGGGGGGCTTGCCCGCCGGTGTGCACAGCTCCAACGGCGGTGGCTTCAGAAGTTCAAAAAACAACCCCGCCCAAAACAAAATGGCAATGCATACGCAGTGCCGGAAACTCGGCTTCTGCGCATGCACAGAAGAAGAAAAAAAGAACACCCCCCCAAAATTGAAAAATATTCAAAAAAAATTCAGGGGGAAAATGGCCGCGCCCAGGGACGTCGTGACGTCACCAGCAGCCCGCTACCTGTGTGCACGTACCAGTCCAAACCGGGAGGAACCCACCCCTGAACTGTAGCGATCTCTCCCATTTTTAAAGAGCTTTCTTTCTTTATCTATCTATCATCTATTCATCCATCCATCCATCCATCCATCCATCCATCCATCCATCCATCCATCCATCCATCCATCCATCCATCCATCCATCCATCCATCCATCTATCTATCTATCTATCTATCTATCTATCTATCTATCTATCTATCTACGGTATCTATTTATCATCTATCTCTATATTTATTACTTTATTAGTCTCTCCAGGGATTTTGCTTCTGCTACACCATTCCTGGTGGTTGGTCTATCCAACAGCATAAAACAACATGTGTACACTGTAGCCAGAAGCAGTCAATAGAAGCTGGGCAAATTGGAGCCCCTGGGCACCACAGCCATACCACTAAGGAAGCCCCTAGAATCACACCCGGAGAAATCTTGTGTCAAGAGGAGTTGGGAAACATCATTTTAACATCAGATCAAATGAACACAAAGTTAGGGGTCCTTAATTATATCCTGGGAAAGGGGAAAAGTATCATCATGTACAATCTTTAAATAACAATTCTTCAAGTTCCAATTAGAGATACAGATGAATAAGCTTTATGACTCATAGAAGTAAATAGGACTTGCTTCTAATAAACATACATTGATATCTCAGGATTGTTTATGCCTTGGGCTAGTTGTGCTTTTATATTTGTATACAGAAAGGAGAGTCACATGAAACATCTTCAAAAAAACTAAGTTGGAAAAGGCTTCTATTTTGAACCAGCAAGAAGAGAATACTTCAAATTCTGATAGGGAATGTCCTTGATGTAAGGAACACTGCGCTGCATTCACGTGACTGTTGAATCAATCCATGTTTTAGTTTGTACAATGCCCTGAAGCCTATTAACTAAATAGGCTATGTTTAGTGCTAAAAGCAAGACTTAAAACCACATTTAACATGCTGTATGACTGCCAGTTGTTTCCTTGAGTGGTTATGCATTGATGTGAAATTAGCCACAAATGCCTGATGACTATTACCTCTCTGTACTGTCCTCCCTCCCTCACCCAAAGATTGGAACAGAAGAAGCCATATCTCAATAACATGTCTGTAGAAACAGACAGGGATTTTTAAACTCCATTCCTCTATATCCGTGGTGGCGAACCTGTGGCACGCGTGCCACAGGTGGCACGCGGAGCCATAGCAGAGGGCACGCGAGCGTTGCCCACCGGCAAACCGGAAGTGCAGAAAAACGCACTTCCGGTTTGCCGGTGAGCTGTTTTTTGCACTCCGGAGGGTTCAGGGAAGCTTCCTGAAGCCCCGGAATGCAAAAAACGACGAAACGGACAAACCGGAAGTGCATTTTTCCGAACTTCCGGTTTGCCCGTTTCGTCGTTTTTTATCATCCCAGGCTCCGGTAAGGCCTTTGTGTGTGTGTGTGTGCACGCATGCGCAGGGGGCAGCATGGGGGGGTGTTTTGCGCATGCATGGGGGGAAGGGAATGGGCGTGGATATGCGTGCGCGCGCTAGCGCGCGCGCGCCCCCTTTTGGCACACGAACCAAAAAGGTTCACCCTCACTGCTCTATATGATAGGGGGCCATACTTCCCTATGTGTTATTGTGCACCTAGTTTTTAAGTAGAATACCAAAGTAGATTTATACTGCATTAGCCAGTCAAAAGAGGATCAAAGAAACAGAAAATTGCAGATCTTTTCCCCAACCTCACTCCCATCACTGAGTCTGTTGACTCAAACAGAGCAAGAGGCAATAAACTTGTTTTTGCCTTCTGCTGGATCTGATCTATATGTTGTGAAGACCATTTTGCAAGAGAGATATTATATAATTATTATCAATATGTATTATGACTATTTCTGTTTACTTAAAAGTTTCACCTTTTCACCCTTCCAACATGGTCTGCAAGCTAACTAATAAAACAGCTAAATAATAACATGATCAACTAAAGTGACTCTTGGATTAGGATCAGGAAGTAATACTATCTCTCAGCCTATTTATTACAGGAAAGTTATTGAGATAAATTAGAAGAGTTATGTGAATGCAACCTTCACCACCCAAAAGAGAAATGGGGATATAGTTAGTAATTTTTTAAAATCAACTTATATTAAAGTTATGCAATATTATTTAATAAATCTTTATTACTTAACTTTATTGCAATCATTAACCATCACAAGAGAACTGGAATTAAAATATCCAAAACTAAATTTAGTGTCAGGATAGTTAAGAAAAGTACAATTTAAAAAATTAGGTAAAAGAGAACATTAAATCAAAATATGCTAAAGGGTTTGCTCAGGCTACTTATATGCAAGAAGGAGGAAACAAATGAAAATTAGCTATTTGGCTAATATAAACTTTGAAATGATATAAAATACAAATACACTACAAATGCACACACACACACACACACACACACACACACACACACACACACACATACATACTGTACATACATTTCAAATACATGTATTCGAAAATAAAAACTAAAATCCAAAATGGATTTAAGAATTATAATTTCTCTTACAGATCCCTGTCACATCTAAGAAAAATATAGTACAATAGCTAACATGGCACATATACCCCAAGGCAATTGTTAATGCTCAGCCTAAGCCACTTCTGACTACTGTATCCATTACTCAGACAGGTTCAATTGCTCTTAATTATTCTTTACCTGATTTTGCATGCCGCCACACAAAACCTGGCAACTATGTGTGTTATCTCAGGGTTGATGTCAGAAAGTAGAAATTGCTTATACTGTTGATTGTTGTATCCTGTTTTGGAATGGGATAATTAGTGTGTTTCAAGGTTCCGTATGAAACTGGCAATAGTTTTTGTAGTATCTACAGAGTCGCAAGGATATACTGGTAATGAGTTTGGTGGGGTTCTTTTCTATCTTCCAGCCAAAAGTGCTGAAGGAAGAATCTTACTAATTGGCCTAAGGTAAAGGTCCTTCTCTGATTTGGGATTTTAAGCTCTATGAGATACATACCGTAGTTGGTGCCAGACAGGGGCGCGTTGCTAACTTACCAATACTGGTGCGCTGCGCACGCATCTCCACGTTTCATGTGTGTGCTCTCTATGCACACGCTCCCCCTCGTGCAATTTTGCTTCTGCGCATGCCCAGAAGCAAAATCTCGCTGAAAACTCACAAGGGGACGCACACGCGCGCACAATTTCGGCAAGATTTTGCTTCTGTGCATGCGTGGAAGCAAAATCTCGCCAAAATCTCTCATGAGATCTCTCATGAGATTTCGGCGATATTTTGCTTCCGCGCATACGCAGAAGCAAAAAAGCCCAAAAATTCTTTTAAAAAGATGGCGACGCGCGCGATGGACCGGCGAAGACGGCACCGGAGCGGTCGCGCGCAAATTGCGCAATCGGCCGCTCCCTACCAGAGCTACGCACCGGACCGCACCAGTAGGAACCCACCACTGGTGCCAGAGTATATCTCATTAAAATAAGAGCAGCAGCTAAAAGTGCTCTATACAATGCATAGAACACATTCAAACACTAAGTGGAATTTTATTTTTAAAAATGCAGGATTATTTTATAAACCCACAGATAATTGCTCTGATAAGAATATTCAACAGAGGGAGAGCCACTGCAGCACAAGCTTTGTACGCATCTGATGGCTGTCATTCATGGGCAGTATGGCTCCCAGTGTGGAGTTTTCAGCTTTCAAAACTCACAATGGTTTGAGACCAAACCAATATCAGCAATATAAATTAGGCAGGAAATGACCCATTTGGTTTACAGTATCTCCTAGTTTTGCCCTCCAGTGCAGGCAGTCTAGACACTTGACAAAAACATTCCAGAAAATAAGGTTGCATGGACCTGGAAAGAGAGAAGAACATGAGCTTAGTCACAACATATTCCTCTTTCTGCTGAAAACCAGCAGCCATGTGAGGATGGAAATGAATCAGTTTTTTTTTCAAATGATCTGAGGTACTGCCAGTTTGGCCATTATGGCAGTTTAATTTTCTTTTGCCTGGGCAAGCCCACTGAACAGTACCTTTTTCTTGGTTTCATTTCTTTGGAAGTCTAATCGTGTACTCTGTACAACAGGCATAGTTTAGGTGTAATATGTAAAAATCCTTTAGGCACCAATATTATTTCAGTCTACACATATCTTCAAGGGTAGTTCCTCAGAGAGAACATTACAGACATCCATGTTACCCATTTTATCATACTGATGTATTCTTGCTTTCTTTTTCATTGTTTATTGTTCTATTACTTTACTTCAGTTTTGATTACGCGCTTTTCATTTCTTCCTTTTTAGTGTTGTAAGCTGCCCAGAATAGCCCCATGGCAAAGTAAGCGGCAAATACATTTAATAAATAGATAAATAAATTCCATTCTAGATGAAAACATTGTAAGTGTCACTGAAATAAAGCATGTCTTGCCCAGAAAAGGCTACAGGTAATAAATATAATGGTTAAGACTCACTACACATCATTTTCCCCAAACTGTATAATCTTAGAAAGCTTTTAAAAAAATACTCGAGGCCTAAGAAAATATGGGCTTTTTGTCAATGCAATGAGAAAATTATTTTTTTCAAAAGCAAACAACACCAAAAAGATAGCAATAAATTGAGATACAGAAAATTAACATTTAAAACAGATCTGAAAAAGGCAAGGGGACCTGGAGAGAGTTCTAATTCTCAGAAGATGCTCTGGAGATATTTGAAAAAGAGGATAGGGGAAAAAAAGCCAGACTCTATCACAGTGGTGGCTAACCTTTTTGACACTGAGTGCTGAAACAGGAGTGCGTGTGTGCACGCGTGTGCGCACGCGTGAGTTTGAGCGGGTGCGTGCCACAGCACCGAAACCTGGAAGACAGTGGCTGGCCCCGCGCACATGCGTGCCGTTGCTAGCTGCACTTCCGGGTTCTGTCGCGTGCATGCCTGAAGACCAGCTGGCCGACATGCATGAGCGCGACGGAACCCGGAAGAGACCGACTGGCCATGCGCACATGCGTGCCGGAGCAGCTGGCTGGCATGCATGTGTGCATCAGAACCTGGAACTGCAGCTGGCGATGGCACGCATGCTCACAGAGAGGGCTCTGCGTGCCACCTCTGGCACGCATGCCATAGGTTCGCCATCATGGCTCTATCATCTTTCCCATGGATATTTATGAGGTCCTGCTGTTGTATGATTGTACGATGGTTTCACTTATCTGTTAATTGATTTTAATTTTTAAAAAAATACCACATAATTTAAATACATTTATATTTTATAACTTGAATGGATATTTTAATTTTGTGTGGTAGGAACATTTTAATTGTGTGTGCATCTTATGTTGTTAATACTAGGAGACCTTGTAGATGATAGCAGATTAAGTTCAGAGTAGACAGACTATTTACAAAGGATTGTGAAAAATATGTCATAATCATAATTACTATGTTAATGATACAATCTTCATTGTAGTACTGTGTGCACCATGATGATATATTATTTTGTAATATTCTATGAGTCTGTTTACACAACACATTAAAGCATTCCATCTAATTAATGTGAGAACATACTGGTATATTTGTTTCCCTGTTCCAGGCTTCTTCTATTCAGTCACTCCTTTAATTAAGTGTAATATATGAATCGCAAATTACTTCTCTTTCTGGTTAATAATAATCAGAATTTGGATTCAATGAATACAGATGATTTAAAATTCCACTTATTAAAGAGAAGAAACAGTTGAACCACTTTCACTAAACACATTTAACAAGAGAAGCCACCAATCAGAGTTAAGGTGCTACACATGGGGACCAAATAATTAAACTTGAATCTTTATGTGGACATAGATGTTGGAATGTGACATCAGGATGCAAGTAGGAAAATCTGCAGTTTACATCATGATATCATGGCACACATTTCATAATTTTCAAGAAATCATAGTTTGTACCCAATGCCTATTGTTGGCAGTAATAAGGCATTGCATTTACATTAACCCAGTGCTGAAGAAATAAGAATGTGCCCATTATTAAATGCTAAGGTTTGTGTGAAAAGGGCTAAGTCTTTGCATCATGCTAAAGTATTCCTGGCTGCTTACATTTCCCAATCTGAAAAATCCAATGGAAAGAATTCCCCCCTTCCCTGAAGGAGGAGAACTGAGAAGCCACATATGCTGCAGAAAGCTGGAGAAGTGATTGCAAAATGAAAAAGAGAGCATCCTTTTTGTTATCTTCTAATTAAATTCTGCATAAAAATACCACATTTCACTTACATTTATCAACATTCCCTTCTGGAGGAAAAAAAAAGCTGAAAACAAATTTTTATTCAGCAAAATGAAAGAGAACGGATAAAGAAAGCTGGAGGAGAACTTTTTTTGGATGGCATTTGTTCAAATCTCCAGTCAGCCATAGAGTTTGCTGCTGACCTTTGGGCCAATCATTCTGAGAGAGAATGCTTAAACTACCTCACTGGGTTGTTATTGTGAACGTAACATGGGGGAAAAGGTAGTGCTTCAAAGCTAGTTCAGGTTCTTGGAAGCCAGGCAGGATTTCAAGTAAATATTCTATGGCATCTCTTTTTGTTTTGAAGCCTGCTAACAGAAACTATTTGATTTTATTGATTGCAAATCAACTCTGTTTTGGGAGACTTTTTTGGGGAAGAGAGCTGAAGAGCTCTGAATGTTTTTTTAAAAATATAGTAATAACTCTTCTCCTTTATCTCATAATAACTGGAGATAACAAAGAAAATGTATTAGTTCATAGCTGAAATGCTTTCCTCTCCTCATTTGCTTTGCAGAAGCTCTAGGCAACTATAACCTGTGATTGAAAAATACCCCATTCTAAGGTGAGGTTTTATTAATACTCGTATTTTTCCAGTTTGTACATGGGAATTCCTACAAGCATCTCTTAACTGTGCATATTGACAAGTTTGAGGGAGGCAGCCAACATTGTTCTGCAGAGCTCAGATAAGCCTGGTGCTACTCCTCCCTTAGAAACATTGAGGGGCATTGTGTATATAGTAAGTTATGTGCAAAACAAAAGTAGCCTTGAAGGCTGAATCAATGCACCTGTTCAAACTGGAAGATAGCTTTGGCATAAATGACAAAATAAAACATTTGACCGGAGCTAAGAAGATATTTGTTAATGAAGCTCTAACTTTCAGACTGTGATCAGAATTTTTCCTTAGCTAGAAACAATAATTAAATATATACAGCAAGAGAAGATAAAACGTAAAAGAAGAAAGGAAGGAACAAGGGAGAAAAACAGTAAATGACTGTGATGCTCAGCATCTTCACTCCTGCTGCCTGAATTATTACCTACGGGCAGTTCACTTATGTTGTGCATGAAATGTGACTTCAGGAGAATATTTTGCTCAGATTTTCAACAAGGGTGCTAGACTGAAGAAAGCTGCAGTAGACAACTTAAGGAAATCAACCCCACAAACTGAGCCATACAGATAAGTCTTGTTTTATAGCAGTATTTCTCAGTGTTGGTGTTAGGTTCTCATACTGAAGAGGCAGGAGGTGAGAGAGTGGCTTCAGCTCTTTATTAGATCATGGTGGGAAACAACTGCGAAGACCCCAGTGTGGCTGGGGTTTAAATAGGATAGCCCTGGCTTGAACCAGGACCAATCAGGAGCCACCTGTTGGTGACAATCAGCTGGACCAGAGTGGGAACTTCCAGCCTAATATGTAGATATAGGGACATAACAGTTGGCAACTTTAAGCCATGTGGCTTTCAACTCCCAGAATTCCCCATGTCCCATTTGACATTATGTTCCAGTCACCTTTCATTTAAAATGTTTCCTATCTGCTCTGTACTACCTCTCTTTCATACAGCTATGAAGGATGCAAGTGCTGAAGTTCATTTATATAATAAAATAAATTTCAGTAGATCAAAGCAAACAGTACAATGGCATCTGCTCTTTCCTTTTGCTTTGGGATGTCTGAATTTCATTAATACTGTATGCCACCATTTAAGTTGCGGGGGGGGGGGAGACTGTAGGGGGGGAAATGTAGCTTTTACTGCAAAAAGATCTTGGTTTCAAGCATTGAACCATTATAAAAATCTAGAGTTGCTGATGAAAATATTTGGGCAGTTAAAGATTCTTTGCCTTGCCAATAGTAATGTGAAAGAGAGATAAGAATCCATAGAAGGATTACATTAAGGCAGTTGACATTAGTTGGGAGAAATAAGTGCCAGCATTTGTTATGAAAAAAAGAGAAAAACAGCTAGAGAGACATTCCATTTTTCTGGAATGTGCTAACCCCTCTTGAGTGCAGATACTCTTCCAACCTGTTTTCAGGATCTCTTTTACAGCTCCTTCTCTTTGCCTGGTCCTCTTAATAAACAAAAAAGCCTGTGCAGGATACAGCCCTAGGTACACTTTCTTGTACCTAGGGCTGTACCTTCTCAGTATGTTTTATAGATAAGTTAATGATCTGCCTGATCTTTTACCCAACATCAACTGAATACTAGGTGGACTTAAGCCCAGAGAGTCTGACCCACCAACTTTCTGAGAAGGAAGAAAGTTTAGCTGTCCTGGGAGGAGGGAGTTATACCCCAAAAGCTGATTAATGTGTCGGCTTCTTACTTCTTATTCTGACTTTGTTCAAAGCTTACCCATTTCTAATATTTGGACAGTGGTATTTACACTGCATACACACATGTGTAGTACATACACAAACAAATTAGGAAGAATCCTTCAACTCACACAGTTTGTGCCAGAAGAAAATCCTGTCTGCAATACAAGGATTGAGTAAAAAAAAAAAATCCGCTGCCTCCAAAAATAAAATCCTTATTTAGACGAGTCCTCTTAGATAAGGGGATGATGACTAGGAAAAATGGGACTTTTTAGAAGCACTCTACAGAAAACAGTCTGCAGAGACATTAGCCTGGCATTTTGTCTAAAAAGATAACAATTGGGCTATGTCTTATCTACCAAAGCTTTCAGGAAGTGGATAATATAGAAAGGGGGAAATTGTGGTGACAATCTTCTTTCTCTCTCCCCCCCCCCCCATAAACACCGGCCATTCTATTGCAGGTTGAGTCAAGTCAGCAACAAGCAATAATATTTGCTTGTTGCTGACTTGACTCAACCAACCCAGATTCCTTTGCTCGTTTCAATCCATTGGGAAAGTCCAGTGACTGAAGAGGCAACTGCACCTAATCACTCGAACAAGCTGTGTACCTGCTTCATTCTGTTCATGTAATGTCTATTAAAACTGTCCCTACTGCATTGCAACATTTTGAGTAGGTTGAAAGCAGGTGCCAGGGAGACCAGTGAGCACAGAGCAGGGAAGTGTTGAAAGACTAAGTGATGTGTATCAGATAAACTGCCTTATTCACCATAAATTATTTCGCTGCCCTCTAGTGCAGTGGAAGATGTCATCTCATCACTAGTATTGAAATAAGATTCATGGCTTCTCCATACCGTATCATTGGTTTCCCCCAGTTCCTCCAAACTGTTTTGAAGCTGCCCACACGGTTCTTTTTATTTCTCTTGACTTTGGAATAGAGATTTGACAGGGAAGACCTCAAACCAGAGTCCTTCGGGAGTTGGGCGGCATAGAAATGTAAATAAAATAAATAAAATAAAATAAACCAGTCAGTGCTCCCCCTCCAGCTGGTCAGAGTGCAAAAAATGTAATTCAGTCAATACCTTGGCTCAGACTTCTGCTAGTCCTGTCAAGGGAATACGTTTTTCACTCTTTTATGAAAAGTGAACAAGTATTTATTTTTTATTTTTTTATTTTTTATTTATTTTTTTATTTTTTTATTTTTTTATTTTTTTATTTTTTTATTTTTTTATTTTTTATTTTTTTATTTTTATTTTTTTATTTTTTTATTTTTTATTTTTATTTATTTATTTATTTATTTATTTATTTATTTATTTATTTATTTATTTATTTATTTATTTTCCTATGCCGCCCAACTCCCAAAGGACTCTGTAATAATAAATCACAAGCCCCCACCCCATATTCCTCAAATACGTGTGGATTTACGGGTTGTTTGCAACAACCCCCCCCCCCATGCAACTTCTATAAAGGAGGGATTGCAAAGCTAACTGCATAACGCAGCCATTCTTGGGGGGTGGGTATTCCTGTGATAAATTACATCAGCTAGCAAAATAGTATGGCAGTTATTTTGCAACCACACCTCCCCCTCCGCAAAACAAGGAAAAACAACAACTAGCACACTGGTGCTTTGCATTTTTGCTCCTCCCAGTAAAAAAAAAAGAGGGAAGCAGAAATGTTTGTTAGTTTCACTCAGCTCTCTGGCACTGTGCTACTGTACAGTACAGGTAGCCATTGCAAGGATCTGTGATGTGGTAATACAATCCAGCTCAATACAAACAATGTTATAAGTTAAGATTGGCAATGATGGGCTTAGTACAAGCTGTGTGGACACCTCTCAAGTCATCTGTCATTTTTAATGACATGTGAATTAAATGCAGTATCTGCTGAAGCCCTAGAGCAGTGATGGCAAACCTTTTTCAGCTCGGGTGCCAAAAGGGTGCATGCGCGTGCAATAACGCGCACGTTTGTGCCCACACCCATAATGCAATACCCTCCCCCCGCACATGCGCACAACCTCCCACTGCCCCCTGCGCATGTACACAACCCCCTCATGCTGCCCCCCCCTGCACAAGTGCACGGGCCTCACTGAAGCTTCTGGACTTCTGGTAGGCCCGTTGGGCTGTTTTTCGCTCTCCCCAGGCTTCAGGAGGCTTTCAGGATGCTTGAAAACAGCCAAAAAGAAGGCCAAAAAATCAGCTGGCCAGTGTGCGCATGATCTCTGGAGCTCACATAGGACACGCCTCGCGTGCCCTCAGATATGGCTCCACGTGCCACCTGTGGCACACGTGCCATAGGTTCTCCAACACTGCCCTAGAGCCAAAGATGGGCTGAAGCAGGAGTCTGGCCCCATAAGCTATGCAATACCTTTTAGATATAACATAAGTAACTCAGAAATAAACCAACTCAACTGCTGAAGACAGACAGCATAAGAATACAGATCTGGAGGTAATTCTGGGGCAGGACAAAGGAAGAGTAGTTGTAGTAATTTTATGTAGTGTATTTATAACTAAGCTGAGTATAAATGGATGTGCCTTCCTCTGCCAATTACAAATCCAATTGGTACCTGCGTTGAGTGGAGTTAGGTGGGGTAGCATCTAATCCTTCTTCACCCCAGGCAGAAAAATATCTCAGAGTGAAAAAAATGTAATTACTTTCTTCTGCTTTTTAGTGTAGCTTATTTGTGGGTACATTCATACACCTTCCTTGCACTGGCTTGAAGACATCCCATTTACATTTGAGGAGGATGTATCATCATAATAGACCATTTTTTGACTAGCCTGGGATTGATGCAGGTAAAGGCTGGACCAAACATACTTGCAGAAAATTGGGTGTTTTCCATGGTAAAAGGAAAGAAAACCTATGTGAACATTCTAAAGTACATGGAGGTGGACTCTTTGAGCTTTAGGGCACCAATTGGCCTGTTGCAGAACCATCCCTTTCCATCTAGCTCAGTGGTGGCCAACCTTAAGCATACCATGCGCCAATTTTTTCACAAATGAGTTCAGATGCGCCATACAACTCAAGCACGTTTTTTATCTTCTTACTTTCATGTTTGGGGTTGTAAAATAGGGATAAGGGTAGGATCTGCTTTGCTTAAGGGAGGAAAAGGAATAACTCAATCACGCAATTCAATTAATTAATTTACGCCATTTCAAAATTTGACAAACGCAATATATATTTAATCTTGAATCTGTCTTTCAATCACTCTCAATACAAAAACCACGCTAGTACACTCAATGAAACACTGCTTCAAACTCCACGCCACGATGGCTCACTCAGAATTGACTGACCATATCGAACGCTCGCTGCTCATTCACACGTGACTTCAAACACATGATATGTTGCTACTGCGCGCTATTTGCGATCGTTTGAGCAGGAACGCGCAATGGCAACACCGATAAAAATATTCGTACGTTTGTAAACCCGCCTAAAGTAACATCTCACAGGTTCCATTCTAAGTTTCAGACACCAAGAAGTTGAACATTACCGAAGTCTCCTGGTGGTGGATCCTCTATTGTCATAGATAGAAGCTCAGAGGACTTCTTATGACCTCACTTACTTTCGGGCTGATTTCTTCTTAACTTGAATTGTTCATGTGAGGGTCCATTTTGTTCCTTATTCTAAAACCTATAAGCTCAAAGAAAATGCCAGCACAACTGCCTCCTAGGCTGGAATACAAATGTCCCCAGTTGCCATCACTTCAGAGCCTCTGGTTATTTATATCTCTCTTTACATAATTCCAGAAATAGTGCAGGGCATTGATACTCCTGGAGAGGCCAGCACCCTGCCTCTCATTTGTGCTAGCTTTAATTGTTGTTATCAGCAAGATTGGTATGTAGTAGGAGATAAGTCCACCCAGTGGTGTGGTGCTGAGGGTTATTTCAGTTGCAGCTGCCTCCCCCACTCTGGGGAAAAGATACAACGGATGACCCCAAATAACGTTGGTAACCAGAATTATGTGCATCCTGTAGAAAGAGGGCAATTGGGAAGACAAGCAGTTTTTGTATGAGGCTGGTTTTCGTCAGATTATGTGCAAGTACTTACCTTCTCTGGGTGGTGGGGCTTTTCAGAGAGACATGCTTGAAGGGAACATTATATGGTCACACATAATACAAGTGTGATCCCCCCCCTCTTGCGAATCTTGTTTTGAAATTCTCAACTGACTCAGCAAAAAGACCACGTATACAGGCATTATAAAAATAACTTGGTAAATAAACAGAATACTGGAATAACAAAAGGGACCTTGGAGGTCTTCTAGTCCAACCCCCTGCTCAAGCAGGAATCCTATACCTTTTCAGATAAATAAATAAATAATAAATATAAAGTAAATAAGCAAGACATTTGCTAGGGGAGATATCAATACTATCTGCCCCATTGCAATAGTTACTTTCCTAAAGTTATTGTTGATCTGTTAATGCAGGGATGGGCAACATGGTGCCAGAGATACATTGGACTAATTCCTATATAAGCCCCATAAGCCAATCTTCCCAAAACAATCAGTGGGCAACAGATTGTCTTTTCTTATTTTTTTATTTTTTATTTTTTATTTTTTATTTTTTATTTTTTATTTTTTATTTATTTATTTATTTATTTGTGAGATTTATACACCACCTCACAGTGCAAGCACTCTCTAAGCGGTTTACACCATTAAGCAATGTATATTTACATTGCCCCCAACAATCTGGGTCCTCATTTTACCTACCTTGGAAGGATGGAAGGCTGAGTCAACCCTGAGCCCGTGAGATTTGAACAGCTGAACCACAGTCAAAGTAGCCTGCAGTACTGCACTCTAACCGCTGCGCCACCTTGGCTCTCATTTTAACCCAAAGTCCTTCTTTCTGCCAGTATCAGCGGATAAAGCACAATCCCTTTTCAGTAAGTGTGTCAGTCTTCGGTCATGGTATGTCACCCACACACCCACCTTTATCCTGCTTGTCACCTTTTTAAACATAGGCAAGGACTTTGCTGCAAGTCTTTGTTCACTGAAACTGAACCCATAATTAGCCAGTGAGATCATTTAGGAGTTCAGGTCAGAGGCTGAGCACGGCTTTGTGCATTAGGTTCTGAGCATGGAACAGAAATGTCATAAACAAAATACTATGGACGCTCTATAAAAGGAACTGCAGGCTTCCACTGCAGGAGCACATTGTGCTCTTTTCACACCCTCCACTTGGGCTTGAACATCTTTCACTGCTTAAGAGCGGACCGTAACTTGAAACTGCCTATATTAAAACCACTTTGTGTTTGGGAAGGACATTATTATTTTTTACAGGTTTAATACAATCCTCCCAATCTGAGGATAATGGGGTCACAGTCCAACGTATCTCAAGGACACCATGTCTTCTAGACATGGACTAGAAGAGCAATCGGCTTCTTGTTTAGGCAAGTGCTTGATCAATGGTGAAAACTTGCACTTTTTACATAATGAGAGGAGCTGTTATTTGTTGTGCTTTCCTCTTACAATGCTGCGTCTGTTCTGCTTCATTTGTTAGCATATGCCCAGGGCTGGAATGTTTTTTCAGCAGTCTATCTTAAAAATGCTTCCTGAACAGAACATGAATAGTACTTTTCCCCATCATTCTGTTTGAACTGTTATCTTCCATTACTCCTATGCTTTATTTTGCTACCAATGTGAAGACATTAGCAACTTAACTAAAAAAGTAAAGGTTTTAGAGATCTCGGAAGACAAGAGTTGGAATCTTCTTAAAAGAGAAAAGTTACTCTATTGCCACACTGCTCCCTAGTGGTAGATGGAACTTTCTAAAGAGCAGGGAAAAATAGTTGGTTATAAGATAGGTGGCCATATAAATGTTTTAAATAAAAAACATGTATTTGTTAAAAGAAAACTGCACTAAATTAGCATTCTCTAGCCCTCAACAACAGACAAAATGCACAATGTTTCATTTCGTTAATTTTTCTAACGAAGGGCATTTCTAAAAAATAGGAAATTAGCCACTCTGCCCTAAAGTGGAGGTATCCATTACATCGGGGTCCCCAACACCTAGTCTGTGGACCGGCACCAGGCCGTGGCATGCCAGAAACTGGGCCATGGAAACAAGCAAAGCGCCATCCACAGAATGCAGGCAGCATGAGAAACCACGCCCCCTCCGTTCCACGGAAAAACGTTTCTCCACGGAACCAGGCCCTGCTACCCAAAAGGTTGGGGGCCACGGTATTACGTGAAACATTTTGTATTATCATATGCTGAGAACAGATGGCTAGAGAGTGGCTAACTTACTGTACTTTAATTTAGTAATGTGCATTTAGTGTAGTTTCTTTTAGACAATATTCAATTTTGGAAGATAACACTAAGTACAAAAATTGATTTAGCTTCCATTGTTAAAATTGACATATTATACGAACAATGCTATTTAGTTTCCTGAACTTTGGTTGTGGAAATAGCATATAAAAGCCAATGCAGAGGAAAATGTTAGCATCTGGAAAAAGTGGAATGATTTTGGAATTTTGACTTTATTTCTTCAAGTTAATGAAAAAAAAAATCATGATAATTTAAAGTTATCTATCCATTTTTTTCTATGTCAAAATAGATATTTAAATAAAACTTGCTTACTTCTGTTTCTAGTTGCTAAAAAAAGAATATCTCAAATAAATAATAAAAATGAATTGTAGGGAAATAGGGAATAGGGAAACTAATTTTTTCTTGCCTCATCACCTTCCTGGTAGAGTGGCGTAACTGGTACGATCTAAATCACCTTAAATAAATCCAATTTGTACGCCTGTTAGCTATTCCCACCAGAATAACTTCAGTATACAAATCAGTAGTCCTTGGTAGTTATTCCATCATTTTATTGTATTTATATTTTCAATAATCATATTTTAAGAATAATTTCCTGTACATATATATATTTGCACTGTCCCTGCACACATACTATGTCTATCATGAGAACCCAGCAACTTAGAAATGCATTCAAACAGATTTTGGGTTGCTTCTGTAATCCAGACTTTACTTATTAATTTATGCAAAATTAATATATTATAAAACATTGTTATTAAGCACATATAGGGAGAGAGAGACTTTCCTACTTATTTATTTTTCACCCAAGCATTGACTAAGGCCAAGCTTATTTTTAAGCCAAAGGCTGCACTGGATGCATTCAAATTCTGTCCTATACTAAAGTCATTCTAAAGGAAACAAATGAGACATGTACAGTATTTAATGGATTAAGCATTGCTTAATGAATATATCAGGAACTGGGCATGATCTAAGCATCTATGTATTCATATTATATTTGATATATATACTGGACATTTGGTCACATTTTCTCTAGAAGAATATATATATATATAGGTTCAAATCCCAGTAAGGGTATGGCTATCTGATGAGAGCAAAATAGCTCGAAATAGATCTATAATAGTCTCCCTTCATTTTCATTTATCAGCAAAAAATGTTACATATACAGACAAAATAGTTTGTCGGCTATAGAAACTGCCTGGATGATCCCAGGAGAGGCCAAAAGGCAAAAAAGGAAGCTGTGATGTTTCCTCCTATACACCAGGATGATTCGATAGGAAAAAACCCCTTTCCTGGTGAAGAGCTGATAAGGAAGAGAGCCTGTGGCCTAAAGGTTAAGCAGCTGCCTTACAAGGCAGACTGCCCAGGTTCAAATCCCAGTAAGGGTATGGCTATCTGATGAGAGCAAAATAGTTCGAAATAGATCTATAATAGTCTTCCTTCATTTTCATTTATCAGCAAAAAATATTACACACACACACGTGTGTGTATGTGTGTATGTGTGTATGTATGTATATGTATATGTATATATATATATAATACTAATATATATTAGTAAGCTGCTACTATATATATATTAGTAAGCTGCACTTGCAGAAAATAAAACACACATGCTTAGATATACTTGTGCCCTCAAATACTTGCACGTACTGGCCAACTGTAAAGTCTTTCCTGTCAGCAAAAAGATGACACATCTTAATTCTGCTTGCATTGGCAGTAAGAACTTGCAGGGATTTTAAGTGCAATATTCATTTTATTGATTTGTTATTTGAGACTGCATAGGACACTTAAAAAAAGAGAATGTGACCTGTTGGAACTAGACTTGAAACATCCCTTGTACAACTAAATATTGCTACACAAGGAATATCCTTCTTCTGGAATTATTTCAACATCTTAAAGATCTAAATCTCCACCCTGGCCCTGGACGGAAATACTTGTAGTCCTCAACTTACAACAGCTCATTTAGTGACTGTTCAAAGTTACAACACTGAAAAAAGTGACTTATCACCATCCCCATGGTTATGTGATCGAAATTCAGACCGTTGGCAACTGACTCACATTTATGACGGTTACAGTGTCCCTTAACAACTGCAATGATTCACTTAAGAACTGTGTCATGAAAGGCTGTAAAATGGGGCAAAACTCATTTAATAAATGTCTCACTTAACAACAAAGTTTGGGTTCAATTGTTGTCGTAAGTCAAGGACTATCTGTATTTAGCTAGATATGAATTCTTCCTTACCATATAATTCTGGTTAAGCTGATATAGGATTATAGAATTAAATAGGTATATGCTAATCACTGTAGGCCAAGTGTATAGCAAATCAGATATGGTTCAAGAGCACGTTTCACATTTACCAACTTGTGCCCTAGAGATGTGCTTGGGTATAGTTCCCGTTAGCCCTAGTCAGTGTCGCTAATGATAACGGAATTCTTCCTTAGTATGTGAAATAAATTAAGACATGAAATAATAGGGTGTACTACTGGGTTTTTCTACCTTGGACTGGCCCCAAATCTATAATCTGTAAAATATTCAGGAAATATATATTCAAGGTCAATCATTATTCCTTCGCACTTAAATCAAGGAATTTTTTAACAAAAAGTAACATCTGAAAAGAAAAAAAAAACACCTCAGGTTTCCAGTAAAATAAGCATAAAGCACCAATAAGCAAATCCTACAGTGATAGATATCTCTAGAAAGAAGCTTGAATTACCGATTTCTTACTTAGACTAATTTTTATGATAAGCCCAATGTGACCTTTCAATTTTATTATGAGCTATAATAGTTCCAAAATAATTCACTTTTAAATTAAAAAAGTATAATATTCCTAAAAACACTTCTAAAGTGACCTTCTCTACCCATCACAACTCACTGGAAAGCCAAAGCTAAGTTGTTTTTACTAAGAAGATCCAAAGTGGAAAGTGAAATTCTAAGCTTTAGCATTTTTTTTTATTTAAGTTGAACAGATTAAACAATTATGCAGTTATTTTATCTAAAACAATAAAATATCTACATCTCCCTGAAGCAAGGAATCTAAGTCTAGCTGATCAAGAATCTCCTTTTAAGGCTCCAGTTTGCCCAGCATTAGCTCCATGTGTTACTACTAAGGTAAGAAATAAGCTGATGTAGGTGGGCAAAATGCTTGTCTTCCCCTAAAATAAGGACTTTTGTCTATGCAAAGAGATATCTAAATGCACTGACTTGTCAGAAAGGAATCCCTAGGGTAGAAATGCAGGAACATGCATTGCAAGGAATAAAAACTAAGCACACAATAAGTTAATAGAGACAGTATACTGATCCTCACTTACAGTTCACATCATAATAGCTATGTAACATATCGTATCTACATAAGAACCCACTGAAAATGAACTGCAATCTACTTTAATGTATCAAATCTCTTTTTATAACTTTCAATATCATTGAAGTTCCTCTGGCTCTATTTTATATGGGGCTGCATAGAAAAATGGAATGGAATAAAACTTCCTGTGCCAAGTTGGTCTAATAAAAAGTGTGGCAGAACAATAATTCTGATGCAACAAAATATTAAAGAGATTTTGTGGGAGAAATGAAAGGAGTTGAAATGGAAATATTACTTTTGCAGCCAATACTATTTTCAGCAACAACTCAATTTGGAGAACTATAACAAGCTAATATTTCATTTCCCCCTTTATTTTTTTTCTGGTGATAATAAAGTATTGATCTGGAGGGAAATTATCTTTTTTAATTAAAAAGATGTTACATAGCATATACAGTATCTACATGTACTACTGTATGTACTACTATATATACTTCAGCCGACTTTACATGTGCTCTTGTTCTATTTTGGAGAAAAGAAATATAGTGAATTAGAGTCCAGGGATCTCCAACCTTGGCAACTTTAAGACTTGTGGACTTCAACTCCCAGAATTCTGGGAGTTGGAGTCCACAAGTCTTAAAGTTGCCAAGGTTGGAGACCCCTGAATTAGACCTTTGTGTATCATGCTTTACGCATAAAAGCATCTTACTCTAAGCGTAAGACTTTCTGAAGATCAGGAACCAGGGCAAGACAAACTGTCCGTACTTCCAGAATTCTGCTAGCAAAACCCAATCTAGTTTTATTAACAGGCATAAAAAGTCATCCTTTGATGGAGTACAAGATAAGCCTCCAGAGGATTCATGATTAAGGAATAAAGCAGTCCCAACTTACTTAATGCTACCCAGTCTAGGAAGAGAAGGACAGAGAACTTGCTTGCCATGATTTATGGGGTCATTATGGGATCATTCAATAATGGAATTATAACTATACCATGAGTTCTCTTTTCCTTGGGTCATTTTTCTTACATGAGCAATGCCAAATAAACTATTGTGATTACAGAATGGGCAGATGGGACTGAGAGTGTGACATGGTTTCACACATTATACACATAATGTGATTTATTTGAATTTTGGCATAGTATATTATGTGAACCCAGTTTAAGGTCCACATTAATCTTTCTCAGCTGTGATACATTTAGAACTTTGAGAACAGTTTACAGGCGTTCCCACAAATGGTTGCAATGGTGGTTGCAATGGTGGATACACGCAGTCATTTACCTGGAAGGTAAGCTAATCTATGTCAGCATCAAGCCTCCCTGTGGAACAAGCAAAGGATCATTAAAACAGTTCTGCTGTTTGCAATTTGCTTCTTGCTGATTTTACTGTGGAAACCAGGAATGTCAAAAGTTCCATGATAGCCCATGGTTAGCTGTTATTATATAAGAGATTTGAACAGCCCACTTTTAGTGGTGTAGTTGTAGAAACCACAACTCCCTATGTGCTGCTCTCCTTTCAGACAGTTCCTGTACTTGAATTGTATTTCTCTCAAAGAGTGCTTTTTCAACGTTAAAAAAATACCCTGTATTATTATTATTGTGCGATTATATAAAGTGGACTTTAAAATTCTCAATACCAATACTCTCTCAAGACGGATTCTTCATTTTACTTTAAGGTAATGCAATCAATCTACCTTCTACACAAAGTAAAAAATTAATATATGAAAAATATGAAGAGGAAGGTCATCAATAATAATTCTATGCTCCAAATGATCTGAGTGAACCCAACTCTGAATACGTGCAAGTAGGTTCAGGCTGCATGGATCCTGATACCTGCAGCATTAATAGTCTGAAGAACCAGCTGTGAAGTTCCAGGGGAAACTAGCAAAACTGTTTTTTTTTTAGTGTTTCCTGTGAAAAAGGTATGGAATTAAGAGTAAAATTCACAAGGTTTTATCCACTGAAAATTGGCCTGCTGCCCGTGGAAGCTTTTAAACAGGATCACCATTATTCTTAGATATATAACTGATGAGCTGCAAGGGTGTCCATGAAAGGTTGCATGAGATAATCGGTTGAGAAGTAGAAGATCAGGCCAAAGGTGATGGAGATGGGAAGAGCAGGTAGTGCCTTCTTAAAGACTGCAAGCAACAGAAGAGTTAAGCACAGACCCTAAGAGAAAGAAAAGGAACATGATCAACAGGACTATACCTAACTGGAATATTTTTTGTACAGATAAATGTAAAAAATATTAAAATCCTGTGGTACAGAAACAAGAAATGAATGAGAAATTATTTCATCTGAAGATAGTGATTCATGCCTTTGCTATTAACTCTGCTGGGTTCCTGCAAATTGACCTACATGGCCAGCTACCCCATGAAGATGATCCAAAGTCTACAGCTGGCACAAATTGTAGTTGCTGGATTGCTGATCTGTAGAAATGAGTTTAACAAAACAAAATGGGTTTAAAATTCCTCCTCCTGTTATAGCAGCTGCACTGGTCGCAATTCAAGGTGCTGTTTATTAGCTACAGGACCTTTTGGATTGGGTCCATGTTACCCTGAAACTGTTTACTAAATCTCCCCTGGTATGCGTTAGCAAGAAGATAGTCTTGGAAAGTTTCTACCTTCCCAGAAGACGAAGAAAACAGGGGGTTGGAGAATGGCCTTCTCAATTGCAGCACTATATATATAGGATGGTCCCTACCATATTAGCTTACCTTTTACTGCTTAACTAGGTGGGAGAAAAATAAAATAAAAGTTTGCCCCACTGTGTTATTAATGTTGTACCCTACCGTAGTCCCCTAAATATACTTTAGCTGCCTAGAGGTAAACTTATTAACTCGAGTTAGAATATGGATGCTGACATTTTTCTAGCTTTGCTAAGAAGAACTATACATTCTTCTATTCTATTCTTGATTCTGTTGGAGCATTTTTAATATCTGGTTGAGCACCAAATAACCAATAAAGTATCAATAAACATTTAAACCAATGTTAAATGTGCATTTAAACAATGGCTGGCTAGGAAATTTGGGAAGTAGAGGTGCACACATCTTTGAGTTGCTAAGGTTTTGAAACATTTAATTAAATAGTGAAAAAAGAAAATAATGTTAAAATATTCATGAACTGGGAGAGACATGGTAACAAGGTCAGCCAATGAATAGGCATAGTAACTAAGTCAGCCAATGGGAGCTTAAACACATCTGAGTCTGTGCAGAGAATCGAAACTGAAACTTAAGCTAGAAGGCTGGGCGTGGCTCAGCCCACTCTGTACTCTCTCTGCTCTGAACTCTGAACTAGAAACTGCTTGTAACTGCTGCTACGTTAAAGAAAAATTCTGCCACTGGTATTGTAAATACTCATTTGTTATTATGTATATAAAGAAGTTAATAAATCCAGCTGAATCAGTTATCTGTGTGTGCTTCTGGATTTTATTTATGCAACAAACTCTGACAAATAATATTTAGGTTATCATCACCTTTCAGGTCTTAATACTAGAAGCTAAACAGAATTCATATTACCCTAAGGATTCAAACTGATCCTGTTAAAAAACCCACTCATTATCATTTGAGTAAGCCCTCCTAATCAAGGGTGATCCCAACTGTATTGGGATTCACTCTTCAGTCTCAAGTGTGCAAATGTCTAGGACCCAATGCTGATAATCCATGCTGCTAACCTTGTTTTATAGTATGTCAAAGGACAAAGCAGAAGAATAGGTATTTTAATCATTTCTGTCTTTTCTCCCATGCAAAAAAAATAATCCCAGAGCAGGTCACAACTCTGAGATAATTCTTATCCTCAGGTTTACACTCAAAAGGAAGCATGACAGAGAAAGAAGCCAAAAATACAATGGTACTGGCTTACTGTATTATTTTTACTTACTATGAGGATGGCTACAAAACAAGCCAATGTTGTATTCCAGTCCCCACTAGCAGTGGCAGCTGCTTTGCCGACAAGCACACTATAGAATATAAAGTCTCCTAGACCCAGTTTGACTCCTCCTATTAGAAGTAAAAATAATTCCATCAGATAGCCGCATCTGTCTTCCAACACATAATTTAAGTTAGGTTTAGCAAACATGACATTTATGAACATCACGGGGCTCTCAGAAACTTTCCTTTGTATACCAAATTTTCCGACTTTTAAAAAGAAGACCTCTTTTATTTTTATAGGTGCTGATTACCACCTGTAAAGATCTACATGGCATGGGATCAGCCTATTTGTGGGACCACCTGTCCCCCATTGTTTCTTCCCACCCACCAAGTCTAGCAGAAAGGGCATGCTCTGTGTTCCCTCCATCAAATAATGCCATTTTCTTGGGCCCTGGAGACCTGTTTTCTCCGTGCTGCACCCAGCTTGTAGAAAACCCTCACCAAGACTCTGAAGACCCCAACGTTTTTAGTCTTTCATAAGGCTCTGAAGACCTGGCTGTTCCTCCAGAATTTTGTCCAGGAAGTTGGACAATATCTGTGAGGTTCTCAGTGCTCTCTGAGCTTAGTTGTTTTCTTAAAGACATTCCATTATCCAGTCAGGTAACATAATCAGTGCTAAAAATGAATGGTGTTGGATCTCTGTTGGGAAACTGTGATCATCTAGACCAGCGGTTCCCAACCTTCCTAATGCCGTGACCTGCGTCCCGCCCCCGCGCCTCCACCGCGACCCACCCCGCTGCCATTTGGGTTCTTTTACCCTCTGCACATGCGTGAAGCATTCTACATGCGCAGAGGGCAAAAGAACTCAAATGGCGGCATCCAGGCGGGCGGGGGAAGCCCCGCGCTGCGACCGCCACCGGTTCCATCGGCTCTGTGACGACCGACAGGCAAGAGCGAACCGGGAGCATTTCATCGCTGCAACATGCAAAGCAAGCAGAGACCTCGCCCGGATCTGGAGACTTCGCCCAGACGCCACCATTTGGGTTATTTTACCCTCTGCGTATGCGCAGAATGCCTTGCGCATGCGCAGAGGGTAAAATAACCCAAATGGTGGCGGCGGGGTGGGTCGTGGTGGGGGCGCGGGTTGTGGGGCGCGATATCATGGCCAGGCTTGTGGCGGGGGGGGAGCTAAGGATGCCGGGGCGACCCCTGGGAAATGGTCATTTGACCCCCAAAGGGGTCACGACCCCCAGGTTGGGAACCGCTGATCTAGACCAAGCCAAGTCAAAAAACATTAAGGAATTCCTGGAAGTCTGGCACTCAGACAAATCAGCCATCAACAAGCACAAACAACATCTACATTCAAGAGACAATAAAAAAGCTAAAAAGGAAACAAAAAGGTCAAAACACCTCCTTGACAGCAATCAACACCCAGATAAGCAAAGACAAACACCAAGATTATTACTAGAGTCGAACTAGACCGACAATCGAGTAGTAAACAATTCCCTAATCAAGGAACCATTCAGACAATCACACAATAAATTAGTCAAGGAATCACCAAGAACACTCCCACTAACACTGACCGGGCAAGCCACTTGTAACATAGAACAAACCCCACTCCCTTGTAGCACTGATGATGTTATCTAGTTGGATAATGAAATGTCTGCAAGAAAATAACCAAGCTCGAAGAGTCCCAAATGGACTGCAATTCAACCCTTTACAAATATTGATTTACAAATATTTCTTCCCTTGGTAGGCAATATCTATTGGTGATGTGATTTTATTTGGGAATTATGTAACCACCACTTCATGAGTTTATAGTTATATTGTTAAAATAGTGCATTATACTATTTTAATGTTTGCGTGTTATCCAGAGTCATTGCTATGAGATGAGTGGATCTATAAATCATTTAAATAAAATATATAAATACATTTGCATCAATCTATTTTGGTCTTAAGGCTCCCTCTGGATTGGTACAGGGTGCCTAAAATACTTGCTTGCCTCTTCAAAAATGGGTGTTTTATGACCTCTATACTGACCGTTGTGGCCAAGTATACTCACTAGTAGATCTTAAGATTTAAATGAGTCCTCATCCCAAAAAGATTATATACCCCATGTTACAAAGTAATATTTCCTACATGCAGAATAGCATTTCTTTGTGACCCTCTCTTAAGACCACTAAAGCATATGAAATGGCCAACATTTGATTTCTACTTTAATGTAAGGAAGCACCCAATGTTCCTGCATTTTGTAACTGCAGCCACAAAGTAAATTCAGGGCCAAAATAAATGAATGGATACACAGAACCAATCTCAAACTGATTTGCTGTAATCCAGGACCTCCCTAGGATTTTTCACAGATGGTGTACTATATGTCGTAAAGGAAACAAGGATGGAAATATTCTTTCATGCTCAAAATCCTTGCTCTTTTTCCAAAATCCTCATTTAAAGGCTCAACTGAAGAAAACAACTATCCAACAGCAAAATGACTCTTGGCTGTACAAATAATTGTAATACTTCTTTTAAAGACAGCTGCTCCTATTTTAAAGGATTAACAATAGTGAATTTTTAATTTGTTTAAGTGACAACAGCTTACTTTCTTCCTCCTCTTGGCTTTCCTCAAAGTTGTGAGCAATTTGACCAAGTTGTTGGCCACTTTGATCAATAGTTGAGTTTCTCATTTCTGGAACTTCAGGCTGAGCATATGAAGAATTATCATTAGTCTCTGCTTCTTCAGCCAATTTGAGGCATAACAATGAGAGAAAGACAAGCCAAACAAGAAAAATCAATGTATTACAGTAAAATTTAAGAAAAAAAATTGTTAGAATAAAAGTTCCCTCTCTTTTAATTATAATACTGATTTAACCCAGTTGTCAGGGAGAAGATAACTGATTTTTTCTCTGTTGTCGCAGAGCTAGGGTGTAGAATTGATGGTTTTCCTAATGTTGTTTACAAGGTTCATAAATTCATATGACTGGACATGGTGGATCTGATTCTTACCACCAACCTACTCTCAAAAAAAAAATCTTTTTTCTGTGCATAAATTGTCAAAGAGTTCAGAACCATTCTTCAGTCAGTAACTGAAATAACTCTTTCAATGCAGAGATTTTTAATGCAGCTCCCATACAAGTCTCACGGAAACTTCCCTTTATAATTAGCTTGCAATAAGCAAGAAATCCAGTGAATATAATGCATTGCAGATTCCATTTAAATTCTATTCAACAACAAAAGAATGACCCTTGTTGTATCAAGTGTATCAATTACCTGGATCCCGTATCTCCTGAGAAGACCTCCTTTGTGCATTGTCTGGCTTTGCCATTCCTATTGTCCACATCATAGCAGCTGAAAGAAAGAGCAAACAATATACAACTTACGAAACAAGACTGATGGATTGTTCAAAGTTACAAAGTACAGTATAATCAAAAGCCCATCCTACATTTCTCAATTGTCATATATTAATAGAATAGAATAGAATAGAATAGAATAGAATAGAATAGAATAGAATAGAATAGAATAGAATAGAATAGAATAGAATAGAATAGAATAGAATTCTTTATTGGCCAAGTGTGATTGGACACACAAGGAATTTGTCTTTGGTGCATATGTTCTCAGTGTACATAAAAGAAAAGATACATTTGTCAAGAATCATGAGGTACAGCACTTAATGATTGTCATAGGGTACAAATAAGCAATCAGGAAACAATCCATATTAATATAAATCGTAAGGATACAAGCAACAAGTTACAGTCATACAGTCATAAGTGGGAGGAGATGGGTTATAGGAATGATGGGAAGACTAATAGTAATAGTAATGCAGCCTTAGTGAATAGTTTGACAGTGGTGAGGGAATTATTTGTTTAACAGAGTGATGGCGTTCAAGGAAAAACTGTTTTTTTGTCTAGTTGTCTTGGTGTGCAGTGCTCTATAGCGTCGTTTTGAGGGTAGGAGTTGAAACAATTTATGGCCAGGATGCGAGGGGTCAGTAAATATTTTCATGGCCCTCTTTTTGACTCATGCAGTATACAGGTCCTCAATGGAAGGCAGGTTGGCAGTAATTGTTTTTTCTGCAGTTCTGATTATCCTCTGAATGTGTCAATAAAAATGTGTCAATGCTACAGATACTTGCATTTGCCTATCAGTACACATTTGCCTTCCGTGTGCCTCGGCATATAGCCAAGCTGCCCACATGACCATGAAAAAGTCTTGGATAGGAAACAGAGATGAGTACTGCCCCACAGAGACACAACTGGACAGGGAAATCTTTATTTATTTATTTTTACACAAAAAAACTATTTGTTTAATCCATCAGTGAGTTATGACATTTCTCTAAACACAAACGTCTTCCGTCAATACACACATATAACTTCTTTGTTTTTTCTAGGTGTATTGGATGATCATCCAAAAGTTCATGAATCCTGCACAACTGGCACTTTTATTTATTTTATTTATTCTTCTTTTGTTGCTTTATGATTTCACAAAATACAAAACACAACTAACAAAGGAAAGCCACAGGATGAAATACAGCTGAAGCTCACAGATAGTTGACAGTCCATGAAGACAACACAGGACTAGACAGACAAAGGGTTTTTATTTTCACTCAGTTTTAATTCAGTTTGCTAAATGCACACTTTCTTTAAGAATTGGAATATACGCATCAACAAATTCAGAAATGCTTGGTGGATGACTAATGACAAAATTATTGTCTGAGTTGGAAGCATTTCACATATAATGGAAACATAAATTATTTCCTCCTATATACTTTGAAAGTATTGTGTTCTAAGTCTGCAGAAGACAGCTAGATGTGCGCACTTTTTTTAATGTCTTTTTCTAAATGGAAGAAGACTTAACCAGTATTCCCAAAAATATATTTTTTTCCGAAAGGCAACTGGATTTTTTTTGTGTGTTTTTTTTTAATTTGAAATGTTTAGCTTCTCATCCTAGAAGCTTCTTCAGTTCGGTTCACTTCTTCAGAACTAAAGAAGCTTCTTGAGGAGAAGTGAAACGGTTTCAAAGAAAGAAAGAAAAAGCCAAGAAAGTCCAGTTGCCTTTTGAAAAAAAGCATATTTGGGACAACCATGAACTGGATGATTGGGAATCTCCATAGATGCTTAACAGTTAACTATTAACTTGCAGATAAGGTCTATGTTATTTTCATTTCAATTATTTCATAATTTGTTTAATAGGCAAATGCAAGGAACGCAAAGATGGGAGAAGTACACAAATTCACACAAACAAATATTTTGGACTTAAAAAAATCCTGGAAAAAAAACCTTTCAGATACAGGAGGCAAAATCAAGTTACTCCCTTTTGGGCAGCCAAATCAGATATGACTCCAGATATCCGATTAATCTGATTCCCAGTGGCCTTGGGGTACAGTAATATCAAAATGAAAGAATGGCTGTCCTAGTCATGCTGAATTTGTCTTTTTCTTTTTAAAACATAGAGCAGATTAGGTTTTATCCACACAATTTCTCCCCACTGGCCTTACAAGATTCTTCTGCAGCCTCACTGTAGTAGGCAATTTAGGAGACCAGGAAAGCTAAAAGCAGCTGCAATTAACAGGGCTTATTACAAGTTTATTTTTAGCAGGGAGTAACAGTATATCTATAATTCAATATACCACTGTCATTTCTAGTGGTAGCAGGAGCCCGAGCCAAAACAGTGATTCCTGTTTCCTTCCGAAATTTAAAAATTTACTAGAGAAAAATCGTAATTTATCAAAAGAAATCTGGAACCTGGGCATCGGGCTCATACTTGCAAACACCTAACTTTGCAAGGCCAGAAACTTTTCTCTTTAAAAAAAATGCTGAGATAATCAGGAAGTTTAATTTTACATCTATTTCCACGATCTGGGAATATCCAACAATTTCTCTATACAGGAGAGAATCAAGAGAGAATTTCAATTTCCCTTCTTTTTCATTCTGAGATAATATTTTCAATTAACAAGGCACCACTAGTTGCCACAACAGGGGTAATTCTATAAAGGCCAGTCACACAAAAGAAGCCTGTATTTTACTCACAGGAATAAATAAGTGCAGGAAATATGGGCTCATTTCTTTCTTGTGCTGTTTCCACCAACATTCGGAGAGGTCCCTTTGGACACAAAACTGCTATCAAGTCTGTGGACAGAAAAAAAAAGTCAATTTAACCCCAAGTAGCAATCTGAACATCTAATTTTCCTGCGGATACATGGTAGGGAGTTCTTTCACACTTTTCTCAAAAGGTACTTATAGCTTTACTAAATCATAATAATAGCAGGAAAATAGAGTACAATATACAAAGAAAACATTCTGAATCTTGGAGAGCTTCCTCTTTCAAATGAGAGAGGAAATAAACGCAATTTCAGAACATCAAACCAGGGAAAGAGGAATTCAGGGAATAAAGCACCCATATAATATAAGCAATTCCAGGGCAATAAAACCGCCTATATGGCACACAGAATCTAATCCTTCTTGACAACTGCAGTCCAACCTTACCATTAGGCAAAGCCAGGTAACGGACTTATGAATTAATTTTGATATCACTGAAAAGATAGCAAACAATTTCTTACTTCATTTATATCCAGCTGCAAATTCTTCTCAATCTCTTAATTACCCCTCCTTTGCAATGACATATTGTGAAGAAATGTAGCCAATATAATAATTGAAAGAGCAAAAGGGACAATGAAACGGAATGAAACGAAGAATTGGAGAAATATTTAAGTAGAAACATATTCTTAGACTACACAGGATTAGTTTTGAGAAGCATTTTTTGTATACAGGTAGTCCTCAACTTACAGCCACAGTTGAATCCAAAATTTCTGTTATTCAGACATTTGTTAAGTGAGTTCTGCCCCATTTTATGACCTTTCTTGCCACAGTAAGTTGTTAAGTGAATCACTGCAGTTGATAAATTACCCTAATCTGGCTGCTAAGTGATCCGGGCTTCCCCATTGACTTTGCTTGCCAAAAGGTTGCAAAAGGTGATCAGATGACGCTGGAATACAGCAATGGTCGTAAGTGTGAACCAGATGCCAACCACCTGAATTTTGATCATATGATCATGTGGATGCTACAAAGGTTATAACTGAAAAATACCATAAGTCACTTTTTTCAGTAACTTTGAACTGTCACTAAAGGAACTATTGTAAGTTTATGACCATTTATAGTACTTAAAATTGGCCACAGTCTCTTAACATGTATTTTAGAACAGTTATTGGATTTTTTTAAAAAAATCCCTTTCAAGCTTTGCTGTGATTGTTGTTTCAATGCATCTGACTCCGAGTCACATTCCAATGTCATAATGATTGGTGATTATAATCAGTTACCAGAGTTTGCTCTCCTTGTCTCTCCACGGGGCTACACATTTTTGACAAACTATGGCTTGTCAGGTTTGGAAAGCATTAGTAGTTATTATCAGAGTGGAGCTTGCAATCAGATTAGAGTAATGCGCAAACCCAGCCTGGAGAAGACCATAATAAATCAAGGTTTATTGCAATATTTGAATGCAACTTTCTGAATACAGGTTTCAAAGCTGAAATAATCTCTCTGAAGTGAAATGCAAAGATTTAATATTTATCATTATTTATGATTTCTAGAACACGGCATTGACTTGGTTTAGTCTCCTCACAAAAGGCACGCTCAGTTTGCAGAGGATGATCACCTTACAAATCCTTCTGTTGTAGACATACCATAAACAGAGATGCCTCCCAGGATGACCCAAGCTGACCACTCTGGCAAGTACTTAATGAAAACTAAAGCCATCAAAGCACTGATCATAATGAGATAGGCTTGCTGAAGTCTCAAAGGCCCCTTCCAGTGGATGCAAATCATCCCAACTGCTCCAAAATTCCAGATGACAAAGAACAGGGTAGGGTAATCCATAGCCACGTTGTAGGTCTTGAGTACTTCACTGTCAGACAAAAAAAAAAAGTAGTTCACTGCCATGATGTAGTAACTGTGAACTAACAGCACAAGGTGACCCTGTACTATATAGCAGACAGGAAGAACAGGGAAGTTGCAGACGTATGACCAAAATCATGTGCTGTATAACTCAGTTTCCAAGGCTCATGGGATCAAAAATAGGATCAAAATATCTGATCCCATGTCACATTACAGTATGTGTCCATCTAGCCAAGCAGATACTAATCTAATCACAGCTCTTTGGGATCAGCATAATTTTTTTTCCACGTTATTATGTGATGTCAAAGAGAAGACAACAACCACATTAGAGATGTTCTACAACTACTTAACCAATAAGCCATCCTCCCCACTACAGGTCCCCTGGGAAAGCTGATATTTTAATTCAGAATACAAAATACATATGGACCAACTAGATTAGGAAGGGGATGTTACACATCTCCCAATAACTAACTCAAGCTAATTTTAAAAGCTAACCAATAGAAGCAAGAGCCATCTAGTCTTGTCTATCATAAATATATTTCAAATGCTATCTGAAATATTGCTAACAGAGTCAACCTAGGTTTTACACAATTATACAAATACCATTTAATGACCTGGCATAGTTACTAAGCAGTGACTGCTTTATAGGACTATAAGAAATATGAGAATGAAAGCAAAGCTCCAACACACTATTCCCCTTCTTTAACCATATAAAGACACTCATTATTTAAGAATGAACATTCGTCTTTAAGGAACTTGCTTTTTTCCTCTTCCCTGCTCATGCTATTCTTTTTTTGGGTCATGTTATTTCATCTTTTTTTTTTTTTTGCTGATCATATATGTTTTCCTGTTATTCTTCAAAGATCTGAAGGAAAAACCCTTGCAAATCATTTAGCAATCCCACATTAGGATCTACACTAACCTGCGCCTATCCTTGCTTAAAGGAATACTAAGTGATTTAGGATTCACAGTTCTCACTTACCCAAGGTAGATGTAAGTGAAGAGAAACAAAAGCATCAGCGATGAGAGAATCAGCCACCCGTGAATAAACTGCAAAAGATTATATAAAAATATGCTACTTAGTTGTCTTTCTTGCACATTCCAAAGATAATTGCATTGACCTGGTTTTGCTATAGGTTTCTCTTCAATTCACTTCCTAGCTAAATGAAGCCTTCCCAGCACATACTAGCATACCTGGAGAGAAGGGGGAAGGCTTCCTTAGGAAGACAAAGAAGAGTAAAGAAGACCTCCAACTCTAAATGAAAATAAAAAAATTCATAGGAAGTTAGGGGGGGAAAAAGGGTTCAATGTAAAATGCCAAGAGTTTTTCAGGGAAAAATTACTTCCGAGGGACTACGTATTTCTGTGCAACTCTTGACAGGAGTAAAAAGCTTGATTTCCCCTTCATTTATTTTGCCATCTAATTGATCTTTAGTTTTTCTGAGGCCTGTCGAACAGTCCTCTTTCCCAAATGTCTGGTACATTCTCTATTCCTGCCCCTCTCTAAAACTTCTGGGTTTTGAATGTTCTATATCAGCCTCTTAATTAATGATCAGCCTTCTACTTACCGTATTTTTCAGACTATAAGACGCACCGGAGTATAAGACGCACCTTAGTTTTTGGGGAGGAAATTAGGGGAAAAAATTCTGCATACCAGCATCCATCTGACTAGCGTCCTGAGCAAACAGCCTGGAACAGGTATATTAGCCTTGCAAAGCTCTGTTTCAGAGGCTGCTTTTTCAGCCTTGCAAAGCTCCGTTTCAGAGGCTGTTTTTAGCCTTCCAAAGCTCCGTTTGAGAAGCTGGGTGGGGCTACATTCGGTGTATAAGACGCACCCAGATTTTCACCCTCTTTTAGGGGGGGAAAGGTGCGTCTTATTTATTTATTTATTATTTATTTATTATGGTGTTCTTATATGCCGCCCAACTCCCGAAGGACTCAGGGCGGCGTACAACAGAAAAAAAAATACAGGACACCAATTTATAAATAACACATTAAAATGAGATATATAAAAATTAAAAAACACAATATTTAAAATCATCCAATACCCATTCAATAACCATACATACTTGGGGTGAGCTTGAGTGGTTTAGGCTCTACCCCCAGCCTGCAGGAAAAGCCATGTCTTGACAGCTTTTCGGAAGGCCAGCAGAGTGGGGATAGTTCGGGTCTCTGGGGGAAGTTGGTTCCAGAGCGCGGGGCATGCCACAGAGAAGGCTCTCCCCCTAGGGCCCGCCAGGCGGCATTGCTTGGCCGACGGGACCTGGAGGAGGCCAACTCTGTGGGCCCTAACCGGTCTTATACTCTGAAAAATACGGTACCTTTTTAAATCTCATTATATAAATATATAATGAGATTTAATGGCTATATATAGCTACTAAAAAGTCTGCAAGAACCATGAGGATACCAACTTTTGAATTTATCACCAGAAGTCGTTTATAAATATTTCCCTAATTAGGCTAGCCTTCTCTAACAAGTGCCCTCTAGATATGTTGGTCTCCTATACTCATAACTATCAGTTAACTGTATTGATGATAAAGGTAAAAGGCTTCCCCTGTCCACTCATCTCCAGCTCTAGGGGTAGGTGCTTATTTCTGTTTCCTAGCTGAGGGAGCCAGCATTGTCCAAAGGTACTTCCGTGGTCATGTGGCCAGCATGACTATACACCGAGCTGCACAGAAAGCTGTTACCTTCCCACCAAAGTGGTACCTATTTATCTACTTGCATTTGCATGCTTTTGAACTGTTAGGTTGGCAGGAACTGGGGCAAGAACGGGAGCTCATCCCGTCACATGGTACTTGGGCTCTTGAACTGCTGACCTCCCAGTTGACAAGCTCATCATCATAAACACTAGGCCACTGTGCCTCCTATGTGTTGTTGATAAATCGTGCGAAATATAGTCGCAACATATTCTGGCAGCAGGCTGGAGACGTTTTTGTTATGTTAAAAACTTCTCCTCTAGAAGAATTCACTTTGATCTGATGCATTATCAGCAATGCAGATCTGTTTGAGAATACAATTTCATGACTCAACATTTTTCAACCTATTTTGGAATGAAGCATGCCTTATTTTGCCTCTAGTGTCACTCTTAAAACATCATATAGAACAGGGGTATCAAACTCAAGGTTCGCGGGCCGGATCCGACCCACGGGGTGCTTGAATCTGGCCCATGGGGCTGGCCTGGAAATAGCAAAGGACCAGCTTCTGCGGTGCCTCTAGCAGCCAAAACGGGGTGCAGGGAGGCCATGCACAGCTGCCCCCCGAACCTGTTTTGGCTGGCAGGGTGCTGCAGGAGCCGCCAGGCCGAAAACAGGGTGTGGGGGGCTGTGCGCACTCCCCCGTGCCCCGTTTTGGCTGGCAGGGTGCTGCAGGAGGCATCTGTCCCCCGTCGCCCCCGTGAACTACAATGCTGATCCGGCCCTTGAAGAAATCCAGTTTGACCCCCCTGATATAGAACATTTAGAGGAGAAAAACAACTTACAAAGTGTCAAGATAACCCTATATAAAGATCTTACTTCTTTACCAATAGTTTGAACGATTTAAAATATTGAAAAATAACACTGAGGTTCTTCTAAATCCTGCAAAATTCTTTAAAATATTACTTTTCTGCAGTCAATGTTTTTTAAAAGGTGTGACGATAACACTTCTAAATGTTTCCAATCCATGCAAAAATGCAGACGAATTGCCTAAAACGACGTTGCAAATGTATACCGTAAGAATCACCGAGGATCACGCCTAAAGAATGCTGATCGCCATGGAGTCAAAGTATCTGACAGAATTAATTAAAAGGCTTTTATAATTTGAGGCCCTTGACTAACATATTCAAAGCCTTGCCTTATAGCAACGATATTTGTACAGCAAAACCAAAAAGATGGTCATCACTAGAATAACACTGATCATGATGATGGTATTCAACACAGAGCTCAGGAGCCGCTGGCCCACATAGGGGGTATCTTCACTGAAGGGGGTATAAATCCTGGAAAAAAAAAGGCAAAATATCTTAATAGAAGAAATTCACTACCAAGACAAAACCCAATCCCTCCAAAATGTATGTACAGTGATCCCTCGTTTTTCGCTGGGGTTACGTTCCAAAAAGAACCCGTGTTAGGCGAAATCCGTGAAGTAGTAACTTCAGCTTTGCGCATGCGCAGAGGGCAAAAGAATGTAGATGCCGACATCCAGGTGGGCGGGGGAAGCCCCGCGCCACGAACGCCACCAGGTTGTTGAGCTGTGCGAACCGGGAGGATTTCACCCCTGGCCTCACGTGTATTTCACTGCTCTTGGCAAGCTGTTTTACCAATCAGCCAATCAGAATGCAGAACACAATGCACGATGCAAATCCGTGAAGCAGCGAGACCGTGAAAGGTGAACCGTGATATAGCGAGGGATTACTGTATTACAAAATGCCAATCTTTAGCTCAAACACAGAGGCAATAGAAACAAGACATTTATAAAACAGGCAAGGTAGCTTTTGAATTTACCGTATCTTTAGCTACAGTACCATCCCCCAATCAAGGTATGCTGGATTTTCACTCATTAATTTCTATCCAGGATGGCCAAAGGGATTTGAACACCAAAACATCTGAATGATTCCAGGTTGGAAAAAATTGAGCAACTTGTTATGCGCAGATTATGGAAATATCACTGAAGTACGGGGATTTTCAACTTGTGAAATCGGGTGGTGTTTGTATTTATACAGTATATATATCTGATTTCATGTGGACTTACAACAACACAGCATACATTAAAAAAATTTAAGAGCCTTTTAAAACGTGACTCCTGGATGTCTCCATGCTTTACCACAAATGTACTATTTCCGCTTAGGAATTAAGGGAGTTTGCAATCCAAACACTCCTGTAAGAAACTAAATAGAAAATAATCTTAATGTAAATAATGCATTCATTGTCTATGGAGATTCTCAGTCATCCAGGTCATAGTTGTCTCAAAAGTGCTTTTTCAAGAGGCAACTGGACTTTCTTTGTTTTTCTTTGAAGACGTTTCACTTCTCATCCAAGAAGCTTCTGCTTCCTCAAAGCTGAAGAAGATTCTTGGATGAGAAGCGAAACGTCTTCAAAGAAAAACAAAGAAAGTCCAGTTGCCTCTTGAAAAAGCACTTTTGAGACAATGCATTCATTGTTTTAGAATCTGTGAGGAATCACTTACAGTTGCCCATTCTTCTCAGTGTAGAAACGGACTGACTTAATGGTTGCAACAACTACAACCATGCACAGTGTTACAGGCACAAACAGCATGATCACATGCTTTGCTCCATATTTTAAGGTCAACTCTTCTTCCTCATTATCCAGCACAATATGTCCTTTTGCTGCTCTTTCTGGATCAGGCCCATGTCCCTCTGCTTTATTAGCGCTGCTAGTGCTGCCAGTACGTCTATTCTGCAATAACAATAAACAGAAAGAGTTAGCAACCACTGTGCAGATCTACTTTCCCAACAGAGTTTTTTCTGGACTGCTTAATGCCTTCAAAACTTCTTGCTAAAAGGGTCATTTCAGACATCTAGAACTGAGAAGACAAAAATATTATAGGAAACTGAGGAATAAAAGAAAATTATTCAGGAAGTTGCTGTTTTCAGAGGTTAAGTAACATGCCCAGCAACCATAATGCCTCAGCTGACATAAAGTGACCGAAGGATGCACAAAATAATCCAGTTCAATACTACCTTCTTTCCCCATCCTTTATCCCCACGATCAAATTCTGAAAATACAATATGGATCCTCACAATTACATGATTGTCCTTACTAGCTGCTAAAATCTGCCAACTTCTCTCATGAATTGTAGAGTCTATAGTAATTATATAGAATCTATATAAATATAGTTACTATATAGAATCTATAGTCTCAAAAAAACCAGACACAATTAAATGAAAGAAAAAAAAGAGAACACAATCGATGGCACACAGATATATTTCCTCAGTGAGAGCATATCTTCACTTGTGCAGTCTTGCCATGTGAGGCTATGGTAGGAGGGAGGGTCTTTGATTTATCAGCCGCTGGCTGACTTTAAAAATTAATGTGAAGTCCTGGTGTGAGAAGGTGGCTACTTTAACAGAGCCAGCCCAAAGCTTTGGATGTCAACTCCATACCCACAGCCAGGATGATTAATAGTCCTACTTGGTTAGTACATAGTCCAATATATTTGTGATGGGGGAACAGTGGGAAAACTACTCTAATGTACTTGAACATCTGAAACTGCCAGTCTAGCCCTTTGAAAGATACAAATGAAGGACTCACAGAAAATGACCTCACACAGAACAGGATCACCATTATATACCAGGAGTGAAATTCAGCCGCTTCTATCCGGCTTGTGCGAGCCGGTAGGGCCGACTGCGCGAAGCCCCGTCCACCCGCGCAGACGTCATGACGTCCCTTTTTTGTGATGATTTTCAGGCTCTGCGCATGTGCGTAAGGCTTTGCACATGCGCAGAAAACGGTGCATGCAAGCAAAGCCAGCACGCACGCGGCACGCGCACATTTGAGAACCGGTAGGGAAGGTAAGTGAATTTCACCCCTGTTATATACTATAACTGGATGCTACTCAGACAAAGGAGCAGATTTGTTTTCTGTTAGCGCGTGGAAGACAAATCTGATTCTAACTAAATTTAGATGTTTCCTGATAGTACGGTTCAGCATTAGAACTGCCTTGGGATATAGTGAGTTCCGTTTTGCTTGACCTATTTAAGTAGAGGTTGAATAGCCATCAGTCAAGGACATTGTAATAGGTACTGCATTGCGCAGGAAGTGATGTACATTAGGGACTTTTTTCAGGGCTCAGACAAAACCTGATTTCATATAAATGCAATTAAACTAATGTTCATTCATTAAATACAATGAATACTAATATCTCATATGGTATATATTAATGATTTTAGATTCTTTCCTTCCTAAAGATTATTGAGCAACAACTTTTGGAGAGAGTCTAGTCCAGCGGTGAAATCTACTTACCTTCCCGTGGTTCAGAAGCACGCGCTTTGCGTATGCGCATTTTGCACGCATGCGCTTTTTGCATGCATGCACTTTGCATGTGCCACTGTCATACGTGCATACACAGAGGGTTAAAAAAAAGAAAATGGCGACATCCGGGTGGGTGGGTGGAGCTTTGCGCGGCCACCGTTACCAGTTCTCCAAACCACTGGCAGCCACCGCTACCAGTACGCCCGAACCGGTAGCATTTCACCCCTGGTCTTAGTCCTAAAGTGACTAAATGACTTCTATAATCCCTGCCAATTCTAAGCAAAGCTGCACATTCTTTTCCCAAGACTCCTACCCTGTGGGAAAGTGTTTCTGTAGCTTCAGATGCTTGTGCTCCATCATGATAAGAAGGCAGAAGGGGGCTTTCAGCTGACATCAATGATGTCCTTTCATTGCAAGGTTCCTCTTCACTGTCAGAATTGTTCATGAAGGCGATCATGCTTCCTTCTTCATGGAGAATCTTAATCACACTCCAGACACTGCATAAATAAGTAATGTAGAAAAGTAAGAACAAAACCAACTGCCCAGAATAATTACAAAATTAAAGAGCCTTTAACAAAGTAGCTTCCAAAACTGAATTTTTTTCTGAAATAACCAGTATTTCAGAACTATTAAAAATATTTCACCTTTATTTAAAGTTGATTTTTTCAATGCTATGGCATGTGATTTTTTTAAAAAATGTATTGGAATTTAATTTTTAAAAGGCCAATACTGTTTTTCTAGGACTCTCAAAACCAATACCTTCTAGCTGACTTAGGTTATATTGTGGGTAATCCCAACCATTTATTTAATTGCCGCTAAATTTGAAGAGCATTAGGTTGGGAATGGCTACTGTTGTATACCAATTCTACCCAACAGAGAAACAGGTTTAAATGGCGTATGTTACCAATAACAGATCTTTATCATCTAGTCATCTAGTCACAGTCTCCCCCACAAAAGTGAAAGATGCAGCGTATTTCTTTTTCAACTATACTACAAAAACTCAGCTGTTTGTTTGAAACCTTCAATTGAGCAAAATGGTGCATTGTAGGGCAACAAATTTTGAATCAATATTTCTCAAATAGGCTAACTTAAAGAATGCATCCAAAATCCAGGACCCATTACCTCCTTTGGTATTGAAATTTGGCAAAGTTATTTTAGCACTGTTGCACTTAGCCACAGTGACCATCATTTCTAATGTTCCCTGCCAGCTTCCCACAAAGGTTATCAATGGGAAAGATAGCAGGAAATCAGAAGCTGTTACTCTTCCCACGGCTTTTCTGCATGGTCATTTGGTTTCTCTGTTTAGGTACAAACGTATCTCTGAAACAACAACCCAATGGTTCATGAGTTTTCAAGTTACCCCTAAATACAGTATACTGTATACACAGTTCATGCAAAATTGAATTCATTTAAGACATTCTTTTCATGGTGCATTTTCCCTTTCCCTTTTTGAGTTACTGTATGTGAAACATATTAACTGAGCCTATCAGGGTTCCGACGGATGCCCTAATTAAACCATGAGCCTTGAGCCAAGTTTCAAAAGAAATCCAGTTATTTATTAGGAGCAACATGTCAGCACGTACCCAAGTGAAGTCAGCTCTGCGCCACATAATTTACGGTCCAACTATGACCCTGTTTCCCCCCTCCCCCCAGGGTGTGTCATAAATCACATTCACCAACGGACCACTTTCGCGGGCTGTAGAGATCACGCCTCTCTGGCTGGTTCCGGTAGCCTGGAATACAGCCCTGAAAAAAGGTATGCGTGGAATGTGCTTCTGGTTGTAGCTGCTGTGCTGCTCTCTCAGTTTCCCCCCTCCAGTCTATGGCAACTCGAGAGCAGGCCAGGAATGCTTTACGAGTTGACATAGCCATAGTGGCGCAGTGGTTTGGAATATAATACTGCAGGCTAACTCACTGCTCGCTCCAGGAGTTCGATTCTGAATGGCTCAAGGCTGACTCAGCCTTCCATCCTTCTGAGGTAGATAAAATGAGGACCCAAATTGTTGGGAGCAATTTACTGACTCTGTAAACCCCTTAGAGAGGGCTGTAAAGCACTAACAAGCAATATATAAGTCTAAGTGCTACTGCTATTGCTATTAATATAAAAAAGACCCTCAAAGCACATGAAGAACAAAACTACTGAGAAAATTTGTTTTTGCTGCTCTATACTGTCCATAAGTATTGCCAACATATTGCAATGGAGTTTGAACAGGACAAATGTGCCATCCTCACACAAGAGAAAAATAGTGAATATTGAAGGAATCAAAATGCCCTGTGGAAATAACATCAAGAGTCTGGATAAAGATTATCACTACAAATACCTGGACATCCTTCAGGATAACAACATCAAGCAGAAAGAAGTCAGGAAGAATGTTAGAAGTGAATACATCATGAGAACGTAGAAGATCTTAAAGTCCAAACTCAGTGGAAGAAATACCTTCAAGGCAATTAATACTTGGCTAATTCCAGTCATTACATACACAGTTGGAATAGTGGCCTGGATTCAAGCAGAACTAAAAGCTCTGGATAGGAAGATCAGGAAAATAATGATAATGAATCATGCCCTTCATCCTCACAGCAATGTTGTCAGACTGTACTTACCAAGGAAAATAGCTGGACATGGAAAGTTGTAAGTACAAAGACAGTTTGGGGGAGGGGGAAGGGCATTGGAAGAGTATCTGAAAGACAGTGGAAAGAGACCAAACTGGCCTACAAGAAAGGCCAAATGAAGAGTAGAAAAGAGACATGGCAGGCAAAGTATTACATGCCCAGTACAGAAAAAAATAGCAGGCAAAGCAAATAACAAAAAGACTAAGAGCAGGAAAATTGAAGAAAGAGACGGAGGGCTAATTCCATAAGACCAACCTTAAAAACAAATGCATATATAGCCAGAATTGAAAAAAACCAGGAGGAGACAGCAAATACCAACTCTGAAAAGAAAGTGAAGAAACAGTGGAGCACTTTGTTAGCTGTTGCAAGAAGATTCCACAGACTACCTACAAGTAACAGAATGATAAAGTAGCAATAATGGTGCATTGGAATATCTGCAAGAAATACCACTAGCACTACTTGAATACTGGCATTGATAAAATCATTATGTGTTAATTGCAAAAAGAAACTTTTGCTTGGAATAGCTTACATTCTATGACAATACCACATCTTATTTATTTATTTATTTGCGAGATTTATATACCACCTCAAAGTGCAAGCACTCCCTTAGCGGTTTACACCAGTAAGCAATGTATATTTATATTGCCCCCAACAATCTGGGTCCTCGTTTTATTTATCTCGGAAGGATGGAAGGCTGAGTCAACCTTGAGCCAGTGAGATTTGAACCGCTGAACTGCTGATCACAGTCAGCTAAAGTGCTCTGCAGTACTGCACTCTAACCGCTGCGCCACCTCATAAACAACTTAGATAAAGGGATGACACAAAGTCAGGGGAAATTGCTAACACTTCAGAAGATAGACTCAACAGTCAGAAAGATCTTGACAGACTTAAGCATGGGGCCCTATCCAACTAGAGTTCAGTGGCAAAAAAAGAAAGGTCCTGCGCTTAGATAGAAAAAGTCAGATAGACAGGTACAGGACAGGCTCAACAGTAGTGCCTATGAGAGCATTCAAGGTGTCCTGGTGGACCACTGCTTAAGGATGAATCAGTAGCCAACTCAATCCTGGGCTGCATCAACAGAGGTTAGTATCAAGATCAAGAGAAGTATAGTACCACTCTATACCAGACCGGTGAGGCCATATTTGGAATACTGTGTCCAGTTCTGGTCACCACAATACAAAAACAGATGCTGATGTCCTACAATGATTACAGAGAAGAGCAACAAAGATGATAAGATGTCTGGCAGCTAAAACCCATGAAGAAAACAGCTGAAGGAATTAGATATGTTTAGCTTCATGAAGAGAAGACTTAGATGAGACATGATAGCAGTCTTCTAATACTTGAAAGGCTGCCAAAGGGAAGAGAACATTGACTTATTGTCTATAGTATTTGAAGGTAGGACAAGAAACAATGGGTGGAAGCTTGTCAGTGGGAGATCCAATCTGGAAATACAGAGGAATTTCCTGACAGCAAGAATTATTATGCAGTGGAACAGCTTGCTTTCCAGAATTGTGGGTGTTCCATTGCTGGAGGTTTCAAGAAAAGTTTGTACAATGATTTATCCAAACTGGTATGAGGACTTCTGCCTTGAGCAAGAAACTGGACTAGACGACCTCCAAGGTCCCTTATGATTCTACGATTCGAACACCACCAAACAACATCTACTTATCCCAGGTTTTCGGGAATAATTCAATAGGTGGATAAAAATGCAAAATCCAGTCTAAATATCTGGCTGAATATGCAACCAGCAATTATTATTTTATTTAGATATTGCCTGATTCCAAGACACTCTGGAAGATGTACATTTAAAAAAAGAATAAAAATAGAAAACAACACTTTTTTTTATTGGGGAAAAAAGAAAATATAGCCTAGCTCCAGGTTTGAATTGAAGAATTGTTCATAAGATACAACAGATACCTAGTTCCACCAACATTCTTGCTTTTTCACCTGGTTCTGGTTAGCAACCCTTCAAATTCTAATAAAAGTAACACAACAGTAAAGTCTGAGTTTAAATCAGTTAGAAAAAAAATATTAATGGGTATTGCCAGAAGCCAAATTACTACTGAAAATATACTGGTCTGATAAGAATAAAATATTACATGAAATTTTAAAAAAAGCATTTAGAGTAAACAGACTTGAGCAGATCTAGTGTATCTATTTAAAAACACAATAGAACTTCTCTGCTTGCAAAGATAAACCACATCCTTTCTCTGTAGAGATATTTTCCATTGGCTTTAAATTCCAATATACAGGGGGCCTTTTCTGAGCCAAGAACAATGTCAAGCTTGAAAGAAAACTTAAAAAAAAAGCAAAACTAATAAATGTTAAGACTGTAAATCTTATATTTAATTCCTGTTTATTTTAAGTGGAAAGATAAAGCCTAATATCAACACCCAAAGATGAGTATTTGAAAGTAAATATTATTACTTTCAACAAAGCTTATGCCACATTTAGTGCATACAATTAAAGTACCTGTGTGGCTTGCAATCAATGTGCCTGCCAGATTCCTTGTCCCACTTAATTTTGTACTTTTCCAAGAAATGAATCTGGTTAAAATGGGGAGCTAATCTGTGGCAAATTTCAGTATTACTATCCAAAATGCCTTGAGTCACAAATATGACTTCACACCTTTCTTAAGATTATAGAAATGTTGTTTCCCAATGCTGTTTGAAAATTTACCCACCAATTCAGAAATAGCATAACTGTAAGAAACATCCTTCAGAAAAGTAGGTAGAGAAAGTAGCAGATAACATTCTAATTGGTATTTGTTAGCTTATTTCACATATGGCAGCCATTTTGTGAATTCAGGCTCATTCCAGTAGTCTGTTATTATATCCAAAACATGTGTCAAAATTCCAAATGTTGCCACTAATCACCAAAAGTTGAGGAACACTATTACACTGGTCTGTAGCCTGAAAAGGCTCCTTCCCATGATTCTGTTAAACAATCTTTCACCAAACCTTCTGCCATTAGAAAACCATACCAGCATAAAGCCTGCTGTTTCCACTGTCAATCTGTATCCTGCTAAAGGAAGTGTCCCACCTAATGATGATGACCTCATTTATTCTGTGCAGGGCATATTAAGGAAATGGTGGATCCCCTGATTTTACTTTCCTCTCCCCTCAATAAATGTCACCAAGGGCAGGAAAATATCTACCAATCATTCTCTGTAAACATGAATGGACCTGTTTAGGCATCTTCAAAACTTCCTTAAAGCTTTGAGAAGGTCCAGACAATTGATTCCCAGGCTGGAAGAGTAGGCAAAATACAAAAGCAGATGGGTTACTTCAATCTTTATTGTTTATGTGGTGAGTACAGAGTTGTATTCCCCTCTGCTACGGCTTCCTCTTTCGGACCTATAAGCTGTTACGTTTGACTAGGCAGGGCAGGGGGTGAGACTGCATGGTGTGCACAGGGGTGGGTTCCACTTACCTTCGCCACCGGTTCGCATTGTGATGTTTCGCACACGTGCGTCTCCTCGTGCGATTTGGCTTCCACGCATGCTCAGAAGCAGGAATGAGCCCGAAACACAGCTGAGAAGCTGATCAGCTGTGCTTCGGGTGAAGAAATAAAGGTCAGAATTCACCCGCGGGTGGACGGGAGGGCCCTTTTTCAAGCCGCAGAAGGGGAAAAATTTGCACACAAAAAAGATGGCGGCACGCACGGACTGGCACCGACAGTGACATCACCAGCAGGTCGCTACCGGTTCGGGCGATCCGGTCCAAACCGGGAGGAACCCACCCCTGGGTATGCACACCCTGGGGTCTATCATCAGGCTGTTTTAAACATGGGTTTAGTACTCTCCTGAAAGAACACTGCACCTATGTTTTCCAATAACTCAGCTGACCAACCACATGGGAATGATTCCATAGTGTCATAGTCTTCCTGATTTCCAGGGCTTGTCATTTGTTAGTTGGTGTAATTCCTTTTTCAAAGTCAGTTCTGTAAGTTTGGGATCAGCTCAGGGATCTACTGGGTCAAGGGATAGAGGTTTGAAGGACCCAGACACTGGTACTACCCAAACCAGAATGGTCCTGGAAGAGAGGAGGCCTGCTACACCAGCAATAGCAATGTTTTTTCAAACTTGGCAATTTTAAGATACCGTATTTTTCGAAGTATAAGACGCACCGAAGTATAAGACGCACCTTAGTTTTGGGGGAGGAAAACAAGGAAAAAAGGCCTCTGCCTCCCAGCAATTTGCCAAACAGCAAACAGCACAGATGATATACACTGTTTGCTGTGTATTTCTGTGCATGTGTGCTTGACCCATAGAAATAGCAAAGAATTGGAGAAATTTACATTATGGCAGTATATTAATCCCAAAAAGTTTTCTTAAATGTAACCACACTAACTCCTCCCAATTATTTAAATAGATCTACTCCAAACATGACTAAGTCAGGGTTTAATTCAGCTGCCTTATTTTAATACTAATAATACTAAAACAGGACATTTCAGATTATACTTTTGCAGATCTTTAAAATTGATGTGGCTTTCTGGAAGGCTTTCTGCTATTTAAAAGAAGATACAATAGCACTGGGCCTCTTCAGAGCAAGCATTTATTTTAAAAAGCTTCTTCATTTTGTTAAGCTGTCTAGAACAATAATAAAGCAGTCTTTAAAAAATAAGTCTAATAATTTGAACACTCTACAAACATTTAACAAAATAACATATTAACAGAATCTGCCTCTACCTAGGATAGAACCCACAACCTCCTGACTGTGAGGCAAGAGCTCTACCTCTAGGCTATAGCAGTTGTAGCTTACCTTGTTGCAATTTCAGCAGTGTAACATTGCCAGCAGTTTATCTCCCAGCATTTTGTCCCATTACAGCCACCGTAGTTAGTTTCATTTTACCACGTGGCTTGCAAGCCTGTCAGCTGTAGGTCGGGAGGCAGATAATCTCTTAGTGTGCTAATAAGGTTTCTGTTTCTGTTCTGTTTGCTGCAAAGAGGTGAATTGCTGGCAGGCAGAGGCCAAAGGGTGGGGGTGGCTGGGTGCGGCTACATTCGGTGTATAAGACGCACCCAAATTTTCACCCTCTTTTTGAGGGTAAAAAGGTGCGTCTTATACTCCGAAAAATACGTTATATGAACTTCAGCTCCCAGAATTCCTCAGTCACCAATCACACAATTACAAGGAATACCAAATGATACGTCTCAACCTTTATTCTCTAACCAAACTAGTTTCAAAACTAATTGCATGTGATAACTGTTTCACATAATACAAACTCTTTACAGGAATGGCACCTCTGGGAAGGAATATGTGAACATATATTGTATGTGTAACAGAATGTTCTACAATCTATCCTGGGAAAGCATGTATAGGAAACATTGCTGAAAATTCTGCAGGACAATTACAGGACAGAAGCAATTAAGCTGGGTTTTTTTTTCACATTTCCCAGAATGAAAACCCACCATTCCCCCCCCCCCAACCACATCTAGGTATTTTCCCTGTCCACTTTCTGCTTCTTCAGCCATACAACAATGGAAACAAACGCAAGAAGTTCTAATTGACCTTTTAACATTAAAACTGCTAATTGGGCAGTTATTCACTGGAGGCGGAGGAAGAAAAAGAGGTTTTAAGGCAGCAGAATGGCTGTGGGCATCACTTTTGAGCAAAAGAGGGAATCTGACTACCGGTACACATTCCCCACTTTGAAAGCAGTCCATTCAATTCAATTCAGAATAGAGCTAGAAGGGACTTTGAGAGGTCTTCTAGTCCAACCCCTTGCTCAAGCAGGAGACCCTATATCATTTCAGAAAAGTGGCTGTCCGTCTCTTCTTAAAAAACCTCCAGGGATGACGCACCCACAACTTCTGAAGGCAAGCTGGTTAATTGTTCCGTTAGGAAGTTTCTCCTTCATCACAGTGAGAATTGCTTCCAGTCCGAGACTTCAACTACTGTCACTTCCGAGGCTTGCAGCCTTAATCTTATCTACTTCCTAAGGAAGGCCCCCATTAAGGATGCTCGCAGGAAGAGCCATTTTCACACCGAAAGCTCCCCCTATCTTCCCGAATGAAGATCCTTTCCTACCGAGATTGTACCGCATGCGCCCGAGAGGCGGCAACTTTGCACCGATTCAGGCAAGATGCCGAAATGCAAAGCGTCCCAAGCCAATGTCTCCCAGAAGCCGGCCCAGGAAGTAGATACCTACGAAAGAGGCCGGGCTGCTTTTTTAACGGAGCGCGCGCCGACAGCCGCTCCTAAGGATCTCTCACCTGCGTGCTTCAACGCTGTTCGCTGCCTAGGAGCGATTCCGTGGGGATGCAAAGCCCTGATTATCGGGGCTCGTTGTTTACCAACTGTTCCGTACGGAAACCGCGACAACTTGACGTCCTTCATTAGTTGCAGCACCACCTATTTCGGAAGGGTGAGTTTTGATGAGCGCAGCGTATTATTGCTCCAGGCGGCTGTCACTCACGAAACGCCTCCTTTAAGCAATTCCTCATCCAATGAAGAAGAACGGCCGGCGGAGCAATTTGCCAATGGAGAATGAGCGCTCGCTGTCAAGCAGAAGCAAAAGGGAAGACCGGGGTTAAATCAAGCCGGGAGGATTAGTGGCTTGAGGGCTTTGCTATACGAGCTGCGATGGAGGAGAATCCTTTTTTTTTTTTTTTGCTGCAGTACTTAAAAAACTGAAAGAATTGCGATGTTCTCCTTGCTCTTCTTAAACAGTAGCTTGTTATTTGTGTGTGTGTGTGTATACACAAGCACTAGATATTTGTACACTAGATATTTGTACACTGCATTAGTCCTATTTACAGGTACCCTAGTGTCAGATATAACGAGTTTCTCTAATATATATAAAATTTGCTTAGAGAATACACACATACACACACACACACACACACACACACACACACACACACACACAGTATATATTGCTTAGAGAAACTCATATCTGACACTAGGGTACCTGTGTCTACCCTAGTGCTAATGCAGTGTACAAATATCTAGTAACTATTATACTGTATGTAATATTGTATGGCTGATCTGAATACTGAAAGGAAAGTAAGGAAATTATCAGTATATAGTTTCTTATGATGTTATTATATTTGGAAGAATTATGTTTCTTTATTAAGAGTCCAAGACCAAAAAAGTCAGTTATCCAGTTTGTGTGATTGTGATTCCAGGCAACATATATCAATAATATTTATTCTGTTTTAGCCAAATCATAAACCCTGAAAATAATTACAGGTTGTTCAACAAAGTTAGCAAACATTTATCCCTACTCTTTTTCACACTAAATATACTCAGTCAGTTACAGCAGAAGTTTTTAACTGATAATGATAAAATGGATTTTTAATTTCAGTTCCTTATTTGCCCCCAAATGTAATGTTTTTAGCAGTGCAATTTTTGTTTTTTGTTTTTCCAGAAAAAAACAGTATGACAGCTTAAGAGCTTTTTCTATCTCTAAGAGCTATTTAAATGTTTACAAGCTTTGCATGCTATTTACTATCACATGTTAAACATCTGACCCTAGAGGAAACTTGATTACTGTTTCTAGAGATTCTGATTTGTATTGCTGAGTATCTTGGGAGAATAGACTGTTGAAATGAATCCAGAATATTTGACTTAAGATCTTCATTTGCAGAGCAGAGAATGTTAAAGAAGGAATGAAGATCTAGTGGCAAGTACAGGAGTGTATTTTGCCTTTGCTATATGTTTACTTTTTAAAAATATGCATAGCTTCTATGCATACATACAGATAGTCCTTGACTTACAGCCATTCATTTAGTGACCATATGAAGTTACAATTGCACTAAAAAGGTTACTTATGACCGTTTTTCATACTTACAACCATTGCAACATTCCCATGGTTATGTGATCAAAATTTGGACGTTTGGGAACTGACATGTATTTATGATAGTTGCAGTATCCTGGGATCATGTGATCACCTTTTGCAACAAGCAGTCAATGGGGAAGCCAGATTCTGTTAACAGCCATGCTACTAATTTAACAACTGCAGTGATTCACTTAACTAGGGCAAGAAAGGTCATAAAATGGGCAAAACTCAACTGTTTCGCTTAGCGACAAAAATTTTGAGCTCAATTATGGTCACAAGTCGAGGAATACCTGTAGTTTCTGTTTATATGCTTTCCTCTTTTTATTAGAGAGCCAGACTAGAAACCAGGAGACTCAGTTCTAATCCCACTTTAGGCGTGAAAGCCAGATGAGATGGGTGACTTTGGGCCAGTTACTCTCTCTCAGCCCAACCTGCTTCACAGGTTTATTATTGTGGGGGAAACAGGACAAGGAAGGAATATTAGGTATGTTCACCACCTTGAGTTATTTATAAAAATACTAAAAGTGGGAAATAAATAGCTACTCAGATTCCAAGTGGCTTGCTTCTGAACTTCATCACCATTCTGTAAACTGCTGTACAGTTTAGATGGGCATCACAGATTGGACCAAGCTAAAAAAAAAAGATCATATGGTTTTAGCTTAGTCTGCTGTATCAGTTACTATGATTTGTAAACCATGATTTATTGCTTACTCTATTATTTAAGATTGAGTTGAACTGAGAATTGTTCAAAAAATTGTGACTAAGCAAAACATAGTTATTGGTTTGCAACTTAACTAAGGTTGATATCAAAACCTTGGTCTATGATTACAGTATATTAATCTGCCTACTCATTAAAATAATTCTTAGTGGTATCAGCAAGCTTTCTATAGGCTTTTATACAGGCCTAAAGACCAATTTATTCTGAGTTATTTTTCCTTGTTTATTTATTTATTTATTTATTTATTTATTTATTTATTTATTTATTTATTTATTTATTTATTTATTTATTTATTTATTTGTCAAACATGTATAGGATAGTAGTAGTTTGTATAAACATAAGTAAAAAGTAACGATAAAAGAGGACAATAGGACAGTAGGACAGGGACGGTAGGCACAGTGGTGCACTTATGCACGGCCCTTACAGACCTCTTAGAAACGGGGAGAGGTCAACTGTAGACAGTCTAAGGTTAACGTTTTGGGGGTTTGGGGAAGAAACCACAGAGTCAGGTAGTGCATTCCAGGCATTGAGATACTCTTTTTAACTTTGTATTTTTTAATTATTGTATTTTATATTTGTTATATATTTTAATTATTGTATTTTATATTTGTAATGGAATCTAACATGTTGTGAGCCGCCCAGAGTCCCCAGGGAGTTGGGCGGCATAGAAATCCATTAAATTAAATTAAATTAAATTAAATTAAATTAATCACTCTGTTGCTGAAGTCGTATTTTCTGCAGTCGAGTTTGGAGCGTTTTACATTTAGTTTGAATCTATTATTGAATCTCGTGTATTGTTGCGGTTGAAGCTGAAGTAGTCATGAACAGGAAGAACATTTTGGTATATGATTTTACGAACTACATTTAGATCAGATCGGAGGCGACGTAGTTGTAAATTGTCTAATCCCAGTATTTCAAATCTGGTGGAATAAGGTATTTTGTTGTGAGCGGAGGAGTGAAGGACTCTTCTTGTGAAATATTTCTGGACTCTCTCGATTGTATTTATGTCTGATATGGAGTGCGGGTTCCAGACAGGTGAGCTGTATTCCAGAATTGGTTTAATTGTTTTTAATTAGCTGATGATTTGATTGTACTGTGTGCTAGATTTCAATGTTATTTGATGTGAATGCTTGTATTGGTGGTTTATATTAAGTATAATTGGTTTGTTATAGTGCCTTTTGAAAGGAACTTTTAAAATATATACTATTTCCCTCCCCCAAAGTCCCATCACACTAAGGACAAAGAGTATTCATTGGCCATGGAACACAGAGCAATTGTTGGGAAAAAGAATAAAAGGAACTTGCAATGAAGTATTTTGGAAGAGATTATATCTGGCACATGGGAACACTGAATAATACACTAGTATGTTACATTTCATTAAGCTGTTGGATGTCAAACTCTTTGTTGAAGCAGTTCTGAGTTCAGGGAAAATGTAGATTATTGGCCTGAATGAATGGAATGCACATTTCTCTATAATATTTCTAGCAAACAAAGTTGCCATATTACTTCCTTATCTGCTAGCTTTTCTGTTGTAGTAGATAATCTTTTCTATATGAAGTGACACATTTAAAAGTGGTAATCTATTGTAGCTTTTTAATAAAAAGAAAACCTTTCTGATTAATGGTTGGGGGGGGGGAAATGTTCTATACCCGTGGTGGCGAACCTATGGCACGCGTGCCAGAGGTGGCACGCGGAGCCATAGAAGCCGGCACGCGAGGGTTTCCCACCGGCAAACCGGAAGTGCGAAAAAACGCACTTCCGGTTTGCCGGTGTGCTGTTTTTTGCACTCCGGAGGGTTCAGGGAAGCTCCCTGAAGCTCCGGAATGCAAAAAACTACAAAACGGACAAACCGGAAGTGCACTTTTCCGCACTTCCGGTTTGTCCGTTTTGTAGTTTTTTGCATTCCGGAGCTTCAGGGAGCTTCCCTGAACCCTCCGGAGTGCAAAAGACAGCATACCGACAAACCGGAAGTGCGTTTTTTCGCACTTCCGGTTTGCCCGTTTCGTCATCCCAGGCTCCGGTAAGCCTTTGCGCGGGGGTGGGGGGTGTGCGCATGCTCAGGGGGCAGCATGAGGGGGTGTTGTGCGCGTGCATGGGGGGAGAGGGAATGGGTGTGGGCACGCGAGCGCGCGCGAGCGCCCCCCCCTTTTTGGCACACGAGCCGAAAAAGGTTCGCCACCACTGTTCTATACCATCTGAGTAATAGCTGTACAAGCTAGGAAAATTCAAAGCCTTAAAGAGTTGCAGACATGCCTGTTGCCCGTTGCCTTTGAATCTGAAGGTCTGCACAATCCTAGTATTTACAATAACTCTTTCATACATTTGCTACATTTATTTCATACATTTGCCTCAGAGACTTAAGACAGTGTACATTGTACTCCTTCTTCTTTGTGAAGAAGGATGGATTGGGTTAAGATAGTGGCTAGCTTAAAGGCTGAGAATGGACTTGAATTTGACAGTTCCTAGATATGATGCAGTATCCTAAGCCAAATTTTGAAGTGTCATAATCACCTTTGATTGGTAAATGAATTGTGTATCTTCCTTCTCCCCATGAATAAAATTATTTTATTTGCATTGAGTTTGGGCAGGAACAAACACATATAATGTCATGTGAATCATTGAGTTGGAAGAAGCTCAGAAGTCATCTAATCCAACTGTCTGCTTGGTACAAGACAGAACCCTGCAACTTTAGAAAGCTTATTTTCTTTGGAAATAATTATCAAATTTGAAACCGTATGGCAAGGATGAGCTTGCTTAGTCTTAATAATTCTTGAATTCTGAATTTTATTTCCAAGAAAGCCATTTTCACTTCTCATTACTTCTTTATTTTTAATTTATAATCGTTTAGAGAGAATAGGAACAGTGGTCCAATTGTGATGCACATCCATGAGACTTGAACAGGCAAAGGGAAAAGCTTGTCAAATCACACTCCAAAGTGGACTGTACAGGGGTCTGCAACCTTAAACACTCAAAGAGCCATTTGGACCAGTTTCCCACAGAAAATAAAACACTGGAAGCCACAAAACCTGGGAGGGTGTGGCCAACTCAACATCACTTCCACCCAGTCACATGACCCCCCCAGCCATGCCTACCCAGGCTTTGTGGCTCCAGGTGTCTTCTGTGGGAAATGGATTTCTCTCTCTCTCTCTCTCTCTCCCTCCCTCCCTCCCTCCATCATTTTCTCATTTCGCTTTCTCTTTTTCTCCTCCTCTCTTATTTCTGTTTATTCTTTCTTTCTCTTTCTCTTTCTTTCTTTTATCTTTTTTCTTTCTCTCTTTCCTTTCTCCCCCTTCTCTCTCATTTGTTTCCCTCTCATTCTCTCCCTCCCGCTCTCTCTCATTTCTCTCTCCTTCTCTCTCTCTCTTGTTTCTCTCTTTTTCCTCTCTCTCTCCCTCCATCATTTTCTCATTTCTCTTTCTCTGTTTTTCTCCCCTTCTGTCTCTCTCTCTGTCTGTCTGTCTCTGTGTCTTTTCTCTCTTGCTCTTGGAAAGCCGAGGCTGGGCCAACCTGGTGAGCTCTCCTTGGGGCTCTTCAATACTCCTTTTCTTTCTTCTTGGCAACTTTTTGGAAATCTGGGCTGGCTGAGGAGTGAGCACAAGCCGCGGTGGCAGCTTCGCCGAAGACAACCCTCTTCCTCCTCCTCACACGACCCCCTGTGTTAAGGGTGAGAATAAATCTCAAAGAGGCGATTTGGATCTTTGCTTGGAATTTAGACAGTTAGAAATAAAGCTGAGATTAAAAGTCTAATAGAAAATATTTATTTCAGTACAAAAACAATAAATCCTGAAAAATTACATTTTTGCTAAGAAAATGCGACCGTCCCAGTCAAGAGCCAAGTCAAAGAGAATGGTTGTGGTTTAGGAATGCACACATGCGTACAACTCATATCACGTGTTCTGCCTGTATTGGAATGTACCATAATATTAGGATAGGGGTGCATCACCCTGCATAGACATACAATTGACAATATTCACTACATGACACCCTGGCCGGCTGTTGCGGGGCCAGGAGGGCACGCATAAATGGGGATACCCTCTTCAAGCGAGCGGAGCGATGCCGGCAGCAGCATTGATTGAAAAGTGTCTTCTGGGCAGCTTTAAACCTCACATGGGAGACTTTCACCGCTCAGAGGACGCTTTTCAATCAACTCCGCTGGAGGAGTAAAGAAGCTCAGGGCAGCGGGAAAAGGGGCCCCCACCAAGCCTCCCATGCCCACCCCGGGGATCAGGGTCTGAAAAAGCTGGAGCTCCCTCTCCAAACATGTTGCCAGTCAACCCGCCCGCTCTGCGCACCTTCACTGCGCTTTGGCCAAGCCCGGCCGCTCAATTGAGGAGGGTATCCTCCTAGCATACAAAGAAGGAATATAAGTTTGGTCTATTTGATCAGGGATAAATTATTTGTTTGATATTTCTGGTAACTCCTAATGGATTTTTTGCTTAACCAGGACTGAAAAGATGATTTCTGACGTGCATATAGATAAAACTAATGTTTTGTTATAAGTTCTATAAAACTTAAGGAAAGAATTGTTTTATATGTAATTTTAAGAAGGACAAAGCATCGTATTAGCTTATGCTTCATGTAATGCTGCTTATTATTGTCTTTGTTGCCCCTTTTTCTATTCCTTTTACTTTTTATGTTCTATTTAGTTTGTATTAGCTTTTACTAGGTTCATTAAAAACTTCAATAAAATTATTTTAATCATTCGTGTGTGTGTGTGTGTGTGTGTGTGTGTGTGTGTGTGTGTAATAGGATTATTGTAGCAATAATATTATGGTAATAAGATTTGAATTGTATTTGAATCTACTTTCCCCAGAAAAAGATGGAGATTTTAGATATATTCAAATAGCAAAGAAATACCTGTGCCAACCTTTCTTAGCCTGTTGCTCTCAGATACTTTGGGGTTCCAATTTTAAGAATTCCTCACCAGCAAGTCAAACATCTGGTTGGAAACTGTAATTCCAATTTAAAATATTAAATCTGTAACTAAGTGGTGTGGGTTTTATTTTCTGCCCCCATAAATGGCAATCCTAAGAATGTAACACTAGGGGGTGAAAGTCTTCTGTATAATTGTCCTTTAGTGCAAAATGGGACATTGTGAGTATCTATGCAATGCCTTCTGTAATTCAAGTTTGAGTTGTGCTGTTTAAAAATAGAATATTATTGCCTGCCTGAATTGTTCAGAAATTGTTTGGAAACTGACGTGTTTTCATCTTAACAGGAGAATTGTTACTAATGGCATCAGAGTATTCCAGCAGACCTTGTAAATGACATTATTTAAAACATGGTGTTCTCTCTTTATGGATGTGGATTTGCTTTCTTGATAGCTTCCTGCTGATACTGCACTTCTGTTCAGATTAATTTATGGGGAGTTGGTGGTACAGAAATTGGATTTGAACCAAGCTGAAGAATTTGGTTGTTTCTTCTCCCCGACACCTGGTGGACAAATACAGCTCCCTGTAATGCTTTGCAAGTGAACTGTTTTATGATAAAGACCATCTCCTAAAAAAATTCAGAGAGCTTGGAAATTATCAGAAATCTCTTATATTAATTTATTAAGAAAGAGACTTCTGCAGTGTGAAAGTTGGTTTGACTGCGATACGATAGTAATATGTTGGCCTTAGAGACAAGCAAACAAATTGCCAGCTTGGGGGTGGGGGGGGAAATGCTTGCCTCTAAATTCTCATGCTTACCATAGAAGAGGACACGGTCTCTTATTTTATTTATTTATTTATTTATTTATTTATTTATTTATTTATTTATTTATTTATTTATTTATTTATTTATGTCAAGTACGTGTTGGTAATATACATAGATATAACATTGTTTATATACATAAGATGAGTACTGATAAGAGAGAACATTAGGACAGGGACGGTAGGCACACTGGTGCACTTATGCACGCCCCTTACTGACCTCTTAGGAATCGGGTGAGGTCAACAGTGGACAGTCTAAGGGTAAAGTTTTGGGGGTTTGGTGATGAAACCAGAATGTCAGGTAGTGAGTTCCAGACATTTACCACTCTGTTGCTAAAGTCGTATTTTCTATAGTCAAGTTTGGAGCGGTTCACTTTGAGTTTGTATCTGTTGTGTGCTCGTGTATTGTTGTGGTTGAAGCTGAAGTAGTCGTTAACAGGAAGGATGTTGTAGCAGATAATTTTATGAGTTATGCTTAGGTCGTGCCGAAGGCAATGTAGTTCTAAGCTTTCTAAGCCCAGGATTTCAAGTCTGGTTGCGTAAGGTATTCTGTTGCGAGTAGAGGAGTGGAGGACTCTTCTTGTAAAGTATCTCTGGACACTTTCTAATGTATTTATGTCCCATATGCGGTGTGGGTTCCAGACAGATGAGCTGTGTTCAAGGATTGGTCTGGCGAATGTTTTGTATGCTCTGGTTAATAGTGTGATATTACCGGAGAAGAAGCTACGTAAGATTAGGTTAACAGTTCTTCTTTGGGACTTTGTTCCTTTGAAAAGGTTTCCTCCTAAAGCTAGGCCACACTGTGTTCTCTGTAACTTGCTTTGGATTTGAATTTCATCCATCCTAGCAATCACGTTAAGGAACGATGGAAATTGTAATCCAAACTATATGTGTTACTTTAAGCACATTCTTTTGCCTGCCTACGCACACAACTGAATGCAATTCTTTGGATCCTTGAGGTACTACACAAATAGAAAGCAGATTCACATGCTAATTTGTTAAAAAATATAGCGTCACTGATGCATAGAATGCATTATTTGGAATACTTTATTAAATTTGTATGCTATTTGGGAAACAAAAGCACTCCCTGGGCCACTTTAACAAGCCAGGAAAAATATAAATCTCACAGTCCCAAGGAACGTGTTCACTTCCTCAGGTCCAAAAAGTTCAAACAATTTCCAAATGACCGGGCAAGACTTCTCCTCAAGGATCTCTTCCAGACCTGCAATAAGGCTGGCATCCAACTCTGAGTACCTCAAATTGGATATTGTGTCAATATTACATCATGTTTCTCAAGTGTTCTGAAATGTTGAACTTCTTTCTTTCTTTCTTTCTTTCTTTCTTTCTTTCTTTCTTTCTTTCTTTCTTTCTTTCTTTCTTTCTTTCTCTTTCTTTCTTTTTCTTTTTCTCACCTTTCTTTCTTTTCTTTCTTGTCTCCCTTCTCCTTCTCTTTCTCTCTCCCTCTTTCTCCCTTCCCTTACTCCTTCCCTCTCTCTTTCTAAAGCTATGATACCCACCCGAAACAAAAACTCCTTTGGATGAAGCCGGGTTATTACGCCCCCCCTGTTCTTCCCTTCCCGTTCGGTATCAGGGAGACACAATCAGGTACAGGGGAGCTTCCACCCCTCCCCTTCTCATTTGGCTGCAGCACCTCCCCCAAAGCCTCCCAGCCCCTGCATCAATTGTGCCGTGGCTTCTGGCTGCCAGCATTGGCAGCCAGCCAATTGGCTGGCGACGAACTGTCCCATGTGCCCAAAAGCCCGGGGTGAACTGTATTTCGGCGAATGGGCCATGCCGAAGGGCCTAGGATGGAGGGACTGAGGCCCATTGGCCAGGGCCAAAGGATGGGGGCGGGCCAGCCGAGGAGAAAAGCTGGTGGATAATGTGTGGAGGTGGAACCCTGGAGGAGAAGCAGATGCGGCCAGCAGTAGGAGCCTAAAAGTCCCATTCCGTTAGAGAAGGAGAATCACAAACCATGCAGAAGAGTTTCATTGACCTGAACAGCCAATTCCCAAGAATTAGCTTATCACTCAAAAAATGATGCATTGGGTTAAATCGCTCCATCCCATGTTATCCAACCAAATCTCCCACAGGTTCCCACAAGACAGGAAGTAAGCAGTCAGCCATCCTGCAGTCAGCAGTCAGCTAGCAGAAGGAAGTCACCCAGAGAAGAGCCCTGAGTAACTATTCTCAGTGCCAGGACCATTCCTGACCCCACAGAATTCTTTCACCCCATTATCAGTGCTCCACATTCCCCAGTCCTGGCTAGAGAAGACAACAGAATACAGAGGGTCCCCAGTCCAATTTCTTATCCTCAGGATTGGGATGCCCATTCTCCTCATGGGATATCCTGATTGTAGGACTCCCTTACTACCCATGACACATAAGAAACACATGTGAAAACATGGAAGAGTTGTAATGAACCTCTCACCTCAAATTTCTTAGCAATGAAAGGATTCATGATAATAAGAAATCCATAAATAACAGTTTGAATAACAAGAGGGGCTTCAACCATACTTCTCACCCTTACACGGGCAAGGCAAAGCAATGAAGAATGGTTCCCAGATGGGCTCACTTTGTCCTACTTTAATCAGCTAGCTAACATCTTTCTGAAGTACTGATTTAGCTCCAGAATATGTAGCTTTCTAGAGGCTCTGCCATACACCAATAGTGAGTATACAAAGCCTCTACTCCTAGAGCCACACAATGGAAAATATCCAAGCAAGAATCACAGCCTCTTACCTATGCTAATTCTTTCCCAACCATCCCAAGAGTTGTCTCTTCTAACATATACCAATGAGGATCAGCCCAATGTCAGGGAGATGGTAACTGCCTTTGAGGCTGGATCTTGAGCATAAGCAAGGGATGTATTTCACTCACACCAACAACTGCCTAAGAACAGCTGTTGCAATCACCATCCCACATAACTACAAAAGGACCATTGTAACTGGAGTCATTCTGGAAAAGATATGGATAAAGCCTTCAAATACCCTGAAATAATTTACTAGATGAGGCAGAATAGAGAGGCATGTTGACCTATCTTGATTTTGACAGTGTACTTCTTTTGAATCAGTATAGCATGTGATGTAAATGCATCACACTGTTTGCTCATGTTCAGCTTATGATCTACTAAAAACTATTTAGATCCTTTCTGCGTTTACATCTTTCCAATCTAAACTTTTAATTTTTCCTACCCAAATATAAAAATGTTCATATATTATTCTTTTATTTCAAGCTGTAAGCTCTCCAGAGTCAATGGGAATCTAAACTCAATAAAACAGGCAAAATAAAAATAGGCAAGAGAGAGACTAATTAACAGATACTTCGCATCTACATAATTATATCATGATCATCCGGAGGTTTTTTTTTTTCAATTTTAGTATCCATTAACCACTTTATTAGGTACTTTGTCATAGAAGCCATAAAATGAAGAATCTAATGTTCATTTCCCGTCATCTAAAATCCTGGAAAGTTTAAGGAAGCAGGAGAATCCACCTCTAGCAGTAGAAGCATGTTGATACTAGATTCAGACCCTGTTCTAGTTTAGCTTGGGAGGAAAAGACTTAATTTAATTTAATGTTTTATATGGCTATTTTGATTAACAAATGAAGCATTATTTTATTTCACTGTAGTTCTGCCATTTCAAACAGGGCAGATGAAACCTGCAGATCTGAATTTATTAAATCAGATTAGTTTGCAAATTACAGTAAACCAGGGCTGACTTAACCATGAGTAGATTGAACAATTGGCTGGGAACATAGAACATGCTGTTTCACAAATCATATAAACTATATTATGACTTAGCACAGCCATTGTAAGTTGTAACCTAAGTGATAGTATTTGTAGCAAGTTATCCAAAACAGGTGAAAACTGGCATTTTTTCATATATTAAATTTTAATAAGATGAAAGTGGAGGTGGAGACTAAAGAAAATTCTATACTTTCTGGGTCTGCTTTTTCGTCATGAATGGAATGCCCCCTGTTGTCTGGAGTGGGTTGAATAATGAATCTTCCCATTGAGTGTAAGAGAAATCTATTTCCTGCTACAGGGATTACTGTCAGCCATGGCCATTGTGCTGCTAAGATTTCCCTGGGCAATGTGCAGTAAGGGCAGAGGTCCCAAGACTTGGCATTTGAGCTTCGACGAGCAATTACAATAACATCACATTTTACGTTGTGTTTTTACAAGGACAAGCATTCACTATGTAAGAGCACACAACTTCAGATGGAAAGTTAAAAACAAAACAAACACGTCTAACCAATGGAAACTAATTTGAATTAGAGCCAGCTATTTGCTAGTATAGTACGTATGTAAATCCTCATTTTGACTTTTTGACTACTGGAACTAAAAAGAAGCAAGCATCAGGGAGAGGTGTTCATAGCATTGACCAGTGGTTAACTGTTTTTGAATTGTATTTCTCAGAGAAGCTTGTTCACAATCTCAGAGTAGAGGCATAAGCCGGTTCTAGGTAGTTGTTTAATGTCATCATTCTTGGCATACAACCATTTTCTGTAATTAAGTGGTGTCTAGATATATTGATCTTCAATGTGCATCATCTTAAGCTGGTTATACCAGTCTTCTCTAATCTGGTGCTGGCTAGGGATGTTAGAAATACAAATACAATACCACTAGAGAGCCCCAAGTTAAGGAAGAGTGATGTAAAGACTAATATACTATATACCAGTGATGGCAAACCTTTTTCTTCTTGCGTGGCAAAAATGGGAATGCGTGCATGCTCTAGCGCACGCACGTGCCAGCACACAATCCCCCACATGTGCCACACTTCCCTGAAGCCTCCGGAGTGCGAAAAATGGCCCAACAGGCAAAACGGAAGTTCGGAAAAATGGACTTCAGGTTTGCCCGTTGGGCCGTTTTTTGTCCTCCAGAGACTTCAGGGAAGCCTCCTGAAGCCTGGGGAGGGCAAAAATGGCCTTCCCCAAGGCCAAAAATCAGCTAGCCAACGCATGCATGCGCACTGGAGCTGACATAGGGCAACACCTCGCGTGTCCTCAGATATAGCTCCGCATGCCACCTGTGGCACGTGTGCCATAGGTTCGCCATCACGGCTATACACTAATCATTGCATGAATATGGAAATTTGCTTATCTAATAAGATATGTGGTCTTCAGTGTTCATTAGAATGAACTGGACACATTTCATCAGAGAAGCCAGATGAAGAATGTCTTAAACAATATGGTGAGACATAAGTACAGAAACTCATGTCACATCAGTTGCCTCTTAAGCCAATAAAAACTGTGCTAGATGTTGAAGTTCCTGGACATCTGATGACAAGTGAACTATAAGACTCAGGACTGTTGGCTGAGAACCAGGACCAGTAGCTCTGGAACAACTGTAAGAAAAGTTGCTTATCCGTCAGAAATATATAAAGACTGAAAACAAAGAAACATCACCAGCATAATAAGCCCTTTTGGTAATTCTGCAGGAATTACCAGAATGAATTAGATGGCCAGAAATGCCAAAGTTCATACCATTTATAGATAGGACAAGGCATTACACATTGTTGGCAGAACAAGTTGGTTCCCAAAGGGAGAGCAACCTGTGCAGTTACAGTCTGTCTGAACAGGAGGCAGGCATCTGCCTTTGCTTCCTTCTTAGGATATTAGACAAGCAATGGGTGAGTGGGTGGGGTAGCGTGGGGTGTTCCTTGTTGGCTGAATAACTGTTGTTATGCCCAGCAAAATGGTAACCAAAGCAACTGCATTCGGGACTAGGCAACTATCCATTCTGAATTAACTAATGGAAGCATCCCTCTCTCTCTGTGGAAGAAATTAAACATTCTTTAAATGTAACAGACTATTTCATCTCTTTCTTTCTCCCTTTAATGATAAAGTTGTGTCACTTTGAAAAAGTCAGAATAAGAACAGCAACGTTAAGAAAGATAGTGGAACAGAATGTTCCTAAGCCTGGATTTCTTTAGTAAGTGATTGGAAGTTTATTGATGCTTTGCAGTAATTTAATGTATTTAAAATACCAGGGTTGAGCTAGGATGCTATTTGAGCCTGTTTTACTTAAGGGTTGTGTTAGTGTCCCTGGACTGGTATGTTTTATTGCTTCCTTTCTTACTATGATTAAATAGTGATTAAGAAATCTTTGTTAGCTGTCCAGCCATTAGCCAGTGAAAACGGATTATTGCAGAATACAGACTCACAGAGGTTACAACATATAGATTATGTAAAAACAAATATTAACACCCCCCCCAAAAAAAACCCCTATCTAAGCAACCCTGACAAGAGAGCAGTTTCTTCACAATTCACACCTCAAATGCCCTCCAAAGGAACATTGTTGTCCTAAATTGACAGCAAGGGAGGAATCAAGATGTTCCACACAAGAGGCACATAACATAAAAAATTATTTACTTTCCTCTTCTCTTCTCTCATTTGAGGGCTGAATTCATTGGATGGGATGGTTCTCCTGAAGTAGGCAGGGCTGTAAATATCTAGATGCCAGGTCATGAATGCTCTATAAATTATAACCAGCACTTTGAATTGTACTTAGACGCCTATTGGTGACTAGCAATTCTGGAGTTTGTGGCATTGGTAACTTCTCCCATCAGTAAGTGGGCTGTTGCATTCTGTGAACTGCAGCTTCTGAGTGGTCTTCAAAGGTAGCCCCATAAAAAGTGTAATAGTTCAAACCAAAACTTGCCAGATTTTCCAAGAAGGTCACACTTGGCCAATAAAGAATATTTCTATTCTATTCTATTCTATTCTATTCTATTCTATTCTATTCTATTCTATTCTATTCTATTCTATTCTATTCTGTTCTGTTCTATTCTTATTTCTATTTCTATCCCATCCTCCTCCTCCTCCTCCTCCTCCTCCTCCTCCTCCTCCTCCTCCTCCTCCTCCTCCTCTTAATTACTGATAAGATTCTGAAGGGGGAAAAAGCAAAGAACCAGCAAAGTATTTTGGCCACCCATTTGAACACTATGAAACTCAATATTCCAATGCTAGCTATTCCACATGCATGCTTTCTAGCTGGTAATTGTGAAAATTATCACTTGGATCCATCTGGAGAGCAGCAGGTTTAGGAGGGTCTCATCTGTACTGATACAAACTTTAAAAGTCCTGGGAAATTTCTGTGCTTGTACCAAGAGTGCATTAAATTCAACCTAAGTTATCCATTTCATGTCTGCAACTACTGTTTTTGCATTTTGCATTTGGACAAATTGCAGTTGCATTTTGTTCTTAAATTTATAGCTTAGATTTAGAAAGATTAGATTTATAAAATACAAGGAAGAAAGAGGATTGGACTGGAAAAAGACTCTATTTTTTCCAAGGCAGCATTCCAGTTATATAGAATATTTCATTTTTAAGCTTCTTTTTTGTCTTTAACAATAAGTGTTCAGAACATTCAGTGCATCCCATGACATTTCTAAAGATGGCACCTCTTTGACATTTTTTTCCATTAAAGGTTTGGAAAGGGAAAGGTACATAATGTTCTTCAGAGGTCTTTCCAGGACCACGCTGCGCTGCTGGTGCTTCGTTTCCTGCCATCATTTCTTGAACTTTTGATTAGCAAGCTCATTGTAACTTTGGATCTTGCAGATGTGGGAGGATTACATTTGAAATGAAAAGAAGAAAATGTCATGCAATTGGCTGGTCTTGTACATTTTTCCCCCCAAATAAAATTTCCAAAAAGTCAAATCCCTAATCTGTCTTTAACGTTCTGCCTGCTATTGTCTGAGCAGAACTTCTTTTCTGCTTGTGTTCTACAGACATTGTTTAAAACAGCCTCCCTAATTCTGGAGATATCCAGATGTGTTAGGATCACAGCTCTTAGGACTCCTAGCCAACCTGGCCAATGTAACTCTATTGCCAAAGCTTGTAGATCTGCTCCCCCCCCAAAAAAAAATCTGTTGGCAAGATATCCTTTTGAGACAGAAGTTGTTCTGATTGGTTTTCCAAGTAAATAAAATCAATAAATAAAGCAACAGACTTATTACATTCCATTAAGTCTCCCAGGAACTGATGATTCCAGTGAACAGTGGGGCCCCATTTTAGGCATCAGTCAATCAGTTGTATGCATGTTTTCCAGCAGTAACCTTTAGTGTTTTTATTGGGACGCACAAAGTACACATGGGAGTGACTCATTAAAAAGCAAACAGTTCTTCAAAACCTTGTCCAACATTGTCAAGGATGTTATATGTATCAACTATATGAATAACTAATGTTATTTACGGGGTATTTCTATATCTCATCTCAAAGCAGCAGGAAGAAAATTGTCATTTAATGTAAATCCTGATGGTCAAAATCTGTTAAAAGGCAATCCTCTTTTAAAACCTTAAATTTATATCAGAAATAAGAAATATACGTGTGCCATAGTTGTGATATGATGCACTGCTGAAATTATTAACTGGACACAAATTGAACTGGACAACTTTGGTAAAAAAACCAAGAAAACTGATGTCTATTCACTATGCATTACATCCTCATAATGTTATTGATAGATTAAACTTGCCTCACAGAAATGGAGGCAAGTCAAACAAATTATCAAAGAAGAAAAGCATGTGTTGGCTGATTATATAAAAGATCGCCAAGAATAAGCATTGATGCAGGTTAAAAACTGGAAGTTACTGAATGTACAGGAAACAGAAACTGAATATCAGAATAATGTAATAACGCAAATAGAATCCTGGAGAGGAAAGGCATTGCATGGTCAATTTCTACAAAAGACTGAGGAAAGTGGATAAACATAAAAATCCGCAATAGCTTATAACTGGAACATTAAAAAAACAAAAGAAACTTAAGGCTTGATTTTAATTGTACAAGAACAGGCTGTTAGAACAAATGCAATCAAGGCCAGAATTTAAAAATCATCAAATGATTCAAAGTGCAGATTGTGGAAAGAAGCAGAAGAAACAGATTATATACTCAGCTTGCGCAAAAAGATTGTACAAATTGATTATAAAAAAGGGACATAACACACTCACCAAAATGATTCACTGGAACACAGGGGTGGGTTCTGGATTGTGTTACTGCCGATTTGCTCAGGAATGCGCTGCGTGCGCGCTTGTGCAGTACTAAAAAAAGGTACTACAAAAAATGAAATGGCGCCGCCTATGGCGCCGCCAAGAGAACCAGCTCGGGGGCATGGCAGGCCTGGGTCGCTGCTGGTTCTATAGAACCGGTCCGAACCGGTAGGAGCCCACCTCTGCTGGAACATCTGTAAAAATGATTGTGTACCAGTAATGAAAAATTGGCGAGCATCTAGAGTTGAAAAAGGAGGTGAATGAGCAGCTTAAAATACTTTGGGATTTCTGAAGAGACTGATATAGTTTTTGCTCATAGCACCCAAGATATAACTGTAGTTCAAAAGAAGAAAGTGTGGATAATTGACGTGGTAATACCAGGGGATAATAGAATAGATGACAAAGAATTGGAGACAATCGCAAAGTATCAAGATCTGGAAACTGAAATTGAAAGATTATGGCATAAACTGGCCATAATAGTACCAGTAGCCATCAGCATACCGAGTGCCATGGCAAATTTTTTTGCATGTCTCTTTAAAAAATCTTGCATAGATGTACCTGCATAGATTTTACCTGATTTATGGGAATGACCTTGGGAGACAGAAGGAAGAGCTGTAGACTAGACACAGTCAGACAAGCAGCAGTTGAGTCTGCAAAAGGAATGTGTGTATGGCAAACGTCTTAGAAGGAACCCTTTCTAGTTTTTAGGACTATAAAGTTGGAGAGGGAAAGATGTACAGTACGTTCAGACTTGCAAGGTTTTGTTAATGTAATCTTACGATAAGGTTAGAACTAATACTTTGGGATGAGTTTCTTGTCTGGAATACCTCCCTCACCAGGCTGACAGTACCTACAGTCCAGCAATTTTTGGAAGGAGCCCCAAAAAAGGAAAGAAAAACCCACCAAACTCAAGTTGAGACAGTAGACCATCCTGGGGGCCAGAAGAGCAATAGGGAATTATTTTGCAGCTATTTTCTGAAAACGAGCATAGCTGTCATTTTATGAGTGTAAACACAGTACGCATTTAGCGTATCTTGTCATGAGATTGTGTGGCTAATGGACAGCTGTGCTATCCCAGAAAAAAATGCAGCTCCTTTAAAGGAACCGCAAGCAGATGGTAAATTAATTCCCTGGGATGCTCAAATCTCCTTTTCCCTTTTTATCTGAAGTAATGTGCACCCTACTACCTGACCCTTGGTGTAGATTATTAGTTGTTTGTATTTATTGAGAGGAGGAGGGCTGTTGAATTGTGTAAGTTTCAGATACTTACACAATAAGTATCTGTAGTAACACAATGGTAGTGTGTAGTAGTAGTAGTAACACAATGAAATACTAAAACCATTTGAGCCCTGCAACGCTGTGAGCTCCGTTTCTGGACAAGCTAATTGGTTGAAGAGCTCACAACAAGAGGGATGGAAGTCATCATACATGCTGAAACAACATGTGAACCCATTCCAAATGGCTAACGTAAGTATACCTGCTGCCTCATTACTTAGCATCCTCTTTAGCTTCAGTTGGCAGCTCTTTTGCGGTTAAGAGTAATCTGCAAATGCCATACATCATTTCAGGTTAGCACTACCTGAAATGTGAAACCTACAAATAATTATGGTTTCAAATTCTGATTGAAGTTAACTGGAGGTATGAGCGGCTTTGTTGTGCTTAATCCTAGAAGGACTGTGACAATTAAGTAGCCGCGTAGGACAAGGGGAAGGTGATGATGCAGATGTTTACATTAAGTAATCAGAATATTTATCATGGTGTTTAGACATCAGAGATGGTGGAAGATAGTGTCATCTGGCCATGAGAGCCTTAAATACTGATCATCCTTTTGTGAAAAAATAGCTGAAACTTACTTTTACCAGAATCCTTTTTAGATCCTGAAAGAAATGAAAGCTATGACAAACTCAAAGCAATGAAGCTAATTTTCCTTCTGTTACAGTGCTGAGTTTGGATAAAGCTTATAAAAATCAATTAATGTGCACAAGTGGACAGTCATTCCACATTATCCTGATAGCTCATCTCATTGCAATATTAAGTTAGTCCTCCTATTAGAAATTCTAATCCCTTGTAGGAAATGAAACTGTATAGAGAATTATATTATTAGGAAATTGATAGTCTATCTGACTATCATTGGAACCAGCAAACATTGGCTCTGAGAATATGTAAATATCCTACTTCTCCTTACCCCATGTCAAAATAATACATTTCATTAAGTTGTATAGCAACCCTACCCAATATATAGTCTACTGTAGCCCCAGTTTTGCTTTTTAAATCTTTTTGTTAGTAACCCAAGAGAGAGGAAGCATTGAATGAAGAAATAACTTCCTAAGAACATATTGGGGACCCAATGCATCTAAATGAAAAGACAATAATTATATTTGTAAACTTGTATATACATGTGAGGGTCTATATTAGCTTGTATGGTGCATTGGTGGACTCCAAATATTCAGTGTAGCTGTGGTTAGTTTCAAAAGCATAAATCCTAGCATTAGAAATAGAACAACAAAGTTGGAAGGGACCTTGGAGGTCTTCTAGTCCAACCCCCTGCTTAGGCAGGAAACCCTACATCACTTCATACAAATTAGTTCTAGAAAAATTTCCAAATAGGGTACATCAATTGTACAAGCATAACAATGATTAGGTGTAGTAGTCAAAAGGTCTCTGTCAAACAAAGCATCCACGCCAACACAGAGCAGCTCAGTTTATAAAATATTCTAACTTCACTTAGTTTACAGGAAAGAGATGCTGACTATAATGCAGCACCCAGCTTTTTTTACAGCATCACACAGAGACCTAGCCCTGGATCTCCTGTTAACCATGACTCCTTTAAAGTATGTTCATTTTACCAGAACAGTCTAATCTGAAACTAACCATAGGTAAACCAATGAATTCCATAACATCTAGCAACAGTTTGTTGGTAAACTGCCATTTTTGGCCAGTAACTATTTTGCAGGAACATTATTTGTGGATAGGATTTTCTTCAGCTTGAGTGAAAAATAAAATAAAGAACAGTTGGTACCGTGTCACTGAAAGTCTAATTTTTATGGCTGCTTCAATCTTCTATCTCTGGGTCTAGGATTTATTTATTTATTCAAGAAATTTTATATGGCCACTCAACTCACTCACAGGGACTCCTGATTATAAGATTTGCCTAGAAACATGACTGGAAAAGAACAAGAAACAATTCTCTTGGACTCAGATTAAGAAGCATTAGAGAAAATGCTGAAGCGCTATTTCAAATATTTGGCAAGTAATTTTGCATTTAGAAATTAAACTTACTTATAAGCGATTAAAAGCCACTAACCTTGAAATTCTTCCACCTCAGCTTTTGATTTCAGTTGAGACAACACCAATCTTTTCAAGCTGGCAAGGCAGTTTGACCTTATGTTTTGCTTACATAATGGTTCCAAGTCTCATTGTTAGTATAAGAATCATCTCTTACAAGTTGGAATGTTTCTGTCTGAATGACAATCAGAAATAATGTTTTGCGAGTAACCTATGACAAAGCATTCTTTCCAATAGGGGCTAAGGTTCCCTAAAAACAATTTGGTCCATGATGTGATCCAGAAACTATTATATAATAATTATCTAGACATAGCCACAAGGTGGCTTGGATTATTGCGTACATACAGTCAGAATTCTCTACAGGGCCATTGTTGATTCTGCAGCTGCCATCTCATGTGGGGAATGCATTGTAGTGTTGCCAAAGAATATGATAAAATCTACTGGCTTAGAAAGTTCTGAAGTAGAATATTGTATGATGGTTCTCCAGGTGATGATTCCGTCTTGGAACCTTTCCTCAGTCTAACTCGGGGGTCTCCAACCTTGGCAATTTTAAGACTTGTGGACTTCAACTCCCAGAATTCCACAGCTAGCTTTGCTGGCTGTGGAATTCTGGGAGTTGAAGTCCACAAGTCTTAAAATTGCCAAGGTTGGAGATCCCTGGAACTAATCCAATGTTTCTATGGCTGGCTGAGGAATTCTGAGAGTAGAAGTCCAAACAACTTAAAGTTGCCAAGGTTGAGAAACATTGCTCTAACCTAACAAAGGGTTAAAATTAAACATCATGTCTCTCTCTCTCTCTCTCACACACACACACACACACACACACAACACACACACACACACACACACATCTTGCTGCTTATTGCACTATCCAAAAATTGGGGATTCCAGTTTGGAAGTTAACAATTTATTAAAAAATGGGGAAAGTAGCTGCAGCAAATGAATACGAGTAGTCAGTTTCCATTAGTGTTTTTCTAGCTCATATATTTTGAAGTAGACAAAATGTGTAGCTTTTCACCATATATTTCCAAGATGACTTTCTCTTCAAATTCTATTTTTCTCTTTAGCTTGTAGTCTTATGTATTGGATTGCTGTCAGGCATATCAAGAACAGAAATGATAGATGGGAAATTTGCTCCTCAGCATACAGTTGAGTAGGCTATACAATTTTTATTCTTTTCATCTTCATCTTCTTTTATTTGTTCTCATCCTAAATCACATTCTTGACTAGCTAAAGTGATATTTTCTTCCTTTCCGTCTTCTGACATGAACAGATTATTCTTGCATTATTGTTCCTATCAAGTTAATGTCTCTTTTGAGTCATAGTTGACTCCTGGTGACCATAGGGATACTGTCATATAATTTTCCTGGCAGCAGCACAGTACAAAACTCATCTGTTGTTGCCATATTCTGGGAAGTTTGCTTAATAAGTTAGCTTATTGTTTGTTTGTTTGTTTGCTTGTTTAATAAATTTATATAGCCATCCAATTCACATAAAGGTAATTTGGGGCAGCTTACAACCAGTGGTGGGTTGCTACTGGTTCTCACCGGTTCAGTGAACCGGTAGCAGCGGTGGCGGGAGGTTCTTCCCATCTGCCCAGATGTCATCAAAAATGCTCTGTGCATGCGCAGAAGCTTCTGCGCATGCGCAAAGTGCGCGCCCTTGCGCTCCCATTCCCAAGCCAGTACCAAAGGTAAGTGGAACCCACTACTGCTTACAACATTTAAAAAATCCACCATGTAATAAAAACCCATTTTTAAATAAGAGCCGAGGTGGCGCAGTGGTTAGAGGCAGGTACTGCAGGCCACTTTAGCTGACACTGATCCGCAGGTCAGCGGTTCAAATCTCATCGGCTCAAGGTTGACTCAGCCTTCCATCCTTCCGAGGTAGGTAAAATGAGGACCCAGATTGTTGGGGGCAATATAAATATACATTGCTTACTGGTGTAAACCGCTTAGAGAGTGCTTGCACTGTGAGGCGGTATATAAATTTCACAAAATAAACAAAATAAATAATAAAAAGCATCTCCACCCCTCCATGACAACAATACCACAATTAAATCAGCCACTTGATTGGCTCCATCTCCATTCGTGATCCCTAGGCCTGCTGACAAAACCATGTTTTTAGTGTCTTTCAGAAGAGTTACAGGGGGAGGAAATGATGTTGTATAGGGAAGGAGCCACTACTGAGAAGGCCCTTTTTCATGGTCCCATTGGGTGTACAGCCCTAATCAATGGGACCCATAACATGCCCTGCCTTTCCATTCAGGTGGATGTAATAGGGAAGAGACAGTCCTTCAAATAGCCTTCCAGTCTAAACTGCAGCCCTGCAGTTTTCTACTGATCTCCTATTTAGCCTTGTCTTCGAAAATCAACCAGACCAGTGAGATGCTGTTATCTACTGTGACCAATGATTACTCTTACATTACATTTTTGTGCTATCATCACTTGTCTCTAGATGATTTACAACACAAAGATGGAACAATTAAATACATTAGACAGGGATCATGGAGAATGTGCTCCAATATTTCTGAGAGAATAGAATAGAATAGAATAGAATAGAATAGAATAGAATAGAATAGAATAGAATAGAATAGAATAGAATAGAATAGAATAGAATTCTTTATTGGTCAAGTATGATTGGACACACAAGGAACTTGTCTTTGGTGCGTATGCTCTCAGTGTACATAAAAGAAAAGATACATTTGTCAAGAATGGTTGTCATAGGGTTCAAGTAAGCAATCAGGAAACAATCAATATGAATCTAAATCGTAAGGATACAAGCAACAAGTTACAGTCATACAGTCATAAGTGGGAGGAGATGGGTGATAGGAACGATGAGAAAAACTAATAGTAATAGTAATGCAGCCTAGTGAATAGTTTGACAGTGGTGAGGGAATTATTTGTTTAGCAGAGTGATGGCGTTCGGGAAAAAACTGTAATTGTGTCTAGTTGTCTTGGTGTGCAGTGCTCTATAGCGACGTTTTGAGGGTAGGAGTTGAAGCAAGATACAAACAATAAAACTATATAAAAGGCATATCATTAAAAATTCACTCCTCCACTCACAACAAAATACCTTATTCCACCAGACTTGAAATACTGGGATTAGACAATTTACAACTACGTCGCCTCCGATCTGATCTAAATGTACTTCATAAAATCATATACCAAAATGTCCTTCCTGTTAATGACTACTTCAGCTTCAACCGCAACAATACACGAGCACGTAATAGATTCAAACTAAATGTAAAGCACTCAAAACTCGACTGCAGAAAATACGACTTCAGCAACAGAGTGATCAATGCCTGGAATGCACTACCTGACTCTGTGGTTTCTTCCCCAAACCCCAAAAACTTTAACCTTAGACTGTCTACAGTCGACCTCTCCCCGTTTCTAAGAGGTCTGTAAGGGGCGTGCATAAGCGCACCACTGTGCCTACCGTCCCTGTCTTACTGTCCTATTGTCCTCATTTATCTGTATTTTGCTTATGTTATGTTTATAAAAACACCTACTATCCTGTACATGTTTGACAAACAAACAAACAAATAAATAAATAAATAAAAAACAGTCTGAAGGATAAAATAGGGACAAAGTTAAAAGGCTAGTTAAAAAGGCAGAACTACCCTCAAATCACCAGCCAACCCACCGTTGTGTGCCACTCTTCAATCCCTATGCCAGTAGGCAAAGCCAGATCTTCACATTCTTCTGTAAGGACCCAAAGAGTGGGAGCAAACAACATCTCTGAGAGCAAGATGTTCCATAGGGCAGGAGCAACAGCAGAGAAGGCTCTTTTCCTTGACCTCATCTATGCTTGTAGATGGAATTCAAGATGCTGATTATGACCTATAAAGCCTTACACAGCATGAGGCCAAATGATTTAAGAGACCATCTTTCTCCCATGGTTTCTGCCTGATCAGTATATGCTGGGAGAGTTAGTACACTCAGGATTCCTTCAATTAAACAGTGCCACCTCAGGAAATATGCTTTCTCTGTCATGGTGCTTGCCCTCTGGAATAAGATCTCTCTTGAAATCCTTATGGCTGTACTGTGTTGGCATTTCAAAATGCTTCAAATAGGTGGTTAACTTTGGAGACCTTGGATTAAGATAGATGGAGCCTCTTGTTAGATGTGTTTTGTCTATGTTTTTGTATAGAGCGACAGATTTTGTTTTGTATTTTGTTATTGTGGTTTATTATATTGTAAGCTACCCAGACTCGCTTTGGAGTCAGTCGGTGCCTGAAATTAATAGAATAAGAACTAATAGAAAGGAATAAAATAACTTTCCAAATATCACCTTTTTTGAGAGATTCTCATAACTATTGCTTTAAACGTATGAGCTAGGCTTTGTTTATGAAAAGAATGATAAATTGTCACTACCAATTAGCATATTTTCATAGTTTTATGTTTTTAGCTTTACAAAATTAGCAGTAACATATGTATAAACGTATTAATATTTGCCATATGATTTCAGAGTGATCTTTCCCATTGATAAAATTAAAAACTTATTGTATCGTTAAGTCATCACCACATATGGCAAATTACATTCATTTACATATAATACACAATGCAGTTTAAAATCTTGGGTATATGAAGTTTCCACCATCCCATTATGTTACAGAGTGATTCCTTCCCCTCACAAGCCCACAATACCTTACTGTTTTTCTACAAAATAAGCTGCAGACAATGGAAACTTTCATACTGTTTCCTGTAATTTTCAGCTCATGTCATCCATAAAAGGTGCGCTACAAAACCGAAGGAGAGGAGAAAAGTACCCAAGAAGGGAAAAGAAGAAAATGATTTTCTGGGACATATTGTAAACTCCCTCTCTCCCTTTTTTATATTGTAATAATTATCTGTCCAAACACAATCTTAAGAAAAAAGTGTGCTAAATTAACAAAGGAAACTTCCTCAGCCTGTCTTAATTGTGAATCTAAACAGCTGCCATCTTTTCCTCTGATTGCAAGAGCAGATTTTTTCAATCACAGAGCAGATCAGCCCCTCTATTTTCCCCTTGCTCTCCCCAAATCTGCTTAGAGGTTAGAGACTGAGATGCAGGAAGTACAGAGAAAGATAGAATAAGGGAAGTCCTGTTGCAGGATGAAAAATCCACTTGCATTACTTTGATGTAATTTTCAATTCCAGCATCCTGTTTACAAAAATGTATAACCAGATGTCTATGGGAAACTCACAAACAGGACAGGAACAATCTCTTGCTTCACCCAACAATTAGCATCAATGGCATGGCAATTCTAAAGATGAAAGTTCAGTGTGACTTACACAGTAATAGTGATGAACTTGATATATTTATTTATTTTAATTTACTTATGGTAAACTATTATCTAGGATGTAATGTTTTATTTTGGCTAATTGAAGGAAAAGATTCTAAATGTTATAAATAAAAAATAAACAACAGGTTTTAACCTGATACATGCATGCATGCATACATACATACATACCGGTACATACATTATATACATACATTAGGGTTATCTACTTATCTTCCCCACCGGTTCGCATCACAGAGCAGATAAGAACTAAATTACTGAAAAGCGATGCAAAACTCTTGCTCTCCAAGACTATCTGCTTGCTCTTTGTTTTGTTTCCAACCAGCTACATGGGCACAAAACATCCTTGGAGAAAAAACAGCTGCCCTAATTTTTTCCCCTATAATATTTCACTTATAGCAAAGTTTTCATCCTTCAACTGTGAAATCCACTATATGTTAGGATAATAAAGATTAGACGTGCTGTCCCACACAAATATCATCACAAATAAAAAAAAGTCACATTAAGATTCAATCGTCTAAATAAAGAATGCATGCTTCAAAACAGAACATCTATACATCTAAATAGCTCTTTCACAGAATGCTCAACCACAGATAGACAAGCAAATTCCCTGGGTATATGGCTTGTACTGAGGAGGATCCCTTGGAAATTATAAATAAGCAGAGACTGAGCACGTCTTGTATTTCCTGTTTTTATGTTTCCAGTATAATCTGTTGCCTGCTAATTATGCATAGTGCTTTCAGATTATGGCTGCAAAACTCCAAACTGCCACTATATGGCATGGACTACCGTATTTTTCGGAGTATAAGACGCACCTTAGTTTTTGGGGAGGAAAATAGGGGAAAACAATCTGCCTACCAGGTATTCATCTGGCTAGCATCCTTAGTCTGGTCAGCTTCAGCACATTATTTTATCCCCTGGTTAGGACTTAAAAAAACCTTCTTCTGAGAGAGTAACAATGAAAGAACCTGCAAGCCGGTAAGAGCTGGGAAGATAGTTAGCATCTGGTTAGGGCTAGAAAATAACTTACTCGGAGCAAGTAGAGCAATGGAAAAAAATTCTGCAAAGACTTAGGGCTGGAAAAACATTCTTTGGAGAGAGTAACAATGAAAAAGCCTGCAAGGTAAGAGCTGGGAAGATCTGTTAGCACCTAGTTAGGGCTGGCAAAAAAAAAAAAAAAGCTACATTCGAAGTATAAGACGCACCCAAATTTTCAGCCACTTTTAGGGAGGAAAAAGGTGCGTCTTATACTCCAAAAAGTACGGTATATATAGTACAAGTAGTCCTCGACTTTCAATGATAATGGAACCTGCCCATTATGTCATAAGTCATGGTAGTTGTAAAGCAGATCACCCATATGAGCGACTCAATTTTATGAGTTTTTTTGCATCAATTGTAAAGCAAATGCTGCAGTCAAAAAGCAAATCCATGGTTCGCTATAAGGTGTTGGGTTTTTTTGCCGAAAACCAGGAGTAAATGCTACTTTTCAGCAAAAATGTTGTAAAACATGGTATGTAACTGCAGCTGTAAATGTGAGCTGGTCACTTAGTGCCCAACATGCAGTCATGTGACTAGGGGTGGGAGGCAGCCATCAGAACTTCAGAATTGGATCTTAAGTACCTTTGGGGCAGGTGGGTCTGTGTAACTTCGAATGGTTACTAAGCGACCGGTTGTAATTTGAGGACTACCTTTACTGTACTTTATTTTTGTTCTGCCAGTCAGGGTTCATTACGAGTTTTGCAGTCCAGATCTGGTAGTTCTAATGATGCAGGGTCTGTTGTGTGAAGGAGCTTTTACATCAAAGGGCATGCGTGCATGCACACAGAACCCAAAATGGAAATAGAGACAGGATAACTGTTAAGTAAATATTTTATTCTTATATTTTTAGCATATCCTTCCTTTAAAGAGATTAAGGATTCCTCTGTTCGATTTGTTATTTTCATCAAAATTTCATGAGGTAGGTTTGCTGAGATAGAAAAAAATAGTAAGAAATGATAATATGTGACCTTCGTGATTGTGACTAATGTTGGATTCTATTCTAACTACTAAACAACAATGTCCTTTCTATATAAGTAGACACTGATTTCACCTCAATTTCTCCACTGCTTTGTTCTATGTGCTTATTCTTATACGAAGATTTTAATGTATTTTTATTGGCTTTTTTATTTATTATTGTGTGCTGCCCAGAGACCCCTTTGGGAGAAGATGGGTGACCATATAAATTTGATTAATAAATAATATTATCTTCAATCTTTTCCCCATCCTCTGTTTAGCTCTACTTACAGTTGCATACACAGAGCCTCTAAAACTAATGTGTTGCTTTTCACCATTATCATTTTTGAAGCAATAGTTGAACAGCCTCTAAAAAGTAGATTGGCAATACCCATATGGTTATTCAGAAGAGACTGCACATAACAGATTGCAGTCCAAGAGCAAGCAGGAGGATGTTGATTTATGACAGACAGATATTGCTCAGTATGCATATTCCCCAGGCTTTTTCATTTGGATGTTTGTAAAATGTCAGGTCTGATAGTTTTGGGCATTGCCTTTTTGGATGCAAACTGTTTTCCTGGATCTTATCAGCTAATGTAAACTGCACTGGAAATGTGGGCCTGAAAGACAGTTTCAACAGAAAGGCAATGTTTCAACAAAAACACCGTAACTGTGCTTAATGTGGTTCTGATCCTGCAAAGAGCGGCTTGCTAGTCATTGCAGATCCTACTCCAAAGAGAAAACATGTAAAAAAACAACAGTAAATCACATGACATTCAGGATAGACTTTATGGCACAAATTTCACTGGTTACAATTCATTTCCCTAATGCATAACCCTGGCATGCCAGATTAGTTATAATGGAGGCAAATTTCTGAGTTCCAATTGATCAATCATCTAACTGTGCTTTGAAAAAAGACAAGGTTTCAATCATGAATTTATTAAATAAGAAATGTTCAAAACCTAGTGTCTGGTGTGGCTAAAATAACATAATATATATATATATATATATATATATATATATATATATATATATATATATATATATATATATATATATATATATATATATATATATATATATATATATATATATATATATTGCGTGTGTAGATAGATAGATAGATAGATAGATAGATAGATAGATAGATAGATAGATAGATAGCTATAGATAGATAGAGAGATAGAGAGATAGAGAGATAGATAGATAGAGAGATAGATAGATAGATATAGATATGGTGTATATATAGATATATAGATATATATATGGTGTGTATATATATATATACATATATACAGTATGTGTGTGTGTGTATATATACATGTATGTATGTATGTGTTTTTATATATATACATAATATATATGTGTGTGTGTTTTTCTGCCGAGTCGCCTGGTATACCTAATTATGGGAGGAAGCATACTGTTTCCTTATGTTTTTCCTTTTGTCTTTCAGCCCTACTCCAGGGGCCATCCAGGGTAGAAACCGTATTTGCAAACTTATAAAGAACTGATAAAGAAATAAAGGGAGACTAGATAGATCTATTTCAAGCTATTTAGCTTTCATCAGTTAGCCATACCCTTATAGGAAATCCTATAAGGGTATGGCTAGCTGATGGAAGCTAAATAGCTTGAAATAGATCTATACTAGTCTCCCTTTATTTTTTTATCAGTTCTTTGTAAGTTTGCATATATATATATATATATATATATATATATATATATATATATATATATATATATATATATATATATATATATATATATATATATATATATATATATATATATATATATATATTTTCTGTCGTATTATCCTGGTGTACCCAAATATGGGAGAAATACGTACAACAGGATGATATGACAGAAAAACATATATAACCCTTTCCTGGTGAAGAGCTGATAAGGGAAGAGAGCCTGTGGCCTAGTGGTTAAACTGTTGCCTTACAAGGCAGGTGGCCCAGGTTCAAATCCCAGTAAGGGTATGGCTATCTGATGAGAGCTAAATAGCTCGAAATAGATGTATAATAGTCTCTTCATTTTCATTTATCAGCAAAAAAAGCTACACACACACTGAATCAAATTTCAAATATAATCAAAATAATTCCTATTGTATTTGTCACTATGCAGGTGATGTGAAATGAGGCATAATGGTATTATGGATGACACACATACTCCCTCGGGAGTAGGGCGGCATATAAGAAAACCAAAATAAAATAAATAAATAAAAATAAATTTAACCAACAATTTAGGAATAATAGAAAGCCTCCCCCAATCAATACATTAAAGTGAAGTGAAGTGTGTGTGTGTGTGTACACATACAGTATATGTAAATATGTGTATATCAAAGAAGTGTAGCTTGTAGCACCTTGAAGGCAAAACATTATAGGCTATTTGAAGGGATGGAGAACCTGCAGTCCTCCAAGTGTTATTGAACTGCAGCAGTTTTACCCCAGCAGCTTCAAGTTATAACTGACACACTGTCCCTCTGGATGTATAATTACTTTCAACATTATTTTTGGTATGGCTGATTCCCAGAATTTACTGTTGCTTTATATTGCATGATTTTGGTTTTAGTTTCTGAGTGTTAAATATTTGTATATTTTAATCCAAATTATGTTGTAAACCCATAAGCCAAACAAATAAGTAAATACATATAAGAATAGGTGAGTGGGAGCACATATACTAATAATTTCTGCCTTAAATTGACACAATTTTGCTGAAAATAAATGCAAGTAAATCACCAGTTGAATGTCACTGACTCCAAATTATTTTAACCTTTTTTTTAAAAAAAAATCTAAAATCAATGGATTAACTTTTTCATATAACAGTTGCTCATTACAGAATAGGCTTAATTGCAAAATACAGTGCCTTCCCCATAAGAGTGTTAAATGTAAGGGACTTTGCCCTCGTGGCTATGGGAATCTGAATAGGTATCAATTATCCACCTAATCTAAGACTCTTTAAAAATATATAGCAATTTCTCATTGCTCCGATTTTATAGTTCCCCCTCATGTTACTATAATGTGTCATAGACCAATTTTTTACTTACCAGTTCAAATCTTGAGAGATAAACATGACCACATTTTATGTAGTAACCTGGAGATACAGGGCATCTTTCCTATTTCTTTTTAACGGAGACTTGTTTTATGATTTTAGGTTCAGAATTATTTTAGGTTAATGTATGCCACATTGCACATGTGTGTATACGAATTCACCAACATTTTCTGATTTGATTTATACATTTTTGGGTGATCCATAAAAATTAAATGCCATATGGAGATCATTCCAGGTCAAATGGAAGTTTTTTCTAAGGAAAGCTGATCAAAGGGGTTTCTAATATCTCTTTTCTTTCTTTGAAATAGGAAGGTGGAATCGTTTCTAACAGAAGAACCAGAAATACATATTGTGGGACAAGCTCCCATTACTTAGATTCAGGTATATGTCACACTAGCCTCTTCATATTTGATCTGAAGTGAATCATACGGATAGGATTTTAAGATCTGTGTGTTTAATTTCTGGTTTTTAAATTAATAATAATTCAAATGTGAAAAGTTCCTTTTGTTGAGGTAATTGTGGAGTTCCAGCTACAGACCGAACAGGGGAATATCTGGAAACATATTTATCTATTTCTTAGACTTACACCTTGGCTTTTGTGTAGGAGCTCATGGTGGGATACATAACACTTCATTTTCTTGTTTTACCCCAGAATGAGAACCCAGTGAATTAGGTTGGGCTAAGGGAGGGTAACTGGCCTCCCCAGTGTTTAGTTTCATTCAGTTCTGTGATAAAACAAATTTGGAGTCCCCTTCAGCCAGCAGGTATTTGACTGGTTTAAAGAGAGTTAACATATTTTTTATTTATTTATTTATTTATTTTGTCAACACGTGTACAAGATAACAGATATGATATAAACAGGTATGATTATAAGAATAAGTATATTCTTTAAGGGCCACTTTCAAGTGTGTAACACCATGACTATACCTCTCTCATAATAATTAAAATTAGTCTGAAAAGTTAAGATAAAACTAAAGGGAAACCTTAGGCTCTTAACAGATTTACAGATACGTAGTCACTATACCTGAAAATATCCGTGATCTCACATGGGTCACAGTTTTTCACATGCTCTCTGAAGGCCTTTGGAAGGGAGATCCGGTCTGCAGAGCAGTATAACCCCAGCATCTCATCTTGTTCCTGAAAAAACTGGAGCATTTAAAAGGTTTTAAATAGCTGAAGCAAGTTATACATAGTAAGGAGGAACAAGGAGTGGGGGGGGGGGGGGAATGGACGATGTATCTTTAACCCACAAAGGGTGGAGCAGATTTTGTTCTTAGCTCGCTAACAATGGAAACTTTTTTTGTGTAATGTTTCCCTCCATCAGTCCTGCCAAGCAATAGGAAAAAAAGAAAAAAGAAAGAAAAGAAACTTGTTCCGCTGAGTTCAACCCCAGACAGGCTCACAACTTCCTTCCTGCTTTCCGACCCCCTCCCCTCCTCCCCTCCCCTCCCTACTCTCGCTCCCGCACATTCAACAAACACTGAAGAAACAGCCAATGGCAAGGGTGATGTTGAAAAAGACGAGTAACGATCGCGGCGGCTGAACAGTTGAAAAATAATAGCAGTAATAATAAAGTTACAGATCCAGCCGACAATAGAATTTGCTCGCTTTTTTCAGTTACGCACCGCAGGCGGGGACAAGAGAGACGTCTAAACTTCTTGACCAGGAGGAAGAAATTATTTTTAGAGCAATTTTCAAGTCTGCGGCGTCTTCATGGCTAGAGCTTTTCCCGTGGCAATTGGATAGTCAAGGCGCACCAATCGCTCCTGGACAGGTATGACCAACCTCTCCGGTTTCACTCCCTTAATCTTTGCTCATTTCTCCGCGCATCCTGATCCTATCGCATTTCTCTTTCTTTCCTGAGCGCCAACTCTTCCTTCAAAGCGATCGCTTTTTCTGGAGACCGGGTCGGAGAAAAAGACCCGATTTAGGCTGGGATCAGTAGCGGGCGAGAAATCAGGTTTTACGGGCATGGATAAGTAGCGAAAAACGAGCTTCAAACCGCTCCTACTTCTGAAAAGTGCCAAACTCAAGTGGGCAGCGAGCTTTCGTTATTGAGGGCTATCGTAAACCGCTTCGTTTGGCGGGGGCGCCTCTGGCACGCTGTCTTTTTCGGATAAGTTCCACCAGTGCCGGAGTTTAGAACACACACACACACCCACACCACACCACACCACACCACACCACACACACACACACACACACAAATATATATCATACCGAAACTATCCTGGAAGCAAAATATATTCAGCTGTCTTCCATAGAAAGAGAAGCACTTCAGCTAAATCTACTCTTGTTGCAGAGAACAGCGAAACTAGAGCCCTGATCTTCGGGTCTCCATAGAGATTGCCATCATTTGTTTCCTCCATATAATATGAGGGCAAGACACGCATCACAGGGTTCAGCTTGCACACAAACACACAAAGCCCCGTCCAGCAAGTTTATAAAATATTTAACTCACACCACTGCCTTCCCGCTGTCATACTGGACACACGATTTTCTACAAACTTAGTGTAATTTTAAGAATAATTCAGGGACAGAATTTGCCCAGTATGCAAGAGTTGAACATGATTGCTAGTTCTTCCAGTAGATAAGTCACTGCCCTACAGAGCTACCACACTTCCTATTTACTCAATCCACAAATAAATTACTTTGTGCACTATTTATGTGCAGACATGGCAACTGTTGGAAGTGTGAGAAATAAATGTTATTTAAAACATGAATAAAAGATGAATAAAGACTTCCAAGATAATAAACCCTTTTCAGAAATTCAAGAAAACTTTAAAAAAAATGGGTCAGAGAAAAGTTGAAGAAATGTGCATGAAACTATAAATATAACTATGCTTGCTATACAATTGTAAAACATTGCCTGGAGGCATATACTTATTGATATTCCAAGAAGCAATATCATAGAAACTTGTTGAAATAAATTACGAAGAAGCATATTCTTGGTTCAAAGAACAACAACAACTTTACAAACTCATATGTAGCTGCACAAGATTACTCAGTAGGATAAAAGAAAAGCAAATCACTGAATTAAAGTAGCAAAACAACTCAGCTGATAGCTAAAAGAAAGGGGCTACTTTTTTTTTAGTTCATTCCCAGTTAGTGTACTATATAAAAGACTTGGACAAGCCACACCTAGCTTTAGAAATATTAAGAGTAACTCTAGCAATGCTAGTGTTTACTTCATTAGAAAGAGGCTAAGGCAGTGGATTCTGTAATGTGTATGTTTCTAAGATTTAGTATGATCTCAGCATTTAAAAAATCTTATATGGTTGATAATAAATGATATAATATATTGTTATTTAAGATGGGTAGAAAAAAATCCAGGAAAGAATGGTATCAAATTTATTGCGGCCTACATCCACTGATAAGAAGCCAAATTCAAGAAAATACTGAAGTCCAATTATTTTGATCTTCAAGAGTTGTTAATTATAGCAATGAAGTTACTGTAAGTTGCTGCCTAGAGTCATCCAGGATAGGGAGACATGAAGCATATAAATTAAACGAACAAACAAATAAATGGGGCAAGGCAATTTCAATCAGGACCATAGGGCAGGATGAGACGCTATTAAACTTGTTTATCTTTCCTATTTTAATTAAATACCATATTAGTTTCTTCATGAAAATACTGATTGGGAATTGAAAAAACCAATACAAAGGGGAATTGTTAAATATTGTTCTAGCATGTTTACCTTATTTAGAATCATCTTCCACTATAGCCAGCATATCACCTATTGAGACTTAAAAACAAACAAAAACTTAAAAAGTACATATTTCCATATCTACCTTGATCATCAAGGGTAGAGAACATGATTTTTCATGTTTCTGATAAAAATGTATTCAGACCCATGTATTTATCAAATGTCCTTCCAAGTGTCTATGGAGATTCTCAGTCATCCAGGTCATGGTTATCCCAAAGGTGCTTTTTCAAGAGGCGGCTGGACTTTCTTGTTTTTCTTTAAAGACATTTTACTTCTCACCCAAGAAGCTTCTTCAGCTCTGACTGGATGGTGGGGAATGGAAGGATTTATATTCCTTGCAGACAGCTGGACAGAAGGCAAATGACCAGCTGTCTGCAAGGAATATAAATCCTTCCATTCCCCGCCATCCAGTCAGAGCTGAAGAAGCTTCTTGGATGAGAAGCGGAACATCTTCAAAGAAGAACAAGAAAGTCCAGTCGCCTCTTGAAAAAGCACCTTTGGGAGTCCCCTTTCAAGTACTACCAGGCTCTTGGTTGAAAAATGCAGTGTGGATTAGAAGATTGTAAAGTAATAACGATAGTATATATTACACATTGTATTGTTTTATTTAATCAAATATCATCTCCTAAAGTTATCAGGTTCCTCACTCTTCTAATTGGACATTAAAAAGGATATATATATATATATCACAATTTTAATTATAAAATGAATATTGTTGTAGTATAGAACAAACATCATAGAAAAAGTGCATAGACCAACAGTACATTACATATTATACCTGCATATGCTTATTGTCTCATTTGTCCATTACAAAACTCACATTACCACCTCTATTGGCTAGTTGTTTGACCAGGTGGCTATGACTATGGACTATGTGAATACATATTGCTAATCCTGTATTCAAAATTCATTATGGTTTATTCCTCTCAGAAATTTTGATGTGCACCTTATATAATTCTACTTCAGTTTCAACAGAATAGAAACTTAAATATTCAAAGCAGAGTAAATAATTAGACAAACCTATTAGCAAGTAAAAAAAATCTACACTTTATTCTTGTAGGCAGGTTGATGGATAAGTTCCAAAGACTAGCACACAAAATGACAGATAAACAATTACATTTGCCACAGCATGAAAGGCATTACTGTCTTGTTGGGTTAATCAAAATTCTTAGCATATAACTGATACAAAAATAAGAGGTGTGGTTTTATTTGAAGAAGCAATACTACACAGATGTTGGTATTATGTGGTTATAAATATGTCTACACTAATACAATACATAAATAGCATAGCACATATATAAATATACGCTTAAATATGCAATACTAATAAAACTATATATCCTTATAGCAGGAAATAATTATATATTGTGCTTTCTCAGATTTTAGAAATAAATCCCACTCAGCTCAGTAGAATTAACTCTAATACAGAATACAGTAATAATTTTTGACTTGCAAATAATTGAGCATGGAATTACTGTTGAAAATCATGCCAGTCATTACACGGGTCATCATGTGACCATGCCTGATTTTACAAACTTTTTTGCAGTAGTCGTTAAGTGAACCTAACACAAATTCTGTAGTTGTTAAGCGAAAACTGGTCATTAAGAAATCCTTTGTCTGCAATGGATGCTTTTTGCTGGAAACCGAAAGTAAACACCTATTTCAGGCAAAAAGTCATAAATTGTGAGTATGTGACTGCAGTACACTTCGGATGTTGATAAATGCAGGCCAGTTGCTGGGTGTCCATAATACAATCACTTGACCCTTGAGACAGCCCAACTGTGCCAGGTCAGAAGTACTATTTTAGGTCTGTCATTACTTTGATAATAAGTCAAGGACTACCTGTATAATCCCAACAACTTCAGTAAAGAGACAATTTACTGAAAGTTTCAAAAATTAATTAACCCAATAAGACAGTAATGTGTGTTGTGACTTTCAAGATGATTCCAATTTCCATCACTCTCCATCAGTATAGCTAACTCTTCGATGTGCAGCCCTTGGGCTTTGCTACTATGCAGCGGAATACTGTGCACCTGTATGGTTAAACAGCTCACATACAGGACTTATTGATGTTCAACTTAACCATACGATGAGAATAATTACTGGGTGTATAAAATCAACACCTAGTCACTGGCTACCAGTTCTTAGTCACATACTTCCCCCGCACTTACGACGACAAGAAGCCCTTATTCGGGAGTACAGCAAGATCCTGGTAAATTCCTCTCTACCCATACATGGATATACTCTGACCTCTTAAGATGTCGATTAAAATCAAGAAATCCACCACTCTTGACAGTGCGTAAGTTGATGGCTGACCATCAAAACATCACACAAAAGTGGATGGAGGCGTGGAATAGCTGCACCCCCCAAGATGTCTCTGGGCACATTAGCCCTAGTAGTATACCTCCAGGATTTGGCCTACCCCGATACATGTGGGTGACATATAATAGAATTAGAACAACTCATGGGGTGTGTGCTGACTCCTTGCATAAATGGGGAAAGACACCTTCAGCACAATGTGATTGCGGGGCTCCTCGACAGACTATTCAACATATAGTGAGGGAATGCCCTAACAGAAGATATCCAGGAGACTGTAGGGACTTCCTCTGCACAACAACGGCAGCTACTGACTGGATCTCCAAACTTGATATTAAGCTTTGAAATGTTATTTCTGTTTTCCTTTCTAGGTTTTTCTTACTGCTTTAACTGTTTTTAATTTGTAAAAATGAAGTGTTTTAATATTGTGTGTGACCAGCCATACGCTAAATAAATAAATAAATAAATAGTATAGCTACCAGGAATGATGGGAGATGGTGCAATAATAGCAAGAAGGCTACACATTTTGTATCTTCCCATTAGGCAATACTGTATAATGAGTAAAAATGAGCACAGATACAGTTTAAAGTGATGTAATAAGAAATAAAGTAAAAGAGCAAAGTGTTGCTGCACAATACTGTTCCACCACAGAAAAAATGAATTCAAAAGAAAAGCTAGAGCTCTGCTTCCTTTAGTCTCAAATATTTATGAATACTATTGTTTTAATTATAACATTATTTTATTTTTCGTTTCCTCAAATGCAATTTCTAGAGCATATAATGATGAGACTTCCACCATTACTTCTCACAACTTCCCAAGCCAGCATTTAAGGCCTTCCACCATTCCTTTCCATAGTTATTTTTGTTTTAAAAAGAAAAAATCTGTGTAATAAGTTTTGGTTTTCCTAAGTCCCATGACTTCTCCCTCCCACCCTCCCAGGAGAAAACCCACATTTAGTTGACTTGCTCCTTTATTTTCATGTAGCATCTTGGCTACTTTCTTCCTGTTGTTTTCTTTCTGACCCATGGCCAGAATGTGGGTAATTGGCAACACTAGCTATTAATTTATGATAATATACCATCTCAAGCTTTTCCATTTCTTGACCATCTCAGTGTCTTCTTGGGGCTTTGCCTGAGAAGCAGAACTTGTAACTTTAGTCGTACTTTTATCATTTTATGATAAATCTGAATTTAAGACCAACTTAAGGAGACCAAGAAGACCAATCTTCTTGCCATTAAGCTTTTTTTTCATCATAGGGAATATTGATTGTGAGATCAAATTTGGGCCAGTCACCGGGACCAGAGATTTACCCTTGCAAACTTTGGGACTCATGCTGAAGCTCATCTTCAGGGAATTATAGGAGCAAAGGGATTGGCAGCACAAAGAAACAACAGCCAATTGCTGGCCATCAACATACCAATCAGCCAATAGGAAGGCACCACATAAACATGACTCCCAGAACAGCCCCAAAGCATGTATCCCAGTAAAGAGAAATTCAGCCAGCCAGCCACGTCTCACAGACAAATATAATGTTGAATATAGCCGTATTTAGTGAGAGGAGAAATTATGGTATTTTGTTTACAAGGCTTGTGTTGTTTACAAGGCTTGTGTTTATTCCCTTAAGATGGGCTCCACACTGAATCCAAAAGCTTGGAAGAGTAAATCTCTGGTTGACTGACTCAAATTCAATCTCGCATCATTACCCTGTGACACGTATATTTGCCTTTAATATTGATTGTGATTGCTGAGTGATAATATTTTTTTTCCACACGTTCAGAGGCATTCTTCTAATTCACCTATCAATTGTGTTATTTGCTTATTTATTCTACTGGAAAATAGATGTTAAGCTTTGGCTTCTAATTTATGTTGCCATAGCCTTCACAGGCCTGTTCTCTCTCTGTTTTCTCTTTTCTTCCTCCTCTCATTCTTTAACTGTAGAAAATGTAACAAGTTTATTTACCTCTATATGGATGTAAAATAGTTTGCTTCAAGGTTGATAAGGTTGTGGCCAACGGTTGCATTTAGCACTTTGAGGGAGTTTAGAATAGATCACCAAAGCGAGTGGGGTAACGCTTACAACACGTGATGTGTTTCTCAACGTTAAAATGACGAGAAACTACTGTCACTTCTTAGCAGGCATGATCAAACGGGCTTTGTCCGCTTCCTAAAGGATCCTTGGGGCAATCCGGGGATACTAGGTTTTCGATCGTTGCTGTACTACTCACATAAAGGATCCTTCTCTATTATCCGCGCATTCTGGGACTGAAGCTTGGCATTGAAATTAGAATCTGGATTATGTAAAGATTCAGGTTAATATGCTATTCCTTTGATCAACATAATGAACTTTTAAAAGAGGCGGAGCTGGACTCTGCTGAACCTTTGCGGCTAAACTCACGTCTTTCTCGCAGCCGGGCTCCAGAGCGAGAGCTTTGCAGCCATTGGTCGAACTGTGTCTCCCGTAGCCAATTGGCAGGGCCTGTTTTGAGCTGTCTCCGTTTTCGCGCGCTCACTGTCGCTTCTCTCTCCCTTTCTTGTCTTTCCATCCAGTTTGCGTGTTTATGGAGCTGTGGACCGGGGTCCGCTCATCGCCCCTGCGCGTCTCCCGTTCCCTGGGCAATGCTGCAGCAGCTGCCGCCGCCGCCGCCCCCTCCTAAGAGGACGTGGGCTGTTCGGCAAAAACTGACCTGGGTGAAGGAGGAGGAGGAGGAGGAAGCGGAGCCTGTCCCCCGGCGGCCGGACCCATTACTATGGCCGTGTTCTGCTATGCGCTCAACAGCCTAGTGATCATGAAGAAGAGCGGCGAGGAAGAGAAGAGCGGGGGCTGCAGAGGAGGCAGGAGCAAGACCCCTCCTGCCACGCGCAGACAAGGGCCGCCTGAAGTCGTCCGGGGAAGCGAGAGGCATAGCAGCTATTGCCCTTTGCCTCTGGGCAGCAGCGGCAGTTCCAGCAGCCCCCCCACTGCATTCCTCTTCCCTCCAGCCGAGCCGCCGCGGTCCACGGAGGAGGCTCCATTTCTCAAGTCCCCTCGAGAGCTCAGCAGCCCTATCTGGACTAGCCCCCAGAGCCGGTCTCCTTCGCCCGGCTGGAAGGAGTCTTGCAGGACGTCCCGGGTCCTCCAACGGGAGTTGCAAAATGTGCAGGTGGTTGAGAAAGTGGGACTGTTCGAGGCGCACATCCAGGCGCACAGTTCGGGGGGCGCCACTTCCCCCCTAAAGAGTCCCCGCCCGCCCAGGAGAAAGTCGCCTTCTTCCCCAAGCCGACCTTGCGTGGAGGATACCCCGTCGAGGCAACGAGAGATAGAGGAGGGAATCAAGGAGCTCGATAAACTCTGGTTCCGACTGGAAACCACAGGGAAGGCGTTAGGGAAGGAGGCAGAGAAGGGTTCCGGGGACACCCATCTATTACAGGTGGGGGGCAAGGGGAAAACTGACTGGTCCTCTCCTACTGAGAAAGAAAACGGACTCTTCCGAGAGCAGAGCCCAAAGGCAATGCAGTCGGCCAAAGAGACATTTGGAGCACAGGATTCAGAAGATGTGGAGAGCAGGAGCCAAATTGGGATGTGGAGTTCAGATCCAATGGATAAAGGATGTGTGTTGTTGAAAGGGCCCAATTCTAACCAGATGGGGAGGGTGAATGGGATTTCCAGGGCACAGGAGTCCAGGCAGGTGGAAAGGGGTCTGTGGCCTATTGGGAGGCAGGGCTTAGAGGTGAGAAGTGAGCCTCTGGAAGAAAAAGACTCCAAAGAGATGGAGAGCTGGAGAAGCTGTGAGGAAACTCGGGGCTCTGATGAGATGAGCATCATGATGCAGCCAGGTGAAGGCGAGGCACAACTTTCGGAGGGGTCAAGCAAAGTGAGCAGTTGCTGTGCGAATCAAAGCTTCATAGAAATTGGGCTCTGGAGGAGGGACTTTTCTGGAGGGCAGGGCTCAGGAGCCGTAGAGATGCCCCTTGGAGAGCCGCTCCCTCCAGGAGACCCGCCTTGCCTTGCCAGAACTGACAGCAAGGAGGGTAGCAGCAGCCTGTTCGCTTTGACATTATCTGAGAAGCAGTCTTTGTCTGAGATTATGGCTGAAGCCCATTCTGTTGGGCTGCAGGAACAGCAGCTTCCCACAGGGACCTCTGCAGCACTACCACAACCTAGGTGGTCCCTAGTGGAAGGGGGGGCCTGCTGTGGAGGTACAAGCATTCCTGCTGTTATTGTGACAGACCTTGATGCTCAGGAAGAGGAAACAACAGGAGCAGCTCCACCAAAGAACATGCCAATCAGGAAGCTGTCTTCTTCCTCAGCTTCTTCCACTGGCTTTTCCTCCTCCTGGGAAGAGTCTGAAGAAGATATCTCCAGTGATCCTGAGCGATCCTTGGACCAGAGTCCAGCCTTCCTGCAGACCCTGGATAAACCCAGAGTGGTAAGTTCTGAGTAAGCGATGTCTCAGATGGTTAGGGGAGCCAGGTGTCTTCTCAAGGTGATAAAATTTCTCTGACGATCTTTAATGAAGATAGAATACCCTTAACATTTTTTTTAAAGAATGGTCTTTTAAAAATCAGTTTCTGTGATATTAACTTTTCCTGCATTCGAGTTGTTCTGTTGATCTTACATCGTTAAAAATGAAAAACAGTAAAAGCATTAAGTCTGCAAACTGAACTATAAAATTTGTATCTCAATTCCAGGTGACTTTAAGGGACCATTCCATCAATTATGGAATCCAGAAACTGGCATGGAATTTATTGGTGGGAAGAACTACAACATAATGAAATTAGATTTGGGGATGGGGGGGGGGAAGCATAAATGGACTACATCTAATTTTTGTGGTAAAACAGATGTGATTGATTAAGTCTAATAATATTAATGCATAATTCTGTGTATATCTGCTGAGAAGCATTCTGCACCTAGTGGGATTTATTCCTAAATAAGTGTGTAATCTAAACAGAATCATAAACTTCAAAGCACTCCAGAGATCATCGAGACTCACCTCCTGCCCCTTGCAGCATCTGTTAAAGAAAATTATTAATTAATCATTATTTAAATCACTAAAGTTAAAGAACTACTGATTTAAATCAAAATTCCTTGACATTCTTATTTATTTGTGAGATCTTGACCTTCTAATTCTTCTAAACAAGCATGCATGCTGACTGCTCTAACAAAGAGTAGCATTATGCAAGCAAAAATATCATTTGAAAAATTCACATGTATTGCAGAAGTCTTTGGACATTAGATACCTACTTCCATTGTTCATTATCTGTACATAAATCAGATGGCTTATTTGAAGACTAAGATTGCAATCTAGATTTCCATTTGAAGAACTAATTTATATTAGGGGAAAGGGTGATTTAAACTTACTATCAGTATACAATAATGGTTTTGTATGAATCTACTACAGTGCTGAAAAGACAGATGAGGTGGTGGTATACTGTTTGCAACAAGTGTGATGATTTTGCAACTCATGTAGGCCTTTAATTGCTGTAGGTTCAGCTTTTCATAATCAAATACCACATGGGTTGAACAAAAAAATGACATAATCATATTGTATTACTAATTTGAATTTTAAGGCCTCTGCTTAGAGCAGAGAGTTTCAGCTGTTAACATTTATCCCAAATGAATAGGAAGAATGACTATTTGTCACTTTTTTTAAAGTTGCCAATTTGCCACACAATTTTATTTCATTATTGAGAAATGTATCAGCTGTTATTAATTGGGAGTGTTTCATGCTGTAACTCTGAAATAAAAAGCCAGAACAAGTGCCAGGCATTCTCCAGTTCTTTTAGCTCTGGCTTTTTATGAACAGCTATAAGTAGCATATAACTTGGACATCTTGTGATATAAGTCATATAAATAAGTAGAGGAAATGATGATGATGATGTTAACTTTTTTCATTCTGAAATGTGTATATTTGTCTAAGAGGCAACATCAATATACCGTATTTTTCGGAGTATAAGACGCACCGGAGTATAAGACGCATGTTAGTTTTGGGGGAGGAAAATAGGGGAAAACAATCTGCCTACCAGGTATTCATCTGGCTAGCGTCCTTAGTCTGGTCAGCTTCAGCACATTATTTTATCCCCTGGTTAGGACTTAAAAAAATCTTCTTCTGAGAGAGTAACAATGAAAGAGCATGCAAGCCAGTAAGAGCTGGGAAGATTGTTAGCACCTGGTTAGGGCTAGAAAAAAACTTATTCGGAGCAAGTAGAGCAATGAAAAAAAATTCTGCAAAGACTTAGGGCTGGAAAAACATTCTTTGGAGAGAGTAACAATGAAAAAGCCTGCAAGGTAAGAGCTGGGAAGATCTGTTAGCACCTAGTTAGGGCTGGAAAAAAAAGCTACATTCGAAGTATAAGACGCACCCAAATTTTCAGCCACTTTTAGGGAGGAAAAAGGTGCGTCTTATACTCCGAAAAATACGGTAGTTAGCTAACTTCCAGTCTAAGGATATTAAGTGTTCTGCGGTATGGGACAAAGAAATATGTACAGTCCAACATTCAGTGTCACAGTGCAAAATATATATAGGGAAACTTAGTCTTCAAAGCTATCTGAGCCTGCTACGCATTATATACCAATGCATCTGGAACTCATCACATTGGAGAAAGTTATGTTGTAGTTTGTTTCTAGTGTTTGTTGATAGGCAAATCATACTAATTTAGCTAACACACCCATTAAAATAATAAACCTTATATATGTTCTCCCTTATAAGCAAACTTTATTTGAACAGACAGTCCATAATTCCTTATTAAGCTTTTCAGAATGATGTTCTGAGATTTTCTGTACTATTGGTGTTTTTTAAAATTTATTTTACAGTACTGAATGTTAACATTTAACTCTGGTTTATTCCCTTGCTTTTCTAGTCGTAATCATACATTCTTATGTGCAGAAAATATGCCCTAATATCCTCATTCTGCTTCATGCTTTCTGGTTTGTACCAGGAGCCTATACGGTAGTATATAAATAAAATAGACACGTCAAAATTCAACTTCTGAAACAGCTTCCTGGACTTTGAGCATAACTCAGTACACCAGATTTATAAATAAACAAATAAACAAAAATAATGTCTCTGTGCTCACAGTTAATGGATAAGTGGTAAACACATTATACTTAACCACAATGCCCCTAATTTATCATAACATGCTAAAATACATGATCTTGTGACTTAATATGTGTGAACTAGGCCACTGCTGCAAAGATAGGCATTACTGTCAAGGTAGAAGCTGCTTTGCTGGTGTATAATTCCCTAGTTTAGACTGAAATTTATTCTGGATGCTTTAGTAAGAGCATGAGCAGATGAGGGTATATTTAATACTTTTAAGATGCTTTAGGACAGTGATGGCGAACCTTTTTTTGTTCGGGTGCCAAAAAGGCGCGCACACATGCGATGGCGCATGCCCACACCCATAATGAAATGGCCTCCCCTTGTGCATGCGCACACAAACCCCCCCCCGCACTACCCCCATGTTTCCGAACTTCCAGTTGGCCTGTTGGGCCGTTTTTCACCATCCACAGGCTCCAGAGGCTTTCCTGAAGCCTGGGGAGGGCGAAAAACAGCCCAACAGGTGAAAACGGCCTCCCCCCCTGCCCTCCAGAAGGCCGAAAATCAGCTGGCCAGCGTGCACATGCGTGCTGAAGTTGACATAGGGCAAAGCCTTGCGTGCCCTCAGATATGGCTCTGCGTGCCACCTGTGGCACCCGTGCCATAGGTCCGCCATCACTGCCATAGGACTTCTTATTTTTATTGTAAAGGTATTGTAATTCACCATTCGATGTTTTGGGGAAATTGCATAATATATATCTGAGACAAAATGTTAACAAAATATAGTTACCTCACAGCTTCAGGAAATTCCTGTTGCAAGCATGCGAACATACTGTGAAAGCATGTGAGATTTTCCCAAATATATATGAGAAATTTGCTAATACTCATTTTTCATCTGGTCAGATATTAGAATTAGTCTATCAATATGTGGTAGAAGGTACTACATTTTGAGATTGCCACTTTTTTGGAGCTTTGTAGAATGAAATCAAAATAGAATATTTTTTTAAAAAAATTCAGAGGAAAGAATCTGTAGTCATTATCTTGTGGGTAAGAGAAGAAAGCTAAGATGATTAGTGCAGATACTAGACAATTGGACATTTTAAAGTACAAATACAGGGACATTGGATTGCATACTCTGGATACCACTATGTCTTAGGGCAGAGCATCACCCACCTATTAGAAGAGTTAATGGCTGGGTTCACACTTCTAATTAAGCCATAACTAATTCACATGGTTTCTTGGTTTTAGTTTAGAGTGCTTTGTAAATCTAGCAATTATAGTTTGCTATAAATTATGATTTTTGGTTCAGTACATATTCATTATATATTGAAAGATTATCCAGTTGTGTCTGATTCTGTAAACCATGCTTAAATCATAACACAACATAATATTTGAAATCTGGTGGGAGGAAGATAGATTACCAAGATTGCTCTGAGAAAGAAGCTTTCTAATGGGCTTGTTATATTAGAATCCAACCTGACAATCTATGATATCACAAATTGTGTAAGAATTTCTTTTCTATACAGTGATTGTAGCAAGGGTTATTGTTCAAATTTTTATGTCTAAAAGATACTATGGAGCAGAAAAACTGCAGCTGGTTAAGCAGACAAATATTATACTTGTGCTCCTTTACAGCTTGAAGCACTTTTTAGAAATTGAATTTATATGCTCTGCAATAGTGTTAAACAAGTTTTTCCTAAAGTGGCAAGTTCTAGATATGCTGAGATTATAATTTCCACAGTTCCTATATAGAATAGCTAATGGATAGTTGAGAATTCTGAATATTGCCATTCCAGCATACCTGAAAGTGCCAGACTGAAGAAATCTTAAAGTTATGGGGAAATTAAACCTGCAGTCTAATCCACTCAACTAATCCCATCCAGTGTTTTTATATGGCCAAGCACAATACCTGAGACACAGTTTTGATGATAGTTTGATAAACATTCCCCAAATCTTTGCCGACTAGCTATATTATGCAGTTATATTTTAATGCTTGAAAAATAAGTAATGTTTCCAAGCAAACCAATCTTCTGAATGTATGAAAACACAAAGTATAAAAGGGACTGAAAATTGTTCTGATTTTACCTCAGTATTCATATGCTTGGGTTCTGCCCCCTTTGCCTATTCGGTATGAAGAATTTTTAATATATGCATCTGCAAGCACTTCATAGTATTTTCATGATTAAGAAGCTGCCTGATTAATTATCCGCTAGAAATAATTTCATGCATCCAAATCCTGAGAACAATTTATACATTATGGTCTATACCAGGGGTGTCAAACTGGTGGCCTGCGGGCCAGATGCGTCACGCACAGGCCATGCCCACCCCAGCTCCGCGAAGGGGAAAAACATCATGTAACATCACGTGACGGCAACGTGATATGGCGAGTTTGATATATGTGATCTATACAGAAATATGGTGATCTCCCAATTGGACTATTGCAACGCACTCTACATGGGGCTACCCCTGAAAAGTATTTGGAAGCTTCAGCTGGTACAGAGAGCAGCAGCATGAGCCCTACTGGGTGCCCAAAGAAGGGCACAGTTAGCGCTCTGCGAATTGCACTGGATACTAGTTTATTTCCAGGTCCAGTTCAAGGTGTTGCTCATCACCTATAAAGCCCTAAATGGGGCAGGAAAGCCCCCAGTCTCTTGGCCTTCTGCAAAGGGGTCAAAACTTGGCTCTGTGGTCTTGCATGGGGGGCACAGAGGAAACGCAACCATGGGGCTGGCTAGTCCCCTGAGAGCCTCCCCACCTGTTATATTCCAATGTTAATTAGTCATTTTAGGATTTTTCTTTCCCTTTTGATATTTAATTATTTAATTATTTTATCGTTTAAATTTTTTAACCCTAATTCAATTTTTAATTTTAATGTTAATTTTATACTTATTTATTTATCGGTTATATTATATATATATTGCACATTACCCAGAGCCTCCCTTTGAGGGACCTGGGTAGTTTAGAAATATGAAAAATAAATAAATGCATAAATAAATATAAACTAACCAAGCAATATCTTTTTAAAATTTATAGTTTAGCATTTCCTATTAGCATTTTTAAAACTATTATCCAAATATAACTTTTGCTTTGTAATTTTCCCCTATAACCAGCACATGTACTAAAACTTTTAGATAATAGTTCCCATCATTTAATGTAGGAGTGAAATATTTGTCTTTTTGTTACTCAACTGAATGTCCTAATAAGGACATAGAATAAATGATGACTTGAAGTAGGATACACCTTATTTAAATACTCATAACTGAAGGCTCTGGTGATCATCCTTTTCTTAATCAACACCGAATGATGAGGAAATCTTTCAGAAACATCTGCTTGTCTCTTGTAACTCATGTTTTTTGTGGGTAAGTTTCTGCATTGATGTCTCAACACAATATTACTTCAATATGTTTTTCAATCCATAGTTCCTATTTAAACTAGAAAGTTTTAGATTAAAATTAATATATTTTTATTCTGAAAAAAGAAGACACTCTGAAGCAATTCCAATTTTATTGTTTCAGTACTGTATCAAAATATACTAAATCACTATCTTTAAAAAGGTTCTGTTTAAATTGTGTACAATACCATATAGATACACTATGTAATTAGTCCTTGTCTAGATAAGAACACCAAGCAACACTATATTCTATGCCAGTAGTATCTGCAGAGCATTTCGGTTACTTTCAACAAGGCTTCTCTGTTACTTTCTAATATCCTGTAATAGGATAATGTCCTGTAACTCAGTGGTCTGGTTTAGACATCACACTAAGGAATAGTAATGCTTGTGGTTTAAATTTAAGGTATTCTGTGAATCAGCCGTGGTTTAAGATTTAATATGCTGTACATATTTAGCTTTTTGATGAAGCAAATCATAGCTTAATATAACCAAATTGCTATCAGCATATACATGGAAAGGAGTCAGTTCTAATTTTAACATCATAATTTTGCTATGTATTTTGGGTGGAAGACTTTTCATCATTTGACTTAGTGATGCCTTGGGCCAATGAAGTTTAGTCATTCTTTTGAAGTATGTCACATGCGATTTTTCTCTATTCTAGAACCTAGATCACATTCTGTTTTGCACTGAATATTCCCACAAACTGCCAGCACAGATGTCATGTTGATTCTGTACCTATGAGAGAATCATTTTCAATTCATTCTCATAGACTCACAATTTATTTTTTCAAAGAAAAAGAATGCAGATTAAAAATAGATTTTGCACAAACAATCTAATGGATATATCAGATATCCATTTGCAAACACAGATATAAAACTGATGATATAAAGTCAATATAACAACTAATGTATAAATATGGAAAAACCAGAATGTTTACTGAAAAATAGATTAATAGATTAATATTCACAAGTACTGCAGAATAGGATTATTAAAATTTCATAATAAATAGGAGAATAGGCATCATATCTTTCATATCTATCATATACTACATTATGCTCTTGGAAGTTCTGTAATTTCTATGCAGTGAGAATTAAGGTTTATTGGCTGAAGCTGTTGATAATCGACTCCAGAAAGACAAAAATACATTTAACAAAGATATTTTATAGAATTACGTATCACAAGATATGGTAATATAAATTTTTTTAGAAGATTGTGAGCAAGGAAAATAATCCTGTCAGTAGCTATTTAATACAATAGACAAGAATGAAATATCATATGTTTAAAAGCAGTAAATGTATAAATATAGGATGTCTGGAATAATTAGATGGTTGTCATCTTTATTTTTTGCCTATGAACTTGCAGAAATATCTTACTGGCTAGTTTTCAAGTTAGATTTCTGAACTATATGAATGAATATGGTGATCTAGCAGGCTGGTTTTAAGTTCTTACCCCACACAGTATGGAATTCATGGAATGTAACATTACTCCAAAATTTTCAGCTTTCATTTGTTTTCAACAAATCACATGTTTTGTTTCACTTAACTAAAACTGTTACTAAAGTATAGAACTCTGATGAAAAGACATGATATGATTTAAATACCTTCAACTTTCTGGATAGTGTTGGCTCCTAACAATCCGCAATATGCACCTGTGTTGTTTACTCTTAGTGAGATGTGTGTTTTCTCTCATTTTGGATTTGAAGCAATTAATAAAACATTGCTTTGAATTTGCGAGCATAAATGCATGTTTTTAAAACTTACTCAGTTTTAAGTTCTATTGCAGTCAGTCCATTTTTTTTCTTAGCCCTCTTCATTTGGGGGGAAAAACCATTCATGATTGATGTATTCTGAGGCCAGAACTTTCCTAATAATGAGATAAACGTGACTGGGCATATTTTGTGCTTTTTTTCTTGCATGACAAGTTTAACTTTATCCATAATGCTTTAACAATTTTTCTTTCCTAATGGAAGAACTCTCTTTCAATCTCATGTATTTCATACTTCATTCTGTTTCAATTCTATAATCTTTTATTATAGAAAATGATTATAGGATACAGGAACAATTAGTCCCTGAAGATGTAATTGTAATGTTGGTCCAGGCTTGTTCTAAAATATTTTTGAGGGGAAGCTTCTCATACTGTAAATTCAAGTCCCCAAACAAAGCATGCAAGAAATTAGTATCAAGAAATATTTATCATAATGGTACATGTCAGATGATTAAAAAAAATACAGGTTCCTGTTTCAAAAATTGTATCTATAATAGAACATGTGCTTTAGGTTAAACATTACGATTGTTTTAGGTTAAAGCATTACAAACAATATGTTTGTCTTTAAAGGAAGCTCCATATATAGCAACATTTCAACAACAGCTTCAGAATTTGCAAGGTTTCCCCAGAGGCAGTTAAGAATGTTAACTTTCAGTTCAATTACATATGTAATTTTGAGAGTATGCTCTTGTAACAGCATGAAAAAGCCTCTTATGGAGGCTTTAAATAAGAATATACATGTGTGTTATATAAAGCCTATGATAACCTCTAACTGGGAAAATGAAAGATATTGATGGCATATTTTGCTAATTTTGCATCTTGATAAAAGTTGATTATTGTATCTAATTTACTTGGTGATTGTAGAAGTTATTTTAAATAGGATTTGGAGAGAAAAGGGAATTAGTTCTTCTCTCTTTCTTTTCACAATAATGTATACACAGTTTTCCAGTTCTTGTAAGAATAATCTATTCTCTCTTTGGCAAAAAAAGCAAAAGCCCAAGCACTTTTAAGGTACTTTTTTTGATTTTAAATACAACATTTTCATAAGAGCACTAAAGAGAATGCCTTTAGAATTAAAAAATATTAAAGTGGTAAATGTGCTCATTTTTGACTGGAAAGAGTTAGTCTATGCATAGTTGCTACCAATATGTTGGTCCTGCTCCTGTTCAACATAGAAGGCTATTTTGCTTGCTGAGGTTAGTTAGGCCATGAAGGCGAATCTCTGTTCTCCAAGCTGGTAACCTCTAGATGTACTAGAATTTTAATTTCCAGATTATCAAACCAATATAGCTTTTTATGAAGGAAGATTTCCCTAACTTTTAACAGAACTGTTGAAACATTTAGAAACTCTATCTTAATAACTGCTACTAGGTTCCTAATATAAAATTTTAATTAGAGCAAAGTATCAGTGACCTCCAAAATATTATGACAGCAGACAGATTTGAGGTAAACTATTTGCTACATAGTCACAACAGTTCATGAATGCTGTGTTTGTAATAAAAATATTTTGAAAAGTTTTACTGACCCATCACCTTTCAGATCTCTTGGGCCCAGCGCTTGTTTAGTTTCTCCAACTGGCACAGTGTGGTGGCTCCAGGTGGAAGTAGAAAAAAGGGTTATGTGTTACTATTTAATTGCCTCATATGCTAAGGTCAATTACTGAAAAATGTTTCTTAGTACTGAAATAGAACAATCACTTCTATATTTCTGCTTCCCAGGACAAGCACAGGGCAAATCATTCTAAAATTGTTGCCTACTTTGAGCAAAAAACACTGTTAACATAAGCAAAAGATTGAGAAGTGTTGCATGTGTTTGGTATTGAAATGAAACGCTTATTCATTTCTTTGATTGGCAGTGAGTGAGAAATAATGTTGAAATGTGCTTACTGTAGTTTATAATGATATATTTTATTCAAGCAATATGCATAGCCCTTGGTTTTGTTTTTCCTGAGGAGTTCAAAAGCACTGGATTACAACAGCAATAACAAAAAAGATTAATTTCCTATATAAAACCATTCTTATTTCTTCTCTAGGAACTTGGGAGTGTGATAACAAATAAATATATTATTTGGCAAGTGCTAGTTGTTGTGAAAGAAAAACAGAAACTAGAATTAAATACAGTACATACATAAGCAGCATGCTGTTCACTTTCAGAGTAAGCAACATTATATAAAGTGCAGAAAAGGAGTAAGAAGTAGTAAATGAAAGAAATTATGGTCACAAAATAAAATAAGGAAACATAACTAAAACTAATTTACATAAAACATCTTTGTATCAACTATGTCCATGAATTGCTTTCTAAATCACTTTTGTTCTTTAAATTTCTCCGTTTTTTTGTGAACTTAATTCGATCCAGCCAACCATTACTGTTTGATTTGTCAGTATTCCCCAAACTTTTTATTTCTTTCATAAATTTCATTTGCTGTTTGATCCTCATTCATTATTTCCATATGACCAAACTACAAATATGTCTTCCATACTGATCCCAGTGGTGGGATTCTACCGGGTCGGACCAGTTCAGGAGAACCGTTAGCTCCAACTTTCAGCCGTGAGCGAATTGCTTCGCTCCAATTTTAAAGTGGGTCCTCTCACCCGCCCCTGCATTATACTCACCTATATTTCCGTTTCTGAAGCCCAGATGATCGGCACGGCAGAACGGATTGTCGTGCCTCAGCTGTTTTCCTTGCCAGCAGCAATACAGAAAGTGAGTATTCTCTAAATTGTGCGCGCTTAGCGAACTGGTTGTTACACCGGTAGGATCCCACCCCTGACTGATCCCCTATTTTTGTATTCACTACACATTAATTCAATATTCATTCATTCTTGATCTTGTACTTCTTAAGTTTCCTATTTCTGTTACATTAAATTGATATTTATGTTTTCACCGACATACTCAATCTCTACTTCTACATACATGCAACAGTTCGCTTAGTGAATGTTTGAAGTTACAACGGCACTAATAAAAGTGACATCACCATTTTTCAGACTTATGACCATTGCGACATCCCCATGGTCACGTGATTTACATTTGGATACTTGGCAACTGACTCATATTTATGATGGTTGCAATGCCCCGGAGTCATGTGATCACCTTTTGCAACCTTCTGACAAGCAAAGTCAATGGGGAAACCAGATTCACTTAACAACCATGTTATTAATTTAACAACTGCAGTGATTCACTTAACAAATGTGGCAAGAAAAGTTGTAAAATGGGGTAAGTCTACTTAACAAATTTCTCACTTAGCAACATACATTTTGGGCTGAATTGTGGTGGTAAGTTGAGGACTACCTGTAGTGGGTAGAAGTATGCACTTATACATAGCCACTTTTACTTCTTTTATTGAAACTTCCTTCCATGCTGCACATAACCACTTATTACTCACTATCTATTAGTATTTGCACATCTTAAAATTTCTGTTTTCTCACATTTAGTAAGCATTTTTACCAAAAAAAAATACAAATTCTTCTACTTGGTTTAGTTTTTACCATTTATGTATAATTTTCAATTAATTCCATGTCAAACACAATTGCCTTGCTCCTTGGTACATTAATTTTCAGATCCATACTCCATCTTGCAGTGTATTAGGTATCTAATATTTGTTGCAAATAATTTGGGCTATCAGTAAGGAACATGACAATATTTGTATTGTATTGTATTGTAAGTGTATATGTAGTCATATCCTTAATTCATACATGTTTGGTATCACCACAGACATTTCTTTTGTAATTAGCCATAAATACATTAAATAATCAAAACAGCTTTGTCTTATTCCCATTTTAATTTTGAAGTTTTTGCTGGAATACTAGTCAAAAAGATACGAAGTGACAATGAACAAAACCAAAAGTACTTTCTGGAGAATCTATGCAAACCTGGCTAATGATATGGTTGCTGAGGGTGGTTATTTATTTGTTTATTTAAATAAGCCAGCACATTCTAAATATCAAAATAAAATTCAGTTTGTAGTCCCTCCACCAAATAATTTATTCCTAATAACCAGAGCATCCTCAGGTTTTTTTTCCCAATGCAATTGGGGCATAAGTATGCTTCTGGTTCTGTGAGTTAGAAATATTTCTGAAGAAGAACTGCAGATCAACTACAGATAGAGATCTACAAGTAGATAACATTTATATGTTCTTCAGCAGTCTGAAATTCAGGTCATGTTTTTACCTGAAATTGACTTTATAGGTCCCAAGGCTGGATTGAAGAATTTAGCTTTCTGGAGCTGACAACCCAAGAGATATTAAAAAGGAGTTCCAATCAGAGTTTCTAAGCATTTTTTTTAAAAAGGGACAGTTCAGCAATTGAAAAAGCTAGTGTTCATTAGTTTAGGTTTTTTTAAATTTAAATCTTCCATTAAAATACCTGGTGCATGTAGTCCTTGGGTTAAATCTTCCATTAAAATACCTGGTGCAGGTAGTCCTTGGGTTATTTGTTCAGCAACTATTCCAAACAATAATGATGCTGAACAAGGAGAATTTTACATGTTTCCTGCCAGGTTCCTGTAACAAAAATAATGCAGAAGTCAACAAGAAATCACAAGTTGCTTCTGCCATACATACACCACACATACACATATACATACCACCTTTATTATTTTTTATAAATAACTCAAGTAGCAAATACAATACTCCTACCTCCTCCCATTTTCACTACAACCACCACCCTGTGAAATGGGTTGGGCTGAGAGAGACGGGCTGGTCCAAGATTACCCAGCCAGCTTTCATGCCCTAAGGCAGGAGTAGAACTCACAGGCTCCTGGCTTCTAGCCTGATTCCTTAACCACTGTACCAAACTGGCTCTACATATTTACAAATATACATACATAAGGCATAATTTTTTAAAAATAAAATCTGCTTGCTTTAATATGGATAAATACGTTCTAAAATTATAGGCTATTTCAAGTTGCCATCTAAATACTTACTAATCTTTTAAAGTAACATCTATGTCATTAGAGAACATGGTATAATTTTCCCCATGTTTACACTGTTATTTGACATCTTGACTTAGAATCAATCTAAGTTTACTTAAAATATGAGTTCAATAGCAATCTTTAAACATTGTGTAGCACTGAAGTCACATTTCCATTTATGTTAATACCTGTATATAGTATAGACACCTTAGTGACTAAATCTAGCCTTCCGTAACATTCAAAGTTCATGTTTATGTTGAATATACCCAATTATTTTGAGTAGGCTTAGGAGGAGACAGCCAAAGCAACATTTCATTTCATATATTTTTAGAATTCTGTAATCAGTATATAGAAATTAAGTATTCTCAGAAATCATTACATAATTTTAATGGGTTTTGCCCTCTAACAAATGTTAACAAAGGTGAATGTTAGAAGGAAGTCTATACCTACCAAAAATAGGATCCTGACATAGAAGCTAATAAAATATGTTTAAGCACAATGTTCAGATTGTCAAAAGTGCAGTTGCTTTCTTTACATCCTTGTTAGTTTTTGTCAACCATTGTAGTAGACAAGATCTAGAAAACAGGCACAGCAAGGATTCCAAGAACACTCCTTATTTTGTTTATGACAAAATACAGCTAGTCTTCAACGTACGACCACAATTGAGCCCAACATTTCAGTTGTTAAGTGAGACATTTGTTAAGTGAGTTTTAGCCCATTTTACAACCTACCGTATTTTTCGGAGTATAGGACGCACCGGAATATAGGATGCACCTTAATTTTGGGGGAGCAAAACAAGAAAAAAATAATTCTGCCATACCTAGCATTCAATACTTTAGCAAGTGACTGTGGTATGCCCCCCTCCTCTCTCTCTCTCTCCCCCCTTCCCCTCCCTCTCCCTCTCCCTCTCCCTCTCCCCTCTCTTCCTCCCTCCCTCTCTTTGAAATAAATCTGCTGGCTTTGGTGGGGTTTCTATGGACACCCCACCGTTTGCCCTGTTTTTGGAATGGGGAGAAAAGTGATTGCAGAAGCAAAAAAAGAGCATTGCGTTTCAGGCTGCAGCCTGAAAACACTTCCCTCCCCGATTCCAAAATTGGAGGAAGGCTTTTTGCATGCCGCTCAGAGCATTGCATTGCAGCCCCTGCTGCCGCGGGGGTCTCTGCCTGAGAAGGACCCTCAATCAGCCACCTTTAGGGAGCCACCCCCGTCCTCATGAGGCAGCTGCCCCTTTAAGAGTGAAGGAGCTTTTTTATTTTTTATTTCCCTCCTTCTAGCCTGAGCCGGCTGATTGTGACAGCGTGCCGCAGACGTTCGCGGAGGGGAGGGGGGAGGTGATCGTTTGCCACCACCACGCAGGTATGTGAGTCGCCCAGGGGTCAGCCGCACCTTGGGTTGGAGGGTCCTTGTCCTGCTGCTGCCCCAAGGAAGCTGCGGAGCTGAAGAAGCCTCCACCCACCTGCCAGCTCGCCACTCAGCCTGGGGAGGAAAGCGTTTTCAGGCGGCAGCGCTGCGATCCCCTTCCCGATTCCAAAAGGCTGAGTGGCGAGCTGGCAGATGGGTGGAGGCTTCTTCAGCTCTGCAGCTTCCTTGGGGCAGCAGCAGGACAAGGAACCTCCAACCCGAGGTGCGGCTGACCCCTGGGCGACTCACATACCTGCGTGGCGGTGGCAAACGATCACCTCCCCCCCTCACCTCCGCAAACGTCTGCGGCGCGCTGTCACAATCGGCTGGCTCAGGCTAGAAGGAGGGAAATAAAAAATAAAAAAGCTCCCTCACTCTTAAAGGGGCTGCTGCCTCCTGAGGATGTGGGTGGCTCCCTGGAGATGGCTGATTGAGGGTCCTTCTCGGCAAAGAAGAGCATCGCGTTTCCAGTGGCGGGCAGCGCCGGTTGCACGCCCCGTTTTGGGAATCGGGGAGGGGATCGCAGCGCTGCCGCCTGAAAACGCTTTCCTCCCCTGGCTAAGTGGTGGGCTGGCAGGTGGGGTGGGGGTGGGGGCTACATTCGGAGTATAAGACTCACCCAGTTTTTGACCCTCTTTTGGGGAGTAAAAAGGTGCGTCCTATACTCCGAAAAATACGGTACTTGCCTCAGTTGTTAAGCGAATCACTGCAGTTGATAAGTTAGTAACCTGGTTGTTAAGTAAATTTGGTTTGCCAATTGACTTTGCTTGTCGGAAGGTCGCAAAAGGAGATCACATGACGGTGGGACACTGCAACCATTATAAATATGAACCAGTTGCCAAGCATCTGAATTTTGATCACATGATCATGGGGATGCTGCAAAGGTCGTAACTGTGAAAAATGGTAAGTATTGCTGTATTAACGGTATTGTGGCATTGGGTAGATGCGTTACTTGCATATCCAGCTACTGCTACTGGTGTAATAATGCCTGAGAAACATGTTCCGCTGACAGTAGGGACACCTGAAGGATCTGGTGCTGTATACTGGGTCTAAAAGGCAAAGTCCAGTCTCTCTTGAGAAAGTAGTGAGAGTAGTGAGACTCTCAAGATTGATATAACCCTTTGAGGTAGACAAGATCAAGCTACAGCTTCAGTGGGTTTCCTGGAATGCTCTTTCTAGTTGTAAAATAGAATAATAGATCTTTGAAACCTAGAGTTTTTGGATTATAAACGTATGCCAAACTGAATCAAAATGGAGTTTATTCATTTTTTCCTCACAGTTTCCTCTTTTTCAAGACTGAGTAGTCTTTTCTAAAACACTCCCCTTTAGAGTTTGCTCATTCCTTCCTCATTCCCAAGGCTAGTTCTACATTCTTTCATAGTTTTGGTACCATTAAAACTACTTATTACAATGTATTTGGTTCTGTATTTGATATAAATGGGTTCTCAGTGACAGCTCTATGGTTTATTCAGCCATAAAGCAGAATCTGATATAAGATGTAAAGTTCAGGATTGTGTAGTAGCAGTACATAAAATAATAACCTTTGTTGATACACGATTTAAACATTGTAGACATAATATATATTTTTGTGCTTAGGGCAATGTTGTATAAAATGTCACTTTAGTTTACACACCTGCAGAATTTACACTTTGCATATTGTATCATTAGGTTTTGGTATTTATTTGTTTATTCCAAACAAATAGAACGACTTGTGGGACCCTTGGTGCTCTCTGAGCTTGCTTGTTTCCTTGCAGACGTTTCATTACCCAAACTAGATAACATCATCAGTGCTAGTAAGGAGTACAGCAAACTGCACACCTTACTAGCACTGATGATGTTACCTAGTTTGGGTAATGAAACGTCTGCAAGGAAACAAACAAGCTCAGAGAGCTCCAAGGATCCCTCATGTCAACCCTGAGCTACAAATATTCTCCTTTATTAAGAACTCTGGGCAGCCTGGAAATAAATTGGTATAGCAAATAGGCATCCATTAGAATCCATGGACATCACAATGACATCATATAAATGACTTGAGTTTGCATCCTTTGTGGGATATTGTCATGACATACAGGATGTCACTTTCACTTGTTCCCCTTCACTTACCATAGTTCAGAATATATCAGAATTGATTAGAATAACAGATTTGGATCTGTTTCAGGGATCTAGCTGTTTCAGTCAGCTATGGACAAACCTTTGCATCGTATTTTTTACATTCTGTTTTCTTTGCTTTTATGATTTTCTTCAAGAATTTCTACATGACTGGAAAATGTCTGCATTATTATAGAAATATTCATTTTATTGAGATTATTATAGAGATGAATAATACCCATAATATGTATTGCTTTTTTTCTCTCTCCCAAGAGTAATTTTCCAGTGTTTTTTTTCTAAATATATATAATATGGAAATCATAATGAGCAACTCTTTAGGTGCCAAGCACTAGTGCTGTAAACATAAAAAAGTATTTTCAATAATCAAAATATAATGAGATTACAAATCTCACATGATTTCAGCATACTTAGCCCGAAACCTTTTTGAACAGGGGTTTAACTGTTCTTGCCCAGAAATGTTGGTGTTTGAGCACTGAAAGCTCACTGCCAGTCTTTGGTGTAGATAAATACATATTTCAGATAAGTATTCATCAAAATTCTGTTGAAAGAAAGATTGTGTAGAGTGACTTTCCCTTGTTGGTAAGATGGTGCAAATTCTATAAAAATACTTGCAAGACCTTTTTTTTTAAGACAGCCTTTCCCAGTCAGGTGCCTTCCAAGCAGGGGTGATATCCAGCAGGTTCTCACAGGTTCTGGAGAACCGGTAGCGGAAATTTTGAGTAGTTCGGAGAACCGGCAAATACCACCTCTGGCTGGCCCCAGGAGTGGGGAGGGAATGGAGATTTTGCAATATCCTTCCCCTGGAGTGCGGTGGGAATGGAGATTTTACAGTATCCTTCCCCTATCATGCCCACCAAGCCACGCCCACCAATCCACACCAAGTCCACCAAGCCACGCCCACAGAACCGGTAGTAAAAAAATTGGATTTCACCACTGCTTCCAAGTATACTGAGCTGGCAGCCTATAGGACTACAAACAATCAATATGGCTACACAGCCAGGAAATCTATTTTCTCTGTTTAAAAAAACCAACTCTCCAAAGCATCACACTTTGGTGACTCCTGTACTGAGGCTATACTGAGGAAATAATTAAACTCAGTTGCTTAAGGGTTTGGAAAAATTTAAAAGTTGTATCTTAATATTTATAAAACACAATTTGAAAATAACTTTGGTTATAATTTAACCCAGAGGTCTTCAAACTTGGCAACTTTAAGACTTGTGGACTTCAACTCCCAGAAGCATAGCTGGCTGGAGAATTCTGGGAGTTGAAGTCCACAAGTCTTAAAGTTGCCAAGTTTGAGGACCCCTGCTTTAACCTATATAAAGAATGAAGAAGTCTACTTTCATCTTGAAAATATGTTTATGGCTAAATTCTCATCAGAATATGTTGGTTTCAATAATAGTTTGCTTCTTTTAAAACTTTTTACCCTACAGATGCACCTTTAGGCTTTTATGAATTTATTTTTGGCCATATGTAGTTATTTATAAATCATTACCCATGCTCATATTTTAGCATGCAAAACTATAGATAAACATCCTAAATTCTCTGTGTTGCAATCAACAAGAAAATCTTGAAAATAGGATATGTCTCTTAACCTAAATGTTGCTCATGTGAAACTGATGTGACAGTTCATGAAAACAAAAAAACCAACAACACTCTAGTGGTTGAGGATGAGTCCTTTAGCCATTCTGTAATAGGAGACCTAGGGGGAAAACCCAAAATACTTCTAGTTTCTCTTGAAGTCTGTGTCTCCCATTTCAAAGAAAACAATGATTGAAAAGGTTATTTTAATTGCATTATTATATTTCTTGAAAATGATTAAGCACATTGTAAAATAAAAGCATGGTTGGTTACAGATTAATTGGATTGTTATTGTGATTTACAGGCTGTTCCATTTCCATATGTTCATAGATAACTACCATTACTAATAGTAGTAACTAGCTAAATTTCACATGGACATTTTATAATTTATCCTTATTGGAAGCTTTGGAAGGACTAAACTTTTGTAAATAGTTATGATGTTGCTTCGATAGTAGGATAGTTTGCTGAGTAGTTTCCACCAAATAGATTGTCCTTGTGTTTGAATCTGTAGTGCTAGGAAAGCAATTCCCAAATAGGAGAGATTTGCTTCTGTGATCTGGAAATTAAAGAGCCAAGTCTGCAATGTTTTGGTATGCTTGCACAGCTTGATTTTCTTATGTTAAAGCACAGTGCTGCTTATACCCCTATGCAACTCACATGAAATGTTTTTCCAATTTTAGCAACATTCTTTCCAGGCTCAAATCAACTACATTTGTTTTTATCTTTATCTATGGCAACTTGATAACTTCAGTCAGACAACAAATTATTCTGTAAGATTTCTTGCTACGTATTTCTTCCATACCTGGAGTTGAATCAGGTTGCCTAATCCAATAAGTCACTGTAGTGTTCTGTGCTTTTTAAAATAAATACTAGATTGAAAAAAATCAGCAGTGTTTGCATATTGAAAGCAATTATTTTAACAGGCTTAATGGTAATAATTTAAGAAGTGGCTTGAGTAATGATTCTGTTTTCCATCCACTTCGTGCTACCACTAGAACAGTAAACAAGAAAGATAAATGATATAAACAATATAATCCTTTAATATCTTCACATGGAAATAATTGTTTTGGCATTGGTCTGCAAAGAGAAACAGTAATTGTGATTTTAGGCAGGACTATAAAAATGTATAAATACTAATATATTTTTTTAAACTGAAGAGGACTGCAAAGTTTCTTCCACAAAAGAACTATTTTGTTCTAATGAAGCATTACTTTTTTCATATAATTGCTGAGGGAATTAGTAATCGAAGTCTGCATCTATCTTTTTCACAAATAGCAATTAACAAAAATGCTATTCAGTGGAGAACTAGCGGTTTGCTCATCAGAATTATGTATACAAATATTTTGTATTGTATTACACTTCTTTTAATTTAGTCCACATTAAAATAGTTTTAATTTGCCATTGTCAGTATATGCTTGTAACAGTTGTGGAAAATTATTGTAAAACAAGTTTAAAAGATTTAAGTGAAGTAGTTTCTTGAAGTTCCTAATAAAAATAGTAGTCTTAACTTTCCATTTTGTGATAATAACATGGTATTCAGTGTTGTGTGTTACATGTTTGGTATATCGTTAATAGCAGAGTTAAAGAGTTAATGATTCATACATTTACACATTGAATGCATGAGTTTAGCTATTGCAGATCTGTAAGAATTAGAAATCTAATGTTCTATTTGTGTCATTTTCAACATGAACTCAATTCAGTTGATTGAAATAATGTTACGATCCTATGACAAGTGTCCAGATACAAAAGTAAACTATACAACATAAGGTTTTTTTATGTTTCTCAAGTTTTAATAGCAAAACCCTAATAGAAACACAAACACTGGACCAATTAAAATGGATTCTTTCATCAACATCTGAAAAAGAAGTTAGCAGGGGCTTTGAAAAAAAAACCTTCAGCTTACTCTAAATATTTGACTTAGTACCTATTTTCTGCAGCTAGACCCATGAATATTATATATTCCCCCAGTATACTATATCCAGTTGAGAATTTGGAGAAGAATTCATAAACTGAGACATACGAGAGGCCAGACACCATTTATACACATATGTTTTTCGAATACCTGATGACACACTTCTTTATGAATTGCTGCATAAATTTATTGGTTTCAGGAAGCAGTAGCATGGCAGAGCAGTATAAGTAAATATTAGGGCAATGCCAATGCTTCAAAAGAGCTCTTTTGTATTGCATGCATAACGTATATGAGGTACCTCTCTTCAAATTATTGAAATAGTTGTATCTTTTTTCTGGGTTCTCATTGCTGCTTCTTGAGTGTATAAAACAACCAAATAAGCCTAAAAATATGTGGCTATTTTGACAATTTGCATTTCTTTAAAACATTTGCATAGTCTAATATATAACAGATTGAATATATTCACACTCTGCTGCTTAGACTCCTGAGTTTATTTTAATAATCTAAGATGAGTAGGGGTACATACTAAATTGCAGGTAGAGTCATAAGGCTTCATGACCATGTTGAGAGCTCTAGAAATAGCTCAAACCACTTCATCTCAGTCTAGGAATACTCAGTTTGGTAGTATGAACCAGATTCCAACTATCTGTAAGAGGACCCTAACTCTGACCCTTCTGGAATGTTTTTTCTTTGATATGTTTGTTTGTTTGTTTTATTTTTAGCTGAGAAAGTGGCTAAAGTTCAACTGCCTTGATGCAGCCAGCATTCTTTTGAATAGAATAGAATAGAATAGAATAGAATAGAATAGAATAGAATAGAATAGAATAGAATAGAATAGAATAGAATTCTTTATTGGCCAAGTGTGATTGGACACACAAGGAATTTGTCTTTGGTGCATATGCTCTCAGTGTACATTAAAAAAAAAGACAAGATACATTCATCAAGAATCATAAGGTACAACACTTAATGATTGTCATAGGGTACAAATAAGCAATCAGGAAACAATCCATATTAATATAAATTGTAAGGATACAAGCAACAAGTTACAGTCATACAGTCATAAGTGGGAGGAGATGGGTGATACGATGAGAATACTAATAGACTAATAGTAACTTCTTCAATAGTAACTTCTTCAAAGTATCCAACTGTGCATAATATTTCTTAAACATAGGTGCACAACTTGACCCTCTAAAAGTACACTGAACTGCAGCCCTCTGCAGCCCCAGCCAATATGGATTTGTGTGATTTGATGGGGCGGGGGGGGGGGGAGAGGAGCCAGGATGGCAAAGGAAAATCAGTTCTTCAGCCAAACACCTCACAATTTTATATGTCAGGATAATAGTTAGGTTTCAGATTTATTTACTCCCTCTTTAACCCATTACTTTTTATTTTTGTCCTGAGGTTATATTAATTGAATGTTTTAGTGTTTCAAGTTTTAATAGTTTTGTTGAGTTTTATTAAGCAACAGAAGTGAGGGACCAGGAATATCAGCATGCCTGGTAGGTGTTAAGAACAGCCATGTGACAAAGGCAACATAAAGGAGAATCAAAACATGCCTAGCAAAGCAATAGAGGAAGTTTGGAAGGTTCAGATTAAAGAGAGTCCTCTAGTATCTGGGAAGGAAGATGTAATAGGACAGGAGAGAAGTGGAAAGTTGGTAGAAACAAACTGAAGAAGAGCCAACACTGATGAAAAATTTATCATCTAACTGTAGTTCACCAGAATGCCACCACATACACTGACTCTGGATGATGGCAAGAATGTTTAGGCAACAGTGAGACTATATTGTTATTAAAACAAATTATAGATTTCTCTCCACAGTCTGATGATTGCTGGATCTTAATAATGACTCCAATGTTAGGGTAGTGGTCCCCAACCTTTCCGGCATGGTGGCATGGTTGGGGGGGGAGGGGAAAGTTCTGTGTGAGCGATAGGCGTGCATACGCATGCAGCTCCATTTGTGCAAGTGGTGGATGCGTGCACCTACCGCTTGCACCGGGGCCTCTGTCTTAGTCAATGGATTTAAGATTCCCGTCACCCAATTGGATTGCAAAATAATAATCACAACTTTTTTTTAAAATGATACATCTACCGGTAGTGTTTACAAAATGGAGGACCAAGATTTCAGGAATCATGGAGATGTTTGAATCTGATACAGAGCCCACAGGAGACATTTGTTGTGCTCAGAATAAGTTGAAAATTGCTCCAGATTATGCAGGCTTGGACTTTACCCTGAACTAGAACACCGCCCTAATATAATGTCTTAGTATTACGATGCATCCAATAGAAAGTATTTTTAGGATTGTTTGTGACTACATGATCATATGGAATGGTAGTATAAGTTTTGTTGAAATACTTATAGTGTGCCATTTACTGCCCTAGTGTAGATTTCTGGACTTAAGTTATATCTGTCCACACATAAACAATTAGGGAAGGATGAGAGAAATTCTAGGGCAAAGGGATTACTAGAGAAAATAGTTAAAAGAGACAACACAACCTATTTACCATATAGTGTGATGTGGAAATTCAGGATCTAAGTAGAAGGCATCAAGTATACCCTGAGAAATGTTACTGAGGATTGAAGGATATAATGGGAGTTTATAGAAAAAGGAGGGAATTGTTGTGAGTTTGGACTCAGTAGCTTTGGGCAGCCATCAAATTGTGCCACTTCAGATCTTATCTTTGTAATGGAACAACCCCAAAGATACAGTTATCTTGTATGTTGCCCAGAATTTATCCATGGCAGAATGAGCTGTAACTATGAAAATGAGCTTAATTCCTCTTCTAGTTATATAAAACTGTTACTACTATTAGAGCTAATTAATTTAATTAATTTGAACATTACCATGCTTGGTTATCATTTTAGCTCAGATAGCACAGTATCAAATTAAAAAAAAAGCTTTAACTCAGGAAAAGCTGTAACACATTTGGATATTTTTAGCAGCTTTTGGAGAAACTGAATTGCAGTTCTGGAAATTTCCAAGGTCTTAATGTATATATAGGCAGAAGGTAGCTGTTAATTCTTCCAGATATTTAACAGTTGTGCTATTCAACTGGTTTGCTAAATGGAATGCCAGACAGTCAGCCAGTGCTTCATCATAAGCAAACAACATCCGTTATAGTTATAAGGAGGGCAGGAAATGGGGAGGGAGAGTGAAAGTATTTGGTGTGCAATCCAGCTTTATTAAAGATCCTCATATTTGAAATTATGGGTAGATTTTTAATTGGGTTCTGTGAGCACAGTATTGGGAAATATTATAAAAGAATCCACACAGCTTGTCCCAAAAATATTGCTGAGAAGTTTTAACCAGAATTAAGAATTTAACTCAGGAATACCCTTCTGTAATTAGAATGTAGTGTTAATATTATGTTTTTAATTTTTTTATAGATTTAAAAACTCATCAGACAAGATGTACATTTATTACATTTTGCTTTTTCAGGCCACTGGGAGGAAACGGCTGACAAAAACGTGTAGGGATGAATAAAATAAAGTTTGTCTTCATATGTGCTCATGGTCTAGAACAGTGTTTCCCAAAGTGTGGTACGCGTACCCCCAGGGGTACGGGAAGAGTTTGGTGGGGGTACGCGTTGCACCGGAGTTTGGTGTGGATCACGTGGGAATATCCACTGCACCGTGCTTAGCTGCGCCCACAGAACAAGGAAAGAAATAGGCACGTATCGCAGTTTTTACATGGGAACTGGGGCCATCGTACATAGTATCGCAACTCATTATGGCGGGAACTTCTGCGCATCCTTCGCGCAGCTCGGGTTTGGCCATTTTTAAACTGCGGGAACATTAACAGTTGACATGGAGCTGTTTAAACACTGGAGAATTGCAGTGTTATCTAACGGTTAGACAGTCTTGTGAGGCGTGACACGGCGTGAATATACTGCACTTCGTTACAGAGACAACTTACTTCTTTAATAGTTAGTTCTGGGCGCCTGTTATCGTGCTTTAGTAAGTTCCACTGATTTTGATTATTTTTATAAAATACAATTTTTATCCCTAACAGAGATTAGGAAAACTCGCAAGTACGACAAAGAATAACTTAAATTTGGAGATGAAAATGAGCCTATTCCACTTTGCGTCATTTGTTTTGAAAATCTTAACAAATGAAAGCATGAAACCATCCAACTTAAAGCGCCATTTTGAGACAAACCATAATCAGTACAAAGATAAACCCATAGATTTTTATTAAAGCATATGTTTTTTATGAGGGGTACTCAGCGTTACGAAAATTATAGAAGGGGTACACATATGTCAAAAGTTTGGGAAACACTGGTCTAGAAAGGAAAACTTGGCCAAATGAACTGTACTCTAATAACTGTGTGGAAACAATCTTTTACAAGGTTTCACCTTGTGAATAACAGCTTATGACAGATCCACAAAGAATGCAGGAAGGACAGGCAACAAACAAATCCTAGACCCATTATTGCACGGCTATCTGGCTATTCTTAATATGCTACTATTCTTTACTTCTAATTCTTCGATACAAGAATGGGAAATACATTTTGAAAATTCAAAATAAAAAGAGGGAGGAAAGCTGGGTGTGTTTAGATTCTTATAAAACTTGTATATGAAGAATCCACTGGCCTTGGGGAGATTATTGCTCAGAAGAAAAGGTATTTTCAGAAGTGCTGATCTTCAGACTACACAGCTAGCAAAAAAGCTCATGAATACCAAAAGGCATTTAAAAAGAAAAAGTGATGTGAGACACGAAAAGCTTTAACTACAGTTTGATGAAAGCAATTTAGGATAGGGCATAGCCTAATGGTACATTTATTATTTCAGAAATAATAAAACAAGCATCAAACTTACCATCACATACCTCTTTCTAAAAGAGGCATGTGATAGATGCCTGTCGCTTATAACCTGGGAGTCATACTATTTTATTTTGTGCTCCCTATATTTCAGTGCCAGCATAATCCAGTCACTTGGCTCTGTTGGATTGAAAATGTGCTTCAGGGCAATGATTCAATAATTTTGACTTAATAGAGTTACCAGTTGTTTTATATTTTGACAAATGGAACAACTGGGTAACAAGGATAAATTCAAAAAGCTAAGCATTTTTTCTGCTTTTCTGCTTTTTCAGGTGAAAATGATAGCAATTCTTCCTCTTTTTTTTAGAAGACAGTATATGTATAGCATAATCACAAGTGGCAGGAAATTGTCTCAACTTTATGGCAGTTCCTTTGTTTGCAATAATCTATGTTATAGAGATGGTGGGGGGAAGCAGCTTGACAAGATCACTAACTAAGCTTATCATATGGAAAAATCTCTATATGCCCTCCAGGCCTTTAACAAACAGGCAGTGATTACAGTATGTGCAGTATGTGTAAAACATGTTACTGCAGTCCCAAAGGTGCTGTTTCAAGAGGCAACTGGACTTTCTGGTTTTTCTTTGAAGACGTTTCTCTTCTCATCCAAGAAGCTTCTTCAGCTCTGGTTACTGCAGTCTACTCTTGGCAATCGTTTATGTTACACTTCAGGCTTCACAAAGGATTTATTTTCCATACCCTTAATTATATTGGTCAACCCAGCTTCCCTGGTTGATGGCTTTATCTTCTGACTCGAGAATGCAAAGTCGGTGTAGGCATATGACATTCTTAGCATGAAGGAGCTCTGTTTTTCCTTGTGACAGTTCTGCTTTCATTTAATAAACATGTGACACACAATATGTAAGAAATTCAGCATCAAATGACCTTTGATAATTGATCTCTGACATATTCAGCTCATTTTATTAGCAGTTGACAAAATGGTCATGTGCATGGTACTGATCTCTGTGATTATCAACAGGATGATTTAAATTTAACTTATTAATGAATACTAACATTAACTATTTAGCACAATTCATCCACCAATCCCTGCCAACAGCTCTTAAATGATATAGTCATTGCACAATCAGCAAATAGTTTAAAAATATAACACTTATATTTCCCCTCACTCCTGTCAAACAATACTTACACAGTAGTTGACCAAAGAATAATATTTCTCACAAATAATGGTTGTCTAGCTATTTTGGTGTATACTTTTATTTGATTAAATTGATTAATTATCCTTGTTGCTCTTGATTAGTATTCTCCATATCCAATTATGATGCTACCAATGGATATTATGGACTCTGAAAATGCTGTAGTTAGTTGTAACTTCCTTTGATTTCTTCTATACAAAACTCTGTTATCATTTTACAAGAATGTAATTTGCCTTGTTACAATTCTTCATTATTGCAGAATCTGCTTCCTCATTCTCCAACATTCTTACTCTATCACTGACACTGAAATTTTTGGGGCCATTTCCCACCCCAGAATTTTAAGAACAGGAATGGAAATTGGAGGTAGTATTCCAATCCCATTTTTTGTTAATAATGTGCAATCAAGTTGATATCAAGTCTTAGAGACCACATAGATAGATTTTCTTCATGACAATTTGTACCTAACCTGGTCTTTCAGATCTTCCAATAGTGAACTCATCACCACTGTAATTCAGTTGAACAACATAGAACAAAACCTATCAGGACAAGATTCAGCAGTCCATCTGCATTTAAAAGACACTCTTTTGAAGACAGTAAAGTTCACATTTTGGACAGAGAGGACCGCTGGTTTGAAAGAGGGGTCAAAGAGGCCATCTATATCAACACTGAAAAGCCCCTTCTCAACAGAGGGGGAGGGATACGACATCACCTATCTCCAGTCTACAACATAGTCCTTTCAGCAGTTCCAGGAAGGCTCCATATCCATTTGTACTACTCAGATGACCCTGAGGACACAGATAAACCTCCAAGTGGCCTCAATGGCTCTCTAAAAGAATGCAAATGACCAGCTGTCTGCAAGGAATATAAATCCTTCCATTCCCCACTATCCAATCAGAGCTGAAGAAGCTTCTTGGATGAGAAGTGAAATGTCTTCAAAGAAAAACCAAAAAGTCCAGTTGCCTCTTGAAAAAGCAGCTTTGGGACAACCATGACCTGGATGACTGAAAATCTCCATAAACATTGTATTAATTGTCTCACTTAAACAATACTTACTTAAATAAAAGGTGGCTTGGTATTGCCACTTAGTCGGGCATATTAAACTTAATTCTGGTGATTTTTGCCATACAGTTTTCTCAGGAACATCAGGAAGTGGCTTGCCCCTGTCTTCTTGATTTTGTTTTTGTTTTGTTTTTTAATTCCAAGGCTAGAAAACAACCCTGAATTTCCTGAGTTCTTCCCTATTCAAGTACCATGTTTTTTTTTTACTGTACTGAAAATTCTACTAACTGATAATGATGAGAAATCAGATCTAGTCCACAAATAAGCATTAATACACAGGTACATGTGTATTGGGGATTCTGGATCTAACAATTCTTGCCACAGTTCAGTTTTATTTATATGTGTTCTTCCATTCTTTAAATCAGGTAACTTTTATGTATAGGCTTAATTTTAGAAGCAAAAGCGTAAATGGTTTCTCCAAACTATTTCTTTTTGTTGAATTCAGATTTGGAATTTTTGTATGATGTTGAACAAACCATATGCCTCAGAACAAATGGTTTTAGGATTTCTCATAATTATGAACTATATATATTATTTTGTAACTATTTTACTTACCAACAGCAAAAAAAAAAAATGCTTGTGCATTTAGTAATACCGTTAGCACCGATTAATCACAGAGTAGCTACAGTATTATAAGACTGGTACATTAAGAGATTATTAGAAGAGTATTGGAACATAATTATATTTTTAATATTCTGCTTTTTATTCTGAATAGCAATGATAGAAAGAGTTTGAGGAAATGGGGAATTCTTTAAGGAGAAGAATTACATTTATCTTTTACTATCCTCATCATGCTGTCTCTCATTTTATGAGAACCAAAAGGCAACATTCATGATGCAAGTTAAGAAGTGATATTTTTGTTGTTTGGTGCAGTAGTTTAGGCATCAGGTTAGAAACCAGGAAACCATAAGCTCTAGTACCATGTTAAGCACAAAGCCAACTGGGTGACCTTGGGCCAGTCATTTCTCTAAGCCTCAGGAAGGAGGCAATGGCAAGCCACTTTTGAAAGACCTTGCCAAGAAAACCGCAGAGACTTGTGCAGGCCGTCTCCAAGAATTGGATGTGACTGAATGGAAGAAAAAAAAATGCTATCTCTCATTTTGTGAGAACCAACAAGCTCTATTCACCAATCAAATTAAACTATGAGTTTTGTTTGATTTACATGTTACACAAATCCAACCATTTTGGCATAGGTTTAGGTTTTGGGATGATGAATAAATCATGAATTGCTGATGTTTGTAAATCTTATCATACAATCATACAATTCCTCTATAAAATTACAGATTTATTTATTTATTTATTTATTTATTTATTTATTTATTTATTTATTTATTTATTTATTTATTTATTTATTTATTTATTTATTTATTTGTGAGATTTATATACCGCCTCACAGTGCAAGCACTCTCTAAGCCAGTGATGGCAAACCTTTTTTTCCTCGAGTGCCGAAATAGTGCACGCATGTGCTATCGCACGCGCGTGCGTGCCCACACCCATAATTCAAAGCCCCCCACTTGCCTCACCCCGCTGCGCATGCGTATGTGACCCCCCCCACTCCCCCGTTTCCCGACTTCCAGTGGGCCCAGTAGGCCCATTTTTTGCCCTCCCCAGGCTCCAGGGGCTTTCTTAGAGCTTGGGGAGGGCGAAAACCCTCCCACCACCACCCCGGAGGCCCTCCGGAGGCCAAAATCGCCCTCCCAGAGTCTCCGCGTGAGCCAAAAATCAGCTGGCATGCACGTACATGCGTGCTGGAGCTGAGCTAGGGCAACGGCTCGCGTGCCAGCAGATATGGCTCCGCGTGCCACCTGTGGCACCCGTGCCATAGGTTCGCCATCACTGCTCTAAGCGGTTTACACCATTAAGCAATGTATATATTTACATTGCCCCCAACAATCTGGGTCCTCATTTTACCTACCTCGGAAGGATGGAAGGCTGAGTCAACCTTGAGCCAGTGAGATTTGAACCGCTGACCTGCGGATCACAGTCAGCTAAAGTGGCCTGCAGTACTGCCTCTAACCGCTGCGTCACCTCAGCTCTTATTATTATTATATACTTATTATATAGCAATGCATATGTTTGCTTTTGTAAGAGAGAAAGAAATTTAAAAGGTAGATTGTACGGTCTTCAATTGCAAGTATAGAATTTTATTTTATTTTCTACACTTATTGATGCTGCTCACATCATTCTCATTCTAGTGTTGAGCCTTGCCTTTTCCTTCCCTCTGGTTTTGCCAAAAAACTCCTAAGACCAGGCTGAGCTTGGGCTTCAGTTGTGTCATAGGGCTTTTACAATTACTTCTTTCTCTGCTTAGTCATCAGTCTTTCTGAGATGTTCTATTGTGTTACAGTGTGAGAGTACCGTACATTAATAATATCCCATGAGGGAATGTCTGGTCTTTGCTCCAACCTCAGTGTCACTGTCAAAATTCTAAGGATTGTACCCCAAAGGATCAAAGGGCTGTCTGTAAAACCTTTCTACTTATTGAGTTGCTCTTAACTATTTGAAGACCTGAATATTGCTTTAAAAATTGAGCAATTTTAGAGCAGGCATGCCCAAAGCTGTGAAAGGACATTCTGCATGTGCTAAACTGAAGTAACTATGAAACAACCTGCCTATCAACATGCCTATCCAAGTGGAATTTTCTGCATTGAGGGGTTATCCCAAAGTAAATCATTCCAGTGATTGCAGCAGCAGTGGTTCTGTAAATAGTGCTAATTAGCATTGCTGTAATTTTTACAGTTTGATTTAAAAGATTGTAATATTTGTGATAGTTGAAGATTAGAATGGGCAAATCAGACTATGAGTAAATTAAGAGTCAATTTCTATTTAACACATGTTGTGAGCATGTCTTCCTCATCCGAACACTTTCACCCGATTATAGCTGATAGAAGGGGAAGTGTGTGGGTGCATTTGGTTAGGAGCAAGTGTGCATATTTGGCTGGGCCTTTTAAATGTGTGGGTGTACATTTAAACCAATGTTATAGTGCAAGATTTGAGTATAAAAATATTCAGAGAATAAGGATAGAGAATGAAAGAATGAAGAACGTCTAGGATTACTATTTTTTTTTTATTATTTAATTTTTTTTATTATTTTTCTTCATTAAACATCTGAATATTTTGATACAGATCTACACCCGTTTTTACAACATTATTATATCTCAATTATGCACATTAAATCATAAATTTACAGTCTCTTCTGTCTTTGTTTTCTTCTCACGTTGTCACACAGTCTTTCCTCTTTTTTTTTAGTCCAGTTATACCATCTAGTCCATGTTTTGGATTACTATTATTACAATAGACATATTTTATTCTTCGTAAGCAGATCATAACTGGAATTTGAAATATGTATAAATACACATTTAAACACTCTTTTTATATAAATGTTATATAGGAAGGATTTCAGGTGGGTCGTGACTTAAATATGAGAGGTTGGGGCAAATCCATCCAGCTTCCTTGCTTCAACATAAAGATGCCCCACTATGCATTTCTAGAAGATATGTCTGCATGTCACACAAATTTTACTGTGTATCTGCAGCTGAGCCGGTTTGGTTTTAGATGATCCACCCTGCAAATAATATTTTGTCCTTACTCCAGATATTATGTGAAGGCAGTGTAGGACCACTGCTGATGTGCACATGTTTCAGTGGTGAAATCCAATTTTTTTTACTACCAGTTCTGTGGGCATGGCTTGGTGGGCATGGCTTGGTGGATGTGGCAGGGAAGGATACTGCAAAATCTCCATTTCCACCCCACTCCAGGGGAAGGATACTGCAAAATCCCCATTCCCTCCCCACTCCTGGGGGAAGGATATTGCAAAATCTCCATTCCCACCCAACTCTGGGGCCAGCCAGAGGTGGTATTTGCCGGTTCTCCGAACTACTCAAAATTTCCACTACCGGTTCTCCAGAACCTGCTGGATTTCATCCCTGATGTTGATGTACATGGGTTAAGCAGATATGTGCTAGCAAACTCTTGGCTGCAATTATGTCTGCCAGTTTCCTCTAGAAGAACCTTCTTCCATTTAACCCTGTTCTGTTTTGTTTTTGGGGGGGAGGGAGGGGGTTTGCTCCTCAATCCTCTTTTGGCCATAAGGGAAAACAGAATTCCAGCATCCAAATTCTTTTTTTTTAAATGTTTTAAAGAGGCTAGTGACCCAGAGAGTACAAAGCCCTGAAAATTCAGTCAATATCAATTTCATAGGAATAAATAAAGGAAAAAGCTCTCTCCAGTTAATGCACATTAACTGGAGAGTGCTTTTCATGTAGTTGATCATTGTAGCAGGACTAGTTGAGGGAATTCATCATTAATGGCCCTTAGAATTTTGTGTGTTAAAGCTGATTCCCTGCTGGCTGTGAAAGGGGAGCAGGGCAAAATAGCTCTGTGAATCTCACCTAGGATTTTATGCACAAAAGAAAAAAAAGAAGAAAAATAATACTAAAATATAGAAATAATATAGAAATATAGAAATAATATCAGGTAATAGTAAGGAGTAAGGAAGGTGGAATTTATATCATCAACTTATATTACTTGTGTATTTCATTTGATAAAGCATAATAGTCACTTCCTTAAAAACTTTAACATAAGGAAAGAAGAAACATACAAAGCATAAAGCAAGGCTATGCAATTATCTTTTAAAATGTGCCTAAAATTAGCAATCTGATATATCAATTTACATGTGTTTCATTGTACATTAGTGCATGTCAATTGGATCATAGTTTTAGAAAGCTGATCCATTTGCACAAGCCTAATTTACATATGAAAACATCCGAGAAAAGAAAAAACATCTGCTCTAATTTGCATATTTGACCCATCTAATTTGCATATTTGACCCATCCTAAGAAAATGATCCTCTGGTATCATTTGGAATTAAAGAGTCAAGTTACTTGCACATTTATGAAGTTTTTTTGGTTCCATCAATATTTAGCACGTGGCAGATTGGACTGGAATATTGTTAAAATATTTTCCAGGTTATCAGGATTGGAAGAGTTGGATAGAATGTGTGTACTAAAGATGATGCTCGCAGTTAAATTATGCCTCAGGATTTTGTCTGAACATCATCATGATTTTCATATGGTAAGAAAAAAGTGTGGATGGTGAAAAAGAATACAGAAATACTCCAGTTATGTGAAATGTGTTTCCCATGATATTCAACAATTCCAGATGATGGCATGCATGATCAGAAAACTTTTAGAAACACTAAAATCATGAGAATTGTATTTTTAAAATTTCTAGTTGCATGCCATAGTATATTGTTGCAGCAATTTGTAGAATGACAATTTAAAACATTTTTCAGTCGGAGGCCACTGCAAAATGTAGGTAGGACTAGGACAAACCAATGATAAGGCCAAGAAAAATACATTTGATTTTATTTACATTAAAATATATTTTAAATTAAGTATATTATTTTTATTTTTCTATCTGTTGTGTTGAACAATTTTCTTGTTTGCCATAATAAAAAATTAAATTTATTATCAACCATTGAAGTGTCTTTGGGGATTGCATCTAGGCCTGTTGAGAACTTCATGCAATGTTGGGGCCCCTATAAGTCTGTGGATTTATAAGAAAAAATGACTCTTTCATTTGAAATATACAATGGCTTAAAGTGGTGCCATGTTGCATTTGCAAAGAATATTAATTAAACGCCAACTGTTAAAAAGCAAAAATGCATTTTGCGAACACTAGCAAGTCTGTTTTACTGTGGGTCACAAAAGCTTTTTTTCCCCCACATGCCTTCTAATAGAAATGTCTACAGTAGACCTCTCCCCATTTCTAAGCGGTCTTAAGGGGCGTGCATAAGCGCACCACTGTGCCTACCGTCCCTGTCCTACTGTCCTATTGTCCTCTTTTATCGGTACTTTTTACTTATGTTATGTTTATACAAACAACTGCTATCCTGTACATGTTTGACAAATAAAATAAATAAATAAAAATAAATAAATGCAGAATTATAACTTTCAGATATAGGGAGGGTGATTCTGCCAATTCATTATATAGTATGTTAGTTCAGTGGTATGTATTATTAGTTAATTCTTTTTTCTAAAGGTGTATCATTTCCTTTCACTACTTTTAAGAACTTTCATTCTTAGAAATTAATAGGATTAAATAATTCCTACTAAGAAGAATTTAGTAAATTTCAGTGATCCTGTGTAAAGGATAAATAGTTTATATGTCATCTTTTGTTTGGTTGTTTTCCTCCTATAAGACTATGCCAATTCTATTTTCATAATAAAAATAAATCAAGTAAATTATCTTGGAATGGTAGGTCATGAGAAAATCAAAAATGGATTTTGTTTTTCTATTGCTAAATTGATTTAGTTAAGCTTATAATTTTATGATATACATTATTACAAAATAATAACTAAAATTAGGAAAAATGTTATATTTATCTATTAATGGATGCAATGAAAAACTTGAGTGCAAAGATATATCATTCTGTATATTATATCAAGTTATTAACTTTGTTTAGTGGAAAGCAGTTATGCATAAAGACAAGGTTAGACATTTTCATTTTATCTTTATTGCAAAACATTAGGTGTAACATAACTGGATTGTGAAAACGATGCATCTGTTTATTAAGACAGGGCAAACCATTTGAGGAAGCCACATCTTTTTGAAGAATTATGATAGTCACTGAGACTGTTTCCTACATCTCTGAACATGTGTTGTACATGCCCAATAGGTCCTTCCAACAGGATTAGACAGATTACTGTTTATACATTTATTCATATAAAACAGATCAGCGGTGGGTTGCTCCCGGTTCGGCCCGGTTCTAAGAACCGGTAGCGCCAGCGGTGGGAGGCTCCGCCCACCCACCCAGGACACTTCTGCGCATGCACAGAAGTGCGCGCGCAAACCGGTAGTAAAGGGTTTTAGAACCCACTACTGAAACAGATGGATAAGCTAGTCAAACTTCTAATTTTCTGGTATATGCTTATATATTACCAATGTACATAGAACACATTCATATTTAAGATTATTTGCACGCTGTCTTTGTGTTTATATATTCTTTGCATATATGACAATACAGGTAGACCTTGACTTACAATAGCAATTTGGACTGGAATTTCCATGACTAAGCAATGAGGTCATAAAATGTGACGGCATTGTTTAGCAATGGCAATCCCTGCAGTTTTAGTTGCTATTGTTAACTAATAGTACCGTATTTTTCGGAGTATAAGACGCACTGAAGTATAAGACGCACCTTAGTTTTGGGGGAGGAAAACAAGGAAAAAAGACTTCTGCCTCCAAGTAATTTGCCAAACAGAAAACAGCACAGATTATATACACTGTTTGCTGTGTATTTCTGTGCATGTGTGCTTGACCCATAGAAATAGCAAAGAATTGGAGAAATGTACATTATGCCAGAAAGTTTTCTTAAATGTAGTCACACTAACTGCTCCCAATTATTTAAATAGATCTACTCCAAGGTAACTAAACTCTAATACTAAACAGGACACTGTTACATTTCATACTATACTTGTACAGAGCTGTTAAAATTAATTAAAATTTCTGGAAGTATACATTATTCTCTATTATTTAAAAGAAGATACAATAGCACTGGGCCTCTTCAGAGCAAGCATTTATTTTAAAAAGCTTCTTTATTTTGTTAAGTTGTCTAGATTTACAGGGATCTCCAACCTTGGCAACTTTAAGACTTGTGGACTTCAACTCCCAGAATTCCACAGCCAGCAAAGCTAACAAAGCTGGCTGTGGAATTCTGGGAGTTGAAGTCCACAAGTCTTAAAATTGCCCCTGGCTCTAGAACAATAATAAAGCAGTCTTTAAAAATAATAATTTGAACATTCTACAGACATTTATAGTTATTCACTTACCCCCTTCCATCCAGTTCAGCAAAAAATAAAAATCTGTGTGTCTCTCCCAGCTATTTGCCTCTTTGCAGTTAGTTTCACTTTCATTTTCCCACGTGGCAAGTCAGCTGTAGGTCGGGAAGTGCTAGTGACTTGCTTTGCTTTACAGGCTCTTCCCTCTTTGCTGCAAACAGGTAAATTGCTGGAAGACAGAGGCCAAAGGGGTGGGTGGGTGGGGCTACATTCGGTGTATAAGGCGCACCCAAGTTTTCACCCTCTTTTGGGGGGTAAAAAGGTGCATCTTATACTCCGAAAAATACGGTAATTCTTCTTCCTGTGGTTACTAGATAAAGCGACTTTCTGTCAGCTTTCTGCAACCAAAGTCAGCTTGTATCGGTTCCTCCACTCCTGGATTTGGGACCACAGCAGCTAGAGAAGGGATACCCTGAATATCAACGCATAGCCACTTCTGTATTTGATACCATGACTCTGCTTCAATTCCTCCACTCAAGTGTCAATTACAACAGTCCCTGGTATAGTTCATCCAGGTCCTGGGGTTCCTTGCCTTACCAAACTCATCTTGAAGGTCATTGTTCAACTTCTTTCTGAATTGGTCAGTAAGGGTTACCTCTTTCTATCCAACATCTCCAGCTAAGAGTTTAAAATCTGCAAAGGACAGCTTTACTGTCCATGTAACAAAGTATCAGATATTAATTTTGCGATTATTTAATTATCTTCATTATGTTCATTTCAAATTCAAAACCTCCAGCAGTTTAATGTGGAAGTTCTAAAATCAAGATGATATCCTACCATGAGCTAGCACATATTGTTTTAATTGTTTTTAATTTGCTTTTATGTTTTATGATGTACATCAACCAGAGTCACTTGCGGAGATGGGCAGCTATAGAAATCAAATCAATGAATCAAATCAAATAATAGGTTGGGCCAATTCCTGTTAGAGTTGATAGACCAACAGGCACAGAGGTGTCAAGCAATAAAAGGTATTGTGATTAAACTTCAGAAGCGTAAATCACTCACAACCTGCAGATCTTCTCCTAACTGAAGAGTTAGTTAGTATGTGGATTGCCTCATTCTAGACCAGATGTAGTTCCAACTAGTCTTTAAGATCAGCCACACATAAAGCATATGGTCCTAGCTTAACCAGGCAGTAATGAGGCTATGAGTTACTGTAGCCAAGATGTCCTGAAGCAGGTAAGTTTGCAATTGTTGCATCAGCAGAAGCTGGGCAAATGCCCCTCTAGCCACAGTTTCCACCTGCTGTTCAATTAGGAACTGTGAGCCCATAAAGAGCCCCCATACTGTGAACAGTCTGGATTAAAATGGTTATCCTTTCACTAAGTCCCCACAACAGCTAGAATGTGTAAAAGTCCAAAGAACAAGTGAAAGAAGACAACCTAGACAGCACTCTATTAACTTCCTTGAAGTTTACAGGCCAAAAAGAGTCCCAGATAATATAGCAAGATGGTGTCCCGGGTACTACAAATAATCTAGCCTATAGAATTAAGCCTTTTTTTATGAGAATGTATTATTAACTGATTATATTTTTGTTAGTTAGATACTAAAGAAATTTAAGCTACAACTTATTTTCTTAGTTGAAGTGATTTTTGAATTTTGTTGACAATAAACAAAGGATATTATGGAAAATGTGATGTGTATACAATTCAGATCCTTATGTTTTTTCCCCAGTTAGAACAGATGTAATAAAACATACACTTTATACTGTATTTTAGTATAGTGTCATGAAAAATTAAAAGACAAAAAAGCTATACTTAAAAAGCAAATGTTTTATGTTATGTATTCTGTAATTAGAATAGTCAAGGCCAACCATTCTTTAAACATTTTAAAATGCTATTGTTATTTGTAAATATTGTTACTTTTCATCAATTTCAATTGATTTATTTTGCTCTTTCATGTTTCGAGAGAGAAACAAAGATGACCAAATTATTATGGTTTCTTTGCTGTTGTTTTTTTCTGTGAAATAGCCAAAATTATACATACCGTGTCTATCCCCATTTGCCACCAATTTATGTTTGTGTGAATGTATATATGTATGTGTGTGTGTGTGTGTGTAGGTCTTTGGGTATTCGGGTTTTCTCCCGCGTGAAATTGGAAGTGTCTTGGCGACGTTTCGATGAAGTCTCATTCATCATCTTCAGGCTGGTGTCTTCTGCTTCCTGCTTCTAGGAGCAATGTGAAATTGCTGCTGTTTCTTCCTTTTAAATGCCAGTGGGGGTTTGAACTGATAGGGTGGGAGCTTGGCTGTGTTCTGATTGGTTGGAGGTGTGTTCTGACTGGTCCGCCTACCAGCCATTTGGAAACCCGCCCTTATTGACAAACGAATCCCTAACACAAAGAATGACACCAGACCCACACTCACGAAAACCACACAGGATGCCACCATCACACATCCACGCAATAAGCAAACCCAAACCCACACCAATGAGGCACGACCACAAACCAGAAGCCATACTACAGCTGCATCATTAGCCACTTTAAACCCCTCCAATCCATACATGAAGCAAACTGACACCCTCCATGAAGATGTGGCACGACCACGAACCTGAAGCCAAACAGCAGCAATGCAGCTCACCAGCTCAAATCCCCCTGCAAGTCAAATTAACCTGAGCACACCCCCAGCCAATCAGAGCACAGCCAAGCCCCCAACCAATCAGAACACACCTCCAACCAATCAGAACACAGCCAAGCTCCCACCCTATCAGTTCAAACAGCAGCAATCTCACATTGCTCCTAGAAGCAGAAAGCAGAAGACACCAACCTGAAGATGATGAATGAGACTTCATCGAAACGTCGCTAAGACACTTCCAATTTCACGTGGGAGAAAACCCGAATACTCAAAGACCTACATACAAACACCCGCGAAAACCTCAGAAAACAAATATATATATATATTTGTTTATTTTCATTTATCAGCAAAAAAATGTTACACACATACACACACACACACACACACATACACACACACACACACACACACACACACACACACACACACACACACATATATATATAAAAGGCAGCCTTTCTTAGTTGGGATTCTATGGAATACAAGGATTCTGCATAGATCAATAAGAGTACCATGAAGAGATCATGATAGGAAAGAAAACATACTCTATATACCCTTGATGGCGAACGTATGGCACGTGTGCCACAGGTGGCATGTGGAGGCCTCTCTGCCGGCATGCGAGCCGTTGCCCAGCTGAGCTTGCGCGCGCCTCCCGCCAGCCAGCTGATTTTCGGGTCTCTGCAGCACTGTTGTTTAATCAAAATACAGTTAAAACACTATACAAGCCATCAAGAATATAACTATATCCAACAGGAACAGGAAGTGCCTCACAGGAGCAGATAGAGGTAAATCCTAGAGAGTCAGGAAATGCATCATTGAACAATGGAGATGAATGCTAGAGCTGCATACAAGGCTGCATACAAGGCTGCATACAAGGCTGACATAACACCTGTAACAGAGTAGGCATGCGTGGGAGGGTGCCGCTCCCCCCCGCACCCCTTTTTTTGTCCCAGGAGGCTTCAGGGAAGCCTGCTAGGCCCAAAACGGGGTGCGGGGGGTCATGTGCGCATGTGCAGGGGGGCAGGGAAAGCATTGTATTATGGGTGTGGGCACACACATGCGCTGTCCTGCGCGCATGCGCACTTTTGGCACACAAGACAAAAAGGTTAGCTATCACTGCTATATACAGTATTTTTTATGCAAAGTTCTTTCCTGGTAAAAAAAAAATTAAGAGAGGCTGCCAAAAAACTTAATAACAGTAATGTGTGCTGACAATCTCTATTTGCCAGATACCTCATTTTTTTTGCAACCATTGCATTTTGAGATGTTCTTCAGAGATTCCTTGCTAGTCTTAGTTCTGTTTCTCTTATCATTGTTTTTATATGGCTTTAAGTTTGTTTCTGTCAGGAAGGAAGGAAAAAGGAAGTGTTTTATTTGAATTGGAGCAAGTAGTTTACAGGAATCAATTGCTATCTAGTACAATATGTGCTGTGAAGTAATAGTTCCACCTTGGCACAAATTGGAATGAAAAAATTGATTAGTAGCAATAGCCAATCGCTATGCAGTTGAGGTGGGAAATCTCTGTGATGGATTGGCTGGAGTGTTGTTCAAGTAACACAAATCACTTTGAGAAGTATTAAGAACAAGAAAGAGCTAAATATAGCGCTGGTACTATTTACTCTGATCATATACTATATTCTCAGAGAAAAAAGAACTTACGAAGGTTGAATGGCAATGGGTTCCAAAGTGGGACAGCCACAATGGGCAAGAACTATTTCCCAAAAGCATCTTATCTGAGGTAAGGAAATAGCCTCTTCAATTAATGAGACTGCAAATTTTTCTTAGCATTCAAGACAGAGAGATTAATACTGTACAACTATGTTAATAGAACATAAGTTTCAATAATTATAAATAACAACTCTTCAAAGAAGGATGTTGCCTGCTTCAAAATGTTTGAGTACCACTACAATATTATTGTAACACAAGGTTGTTTTCTCAAATAAAGAGAACAATATAATCACTGAAGGGAGATCATTACCAAATAGTTATGAATGTTTATGCAATGTAAATAGTTTGCTACAGTCTCATATTATAGCTTCTGTTCACATACCATATTGAGCCATAATAGGGTTTTTATGGTTTTGGAGTGAACTAAGCCATTGTGATTTCTAAACCATAGTTTAAGGCTTCATGGTCTATCTAAATACAGACATTGTGGCTTTTTCATTAAACTATACTTTTAAAAGGCACATGAAAACCAGCCAGTGAGTGAATAGGATCTTTCAGAGATAAGATGGTTCTTCCCAATTTGAGTCAAGTCCCTGAAGGAAAAAAAACATTGGAGTGATTGCAAATTCATGAAACTCTGCTAAAGTAATGAAGATGTTTCTCAGGTTGTGGATTTAACACCACCATCCTAAAAATATAATGTAACTGTTAGCTTTTGCAGTACCTTGTAAAGAACAGCCCTGCAGCTATTTTTCCTACTGTTGCTAAAGTATTAGTATTAGCATTATTTTCACTTATTTTAAATGTTAGACATACATAATGTCTAAACTATTGGCATTTTTTTCTCATGAGCTGTTGTGCCAGTAAATGATTATTTAGGCTAGAGCATGAAGTCACGAGCTGTTGTTTTTGCATTATGAACTTAATTGTGTAGAAAAGTGCTTTCTGTTCTTAAGTAGAACAGAGTAGCTATGTTGTATCTGCAGTTTATTTATATTAATAAAATGACAATCTTGAACTCCAGATACTTTATTATGATTATTTTCAAGAGTTGATGGCTTGAGCAAACATAGGTGACTCCGGCCTGCAACATTTAAATGATTAATAATTTCCTATGTCTACACATGTACCTGTATCTTAGCATATCGTTGCACTTGCAAATTTTTCTCAGCCCAGAAAGCCTCCTGATTGCCTCTCACGTGTCAGAAAAATCCTCTATCCACCCTATCTATAGAATCATAATTTATATAGAGTTTAATAAGGTTAAAGCTACAATTATACTACCGGTAGATTCTACAAATCATCATATAAGATGGTGATTGTTTAGATCATATTCAACTTTTGGATATTTGGGGCTATAGATAATATATTTATAAGATGATAAAGGACCGTAGAGGGTGTGCAAGGGATATGGCCACATCAGGTTTGCAAATTAGCAGGGATTTTCCTTCATTTCCCCAAGGATTTGTTTTTTTGGTGTTTGTTGTTGTTGTTGTTTTGGTAGCAGAGGGAAGTTGCATTTTATGAAAACTTGTTACAGTGGCAAATATAAACGTAAAGGTAATCTATCCAAATACAAATGATTTTTATCCAAATGTTCTGTTTTTTTTAAATGTCCTTTTTAGAATAGCTGCGTCTTGGTATTTATTTCTATCTCCAGTACAGTTAACCACAGCTGCTAACTATTTTTTTGCTTATTATTCTCTAGAACCTCATTTCAGCAAGACATTGGGGCATATCATGTTAATTAAGGAAGCAGAGTACTAAATGGTAACCTTTTCTCCTGAAACGACTAGTGGTGCTTAAATGTGTTCTCAGATGCATGAATGCGTTTCCTAAGTTTGTTTGTTTCAGTTACAGAGGTACCCACCTGGTTTATTTCTATTTGGAGGGATATTTGGATATGTAAGTTTGTGTGTCTTGAAGAAGACAGATAAGCAGTGAATATAACATTCAACTACTTCTCTTGACTATGATTGAGACCACTGTCTAAAAATAATAAAACATGTTCAAAGTAAACTATCCAGTATTTTCCCATTTGTCTAGGGTTATATGAGAAGAAGGTAATGAAAAGAAGTGATATTTTGGAAGGTACAGTCCTTCCTAGGTTACAATTCTTAAACAATATTGTCTTTAATATAGTTGTGGCCATTTAAATTATTGTTGCTGTATATATCTTATTTCCAGTGGACATGCCTATTTCTTTTTTATGCATGTGAATGAGCACTGAGGCAGGGAAATTTTCCTAGTCTTTCAAAAAAATATATAAAATACTAGCTGATAACCTGGCATTGCCCGGGTATTTATTTATCCCAACCCTGTATTGGGAGAAAAGAAGCACAGACATCGAAGCCTTTGTCTGAGAGGGAGCCATTGAGAGGGGTTTTCTTCCCCCTACTCCCATGCCCATCATCCCTGCCCTCTCCCTTCCCCCTCCCATGCACTCCTCTTTCCCGCCCTTCCCCCTCCCATGCGCTCCTCTTTTCCGTCCTTTCTACGATCCTGGCACCAAATCCACTGGGGGCGCCTTCTGCCAAGAGAAGGGAAGATCAGGCGCTTCCCCATTGGTCCGCTGGAGGGCGAACATCACGGCTGGCTTTCCAGAGGAAGCTGCGAAGGAAGTGACATCACAAACAATTGCCGTGCTAGGATGCCGCACTCGCTCTCCTTAACGGCCCAGGCATTCCAGCGTTATGCTGGAACACACAGACACAAACACAAACACACACACACACACACACACACACACACACACACACACACACACACATCCTGAGGGCTGTTAGAGGTGTCTTACCCCCCCCCCCCTAGTATTTGTTTCCAGACAGTAAGTTATCTGTGTACCAAGTTTGGTTGAAATTGCTCGAGGCATTCCAGAGTTATGCTGGAACATACACACATCCAGTTTTATAAAAATAGATAAGGAAACAGTTGTTTGCACAGGTGAAAAAGATCTATTCAGATCTGTGCTTTACAAAAAACAAACCCTCAATTGCAACTATAATTCAAATTTGGCATATTTATTTTTTAATAAGATTTAATAAGAACTTTTCTTATAGCATCTTCAGTACGTGACCCTTCAAAGTCTACTTTAATAATGAGCTGAGATTAATTTCTATTGAAATTCCCTTTCTTATAATTTGAACCTATTGGACATGGATTGTATTTTCTAGAGCAAAATAAAATGTATTTATATCAATATCTGGGAAATCAGATTATCTGAAGATCACTATTGTATAACCTTTTAATACATCCTTCAGATTTTCTTCATAAGTCGTGGTTCATAGGTACCACCCCTCGTCAAGAATGTGAAATTTATTTATCTTCCAAAGTGTCAAGTAGCCCCCCCTCCCAATTAGGTGTTTTGATACTTGAATTTTTGATTGCACATCAAAACAGTTTTGATTATGCATGTATCATGTTCAATGTACTTTTGTGACTATGCCTGGAGAACATATACTTCCCATTCACATAATTTTAGTGTGTATCTATTAAGAAGACATTTGAACAGTAAACAAAATAGAGAAGGAACAGATTTCTCAAGCGAAGCTGTGATTCATCTCTTCATTAATTTGGAAAGTCAAGTCCAAAATACCAAACCAAACCAAACAAACCACTGTGTGAAGCATTTTTTCCTATACACAACTTCTTTTTTTTTAAAAAAACAGGAGTCACAATTTTAATGACTTCACACTCTGCATTAAGATATAATGTGGTTATTTTTGATTTCACATGACATGTGAATCCATTCAATGTGACTTAGCATTTTATGTAAACCAGACATTATGGCTTGTTTATCAAACTGTGATGTAAAGTATACTGCTTCACATCAGGTGGGAAGACAGACAGTTCTGTTCTTTTATGTTTCACACATGGTATAAATTTTGTGCAAGTCTATCAAGACATCTGTTGTCATACTACGCTCACGTATAATGTAATGCTTTTTCCTTAAGAGTTTGAGATCAATTTCCTTATAAGACTTAAAGTATTTTGATCTATATAAAGTTGACTTGTTTGAGGGACATCTTCGATTCAGGCTGGCTAGCCTAACTGAGGAGAATGTAATGGAAAAATATAAACACGGGCTCTGTATGTACGTCATGTGGTAACTTAGCAACCAACCACTGTGCTGCACTTCTTCTTAATAGTCAGACTTGCCTTTCAGTTTCTGCACAAGCTTTGAAGTGCAATTTGTGTTCCCCACCATCCCCCACTGAGTGAGATGCTGAAGAACAGGGAAATACCAGAACTTCCTGGTGTCACTGCAACTAGTACTGTGCCAACAGAAAGATACTTTGTGAGCTATGCCAAGAATTTAACTGGCTTTCTAAACACAGCAGAATATGTTCAGCCATTGGTTATTGGTTCAGAGGAGTTAAGCCTCTTCAAACTACAGTAGCATTTCCTGTTGCTAGTGAATCATGTTCATCTTAACAGCTAAGAGCTGTTTAAGTTGCTTTGCAGTAAACATTTATTATTAGGGACCTGGAAACAATTTGAGAATTCACTGGTGTCTGACTTTCCATTTGAATAGGAAAGATAAATTTCTGCATACAATATTTGATCTACATAAAATATTTTGCCTCAACCAAGAGGTGTAGCAATTAGGAAAAAGGCAAATTCCGTGTTTTTGTTCATTAGGAAATGGATTGGAAAGAAAAATGACAACATTGTAATGCCTTTTGCTCTTCTGTAGAATATCTGCATCTGGCATACAGTTACAGTTTTGGTTGTTGCATATTGAAAATAACCTAAGTGAGCTAGAAAAAATGCATAAAAGGGCAACTGCAATGAGCAAGGGGCCCAAATGTCATCCCAATGAGAAATGTTTGGGATTCTTTGGCTTGGAAATGGGATGATTGAGATGGGGAAATAAATGATTGAGGTACATAAAAGCATGCATGGTGTAGAGAAAGTAGACAGGAAGAAATTTTTGTTCTTTTAAAACTTTAGAATTGGGTCATCCAGTGACATTGATGGAAAGGAGAACTTAAAACAGACCAAAAAGTATTTTTGTGCAGCATATTGGTGGTCTTTGATATTCCACATAATATGGTGATATTTTGGATGATTTAAAAAGGAGGGTAGGTTTATAATGGGGCATTTAAGAATCTGGTGTTAACTCTGAGTTAAGCATAATGTGCCTATAACTTCAGTTGCAGGGGAACAACAATAGTCAAAAAGGGATATATCTCTACTTCTTGTTTTTGAGGACATTGGAAGCAGCTGGTTGACTGAAAATCCAACACTATTATGGATCAAATTGACTTAGGATGGACTTTTGTCTGATATTGTAGGGATGTTCTTATGTTCAATCTGCTTTGTTTAGATTTATAAACATGAAACAGGAGCAAAAGTGTCTGCAATAAAATGCAATGGCATTATAATATACCTTCAACTTATATACTTACGTTCTGATGCCTGATGTAAATTCAGCATTTGTGTGATATCATCATATCATAATTTATTAAACTTATATGCTGCATCCTGCAGACCCCGAAAAAGTTTCTTCATTTCTGCATTTATAAGTTTCTTACACAGACACCTTTACACAGTACATGATTAAGGATGTGAAATAATATAAGGGCTGTTACTCAAAAAAAGAGTCTTCTAAAGTCTTCATGGATGTGATTCCATTTACAAGCCATGAACTCTGGAGGAAGCCCAGATAAGATTGTAATGGCTTTATATGATATGTACTGTAAATGACAATGGACACATCCTGCCCAGAGTAATAGATTTTTGCAAGAATTGTTCCTGGTCTGTTATCTCAGCATTGTTCTTTTGGATTTGCAAGCATGTGCATGTCTTTTAAATGCTGTTCCATAATTAATGTTAAAATGTTCCACTTTCCTGTTTCCAATGACTGTTTCCCTTTTAGTTTAGAAGATATTTCTTCACCTTATACAATGAATCAGTTTTAGGGTTCTACAACATCTGAAAATGCAGTTTTAATCTTTCATGTTGTTTTTCAAAAAAGCTTAAAAGTACAAAAATGTAATTGATTCCCTAACTTTTAAATTGGCACCATGAACACTTTCCTTTTATTAGAACTATAATTCTGTGCTACCTACAAAAAACAAACCCTTTAAAACAGTCATGTTATCAGATTATCCTAAAGATACATCGCTTTGACCCTTCTCTTTCATTTCTATAGGACTGCTCATTGAGGAGCTCATTAGCCCTCTTACGAACACTTAGTTTCAGTTACAAAACTGAAATATTACAAACAATAATATTACAAATAGAATTTTAAATTACTAAAGGGTGGCCAAACACTGATGTAGCTGATGACAAATGTAAACCAGAAGCAATTAAGAGGAGCTGAAATGAATTAAAATGTCAGGATTGTTCAGCAGTATTTATTTGGTTTTAAAAGCTGTAGTTTGTTAAACATGATCCATTTTTTAAATAAGTTGGTTAGAGGAACTTCTGTTATTAAAAACTGAGCTGTGTTTTAGAATTTGTTTTTCTAAATTTTGAAGAATAAACTATTGCTCACAGATCCGTATTTTTTAAAGGAAACTGTTAAAACACTAACTTTATTAGCAGGATTGCATCGGTTTCTTAGAACTGTAGCTTAAGTTATCCCATTGGAAACTTATATGTTCCCCTTTACTATGTTCCTAATATTATTTAGTACATAGGTTCTTACATACATCATAACACGGTCATAAAAATCATGACACCATATAATATCAAAACAACTAAATATATCCCAAGCTCCTGTACCACCTCCTTCCACATTGGTTCCCAAATGCACAATGAAAGAACTTTTCAATCACAACAGCTTTGAGAACTAGTGTGTTGCTTTAAAAATCAGAGATTGCCCTGGGTGCTGCCAAAAATCTGATGTTCACTCAATTTTTATACACCTGTTTGTTTTAAAAAGATTTATTTATCTATTATCCATTCTCTAAATACCAATTGCTAGATGAAAAATGACAAAGTACAGAATATTTTACACCAATCAGAATTTTTAGTTACAGTTGGGAAGTTTAGAATTGAAACTTATGTCATAAGCAAAATGGGAAAATAAATCTAAGGGGTAATTTTATTTATTTGGTCAGAACTATTTTTCAGTTTGCAATTTGCTTTTCAATGCCACCGTTTTTCAAAAATATTTTAGGTGCCATTCAACCAGATTCAAGTCTTGGGTGACTGGGTAGACAGGTACTTGTCATCTCAATCTTGTTTTGTAATGATTTGTAGCTCTTCCAAGGAAAGAATTTTTCCATAATTTATCTGTTGTTTCTCTCTTTTACTGTTTCCCTCAACACTGCCAAGAATAACCATTTTTCCAATCCATCCATCATCCCCTCACACTGCATGCCAAGTATGTGAGTTTTTGCTTGTTGATCATCACTTCAAGCCATTATTTAGTCCAGGATTGACTGATTGGCTCTTTTTGCAGCTCATCAAGGCTTTCAACTAAAAGCTTGGAAAAAACACCCTCTTAAAAGCAACAACATATAGGTGTAACCTATGCCTTGCTCAAGATACTTTTATAGGTTGGCAACCTGTCCTAAGGGGGTCCTATTTCAAATATTATCCAACTTTACATATTTTTGTAGCAGGACAACAGATAGGACTTCCAAAATTGATTTTGGAATCCAAGCAGGTTTATATAGATATTCAAATCACCTGGATCCAAAATATGGGCACTTTGTAAATAAACAATAAACTGACTCATGTTTGAAAACAAACTGACAACTAGTACAGCTATTTTAGAGTTGGTGTAATAGGATCTGACTTTCAAGCCCCAGCAGGCTCCAAATAATTTTATTCCAGATTAGCTGAAGTTTTCAAAAGCAGCAGCACATAATGAAGTCTTTGGATATGACTAGAGCACTCACAACTAACCAAAATGGATTTTCTGTAAAAGTGTCTCTATGTATTCTCAGAGAATTCCAGACATCTGAAATAGCTGTGCTTTGGTGTAAGCCATTCAACCAGATGTGTCTACCTGCCAAGGCTTGCAAACAGACAAGCCCACTGTTCCTTGTCCAAAATAGACTTCTGTATTGCGTACAGGAAGAGGGAATGTATTTGTTTTTCCTGCATTTTCTTAAAAACCTCTCTCATTCTTTAAAAACTATCCAACTCTCTGTAAGGATGAATGTTTTGCTTGCTACCAAGGTGTACCATTTCTTGACTGTTTACACCATAAGCTTAAAAAAGTGACTTACCGTATTTGGCAGCAAGCACCTTTCCTTCTTTAAAATTCTTTTGACTCTTCTTAGAATTCATTAGTGTTACACAAAAGAAAGAAAGCTATATTTGCAGAGCAAAATGCTGTTTCCAGTCTTTACCTGTTGCTCCATATACCTGGGCCAATAAATATCTTAAATTAGCTTCCGTTTTTCCTCACTTTCTTTTGAGGGGAAAAAATCAAGTTGAGAAAATTTGGCAGAATACCATTCCTTATCTGCTGAATATGAATTTACTTAGTAGGATAGACAAATAAAAAAATATTTTCACAGAAGCTAAGCAAAGTTTTGACATTGAAAATTCAGATTTTTGCCCATTTAAGAAATATCATTTGCTGCTAGAACAAAAGGCAGATAGATTGTATGATACTTTTTTTCCCTGAGAATTATCTTACGCCAGTTCCTTTCCAACCTTGGCTAGAAAAATGGTAGTAAAAAAAAAAATCATCATAAGCAGTGAATTTCCTCCCAACTGTTCTGTAGTAAATGGGAGTGCAGACTCAACACATGTGTAAAACCTTGGAATGTTATTTCACCTAATTCAGAAATGAGACCAGGTAAAACAGAATCACAAAAACACCGAAAAATCCATAAAGTTATTGGGCACAAGCATATGGATGAGAAAACACACTGGATTACTTAAATCAGTTTTAAATTCAAAATCTAGTTGCGCTTATTTGAAATTCTTACTCTCTATTTAGGTAGTTCTCCATGGCATCCTCCGGAGAGGCCAGGATGGGTAGCTCTAGTCCTCCAGCTCTATGACTGAGTTGTAATATTTAGGACCGCCTCCCTGCCAACGGCCCAGTTCTTCAACTCAGTCCTAGCTCTGAAGGACGCTCTGGAGATTTCTCCTTAGCTAAAGGATTATCAGTAAAGAAAACTCCCTGCTTTTTTGCCTAAAGGCAATCCTTTTGCTTCTCTTGCTATCGAGACACACTGTCAGATCGATCAGCAGTTTGGCGGTGCTCTCCGTGGCTGCGGATAGAGCGGGGGCGGCTGCCCTCACCACTGCGATCATCGGAGGCTAGCTCGGGGCTAGCCAGATTGGACTTTCGAACTTTGCCTGAAGTGACTGTGGTCTGGCCGCGGGTCCTTGGCTCTCCGCTAAAGCTGATTGCAGTTTTGAGGGGGTGGTCAGCCATTTTGAGGCACTTCATCATTCGAGAGACAGAGAAAGGGAAAAAATGTCATTTTGAAATTCAAGCCTCTGGGGCTTGCAAGCTTGCTGGCTGTGCTGGGATGCTTTCCTGCCTGAAAAGGACTTTGGTGAGCTTCTGGCCGAGTTTCCCTTGGCTACCCACCCTGGGTGGTTGGAAGCTTTGAGGGGGTGGCCATCTTTTTTTTCAGTTGGTTTTGGCGCCAAAATCCTTGCTTGTCAGCTTCCCTCGGTTCTTCCCATGGGATTGCCTTGACTTGACTACAGCACTGCAGGTGTTCCTATTGTAGTCCCTGGAGTCAGTTTTTTCCCTCTTGGCTCTCCATAAGGATCGAGTTGGAGTGGGTTGGCCTTTTGAGACCAGGCACCAGCTCTTTTCACTGGTGGCCATTTTGGCAGGTTTGCTTCTTCTCTCACAGGCTTTGGGCCACAGTTTACAACTATCCTCTTCAGTGGCCACTGACTCGGGTTCCTTTTTTTCTTGAATTACAACGGCCTACAGTGTTTCTGTGACAGGAGCCTAAGATCACCTTGCCCAGGCTCCCAGGCAGTGGCGATTCGCGTAAGACTGCCCATTCTACGGTGGGGTCAGTATTCATGCCCACTTACCTAAACAGCTATGCCGGCAGCGGTGCTTGTTAGTGTGCCTGCCTAATTTTTCTCCTGTCTGCAATGGAAGACAGCGGCTCTGGGCCCAGCTGCTTGCAGGAGGGTGTTTGGTCACCTCAGTCCTCTGGTAGAACTGGCAAGGCTGCGGCCAAGCCAAGATCAGCGAGCTTGGCGGCAGCCTACAAAATAAAAGTGAAGGCCAAGGCTCAAAAGAAGGCCTCTAGGGCGGAGGAAAAGAGCACTAGACAGCACCAGAAGGCGTTGGACAGAGAGTTTGACCGAACTAAGAAAGCGGCCATAGAACAGGGTCTGTCACCTGTTCAACCATTGGCTACTCCAGACGGCCACATCATGCCTATTGCTAGACCAGCATAGCAGCAAATTGATCATTACCTTCGGAGGTACTCCACTCACTCCACTGGTGGGGGTCACGGGCCCTGCTGCAGGGCTGCCCCTTTTGGGAGCAGGACAGACTGACTATTACCTCTGACGCCAGTCAATTTGGCTGGGGGACTCACCTCGGTTCCAGGGTAGCACAAGGTCAATGGAGCCCACAGGAGCTCCAGCATAATATCAATTGGCTGGAGCTCAGGGCAGCTCGTCTCGCACCCAGGGCCTTTGAGGAGGTGATTTCGGGCCAACATGTCATTCTGCTCATGGACAATATGACTACTATGGCTCATGTGAGTAGGCAAGGGGGGACCAGGTCTCAAGCCCTCATGGGGGAGGTGGAGTCTCTGTGCAAGTGGGCGGAGACTCATTTATTATCACTCAGGGCAGCTCATATTGCAGGCACTTCCAACGTGCAGGCGGACCGGCTGAGCAGAGCCACCGTGGACCAGTCAGAGTGGTGACTCCACCCCAGCTTATTCGAGGACCTGTCCCGGTGGTTCGGGCACCCGATCCTGGACCTCTTTGCCTCTCCGATGAATGCTCACCTCCCAAAGTTTTTTTTTCGAGGTTTCCTACCCCGGGAGCAGAAGGCGTGGATTCCCTTTGATGCCCTTGGCCGGCGGGGCTCTTATATGCCTTCCCCCCCATCCCTCTGATTCTGGGGGTGGTCAGGAAGGTTCTATTGGAGAAGGTGGAGCTTCTTCTGGTGGCTCCCCATTGGCCCCGCAGACAGTGGTTCACCAATCTGATTGGTCTATCTGTCGCCAGACCATGGAGGATTCCCCTGGAGCGTGCCTCCCTCAGCCAGGGTCCCGTGCTCCATCCAGAACCACAATGGCTCCAGTTGGCCATCTGGAGGTTGAGCGGCGGCTCCTGAGCCGGAAGAGGTTTTCCACAGAGGTCATTTCAACGATGCAGGCGGCCAGGCGGTCCTCGGCTACGTGCATCTGTGATGCAACTTGGCGGACCGTCTCGGTGTGGTGTGCCTCAGTTCATTTGGACCCCATCAGAGTGGATGTTGCTGACATTCTAAATTTTTTACAGGAGGGCTTGATCAAGGGGCTGGCCCCTAACACTCTGCGGCGTTAGGTAGCAGCACTGTCCACCGTGTTACAGGGAGGAGATTTGGGTTCCCTATCCCATTATCCCAGTATTCGAACTTTCCTGCAGGGGGGGCTCCAGTTTGAAACCACCCATGGTCCACCGTTACCCTACCTGGGACTTGACCAAGGCTTTGCAGGCCCTTACTAGAAGTCCCTTTGAACCTTTACTGGAGGTAAGCCTGCATCTGCTCTCGTACAAGGTGATGCTCCTGGTGGCCGTCACGTTGGCCATGCGTATTTCAGAGTTGGCGGCATTATCACATTTACAGATATAGGACAGAGTACTTGACTTGTTAATCGCACTTGGAAATATCACAAGGTATCACAACTGAATGTGAATCACTAGTTTTAGGCTATATCCATAGAGTTTATTTTCCAAATTATGGGAAATAATAGTTTTACTATTTTGCATTGGTCAGACCTGTAATAATATGTCTAGTTCAAAGCTCCACATTTTCAGAAAGAAACTTGACCAGATACAGAAAAAATCAACAAGTGTAGTTGGAAATTAAGTTTTAGGAAGGTGACTAGGGGAAGTACAGTGTGTTTAGTCTTGAAAAAGAATAACTGAATCAGGATATGAAAGCATTTTTCCAGCACCTGAAAAGAAGATCAAAGAGTGGAACACAGAGAACAATGATCAGAACAAGAGAGAGGGAGGGAGGGAGAAAGTAATGGAAAGTAGGAAAGGAAAAAGAAAAAACAAAAAGTATAAGAAAAGAAAATAGAAAAGTATTTTATTTAGGCAGTTCACAAGCACAAATATATCTTGACCTCTTTCTAAAGTTACATCATATTACTCGTCTTTCTATAATCTCACTTGTCTAAAGTTATCAAAACTGTAAATCACAAGATTATTTTTTTCATTTTTATGCAAAAAGCCCATAAGAGGCTTCCAGTCAGCAGAACTGTTGACAATATATTCTTAATCTTAAAAGGAAAAAAATCCAGCTTCAGTCGATCTTGAAAATCCTCTGTATCAAAATATGTATTTGGATCCAAATGTTTTAGCTTTTTTTTACACATTTACAAAGCATGATAAAATGAATCTTTTTGTTGTTTACATTTCCAACTTAAGTTTGAAGTGCTATATGTTTTCTGCTCTGTGATTTCTAACGACTGTGGAAAGAAAAATTTGGCTCTGGAACAGTAACTTCTCTCATGAACATTTTATGCTGGGACTGAATGACTTTAATGTTTGCATTTTCATAGGAGGATCCCTCTTCTGGGCAAGTTGAGTCTTATTGATGTGGAAACCCAGATTCCCCCGAGAGGCTTTCCTTTTAAAAGAATTAAGCAAACATGAGTCAAAGCAAAGAAACACTTTAGTAAAGGGGAATCCAACAGTGGTTTCTGCCAACAAGGAACAAGGAACAAAAAAGCCAAAGTACAGCGCTCCTGGCATTCTTCTTGGAAACCCACATGTTGGTATAGGAAGATGCCTTTAGCAATGTTGACAGTAAATTGGCTAAAGCTACAAGTCTGGATAAACATGAACTTGATGAAGGAAAAGAGGCCGCTGAAATTATTTCACTCCTCTACTTATCTTCTTCAGCATGTCATAGCTGCTCCTAAGTTTTTCATGGCCAGAAGGTGTGTTCACAATAGTTGGTTACAGAAATTTAGGTAAACTTGCATAGATTACATATGATTTTGCAATGATGGAAAAACAGCAAAGAATGCAAAGCAGCCTGCAAAGAATGATAAAGTTCCTGCAAAGAATGATAAAGTTCCAATATAAGAGAATAATTATTCAAAATTGTGTACATTGCACATATTGTATTTTTGAATAAAACTACCGAGCTTTTCCTTGGTCTTCTATTACAAGTGAAATTATCATGTTCTTAACTATAAATAATTTTAAAATTTAAAAGCATTTCATGTGTGCACAGGATAGTTCTGTCCACTGTATCAGATTCCAGATGTACCGTATTTTTTGGAGTGTAAGATGCACCGGAGTATAAGACGCACCTAGATTTTAGAGGAGGAAAACAAGGAAAAAAGTATTCTGAACCAAATGGTGTAGTAATATATTATTTAATAAAATACCAGTATAGCAGAATACTTTTTACAACCATGTATACTTTTTACAAAGTTCAAATTTGACAGCTTTAATACTAGTGGACTTCAACTCCCAGAATTCCTCCTCCAGTCATGCTAGCTCAGGAATGGGAGTTGAAGTCCACAAGTCTTAAGCTTGCCAAGTTTGAAGACCCTTGCACCCCTAACCCAGGGGTCTTCAAACTTGACAGCTTTAAGACTAGTGGACTCCAACTCCCAGAATTCCTCCTCCAGTCATGCTAGATGGGGTAATTAGAAGGCAAAAACACCCAGTTTTTGCAAAAAGTGGCTCCTTTTCGCTCGTTTTATTGGCAAAAACAGAGCATGCAGAGGGTTTGGGAAGCCTGCAGAGCACTCCTAGAGGGTGGGGGAAGGCAAAAACGCCCCCATTTTTGCAAAAAACGCCCCGTTTTTCGCAAAAATAGGATGCGGGGGCGGGGCTTCGGGAGGCCAATAAATTGCTGTATTCGGTGTATAAGATGCACCGACATTTCCACCCTCTTTTGGGGAGCAAAAAGGTGCGTCTTATACACCGAAAAAGACGGTAATTGTTTTAAGCATAATGGCCAATTTCACATTTTGTTCCTTTTATATGTCTTAGATTATTCTGCCCTCTGCTCGACATTTCAGTGTGGACTTTGACTATGATACTTGGCTGCTTAGAGTTAAAATCCTTGATGTTGTCTTGTTTTATTCTATTAACCACTTCACCCATTGTTTTTTGTTTACATATTTCTTCTTAGACAGTTTACTCTGCCTTCTGGTTTTGAGATAAGAAACACCTCGGCCTTAATTTAGCCACATATTCCATTTGTGCAAATTGTGGGAAACTATTTTCCTTCAGGAAGGACTGAGGCTTTCCTCTGTTTTCTAAATGGCGCTTAGCTGATCTAGCTAGCTAAAGTTTCTCCTTTTTGGGGGGAGAAAATTCTTCCTAAAAGATAATAACAAGACTAACTTATTCAGGGACTCCTCCACCCTGAAGATATTTTGGAAGAGAAAAAGGATGGTATAGTATCAAGGTACTTCTTGTGTAATTAATATACAAGTCTGTCTGGTCTTAGCTAATATCGTGTCGCTGATTTCTGCTGCCATGGATATTTCCTAGCAGCAGAATGGTGCACACTGCTGTAGCTGGGTTTGGAAAAGAAGTGGGCAACTCTTGTTTTTCACTTCTCCTTTCATTCAGTGGGCTCCTAGCATATCTGCATAGGGGAGACATAATAATAATGATGTAATCAAAGGTGGGATTGCATTTGGTGCAGTGTTTGCTTAATGTGACATTTAAGTCCAAACTTAATAAATAAAGCAGATCTCTTTCTCGGAAAAACGGGTTTCTTAAATCTGAGCATAGCAAAAACAAAAGATCAGTTATGTGTGGGGAATGGAAAGAAAGAGTTTTTAAAAGTTTAGATATCTTCCTTTACTCACTTTTCAAATGTATCTTTCTTTTTCCTCTACCGTGTATGTATACAACAAGTATAATGGTGGGAATTGCAAGCAAATCATGAAAGTGTGAACATCTGAACAAGTCTTATAAGAAGAAATACACAGTAGATTGGCTTATCTTGAATTGTTTAGTAAATGTTTTCTTCACTATAGGTGCCTGGTTGAGCTTGTTCTGCCACCAATATCTCACTATTCATATTTAACCAGAGTTTTAAAACTGGGTATTGCTATAAATACAATTTCTGTAGTCGCTTTAATTTGTCTTTTTTTTTCTAGAGCAAATCGTGGCGGAAAATCAAGAACATGGTGCATTGGTCCCCCTTTGTTATGTCCTTTAAGAAGAAATATCCCTGGATCCAATTAGCAGGGCATGCAGGTATTACAGATCACATTGTGCTGTTTCCCCTCTCAAAGGGAAAACTTCATTTAGTGAAAGGAAAATGCTCAAAAAGTCTCTTGGGGAATTTAAGATAATTAGCTAGTCCCAACATAAATTACTTCTGTAAATTGAATTATAAGTACTTGTGTTTTTCTCCTCCTGTTTTATCATAATGATGTCAGATTAGGCTTGTACTAGAATTGCTGATTTGTTTTAGACATAGAAGAGCAGGCATCTGAGGAAATCAGTAATGCCCAAGAAATTCACTGTTCTGATTTTAAAAACTTTATTAATTAAATGATTACAATAAATGCAAAGCTACTGTCGTAACAAGACACCAGCTTCTAACATAATTTTAAATAATAATAATTTATTAAATTTATATGCTGCCCAACTCCCAGTTACTCTGGGATTTCTGAGATAGTTTTTGCTTAAGGAGAATGACTCTATCTTATATATAGACTCCTTAAACATTCCTTGAGAATAAAAATAATGTGGCTGCAATTTAGTGTTTGTCTGGAAATGTGTCACCTGCCATGAAAAATGACAAAAATAAATTGGGGGCTAGAAGGGATCATGAGACTCATTCTTGGGAAATAATTTTGAAACAAACCATGACAACCATTTTATAAGTATGCATAACTTCCTATGACAGCTGCTTTGTGTGATCATCACCCATGATTTTCTGTTAAAATTCCAGTTGTGCTCAACAACTCCAAAATGTTGCTTAACTCTGAATTATATATAAAGTCTTGAAAATGTCATGCTACTTGAAATATTTGACCCAGGGACTAATATATTGTATCCTCCCCTTGTCCTGTCATGTTAACAGTTTGGGCACAAAGCAAGGCTATGTCTCTGCTGCAGACAACTCTGTCTGAATTTCTTATAAAACAAATCTGTGTTTCTTAGGAAAAAATAGTATTCTAATACTCCATCAGAATGAACCATACAGTATAGGCCGGGGGTGTCAAACTGGCGGCCTGCGGGCCGGATGCATCACGCACAGGCCACACCCACCCCAGCTCCGCAAATGGAGGGAAAGTCACAAAATGTCATGTTATAGCAATGTGACGCTGCGAGTTTGACACCCGTGGTATATAATCCCTTCCCCATAATGAGGATATCTTATAGAGAATTGTAAAGTTGTTTTTGTAAGCAAAGCAATATTGCTAGTTTCCTATACAGTTTTTTAGATGTTAGACTTCCCTCTAGTTTCCATCTGCTACTACGTGATAGGAGCCATTCTTCCCACAGAGTTTCTAGTTATCTACCCAAACAGCTCTGAGTTATATTATTAAAGTAGGGGTGGAGAACCTCTGGCCTGTGAGGTCTGTAAGTTTTGCATATCCATTAACACCAAAGCTCTTGTGGAAGAGCTTTTCCCCTCCACAAAGTCCTGTCTACAGAAACAAAGTGAAGATGTCATAAGAAAAGATATTCCGGTTTTTCCCTCCATGTCTATATATCAGCAGTATTCTGTGCAGAATTCACTGGGAGAAAAGGAAATACAGACTAGATTGCTGTCCTCTGTGAGGGAGGGGTTCTTTACTGGTGATGCCTCAGAAGGCATTCTGGGAGGTTATTTAGCCCTTCAGTCATAAAACATTAAAAAGAGTAAATATTCTCACTCCTGCATTAAAGGCTAGGTAATGAGCACATGTTATTTTGCCTTCTAGCATTCCTGATGCAATGAAGTTGCACCACCACTCAGGGAAAACTGCATGATCTGCACATGAACAGGGGTGTCTGTCCTAAATCAAGTAGGACTGTAGTGGATATAGATTTCTGTTCACCTTTCTCTTTTATTCACACATAGAGGATTGATCAAAACAAAACAGAATGAGGAACTCAGAAATGCTTTAAAAAGTGTCATGGAGTAATTTACTGACATTCCCCTACCCCTTTTATCCTTTATACAAACTCCTTCACAACTTTTAGATAACTTTTAGTACAAAAAGCAGGAAAAGAGCTGTGTTTTGAGCAAAACAATTGACCAGAAAGAAAGTCAGTTATATAACAGTATTTGTGTATGTGAGATTAGCAACATTCTCTTCTATAGTCATTCAACTTGCACATGAGATGTATATATTTCATATGTCAATAACATGGTCATGATGTAAATAAATAAGCCGATCATGTTGGGTTCAGCCTCATAATCATAAGAGAGTAACCTTAGGTCAGTTCCTCTTGTACGTAAGACAGTCTATTGAAACACTTTTATTAGTTAGGATGTGAGGCTTTTTCAGTCTCATTTCCCACATTAACTTGGGTGGAAAACCATTTGAACCAGGGGTGGGTTCTAACTTACCTCGCTGCCAGTTCACTTCCTCCCGCACCGCGTGGACGTGCGCAGTGCCAAAAAATAAAAAAAAATTTTTTTTAAAGCCAAAAACAAGATGGCGACGCATGCGCAGTGCCGGAAACTCGGCTTCTGCACATGTGCAGAAAAAAACCCTATAAAAAATAAATAAATAAAAATTCCCAAAAAAATGGTGGCGTCCACGGACCAGCACCGACAGAAATGGTTCCGTGACATCATCATGACATCATCAACGGGTTGCTACTGGTTCAGGCGAACTGGTCCGAACCGGGAGGAACTCACCTCTGATTTGAACAAAATATTCTATTTGATCTTTTTATGCTGCTTTGTCTGAAGTAGATCTATATTATTGCCATTAATTTAATATCATAATAGAAAGTGTCTATGTGTACAGTGTCAAGAACAAAAGAGTAATCTTGTTTGCATTTTCACTTGATCCTGCAAGCAGCACCTATAAAATTTCAGGGTATATAGCCTTGATTAAATACAATAGAAAAAGCAAAGAATTGTAGCCGATCCCAAACTGTTGCTGTCCAGATGCTGTTGAATTTTATAGGAACTGAAATCCTGGAGAGTACCAGGCAGGACAGCTGAGGCATTCCTTAAAAGGGTGAAATATTCTTTGTGGCAATTTTTAAAAATGCTTCCATTTGCATTTTAAAAACAACTTTGTTTTGGTCTGTCTTTCAGGTAGCTTCAAAGCTGCTGCAAATGGAAGGATATTAAAGAAGCATTGTGAGTCTGAACAGCGTTGCTTGGACCGTTTGATGAATGATGTCCTTAAGCCTTATGTTCCTGCCTATCATGGAGATATTGTGAAGGATGGGGAGAGGTATAATCAGATGGAAGATCTCCTAGCTGATTTTGATTCTCCTTGTGTCATGGACTGCAAGATGGGAGTCAGGTTAGCTTTTCTTTATAGACAAAAATATAGAGTAACCTTTCTTACAATAATATTTGAAAAGAAATATAAATTTTATTACCTGTATGTGAGGCCAGCAAAGTAATTTAGCCTTGCCCTGCCCTAACCCTGCTGAGGGCTTGTTAAAGCAACAGTGAAAAACCTACTGATTGGTTTGCTCTAGTGCAAATCTGAAGTTCAATTTCAAATCGGATGTCCTTGCACAGGGGTGTCAAACTCACGTCGTCACGGCGGTGTCACATAACGTATCGGGACTTTTTCTCCCTTTGCTAAACTGGGTATGGGCATGACCAACGCATGACGTGTCCAGCCTGTGAGCCGGGAGTTTGACAGCACTGTTCTTGCATGATCACTATAGGTCAAGCTGATTTTTTTATCTCTGTTTGAAACCTGGCAGAGATTATTACCTTGGAAGAAGCAGATGATTTCATTGTTTAAGTTTAAGCATGAACAGACCAGTGAAGCCTGATTGTAGGCAAAAGTTTGTTCTCTCGACTGAATAATAGAAAGAACAATCCAAAAGAAACTTCCCTAATCTAATACCATTCTGATTTGCTATTAACTCCCATTACCCTGAACCAATAAAGTAAATGGTCATGTTGACTGATAAGAGCTGTGATGTCTAACCTAACTTGATGAATAGTCTGCAATTCTTATCTAAATAATTTAAAATATGGGAATTTGACAAAAGAGGAATTCTAACTCATTTGGGCTAGTAGTGTAGCTAGGACTTCTATTTTTATCTCACCTTTATTTTTATAAATAACTCAAGGCAGCAAACATACCTAATACTCTTTCCTCCTCCAATTTTCTCCACAACAACCCTGTGTTGTGGGTTGGTTTTAGAGAGAGTGACTGGCCCAAGTCATCCAGCTGCCTTTCATGCTTAAAGTGGTTCTGGAATCATGGTTTCCAGGTTTCTTGAGGAAAAAGTCCTTCATAAACTACTTTTTAATAGCATTTTTAGTATTGAATTATGCTCTCTAGCCACTCCATACCCATGATAGATAAGGAAATTCACTGCCCTATGTCATCATAAATTTACTCTTTGTGAAAAAGGCTGTTTGCTGCTTGATTTAGAATTTTTTTGCACTTAAGGAAAGCAAAAATCAAATTAACTGCATGAACAAATGGAAAAACATTCAAAGCTGTGGTTGACCATCACATTTCTCCAAAAAAGTACATCCTTGTCAGAGAGATAATAGAGGATTACTACAGTTTACTTGATTTAGAAACAACTGTAAATTTGCTGTTCTTCTGTAACTGTGTTTGAGAGTGTGTTTAGCATAGCTCTTCAATTATATATAGAACCTTGGTTGCTCTATTGAAAATAAAATATACAGAAAATACTCTATTATTAAATAGAGACACGGTAGTTCTAAGAGTTACTAGGTTCTTAACTAGGTTGGTAAAAAACAGTATATATTGGAGAAAATTCAGAAAAACTAGAGGATATGAAATTGTTTGATATCCATGATTAGCTGAACGCAATCCTAGAATGTATTTCTGGTCTCCTGAATACTTCAATACAGGGGAATCCTTGGTGCCAATATTCAGAAAGCAGAGTGATGAGAAGGATCAGTTCAGTATTTTAATTTTATCTCAAACCATAAGGTTGCACAATTAAACTAATTTTAGTTTAGACAAACTAAATTTGTTTCCTCACACATATATGGGCATCATTTCCATACAGGTGTCATGTAATCATTAATTCAGATGATTTACAAAGAAATCAATGAATAGAGATATATTGACATTTATTAAGCTTGAAGACCAGATTTAGAATATGGCTGCACAGAAGCTACTGGGAAATATGCTCTGCTTATGGCCTTAGAAGCTATAAAGAAGACAATGGATTGTGGGATCACTTAATATAATCTGGTAGAGTTCTAGTTATCATGGTAAGATTTAAGAAAGGAAAAAGCAACCTGTCTGACCCTTTAGATCAGGGGTCTCCAACCTTGGCAACTTTAAGCCTGGCGGACTTCAACTCCCAGAATTCCCCAACCACCAAATTCTGGGAATTAAAGTCCGCCAGGCTTAAAGTTGCCAAGGTTGGAGACCCCTGCTTTAGACAGTAGTGTATGATCCTTAAGTTCTCAGTAGCTCAGTCAGCATGGCCGGCCAATGGCAAGGGATTATGGGAGCAGTAAAACCCCTATATGCTGTATGCCCATAATTTAAGATGTTATCATTCTGAGATCAATAAATATGTCAATGAACATTTTGCACATTGCACATATTGTATGCTCTTCTCAGTTTAATGTTCCCACGTAAATATAGACCTTTCATGTTTGAGATACAAAACAACTGCTCAGAAATTAGAAGCTGTCATGTCTAGGAGTGTATTGCAAATGTGGGGTTGAATTAAAGTAAAATTAAATCTGTAGTTTATAGGATCTGTAAACCAGAATATTGAAGGTTCCAGGACACTGAAAAAGTGCAGGGTGGTTGCATATCTTTTGTTGAATAAGTACTCCGCAGTGATATTTCAAGAAGTATAGCTGTTGATGTTTGAGGAAAGAGCTCTCTAGTGGGCAAGTGGGAAAATTAACAAAAAAACAACACACCCCATTTGTGTTCAATTTACTGTATTTCATTCCTAGGTTCATTGTACTACAAATAGCATTCTTTCATGTCTACTTGCCAGTAAATGATGAAAGCACTTTAGATATGGAAAACATTCCAAAATACACAATTTAATACCTTAAGGAAACCATTCATATCTATCATGGAGCTTTCAGAACAACTTAGTGACTCAGACCATTTCTGGCTACTTTCTGTATGTATCATTGAAAAAGAAAACAATTGTTTTTACACATAAGCACTCTTCATACCATGTACTTTGGAAACTAAAGTGTCTTCAACTTTTCAGAGTAGGCTATACAGGAAGAACCATGCCCTTGGAGGATAATTCTGTCCGCATTAGAGAGTGCTTCCAATATTTAAATCTGATTGACTCCAATATGTTCACTTGAATCGCTCAAAAAAATTGCCATTATTGTACTGATTATAGATGATGTTGACTTTCATAATATTGCAATAAATGAAGATGCTGTAGAGTATGGATGAGTAATTTGTATTCCTCCATGAGGCCCAACAATAAAAGTTATGTTTCGATGACTGCATCTTGCCTGTCTTATTCCAGAGAAGATAGGGAGGAACCTATGCATCTGCTCAGACATCAGTGATACAGTAGTAATAAATCGGTTTCCAAATATGATAATGTGAACATATACTGGCTTTGCAGGACCTATGTGGAAGAGGAATTATCAAAGGCCAGAAAGAAGCCAAGTTTGCGGAAAGACATGTATCAGAAGATGATCGAAGTAGATCCTGAGGCTCCGACTGAGGAAGAGAACTCTCAACATGCAGTGACCAAGCCTCGATACATGCAGTGGAGAGAAACGATAAGCTCTACAGCGACGTTAGGGTTCCGGATTGAAGGAATAAAGGTAGCCTTTCAGATTTGTCTGTTGCAACAGTGCATGGGAAATGAATCTGTGATTAACTTGTCATGTAATGTAAAATGTCAAATATTTTTGTCTAGGCTTAACCATTCCATATATAATATATCCTTGCAGAATATGTGTTATTGAGACATGTTTCTTGCTACATGTCTAGCATTGTTCAATATGGTATCTGCTCACGAAATGAATTTTTTTCACCTCCTTTGCAATCATATCCCAAATAGTTCGCATCAAACCCTGGAAAAAAGTTTCAAATGGAAGAAAAATGCCTCCGACGGCAGCAGCTGGACACAACTGATTTCACTGAAAGCTATAAACATAGAAATGACTTTTCCAGTGTCCCCAGAACAAACAAACAAACAAACAAAAAAAGCAGTCTTCCCCCATCCCCACCCCCGTGACTGTTTATTAAGCTCTGATTACCGTCTCAAATTTTTGCTCTAAATTTTGTCCTAGGATATACTGCATTCTGTTTAGTGAACAGCAAATGGTATTAATAGAAAAAAATTCTTCTGAGTAATAGCCATGTTTTTGTCATTGTTTTTTTAAAGAAAGAAGATGGCACGGTGAACAGGGATTTCAAGAAGACTCGGACAAAGGAACAAGTCATGGAGGCCTTCAGAGAATTTACAAAAGGAAACCATAACATTCTGGTGAGTCACTCCAGCTATTTCCTTTGACGTTCCTTACGTTGGATTAATTTAACATCCAAAACCACATGCCAAAATGAAAAGGGGAGATGTGTAATGAAATGGGAAATACTTTCACTCAAGGATCAGCAGGCCACAACTGCCCCCAAACCCACTTTTATGCTCCTTTGAATTCTCCTCCCACCCCAATATCATACTGCCAAAATTCAGCAACAGGAAAATGTTGGGATTTGGGTGGGGATCTTTTTTCTAATGAGCCCCTAAAATAAGTGATACACCTCTTGGCATAGCACCCACTTTAAGTAAAAACAATACAGACACCGCAGCCAAGTAATCCCAAAATATTGTTTTTTGCAACAGTTGCAAAAAACTGTTTTTTGCAAAACCATGGTTTTGCGGGGCGCCAAAATATGGTTTTGGCGGGGCGCCAAAATAAAAATAAGTGTTGCCACTGAGCAAAATAAATTTGCCTAACTCTTGCTTTAACCAAACTAAACCCTAAATAGATTGGTTCAAATTATGACACCTTGCTCAAAAGTTTTTCAACCTCTTCATATTATAAACAACATTTTAAATTTTAAATGTTCCTCAGAAGAAATTGATTTTGAAAGGAAGCATATAAAAATTGGAATATATAATCAAAATTGTGTTATCTCTTTAGTTTGTTGAACATATTAATGTTAAGCCCAGTCAGCTTTAGTGGAATCTTTTTCTTCTTCTTTTCTTTTATTAAATTGCTATCCTGAGGAGAAGAAATAAACTCTGTTTATTTTCTAGAGCCAATGTACCATTCTAATCCACAGACTCAGTACAGTTTACAAAACCCTTTCCAGTAAAAGGATTAAAAAATAATATATTAAAATAGCAAACAAATTAAGACAAACAATAAATTACCATTGCAATGAACTTTGCACAAAGTAATAAACAAATTTCACACACATTCAACTGTAAGGAGCTTCCTTCTACACAAGAATCAAAGGGCTTTGAAATAGCCAGACCTTAAGAGCTTTTCAGAATGTTAACAGGAAAGGGACTAGTCTAATCTTGCGATGGTGGGTGACTGGGTGGGTGTGCAGACAGTTTTCACAAAGAAGATTCATCCTCAGAATCCCTGTGAATGATGTTCTCTTTAAAAAAGGACTGAACACATGGATGGAAATGGAAATGGGAGCAGGATATCCAGGTCCCAAACCATATACTGTAGGTCGTTATAGGAAAGTAACTAGCAACTGTCACAGTTCCTGAAATAGTGGTGTTACATAAGAATACCTTGTAATAGCTATCATTACTCAAGCCACTGCATTCTGAAGCAGCAGCCAATACAGGGCATATTGCAATATTCCAAAAAAAGTTAATTAAGGTGTGAGAGCTCTTTTCAGGCGAAGTTGTACCTGATGCACGAGATGTAATTTATGCAAAGACCCCGACTAGCTACAATGTCACCTGCTCCTTGATAAAGAGCTGGGAGTGCAGGAAGAGCCCTAGATTTTGAATCCGTTCTGTCTAGGATAGTGTCCAGAACTAGCTATCCATCTTCATGGGATTAAGCCTAAGCCAGTGATGGCGAACCTTTTTTGGTTCGCGTGCCAAAAAGAGGGGGGTGCGCGGGCTAGCGCGCGCACACGTGCCCACACCCATTCCCTCCCCCCCTGCGCATGTGCACACACCCCCGCGCAAAGGCCTTACCGAAGCCTGGGACGGTAAAAAACGCCGAAACGGGCAAACCGGAAGTTTGGAAAAATGCACTTCCGGTTTGTCCGTTGGGGTGTTTTTTGCACTCCGGGGCTTCAGGAAGCTTCCCTGAACCCTCCGGAGTGCTAAAAACAGCCCAATGGCAAACCGGAAGTGCGTTTTCCGAACTTCCGGTTTGCCCGTTTCATCGTTTTTTGCATTCCGGGGCTTCAGGAAGCTTCCCTGAACCCTCCGGAGTGCGAAAAACAGCACAACGGCAAACCGGAAGTGCGTTTTTCCGAACTTCCGGTTTGCCCGTGGAGCTGACAGGGCAACGCCTTGCGTGCCCTCCGATATGGCTCCGCGTGCCACCTGTGGCACGCGTGCCATAGGTTCGCCATCACTGGCCTAAGCCATCCATATCTTATAGCTTCCAGCCATCAAGAGAGAACATTAGCTATGTCTCTTGTTTGACCCAGGATCAAGATATACAACTGAGTTCTATCTGCATACTGAAGATACTTCACCATGACTGCCAGATGACTTCTCACAATAGCTTCATATATAGAGATATTAAAAAGAGGAAGTGAGAAAGCCAAGCCTTGCAAGACACCATAATAAGAGCTCTCCTCCATTATTCAAAAAGGAAGAGAACAACTTGGAAAACAGTTTCCCCCAAACCTAACCCATATAGGCAATCACGGACACCATGAGGTCCAGCAAGACCAAGAGAGGAACACTGTCTTTTGTCCAATTTCACTACAGGTCCTCTGCAAGTATGATCAAAGTGGCTTCAGTGCCATATTCAAGCCGAAGTTCTGACATGAAATGAGTCTAGAAAATCTATTTCTAAAACATAAATCTATTTCTTCTAGGCATTTTTACTTGTCACGGTGTGATTTATTGCCTGTTACATGTATATGCAGGGAGCTGCATCCCTATTAAATATAATGGTTCATTCCTGAGCACGTGATTGATATGTTCTTGTACGCATGAGTGCATTCCAATCTCCGTTCTACCCTTCTTCTTCTGACTTCCAATGAGAGGAGTCGCATTTTTTATATCAGACATGTAATTAATTATAATTTATTGTTTTTGTACCGAAATAAATATTCTAATTAGAACTTTAAACTGCGGTTTCATTTCTAATGTTTGAATTCCGGGGAAAAGATTTATATCGCCTCTGTGAGATTTATTCTCACGTCGTCATTACTGTGGTAGTTACTTATGTTATGAGGATGGTCCACCTCTACTTTGAAACCAGTGACAGCATCTCCTTTCTCAAGGATGCAGTAACCATCCCTCTGGCCCTAACCCTACTTCCTGCTTTTACCAGTCAGGAAAGGCAAGATCTGGTGACAGAGTATAAGTGGCAGAGCTGACCTCACAGAATCTGGTGACCACGACAAAGTACAAATGCTATCTACTGTCATTCCAAGACAAAAAACAGATCTCATTTGTGGCCTCCCAACTTCGTTGAGGCCAGGATGATTTGGTACAAGGCCATGGTGGCCATGAATTCCTGGGCCACCTTTGAAAGTTCAACCAAGAAGGAAAACCTAAAGTCACCCAGCACCATAAACCTGAGTAACTGAGAAATGAGGTTGAGCAGTGCTGGGAGGGATACTGGCTATGCTCAATTGGAAATCATTTTTATGCAAATAAATTTGTTTGCAATCCTGTCTTGTAGGAAGGTGTGAACAAAATTAAAGTTGAATAACTCCATAATCCAAATATCTTATGTTAAAGGTGGACAGTCTGTGCTTCAGAGCCAACTACGGCACTCAAAAGACTATGAGAAAAAGGGGATGTATTCTGTCCTCTACTCTCACCTTTTATTCATTTTTATAAGTCATTTGGTATCTGGGCTGAGATATGGAACTTACTTGATTCAGGAATAATGCCTTGGGGGGGGGGTGCGCGCGCACGGACGCAGACACAGTATGTATGACTTATAATTTTTTTTCTTGCAATTTCAGAACAGTTATCTTAACCGGTTAAAGGGGATACGTGATACTTTGGAAATATCACCATTCTTCATGACCCATGAGGTAAAATTATTCATTTCCCTTTTGTCTTTTAAAAAACTAGAGCTAGGTCAAATTATATCACCTAAACACACAAATGGAAATCATTGGGCATCTGGTTCATGAAATTTCAAAAGAATGCATATACATCACAACTATGTGCATTGAGAACACTGGGAAACAATTTTTACTGCCTCACGTTGAAATATTGCTACTTTTAAAAATTCAGAACCTAAAATTTCAGTTTTTCATTTTTTAATACCAATATCCTGTTGAGATATAGATTTTTTAAGTTGCAATCTTATCTTCAGAAGAATTTGGAACATATGAAAAGCGGTTGCAGGAACTGGACATAGATAGTCTAGTGAAGAGAAGGACCAGGGGAGACATGATAGCAGTGTTCCAATATTTGAGGGGCTGCCACAGAGAGCAGGCGGTCAAGCTATTCTCCAAAGCACCCGAAGGACAGTCAAGGAATAATGGATGGAAACTGATCAAGGAGAGATTCAACCTAGAAACAAGGAGGAACTTTCTGACAGTGAGAACAATCAACCAATGGAACTGCTTGCCCTCGGAAGTTGTGGGAACTTCATCACTTGAGACTTTCAAGAAGAGATTGGACTGCCATTTGTCAGAAATGGTGTAGGGTCCCCTGCTTGAGCAGGGGGTTGGACTAGATGACTTACAAGGTCCCTTCCAACTCTGTTAATCTAATATCTAATCTAATCTAATCCTGCTCTGGGATACTTAGTTCTTTTGCATTTGCTTTTGCAGGTAATTGGGAGTTCCCTTCTCTTCATCCATGACAAGAGGGAGCAGGCCAAAGTATGGATGATTGATTTTGGGAAAACCACTCCACTTCCAGAGGGACAAGTTCTGCAGCACAATGTGCCCTGGATAGAGGGGAACAGAGAGGATGGCTACCTCTGGGGGCTGGATAATCTAATTGAGATCCTAACAGAGTTGTCTCAATGTGAAGATCTGCATTAAAGCCAAGGGTCCACAATCCACAACCTAGTTCCTCCAACTGACTTTCTGATCTGCACTACAAGACACTTTTCTTCCACCTTCTCTTCCAGTTCTAAAATTTAGAAGTTCCTTTTCTTTTATTTAAGGTGTAACTAAAATGTGATGTGCCCAAAGAAACACTGAACAAGAAGTTAAAAATTACACAAAGCAGATAGCAATGTTGGCCTTAGGAGTTAGGTCTCCTGCATCCTAAAACAGAAAATACCTTTGTATATAAAAAATTTGATAAAAGTTCTTATATGCTTGAGCACCAGAAAGATAATTCCCTAGACTTGTTTAAATTGTATCTCTAGAGTGAAGGATGCATTTGTAGTTATCTGCTGCCCTCTCATGTCCAAAGCTAGCATTATTTGGGGCAACTGATGTTGAAAGCATGCTTATATTGGGCATTTTCTTATAGGTGTTCTTTCTTCGTGGGAATGTCCCACAAAAGGAATGGTAGCAACTTATATTTACTAACTTTCCTAAATATAAGAATTAGAATATAATAGTTTATAGGAATAATTAACATCAGATAGACTTTTCTACATAAGGAAGTAATTTCTTGTTGGCTTACTGTGCAATATATACATAGTTGTAGCAACTGCAAAAGTTTTCCTTTGCGGGTTACATTACATGGTGCATCCATTTAGCTACTGAAATTAGTTTGGACTACTGAGAGCAAGGGTCTGATCCCTTCTCTATCCTTCCATTAGCTTGGGATGACTGGTCACATGGCAGGAAAGGGGCTGCTGCAGAATGACAAAGGCACTGACTGCCATCCTCTGGGTGTCTTTTTGTTAGCACTGCAGTCCCTTTTGAAAATGATAATGCATTCTCAGGTGAGCTCCTGCAAATCATTCCAAATCTCCCATTGTAAGAAGAGAAATTACCGGTAACTAGACCTAACATATCAGCAAGCAGAGTATTGTAATAGTAAAGTTTCATAATGTTTGTATGCCTGGCAAGGAATATGAGAAAGGAGATGGCAAGTAATTTGGTAGGTAATATAGGCAGACTCTCTAAATAAGGATTTGCCACTTTCAGTCTTGCAAATATATCTGACTCGCTATTTAGGATATAGAAGTTATTATATAAGTTCCTGGAACATTTGAATTAGACTGCTGAAATCGAGTGGTCAGCAACTGGGAGAGAAAGATCATTGGTGCATTTGATTTTCTTGGAGAACTCATAATACTGCAGAGACCTTGGATGTTGAGACTATAAGTTTATGTTACATTTTTTTCTGAGCCATTTCCTGGCTATTTTTTTTAAACCTTTCCATATTTATAATGTATTCCATATTCCTCTATAGCCTCTGGTTACTATTTTTTTCAAACAGCAATGCTGTAATCCTGTTTCTTGCATCCAGAGGTGCTGTCCTTGAAACAATTGCATTTGTTTTAGAGGGTGGCTATTCATTGGCATACAGTCCCTTTGAAAGCTTTTCAGAAAGATTCTATCCCATTGAGTGTTGCTCCATTCATATATCACTAAGATAATGTTGCTTTTTCTTAGTGCTGTTGTAAATAATTGCTTTGCTTAGAAGTTTTTTCCCTTCAGGCTTCCTATGCTGTTTAATAATAGCCTATGCTGAAAGTGCCTTATGGACTAGTGTCTGTTCCACTCAGTGTCATGAAAAAAAAAATTGTGGGTTTTTTTTAAAGTACTATTTATTGTCATACTTATAGTTATCTAGAACACTAAGTCTTAATGCATGGAATTTTTTTAAAGGATAATGCTTGGCTTTTGAAATCTCTTTCCACATTTATGGAAAGGGGAAGACCATGAAACAGCTTCAAGTCATCCTATTTTAAAAAATGTATTTAGCTTTTAAATTACTTTTATTACATACTTTTTTTAAAAAAATGCTGGTTTTGTTTGTAAAATAAGATTCTTTGCTTTTTGGCTTTTAAAGAAGTGAAATATTTCTCCAGATATCTTTTGGATCTTTCTGGAGGCTGGAACTATTGCTGTGAGGTATTTCTCCTAACATTTTCCACCCCATTCCCCTTGATTAGCAAGGCGATGAGAAACTTGCAGAGTTATAGAACATCACCAATGCACAGTGCCTGTAAGTCAAACATCTTAAAATAAAAACATACAACATGATTTTTTGTTGTGATAGTTTATCATTTCTAATTGTGTAATATTTACTTCTGATATTCTGGTAGTGAGAGACTGGTGTAAGAAATTGTATATTTCTTTAATATACAATACCGGTACTTTGATCTACTGACCGGTAATACAATTTTGACAATGTGGGACAATCAAAGTCCTAAATTTTAGGACTTCTATCATACCAAAATTACTATGTAATTACAAAATTACTATGATTTCCAAATATACCTACCTAACACCTTGACATAGATTTAGAGTTTGGCATAGGTGTATAATTGTCTGATGTTCAAGTCAATGAATTATTCAGTTCAAACTATAGTATAGCAAAGAGTAATGTTTTAGAGATTTTTAATATCTTGAATTTAAGCTAATGCTAGTGAATTGTTAAACACCAGTTATTTTGTATTTTTCATGCCAGTATTTTTTATTCCATCTCACTGTGTATTTCAATAAACAAATTGTCGGTTCTTAACAAGCACGTGCATATCCCTACAAGGTGAGAAGTAATAGTATTCATTGGGGTATGAATAAGTAACAGAAAAATATAAGTCAGTTCAGTATTCTATTTTTCTGTATGGTCTCTATAATGCACATTAGATTTTGCATACTATAGTAATCGATTTGGAAATAAGTCCCAGCACTGTCACTTAAATAGCATACTGGCTTATTGAGACAAATTTATATTAAACTGTAGTAGAAAGTTACCTTTTTTCTCAGAGTTCTGGCTCTTTTTGGTTACCCAGATTGGACTTTATCCTGATAACCCAGAATTAGGTAAGCCAATCTATCAAGTTCTTTGAATGGTGGACAGATTGATTGATACATGCAACAAATTTAGTCACATTTTAAACACACACAAACTAACATAATATGGACAGTGTTTCTGGATTTGTTCCTTGTGTGTTGCTTTATATGTTGAGGGAAAGGTACCATTCACTCTTATCTCAGAACTACCTTGGTTCGTCATCTTCATTATGAGGTGGGAACTAATTTCTGAGCAACTCCAGTTACCATATCAAAATTGGACCAGGCAGTTATAGAGACAAATATAAATGCAAAATAATTGCATTAGACTAGGAGCTATGCTATGGAATGTTAAGCATAGACCTCAGTGGTCACAATTGCCCATTTTCAAAAGAGTCAGAAAAAATGTTAAAATAAAGCACTTGTCTAATGTAATTACATAATTCCTGAAATCAGGATAAATGGAAATCTCACACTAACCTCAAAATAGCACCTAGATTATGCAGTGGAGAAAGACCAAATTTAGTGAAGATTGCACAGGCTCTTATTGCTCCAGTTCCCTGAGGTGAACTTTTGACACGGATTAGTGAATTCTATCAAGTTTTATCAGCTTTTCAACTTTGCCTTTCCTGAAAACCAGCTATGTTGGTTCAGCATTCAGATTTTAAAAAAGAAAGGGTGAGAAATCACTACAGGAGTTTCACTAATGGCCACCTTGCTGATCTCTTGACTCTTGTACTTGGGGGGGGGGGGTGTTCATTGCATGCAAATTTTACACAGTGATTCTGTTCAATTTCAATGCTTTCTCTTCTGGTAATTTTTCATTCATTACTGGGGGAAAGGCAATACTTCTAGCTTTCTGCTTGTAATTATGTCTGAAATTTTTCAAGTGGTCTGGAGACTAAGAAAGACTAAGGCAAAACGAAACAGAACAGGCTTATTGTATAACTTAAGTTGGTGCCCTCCAGATTCTTGGATTTCACCACCCATAATTCTTAGTATTCAGGGCTAGAAATAATCAGGATCTGTCACATATGGTATAATCAGCTTAATATACTCTCAGCATTTTTTATTTAACTCAGGCAAAAGATCCGGCTGTGCATTTAACAATAGCCTTTACAAACAACTTTTCTATAAAGTGAGATGATTGTGCTCAGTCTAGCCAAGAGATGGCAGTATTTTCCTATGAGACTTGCAAACACTTTCTCTTGTTTACACACACAGTAGCAAGAACAGAATAAAAAACGATCTGATCCAAATTAGTTTTTTTTTAATAACATTTCAGAATTAATGATAGTCATGTCTTCAGAATAGAACTAAGGAGCAGGTGCATGTTTCATAAGAAAGAAGCAATAGGTTTCAGAAGCATGTGGCCTTATTAATGATTTAGCAATTTCAGATCCCTGTTTACCAACCATTTCACTCTGCATAACTAAAATCTGGATGTTATAAAAATGAAAACAAGTACATCTTATTTGATTCTGCTGTATTTGAGAGATCTAACATTGATAGCCTTACAATAGCTTAATAATAATATAAATTTATGCAAGACAATTAACAGTAAAACATAATCAAATATATCAGACCCACAACAAAAGCAGAAATACAACAAAATTATCAATAGGAATAATTACTCATCAGTTCCTCCTACGTGCCTTGTGAAATAACGGTGGTAATTTATTCTTTACATTTCAGCAATAAGTACAGCAAGTCACACCTGGAAAGAAGATTGAACTATCTTAAGTAACACTTACATGGTCTGGTGAATGATGGCTGCTCCCCAATACAGAACTGTCATAATCACATATTTCTAATATGATAACTCTGATGAGAAAGAGAAAGGCTACCAGAAAATAGTGATAGTAAACTGAAGTTTCATTGAAGCGGATTATGAGCTGTTGCTATTTACAGCAGATTGCATTATTTCATTTTTACTTCCCTCTCAATTTAGTGACTAATCCCAATATTAGCTAATACAAGATCAATCGTGAGATTTAAAACTGAATTGTACAGTGCTGTAATAGTGGCTCATCTAGAAGAATGTTCAGCCCTTTCCTGCTAAAAGAAAATGACTGGTATCTTCTTGGCAAGGGCTCAGTTCAACATCTATGTTTACATGTCATACTCATGGTTAGTTTATGGAATTAACCCAATTTTCTGGTTCTGCATGACAGACTGAATCGTGAGCTAACCACAGAGTCTGGGTTTGAGGTATATGATAACAAGTAGTGGACTAGCTTATGACCTGGTACGGTGTGCATCCTGGAAACACAAGCAGCATTCTCTTGAGTGAAAGGAAGGCACTAGCTCAGATGGACAGAACTACTCCCTGCGGTCATTTGAGGAGGAAAGTTACCTACTCGAGAGACGTGTCAAGTTTTTAAGTCTCAGTGCTTCCAAGTGAGCTTTTTTCAGATCTTCTGGCAGAGGTTTCTCAGTGAGTCTCTCCAAATATGACAACCTTCAGATATGTTATAATTTCCCTGCCCTGACAGCTATTAATTTATTGCCAGCTTCCTTGCTTGGTTACTACACTTCTAACTCACTTTCCCCCCCCCCCAAAGGAGCTCAAAGCCATTTATGATATGTGGGGGACGCAATGATGAACTGAAAACCATGGAAGAATGAGGACCTGGTGAATGGTCTGACTTCTCAGAATTTTTCTCTGAAGGAATTCCTCTGGAGAGGACTTGGACCAGCCCAAAGTGCTTCAGATAACATGTCTGTAAGACAGAAGTATCCAGTGGGTTCGGAGATCTGGGAACCAAGAGAATGCCATCTTTGTCCAAGCCACAGTCGATGCCTTTAAAAGGATACAGCATCCACATACTTCCTTTCTGAATTACTCACGAAATTGCTTGTTAAAAGGGGTTTTGCACATTGAGGACCTTCAGAAGGACAAGTCTCATTCAATCTTTGGCAAAAGAAGTTTTATGCAGCTATATGGACTTAAACAAACAGCAAAAGATTTATTAGAACACTAATTTTGAAAACTTATAAATAGACTAAGGCAAGGGTCGGCAACCTTAAAATGACTCAGAGAGCCATTTGGACCCGTTTCCCACAGAAAAGAAAACACCGGGAGCCACAAAACACTTCCCGTGCCTGACTATTTCCTGAGCGGCCACAAAACTAGCATATATAGTTGAATTAAAGATTCTGTTTTCTTCTGAAACTTTTCTTTTCTTGGATTTATCCATGGTTGGCCTACTGGGGGTTGAAAAGCTTAATAAATTGTACGTTGGTGGGTGTTGCACATTGGCAATTGTGACACATATTTTGAGTGACAGGGAGCGGCAGCAGAGGGATGAAAGAGCCACATGTGGCTCCAGAGTCGTGGGTTGCTGACCCCTGGACTAAGGAGTCCTTTAGATTTGAAATAAGTTTTGAAATTAATTGCAAGAATCCTTTCTGTGAGTTGTTTAGAAGTCTTTTAAAATATATGAAATTAAGTATAAGACACCTTCAGATGGGAAAATGCTATTGATTAGAAAAAAAACATGAGAATTTGAAGACTGGACTCTAAGGGAACCAGAAAGAACTAAAGGATATAATTAAAGGAGAAGAGACCCACTAAAACAGAATGGAACAAAATACTCTACTTTTGGAAGAATTCAAGTATATTTGAGAACAATGCACTCAGAAGTTAGTCTAAGAGTGTCTTTTACCATAAAAATCAGTTTAAAAAGGTTATAGAAGAGGATCAAGTTTCACTGGACAAGATTGACACTGAGGCTGATTTGAATGTAGCTTTAAAAATGACAAGTTTATAAAATAATATGGGGAAAATGTTACACTGGATTTATAAATAAAACCAGCTGATGTAATAATTAAAAAGAATATACAAATAACAAACCAGTGACTTGGATAAGGTAATTTCCTTATTTTGTATTTACAAGACATGTGTTACAAGTTTTGAATTTGAGCATTTTTGAGAAGAGACAAAAAAGAAAATGAAAAGAAATTAAGATTCTTGGACACTGTTTAAGGAATTAAAGAGAAGGTTATTAAAATCAAAGGGAAGAAATATAAATTTGGTTTATTTGATAAAGAAATACACACACACACACACACACACACACACACACACACACCATATTTGACAAGGGCTAAGTATCTATAAAGATTTGTTTAGACAGGATGAGATCTTCTGTTGTGTTCTTAGAGAAGGTGATAAATTACTGAAATTGTTTGAAGTTATGAAGGAGGAAGTCATTTATTTATATATCTCTTTTTTCTGTTATATTTTTTCCTTTTAATTTTTTTCTCTGCAGTTTTTATGATTTATATTTTTCTTAGTTTGTATTAGCTGTTTATCTTTCTATTTGTAAATAATAAATATTATTTATTGGTAATATTAATAATAATGTAATGATAAAATTATTATTTAAAAGGCCAAAGAATATATGGTATTCAGTGGTCAGGAGGTTGCTTACCTTAAAGTTGTCAATCACCCTTGAGCTTCATTAGTCTTCACTAGGGTTTGAAATAGGCCTTTTATGAGGTTCTTGTTATTATAGATGGAACAGTGATTTGCAACATCAGATTTTTCCAAGTATTTTGTGATCTAGCACATTTCTGCAATCCAGCACTAAAATATTGGCATTTACTTTCAGATTTAGCATAGGATCTATAAGACAAGGGTAGGAAAACTATATTCTGCATTGCTTGTTTTGCTTTTTCTGTACTCCTAAAGCTGTACTGCCAAAAATTGCAAATGTGGCTCTTTGGGGAATGTGGGAACAAACACAAATGTTCACAAGTCACTGGAAAAATGTAACATTACTTCAAAAGATGGGGATCCACTCCTTCAAACTCTCAACCCTTGGAAATCATAGAACCACCCACTGAAATGATTTCATCCTCTCATTACTTCACTGTAATTTGACTAATGATTTTTGGTCATCATTTGATTAATTTTTAAGTACCATCCCCCACTTGCTTCTTCCATAAAGCTTCAGTCTGTTTTTTAAAATATTTCCATTTTAAGATTTCCCTCAGAAGGGTGTACTCTGGGGTTAAGTCAATCTGACTTAAAATGCTAAAAGTGTGACAGTACTTTCAACAGGATCTAGAAAGCTGAAAGGCAGAAAGCAATTGGAAGAACTTTCATCATATCATGTTGGTTGACATCTGAGCACACTTGATTAGATAACTAAACTATCCTAGCTGTCTTGATTGGATCTGAAAGTGCCTTAGACCAGATGTCCCCAACCCCCGGGTGCAGCCCACTATTAGGTGCATGGTCTATTCGGAACCAGACTGCGCTGCATGTGTGCCAGGGGCGGGTTCCTCTTACCTGCCTACCGGTGCGCTGCGCGCACATCGTGTTTTTTGCATGCGCACGCTCGCTACGCACACACGTCCCCTCGCACGATTTTGCTTCCGCGCATGCACAGGAAGCAAAAAATCACTGAAATCTGTGAGGGCAAGTGCATGTGTGCATGATTTTGGTGATTTTTTGCTTCCGTGCATGCGCAGAAGCAAAAAATCGCTGAAATCTCTCACGCGCTCATCCCCTCGCAAGATTTTGCTTCCGCGCATGCGCAGGAAGCAAAAAAAGCCCAAAAATTCAGAAAAAAAGATGGCACCGTGCGACAGACTGGCGAAGACGGTACCGGAGCCGTTACGCACAAATTGTGCAATTGGCGGGCTGTTACTGGGATGACAGAATGGACCGCACCGGTAGGAACCCACCACTGGTGTGCGCACATGCTGGCCTGCCACTCATGTGAGTTGAGCTGTGTGTTGGCCCACCACTCGTGTGGCCTGGTTCCCCTCTCCCCCCCCCCCGGGCCTCCAAGACACAACGGTTGGGACTGCTGCCGTAGATCACTATCAGTTTTTATTAAATGGATCTAACAGGGTAGATGCCATTTTTCCAGTTTTCAAAAAATGTCTGGTAATGTTTCATGCTAGTGACATCTTTATTTGTATTGCTTTGAGTTCTATCAGATCTATTTTTAAACTGCAGCTTTGACAAGAGGCAACCTTTTGGAGGAGAAACAAAGGAGCTTCAGAAGCGCTCAAGCAAACAAAGCAGGGAGAACAAAGAACAAAAGCACTAGCTCAAATACAGTCATTAGGTTATGAAACTGTTTTTCCTGCATCTGAGTAATGATAAAAGGAAGCACAATGTGTGCCAAGGCAGCTGTGTCAAGTTGGTACTGTAATTTTCACTACAAAAGTTGCTAGAAATTAGATTTTCTTTTCTTCTTCCCAAGTTGGGAATCTAGAGTTTATGAATTACCTGTTTTAAATCATCCCCAACTGAGATAGCAGCATCTCACTGCCCTGGATATAGATGCCTTGCCTGGTTGAATCCCCAACCCACTGAATCCACTGATTTGGAAGAAATGTTCTGAATAGACTTTAATAATCAGACAGCTTAAGAGTAGATATGTCTCAAATTGTTATCAGCAACAGGTTGTGCCTGGGTCAGTTCTGACCATTCTTTAGACAATTAAGAAGTTTTTCTTTCTCCTTATTCCAGAAACCAGACCTCCGAATTAAAAGGTCAGTAGTATCAAATTATTCCAACTTTTCTCAACCGCAAGAACTTTAAAATGCATGGACTTCAACTCCCAGAATTCCCTAGCCATGAATTCTGGCCTGAGGAATTAAGACAAAAGGAAATGGGAATCTTTTCTTGGATTACTATCAATGACGGTAGCTGTTAGGAGTTTTTAAAAAGTACTTCACAACTAAGGCTTGTTCTATCAATTGTTATACGCTTTTGAGCAGTATAAAGGGGAAAGATTTTCCTTAATTCCTCTTTTCTGAGACCATTCACAGTATCTAGATAAGTCTTTTTTAATTTAGGGAAAATCTATCAGAAATAAAATTAGGATTCAGTTTTGCACATCAAACTAAGACAAGTGTAAATTGTGATTTAGGCTAGTGTGAAGCCAATCTTCTTAATTTATAAACACAATTTAGATTGAGTAGATGGTGGAAACCAACCAAATGGGGGGGCTACATTGGATTGTTGAGATGAACAGAATCCTGGACTAGATGAATTTGATCTTAATCTTGACTGTTTCATTCCTCTATGTGTAATTTCTTTTTGTATTCCCTTCACTGCTTCAGTCTCAAAGTCATATAATCATAGGGCTGGAAGAGATCTTGAAGGTCTTCTGGTCCAACCCCCTGTCCATGGCAGGAGACCTGATATCATTCCAGACAAATGGTTGCCCAATGTTTTCTTGAAAACCTTCAGTGATGGGGCATCCATAACTGCAGGAGGCAAGCTGTTCTATTGGTTAATTATTCTCACTGTCAAGAAGTTTGTCCTTAGTTCCAGGTTGAATCTCTCTTTAGCTAGCTCCCACCAATCACTTCTTGTCCTACCATCAGGAGCTTTGGAGACTAAATCTCCACCTCTCTGTGGCAGCCCCTCATTACTGGAAAACAGCTACCATGTCATCTCTAATTCTTCTCTTTGTTAGGCTAGACTTACCTACCATATTTTTCAGAGTATAAGACGCACCTAGATTTTAGAGGGGGAAAACAAGGAAAAAAGTATTTAATTTAATTTAATGGATTTGTATGCCGCCCAACTCCCTAGGGACTCTGGGCGGCTCACAGCATATTCGGATCCATTACAACAATATAAAATACCATAAAATACAATAATTAAAAACATACAAAAGTTAAAAGAGTATCTCATATTCAAAAAAACAAGGGGGGAGACCCATATCTAAACTAGTTGGTCTCACTTTCACCCCGCCTGCCGGAAGAGCCAAGTTTTTATTGCTTTCCGGAAGGCCAGCAGGGTGGGGATAGTCCTGATCTCCGGGGGAAGCTGGTTCCACAGGGAGGGAGCTTCCACAGAGAAGGCTCTCCCCCTCGGCCCCGCCAACCGACATTGTTTGGTCGATGGGACCTGGAGGAGGCCGACTCTGTGGGCCCTGACCGGTCGTAGGGAGGTATGCGGCAGGATGCAGTCCCGAAGATAACCTGGCCCTGAGCCATGTAGGGCTTTAAAGGTAACGACCAACACCTTAAATTGGATCCGGAGACTAATGGGCAACCAATGCAGCTGGCGGAGAATCGGTGTTACGTGGGTGCATCTGGGTGCACCCACCACAGCTCGCGCAGCTGCATTTTGCACCAATTGCAGTCGCCGGACACTCTTCAAGGGTAGCCCCATGTAGAGCGCATTGCAGTAATCCAGCCGTGAGGTGATGAGGGCATGAGTGACTGTGAGAAGTGCCTCCCTCTCCAAGTAGGGTCGCAATTGGTGCACAAGACGTACTTGTGCAAAGGTCCCCCTAGCCACAGCTGAAAGATGTTGCTCCAATTTTAGCTGTGGATCTAGGAGGACACCCAAATTGCGGACCCGTTCTGAGGGAGCTAATTTCTCCCCCCCAAGAACCAAGGAGGGACAGTTGGTCAAGTCCTTAGGAGGCAATATCCACAGCCACTCAGTCTTGTCAGGGTTAAGTTTTAGCCAGTTCTTCCCCATCCAGACCCTAACATCGTCCAGGCAGCAGCCCATTACGTCTACGGCTTCCCGAATTGAGACGGGGTGGAGATGTACAACTGGGTATCATCAGCATATTGCTGATACCTCACCCCGTGTCGTCGGATGATCTCACCCAGTGGCTTCATGTAGATGTTAAACAGGATGGGCGAGAGGACCGAGCCCTGCGGCACCCCACAGAGTAGGGGCCTAGGGCTCGACCTCTGCCCCCCTGTCAGCACCGACTGCATCCTGTCAGAGAGGAAGGAGGATTACCACTGCAAAACAGTGCCGCCCACCCCCACCTCTCCGAGACGACGCAGAAGGATACCATGGTCAATGGTATCGAAGGCCGCCAAGAGGTCAAGTAGCACCAGGATAGAGGAATAACCCCCATCCCGGGTTCGCCAGAGATCATCCATCAGGGTGACCAAAGCCATTTCTGTACTGTAGCCGCGCCTGAAACCTGATTGAAAGGGATCCAGAAAATCAGTGTCATCCAACAGCCGTAGGAGCTGGAGAGCCACCACTTTCTCAACCACCTTCCCCGCGAAGGGAAGGTTGGAGACTGGACGGAAGTTCTTTAAATCCGCCGGGTCCAGGGAAGGCTTCTTGAGGAGGGGTCTCACCACCGCAGCTTTTAAGGGCTGCGGGACGGACCCCTCTCTCAAAGAAGCGTTGACCAACGCCTGGAGCCAGCCACGTGACACCTCCCCGGTGGCCGAAACCAGCCAGGAAGGGCACGGGTCCAATAAACAAGTGGCGGAGCTCATCGTTCCTATGGCCTTGTCTACATCCTCAGGAGTCACCGGTTCAAACCTATCCCAGATAACCGGACTAAGACCTGCCCCAGTCATCTCGGCCTGTACTGCCCAATCGGAGTCCAGGTCTGTCCGAATCTGAATGACTTTATCCGCCAGAAACTGAGAAAATTCCTCAGCTCTACCCTGCAAGGGATCTCCACCTATTCTGAACCAAATGGTGTAGTAATATATTATTCAATAAAATACCAGTGTAGCAGAATATTGTTTACAATCATGTATACTTTTTACAACCATGTACACTTTTTACAAACTTCAAACTTGACAGCTTTAAGACTTGTGGACTTCAACTCCCAGAATTCCTCCTCCAGTCATGGGATGGGAGTTGAAGTCCACAAGTCTTAAACTTGCCAAGTTTGAAGACCCTTGCACCCCTAACCTCTAACCCAGGGGTCTTCAAACTTGACAACTTTAAGACTAGTGGACTTCAACTCCCAGAATTTCTACTCTAGTCATGCTAGATGGGGTAATTAGAAGGCAAAAACACCCCCGTTTTTTGCCCATTTTTTTTTTGCAAAAACGGGGCATCAAAGGGTTTGGGAAGCCTGCAGAGTGCTCCTAGGGGGTGGGGGAAGGCAAAAATGCCCCCATTTTTGTGAGAAACGGCCATTTTTTGCCTATTTTTTTTGCAAAAACAGGCCATGCAGAGGGTTTGGGAAGCCTGCAGAGCGCTCCTAGCGGGTGGGGGAAGGCAAAAACGCCCCCGTTTTTGCAAAAAATGCCCCATTTTTGCCCAGGTTTTTTTGCAAAAATGGGGTTGTTTTTGCCTTCCCCCAGCCCCCAGGAGCACTCTGCAGGCCTCCCAAACCCTGTACGCACCCTTTTATAAAAAACGGGCCCATTTTTCGCAAAAATGGGACGCAGGGGCGGGGCTTCGGGAGACCAAAAATGGCTGTATTCGGTGTATAAGATGCACCAACATTTCCACCCTCTTTTGGGGGGCAAAAAGATACGTCTTATACTCCAAAAAATAGGGTAGTTCCCTTAACTCCAGATCTCATATGATGAGATCTAAATACATTTTTCTGCATTCTATTTTTAATTTTGTTTTAATCCAGTTTTCTTTTTTACAAAGCAGTATGTTAGACAGTAGAGCAACTGAAATAAAACCATCACTCTTGGTTCATTTTGATCTTTTTGGACATCTTTTCTCATGCATATGAGATAATTTTTAAAGTTATGAATACTTTCTAATGCAATTTAGGATCACTTTTAAGTTTGGCTATTCGTGATAGTTGACAGCCTTTTTAAATGGAAGATGCCATTGACTGAATCTGGGTCCTTCTAAATATAAAATATGAATCATATTGGTTGTTCAGTTTGTTTTCTAAAGCAGAAAACCCAAATGGCTTCTACTCATTGATGGTGTAAAATATATTCAGGCCATTTATTCACCTTTAAAGAATTCTCCACATCTACTACTGCCAATCAATTATGTCATTCTATATCAATGGAACTTTGGCTCTGCTTGATTTGCTTTGTTACTCTTCTGATACTCAGAGACATAGTGACAGCGTATTTTCCCTTCTGCTGATTCCGTCAGAGCAATGTGTTCTTTTTAACAACCCTTTGAAATCTTCCTGCCAAAGAGGAGCATTTTGACTGAATACAGCTTAAAATGAGGCTATGTAGAATCCCATCCAGAGCAATAAGATGGCAGATGGTATTGGATGCTATGTGGAGGTGCTGTTTGGCTGGGCAGAGCAGGGAGGGATAGGAGACAAGGGGAGGTTTTGTCTGAGGCAGTTTAGTGAGCAAAAGGAAATTAGTTTTAAATTACTTGTGGGAGCCATTTTATGCCTAAATATGCCCAAGAGGGACGATTATAGACTGCTGAGAAGTGCCATGGGAAAAATGTGGCATCATGCCCACCACAGTTGCCTGGGTATTAGAGAAGAAAAGTGTTTTGACTGACACTAAGACTTCAAAATATTTGTGAACAATGAGTCTTGGGAGTCTGGAAGATGAGGGAGAGCTCTTTAGGAAGTTGTCACAAAGTTGAGTTTGGAAAATAAAAGGTATCACCTTGTTTTGTTTTTAAAGGAGTGCACTTAAAGTAGTGCCTAATTAATTTCTCTGTTCCATAGATTTGTGGCCCATAGCAGTACGATCTGCTGTTTCTTTTTGCACTGCAAATTCCTTGTATGTCTAATCACATTTGGCCAAGTAAAGTATCCTCCTCTCCTCTCCACTCCTCTCCCCGCCCTTCTCCTCCTCTCCTCCCCTCTCCTTCACTCCCCTCTCCTCCCCTCCCCTCTCCCCTCCCCTCTCCTCCTCCCCTCCCCTCTCCTCTCCCCTCCTCTCCCTTCCTCCCCTCTCCCCTCCCTTCCCCTATTTATTCTATTCTAGAGTTGAATCTTGGGTCTACAGTATACTGGGGACATTTTTGCCATGCATTGTATACCTTTGATACATTGAATAAGATCCAAGAATGGTCCAGGAAAACAGGCTCCCCTCTTTCTCTTTTCACAGGCAGCTGCTGCCCTTTTCATGGTTGTCATTTGGGCTGGCATTGAAACCCATTTTTACCATCCTTGTCTTAATCCTATCGGATTAGTTTACAAGGAAATAAGCGATACTTCTACAGTATTTACTTTACAGAGGATGCTTCAAACGCTTGGCAGTGATTGATGGGAGAGCTTGTCTCTGGTTAAGGAGCAGCATGGATGGATGTGTAATCACAAACTGCAAAGGACAGAGCAAATCCTTGTGCACAGAAATCCCTCAGGTCAGTTTCCACATATCCTCATCACACGCTTTTTAACCTGGTGATTAATCTTTATTGAATGCAAATAATAATCATGGGTCTTAGTCGGGGGTCCTTTTCTATTTCTGGCATGTTACAGTTATGTGTGGCAGGCAGATATTCAGCAGATGTAGCTTGGATCCAATAGAGAACGGCACAAGAGCAATAAAATAAGATGCCAGGGGCTGTTTGCAAGCATTTGCTTTTAAGAATTCTTTTGAGAAATGCTCTTGAAAATGAAATTTGGTACTTTCTTTTGGAGCATATCAGCTTACTTTTTTTTTTGCTTCATGGCACCATATCAGAATAAGAGAGTTGGAAAGGACCTTGGAGGTCTTCTAGTTTAACCTTCTGGCTCAAGCAGGAAACCCTACACCATTTCAGACTAATGGTTGTTGAATCTCTTCTTAAAAACCACCAGTGATAGAGCACCCCCAACTTCTGGAGGAAAGGTTTTCCACTGACTATTTATTCTAACTTACCAGGAAATTTGTCCTTAGTTCTAGGTTGGTTCTCTCAATTAATTTGCATCCATTGGTTCTTGTTCTGTGTTCAGGTGCTTTGGAGAATAGGTTGACCCCCCCTTTCTTGTAGCAGCCCCTTAGATATGGGAACACTGCCATCATGATACCCCTAGTCCTTCTTTTTGTTAAACTAGACCAGGGGTCGGCAACCTTAAACACTCAAAGAGCCACTTGGACCCATTTCCCACAGAAAAAAAAACAGACTGGGAGCCTCAAAACCTGGGTGGGCGTGGCCAACTCAATGTCACTCACTCCCACCCAGTCACATGACCCCCCCTAGCCACGCCTACCCAGCCACAAAACCATTCTCTATGCCTCTCCCCCCTCCCTCCCCCTCTTTCTGTCTCTGTCTCTGTCCCTCTCCCTATCTTCCCCTCTCTCCCCCTCTGTGCCTCTCTCCCTCTGTATCTCTCTCTCTCTCACCCCCTTTCTATGTATCACTCTGTATGTGTCTCTCTGTGTCTCTCTATGTCTCTCTCTCACCCCCTTTCTGTGTATCACTGTGTGTGTGTGTATATATATCTCTCTGCATATGTGTGTCTCTCCCCCCTCCCTTTGGGTGACCGTCCTCCTCCCCCCTCTCATGACCCCCTGGCCGGCTGTGGCTGACGGGAGCGTGGGCACGTGCAGGGAGACCCTCCTCAAGCGAGCGCCAAAGCTCAGGAAAGGAGTGCGCGAAGCAGGCAGTGGCTCGCTTAAGGAGGATCTTAACAGGATGCAGCTTCTCTCCAGCACTAATGCTCCAGCCATCACCTTGCCATGTCATCCCCCACCCCCAGCAGCTCTTCGGCTGAGCACAGAGGGCGCGAACTCCAGCCCGAAGCGGCAGAAAGCGAAGGCTGCCTTACGTGCAGCGAAGGCAGGTACAGGGGTGATTCGCTCCTGCACTCTCCGGTGACCCTCCTCCCCCTTTTGTGATGCCCTGGCCGGCTGTGGCTGAGCCAAAAGCGTGCGCACGCATAGGGAGACCCTCCTCAAGCAAGCGCCAAAGCTGAGGAAAGGCATGTGGGGGGCGGGCAGCGGCTCGCTTAAGGAGGGTCTCCCCATGCGTGCGCATGCTCACGGATCTGCCACAGCCGGCCAGAGGATCACAAGAGGAGGAGGGGGGAGGAGAGTGCAGGAGCGAAGCGGCCCTGAATCTGCCTTCGTGCCACATTTGCGCGTAAGGCAGCCTTCGCTTCCTGCCGCTTCGAGCTGGAGTCCAAAAAAGAAATAAGAGGAATGAGGGGTGGGGCCAACCCGTTAAGGGCAGGGAGCTGTGGCAGAGGGCCCAAAGAGCCGTGTGCGGCACCAGAGCCACGGGTTGCCAACCCCTGAACTAGACATACCTAATTCCTGCAACCATTCTTCATATGTTTTAGCCTTCAGTCCTTTGTTGCTTTGTTGCTTTGTTGCTTTGTTGCTCTGCACTCTTTCTAGACTCTCAACATGTTTTTTATATTGTGGAGACCAAAACTGGTCTTTCCAAGGCATTATAAAATGGTACTAAGACTTCATGGGAACTTGATTTTGTCCCTCTGCTAATGATGCCAAGGATGTGTTGGCTTTTTTGGCAGCTGCAGCTGGCTCATATTTAAGTGATTGTCCACCAGGACTCCAAAATACTTCTCATGGCACTGCTGTTGAGCCAGGTACCACCTATTCTGTACCATATTAAAGAGATCCTGGCTTTGGAGCAAGAAAAAGACATTCAAGATAATTTCTTACTTTTTGTAAAGCAGCACGCTCCTATACACATGCCTACCTTCCAGGCTACTTTGTGCAGCCAATTCTCGTGGAAAATACAGGAAGTTTATTCTCACCTCAAAGAATCTCTGAAACCACAAGTCATGCAAGCAGGGGTGTGGTGCAGATACAAAACAATCAAACTTTTAATTGTACCATCACAAACATCATCTTGATTTTCAAGGCTGCACTCTGCAGACATTCCTCCAGGCAAATAGGACTTTGAGTAATCATCAAGGATTTGCATTCAGAAAAACCTGGAAAAAAACAATAACTAATGAATACAGTTAGATGGCCCACATTCCGTTCTCTTTTGGCTCTTTAGAAGTTTCTCCCCATTCCTCTTTTTTCCCCTAACGAAAAAGTTGATGGAACCTTGCCTGCACTATATAAAAATGTATTCTATTTATATAAAATACTTTGTAGTATTTATATAAAGTACATCATTTGGTAAATTTATTTTTAAAATCCTGTTTGTATATATATATGTGATTGTATATTAAACCATAAGAGTGGAGTTGATATATGTATAACTTTGAGCAGGTCATTGGTTAGTCAGCTAAATAGCACTTCCATGTGTTCCTTCCAGGCTGGCCTCTGATCCAGCTGAGGGCCAGCTTAGTTGTGGGACAAGAGGAATTGCTCTCAGGTTGATTCTAGCTGGAAACAGTGGAGCTCTTTGGATCTTGAGCGAAGAAACTGTTATGTCTCACTCTCTGGCTCCTGAACTTCACTGATTATTTAACACAGGGGTCCTCAAACTTTTTGAACAGGAGGCCACTTTACACTTCACAGTCCTTCAGACTGTTGGGGGGGGCGGACTGGCTAGGTGGGTGTGGCTGGGTGACCATGTGACTGGGTGGGCGTGGCTTGGTGGTAATGTGGCTGGGTGGGCGTGGCTGGGTGAGCATGGCCAATTTATCAGTCCATTTTGCCAATTTAGCAGTCCATTAAATAATACACACAAATTAAACTTTAATTTGTTTTTCTCCTGGGGGTGTTTTATTTGCTTTTGTTTGACTTTTATTTTTACTAGATTGTTTTTAAGTTGTTTACGAGTCTAGTGGTCCACTTCAGAGAACTCAAGTTTTCCAGCAATTCTTCTCAGCCCCAAGGAGGTTACAATCAACATCTCTCCCCCTTCTCTCTCAAGAAAAGTGTGCTAGAAGAGCAATTGGGGGTGGGGAAGAGAAACTTTGCTGAATTCCATTCCATTCCATTCCATTCCATTCCATTCTCTCTCTCTCTCTCTCTCTCTCTCTCTCTCTCTCTCTCTCTCTCTCTCTCTCATCTCTCTGTCAGGAAAGAAAAGTCTTCAAGAAGAGCAAATGGGGCAGGGGTGGGTTCCTCACAGTTCGGGCAGGTTTGCCGGAACTGGTAGCAACCCGCTGGTGATGTCACGATGACGTCACTGAACCGGATTGGTCGGTGCCAGTCTGTGGGCGCCATCTTTTTTTTGAATTTTTTAAATTAAATTTTCTTCTGCGCATGCACAGAAGTCGAGTTTCCAGCACTGTGCATGTGTCGCCATTTTGTTTTTGGCATTTTTTTGTTTTTATTTTTGGGGGGAGGCGTGAGAGGAAGCGAACCGGCAGCAAGGTAAGTTGGAACCCACCCCTGCAATTGGGGGAGGGGTTAGGCTGTTGGGCTGAAAGGCTGTTTTTTAAGGTGTTTTCAAAGACTTAATTTAAAGCAGTACTTTACAAACCCAGAGCTGCTTTTCAAGGCAGCAGCACCCCCCTTCCCTACTCAAACACCAGCCCTGGATCATGTGGCAGCACCGGCGAGACCACGCCTCAGCTGGCCCTCCCCCACACCCTTCGACCTTACCTTCGGCAGCAGCTGTGATCAGAAGTGCAGCTCAACCGGTGAAAGAAGTGCGGCTGGAGTGGATGCTGGCTGGAAGATAAGGCCAACGGTGAGGGGCGGGGCAAGGGGCGGAGCTTAATCCCACCACTCCGCGGGCCAGATACTTTGCCTTGGCGGGCCGTATCCGGCCCGCAGGCTGTAGTTTGAGGATCCCTGATTTAACATGTCTTGAAAGGGAATGCTGGCTTAGGCTTAAGCCTAACTCCTCCTTAGATGAGGCCGAATAATAGAAATGAAGTTGACAAAATTTTCCACTCGTTTCTCTAATGGATCAGTCATCTACAAATCATGAGACTTCTTTGATTTGTTTAAAAAAATATCCTTTGTGTTGAGTAGGGATGAGGTGATATTTGTTGCTGTTGGGCCTTTGCCAGCTAGAGGTATAGCAATGAGGTGCACATTTGGTGCTCAGAAAGTCTGAATCAGCAGTTCATAGAACCTCATTTTCATATTGCTTTTGCAGGCTTGGAGATAGATTAGATAGATAGATTAACAGTGTTGGAAGGGACCTTGCAGGTCATCTAGTCCAACCTCCTGCCCAAGCAGGAGACCCTATATCTACCTTTACCTAGGATCGAACTCACAACCTCCTGATTGTGAGGCAAGAGCTCCACCTCTAGGCCACAGCAGCTGGGTATATTGAGAATTGAAATAGTGGCAACATAGGAACATTTCTGTCATGGTACCTATCTTGTGTAATAGCCTTCCCTAAGACAAAATGGCCCTAACCTGCTGGCCTTCGAAGGGACCATAAAGACTTGACGCTTACCCAAGGCACTGTGCTACTGGTGCTCTGATATGGCTGCACCTCAATTTGTTTTATTCCTATGATATTTTTAGGGACCTTCACTACTGTTGCTATTTCTTATTATGCCATTTTTTTCCTGATAAGGATTCTTGCTTTTTAGTTGCCTGCTACCCAAAATGCTTTGGTAGATAGGCAGCTGTATGTTAATATAATGACAACAACAATAAAAAACAGTTTTCAGTTCTCCAATTGTGCTTTTCATGTCAAAACTTTTAACATGCGGTACTTGCAGACAAATGACAGTGATAAGGAAATACTATTGGGATTGCTTTAATGAGGGAAAAAGGAGATATCTTCTCAAGGAAAAATTGAATAGAAAAGAGTTAAAAGTCAGTGTTATTACTATGGTCGGCAATAATAAGTTTTCTTTTGTAAAGTTTTAACCAGATCTTATATGCTAAATTTGCAGGAAATTTTTCAGCAAAAAACAAATACTTGTACAAACCAGGTAGCAGATATTTTCCATGTACTTCTTTAACACACCATTAAAATGAACACCAAGGCTTTTCATTTTTCACATTCATTGATACATAATGAATATACTCTTCATTCTAACTATTTGAAATTGTTCTGTGACCTTTCCTTCAACTTTCCCCGTGATAATTGTCTGATAATTGATTATCAGACATTCCACATCTTTATGATATGATTCATGAGCCCTGCTGATCATTGACCATACTATATTTTCTATTAAATAAAAATAGATTTATCAGGTTTATCAAATCTGGAAACATTACCCAGATTTTAAAAAGTTGTTCCCCCATACATTGTTCTCTAAAGATAATTGTAATCAGTAATAAAGGATGCATTTTACATGCAGAATATTTAATTTAATTAATTTAATTAAATGGATTTGTATGCCGCCCAACTCCCAGGGGACTCTGGGAAATATAAGGAAAATATATTTCCTTATATTTCCTGTGAAAAATGCTGTTTAAGAGTAGACCTGGAAAGCACCTCTGAGAAACACTGAAGAATTTCTACAAGGCAACCCAAAAGTGCCTTCCCCCCCCCAAAAGGCAATTGGACTTTCTTGGGGGGGGGGTTCCCTTTAAAAACATTTCACTTCTGAAACGTGAAACATTTCCAAAAGGAAAAAAAAAAGTCAAGTTGCCTTTTGGAAAAAGCACTTTTGGGACAACTATGACCTGGATGATTGAGAATCTCCATAGAGATTCTACAAGGCAAAAAGAAGAGAGGAGGAGGAGGAGGAGGAGGAGGAGGAGGAGGAGGAGGAGGAGGAGGAGGAGGAGGAGGAGGAGGAGGAAGAGGAGGAGGAGGAAGAGGAAGAGGAAGAGGAAGAGGAGGTCAAGTTGGTGAAAAATCATTCTACAGAATTAAACTACAATGACTTCAGCAGGAAGGATCTGTTTAGCAGGAGCTAGGAAAAAGGTCTGATTGAGATTCTGGGGAGCCTCTGCCAATCAGAGAGGACAGTATAGAGCTACATGGATGTCAGCCTTTGAAGGTTGGCAAGGTCAAGAAAAAAAAGCAGCATGGATTTCAGGAAAGCTCCTTGTTATAAAATAACAGAATCTTGAAAGTCTATCAGTTTCTTTCTATCACATTTTATTTCAAAACCACGCTGGGGCTATTTTAAGATTTTTTTCTTATGCTTTCCATTTCCCCAGGACTGAGTAATCTTTTCTGCTCTTTTAGTGGTTCCTTGCTCTATTCCTCCTTTCCTCGTAAAAGAAGGATTACAACAGACATATCAACTGGGATCTCATTGCTTATTTGCATTTGCATATAAGAGCCGAGATGGTGCAGTGGTTAAATGTAGCACTGCAGGCTACTGCTAGTTCAGCAGTTCAGCTGTTCAAATCTCACCGGCTCAAGGTTGACTCAGCCTTCCATCCTTCCGAGGTGGGTAAAATGAGGACCCAGATTGTTGGGGGCAATATGCTGAACTCTGTAAACCGCTTAGAGAGGGCTGTAAAGCACTATGAAGCGGTATATAAGTCTAAGTGCTATTGCATTGCTTGTCCCGTCATGGTTCTTGAATAAGTTACATTTGCCTGACCACATGCAATCTGTTTAATATACAACCCTGGTTTATGAACCTCAGTAGCTGGATTCCAATAGTATGCTAAGCCAGAGCTGAACAAACCATATTATATCTTGAATTAGTCAATGAAACCATGGGACGCCTGGTATAAGAGAATTTGTTATGTTGTTGATAGGTTAGACAAGCTGGTGGTCTAAACAAAGTACTCCAGAATTGATCAAAGCAGACAATGAAAGTTTCTTCTTAGTTGAAATCTATTGAATTCATACCCACTTCACTAATTCTTTATGATGGCTAGCATAAATAGACTTTTGACTTTAAGAACTAGAAAAGATTTTGTTACTAAAACACATACTGAGTTATTTAGGGAAGAGAAACTGAAATTATTAGATTCCCAGATTCTATTAATTCAGATATCTGTGTCTGAGTAGTATCCAAGATGAAGCAGCAATGGCATTTATTAAAGTTTGCACCTAATCACACTTAATACATCATCTCTACGGGACATAGAAGAACAGACACTTCAGTCTCTTCACTTGTTCTGTAGGAAGTTAGCACCTATCGCTCTCCTAGAAAAAATGAAATATCCTAAAAAATATTGAAAAGGAAGAATATGTTTCCCTGGATGAGAAAAAACATGTTTTAAAGACAAAGCAGCGTCCTGCAGCTCCCTGCTCCCCCTTCAGCTCCAGGGTGATGAGATTAAGACCTTCACCCTTAGGACATGATAGGATTAGCCCTCTACCCATCTCACCACATGGCACCTGGGAAGATTGCATCAGCCAGCAAAGCTCAAACAAACTTGGACTCAGGACAGCCTACAGAGTTGCCCCTGCATGGCCCCATGGGAGTCTGACAGCCAATCAGAGTGCATTTCTTGCACAGGAGCATGAGGCCCCGGGGCGGGGCCCAAGAGAGGGCATAAAACCAAGGGCATCAGCATCTCGGCCCTTCTCTTCTTCTTCAACATCTTCGAAGCATGTGATTCCCCTTTTCCCCAGGACCTCAGACCTTGTGGTCCTGCTGTCCACCATTAAACCATCTTTCCAAGCAGTCACCATGCTTCCAGTGTCTTTTTCCCCACTTGGAACCGAACCCAAAAGGATATTCCTTAAAACAGTTCAGCTGGCCTACTTTTAGAAATTCTATGTGTTTTTCTTTAAATCTTGGGTGATATTTAAATAGTTAACAACAACATGGGAGATTAAACCACTGTTAATTAAAATTGGTTGGACACTCAAATTCAGTTTGACCTGCACTTTTCTTCATGAAATAAAGGCACAAATTCAGCATGCAATTAATTCATAGATTCTTGTTCCATTTGCACTTCAGATAAGCAACTAAAACACTGAATTTACACAATTGTGGATATTTAAAAAAAAACCAAAGCAATAAAATAACATTTACATACCAATTATATATCCTTAAGCCAGCTCATATTACATATGAAGTGATCTTTGGCAACATCATTAAAACAATGAAAACAGTCAACATGCCCAAGCATAATTAAATGGAAGTAGTCTCACAATACACAGGCAATCCTTAGGAGTTCAAGATTTCCATAGCAACTGTTTCCTGATTCAGTGTTGCTGGAACATACAAACCCATGATAAAAAAGGCATCCAGAAAAGCCATGAATAAGCAGGCAGATCAAGTTCTTATGCCTTCCTGGGACATTCAGAGAGTAACTCTCTCTTCATGTTACAAAGTCAAAAAATACAGGGATTTTCTGGATCAGTGTTTCTCAACTTTGGCAATTTTAAGATGCGTGGACTTCAGTTCTTAGGATTCTCCAACCATCATGAATTGAAGTCCACACATTTTAAAATTGCCATGGTTGAGAAATACTGCTCTAATCTAGATGGATCTAATGCCCCTCCTTAGCACATATGACCATATATGAGTTAATGTACTTTTACTTTTTTTAAAAGGAAGGGAAAATAGATTAAAAATGGAGTAGGAGTTGGTACTTTACTATTTAAATAACAAAAGTAAGTAGTATGTGCAAGTTAATGACATGATTCACTATAGGAAAGAAACTCAAAAACTCAAAGGATCTGCCACAATGAAGAAGGAGTCAATCTATTCTCCAATCTATTCTGAAGGCAGGACAAGAATAAATGGATAGAAACTAATCAAGGAGAGAAGCAACTTAGAACTAAGGAGAAATTTCCAGACAGTTAGAACAATTAATTAGTGGAACGAGTTGTGTCCAGAAGTTGTGGGCGCTCCAACACTGGAGATAAAATTTTAAGAGCAGACTGGACAACCATTTGTCTGAAATGGTATAAGGTTTCCTGCTTGAACAGGGAATTGGACTAGAAGACCTCCAAAGTCCCTTCCAATTCTGTTATTCAAAAGAGTGATAGGAATTAAAAGACTTTCTAGTACAGTAGTGGAAAATCTGCAAGTTTCCAGACACTGCCTGATTCCAGCATACATTACCTCAAGTCAATATAGCCAGTGGAAAGGATAAAGGAAGCTGTGGTCCAACTTCAGAGACCTACTGATTTTTCATTCTAGCTCAAGTCATTATACAAAAGGTACATTATCCAGTACCTAAAGTATTGATGGCATCTCTCCTGCTCTGATCTGTGGAACCTCCCTCAAAGAAATCCCGTATGTCTATTACTTGCAAAGCAACACAAAAATGCTAATTTGTGAGTTTGTATTAGTTTCAGTGACTTGCTTTTAATGCTTTTTAAGCTTGTTTGGAATGCTCTTTTAGCCCCAAAAGCAACTAATAAAATGGACATATAAAAATGAAAGAATCTATCAAACATACTGAGTTGGGTTTTGCCACTGCAAAGTTCATCTAACAATTAAAAATCTCTCTATTTTGTTAACCAAAACCTTCTCTGTAACACAATTGTTGATAGTGTTGCCTTGTGAAAAGGCCATCACTTGTATAAACTGATATGATGGATAAAGCGTCTATAAAAATAATCTGAACAAGCAAGGGGACAAATAAAATGAAATGACAAACTTTGCTCTTTAAATTCTAATTCTAATTCTTTCTCAGTTAATTGAAACTTTAAAAATCATGAGGTTGGGAACTTTGAGATGTGAGATACAGAGGACCATCAAAACTGGATGTCCTTCTTGCCTTAATGCTCCACAAGAGGTGTTGGGTTGACTTACATCCCTCCTTGACTCTGGAGTGACTTTTCGGTTGAAGCTCCCATGTTTATGCCAGCTAGATTAGAAAGCATTTAGAAAATAGGAGGAATAAATATTAAACATGAATAAAATTAAAGTAGAAAAATAAGTATGTTATATGTCTGTGAAACTGAGAGAAGTGGGTGTGCATGTGTGTGCACGTATGTATGTATGTGTGTATGTGTATTCCCCATTTTTACTACCTACCATAGATTTTGTCACCATTTACACATCTCTCCCTTCTTTATGTCAAATCAAATCTATTGTTAACTGCATTTAAAAATATGGAGAATGACAAGGCATTATTGCTCATGTATGTATTATTTTGAACTTGATCAGTGGTTGATTTATCTTTATATGGAACAAACCATATAGAGTGTGATTTATTCTTACATATGGGACAATACATTTTTTTAAAAACAAAAAAACCTATATAATAATAAAGTGAGCTATTGAGTTTTACAAGATATGAACTGGATACTGACCCGTAACATCAGTGGGGATTCTCAAATCAAATATGCCATGTGGGAACAAAAATTATTTCTCCAACCACAGTAAACATGCTGACTTATATTTTATAAAGCTTTATGTTTAATCCCAAAGGAGAGCATTATTTGCCATGCTGTCTTTCAAAATTACAAATATCAACTTCATGCTAGGAAACTAAATATTTAATAAACACCTTACAAAAATTTTCCTCATAGGATATACACTCTCTCAGAATAAACCAGTTCAGAGTTTTCAGTTGGGACATGAATGACCAAGTTCAAATTATACTCTGGGTACATTATGCAAGAAGTATCCTGGTGGGAAAGATGGAAGGAAAGAGGAGAAGAAGGCAATAAACTGCAAGATGGAGGGTGTTGGGGTGAGAATAAAATCTCATAGAGACGATGTTGGATCTTTACTTGGAATTCAGACAGTTAGAAATAAAACAGAGATTAAATGTCTAATAGAAAATATTTATTTCAGTACAAAAACAATAAATCCTGAATAATTACATCTTTGCTAAGAAAACACGACCGTTCAGGTCAAGAGCTAAGTCAGAAGAGAAATTAATGGTGGATTAGGAATGTGGACATGCGTACACTTCATATCACGTGTTCTGCTTGTATTGGAATATACCATAATATTAGATAGGGGTGCATCATCCTGCATAGACATACAACTGACAATATTCACTACGTGACAGAGGGACACAATTATTATAGTTGCAATGGGTGCACTGCACTGTTGAAAGACCTGAAGGTCCAGGTCCCATCCCGTTTGTGTCAGAGGTACCGTTTAAGGTGCTTCTGTATTGAAATGATTAGCTGGTGACATCACCATTGCCCTGTGGACACATTTGGGGCTCCTTTCATGTCCCGTCAAGAAGCTGAGGCAAATGACAGGAGCTCACCCTGTCACACAATAGCACTCAGGTCTCCTAAGTGGGGTTGCTAACCTCCAATCTAGTGCCCTAACCATGCACTCCGAAGGTCCAGATTGGAGATGAACATCTTGGTACAAGTCTATATTTCTGCCTGCTAAGAGTTGATACCAATGTGATGGCACATAATTAGTCAATAGGATAGTATCCTATCTTGGCAGTATGAAAGGGTGCAGAAATATTGTCCTTGACAATATGGCTACTTCAATTTTAACATTCCCCAGAAAAAAGGGATACTTCTGAACTTTTAGTGAAAGTTTCTTATCAAATTCTGAAGAAAGAGTGCTCATCAGCTAGCTGGTCTGGTTGGGGAGTTTAGATCATCAACAACTGAAGGCCATAGGTTGCATATATATGTTTAAAACAGAGATATCAATATCCATCAAATAATTCTGGCTCAGATAAACTTTAAAGTGAGCTTCCTCTCAAGAACAAGACAAATCTGTTCAACATGATGCAAATACAGAAGAAGTGAATAAGCATATCCTCAGCTAGGTGGCAGCATCTACCTGACCTAGACATACTTAAAAGCTAAACAGGGTTTGATTAATTTAGAATTTGAGACTACCAGGAAAAACCAGGATTGTGGGCTAAGCAGGAAAGGTGAGAAACATCCTGGAAGAATGTAATGGGAAACTGTCTCTTTACTGTTGCCAAGGGAACTAAATGGATGTCTTCATAAAGTCGCCAGAAGTTGAGTTCTCCTTGAAGGAGATTTTACTTTAAATAAGCATATAATTATAGTAGTGGCTGACTTTAAAATAGAATATTAGCCAACCAAAATTAAGATTGGTTAAAAGTTTTAAAGCTTCATTAATCACAATAGGAGGTAAAGTGTAAGGTAGGAAAGAACTCAATTTTGGCAGTAAAGTATTGATCTTAAGAGACATTTTGTTCTCCATAAGTTCCTTACTAATCAGCTACATGGATAATGTACTGCTTTTCTGCAATATTATTTCATAGGGATGCCTTATTGAAGCCCAGACAAGATACAATCCCAACTACTAGAATTACAACAAAATAAAAGCAGCATGAAGAGTAATGAATGTATTATACAATGACAAACAGAACAGAACAGAACAGAACAAAATAACTAAGTTGGAAGGGATTTTGGAGATCTCCTACCTAGTCCAAGCAGGAAATCCTATACCATTTCAGGTAAGTGGTTGTCCAATCTCTTCTTAAAAACCTCCCACAATTTCTGAATGCAAGCCACTCCACAAAAATATGATTAGGGAACTTGAGAATAAAACATATAAAGAATGGTTGCTGGAACTGGATATGTCTAGTCTTATGAAAAGAAGGACTAGGGGTGACATGATAGCAGTGTTCCCATATCTCAGGGGTTGCCACAAAGAAGAGGGAGTCAAACTATTCTCCAAAGCACCTGAGGGTAGAACAAGAAGCAATGGGTGGAAACTAATCAAGGAGAGAAGCAACTTAGAACTAAGGAGAAATTTCCTGACAGTTAGAACAACTAATCAGTGGAACAGCTTGCCTCCAGAAGTTGTGGATGCTCCAATACTGGAAGTTTTTCAGAAGAGATTAGATAACCATTTGTCTGAGGTGGTGTAGGATTTCCTGCCTAAGCAGGGGGTTGGACTAGAAGACCTCCAAGGTCCCTCCCAACTCTGTTATTCTATTCTACTGATTGTTTTAACTGTCAGGAAATTTCTCCTTATTTCTAGGTTGGATTGCTCTTTGATTAGCTTCCATCCATTGCTTCTTGTCTTGTCTTCAGGTGCTTTGGAGAATAGATCGACCCTTTCTTCTTTGTGACAGCCCCTTAGATATTGGAAGATTGCTATCGTGTCACCCCAAGTCCTTCTTTTCATTGGACTAGACATATCCAATTACTGCAACCATTCTTCAAATGTTTTAGCCTTCAGTCCCCTGATCATGTTTGTTGCTATTCTTTGCACTCTTTTCAGTGTCTCAACATCTTTTTTACCTTGTAGCGACCAAAACTGGTTCCAACTAGCAAGTCATTATAAAGCAGTACTTACATTTCACGTGAACTTGATTCTATCCCTCTGTTAATGCAGCCTAGGACTGTGTTGGCTTTCTGGTGGCTGCAGTACACTGCTGGCTCATATTTAAGTGGTTATCCAACAAAACTCCCAGATTACTTTCGAAGTTGCTGCTGTTGAGCCAGGTACCACCTATTCTATACCTGTTCTTTCTTGATTAAGTGTAAAACCTTACTTTTCTCAACACTGAATTTAATTTTGTTTGATAGGGCCCAGTTTTCAGGTGTATCGAGATCGTACTGGATCTTTAGCCTATTTTTTTGAGTGTTGGCTATTCTTACCAGCTTGGTGTTGTCTGCAAATTTGATGAGTTCCTCTTTTATCCCCTCATCTAAAGTATTTATGAAGATGTTGAAGAGGACTGGACTCAAGACAGAACCTTGAAGTACTTCACTGCATACTTCCCTCCATGTAGATGCAGGACTAGAAGGACTAGAAATTGGGGCTGGTTGGTCAATCAGTTACAAATCCATCTGTGGCGATGCTGTGTTACTTGACGGTGTTAAACAATTTCCCCTTGATTTACTGCAAGAGATTAATTAGAATTCTCTGTTTACAAGAAAAAATAAAAGATACGATGAATTAAAAAAGGATATTTGTGATTATTCCTTATGAAGTAGATTTGAGTTCTTGCCCAGTGACTTCACTGGGTTAAAGAAAAGAGGCTGAAAGAGGTGGCTATTTTATTTGCAAGGAAGAGCTTAAACTTGTTCTTGTTATGCTGCAAAGCTCACTTTCAAAGGCTATGGACAGCCATAACTTCCACACAGTGGTGTGATTCAAGTAAGTTAACAACCGGTTCACCGAGGGTCAGGTTGGCTGTCGTGGGAGGCATGGCTCATCCCCATCCTCCAGCTCCACCGCACATGCAGGACAAGCCTCCTGCGATGGCCAACCAAACCCCGGGCGAACTGGTTGTTAAATTACCCCCCCTACATACACACAATCAAAGTGGATCCTGAGCGCTGCGCTGTAATGGAGAAACGGGAAATGGAGCGGCCGGCACAAGGGAAGGCGGAGCAGGGAGAAGAAAGAGGGAAAGCGGTCTTCTCCTTCCCTCGCGCCGGCCGCTCCATTGCCCGTTTCTCCATTGCAGCGCAGCGCAGCACCCAGGATCCACTTTGATGGGGGGGGGGGTAATTTAACAACCTGTTTGCCCAAACCAGTGCAAACTGGCCGAATCCCACCACTGCCTCCACAGTACCTTTTTTTCTTGTCACAGGCACAGAGATTGCACAGCTTTTCAGGGCTACCTGAATTATAATTAGAGTTTTCACAAACCTGGTGGAAGGTGGGCTGCAGTATCAGAATTGCTCCTACAGTGTTTTATGTGATAAAATTACAGATTCCTAGATTTTTAATTTAATGTTCTGCATATGTCAGCTGTTTCATTTATGACAAGATACTTCCATTAAGCATTTTAACTAACTGGGGGTTGGGTAGCAAACCAATAATACATTTAAAATGTTAGGCAATGAATATTTTGAATACAGTGGCAGTAATTCAAATCTGGCACTAAAAAAACCATGAGTGTCTGTAGACTGTTGTTAGCTGGCTAATGTGTGAGCAAAAAAGTCAGAAAAGACAGAATTCTTGAACCTACTTTATGGTAGTTGACTTCCAGTTCCTGAAAGCATTTTTCCTGAACAGAAAAAAGCATCAATGTTTCACTCACAATATTATGCGTTTATTTTACCATTCAGGCAGCATTAATGATTTTCACACAGAGACACCTATTTTTTTCTTTCAAAACAATCGAATGACATTATGGCTGAAAAAGCAAGTGAACAAAGTCATCATGGCTGAACAAGGACTGGAATCTGTCTATTAAACTCTTCTCATCATGATCTCAAAGGTCCAAGCTCCGGACCGACACCAGTAGGAAAAACGTCACACGCTTGAATGCAAACTGGGTTTATTCAGCCGGACTCTGGCACGCAATGAGGTCATTCAGCAGCAAAACAAGAGTCAGCAAAGTCTGGGTTAAGCAAGTCTGTTTGATGCAAAGTCAGCGCTGGGAGCGTCCACCTCCCGGTGCCTTTAAATAGGTGAGCCACACCTTTCCGCTGCACCGGCCCCTTGACACATGATCTATAAAGACGCCAATAGTCATAACCAAGAATCTGAATGGATGCTGGTCAAAAATAGTTAAGTTCTTATGAGGTGTTGGAATGTATAAGTAATAACACAACAGAGTTCTGCTCAACAAATTCCACAACAGGGCTTTGCTTCTGTTAACTTCAGTAAATTGTCAGCCTTATTTTTGCATGTATCTTAAAAGTATTAACTTGTTTTACCTGTAATTAACCCTATGGGCACATATACTAGGAAAGAGAGACATCACACCTTTACTGCAGCCCAGCTACAAATACTATCCATCATTTATATGCACATTTCCAAAATACATTAACATTTACTGGCACAGTTTCTTTGAGGGAGCAGAAAAGATTACTTCTTTCTTCTTTCATTTTCCATAGTATACAATAAAATGTTCTCTATATTATAATCTCTTAAAACCCAGTCCTCACACTTAAGAATAAAATATCTGTAAAAAGTAATGGTGGATAATAAAATTTAGCAAAGCCAAATTCTTGCTTCTGGTTAGACAAAGAGTTCACAGTTTCTTTCCAACATTCAGAAGGTAAAAGGTGGCAAAATGCATGAACAGGTAAGCAATAGTGACAGGATTTACAAAAGCAGCAAGCAGAATCTTAAATTGGTTGCAGAAAACAGTTATTTAACAAGCACCAGAAAATCCCACAAGTACGGACACAAGCAGGAAAGTCACAACTTAAACTTTCCTGCACCAAAGAATGCCTTTTGGGGCGGGGGAGAATCTCCCTTCAAATGTTTGCTTTGATATATTGCACATTATCTATCAATATTTCCTCTGCTTCTTGATATTCACATCAGGACATTTCCTCAAGAAGTCACAAAGGAAGTGAAATATTTCCATGTAGTTCATCCCATAAGATGGAAAAAATTGCAGCTTCTTCAGTGATGTTTGCTCAAATGTTATCTTCCTCCTCAGCCATATCCCTACCTAACCAGTGGCTTTCTCCCACTTTTGGAACGGCTTGCCTGGCATCCTGGCTTGTTGACTGTGCCAGTTCAAAAATCCACATGTCAGAGTCTCCATAAGCAGTGTTAGCTGTCCAAGTGATCAGTGAAGGTCACCCTCTGCTGATCTGCACCTCCGCTCTGCTGGATACTCAACCACACACACAAAAGAAAGACAGAAGATGGAAAGGAAGTTATTGTTGGGTTCCATTGGAATCCAACAGTATCTTAGGTTCTGGTGGAAAAGGAAAGTTAAACAATCTGCACTGTTTTAGCAATAAGATAAATCTTAATATTTTGGATTACCGCTCAGAGCTAATGAGAAATAGGAGGAGAATATTCTTCTGTGATTGCGCTTAAGAGTGTAGAAATGAATATTAGCAACCAAAGTCAGTCTCTGGGGAATCCTATCATTAATTTTATTTTATTGAAAATTATTTATTTAGGTCTTAGATTTGCAAAGTATAAATGCAAACATAAAAATCATATTTGATTAAAAACAAGCGTGGGTGGAGATAGATATTAAACTACTAGGGTAGAGAGTAAGAATTTCCAGCAACTTTAGACATAGTCATTGCCTTTCTGGGCAAAGTGAAAGAATAAAAAAAGAATTATGTACAAGATTTCCTTGATTTTATTCAGGATACATATCCGAGTTTTCAGAGAATTAATTGTTAAGGGCACTCAAAAAAGTACCCCTGCACTGCATCCATGGCATAATATATTAAATTAAAACTTCATTTACACTGCCAACAGTGTTTCCATTCATTTTCTAAAGGTGTTTTCATATGCTGCTCACTACATCCTGGGACATAACTAGGAGTCTGAAATAGCTGAGTCTCAAGAAGTTGCAAGCATTATTTCTCCAAAGTTCCTTACATGTAAATGAGGTTTAAAACATACATGATTAAACTTAAGCACAGCTTAAGGAAATTTTTTTCCTGTGATACAAGGAACATCATGTAAACAACAGCTGACACATATTTTGCATTCGAGTCTGCATGCTGATAAATCAGGACAGAAGCTCAGAGGGACACTGTGTATGTGCTTGGCACATATTCTTCCCTTCATAATTGCCCTCAATTGTTACTCACTTCAAGTAAATACATTTTAATAGAACTTATTTTTTGCTATTGGTTTTGTCTGGGCCTGTAAATCAGATGTGGGAAAATTACAGAAAAAAGGACTCTGATTTAATTTATAAGTAATGCCACTATTATAATATGTATCAGGTACAGCAGGATCCCAGTTTATATATATTCTTAAGTGGAATTGGATTGGAAAGCAAATTAATATTAGGTTTGGATGGGGAGGAGGAATGGACACATTTGAATGCAACATTTGGCATACAAAAAATAATTCCCCACACAGATATTTCATGAAATGGTTGCCCACCTAATTTTTCTGCAGATTGTTTTCTGAGTTTGCTTCTAACCTTTGCAATACAATTTTTTTTAAAGCTTAAGCAGTTTGTTTCAAGCTTCATAATGTGAAGAAGCAAAATTAGTTCAGAGATTCAGAAACTGAAACATGTGGATCATGGAATTGTCCTCAGTGATCTCTGGCCAAAGTCTTAAAGATGGAGTTCATGTGCATTATGGTAAGGTTTGCTTTATCATGATTTACTGAATAAATCATGATTTAGTAATATTGGTGGCTTAGTTCACAATATCCTAAGCCCCACACAAACCAATTGCATTATGATTTAAATCAATAGAAGAATGCAGGCTTAGTTTCCCTGAGGAAAAGTGTTTATCTTTAAATTGATTAAATTGCGGGGGGAAATATCAGAAAAAAACATACCTTGTGAAACTTGTTTGATCATTCAGAAGAAGTGAAAGAAACATAAAAGAGAAAAACAAAGCCATAATTATAAGAAATTATTCAAAAAAGAGCAAAATGGAAAAGCTACTTGTGATTACCTACTCTCTCTTTATTAAATAATGGTATTTTAGAATTGAGGCTTTTTTTCTTTTGCAAATCCCTAACTAACAAGAATTTAAATTTGCTTCTAGAATATGCATTGGATATGCATTGAGAGAATCTGAGAAGGAAAATAATCCTGGGTTTGTAAGGATCAGATAAATTAAAATCTTGACTCAACACAAAAGCAAAAATGATAATATCATGAATAAAACTGTCAACATCACAATGTTTTCATTTAATACAATATGACCATACTTCGTACCCTAAGTACAATTCTAATTGCTACCTTTCCAAAATAATATTATAGTGTAAAAATGTATTAAAATGACAATCCAAATGAGGAATTAATGGATTAAATGTGCTTTCAAAAGATATTGTATTAGCTAGCATAGAGGGGGGGAACTTAACAGAGAACATGAGAGAATGATAAAACATCATATACTGTATAGAGGGGGGGAAATTCTCCTATATATATATATATATAAGGAGTTAGCATTAAACTAGTGGACAGTTATTAAAGGTGTATTTTTTCTCATAAAGTAGTTAAAATCATCAAACTTAGAATCACATGATAACAGTCCCCAACTAAGATTATTATAAATAGGGAACTTCTTAGGATATTAATAAAATGTGTCCAGTATCAGAGGAAGTTTGCCTATGGGAAATAATGACAAGGCCCCTTTCAATTCAAATTCAGGCTTTATATATTTTAACAGATTAACAGAGTTGGAAGGGACCTTGCAGGTCATCTAGTCCAACCCCCTGCCCAAGCAGGAGACCCTTACATCTGCCTCTACCTACGATCGAACTCACAACCTTCTGATTGTGAGGCAAGAGCTCCACCTCTAGGCCACAGCAGCTGGGCTTATATATGTTTGAGATGGTACCGATTATACTTACGGACCACCTCAGATAATATTGGGATATAGGACATGTAATTCTGCATGCTCTCTTTGGCCCCTCAACAACTTTTGATACTGTTAGTCATGGTATTCTTCCAGACTGGGTCTGAGAGTTGGGAATGGAAGGGACTGTGCTACAAATAGTCCTCAAATTACAACAGCAATTGGGACTGGGACTGCCATTGCTAAATGATACAATTGTAAAGTACAACAACATCTCTTAGCAACATCAATCCCAGCAATCCCAGTTGTCATCATAATCCCAGAAGGTCATTAAATGGAAACAAGGGAGTCCCAGGCAAGTAGCAGAGGAGGGGGTTGCTGGTAAGAGGGTGCTGTGCAGGGGCAGGTGCCACAGGCAGACACTATGTTATGTGGGCAGCATAGCAGGGCTGCAGGAGAGCTGGCAGAGGGCTCAGGTTGGTTACCAGAGGTTGCAGGTAATGAAATGGTATGTGGAAATGAACTTGGGAGGCAGGGCAAAGAAATACAATGCAAGGAATGGCCAGATAAGAAAACACATAGGCTGTAGCTGTATAGCAAGGTGAAGCAAGAAGCTCAGAAGGGATCCTCCCCGAGTTCTTGGGCTGTAACGGCAGAAAAACTGTATTTTCAGATTTGCAAGATTCTATTGCTGTAGCTACATAATAAAGTAGAATTAGTTTATTTGGTTGAGTTTCCTGCCTAGTCTACTTGGTAAGACTGAAAAGTGGATTCTGGAGAACACGAGTGAGCTAGTAAAGGCTGCAGGTGGATTTATTTATTTATTTATTTATTTATTGGTTCTTATAAGCCAGGGAGTGTAAGCCAGGGAGTGTGGGCAAGCTAGTGAGGGACTCCAGTGGGTGATGGGGAACATGGGCAGGCTGGCAGAAGGTGTGGGCAGGGTGCTGTGAGCAGGTGTGCACTATGGAGTGCGGGCAGGAGGGGGCACTAAGGAATATGATATCTCTGTAATGGGCTCCCTGGAGAAAAAGAGATGGGGGCAGCTTACTGGACTCTGCTTGTTGGAATCTGACAGAAAAGTTCACAAATGGCGATGACATGACACAGCTCCCTGCCACAGGCTAATCATGCGCCAGGCTCTCAAGTGCCTGGATTGCAATCATGTGACCATGGGGATGGCTAGAATTTTAAGGATCAGTTTTAAGTTCATATTTCAGTGCCAACATAACCTTGAACAGTTGTTGAATGAATGGCTGAAAACTATCGTACTGTAGTTTCCTAGTTTCTCTGGGATTGGGTCCAGTTGTGTTGGGAGGGAAAGCATCCTGACACCTGAAGCCCTCATTTTGTAAGAGCCCTTAGGATTCAACACATTCCCCATTTTTATTTAACATCTACATGAGGGTATTATGTGGAGTAACCTGGAAATATTGTTAGGGAGTGTCAATATGTGGGTGACATCCCATAGTCTATTTCAATCCCAGGCTCATTGGGCAACACTGCCAATATTTTGTCCTAGTGCCTCAAGGATGTTGGATCTGCATACAGAGGAACAGGATCAGGGCCAACCTGTCCAGTCCTTAGCAGCCAGGGAAGCAAAAGTCATGTGAAATGTCTTTAATTATTGTCAGGAAATAAAGAGTTAGCCCTAACCCTAACCCTAACCCTAACCTTAGACTGTCTACAGTCGACCTCTCCTCGTTTCTAAGAGGTCTGTAAGGGGCGTGCATAAGCGCACCACTGTGCCTACCGTCCCTGTCCTACTGTCCTATTGTCCTCTTTTATCGTTACTTTTTACTTATGTTTATACAAATTACTACTATTCTATACATGTTTGACAAATAAATAAATAAAATAAAAATATAGAACCTTGGAAACCAAATAAGCAAAATTCCTACCTACATTTAGGAATGAATTCATTAAGGTGGGATCACTGAATTATTGAACCTTTTTTCCCAGATTGTAAAACTGAAGCACTAACCACCCTTTTTTCCCAGATAAACCTGACACCGAAATAACCATCTGCTCTTTATTAGTTATGTTTTGAAATACTTTGTTTTCATTCTCAGCCTTGGTGAGTTTTCTTCACAGGCCTAGCAACACTGAATGGTTGAAGATGCAAGGATCTTCTGTTTTAGAGATTTTCTAATATTAGTCCTCAATTGCATTGCAATAACCCAGGCAGAATTTGAAGGCTTAGTGGCAGCTATGGCCAAGAGAGCTATCTGCACAAATACATTTGGTTAGCCAATTATGCTCTTTTCTGATTTGGGAGGCCATTCTCATAGTCTTTCAGGTTTTAGATATTTTTGTTTATTTGTACTACTGCAACATGCTCCAGCTGGGGTTGCTCCTGGAAGCTGCAGTTGGAATGAGGCAGCATGAGTAGCTGCAGATGCATACCATTTCACCCATGTGACACCTCTACTTCACAAGCTGCACTGCTTACCAGTTGGCTTCCAGTTGCAATTCAACATGAATTGGGGTCTAGTTACCTACATGAGTATCTTTTTCTCTCTACGGTTTGGTTAACAGATTAACAGAGTCAGAAGGGACCTTGCAGGTCATCTAGTCCAACCCCCTGCCCAAGCAGGAGACCCTTACATCTGCCTCTACCTAGGATTGAACTCACGTTTGCTTGTTTAGTAAATATTGTAGAGTAAGCATGCTCCAGATTCCATAGATGAAGGGAGTGTTATCTTATGGGAGACCCCTTCTCTAGGTTTGCCACTGCCCTCTGAAAGACCATTACTTGGGACCCAGTTGCCTTTAGGAAAGCCTTGAAGACCTTGCTTTTTGATCAGGCCCCTGGATAGGCTCCTTTGTGACCCAGTTTATGATATTTGTTAGCCATATAATTATATTAACATTTCCCTAATGAGAAGCTCTACTGGTACACTGCTTTTTGTTAGGTTTGTTACGTTTGTTTTAATCTGTTTTTATTATATTGCTGCATACTGCCTAGAATTCCTTTGAGAGGGCCAAACTGATTAATTTTTTTTTAAAAAATGGATAAATCGTGATTGCCTTTATGCACCATTTATGGTTACTGGGAGCCAACTGCCTGACTAGTATAGAGAACAAGTACAGTACATTTATAAAACCAGTAGAATGTGAAGGACAGTGTTTTAGAGGTCACCCCATGACAAAAGCTGTTCTCTATATCCTAATGTTGTTTTTGTTCAAAGAAATATTAGAGAAAAAGAGAAGGAAGCAATTTTTTTTCTTTAGCTTGTTTCTGCAAACAGATTCCATCAAGGTATCAACTCACACAAAAAAGAGTTTTCGGCTGTTAGAGAACTATTTGATTTAACTAGGACCCACTTCTATCCCCCTTTCCACAAGCTCACTTTAATTCTTAATAATTAGAATAACAAACAAAAATAAACAAAAACTTACTGGCAAGAATGACCATGTCCATCCCCCAAAATATACTCATGATCCAGCCAACCATCACAATTGCTGTGAGAATCTGAATCAGAGCTGCTGCAATATTCAACCAGAACACACAACAAATGTGTCTGTCAGGGAGATCCGTCCGGGCTCCACACAAGACTGTGAAAGCTGATACAAATGTCCCTGTAGGAAGGAAGTTCAGCATTAAAAACTCAGAAGAAAACAAAGATCACACACATCACATGAAACACCATCATATAAGAGCAGTAGAATAACTGGCAAGCACAGCCTCAGAAATCATCTGCATTTGTTTCAAGAGGCATACATAAATAAATAAAAATATCCACATTTGAAAACATTTTGCAGCATTTTAATATACTGTATTAAAAAGCATATTATTTACTGCTTAGAAAAAGCTTATTATAGGGCCCCAGAATAGGAAAGGAACAAATCCACTAAATTTTAGCCTACTCCTCCTACACAGCAAATCACAATCACCATTTCCACAGATCAGCCCACATAATCATTAATATTGTTATAGGAAAAAAATCTAGAAGTTAGGTGCTAATTAAATTCAATAACAGTCCTGGAATATACGTGCTGTTAGGCTAATATGAGCTATAGATTTATTTGCTTTTTTAATAGAGCACACCAGATTTCAGTTTTATTTTCTTTTGATTCATTTCTGAAAATTCAGAGTCTATTTCCTAACACAAGTAGATTTTGTGGATACTAATGTGGAGAGTAGGCAAGAGTTTAGGCATTACTATTTAAGTATTATCTTGTTTATCACCCAAGTGTGTAAAACCACTTGTATACATACCTCCCAAAGATGTCCAGAATCAATTCAGAAGGAAAGCAGGGAGCAGCAGGAATGGGAGAGAGCTGCTAAGACCCAGAAAAGGAACTTAATATTGAAAGTGGTGGGTACAAAAGAAGAAAGGACAGGAGAGTCTTCTTGCAATGTGAGACTTTTCTGTGGTCCTTATTTTCCTATTGAATCAATTTGTCTTATTTTCTGCACTGTCATTATTGTATTACTGTATTGAATCAGTAGCTATTGAAGCCAAAGAGGGAAATACGCCACTCTAAAAGAGAAGTCCTGTTTGCTTTGTACAATTTGTACAGGCAACAAATGGTTAAAATAGGGAATGCCCTATCAAATCCTGCATCTGTCAACAGTGGTGTCCCTCAAGGCAGCATTCTAGGACCAACACTATTTATTCTTTACATCAACGACATTTGTGATCATATTATAAGCAACTGCGTTCTCTTTGCGGACGATGCTAAACTATTCAACACCACTGACAATACTTCTACCCTTCAAAAAGACCTTGACCATGTATCACAATGGTCTGATAACTGGCAACTACAAATCTCAACCAACAAATGCTCTGTCTTACACATTGGCAAAAAGAATCCGAACACAAAATATAAACTTGGAGGACACGACCTTGTAGACTACCCTCACTCTGTAAAGGACCTTGGAGTACTCATATCTAATGACCTAAGTGCCAGAGCCCACTGTAACAACATTGCCAAAAAGGCACTAAGAGTTGTCAACCTAATCTTGCGTAGCTTCTTCTCTGGCAATATTACACTGCTAACCAGAGCATACAAAACATTTGCCAGACCAATTCTAGAATACAGCTCACCTGTCTGGAACCCGCACTGCATATCAGACATTAATACAATTGAGAGTCCAGAAATATTTCACAAGAAGAGTCCTCCACTCCTCTGCTCGCAACAGAATACCTTATTCCACCAGACTTGAAATTTTGGGCTTAGACAACTTAGAGCTACGTCGCCTTCGATCTGATCTAAATGTAGTTCATAAAATCATCTGCCACAATGTCCTTCCTGTCAATGAATACTTCAGCTTCAACCGCAACAATACACGAGCACACAATAGATTCAAACTCAATGTAAACCGCTCGAAACTCGACTGCAGAAAATACGACTTCAGCAACAGAGTAATCAATGCCTGGAATGCACTACCTGACTCTGTGGTTTCTTCCCCAAACCCCAAAAACTTTAACCTTAGACTGTCTACAGTTGACCTCACCCCATTCCTAAGAGGTCTGTAAGGGGCGTGCATAAGAGCACCATCGTGCCTACCGTCCCTGTCCTTCTGTCCTATTGACCAAATTTACCTATACATACTTTGCTTTTGTTTATGTTTATATCATACCTGTTATCCTGTACACATGTTGACAAATAAATAAATAAATAAATAAATAAATAAATAAATAAATAAATAAATAAAATGAATTCTTCTCAAGCAAGTAAAACAATTAAAATAGAGCATGTGGTCAACCAAATACTGTACAAATCTTGTTTATTTAACCACACCAGAATTGTCTCTTATTATGTATGTTTGGAAGAAATTAACCTTTTGGATGGAGCAAATTCTGAAGGTTAACATAGCCAAAATAAACAATGATTATAATAGGCAATGACAGTGCAGAAAATAAGACAAAATCACATTGTAAAAGCGAAGTCTAGATGATTCCACAGGTACCAGGTTATGGCATTTCATACAGTAATTTGCTTTATTGCCTACCCATATTACTTAATATTACTACTGTGGTGACTAGTCAATTAAAACATCCTGCCATTGGTTTACAATTCCATAATGTGGAAAGAATGGGTGTCATTCCCTTATTTGTGCTAAAAATGCTTATGAAGCAGCATTATTATTATTTTAAAAAACTGTAGGCAAGGTTGTAGTATTATTTTGCAAAATAATTTTCTACTTAAGCACTAATTAAATATGGCTAAAATGTGGCAGTTGAGAATTAAACTATTTGAATTTCTGATTTAGAATTTAACTTAAAATTTACGTGATCGTTCAGATACGATTTTGACTCCTGGGGGACGAATGGCAAAGAGAAGACAACTGTGAGGTCCTTGGAACCTCTCCATATAAGGACAGGATGAGAAATCAATCACACAAACTCTGGATGATTGGTCCTCACAAGCCAATCACAGGACAGAGGTTTTCTATGAATTGGGAGACAAAGGATTAGCCATCTTGCTCACAACAGCAGAGGAGCCTTTTCAAGGACACTAAGATTGCAAACCTCATTTTTTGATCACTTTTGGAAATTTCCTATTAACTTTAAAGCTATTAGAGACCTTCAGAATAAAACATTTCAAATATCTTCATTGATGAGTTTATTTTAAGCTTTGAACCAAAGAAAAACTATAAGCTTAAAGAAACTGAAAGAGATAGTAAAAAGCTATAAAGAGAAAATTATTAGATTTTACTATTATAATCAAAATTCTCAATAAAACTATATATAAATATACTATTTTGAAATTCAATATTTAAAACTAGAGTTATCAGGGAAACTTCTGGTTTGACAAACTTCCCCATATCCCATAATGGAATAAAAATGGCAAAACCCCAAAGAAATCCAAGTTGTTGGACGTCTTTTTAAAACTGTTTTTAAATAAGTTTATTGTTTAGTGTTCTCTTAAAATGTTGTACGCTGCCCTGAGTCCTTAGGGAGTACGGCGGCATAGAAGAACCTAATAATAAAATAAAATAAATAAAATAAAACGGATACAGATCAATCTGCCTCTATAATTGGATGAGTACATCAAAACATGAAAATCAAATTTCAAATTTCAAAAATCTAGAAAATGAAAAATTTATTCTATCCCTAGTTTCTAAGGAATCATTGTAGCAAGTTAAAAATTCTCCCACCCCAGAACCAGAGAATGAGAACCCACTCTTTTGAAGGAGAAAAAATCCTAAAAAAAAGGCTTGACACAGTTAAAAGCCTAAAAAAAAAAAAAGCTCCCAAGCTTGTCTACCCACTAAATGTCATTGTTCTTAATATTCTCCTCCCTCCAAGTTACATGGATCTCAGCCCACAAACTGCTGAGGATAATGTAACAAGTCATGGGGGAAGCTTTGTTAAAAGGACAAGAAATTCAGCTTTAAAGTGCACCACATCATTCCTAACCTTATAAGGAAATAGCTATTTATTCCATGAGCAAAAATAAAAGGGATTGAAAAATAAAAACAGATTAAAATCTCACTATTGTCTCAGACTTTTAATTAGCCAGTGCATTGCTTTGCAAATAAAGCAATTATACCTTTAAAAGAATAAAGAGGTCAATGAAACACAAAACAAAGTACCTAATTACTAATATAAGTGGTAGAGTGGCTGGATGATTCAAGCGCTGGCAGTAAGCCTGGTCTGTGCATTTTGGCTCAGTATCTCAGCATTTGCTTGATACTATGCTGGGTTACTTTACTGTTCCAAATGTTCATTCCCACACTTCTCCAACGAGATACAAATTAGGATGACTAAGACCTTATACAGACAGTAGTTGAATGTATTTATCCATGCCAAACACACACACACACACACACAAAACCTTTTAAAAGTAGACAACTTTTAACAGGAAGAAATCTGTCTCACAGAAAACCAGAATTCACACTTTGTGTTAAAACTTACTGTTTTTATTTTACTTGCTAACTCTAACAAATTACTGTATGGACATTTCTGATCAATTTTGCCTCAAAATCAAGTTTGTTTGTTTTTTCTCTTGTAACAAGCAGGGAAGAAAGCCAAATAAAACACATTCTTTCCTAACTGAGCTGAAAGGGAAAAAAGGGAGTCTTACTTTCAGATGAGACGCTAAATATACCATAGACCAGTGATGGCGAACCTATGGCACGCGTGCCACAGGTGGCACGTGGAGCCATATCTGAGGACACGCGAGGCGTTGCCCTATGTCAGCTCCAGCGCGCATGTGCGCGCTGGCCAGCTGATTTTCGGCCTTCTTTTCGGTTGTTTTCGCTCTCCCCAGGCTTTAGGAGGCTTTCCTGAACCCTGGGGATGGTGAAAAATGGCCCAACGGGCCTACCAGAGGTCCAGAGGCTTCAGTGACAGAGGTGGAAGTTTCCGAACTTCCAGTTGGCCTGCTTGGCTGTTTTTCGCCGTCCCCAGGCTTCACGAGGCTTTCCTGAACCCTAGGGACAGCGAAAAATGGCACAACTGGCCTACTGGAAGTCTGGAGGCGTCAGTGACAGAGATGGGTTCCTCCTGGTTCGGACCGGTTCTATGGAACCGGTAGTAACTTGGCGGTCTGGGTCGCTGGAACCGGCAGTGACCCAGGCCTGCCATGCCCCCGAACCGGCTCTCTCGGCGGCGCCATAGGCAGCACCATCTTGTTTTTTGCTTCTGCGCATGCGCAGAAGCTGGTTTTTTAACAATGTGCATGTGCGCATGATGCCTGTGCGTTGCATCAAGGAGCGAACCGGCAGTGAAGAACACCAGAACCCACCCCTGTTCAGTGAGGCCTATGCGTGTGTGGGGGGGGAGCGCAGGGGGTTGTGCACATGCGTGCAGGGGAGGGCATTGCATTATGGGTGTGGGCACGCGCACACCCTTTTGATACCTGAGCCAAAAAAGGTTCGCCATCACTGCCATAGACAAAACAGTACTGTATGCCACTAGTCTCAATCTGCATTCTTCTGAGGCTGGCAGGTGTAAAATAACAACAGTGATTTTTCTGTATGCTCTGCCTGTAGTTACATTAGATTTAATGCAGACCCAAGCACTACAAGACCTTTAATGATATAACACATGATTCTACACACGCATAATTTATCGCTAAGCAAGTGGGGTTGCAAAAAGAAACTTAGATGTCTGTTTTTATATAATGAAATAGAAATCCCTGAGTTATTCTCTGGTATCCTCCTTCATAAGGAGATATTATAGTAGAAGAGTGGGAGACACTTTGGACCTAGAAGCATACAGGTAGTCCTTGACTTACAACCGTTCACTTAGTGACTGTTCAAAGTTACAGCAACACTGAAAAAAGTGACTTATGATCATTTTTCAGACTAATGACCATTGTAGCATCCCCATGGTCACGTGATTTATATTCAACTGACTCACATTTGTCAACTGACTCACATTTATGACGGTTGCAGCGTCTCGGGATCATATGATTCCCCTTTGAAGTCTTCTGACAAGCAAAGTCAATGGGGAAACCAGATTCACCTAACTTAACCATGTTACTAATTTAACAACTGTAATGATTTACAAATGTGGCAAGGAAAGTTGTAAAATGGGGCAAAACTCATTTAACAAATTTCTCACTTAGCAACATAAATTTTGGGCTCAATTGTGGTCGTAAGTTGAGGACTATCTGTATAGGCTTGGCTGGGCTGTATTACTTCTGACTCTACAAGGAGATTTGTATCAGGATGACAGAAACAAAGTACACAGAGAAAACCTGCAAATCAATATTAAAATATTTAAATATTCTTCAAAAGTGCTAATTTCTGAGGGAGACAGACAAAGAATACTTAGCCCCTTACATTTCATAAAGGTTGCCCTAGTTACTTTTTTTAAAAATGCATATAAATGCATATAAAGCTGGGAGGGTCAGAAAGTATGGTTTCAATAAGGCCCACCCATGTAATTACCTCCAAAATTAAGCAGTTGTGCAGAAAAATCATCTTACATGCAAAAATATTTCAGCAACAATTCTTCACCTGTAGTTCAAATAATGCAGTCCAGCACAATATGAAACAGAATGCAAAAAAATATGCTGGACTCAGAGGTGGGTTCCTCCCGGTTCGGACCAGTTCATCCAAACCGGTAGCAACCCGCTGGTGATGTCACGATGATGTCACAGAACCGGTTTGGTCGGTGCCAGTCCGTGGGCACCGCCATCTTTTTTTTTGAATTTTTTAAAATTTTTATTTATTTATTTATTTTTTCTGAGCATGCGCAGAAGCTGAAATTCTGGCACTGTGCATGTGTCGCCATCTTGTTTTTGGCTTTTGGAGGGGGGATTTTTTTGGATTTTTCGGCATTACGCATGCACGCACGCGCAAAGCGCGTGCACACCCACACAGCGCAACCATGCGGTACGGGAGGAAGTGAACCAGCAGCAAGGTAAGTTAGAACCCACCCCTGGCTGGACTGCGGAATTACAGTCCAGAAACATATGAAACTGGTGACAATACAGCTTGGTTTACTCTGAAAGTTACAACTTTTTAGAAATCCTTTGAAATAAAAATAGCAGGGCTTTACCCCATCTCTAGGTTTTGACATGTAAGAATACTGACAATTCCAGGCTCAGAAACACATTTCTGCTGCAGACATTACATCTAAATAGGCAAAGACATATCTTAATTTTCTGACATATTTTCTATAATGAAATGAAACATTACAACCCCTGAGATTAGATTGGGCATGATCTATTGGCTTTTTGGAAGACTTTGAAGACACCAATGGGTTTCTGGGCATGGGTGTCACATGGGCTAGTATGAGTCTATGTAGTGGCTGTTACGATTTTACTAGAAAATGGTTTTTATTTTGGCTGCATGTATTGCTGTTTTAATGATTTTTGTATTGTGTATTTATATGCTGTTAGCTACCTACAGTTGCTATGGCAAGATGGGTGGACATATAAGCTAAATTAATAATAATAAAACAAAAACCACTACTTAATAAAGGATTTACCACATTTAAGCAATAGCCTTATCTTGACTAAAATGGATTATATGCTATCAAGTTAACCATATGCAGTATATAGATTTTGTCCATGATAATCTGTTTTCAACCTAGTCCTTCAGGTCTTCCAACAGTGCACCCATCACTGTTTTAACTTGAATCCATCTATCTTGCTTCATTTATTAATTGAAGATGATTCAACATAAGGATACAGAAAAAAATTAAATGTAGAAGGCCAGTTTATGCAGTCATGGATGAAAAGAGCCCTTGCATAGAACCCTGGATTCCTACTGCTGGTCTGTCAATAATACTAACCAATTTGTATGAAATCTATGGTGGCTTACTTCTCCTAATCCTGTATGTAAATAAGAATCAACAACATGAATTATTTTCATGGCAAAGGCAACCAAAATATCATAGAAGGAATTAAAGGTAAAACCAATAACATATTTTCATTTGCTAATAGTTATGGTAAAAATATAGGATCTAAAAATAGTTCAAAATACAGGCAACCAAGGGGAAAAAAGACAAAGTAAGAAAAAAAATGTGTAGTAGACGTGATGGATTCCAATTATTGTTACTGAAACAGATATAGGTAGTCCTTAACTTATGACACAACTGAGCCAAACATTTCTGTTGCTAAGCAAGACAGTTGTTAAGTGAGTTTTGTCCCATTTTTATGATGTTTCTTGCCACAGTTAAGTGAATCATTGCAATTGTTAAGTTAGTAACATGGTTGTTAATCGAATCTGGCTTCCCCATTGACTTCGCTTGTCAGAAAATTGCAAAAGATGATCACATGACCCTGGGATACTGCAACTATCATAAATATGAACCAGTTGTCAGGCATCCAAATTTTGATCATGTGACTATGGGGATGCTCCAATGGTCATAGGTGTGAAAAAGAGTCATAATTCATTTTTTCAGGCCATTGTAACTTCAAACAATCACTAATTGAATGGTTGTAAGTTGAGGACTACCTGTACTTGCAGTTTTGATATAAATGTAACAATTTTTTTCTAAATAGAAGCAGTCAAAATTAAACTAATAAAGAAATTCTGAACTGAAACAGAGATACAACTTGCCTGGGCTTTTATTTTTCAGATTAGGGCAGCGGTTCTCAACCTGGGGGTCGTGACCCCTTAGGGGGTCGAACGACCCTTTCACAGGGGTCGGGCGACTTCGCCTGGACGCCACCATTTGGGTTCTTTTACCCTCTGCGCATGCGCAGAACGCTTTGCGCATGCACAGAGGGTAAAAGAACCCAAATGGCGGCGGGGTGGGGGTCACGGCGGGGGCGAGGCGGGTCACGGCGGGGTTGCGGGGACGGGTCGTGGGTCGCGGCATTAGGAAGGTTGAGAACCACTGGATTAGGGAATGAATGTTTTGGAAAGTAAAGCAAGTCAAGAGCATGTCCGCAGCATTTCTGGCCTTATTCTTATACTTCTTTAAAAAGCAGATATTAATACCAAGTTCTTTGGAGCTCCCCTTTATGTCAAACAGTCTTCTCACAATCCCACTTAAATTTCAAACACCATGAATCAAACTGGAGTATAGAATAATACAAGAGGGAGAATAACAAAGACTGCCTGGGGGCTATTAGACTCAAAGGACTTTTTCTAAAGTATTTTTCAGAATTGTGTATTATCTTCTTTTGTAGTGTGCTTCACATTACAAAAGGCTTCGCACACAAAAACTCCAAATCCAGAATGTTGATATTACCTAATTAAACCTCTCTTTCCCATAATACTGAACTCTTGACAATACTTTTCTTATAACAAAAATATCCTAGTAAGAGCAAGTGGAAGATAATGGTAAAAGAGATTAAGAAATAGCCCTGTATGTTTTAGTGTTGTAGACAGGTGATATTTAAACACAGTGCTTGCTATCATGGCATAAATCAGCAACCTTTTCAGGAAGTGGGTGTCAGCTGTGATCTTATAAAATGGTGTGGGTTCCTCCAAACATTTATTTTTAAAAGGTTAAATCTTGAGAGATTCCAAATTCCACACTTTCTGCAATCTATTCTTGAAGAGCATTCCACAATACTGGCTCCAAGGTTTTATCTTTTTACCATGGTATATCAACTATCTTAGAATCAAAGTGTTACTGATAAAATAAAATATATGTGGTGCCCAGTGAGCTATTAGAATTCAGCCTAATTAGAACATGAGATACTCAGTGCATCAGATTATTATTATTATCAAGCCTTAGCTGACAATGTGCTTTTCATCTGCTTTCTCTAATGAGCTGGTGCAGAATGTGGTGGTGCAGGCAATTCTTGAGGCCCCAATGGTGGTCCATGTAACACCACTGCTCCATGAGCTGTATTGGTTGCCGGTCTGCTTCTGGGTGCAATTCAAGGTGTTGGTAATCACCTTTAAAGGCCATCGTGGCATGGGTGCAGGCTACTTGAGGGACCATCAAGTAGAAGAGCCGAGGTGGTGCAGTGGTTAGAATGCAGTATTGCAGGCCACTTCTGCTGACTGCTGGCTGCCTGCAATTTGGCAGTTTGAATCTCATCAGGCTCAAGGTTGACTCAGCCTTCCATCCTTCTGAGGTTAGTAAAATGAGGATCCAGATTGTTGGGGGCAATATGCTGACTCTGTAAACTGCTTAGAGAGGGCTGTAAAGCACTGTGAAGCGGTATATAAGTCTAAGTGTTAAGTGCTATTACTATCTCATCCAGTGGGATTGGCCTGCCGCACCCCTGCCATTAGAGTAGGCATGCTGCAGACCCCATTGGCCTAAGTATTCTGTCTGGCCGAGTCCAGGAGAAGAGTCTTCTCTGTCGTTGCGTCTGCCCTTTGGAGCATCTTGCTGTTGTGGCCCGCCAGCTGCCAGTAGAGCTGACAGGGCCGTCCGACATTTCCCAGTCTTTTCGGTGGGTGAATCAATTAATTCACAAGGGGGGGGGGTTCGTGATAAGCAGTCTGTTTCTTGTTTCTGCTAAGGCTGGGTCAGAACATTTGCAACCCTTCCAACTTTCTGTAAGAGCCTAAAAATCTGGCTCTGCCAGTTAACTTGGCACCCCAATGAAGGAGCATCACAATGAGATGATCAATTAACAACAAATCCTACCTCGCCCTACTGATTTCCTACTAATTCTCTGCTTATCAGAAGTAATAATTAAATATGCAGGGAAGGAAAGGCATGAACCAAAACTTTTTACCTGCTCATTCCACAATACTGGCTCCAAGGTTTTATCTTTTTACCATGGTATATCAACTATCTTAGAATCAAAGTGTTACTGATAAAATAAAATATATGTGGTGCCCAGTGAGCTATTGGAATTCGGCCTAATTAGAACATGAGATACTCAGTGCATCAGATTATTATTATTATCAAGCCATAGCTGACAATGTGCTTTTCATCTCCTTTCTCTAATGAGAATCCATTCAGATTCAAACAGCTGTCATTCATGCTGATATTATCTTTCAAGCTATATCTTTGCAATGTATCCTATCCAAAGTCTCTTGTGAAACTGCTATTTCTGGATCAGATTAAAAGTAGATGGATAGAAATGAATTGTTAACCTATCTGGCCACACTGTTGGGGTTGGACTGGTTGATTTATTGAGGGCATAGAAACATCAATAGATTTTGCTACAATCTTAAAATGTCCTGACCACAAAATAGTCTCAGTATTTAAAAAAAAGCCCTTGCTGCTCTGTGATTCATTTATTTAAATCCTTTAAATGTTGTGAAACAATGCAAACCTCTTTGCTTTTACCACAAACATACAGATGTCAATTGAAAGTTGCTTTAAAATAATCCAGCCTTCACATCCAGTAACATTCCTCTTTCCTAACAAGTCTAAAACAGGATTTTTCTGTCTTTTGCACAGAAGTTCAAGCCATTGTAACAAATAGATTCAAGATTATTATTATTCCAGGGCCATTTCAATATAGGATTGAGTTAAGTAGTAGAAATGTGCAATTTGCTTCTCCTCTGACCAGAAAGATTTTCCAGTTAATTAGCAAAGGCAGCTGCTTATTTTCTTAAGGGGACAGTTAAAACATGACCCCCTTGGCACTAATAGCTACTGTAGCCAATACTTTGCCCACTTTGTGTACTTTTCGCAAGAAAAAAACTCCCTGAAAATCTGCACAGCAGGGGAAATGTTGTGAAGAAAAACAACAGTCATCACCATGAAATGCAAAATACACGGACATCTACAGAGCACTTTCCTCCAAAATGGGCATGTCATGCTCCCCATGAGTTTCAAATTGTGCTACAAGAAAAGAAGCAAGCTCAGAGAATACTAAGAGACCAACCTTGAGCTTCCACCGTTTCTGCACTGTAGCAAATGTACTACCTTTCTGATTAGCAATTTCCAGGGTGATATCTAATCATAGCTAAATAAAAGCTTAAAAGCTGATAAATGGTAAAAGCAGGTCAAAAGTGTTAACAGTAAAGCAATGAAAACCTCATCTGTGAATCATGTCAGTAATATTGAAATATATGAATGATAAAAATAATAAATTGTTAGTTGCATTAAAATGTAGTATTTTATATTATAAAGTACAAATAATTTGCTAGGTAAACCTCCCAAGGTCAGTCCCCTTCCCCTGATATTTCTCAAAGAATGCATGCAGAAAAGAGAAGGACTTGAAAGGGCTTCTCATTAAACTCACACGGAAAAAGCCCCTAAAGATGCTTGACAACATAGTATTATCAATATTCCAGTTTTCCAATACAGCTGCATTATTAGTGGAAGAGAATATTTTGTAGCTCAGGGTTCTTGGTGCTCTCTGAACTTGATTGTTTGCTTGCAGACATTTCATTATCCAACTGTATTTGTCAGGCAAAGGCTTTATGTTTTACACAAATGTTTTAGAAACAGGGTAACTTATAGGAAAAGAAATAAAAAAAATTTCAGGATTAATATTAAAGCATAGAAAGTTATAAAATTAGAAATTTGTATTTTTGCAAATACATATCCTCACGTTATCAACTAAGATATTAGAAATGGAATATGTGTGTGGGGGGGAGGGGGGGTAAAAGAAGATATTCTTCCTATACAGGTAGTCCTTGACTTACGACCACAGCTGAGCCCAGAATTTCCATTGCTAAGGAAGGTGGTTGTTAAATCAGTTGTGGCCAATTTTACGACCTTTTTAGCCATGGTTGTTTAGCAAATCACTGCAGTTATTAAGTAAATCATGTGGCTGTTAAACGAATCCAATTTCCCCCTATTTGCTTGTTGGAACTGGTAGCGAAGATAAGTGAATACCACTACTGGTTGGAACCAGTGGTGGGTTCCTACCAGTGCGGTCCACTCTATAGCATCGGTAGCGGCCCGCTGGTGACGTCACAGTACCGGTGCGGTCGGTTGCTGGTGCCTGGGCGCCGCCATTTTTTTAAAAATGTTTTTATTTTTTTTACAAATTTTCTTCTGCACATGCCCAGAAGCCGAGTTTCCGGCACTGCGCATGCGCTGCCTTCCTACCCCACAGTGAGTCCAAGCAGGGGAGGATGGCTGAGGGAGCGCGTGAGACTCTGAAAGAATGGGAGGCAGGAGCTATCTCCATTCCCCTCCCTTCAGCAGTCCGAGAAGCCACAAACGCGCGGTGATGATCCCAGGCATATTCGCACGTTCGAGGCTTCTCGAGCTGCTGAGGGGAGGGGGAATGGGCAGCAGGAGCCTAGGATCATCAAATGGGGAGAAGCATTCAGGCCAGACAGAGCCTCCTAGAAGAACCGCTGCCGCGGTCTTGCTGCTCCCGCTGCGGGGGGCTGCGTTGCGGGTGGGCAATGCCCCCTCGCTTCTCCAGCCGCTGCCAAGCTCCCGAGGCCCACACCTACCCGGTCACATGGCTGGCAAGCCACACCCACAAAATAAGCCATGCCTACAGAGTGGTAGTAAAAAAATTAGGAATCCACCTCTGGTTGGAACCTGATTTGGTCACGGTCAGAAGCGTTCGTGACCACAGGTTCTACTGTAAGTGGTATACTGAAATATCTTCATACCAAACACTGGAGGTTTTTAAGAAAACATTGGACAACCACTTATCTGAAATGGTGTGGTTTCCTGCTTGAGCAAAGGATTGGATTAGATTAGAAGACCTCCAAGGTCCCTTCCAACTCTGTTATTCTGTTATTAATTACATACATTTCATTTATTTATTTGGTTTCTATTCTATTAAAGAATTGGGCAACCTTCAGAGCACAACATCTACCTATATTTTTCCACAAACAACCTGTTGAAGTAGATGTGAAGAAAGATAATAAATGGTCCAAAGACACCCAGCGTAATTCTGGGGTGGTGGCTGGATTAGAACATGGTTCTCTCCATTCCTAGTTCATCACCTTAACCACTACATTTTTCTGGCATTGGAAGACCTGCATAGACACCTAAAAGAACACCTACAGAACTAGCACAAATATGCTATTTTACCGATACGTACAAAATCATACAGTTGATTATCATTCCTAAAATATATGGAAAAAAGCTTTACAAAAATAGTGCATATTTTTATTGTGTAAATGTATTAATTTTCAATTGTATGAATTTGGAGGGTAAATATATAATAAGAATAATACACAGATATTCGAAGCAAAATTAGCTTCATAACACATATGCTTATTATGCAGCTCAATTATAGTAATCCATCTATTGATACTAAAACAAAAAAAACCCCATTCTGAGGAACGGTATTAAAAGCATTGCACTAACATTCTAACAAGATTAAGAAAATTCAAGATAAATAAAAGGCACAAATCATTATTATTGTCATCACTTTGGTTTTTTTATACGCAGCACCTGGAGTACTGTACATATTTATAAACATAGCTGGCTCAACTTTCTGGAAAATGTTCAGTGTCTGCATAAACAAAAACAATTCGATTAATAAGAAAAATTAATTAGAAATGTTCCAGAATATATTATTTTATATGCTAAAATGCTATAGTGCCTATAGGAATGGAATGTTTTAAGGAAATTTAGCCTTTGAGCACGTTGCTTTCTTAAGATGCTCCTGTATTAGAGCCGAGGTGGCGCAGTGGTTAAATGCAGCACTGCAGGCTACTGCTAGTTCAGCAGTTCAGCTGTTCAAATCTCACCGGCTCAAGGTTGACTCAGCCTTCCATCCTTTTGAGGTTGGTAAAATGAGGACCCAGATTGTTGGGGGCAATATGCTGAACTCTGTAAACCGCTTAGAGAGGGCTGTAAAGCACTATGAAGCGGTATATAAGTCTAAGTGCTATTGCTATTGCTATTATGTTCAGGATAATTTGTCTCCAAGTATGCTTAAGAAAATTCGGTTTGGATTGAGATAATTTGGCAGAGTTTGTGACATATTCAATCTAGGCAGTAATTACCTTCTCCTCCAATTGAATTATTCACCCACTGCTCGGCCATACAGCTTTCTGTTCTGGGAAGACAATTCCCAAGTGCTTTCCTTCATGGAGGTATGTCTTGTTACACACATATACGGTACACAGAAAGTTAAGCTAAATTTATACACTCAAAGTTAACACACACACAAACAGGCACACCAGCTTTAAAATAAAATAAAATATTTTCTTACTGCCCTGTTGGTCTCTAATGCCTTTTAGAACTACCTATACTAGTAATTGTATTGTAGAACAATAGTTATTAACACTTGCCTGGTACTGTAAACAGAAGGTGGCTGGGTCAAAATCATTTCTCCAGTCAGTTGAGTTGCAAGAGCTTAATTACAAAAGGGATTATATTTAAGGTGACCAGACGTCCCGCTTTTGGCGGGACAGACACGCTTTTCTAGTGCGTGTCCCGCGTCCCGCATTCTTTCTAAAAAGTCCCGCTTTTTTGGGAAGAATGGCGGGACGTCTGGTCACCTTACACTATAGTGCTGACCGTGAAGACATTACATGCTGCCACCTGCTGGGGCCTCATAGTACTAATAAGTCGTCCCCCCCGCCCCTCTCCTATGCACCCGCCCCTTCGTTATTGAGAGACAGCGAGAAAAAAGTGACCTATCAGTAGGCGGGAATTGGCGAATGTTATTCGCGTGCGCTCTTTCTTTATCTTGATCCCAACCTCACGGTCTTTCTGTGGCTGTTTCCAGGTTTTTCTAAGCTTTAGGACACCGCACTGAAAGAGGACAAAGAACACTGGGGAGAGCTAGCGATCGACATCAACTGCCGGGAGTGGGGGGGAGGGGGAGGACTATCAAACGCGAATTCTGGAGCTATACTCTCCCCATTGGTGGGCGGCAAACAAAGACCCGCCTCCTTCCCTCCCTTCGACACGGTCCAGGGCTGAGATTGCCGGTACAGATCGTTGGACGTTTATTGGGGTACTTGCTGTCTTCTCCGTTGCTGATGCTTCAGAAATAAGTTCCTTTTTTAAGTTAAGTAAAGCGGATGTATTGCCAAAGGAAGATGATTGACTCGAACAAACGAATACCTTTGGCTGCTTTGTGGGGACGCAAATCGCTCTGATTAATTCTTTGTAGGTTTAGTCAGAAGCAAACTCCCTATTTCTCCATAGAAGTTACTGGTAAACGTGTACAGTGCCGGCTCCCGAAGGGGAGGCGGGAGGCGAGGAAAGGCCTCCCGCCTCCCCACCCACCCACCTGGACGCCGACATTAGCGTCCTTTTGCCCTCTGCGCATGCGCAAAGTTCTGCGCATGCGCAGAGGGCAAAATTCAAATGGCGGCGTCCAGGCGGTCCCGCCCCCCGTCAATTGTCCCGCTTTTTTAAAAAAATATCTGGTCACTTTAATTATATTAGAACATAGAGTAGCAAGGTTGGAAGGAGCCATGGAGATCTTCTAGACCAACCCCCCCTGCTCCAGCAGGAAGCCCTATATCATTCCGGACATATGGTTGTCCAATCTCTTCTTGAAAACCTCCAGTGATGGAGCACTCACAACTTCTGGAGGCAAATCATTTCATTAATGGATTGTTCTGTCAGAAAATTTATTCTTAGTTGTTTTAGCTCAAGTCATTGGAGATTCAAGTGCATCCCACTGCACTCTCTAAAAGATAAAATCCTAGAGGGAAATAAGTAGGAAAATAATACTTCCTTGCCATAGGAAAGGGGCTTGTGATCAGAGGTGGGATTCTACCGGTTCTAACAGGTTCTCTAGAACCCGTTGTTAACTTTCTAAGTAGTTTGGAGAACCGGTTGTTAGAAGAAATCTCCTTTTGTTTTTTCCACTTTACAGGGTTAATCCTGTAAGGAATTACAACATTCTATAGCCTAATCTTTATTTCCCTGCTTACAGAAACTGCCTCTCCCTTAACCCTTATTACATTCTTGGCAGTACGCCTAGACTTACTGTCTCCGGAGTGGGTTTTTTTTCTTTGCTTGACTTTCTTAGAGGGGAAGGGTTGTTTTAAGCTTTTTACACTGCTGTTGGGAGGAAATACTCCCCTGTTGGAGTTCTTCCAGCACAGAGCTGCCGGAAAGAAGCTTTTAATGACAAGGAACCAAGATGAGTGACATTCAGCAAGGCTTCTTGGCTAGCTAGAAAGGTTGACATTCAAACTTGAGTTTACATACCCTTTCTGACTTTTGGTCTAAAACTGGTTTTTGGTGAAGTTTAATTCTGTGCTTGGTGATGTTTAATCTTGTGTTTATTGATGGGATAATTTTCCCTATTCAGCTTTGTTTGGAAGGAAAAATGTTAATCTCTGTTCCTGAAAAGAAGCAGCTTCAGAAATCTGGCTAGTTCCTGTGTCTATTTGTTCTGGTAATTGGTTTAACAAGCAACAGCTACTGTGTTTGCTCCTTTGCTTCATTCTAGTTAGGCTTATCTCAAGTGCTTTTTCTATCTGGGGAGGGGGGGTCTTCCTTCACTGTTTTAGTGGTTCTTGGCACTGTCCTTTTGGGGTGTACTTCCAAGAGGCAGGATGCAAGCTTGGCACTGATTTTTTTACTGCCTTTCTTGGGGGGGGGGCTGTGATCTTTCCTCAAATCTGGAAGATTTCCTTAAGATATCTTATAAGGTGAGTGAGACCAGCTGGTATCTTTAAGGGGTGCAAATAGATCTAAGGATTGCTTCTCCTGAGTGTGCTCTTTCCGGAGATCTTAAATGACCTCTCTGCTAAAAGGTTTCACTTTATGAGCAAGAGGTGGCTGCTGATATTTATCATTGCATTTTAACTATTTTAATTCCTCAAGGTGCTCTGGCACCCTGCCTGATTTGTAACTCCAGCTTGCAAGTATTTCTAATCTAACGATTGGTATTTAGGGCAGCTTTTTGCAAGCAAAGAAGCTTTTTGTATTTTTGTACAGGTAATCCTTGTCTTACAACAGTTCATTTAGTGACCATTCAAAGTTACAATAGCATTGAAAAAGTGACTTATGACCATTTTTCACATTTACAACCGTTGCAGCATCCCCACGGTCACAAGAGGCCAGGTGAGGAGAAGCGCCCCTCAACGTGAGTGACATCGAGTTGGCCATGCCCACCCAGTCACATGATCACCTGGCCACACCGGGTGCACATAGGGACTACTCAGAGGGCTGAAAAAGTTATTTTTGACAGGTCCTTGCACTTACAACTGTCCTCACATTTTACGTTTTGCGCCCTATCTTGTCACCATGGTGAATAGAAGCACCGCAGTTGTGAAATGAGTGACACGGTTGTTAAGATGCTGCAACGGGCATAAATGTGAGGATGGTTGTAAGTGCAAGGACCAGTTGTAAGTGTGAGAACCGGTCATAATTCACTTTTTTCAACCCTCTGAGTAGTCCCTATGCACATAGCCACGCCCACCCAGTCACATGACCAGCTAGCCACGCCCACCCAGTCACATGACCACCATGCCATGCCCCCAAATAACCCACGCCCACAGAACTGGTTGTTAAAAATTGTGATGCTTTTGGTAAGGTTCAGAACTGTGCTGACTGTACTGTATCTACCAGAATGGCCACCTATGTGAGACAGGTTTTAGCAGAAGAGCCAGACTAAGGGTATCTATCAATCCATTTAATGGTGAGAAAACAAAATGAATTCTATATTGGATCAAACATTGTCCAGATCAACAAGTACTGCATCAGATATCAAAATTCCTGGGCACCTTTTGAAGCTATGGCTGTAGGATTACTGGAAGAACAAAAACCACAGAAAAGGCAAAAGTATACTGGGTATGAAAATCATGCCAATATGGCCTGCTATTATAAATCAGAACCAACAAAGCAGGGATACCTAAAGCAAAAGTTTGAACATTGAAAAGAATTTATCCAGATTCAAATATCATTGAATAACAATTAGGAGATCAAAGAGGATTAATTACCAGAACTAAAATATTCAGGAATGCAGAACTGAAATTGATTCAGAAAAATTGTGAAAATGGAAGATAAGAATAGCAGAATAGTAGAAGTAACTCAGTTAACAATTGGAAATATAAAGGAAACAGCTTATATTAACTAGAGAAATGATAATTTAGAAGAATTACAAGAGAACCAGTATAGGCCAGCACTGAAACTGCATTTAAATACTGAATAGTCTTAACTTTTCAACAGATGCAGTAGTATGGTTTTTTTTTCTCACTCCTTGATTAGAACAGGACATTTTTTATATGAACCACAGAATCATCCAAGTGTAGTTCTATTGGCTACATTGTATGCAGTTTCTAATTCTTGCACTATAACATTATATAATTTTAACAATATTAAAAGTTGTAAGAATCTCTGCCGTACAAGATAATTTGATAGTGGAAGTATGTATTCAAGAGAAAAAAAAACAAGTGAATGCAATCATGGAAAAGGTAACTGACTTTTAATGCAGACACTATTCTTAAAACAAAAAACACCCCCTGTTATCATGAGACTGAAAGAGACTTAAATGATCAGAATTAGATTCTCAAAAGAAAATAAGAAATAAGAAATAATATACTGTATCTCAGTTGGCCTGAGTTCAGGGCAAAACCAGTTCAATATATGCTTCCCTTGGAGGATTATATCTAAAATATTGAACAGTTCAAAAGCTGTAGACATGGAATTACTACTCCTTTACGATGACTGCAACGTTTCTTGGTCCATCTGACCCTTTCGTTTCACATTTTATTAAACAAATCAATAAATGAGAACCTGGATATGTCAAAGTAACTATTTTGTAAGAACTATTCTGGTTCTTAACAATTGAAATGTGACCATGGATACAAGATTAGGGATCCTTATAATAGAGCTATCGTTATTATAAGATAATTGTATTATTCAGAATATTCAATTACTAACTTTTTTCCTTTTAAAAAGGCTGAGTGATGTAGAGTCTGGGGTCTCCAAATTCCAAGATAACAAAACAGGCTTACTAAGATCCAGGGTGGGAGCTCAGACTAGTGAGCCTCCTTCACTTTAGTCTTCGTAATACAAAAACAGTCATGCAAAGAAAACACAAGAGAATGTTGCTTTACTTCCACCTTTAAGGCTTTATTTTGGCTTATATTGAGATGGAGTGGAGTAGGGTGAGGTGGGGATGTGGCAAAGTATTATTTACAATCATTATTGAAATATTAGTGGCAAAAAAACCCTAACATGTAGCATTGATGTATTATTGAAGCAATCATTTGGTGTAATATTGACGTTTTTCTCTTTCTGTGTACCTTGGCAGAATGCATGTAAACTCAAATCTCAATCTTGTCTAATCATCAATAATTTTTATTTTGAATCTTTGGGAACAGAGGCTAAAAATGCTGCAGCAAATATATGGGGTTTTATCCTCCCACCTCACAAAGAATCACAAACTTGGAACTGATCCCTCAAATATATGTCAAATCTTACTAAAACACTTTTGTTTCATCAGATTTCCTGCCTTATGTCCAGAAATAAGTACAGGATAATTAAAAACCTACTTACAATCATCTATAAGCCTATGGTTGCTTTGGATAAGTGTGTGCAAAACATAACTGAAGCCTGTCTTTTTTTCTATGTTATAAACAACTAATACTTATTCTGCAAAAGCTGAGACATTAGAGGTACCGTACTTTTCGGAGTATAAGACGCACCTTTTTACCCCAAAAAAGAGGGTGAAAACTTGGGTGCTTCTTATACACCGAATGTAGCCCCACCCACCCAGCCACCCCCACCCTTTGGCCTCTGTCTTCCAGCAATTTACCTGCTTGCAGGAAAGAGGGAAGAGCCTTTAAAGCCAAGCAAGTCAGTAGCAGTTTCCCGACCAACAGCTGATTAGGTTTGCCACGTGGAAAAATGAAAGTGAAACTAACTGCAAAGAGGCAAATAGCTGGGGGAGATTAGACACGCAGGTTTTTATTTTTGCTGAACTGGCTGCAAAGGGGTAAGTGAATAACTATAAATGTCTGTAGAATGTTCAAATTATTAGACTTATTTTTTAAAGATTGCTTTATTATTGTTCTAGAGCCAGGGGTCTCCAACCTTGGCAACTTTAAGACTTGTTGACTTCAACTCCCAGAATTCAACAGCCAGCTTTGTTAGCTTTGCTGGCTGTGGAATTCTGGAAGTTGAAGTCCACAAGTCTTAAAGTTGCCAAGGTTGGAGATCCCTGTAAATCTAGACAACTTAACAAAATAAAGAAGCTTTTTAAAATAAATGCTTGCTCTGAAGAGGCCCAATGCTATTGTATCTTCTTTTAAATAATAGAGAATAATGTATACTTCCAGAAATTTTAATTAATTTTAACAGCTCTGTACAAGTATAGTCTGAAATGTAACAGTGTCCTGTTTAGTATTAGAGTTTAGTTACCTTGGAGTAAATCTATTTAAATAATTGGGAGGAGTTAGTGTGACTACATTTAAGAAAACTTTCTGGCATAATGTACATTTCTCCAATTCTTTGCTATTTCTTGCTGTTTGGCAAATTGCTTGGAGGCAGAGGCCTTTTTCCCTTGTTTTCCTCCCCCAAAACTAAGGTGCGTCTTATACTTCGGTGCATCTTATACTCCGAAAAATACGGTAGTCCTCAATTTACAATTTTGTCCAGCTATTTGGAGCAAGATGGAATCTGGGAAGAGAGAGTGAGGCTGACTATGCGCACCTCTCCCTCACTTTAATCCAATTCACACGCAAGTCTTGACATCCTCCGATGTCAAGGTCTTCTTCGAACACGATGGACGAACATCATCATGGCAAGTAAAATGGGGCAAAATTCACTTAACAAATGTCTCACTTAGCAACAGAATTTTAGGGCTGAATTGTGGTCGTAAGTCGAGGGTAACCTAAATCTGCCACAGTACTTAAAGCACACAATCCGACATGAGCTTTTAGTAAAGCTGACACTAAATTGGCATTTCTTGCTAAAATTAAGCGGTACATATATCAAGCCTGTGGGATAATTACAATTCAATAATGTTTCCTAATTTTGCTCCCTCTATTATCTTTATTAAAGATAATAAAGAATTATCTTTATTCCCCTCAAAAACAAGGGGAAATTTTTATTTTCCAGCCACCGCAATTATCAGCCAAATCATGGGAATATTAAATCTGCATTTTTCAGAACTACTTATAATGCTTTGTTTTTAATTAGAACCCTCTGAAGAATGCTGTCCTCTTCCTGTTTATGAATCTAAACAAATCGGCTTGAATTATGGAATATTTTGTAGAATATGGAATAGTTAGCAAATCATATGACATTGAACAGACAGTAAGACGGAGATGTTTGATCTTTCCTTGTAGGGATGTTAGAAGTGTGTTGTTTAATGTAATTCTTTCATAGCCGGATTTAAGAATTGTTTGCTAAGAACCAAATCTGAAAGCTAATATAGGAAAAAATGATGTAAATTTTACATAAATAGTGAAAACTAGAGTTATTATCTCATTATATTCTTATTTATTACTATTGGGCTTACTATTTCTAACTCTCCTTCTGTGATTTATAAAGCCTGAAAGGGAATAATATAATAGCATACATGTATGCAAATTTGGGAAACCCATCACTTGTTTTCTCAATCTGCTGATACAGCTTTTAAAATACATGTTGGCCAATTTAAAATCACTTGAGAAAGTTTGCTTTTTATCTGCATGTGTATTTCCTTTCATCTTATTAGACAAATTTGTCAAATGTATGAAATAGAACCAAGCCCGAAAAAACATCATAAGAAACTACTCCCAGAAGCATCGTTTCCAGTATTTGAAAATGGAAGATTAAAACTTATATTTAAAAAATTCATATGGCGTCTTTTCCCTTACTTGATCTCTGAATCTAATTCCCTTTAGCTGTGGAAGTAAGAAACTAAACTAAGACCCTTTTCAAGCTGCGTATAAGCTTCCTCTTTATACCTCTCATACAAAGAACAACATTATTCCATCAAATTACATTCTGCTTTCAGGAACCATTCTCAAGATCCTTCAACACCTGCAACAATCATTTCTGAAAGTCAGGATCATTCCAGGAAGAAACTGCTTTCCTTGCATAATACTGGCAGTTATTAACATAGCCCACGTTCATTTCTCCGTAGATTTTCAACAACTGTACAATTCTGTATATTATTCACTCTTGCTTCAACAATATATTAATTTTTGGTTATGAAAAAGTGGTTATTTGAATAAACAATGAAATAATTATTTCTTTTCCAAGTCTTAAGTTTTAATGTACCTGACCATTATTTAAAAATGCTTTCAGCTCCAGAAAATCTTTGACAATTTCTTTCACTATACTACCTTTTTATTTAACTGTTCTCACACACACCCCACACACACATTCCCAATTGCTTCACATTTCTGTGCAGCTTTTCACAATATTGGCAATCATTCACAAGCCTTAGATGTACAATGTTGCTAGGGAACAAATCCCAACTGTGCCTTTAAACCCAGGATTTTAAAAACAAACTTGTCAGGAAAATATTGCTTTTCCATCCATTAAACAGCTCTCTGCGTGAATATGTGTGCACAGTACCTTCATTTATATTTTGCTCTTATTCTACCCAATATACAGGCTTCATAGCTCTTTTTGAAGTCCTGTCACAGCACAAAGACATTATACCCAAAGAAAAGAAATCACTCCAACATCATATGACTCACCTGTACAGGTGAATGAGAGGAAGTATGAATTAATGACTTAAAAGCATCTTTGCTCTTGATTGCCCATCTTTTCTCCCCTTTTCAGAGATTTCAGAAGCAGAAATCTGGGACAATATAAAAGAATGATGCCTCTTGATCTGCTCTTTTCTAGCTAAATCCTTACATTCATAGTAAATATGTTTACCAGGAAGTATATTTAATGCTACCATATTGCCTAGATCAGAGGTTAAACATTTCTTAGGATGTGGAATCTATTAATGTTTTTTAAAACAATCCAGAATTCCTGATCAAGAGTCAATATATTACTTGTCTTAAGACCTGGCTTCTGGTTGTTTTTATTGTCCTTTTTCATTCATCATTTTATATAGTGGGTTATTTTAATGATATATGGTTATTTTTAAAAAATGTTTATTTTTGTTGTACGATGTCCAGAGTCACATTGTTGAGTTGTACATGAGAGAGATTCTGCAAACCACAATTTGAGAAACCCTGCCTAGATAATAAGCCCAGGCTTCTGAAGATTGCAAGGGGCTGTAAGTTTGTCTTGTCATTGTCAGATCAATTTCTGACCATGGTTCAGAAATTGGTTTCTTTGAAACTGGTTCCTTTGAAACTTTCTGATGTCTTCCATTTTGAAGAAAGTTGGAGCTTCTTAGATTGGTCTGCAATAGATGCATGATGGACCCAACTGGTTTTCAGATGGTATTTGGTAATTTTCCTGACTCTTTGGAGGACGGTTCACCAGAAACCCTAGTTGCTTCCACAAATGGGGAAGTGTCAGTTGTGTTGTATGGGACTGCATATGAGGAGCGGTTAATCACACCGAGCCCCTTGGTTTCCTATTTCAAGGGAAATAGAGTAGCCAGAAGAGATGCCTAGATTACCACTAGAGAAAGATGAAAAATAAGTCCGTCTAAACACAATTGTGCCCACATGACAGTCTATATAGTGATGAGGATTGCAGTATATAATTATTTTACTACGATTATCAGTGTCCAATGGCCCTTTTGAAAGCAACCCAGAGTCTCATGGAGATTAAAGGACAAGATGAATATATGAAGAGTTGCTATCATAAATACATTAGACATCTGATGGATAAAATCATTCAGATTCAATGAAGTTGGATCCTGGTCAGGTAGGTCCTATATTCTATAGTCGTGACTGTTGAGAAAGTAGACATAGGTCCTTGAGGATGTTAGTATTGTCAACTGTGTCTTAAGCCCTTGCCTCTCCTAGTTGGTTAAGGTCTCCTAGGTGGTGACAAATGGCTGGGCTCAAACAGAGATGCATTCATTCTGGACTGAGTGGACTATCCCATCTGCCTTGAATAAGGCAATGGTACATTCCATCCTCATGAAGCCATCACTGACAGTGTGGGATAATTTAGAACCAGTTTCCAACTTTCTCTTTTTTGTGCAACATTAAGAATAAGGTGGAGCTTGGAGGAAGCTGATTATAATCATTATAACCATATAATAATTATTTGAAGCCATTTTGGTCAAGCCTTCAGCCTGAGTTTAGCTCTGGTTGTACTTATTCGGCAGGACCAGAATAGGAGTGTCATGACTCTCCTGGTTCTGTTTGATATTTCAGAAGCATTCAATTCTAAAAAGGGAGGCAGGATAAAAATAAAATCAAAGCATCCTTCTGGACCATCGCTGAGAGTTAGGAGCAGGGAGCACTGTACTATAGTGATTCTCTTTCTGGGGCTGGTTTCAATTGGTGTTGATAGGGACTGATGTAATGCAAAGTTCTTGCAATATAGAATTCCACAGAGCTTGACACTTTCCTTATGTACTCCAATTCAACATCTACATGAGGCAAGTGGGTGAGGTCACCCATTGACGTGAGTGTTAAACATCATCAATATACAAATGGTACTCAGTTTTAAATCTTGACCCCTGGATGGGCAGGGAATGCCATGGAGATCCTATCTTGATGCCTGGAGGCTGCGAAGTTTTGGGGGAAAGAAATGAGCTTGTGTTCAACTCAAGCTGCACTGATTACTAGTGGGCTTTCAGATGCAATTTATGGCTTGGAATTTGAATACGTATAGGACTGACTTTCCCCTGGCAGTAAGATTTGCTAGAGTTGGCTCACTCCAGGTCACAGCTATAAAGCATTGTCATTTTGTGGAAATTAGGAGATGTATCTTCTCAGTAGCTACACTTTTCCTGTGGTACAGTATTCGTCCTGAAGTTCATATAGTACCTACTCTGGATTTTTATGTAAAGCTGTAAAAATGTGGGTTTCAGCAGTCCCTGGGGCAGGATGGGATGATGTGCTGCATGTATGTACACGCAGGATTGCTCATGTTATTGTCTCAGTGCATGCTTATAGAATAGCCAATCAAATAAGACACAATTTATATATTGGGCACAGATATTTTTTTATCTTTTCAATTCTTAACTTTGCAATTATAATCGACTGTCAGAATAACCTTGAGAGACAGGAGGGAGGGCCACAGCCTAGACCAGGGGTGTTAAAACTCACAGCCCGCGTACCAGATGCATCACACACTGGCCACGCCCACCATTTTTGCGAAGGGGGGAAAAGTCACAATACGTCGGTATTGCGTAGCGGTTAGAGTGGGGTACTGCAGGCCACTTTAGCTGACTGTGATCCGCAGGTCAACGGTTCAAATCTCACCGGCTCAAGGTTGACTCAGCCTTCCATCCTTCCGAGGTAGGTAAAATGAGGACCCAGATTGTTGGGGGAAATATAAATATACATTGCTTACTGGTGTAAACCGCTTAGAGCAGTGATGGCGAACCTTTTCTGGTTCGCGTGCCCACGCCCATTGCCCCCCCCCCACTCATGCAGACAATGGGCAAACCGGAAGTGCAGAAAAACGCACTTCCGGTTTGCCGGTGAGCTGTTTTTTGCACTCCGGAGGGTTCAGGGAAGCTTCCTGAAGCCCCGGAATGCAAAAAACAGCAAAACGGGAAAACCGGAAGTGCGTTTTCCGCACTTCCGGTTTGCCATTTTGCCATTTTTTGTACTCCGGAGGGTTCACTTCCGGTTTGCCGGTGGGCAACGCTCGCGTGCCCTCCGCTATGGCTCCGCGTGCCACCTGTGGCACGCGTGCCATAGGTTCGCCATCACGGGCTTAGAGAGTGTTTGTGTTGTGACCCAACAGTTTGCACTGTGAGGCGGTATATAAATGTCACTAATAAATAATAAAAAATAAATAATGCGTCACATGACGACAATGTGACACTGCAAGTTTGACACCCCTGGCCTAGACAATGATCTGATAAGAGAAATCTGAGTACAAAAGTGGAGGTGGAGAAAGCATCTCAGAGTTGACCCTCCCTAATTCTCTGGACTGTAAAGACAGAGGAAAGGGGAAGCGCTTTCCGACTTGCAAGATTCTGTAACTGAAACTACAGTAAAGGTAATATTTGTATCGGGGTGGGTTCTAACTTACCTCGCTGCAGGTTTGCTTCCTCCTGCGCTATGTGGGCACGCCTCAAGGGCGCACGCGCGCTTTGTGTGCACGCATGTGCAGTGCCAAAAAATTAAAAAGCCAAAAAAAAGCCAAAAACAAGATGGCGACGCATGCGCAGTGCCGGAAACTCGGCTTTTGCACATGTGCAGAAAAAAAAGCAAGAAAAAAATTCCAAAAAAATAAATAAATAAAAAATCCCCCCCCCAAAAAATTCCAAAAACATTCCCCAAAAAAGATGGTTTGTGACATCATCATGACATCACCAGCAGCTTGCTACCGGTTCGGGCGCACCAGTCCAAACTGGGAGGAACCCACCTCTGATTTGTATTTATGGTTTTGGTTTCCCAGTCTGGGCTATCTTGAAGTTCTGACAGTAGCTGATTTAACCAATATCTCGCCCAAATTAATTTGAAATCTGAAATGTCCCTTCCCCACTCTGTGTTTATTAGCAGCTTGCTAAATTGACACTGTGTTAGCAGAACTATAAAAAGATCTTGCTTGGCTTCTCTGTTGTTAGTTCTTTTTAAACAGATTCAGCTTCTTACAAAGCCTACCTTGGGCACGAGGGCCCAATCACTTTTTCTCATACTTCTGAAAAACTTGTGCAAGACACTGATAGCATAGGAGGTGGGGAGCATTTTCAATGCAACTGACTGAAAGTTTCATGTAGCAGTTGATTCCAGGTAGCAGTTGATTCTGTCTCTTTCTGAGTATTGGATGAACTGTGAATATTTTTTCCAGCTTTTAGTTTTAGGAAAATGTATTGTGTGTAAGTTATTCTATTTTGGTCTCAATTTTACAGTATTGGCATTTGATTTTGGCATTTGAGCTATTTATTGTATTGGACAGTATACTACTTTGAAGGAGTATTTTGGGGTCAAAAAGCAATGCAAAATTACCCCAATAAAATGCATAAATATATAATCAATCAAAATTGATAGCATTATGTTTAATATCAAAATTACTCATTTGTTTTCTTCAATTTTATATAATTTCCAGAATGTCAGATAGGAGCAGACATAGACACCACAAAAATGTGTTTATGAAAATGAAATTGTCATGGCAACAAGAATGAACTCAGAAATATTTTAAAAATAGCAAATTAACAGGAACCATTTATGCAAAATATAGTCTTTTACAAGTACACTTAAACACTTTTTCCCTGTATGCAGAAAGGACAGCCACATCATAAATTTAAATTATTTTAAAAATCACTTAAGATTAATTCAAGGCATGCGATTCTATTGGATAAATAAATAATTTCTTATCCTCATTTTAAAGTATTTTTATGCTGTTATGCATAGTATCTTGGACAATTATTGTAACTTTCAACCTAGGCAAGAACTGCAATTCACAATTATTGTTATATTTTTCCAAGAAAAGCTCCTATTTTTTACAGCTATAAAATATTATTGAACTGTCAGGCAATGTTCCCTGTAATATCAGAAAACGGCGCGTGGCAGTTAGAAACTGCCGCGCAGCGTTCTCTTTTCCTCTGCGCGGCCATGCAGGCACGCAGCCTCTGCCATTAGAAAATGCCGCGCGGAAGTTAGAAACTTCCGTGCGGCGTTCTCTCATTACGCGCGCGGCCGCGCACCCTAGAGGGAACAGTGCTGTCAGGTGCAAGGAACAAGGATGACATAGGCAGCTGGTCAGAATAGTGTGTTTATTGCTATTTGCCTATTAACAGGAACCTTACCAGATTTATGCACTGACTAGAGAAACTACTAGATAAACACTACAAACTTTAGGGAGGGTATGCTTTCCTTCGCTCCCCCAGCAATTCCAGTCTAGTCAGTCTCCTAACTTCTCCCCTCACTTCAGCTCCAGATTCCACTACAGGACTCATTTATCAGATTCAGATGAAATGTAATTTATGCTTGTTACTTTTAAATAATCATTAATGACTGTAATAGTTATCTTAAACATAGTTTTTTTATACAAATAAATTATTCATAAGAGATTATAACACCATTAGGAATACAATTCTGCAACTACTAATTACTTGCCATCTATTACCAGCTTGGGAAAAAAATCATCTAGTTCTAGCAATAATTGCATTACAGTACATATTTTGCAATCAACAGATAAAAATTGTACAAATGATTTGCAGAACTAAGCTCAATATGTATTTTTAATAAAGCTATCATACAAGAATTTTTAATTAGCAACTTAAAAATTCTTGCTAGAAGGATAAAAATATTCACATTCATACAAATATTTTGAATCATATTAGCAAAATAATATTTTTGAAGACAGGTTTGATCAGTCTAATAAAAAACACAGGTAGGAAGCCTGGTTCACTGCTCTCTTGCTATGATGATGAGTTAATATTAACATCTGACCTCTAAACAAATTAATCCAAATCTCAGAAATGCCTACATAAATTTCACACATGATGAGGATGGCTGTTAATTAAAAATTTCTAACCGGAAGGCACAAAATTGAGAGAAGCATTCCAACAGTGTAAATGAAAAATTTGTTATTCATGTTGAACAAGCTGGATTGGTTTGGCTCACCTATAACATTAAGTTAAAGGATTGTTCCACACAGCAGCTTAAGGCTGCTTTTCTCTCCTGCAGAAACTCACTGGAAATGAAACTGGCTTAAGAAATTGACATCTGGATTTTAATCTTTTTAGCTTTGGCAACCATGATTATTTATTTATTTACACTTATAGACTGGCAAATTGAAAAACTCTGGCTAGGAGCTTGACAAGGATTACCAAGACCACTGCTTCTTTACTCCTCATATCCATGCTAGGGAAATTCCTACTGCTCCTTTCTATAGTTGAGTCTTTGAGGACATGTAGTTTCCATTGATGGATCTTTTATATGAGGCATTCCTCAATTAATTCCCTCTTGCATTTGGTACTTTGAACTTGTTAGTCCCATCAAATGTGTCTGCCAGTGAACTGGTAACATTTTTCCTATTGGGCTATCTAATGATATGTGAGAAAGACCTTGGGAGATTGGGCAAAGATACGCAACCAAGACAGCAGTTAGATAAGAGATAGCATAGTCACAACTGCAAAGTGGGTGGGCCCAAAGGCTCAGAAGGGACCTTCTCCACTTTTTTGTGTTGTAAATGAGACAGGGGAGAGAATTGAAATCAGTTGAAAGATTTTGTCAATATAGCTTTACAATAAAGTAGAAGTAGTTCATCTGATCATGATTCTTACCTGGTTTATCCCATGAAATCAACATCAATTTTGCAAGTTTCCTACTGTCTTCCAAACAGAGGAATTTCCGGAATGGCCGCCGTTTCCCAAGGAACTCCACTATCTGCTGAGCATCTGGGAGTAGCATTCTTGAAACACCAGCAGCAAGTGGATGCACAGATGATCAATTTGTAGAATGCCATAACAACAACTAACCCAACAACTAGGAAAGAATTTGCCCCAACGTGTAGCAGTACAACTTGGGGCTCAGCCAATGATCCTGCATTCCCATAAGTGAATTGTGTGAGTGAATTAAGGAAAATGTGTTCAATAGGTATGCAAAATACGAACTAAGACTTTGAGGCTGCTTATCTCTATTATAATTGTACTATGGCTTAATGTTGTCACCATCCCTGAAATACAAAGATTTTAGGAGAATAGAATGAAACAAGCAACTCTCAAATCCTGGCATCATTTTTACTTCGCCTCCCTCCACCTTTTATTTGAGGCCTGCAAAGTAGTGGATAAAGAAAATCAATTTTATATACGTAGCATCCACTCAAAATAATTTTCTCTCTTTGCTAAGTTGTAATATTGGGATTAAGTTCTACTGAAAAAAGAGTTGCTAGGCCAATTGACTAAAGCAAAGTAAAGCTATGGGTGGGCTTACCTCCAATTATTTTCCTGTGCTTTTTGCTGCTAAAATACTTATTATGGGCCAAGATCCTTGCAGTTTAAGCCTGATGTATTGTTCTGCTGCATGCCATCTATGCATACTGAATATTGGTTGCCAATTGGTTTCTGAATGCAATTCAAAGTGCTGTTGATAATTTTAAAAGGTTTACGTATCTTGACTCTCACCTATAATTGTGGTTCAGCTGTTATACACAGCCTTTCCCACCTTACTAGATTGGCTACTCCCACTACTGAGCTTTCAGAATACAGTTAAAATTACCTTATTCCATTGGACATTTGTCATTAAAAACGCTGGGTGGCCTTATTATAAAATCCATCAAGAATGTTAAAATGTATCTACCATTGCCTTAGAATCTTTGGCCTGTTTCAATAGACAATCTTACCTATAGATTTAAGGTTTAGCTGAAATTAAATACAAGTTGTAATTACACGCTGATAACATTTTGGTCTAATCAACAACTTTTAAGCTTCTCTACCCAAGTATATCTGGACATACAATAAATTGGAATAAAACTAATCACCAATTGCATAATAATCTCTGCCCTCTAAGGAAAACTGGATCAGGATAAAGACATCATGAAATATTTTGTTATTATGTACTTAATTTATTAATATAAGCTATACTAACAATATTGAAAACCTGTCAGCATTTCCCCTTTCTTTCCTCAGAGACTGAAGGTGAAGCAATCATATGTTCCTGTTTTCCAATGCTAAGTTAATGTTTTAGTAATAATAACTCTGTCTGGAGTCACCTATGTGTGAGTTGAGGGGATCATACAGATTTAATAAATAAAATAAAAATGAAACATAGTTGTTGCCTATTTTCTTCCAAGATTATCTTTGTGTTACTCTATAACAGATTTCTATGAAAATATATAAACACTACGATTTCTTTGTTTGGGATCTCTTAAATATTTGGGATAATAATTCCAAGAAAAATATTTTTGTTAGATGTAGATACTATAAATGATATTAATAATATCAGTGGTAACAATAATTGAAAATACCTCTGAGTATATGGGAAATAATAAATCTTGTGAAAGTGAATTTTGTTTCAACACTTAGTTCAATAGATTTTAAGAAGAATATGTTAATTCCACCTACTGTACACATTTTACACAAATTAATCAACAATTGATGAATTTTTAATAAAGGAATCAGAATGAAAGAACCCACAATTATCTCTTCTTTACGTCCCAGCTAAAAATAGTGGGTTTAATTTTCCAGATTTTCAATTATACCATTGGACATATACACTAACTTCTGACTTTCTTTGGAATTGAAATTATTTTGAATGTGAGCCTCTATGGGGTACAACTAGAAAATTATTACTTGGCTTCTCTGAAATTCTGACAGGCGTTCAGCTATAATTTGCTTGGAAATTAGCTGTATTGAAAACAACAGACACCAAAACATATTACTGGGATTTAAATCTGATACTTCTCATGAGAAATTGACTGTCTGAAATAATTCCTAGTTAAAGATAGTGTATGTAAAGTTTTCTTTAAAAAAAGTTAACACCTTTAATTAGCTTATCACTGCTACTACTTTTAAGACATTGGGAATGCTATAAAAAGAATACAACCTGCCTAAAATTGCTGAATGGCAATATTTATTTTCCCAATTTGGATGCTTTGGTGCTCTGAATTTTTAAAATGTTGGTTGGTTAGTGCCTTTTCATTTTCATATTGGAAAAAGTGGTACCTACAAGTTTGTGAGCATCTTTAATATTTCTGCATAAATATGACCTAAAATCTTATCTGTTCTCCATACAAATCCTAAAACTAAATAAAGAGAGCACAGTTAATCAAATGAGTCAAAAACATTATACTTGTTCATTGATTTATTGAAGAAAATGATCCAAAGCTATATATTTGTGTATAGCAAAAGGATATGAACCTCTAAGATCATCGATTCATTTGAAGGAGAAATTACAGTCAGGTGTATCATTGTACCTATTGCAGATCTGATAATCAAGTCTGTGTGTGATGTTATGCCTTATAAATAGTCCCTTCATTCAGTGACCATTCAAAATTACGATGGTGCTGAATTAAGGAGCCCTGCCTGAATTTACAGTCGCTGAAGCACCCCTATGGTCACATGAACAAAATTCATGTGCTCCTGAATTCACCTACTCTTACGATCAATTGCAGGTATGTTGCAGCAGCTCCCCTGCCTATCTTCCTTCCACATCCCTCCCTGCCAGGTCCCTGCAGGCTTTGAGTCTGCTTCTCACCCTGCTGGGTTTCACACCCTCTTCCCCAATCTCCATCACAGTTCGGTCACTTACGTTTTCTATAGATGTCATTTGGGAAATAGCCTCTCTGCCACATAGCCTTCCTACATGGAGGCAGTGTGGCACTGTCCCAGAAGTGGGCACTATTTTGGAAGCAGCTGCAATGAATTGTGGCCACTCTGAAATAGCACCTGTTTCCAGGATGCTTCCAAATAGTCTCTATACTGTATGGAGAGGCAGAGGGGCAGATCAGTCAGCTCTCCTTCTCAAATCCAGAGCTTTAACTGGTGGATTTGTAGCTTAGGGCACAATCTTAGATTCGAATGGCATGGTTTTCTATGATACAATTATGATACAAGGGGAAAGGGGAAGTCCTAGCTGATAAGACAAGGTAGTTCTCATTTATGGAAAAGAGTCTGTAATGCAATTCCAGAGGAAACACTACAAAATATTCTTCACAGTATTTCCTTTGGAATATATGCCATACATCATGGATATATGAAGGTAGTCTTAGATTGCACCAGCACCTTATCAAGAAGGGACATAATATTTAGGAAACTCATTTATGCTGATTGGCATTTCATAAATTTAAAACTTAATTAAAATATAACAACTATTCACATGAATTATTATCAACAATGTGCTGGTGTAATATCACACCATGCAAAAGAACATCTAGAGCAGGGGCGGGTTGCTCACTTACTGTGTGCGCACATCTCCACATTTCGGGGGTGCAGGCGCTCGCTATGCATGTGCACCCCCTCACACGATTTTGCTTCTGCGCATGCGCGGAAGCAAAATTTTGCTGAAATCTTGCGAGGGGAGAGAGATTTCAGCGAGATTTTGCTTCCGCGCATGCGCAGAAGCAAAATCACCCAAAAATTCTCAGAAAAAGATGGCGACACGTGCGACGGACCGGCGAAGACGGCTCCGGAGCGGTCACGCGCAAATTGCACAATCGGCCGCTCCCTACTGGGGCTACGCAGCGGACAGCTCCGGCAGGAACCCACCACTGGTCTAGAGCCAATTCCATGGCAATATCCTTTGGCTTTTAAGATATTTACAGTAGGATTAAACAGCATGCTGTTTTAACAATGTCACCATATGTAAAGTTTTATCTCACTCAATGCTGCTCAAGGACACATTACCCAGTTATTTTGTACTCAAGAATTTTTCCAACCATACACAGTTGCTAGTATTTTCCATAGTATTTCTTCATAGTAAAGAAGACATTATCACAAATTCTCTTCTGGTGTGTGTGTGTGTGTGTGTGTGTGTGTGTGTGTGTGTGTGTGTGTGTGTGTGTGTTTTACAAATAGCCTCTAGTTCTATCATTCTATCCTGGCTATATTAACATTACAAATTTAAATAATTGGAAAACTTAACATTTCTCAAAGGAAAGGCAATACAAAAATAAATTTTGCTCATGAATAGCCAATATAGCTGGAAGAAGAAAATAACTCATCTTTTTGACAGGCTGTCATATCAGATACAAGAAGGAGAAATACAACAGATGGATTTTTGCTTCTCTGAATCTTCATAGCAGAAGAGGTATAATTCAGCTATGAGATGACATGAAACTTTTTTCAGTAATGTTATCTTGATAAAACTGACCTCTGATTCTGGATGTTGATTTTTTCCCCCTCTAAATATTCCCATTCTAATGGCCATGCAAGAGCACTTTCACCACTTTTTCCACTTGAGATGGACCTGTTTCATCACGTGAAAGAGTTGTGTATTTCCACTAAATGGAAATTTTGTAGAGAATGGAGGCTGCTATTGAAGAGAACTTGGTGTTCAAAAGGAAAAGCCAATAATCTAACGCAAAAATGTTTTGCCTCGTGGTTACAGATCAACCTCAGCAACTTTAAAAGAGAATGCATATATTATGCTACTATATATGTTCTTACAATTAAAGCAAAAGATGCTTACACTTCTTTCCCCACCTGTAGTTGTTCATGTCCTAACAAGAATGCCAGAACTTGAGCGAGCAAAAGGCTCAAATAAAAGGCTTTATTTGGGGTTCTGAATTAATTATTTTGAGAACAGACTTCTCCTGGCTCCATTCTAAAACATCACAATGAATTCAGGATAAACAATGCTGAAATCAGTTTACAAAATTCAAAACCCCAGTACTTAGCAACAGTTACTAACTTAAATGAGTACTATTTTAAACAGCAGTTGAAAGAAATTCACAGAGGATAAAGATGATTACAGTCCTTAGCTCCAGAACTTTGGATAATCAAATGGAATACAGCTCTACCAACATCAATTAAAAATGCTTTTAGGCTTATATATTTGGTCAGTTGTCAAAGAAAAAGACAGGCCTGGACTGTATACACTACAGTTCAGAACTGTCTTTTTCTTTCCCCTATAAGAAATCCTGCAGGTTTCCCTTCAGTGAAACTATAGAGAAGAGTTATTACAGCCGTCAAACGCGTGCGGCTTTCCTCTTCTCCATGCGACTTCCTCGCACTAGCCTGACAGGTAGCTTGACTCGTTTGCAAGTGAACGCTTATAACAGACCCACTTTCCCACCTCCCAAGTAACCGCGATAACCGGCGGAATCAAGTAGCCGCCCGAGAGTGACAGCGAAGGCGTCTGCCTAAGTGGCAGCAGCTCCCCGCTAGCCCAAAACGTAAAGGAAGAGACCGACGCAAGACAGAATATCCTGCCCTGCAGCCTCGCCAGGCTACATCTTCGCACCTAAGTTGCGCCTCGCTTACAGAGGAATTTCTGGTTCCCGCCTAGTGGGTTGTTGTTGTTTTTTCCCCTCCTTGCAGGTGGAGTCACGCGAGCGCCGCCTGGCGGCCGCTCAATTTTAAAGGACAGGGGCGACTTACCTAGTCCAGGTACGAAGGTGTTGAGGAACAAGCAGAGGACGGCTACAGGGAACGGCATGTAGGGGATAGCGGCACGCAAGGGTCCCTTCTTCTCGCGCACTTGCACGACCACGCCGCCGGAGGAGGAGGAGGCGGCAGTGGTGGCGGCGGCGGCATTATTTCCTCGCGCGGCACCGCCAGCAGTCGGCCCGGCAGCGTCCCCTTCTTTGGGGCCATGGTCCATGATTGCCCGCTTCAGCCGGAGCAGCGAGGGAGTGGCGGAGTAGCTGCGCCCTAGAGCGTCTCCGCTCGAGTGAGGCTCTGACCGGGAGTCGGCGTCTGCCTAAGGATAAGGAGGCGCCTGAGCTCAACTGGAGGGATCTCAAGGCGAGACGCGCCCAAGCGCCCGACTACGCCGCTTGGAGAGAGACCGCGCTGCGCACGCTCTCGCTTGTCCTCGCCGCGCGCCGCTTTGCCCGCCCGAAGGCGAGGGGTAGATTTATGGCCTCGCTTCTGCCTCCTCTTCTCCTCAGGTCCTGTCTTCACGGGCTGTCTCCTACTCCGACCACCACGTTACAGAAGGAACTTGGCTTATTCTCACCTGTTGGGTTCCCCCTCGAGTAATTTTTGTAGAAAGTTATGAAGAATCACTCTTCATCCCCACTAATATTCCCTTTCACGTGGATAGACATTCCGAGAGCGCAGTAGTTTTAATGGGACAACTTATGCACCCCACACACGCAGCTATGAAGTGCTTTGTCCTGATACTGTTATGTCGTCTGAACATGAAACACAAGACCACTCTGCCTCTGCAGAAAGGAATGACTTTTTTCTTTTCAGCTTGTAAACAGAAGCTCTAACCCTGATCGGGCAACTCACTTGGTATAGGTATTGATTTACAAGAGTTCATTTAGTGACCATTCAAAGTTACAACAGCGCTGAGAAAAAAGTGACTTATGACCATTTTTCACACTTATGACCGTTGCAGCATCCCCATGGTCATAGGATCAAAATTCAGACCCTTGACAACTGGTTCATATAGATGTCAGTTGCCATGTCATGTGATCCGCTCTTGCAAACTTCTGACAGGCAAAGTCAACTGGGAAACTAGATTCATTTAATAACCATGTTACTAACCTAACAGCTGCAATGAATCAAATAACATCATCATCAACAACAACAACAACAACAGAGTTGGAAGGGACCTTGGAGGTCTTCTAGTCCAACCCCCTGCTTAGGCAGGAAACCCTACATAACTGGCAAGAAAGGTCCTTCAGTGGGGCAAATCTCACTTAACAAATGTCTCACTGAACAACATAAATTTTGGGCTCAGTTGTGGTCGTAACTCGAGGACTACCTGTATTTGTTTAATTTAGGTGCTTGAACTGACTGGAGGCTTTTGCAATGGCAAAATTCAGAAGTGTATAAGTATTATCTTCCTATAAATTAAAATTAGAAGCAAAGCACCAAAATATTTGTTTTGGTGTAGTTCGGATGCATTTTCTAGTGCACATTAAAGTATACTTTTCCTAGTTTCCATCCACCTCTCCATTTTCATATTTTTCTTGATTGACTCGCCTTCAGTTTTTCATTTCCTTGCATGTACACTACAAGGTGTCTCTCGTGATTGTTTCATTTAGGCTTGATTTTTACATCCACTGAGGAAGTTTATAACCATATTCACTGCCATATGATATGAGGATCTATTGGTTCTTCACTCTGGGTCCTCAATCCAGAATCATATTCTCATCTCAGCTATGGCTTTCCCTTGCCTTGAGATGGAGATGCCATTTCTAATACTATGACCTTGACAAGTGTCTGAAGCAGCCCAACTGATATCTTAATTCTTCCCTTATCCTTTGTCCTGACTATCAAGACAATGGGACCAGTTTTATTGTCTTCCAAGTTTAAGAAAAATGCATAGATCAGTTCCATGGAGAACACCATAGAGAAAAGAGGCAGCTAGTGGAAATAATAAATCAGTGAAGCATTGTGCATGCTTCCAATAGGGATTTGGATTATACCAGTGTTTCCCAACCTTGCCAATTTTAAGATGTGTGGACTTCAACTCCCATAGTTCCCCAGTTGCAGAGTTGAAGTCCACACATCTGAAAGCATGCTGTCTGGGGAATTCTGCAAATTGGAGTCCACACATATTAAAGTTGCCAAGGCTGAAAAATGCTGCGTTAGAGAATGCAACCCATTGGTTTGATTTCTTCATCTTCTTTCAAATATTAGCAACTTGTGACCTTCAAGTACTGATAGATTGTAACTTAATAATTCCAGATCTGGCACAGCCAAATTTCAACAAATCATCAATTTCCAAAAAGGTCCTCAACAAACTAAGAATCCACAACAAAGGACATCTGGTACTACCATAGCATTAAAATACAAAATACTATTTTCATGCCAGAACGTTTTTGTCCAGCTCAACAGCAAGCTGGCCATGAGATGGAGACATGACTTCAACAAATGGTCAGTCTTTCTGCTGTAGGAAGCAGGCTGTGTTCCAATTAGAACCAATTGGTGTATTAATTATGGGAGAAACTCTGAATAATCCCACATTTTTTTGAGATAAAGGGGATCAGGCTAGGACATGATGTTTTTCTGCTGTAACATCAAAGTTACGCCACAGCTTCCTTTGGAATTAAGTAAACCCCCACTGTGAGCATCTTCTGGAAAGCAAGAAAGACAAGCCATTTGAGAGAGCCTGTGGACTTCTTTCTATTTTGCAAGTTTAAATTGTTTGATTGCATAAAATTGTTGCTGCATTTAGGGGTATATTTTAGTTAACTATAATGGTAGGGCATTATACTGTTTTGTGTTCTTTGTTAGATTATTTTCCATGAACATGTTTAGTGAATACTTCAATGTTTTACTTCTTACTGTAGGTGTGGGTGTTTTGTTGCTTATACTGTCATGCATTTCATGGGCATTTTAACTGCTGTAAGCCACAACAAGTCAAAATAAAATTGGTGGCAACTAAATTTGATTGATTGAGAAGTAAATAAATGCACAGTACTATATAAATACGTTGTATAATACAAATACATTGTGTAATAAATACATTGTTCTAACAATGAGAATAATTAACCAGTGGAATAGCTTGCTTTCAGAAGTTGTGGGTGTGCCATCACCGAAGGTTTTCAAGAAGAGACTGGAAAACCACTTGTCTGGAACGGTATAGGGCCGTGATGGCGAACCTAAGGCAAACCAGAGGTGGCACGCAGAGCCCTCTCTGCTGGCATGCGCGCCGTCACCCCAGGTGATATATCCATGGTGTTTCTTTCATGAGCTTCTGTTTTCCTGCAAACGACGAAACAGAAGCTCACGAAAGAAAAAGATCTTACCTCTTGCTGCACTCCCGGTGTTGGGATGCCCCACCTCCCGCTGGCCAGCTGGTCTTTGGGTCTCTGCTGCGCACACACGCGCATGGACATATTCATGCATGCACGTGTTCTTGTGCGCATGCACTCACCTTTCAGTTTGGGCATGAGCACGCACACAGTTTGGGCACTCAGTGTCTAAAAGGTTCGCCATCACTGGTATAGGGTCTCCTGCTTGAGCAAGGGATTGGACTAGAAGACCTCCAAGGTCCCTTCCATATGGTATATATAACAATTATATATAGTATATATATAACAATTATATAATAAATTATATTCCATTTTCATATATACACACATTGCACGAGATCATATACTCTGTAGCAATTGAAAAAGAGAAGGGAAATTATAAAACAAAGCAACAATATGTTTTATTAGTATTACTTGTTTGTTGCATGAAAACTGATTCCAATGCACAGCAATAGAATTAAATATTTGATTCCTATACAATGAGTGAAAACATACCCCTCCAGTTTCTTATGGTTCTTTGTTCCTTTTTTCTGTCTTTGAGTTATGGTCATGTCTTGATACTGTGAGTTGTAAAAACCTTTTAAAAGACGATGAGTAATTGTAAGTCATTCTGCAACCTACTGTGTAGAATGTTAATAGAAGTGCCAGTTGCTTGGAATAGCGACAATGGTGATGGGACATGTAAAATAATCAAAGCAAATATTACAAAAAGTCAGAAGGGAAAATGTAGACATGTGATATTACAGAATAAAGTTGGGTCCACTTAACTCAAGGCAATTTTTCTTGAATTGTGAATCAATTTTTTAAACTATTTAAAACATTTACATTAAAAAGGTTTGGAGAAATGAGCAGTCTATTGTTTTAGTTAATCATTTGAATTTGTATAAATTTGCTTCATTATCACAATAATAAAAATGTAAGAACAAAATAAAAACATCCAAATTATCCGAGTTGTAAGTCAAAATAAAGAGCTGGGTATTTGGGGTCTGCCTGAAATCCTGCAATGATGAGTTCAGTGAATATAAATTGAAGCAGTTCCATAATCAGAGGGACACTGTTGAAAATACCTACCCCCGTTTCCCCAAAAATAAGACCTATCCTGAAAATAAGCCCTAGCATGTTTTACGTGTGTACCCTACCCCCCCCAAATAAGCCCTACTTAAGAGCTTGCACAACCGACCGACCGCCCATTCTATCTGGTTGCTCACAGTACTGGGGGGGGAGCTGCCCCACGTGCCCCACACCAGCTTACTTCAGGGCCCCTGCAGCCAGGCCATCCACGCCCCAACACCTCGCAGTGGCAGCACCAGCAACTGTGCAGCAGGAGCCCATGTGGCTGCCGGCCCACTTCGTCTGCTTGCCTCATGGCCGTGGCACCAGCGTGTTGCTCAGCCTCCTCCATTGCGGCCACGAGCAAGCAGAAGTGGGCTGGCGGTCATGCGTGGTCCTGCTGGACAGGGCTGCTGGAGCCACCACCGCAAGATGAGGCAGGTGTCGGGGTGTGGGTGACCTGGATGCAGGGGCCCTGAGGTAAGCAGCTCCACCCCCCCACCTCGCAGCAGTGGCACTGGTGTGCTGCATGGCCTCCTGCCCCACCGCAAGGAAGCAGAAGAAGTGGGCCTCCCGTACATTGGGGGGGTGGGGAATGACACCCTCCGAAAATAAGCCCTAGGGCTTATTTTGGGGCTCAAAAGAAAATAAGACCCGGTCTTATTTTTGGGGAAACACTGTATTCAGTGCAACTTTTACAGTAATGTATACATGATCTGACCAATTTGAGCCACTACAATATTAATATTATGGCTTGGTTGTTACTAAAACAAAGATAATTAAAACCAAATTCATGCTTTATAGTATGGTCTCAGTTGGTAAATCAATTGAAAAAAATCTTGATCAGTATTGTATTACCATCTGCAGAAACGATGTACTTGATGCAAGGACAGTTAATTTCATCTGAGACCAGTATGAAAAAGTGGTGTAGTTTCTCTGGATTGGGCTTCAGCTTGTTCATTCTCATTTGTCCCCAGTCAACTCCAGCATCCTTCTTGGAAAGAAAAAATTGAAATTTGAAAGAAAAGTTGAGTTACATTTGCTGAAATGCAGAGCTGAGCAAGCCAAAATTCTCAGCTCTTTCCTTTGGCATTTGATAATGTTATCTCGGTGTTATTCAATAATGTAAAAACATGAAAGGAGACCTAAGATTTTTATCATCCTCTTCATAATCATCCCTTGTATGGTGTCTAACTCTCAACAACTCTGGGTGGCTCACAACCATCAAAGAAATTACAACAAATTACTTGCTAGGGCAAACTCAACACTAGGTGATGAAGTAATGGAAATCAACTTTCCCTTCCTGGACTCAAAAGTCCAAGGAAATGCTGATTTTAACTACCAAATAAAGAACTTTTTTACTTCTTAAACAATGACAAATCTAGACAAATATTGCAAAGCGTAAAGTTTTACACTTTAAAACATTGCCAGCAAACATTATATGTTGCAAGGCCATGTTCTTCCCAGTTATACTATATATCTGTGAAAGTTGCTTCATCAAAAATGCTGAATAAAGAAAAACCAGTTTCCTAGAATGGTGGCACTGGAGATATTGTTTTGAGTACCCTAAGCAAGAAAATAAAATAGATCAAGTAAAATGTATTGGAAGAACTAATGTTGAGGTTAGTGCTTAAATATTTTGGGCATATAATGCCAAAGCTGGAGTATTTGAAAAAGGCTCTGATCCTGGAAAAATCAAAGTCTAGTTGCTATGATTGACATCTGAGCATGAGCTTTCAAGAACCTAAAAAAGTAGTTACTGACAGAAAATTCTAGCAAATCTGTGTCCATCCCAGAGTCACAAAGAGTCAGTGGTAACCAAAAAAACAACATCAAAAATCCCACCACCTTGTTGGAATTGGATAATATAAAGGCTTCTCCAGCAATGATTTGGATACTGACTCACTGAGTTTAGAATATACGCCAATCTAAAGGGAGTTGGGATGGGATATAACAGAAGCAAAAACAGAAAATGAACTGTGCCATCCAGCATAAATAATCAAAATATCATTGAAGAATTAACTCTCCTAAAGATGCTCATTAAAGGCCAAATAACCAGAAAAAGCCCACCACTCTGGTCAGTTGGTGAAATGCCAAAAAAACAGGGACCATCTGTACCTCCAGAAGTATTCCATAAAATAAGAGACCACCACAGAGGATGCTTTCCACCTAACCCTCTCACTTTGAACTGTAGGAGGCTGTGGAACCAGAAACAGACCCCATTTCTTGATGGCAGATTCAGTTTCGAAAAGACATTGGCCGACGTCTCCTGATGTTGCACCACAAAAGGCTTTAAAGTAAAGGTTAGATCCAATCACTGTTCTGTTAGTTGGTGTTAACCTTGCGAGAAGCATAACCGGGAGTTCTAGCTCTCTCTTTATGGTGAGGTTACATTAACAGAAGCTTTGAAGTCTAAAAGTACCTCCCCATCTTTCACTTTTGTCCTCCTGAAAACTAGGAAGGCTCCCTTCTGAGATACTTTGCCACCTCTTGTCCTTTGCGCTCACATTTCTTTTATCAGACTGTTAACTAAGGTTCTGTCTCCCATGATCATTCCCACATGCCATTACGGTTGGAATGGGCAACGGCAGAAAATAGGGCAGATTGAATTATGGTAGAAAAATGTTAATACGAGTTGGCAAAAAGTAAGGCATCTGTTCTTTGAAAACTTGACGTAAGGTTAGTCTGTGTCTGTGCAAACCTTTTTGAATAGGTCACTGATTCCCGACATTTTACACTTGCTTTTAGGTAAATATATATACAGCTGGCAACATCAGTCCCTAGGGGTGCTGCTTTAAAGAAACTAAACTCTATTCTGTTTCTTCTAAACTTTCTTCTGCTCTGGGTAATATCTGTTTAAATCATACATCCTGTATACAAATCTTGAATGATTACCAGGCCATTTTACATAGTTCAGAGATGAGACAAAAATAGACCAAAATGTAAAACAAATTAGGAATGCTGTTTAGAAAAAAAACAGCTCTTAAAAGATTGACTTATCCTATCATAACTTGTCCTATCCCATTTTCACTTGCATTGGCATAAATATGGAATTACTGTATCCCATTGCTAGGATATTGTTATCATTTATATCAGTGATCTAATTTTTGTAATTTTAGATTGCTCTTAATGGAGCAAGTTAATTATTTCTGCTCATAAGGAGATTTGATATAGCTAAATATATATAGTAACATGGCCAGTACAGTATCAGTTATGAGTAACAAAACTAGTTGCTCAGGAGAAAAACTAAAATTAGGGATTTCTGTTTTGCCTCTTGAGAGACATCTATTCTAGGAAAAAATGTTCTACATTTCAACATTTAAGGACCCTGCATCAATTCAAACAGTTTATCCAATGTAGAAAAGAGAGCAACTAAGTGCAGCCAAGAAAATAAATGAAATTACATAAGTTAATATAAATATAAATGAATGCCAATAATAATTTTAATTGGTTAGCTTTACAAGTGAAAATTTGTAATCAACCCATTTTCTTCCAAGTGGCAGTAGTCCATGCTCAATTTTTCCTGTAGCGATAACCTTACAGCGATTGACCCTACTGGTAACACCACACTTAATTTCTTCTTCTTTCATATTAAAAACCAGAATTCAGTAACAGCTTTAGCAGAGTTGCTGAGCGTGTACTGAAGACTTTGGCGTACAAACACAAAGCATACTTCTCTAGGATTCAGATTATGTATCTCTGCTGAATAGGAAACAATAAGGTTCTCGATTTCTATCTAGGCAGAAATTTTACTTTTTTTAAAAAAAAGTGCAGCAGCTAAGGTTAAAAGAGAGATATCTTTGCTGGAAATGATTTTTTTTTTGCCAGCAATACAAGTACACTACAGTTATGTTTCAAAAAAAGGATTGCAAGGGAGTTTAACTTTCCTCCTCCTCCTGCAGCACTGAACAGAACAATAGATTGTTCATTGTTTTACTGCCCAAGACTTTTTAAGTGTCCTCCTCCACACGGTCCCCACAGTACTACCTTGCCAGAAGAAAGACATCAGATCACAATGCAGCATCCTTTCAGAGTAATCGTGTGGGACAAGGTAATGTTTCCTCCCTGAAATTACTGCACTTTTAAAGAGAAATCTAAAAAGTGTAACCATTTCTGGGAGAAACCATTACCTTACTCCACACGATTACAGATGGTGTCTGTTAAGGAGTTATTGTGCTGTTAAGCACATACACAGCGAAATGTGTTGTAGTCATGGTGTTGCAGTTTGATATGAATGCTATTCAGTCAATAAACAGAATATCTTTAGTATGTACAAAATAGTTTCACTTGAATAGTAGCAAAGTTAAATAGGAAGTCCAAGTCATACACAGTTATTCAGTCAATGCGAAGTTTCTTCTTCTTGCCTATCTTTGTTTTAACTCACAAACAAAGATTACAGCTATCACTTAATTCTATACTATCACAGATAGTTATTCTTCTCTTCACAGCAATTCCACACAGTCATAAAGTAATCTACTCATCAGTAAATCAGCAGAGAGTCTTCAATCCGGAACACACTGTCAAATACCACTCACCACACTAAACCACACTAAACCATAAACCACCAACCACATTGAGCATGCTCTCTTGCTTGCTTATATAGTAATCATCCACAATGCATTTAAAGCAATATACACATAACAATGATTTGTGGCTTAATCATATATTAACACACCCAATCGTTTGGACAGGGTTCTAACAGTGACTTTCATCTGACTATGTAGTAGTCAGAAGTGCTCTCCCTTGAGAATCTCTGCCAATGACTTGGCTCTCTCCTTGCGATTTCTATGGGTATTTTTTACACTTTAGTCAACTTGTGTTGTAACAGGATAAATGTAAAAGGAGAGGCACAGAGAACAATTGAGGGAAGCCTAAACAGAGTAGTGCCATTTTTGTCAGATCCTATCTCTTTCCATTCCTACTGAATTATAGTATGGAATTGGCCGCCTACAGTAGCCCTACAGCGAGATAGGTTTAATAATTTAACAAATAATAATGTTTTCCCCTCCAATTGGTACAGTGCTAAACAAGAACTACAGCAAAATCGAACCCTAATAACTTTTTGCATCATAAATGATGTTGGTAAAGAGTAGGGCAGTCCCCACTTGGCATTCTGTGCAACAGAGACAGGATAGGAATCAGTGATGGGGAGCTGCAAATTTTATGTACAGTAGATATTATTTTCTGCCATCTCACAATGGGTAAAGGGTCAAAGACATGCAACTGAAGGACATGCGTTTTATTTGGTTTTTTGCAAATATGTATGGATGTGCTGGTGCCAGATGCTAGTAAAACTGCGGAGGAAACAACAGTTTTTGGTTAAACAAGAAATAATAAACAAGGAAGCAATTTTTACATCTAAGCTGGATTTAGAGATCCTGGAAAGTGGAAATGAGTATTAGAAGTTTTCCATTTTGGCTTAAATCACTCTGAATTGCAAATGTCAAAGCTAAAACTGGCCAGAAATGTGCCATGAAACTAAAAATAGCAGTGTTTCACAGTTTATTCCACATGAACAAAATCCATGCATTGCACAAATCAAATTTGTGAAAGGTTTCCATGTACTATTTAATTTCAGGAGCGAAGATGTTCACTCCCGAAGTTATAAACTATGATGGATTACTTTAGCAATGGCTGTTCGCTACCAATTAAAACATGTATGGTTAAGATCAACACAAGGATAACAAATGCAACATCAACCCACACTTTCCCAATCTGTTACCCTTCATATATGGTGGACTACAGAGACTAATTGAAAACACCAAGTTAGAAAAGGACATCTTAAACAGCATGAACAAAACTATGAAGAAGCAGGAAATTTCAAATATTGCTTTTAATGTGTAGTATCTTGTTTTTAAAATTTGGAGCAATTAATTTGCAGAAGAGTTTCAGAATTATTGCTTGGCTTCTCCAATCTATCAACCTTATAATTATTAAATCTGGGCAACATTACAGGATCTTCACTTTTAAATTGCTCTAAACATATTTTTGATAAATTATAGCTAACTACTTGCTGTTTTGAGATGTAACTCATATAGTTGAAATGTTTACTTCAGCATTGTTACAGTCAGCAACAAGATTTTTTTCCCTGCTTTTATCCTTTCCTCTAAAAAGTTATGAACATTTTTGGCATGCAGTGCTTCCCCATATTGTAAACTCAAGTAGAACTTTCAACAAAGCATAAACTTTGTATATTATTATACAAATATACAGTATATTGTCTCCTGGGGGAGTTGGATTGTGTCTCTTATAGTTATGTTCTCTCTAACTTTCTGTTCAGATATACATCACAGCATCCCACAGTCCAGGGGTGGGTTCTAACTTACCTCGCTGCCGGTTCGCTTCCTCCTGCGCCGTGTGGCTGTGCCTCATGGGCACGCGCGTTTCGCGTGCACAAGTGCAGTGGCAAAAAATCAAAAACTTTTTTTTAAAAAAAGCCAAAAACAAGATGGCGGCCTCTGCGCATGCATGGAAGAAAAAAACCCTGGGAAAAAATTCCAACCCCCCCCCAAAGATGGCAGTGCCCACAGACAGGCACCAACTGAACCGGTTCTGTGACATCATCATGACATCACCAGCGGGTTGCTACCGGTTCAGGTGAACAGGTCCGAACCAGGAGGAACCCACCTCTGCCACAGTCACATGATTGCCATTTGCCCACTGTACAACCAGCTGTCAACAAGCGAAGTCAAAGAGGAAGCTGGAAGTAAAAGTTGTGGTCATGTGATTTCTTATTTAATAACTGCAGTGAATGTAAGCCTGCAGTGATCACTTGATGTTAAACAATGGCATCCTTTTGCAACAGAGTTGCAGGTCTCAATCGTGGTTATTAAACAAGGACTACCTGTAATATGTCTCAGTTTCTTTCTTACTTCATTGAGGAAAAATTTGTTTAGGAAGTAACAGGTATTTAAAATACTGAAGTGTATTGAATGTACATAGGAGAAGTTTGCTTGAATGGCTGACTACCAAGGGAGATGTGGTAGATGGAAAACTTCCAGAATTCATGACCATCTAATCCTGTAAAAGGACTAAGACAAATTGTATTTACTGTACATATCCCTTGTATCATTTAAATTTCATATCATACCTTTCCTTTTTCAAATTTGTTATAACTAAAGGGCTTCTTGGTGATCAAATAACATACATGCATGCATGCATGCATGCATGCATGCATGCATGCATACATACATACATACATACATACATACATACATACATACATACAATGCTACTCCCTTAGGGAATAAACAGTGCTTTTTTAGAATTACTATTTTGTTTCCTTGGTTAGTTTGTTTTTCTTAGATAGCTGAGGACTTAATGAAGAAGGTTCCATTGTTCCTTTATTTTTCAGTTCCCTTGAAGTACAAGAGTTTCAAAGTGAAGGAAAAAGAACACTAATTTTAAAAACTTTTGGGTTTCAAATCAGCAACCTTTTTCCTACTAGGTAAAGCTCTTAGATAGTGTGCTGTTTTAGCACTAATGAAGAAGAAAAGAACAAGAGGTTAATTGAGTGTAAAATAACTGGCAAGAAAGGATTTTTTATTTTAAAGGTCACTGTCGTGTGTTATAAGGAAATATCCTTTTAGGTTCAGTTCCAAGTGGGGAAAAAGACACTGGATTCATGAAGGTTGCTTGGAAGGAAGGTTTAATGGTGGACAGGAGCACATGGCTTGAGCCCCTGTACAGAAAAGGTAGCTTACATGGTTCCAGGTGTGGTGAAGAGAAAAAAGAGGAAGAGGAATGCTGAGTTCCTGGTTTTTATAGTCTAAGTTGGGTCCCACCTCTTAGATTTCCTTTTCCTGTATAGAAATGTATCCCATTGGCTCTCAGACCCCCCCAGGGGCATGCTGGGGCAACTCTTGGCTAATCCAGCTTTGGCTGAATGAAAGGGCCTTGGGCAAATCCTATTGTGGTTTTATCATGCAAAAGACTTCCAGTCCAGGTGAGAGGAATATGTGAGCTGGGGTGGGGGTTTCCAAGAGGAGTCTTTTGTTTGTTTAAAAGCATGTTTCCAGATATGTTCCACAGAATATTTCCTACCTTTTAATATCTCCTAGGATATCTCATTTCCTAGGAGAGGGGTGGGTGCTAACTTCCTACAATCCCTCATTTTTTTTTCAAAACATGTGAGTGCAACACATGTTTTGACACAAACTTCAAATTGATCAGGTCAAGGAGATTTTATGGGTGCTTTCAATTTTCTCTGATGCAGAGGGGAAGACGTTGAAAGAGGCAGTTGAAAGAGGCAGCAGCAGGATTCCTTCAGTGGCTCCCAAAAGGAGAGCTTTCAATCATGATGGTCAATGGCCAGGGCAAAAGTTCTGGAAATAAATTTACAGTATCCAATTTTCCATGCCAATTATGTTCAGATGTTTGATAACACTTTCGATGAACTCCCAGAGAGGTTTCAAGCAAGCACAGGCCCCACAATATTCCCACAGCCATGGTTTACCTTGAAATCACAGGCTGCCCATTTCCAAGGGATGGTTCTTGAATCTGCCCTAGCTCTTACTTTAGTGCATCTAGGATTTGTGAGTCCAAATTGAAGTTAGCCAGTGTGCAATCTAGGCTTTTCCTTTTTTTTTTTTTTTTTTTTTTAGAATGAGCCCTGGGACTCTTACTCCTGAGACCACCAGTGCAAAATACCCTGCTTTACTGGGCAGCAGTCAGGCCTTGGGTTTTCGAAGATCCTTTCTGCTAGCTCTTCAAGTGGGGAAATTGCCTGAGGGGACCTGTCCCCTCCCCCATGGAATTAACAGGGAGATATGACTGCCTGGGCTTTAATGCCACAAAGCAGGAATCAAAACAACAACAACAACAAAAAAACCAGCAAGCTAAAAGCAGCTTTGGGTGGAGGTAGGTGGAAAAAGGATAACCTCAGTCTAATTCTGAATGGCGTGTCTCTGTGTGTTTGTGTATGCAGCTACAAATTTACCTCCCACTAGACAGAAATCTAAAGTGTACAGAACTCACTGTGGCAACCACTCCCAATACAATTCTTACATGAGTACATTAAACTGATTACAATATAGATGAGACAAGAAAGAGAAACGTTACAATGAATTTCAGTGAATGAAGCAAGGAAAGAAAGAAAACAAAGAAAAAACTTTACAATGAATTTCTGTGACTGAAGCAAAGAAAGAAATAAAACTTTACAATGAATTTCTGTGACTGAAGCAAAGAAAGAAAGAAAAACTTTACAATGAATTTCTGTGACTGAAGCAAAGAAAGAAAGAAAAACTTTACAATGAATTTCTGTGACTGAAGCAAAGAAAGAAAACTTTACAATGAAGTTCCCCCCTCCCCCCTAGTCTTTTCAGCTGTCTTCTGGGGATTGAAAATAGATGTTTGGTCTTTATTTGTCCATCTCAGGGTCCTTTCATTCATGTCTGCTGGGTGGCCTTAGGTGTTGGTGGTAAGGCTGGTCAGCCAGGCTTGGAAAGATCTGCTCCACTCTGGTTGCTGTGATGACTAGAGGACTAGATTCAAACCCAATTCTGGCTCAAATGGATGGAATGTCTTTACTGGAGGCAGTTTCTGAGCCCATTTGGTCTGCTTCCATAGGCTTCAGGATCATGTGTGCAGGGCTGAAAGACATAAGAACAGGGTCCCTTCCCCCTTTTGCTGGTAATTCTACCACGAGAGGCATTGTAAAAGGATTAGAGATTTGGGGGGGGGTAGATAGCTTGTAGGCAGGGTTTGAGGAAAACAAACAACACGTCAGTATCGCAGTTAAATCAATTATAACAAAATGGAGACATCACCGGGGAAAAAATGAACAGACATTTCCATCTTAGCAGAGAATTGGCATCCATTAAACATCACAGAAGAGCAATATTAAAACTGTTTGCATGTACATACAGTAAATGTGAGAATGGAATTTTCCTGTAAATTAACTTAAAACATTGTCCCTTAAATTTTGGCTTTTCTTAAAAACACAGAGAGGAATAGGAAAATTGAACTCTGTTCCTTGTCCCAGACCAGGTTGGCCAGTCCTAACTGGGCAAAGACATTTTCCTTTCTTTTCAGTGCTTTTAATTTTCTAACAATTTGAAATTCATATCTCTAGGAAACAGAGATATTTTACAGTTGCAATTACCTCGAGTGCGCACAAGACAAGACAAAGACGTACACATACACAAAACATGGACAAAGAGGATGACAGGACACACACACAAGTCCTTCCTGCCATAAATTTCAGTTAAATTAGGGAAGGCACAAATCTTAACAAACAAACCACGTGGTTACATATAAGAGAGAGAAAAGAAGAGAGAGAGAGAGACAAACAAACCCCTCAACATTTTTCCTTTTCTGTTTTCTTAAGTACCTTTATTTAGCCAAATTGGCTGTTTTGTTGTGTTTTGTTTTTTCTGTGTCATCCCTCAGCAAAGTCCATTTCCTACTTTTGCACATTCCTGTATTCCTGGCGTCCCAGGTTCCAAGCCCTCACAAGGGTACCCGCCACCCTCGAACTAGAGCTTCCCATGATCCTTTAAATGTAAGGTTCACTTTGGCTTAGCTAGTGACGTGCTCACTGTTTTCAGAGGCTAAAAAACTCTGGGAAGGACTTCCGATTCCCTCATGGAAGTAAGGGCCCCTTCCTTGGGGAGTCGTCCGCAGTTTTCAGAGGCTAAAAAACTCTGGGAAGGACTTCCGCTACCCCACAGAAGTATGGGCCCCTTCCTTGGGGAATCTCCTTTAGGTTTATCAGATCCAAAAAGGGGATCTGCAAGGACGTAGTCGCCCCTATACGACTAGTACTAAGACCTCCACTTTCTATTCACGAGCTTCACATTTTAGAACCAAAAAAATTATGGGGTTTGCTTTTGGGATGTGCACATAAAAACAACAACAACAACAACAAAATTTGCTTTCCCATCCTTCAATCACACACACACACACACACACACACACACACACACACACACACACTCTTCCTCCTTCCCTAACAGAAGCTCCTGTGCTCTGTAAACGCTAAACAGAACTTACACAAATCAAAACAGAAAGAGAAGACATTGACACATAGGCTGGTAGATGAGAAAGAAACTCTATACTACCAAATGAGGATAAACAAAAATAATTCAATATTATGAAAAGCTGTATGAGCAAGAAGTTTCAGAAAATAAAATTAAAGAATATTTGAAAAAATGGAATTGCCTAAAGTACCAGAAAAGGACAAAACTATTAAATGAATGAATATCAATGATGGAATTAACAGAAGCAGATCAAGAGACAAAAGAACAACCAAACACCAGGACCAGGTGGGCCAGTGGCAGAATTTTACAAAGATTTTACATACTGAGGTATTGATTGATGTAAAGGTACCACATTCCTGAATGGGAGCAAATATTATTTTGATTCCAAAATAAAATTCAGATTTAATGCAGATAAAACTATAGGCCCATCTCTTCACTGAATGCTGACTATAAAATATATACTTCAATAATGGCAGCAAACTAAAAGGTTCCTAAATGAATTTATACATTCAGCTCTCTTAAGCTTTTTTCCTAAGAGACAGATTAAAAACAAAATGAGAATGATTTTAAATACATAAAAAAGGCACAAGAAAAGGATTCTATTCATTTTGATACTGGAAGTGCTAAATATAAATATTATGGCAGACACAGAAATTAAAGGCATGGAAACTTGAAAACTAATTTTGCACCAAGTGAGAAATAAAATAGGTTAATAACCAACCAAGACGAAGTTGTAGAAGGATTTGAAACTGCATCATTAACATAATACCAATCAGAAAAAAAACCAGAAATCCAAGAAACCAGCATGGCTGCACAAAGACCTCACTGACAAATTGAATGAATGAAGGACAGATACAAAAATGGAAACAGGGACACATAACTAAAGCAGAATATCAGCAGATAGCCAGAATCTGTAAAGAAAAATCAGGAAACAAAAGCCTTGAATGAACAACGACTTGCAACAAAGGTGAAGGATAATATAAAAGATTCTTCCAATACATAAAAAAAACAGGAAAAAAAATCAAGGAAACAGTTAGACCACTAAGGAGAGAAGGCAACACAGAGAAAGCCATGAGTTGCTTAACTCATTCTTTGCATGTCTTCTTGCAAAAAGAAATGCAACCCAACTAACCAGAAATATAACTGGAAAGGAAAAAATAAAACAGACTGTAAACTAAAGTTAAAATAAGCAAAAACAGTAAGAGAACACCAGGTCCCAGAGTCCTAAAGGAGCTGGTAAATGAAATCTCAGAACCACTGCACATCTTTAAAAAAAATCTTGGGACACGGGGACCACCTGAGAAACTGGGAAAAGCTAATGTGGTTCCCATCTTCAAAAAGAAAGGAAAAAAAACAACAAAATTCTGAGCCCTATCTAATGCAAAGAAAAGTAAAATCCTACACCTAGGTAAGGAAAACCAAAAATATAGATAACTATTATAAATTGGTGCAACAAATTAAAACAGATTTGGAGAAGTGGAAAAAAACCACCATAAAATGAGTATCCTGCAATGGCTAGCAGACAAAACAGGGCTGGGGGGGGAGAAGGGGGGGGAGAAGGAAATATCAAAGGATTTAGGAAGATACATTAACTTGGTTAAACAAAAAGCATGATTATTTTTTCCTAAAATGATTTGTACCCAGACAACACACTATTCAATTGAAATTGGAATTTACAGATGCCATAAAGTAAAATTAAAAAGCAAAAATTACCCCCACACACACATACACACATGCAAACACACATTTCCCAGTTTTCTATGGTTTAAAGTAAAATTTAGAGGTAGGTACTCACCTTCTTTCCAAGCAGCCCTTGAATTGAAACTCCAAAACCCCTTTAAAACCTAATTTCCAGTGGCCCAGGTCAAATAAATTTATTTAGGCCCGGATCACTGGAGAGGTTAGCTTGGAAACCATCTGGCTCGCCAATTGTTATAAGGAAATATCCTTTTAGGTTCAGTTCCAAGTGGGGAAAAAGACACTGGATTCATGAAGGTTGCTTGGAAGGAAGGTTTAATGGTGGACAGGAGCACATGGCTTGAGCCCCTGTACAGAAAAGGTAGCTTACATGGTTCCAGGTGTGGTGAAGAGAAAAAAGAGGAAGAGGAATGCTGAGTTCCTGGTTTTTATAGTCTAAGTTGGGTCCCACCTCTTAGATTTCCTTTTCCTGTATAGAAATGTATCCCATTGGCTCTCAGACCCCCCAGGGGCATGCTGGGGCAACTCTTGGCTAATCCAGCTTTGGCTGAATGAAAGGGCCTTGGGCAAATCCTATTGTGGTTTTATCATGCAAAAGACTTCCAGTCCAGGTGAGAGGAATATGTGAGCTGGGGTGGGGGTTTCCAAGAGGAGTCTTTTGTTTGTTTAAAAGCATGTTTCCAGATATGTTCCACAGAATATTTCCTACCTTTTAATATCTCCTAGGATATCTCATTTCCTAGGAGAGGGGTGGGTGCTAACTTCCTACACGTGTGAGCCTAGTTTAATATCATTTAGGTTAAAATTATATGTAAAATATCTGGGACACAGACACACGGACACACACATGTATGCATGAATTTATGCCACTCTTACAAACATATATATCATAGGTATTAAAATATTCCATTCTGTTATGACTGCGATTGCTTTTCTGGAATGGAAAAGTGTAAGAGCAAGCAGCCAGGCAGCCCTCCAATAGGTGGATGTGATAGCCATGCTATCACATGTTATTTTTTTGTTTCTTTACTTTTATAATTAAATCTTTTTCTTTACTATACATTCATCTTACACGCTAAGTTGCAATCTTCCATATGCATGGACATTAATAGAAGAACTCATGAATATTAACCTCCACCATGAAACAAGGCTTTTGTGTAAGTTTTTTGGCAAAACAAAAAAATGCAAGTTGAGACAACCAAGCTCAGTTGTACCCATGCCACATCAGCAACCTCTGCTTGGGGAAATTTTAGCTAATATACAACAAATACAACCGAAGCATGATTAGATCTAAGACTATTTTGCAAGCCGACATTCTCTTGATCACATCCCATCAACTGAAGGTATATGCAGAATACAGATTCATTCAGGATGCAATACAATATAATGTTTAGAGGTTGTTTTATTTTGAATAAAAACTCACATTGAGGAGAGAGTTTAACTTATGTATATCATTTTAACCAATTTCCTTCATGCTGTAAAGTATATTTTTAAATGCAAATTAGTAAAGCATAGTTTATTAAGAACTTTTCTTACCAAGAAAAGTTTAACCATTTAAATATGAGCCAGCAGTGTGCAGAAGCTGCCAAAAAAGCCAACACAGTTCTAGGCTGCATTAACAGAGGGATAGAATCAAGATCACGCGAAGTGTTAATACCACTTTATAATGCCTTGGTATACTGCATTCAGTTTTGGTCGCCACGATGTAAAAGGGATGTTGAGACTCTGGAAAGAGTGTAGAGAAGGGCAACAAAGATGATTAGGGGACTGGAGGCTAAAACATATGAAGAACGGTTGCAGGAACTGGGTATGTCTAGTTTAATGAAAAGAAGGACCAGGGGAGACATGATAGCAGTGTTCCAATATCTCAGGGGTTGCCACAAAGAAGAGGGAGTCAAACTATTCTCCAAAGCACCTGAGGGTAGAACAAGAAGTAATGGGTGGAAACTAAACAAGGAGAGAAGCAACTTAGAACTAAGGAGAAATTTCCTGACAGTTAGAACAACTAATCAGTGGAACAGCTTGCCTCCAGAAGTTGTGAATGCTCCAACACTGGAAGTTTGTGGAAGGTGTTGGATAACCATTTGTCTGAAGTGGTGTAGGGTTTCCTGCCTAAGCAGGGGGTTGGACTAGAAGACCTCCAAGGTCCCTTCCAACTCTGTTATTATTATTAAGATTTTTTGTTTCTATGAAATTTATAATATTGCAAATATGTATTTTGTAATGCTTACTGACACACTTTCCCACTTTCTTCTTGAAAATTAAAACTCCTATTATTTTAAACAACATTTCCTTCTGTCTTATTTTTGCTTACTACTGAGTGACCTGCAAAATTAGCTTTCATGAAATTTCTATTTCAGGTAGTCCTCAAATTGCAACAGTTCATTTAGTGACTGCTCGAAACTACAACAGCACTGAAAAAAATGACTTATGAACATTTTTACACTTATGACTGTTGCAGCATCCCCATGGTCACTTGATCAAAATTCAGATGTTTGGCAACTGATTCATATTTATGATGGTTGCCGTGTGCGAGGGTCACGTGAACACTTTTTGCGACCTTCTGACAATCAAAGTCAATGGAGAAGTCAGATTCACTTTATAACCATGTTACAGACTAAACAACAACAAAGGTCGTAAAATAGGGCAAAACGCCTTTAACAAATGTCTCATTTAGGATTATCCCTCGGAATAATCTCACATTCATTTAAAAATATTCAGTTTGCTATTAAGGATCTCATTCATTCTACAGGTCATATACATAAGCCTTTGAAATATCTTTAGATTTCTTTCTTGTAATTTTTCTTTCCAATTATGACTTCTCTTCTGTTACATGTTGAAAGTATCCCCTCCTACCAGCCTAACTTTCTGGGATATGACTTTTTTTTTAAAACTATTGTCTTTCCACAAACATTTCTCTTGTCCAATCCAAGAACTCTTCATTGTGCATGTGAATCAGAAAAAGGGTTTTTTTAAATTAAAAAAAAATCATACAAAAGACTAGTTTGTCAGTAATTACCGTATTTTTCGGAGTATAAGATGCACCTTTTTACCCCCCAAAAGAGGGTGAAAACTTATACACTGAATGCAGCCCCACCCACCCACCCACACCCACCCTTTGGCCTCTGACTTCCAGCAATTTACCTGTTTGCAGCAAAGAGGGAAGAGCCTGTTAAGACAAGCAAGTCACTAGCAGGTTCCGATCTACAGCTGATTAGGTTTGCCAGGTGGGAAAATGAAAGTGAAACTAACTGCAAAGATGCAAATAGCTGGGAGAGACTTGCAGATTTTTATTTTTTGCTGAACTTGATGGAAGGGGATAAGTGAATAACTATAAATGTCTGTAGAATGTTCAAATTATTAGACTTATTTTTTAAAGACTGCTTTATTATTGTTCTAGAGCCAGGGGTCTCCAACTTTGGTAACTTTAAGACTTGTGGACTTCAACTCCCAGAATTCAACAGCCAGCTTTGTTAGCTTTGCTGGCTGTGGAATTGTGGGAGTTGAAGTCCACAAGTCTTAAAGTTGCCAAGGTTGGAGACCCCTGTAAATCTAGACAACTTAACAAAATAAAGAAGCTTTTTAAAATAAATGCTTGCTCTGAAGAGGCCCAGTGCTATTGTATCTTCTTTTAAATAATAGAGAATAATGTATACTTCCAGAAATTTTAATTAATTTTAACAGCTCTGTACAAGTATAGTCTGAAATGTAACAGTGTCCTGTTTAGTATTAGAGTTTAGTTACCTTGGAGTAGATCTATTTAAATAATTGGGAAGAGTTAGTGTGACTACATTTAAGAAAACTTTCTAGCATAATTCTTTGCTATTTCTATGGGTCAAGCACACATGCACAGAAATACACAGCAAACAGTGTATACCATCTGTGCTGTTTGCTGTTTGCTGTTTGGCAAATTGCTTGGAGGCAGAGGCCTTTTTCCCTTGTTTTCCTCCCCCAAAACTAAGGTGCATCTTATACTTCGGTGCGTCTTATACTCCGAAAAATACGGTAACATGGTTCAAAGCAACACCTGTTTTGAGAATAGCAATTGTTAATAGTGCAGTAGCCTCAATCTGTACTTTCTGTATTTAATTTCCTTCTGGCTTCATTGTTTATCCCTTCCAAGCATATAGTTGTATATGTGTACCTCACAACTTCATGACTCTAATGAAGTGACCCCCAAACTGTTAGTCTTTTAAGACTGATTGTGTCTCTTCACAGGCTGGCATGACTAGCCCTCTGTTCCAGTAGAAGATAGCTTATTTATATTTTACGCTAACAATATTAAGAAATGACACTTTCCAGACTAAGAAATGTCCTCTATATCCCTTGGGCGGGAAATAGAGTCTTGACTCCATCTTGACTCCAGAGGAAAACAATTACTGTTTTCTAGACAGGAAAGTCAAATATTTATAAAAACTAACATAAAGTTTCCTGTTACAAAGACCAGAACTTTCTGTACTTGAAAAACTATGGCTGATACCAGCTAATTAGCAGCTCATCTCATTGAATCCCCAGGGTTTCATCTTAAGCAACATATTGAGGATCGTACTGCCAGCAATAAAAGTGGGGCTCCACATATTCATAAATTAAATCCACTGTCCAAGAAGAAAGTATATTATCATCTTTTCTGCTTAGATTGATTATACTTTTATTATTTATTTACTTATTTGTTAGATTTATATACTATTTATTTTGTCCAGGAGTTCAAGGCAACCTATGTAGTCCTCTATCCACCTACTCCCAACTACAGCCATTAGGTAAGTTGGACTGGATGAGTGACGGGCCCAAAGTCACTCAATGAGTTTCTACAACTGAGGGTAAACTACAGTAGTACTTGGGTCCCTATAGTGTCAATATAAAATGAACATCTTCCACAGCAGGGGTGGGTTCTGGCTTACCTCGCTGCTGGTTCGCTTCCTGACGCGCCTTGCGGCCTCACAGGCATAGTGCTAAAAGCCCAGCTTCTGTGCATGCACAGAATCATAAAATTAAAGTGTTGGAAGGATCTTGGAGATCATCTAGTCTATCAAGTTATCCTTCAAAAAGACCTTGATCATGTAGCAGAATGGTCAAACAACTGGCAACTTCAAATCTCAACCAACAAATGCTCTGTCTTACACATTGGCAAAAAAAACCAGAATACAAAATACAAACTTGGAGGAAACAAACTTGTAGATGACCCTCACTCTGTCAAAGACCTTGGAGTACTCATATCCAACGACCTAAGTGCTAGAGCCCAATGTAACAACATTGCCAAAAAGGCACTAAGAGTTGTTAATCTAATCTTGCATAGCTTCTTCTCTGGCAACATTATATTGCTAACCAGAGCATACAAAACATTTGTTAGACCAATTCTGGAATACAGCTCACCTGTCTGGAACCCGCACTGCATATCAGACATAAATACAATCGAGAGAGTCCAGAAATATTTCACAAGAAGAGTCCTTCACTCCTCTGCTCACAACAAAATACCTTATTCCACCAGACTTGAAATACTGGGATTAGACAATTTACAACTACGTCGCCTCCGATCTGATCTAAATGTACTTCATAAAATCATATACCAAAATGTCCTTCCTGTTCATGACTACTTCAGCTTCAACCGCAACAATACACGAGCACGTAATAGATTCAAACTAAATGTAAAGCGCTCCAAACTCGACTGCAGAAAATACGACTTCAGCAACAGAGTGATCAATGCCTGGAATGCACTACCTGTCTCTGTGGTTTCTTTCTCAAACCTTCCTTTAACCTTAGACTGTCTACAGTCGACCTTTCCCCGTTTCTAAGAGGTCTGTAAGGGGCGTGCATAAGCGCACCACTGTGCCTACCGTCCCTGTCCTACTGTCCTATTGTCCTCTTTTATCGTTACTTTTTACTTATGTTTATACAAACTACTACTATCCTATACATGTTTGACAAATAAATAAATAAAGTAAAGTAAAGTGCAGGAATCTTCTACTTTAGCATCCATGATAATTCTCTTTTAAATGTTTCCAGCAAAGGACAAATTCACCACCTCCTGAGGCAGTCTGTTCTGCTGCTGAATAGCTCTTAACTATTACAAAATTGTTCTTGATGTCCAGCCAAATTATACTTTCTTATTTCTTGCTTTTATCTTCTGGAACAACACTAAGTAATTCTGACCCACAGCAAGATCCTGGGGATTCCTATAGAACGACCGTTCCCAAATGTTTGCACAGGCCTACTTTCCCAGCCATTTGGAATCATTTTCACTAACCAGTTTCAGTTTTGCCACCATGAGTTATTTGTAAAAATAATATAGGTGGGATATAAATAAAATAAAGATTAAATTAAATTAAATTGATAAGAATTAGAGTTCAACACATTTATATCTCTAAACTATAGAAAGTTCTGAGTTTTTGAATGTTTTTATAGGAAATATTTAAATTGCAAACTAAAGCAGATGATAATAAAGGTGGGATAGAAATCAAATCAAATCAATCAATCAATCAATCAATCAATCAATCAATCAATCAATGAGTATTCTCTTTTGGATAAACTTCCAGGAACAGCATGCAATGACCTTACTAGGAGAACACATGGCTAGAAATTCCCATAATACAGTGTTTGATAAATCAGAGCAATGCGATTGATTTTTGTTTGTGCTTTACAAATATTTTGACAAGACCGGCTTTCCCTTTTGTGAGTAATTGTAATGAAAGACAACAATTCCCTCTAACTCTGTTAAGTTCAATAAATCTCACAATGTAATTTTATACTTTTGCTACCAGACACTTGTTTGGCAATACTATAGAAACAGAATTTGCTGAAAAATGACTACTACTTGGGACATTAAAAACCTTAAATTAATAATAAATAAATAAATTCATTTATCTATTATTGGCTCCCAAACAGATGTTTGGAATTCTTTGATTTGAAAGTAAAATATAATTAGCTTTGTGGAAGAAAATTAGCATGGCATGCCCATTGTAGGAAGTGAACACATCTCCAGGAAGTCTTTATCTTTAAACTTGCAACATCATAATAAATCTATGACTCACTTCACATAGCATGCAATTAAAGCCAAGCAAAATACAATGTGATTTATTGTGTTATGCAAATCCACCAAATCTGTTGTGTGAACACTATCTACAAGTCAACAGCAACATAATACATTAGACAAAACCATGCTTTGTTTCCATTATGGTTCATCAAGCCACACTAGACCATTTATTAATAATCGTACCATCTGCACAACTCCAAAATATGTGTTCTCCCTGTCACATCACCCAGCTGCTTACTACATTGTGTATTGTATCTAACCTTGCTATCTATTTTGATTCCTTGAAATAATTTCTCAGGATTATTTGTATACATCTGTTTGTTAAATGGTGAGCAGTGAGATGGCCGAGATTTTATTTTATTTGTGCATAAAAGTTGTAAAGGGGGATGAAAACATTGACAACTGTGGCGATTGTGCACGTATAGTGGTCTGAGCAAGCTCTCAAAATGACAAACAGAAGAATGTTTAATTTTTAATAATCAATACCCCCCCCAACCCGCAGAAAGTCCAGCCAGTTAATCATTTTAATTTCAGTAACATCACTATTGATTTGCTATAGGGCATCATTTGTTCCTTTTTATTATTTATTGCATTTGAATAAATCATTGTGGGTGATTGACAACTAGGTAATGCCACCAGAGATGGGAGGATTAGGAGACATTTAAGTGCAAAACAGAAGTGTCAAATTTTAGTCAAGATTAATAGATCTATTGTGTACCTTGTTAGGAACAAAAATGAAAAATTGCAGTGCACAAAATAGGTGGTTTTCCATCAGGTTTTGAGAGGATTGGTTTGGAGGGCAGCTGCAGTCCAATATCTTATTTCTACATTGACACTGTCACTAGAAATCCTTCCAATGCATTTAAGATTAAGCCCTGTTAATCTTGACTTGCCTTGTTTCATAATTTGATTTGCCAGTTTATCCTCCATTTTTCAATGAAAAGCTACTCTTCTCCCTGAGTTTTAGTAACTTAAACACACTAAAATCACTTGCCTTGGTTTTTCTCACCCAAAATAAAACCAAATATCATTAAAAATAAAATCAACAATAGTAAAATACATATGAAACATATAGCATAGTTATATAATGTATAAAATATAACATAAAATAAAGTTTCCTTGGTAAAATTAGCTGCCTCACTGCTAATTCCCAATTATCAAAAATTATAACACAGTACAGGTAGTCCTTGACTTACAACCACAACTGAGCCCAAAATTTCTGTTGTTAAGTGAGACATTTGTTAAGTGAGTTTTGCCCCCATTTTATGATTTTTCTTGCAACAGTTGTGAATCATTGCAGTTGATACATAAATAAACCGGTTGTTAAATGAATCTGACTACCCCATTGACTTTGCTTATCAGAAGGTCGCAAAAGATAAATCCGCATGACCCCGGGACACTGCCGTCAGAAATATGAGCCAATTGCCAGGCATCTGAATTTGATCACATGACTACAGAAATGCAGCAATGGTTGTAAGTGTGAAAAATGGTCATAAGTCACTCTTTTCAGTGCTGTTGTAACTTTGAACAGTCACTAAACGAACAGTTGTATGTTGAAGACTACCTCAACAAATCTTCAGCTTATTATTATTTCCTGTGGAACAGAGGTGGGTTCCTGCTGGTTCGGACCGGTTCTATAGAACCGGTAGCAGGAATTTCCCCCCACTCGCCGAACCGGCAGCGACCCAGGCCTGCCACGCCCCCGAACCGGCTTTCTCGGCAGCGCCATAGGCACTGCTTCTGTGAGGGCTATCCCTGAGTCAGTCAAAAACAATACTAGCATAGAATTTCCCCGTTGCCGGTCTTTATCCCATGTGTCTATTGCCTCTGTTTCAAGTCGCTGCAGTCACCTGACTTCCTGCCAAAGTGATGAGTGACAAAACTTAATAGATTTTAAATATTTTGGATAATGTCAGATAAAACGGAAAACACTATCAAAATACCCGCACAAATAAAGACAACTTAAGCCTGTCTCAGTCTTAGTGGAGATGAGATGAAAGTAATCAGTAGGACATGACAAAAAAGAGGTTGCCAGGGCATATTTGTGCCATCATTAGATGTAAGTGGGGAATGGCCCAGAAAGAAACGCTTAACACATCCCGAGAAGCACTTATTTCAAATGAAAACAGCCTATCCAGAATAGAAGTTACAAAGGAAGATTATTATTGCTTACTCTCTATTCCAGGGTTTCTTAACCTTGGCAATGTTAAGATGCATGGACTTCAACTCCCAGATTTCTGAGAGATGAAGTCCACACATCTTAAAGTTGTTAAGGTTCAGAAAATCTCTTCTATCTTAATCTAAAAAAACAACAACCAAAACCTTTCCTCTTTGAACAATGCTAATTATGTTCTAAGAGAGGGGGGTGGACCTCAAACATTCCTAGGGTCCTCATAATCTTTTTAGCATCATATCATTCTGGCATGATAATAAGGACAACAGCATCTTCCTGAAGTTTCATCTCGAATTCCCATCAACCTGATCCAGCTTGAACAGACATAGCTTCATCCATCTTGGAGATAGAGACCGCCATCTCTGTCATAATAAAACACATCAGACTCAACTGGACCTGTGCATCTCACCTGGCCCCATTATTTTGCAGATGCCAGAGCAGGTGGGTCAAAAAATTCTAACTGTCTGCCTCCATTTTGCAATCAAAGCGCACCCATTTTCATGTGCTACACATGCAATACTACATGAAAAGGACCTGGCTTTGATCACTCAGCTGATCTCTGCCTCAAAGTATCCCTACTTGCAAAGCAGAAAATGTTGGTTTTCACTAGCAGGATGCATAATCTTTTTAGCAAAAGGTTAAAAAAAATGCAACACAGGTGCTTTATGACTCAGTGTTCTTGACCCACTGAGTACACACAAAACACACACCAAAAAACCAACAACTTTTCCCATCTCCTCAGTCATACTACTTCTATGCCCCCACATAGAACCATAGAAAAATGTTGAGCCATTGCAGAAAGGTTCCCCAATTTATTCTAAGCCATATTCCGTTTTCACCAATGATTTATTGAGTTTAAAAAATGGCTGGGTTTACACAACACACACTAAGCCCAAACCATGCTAACCATTGCAGCTTATAGCTCAGCAGTAGGTAATCTTTACAACCCCGATGTTTCACAAGGGAGACCCAATTGGGGAAGGGGGGGGGTTTCTGTTATTTAAAAGAGTAGCATGATTTTTGTTACCCAAATTTCTCACCATCCGAAAATGAGAAAAAGCTCATATTGGAGGTACAAATTGGGATCCAAGGGCAAATATGTTCAGCAAATTGCTGAGTGCCCCCTTTGGTTTGGTGCGTTAGATTTGAAATTCAAAAAGTTGTGTCATCTGTGCATGAAGAGTATATTTTGATATAAGGTTCAAATTTCCTAACTTACCTTTTGACAGAAAGATCACTTTTGAGCCATATATTTATAAAATGATATGCAAATTATCAAGAGCCTTATTGAACATGAACTGTGAGATCTTAATTTTTTGTTTTTCTCTGATATAATGTGTTTTTTGCCTCTAGAAAGATTTTATGTCACCATTATAAAAATTATGAAATCTGTATTCTGTATTTTCTGTAGTCTTTATAGTCACAGAAGCCTAGCGTGCTCTCTCTCACACCCACACACAAACACACAACATTAAGGAGCTTTTACTTGGAAAGATTATTTTATTAGTGTTCAAATAGCCTTTTCCCCCATCCACAACCATATTTACATAAAATAGAACCTTACATAAAGCCAATTTTATTTTCTGGAGAATGTAAGCATGCTTCAGGTACCAATTCTCTTATTGCTTAAGAGGGTATGTCAGCAATAACTCAAGTGAAATTGAATCCCTTTCCATGTTTTTCTTCTAAAATTCAATCACATTTTAAAGTTAAAGGTATGAGAACAGAAATTTCCTGAAAAGTCTAGAGTTGGACAAGATTCAACTGCAGATTATAAAGTGAACATTTTGAAATATGAAAAAGAAATGCACCAAAGAACTAATATTAGCAATAACATTTGGCTGTGACATTGAATATATAACTCTAATATATCTCTTCTTCTTTCAGGGTGGGTAGGCAGCAGATTCTTATGCAAATATTTTATTTATTTATTTATTTATTATTTGTTCTTCTATGCCGCCCTACTCCTGAGGGACTCAGGGCGGCGTACAACAATTGTATAAGAACATCAATAATAAGCAATGGTTTAAGAACAACAGTTAAAAGATATACAAAAGTTAAAAAGAATTCACAATCAGCCATACCAAGGGGGGAATTCAGATGGATTTAATCTTTCCCCCCTGCCTGCAGGAAAAGCCATGTCTTGACGGCTTTCCGGAAGGCCAGCAGGGTGGGGATGGTTCGGGTCTCTGGGGGAAGTTGGTTCCAAAGCGTGGGGGCCCCCACAGAGAAGGCCCTCCTTTCTTAATTAAAAATAATAATAATCAAACTAATATAGCTTATTAGTTTGTTACTTATTTATTTATTTATTTTGTCAAGCATGTATATGATTACAGACAAAGTATAAACAAAGTATAAACATGATTGTGAATATATAAGAAGTACAAGCATGGTTATGAGTACAAGAAATTTTTCGAATACATGGGTACATTAGGACAGGGACGGTAGGCACGATGGTGCTCTTATGCATGCCCCTCTTCAGTCCATTTCAAAGAATCCTATATGGCAGGGCTGTCAAACTCGTGGCCCGTAGGCTGAATGCGTCATGCGCTGGCTACACCCACACCCGGTTTAGTGAAGGGGGAAAATGTCCTGATACATCACGTGACAACCGTGACGATGCGAGTTTGACAACCCTGCTATATGGCAATTATGGTGGTTGGTTATGTAGAAGTGGAGGATATGCCCCTTCTAAGATTTAAGCTCACAAATCTTGATTACCAGAGAATTGATGGCTTCCGTTTCACCTGTATTTAATAGAGAACAGAACAAGGAAAAACAATCCTTCCTAAAAACAGTAATTATTACATTCTGCCGAGGTGATTAAAGTGCAGCACTGCAGTTCAGCAGTTCAGCTGTTCAAATCTCACCGGCTCAAGGTTGACTCAGCCTTCCAGCCTTCTGAGGTCGGTAAAATGAGGACCCAGATTGTTGGGGGCAATATGCTGAACTCTGTAAACTGCTTAGAGAGGGCTGTAAAGCACTATGAAGCGGTATATAAGTCTAAGTGCTATTGCTATTGCTATTTCCTACTAATTAGGTGTAGTGGGATTAATTCTTCTCCAGTAAGTATGACTCTTAGGCACAGTAAACTAAAAATCATGCAAGAGTTGCAAATACTTAATTCCTTTATATATGTCTCTTCTATTTTTATTTCTAACAAAGTTAGAAGCAGAAGGGAAATAGCTGTTTAAGACACCAATTATATCACTTGATTGGCCTTGGAGCCTTTCCTTCTTGACTAGGAGGGGAAGAGGAAAATCATGACACCATCTGCTTTATGCCTGAGGCAGCAAAATGTCTTGAATGGCCTTTGCTAAATCCATGAAATTAAAAATTTTGTAATTATAGGCAAACATAAAGAGAGCCAAAGTTTCATTCTTTGAGACCATTTCCAAACAGTAGCTCAGTACAGAATCAAACTTGCTCTGCCCATTTTTCAAATCCACAGAAGATATATTCTAGTTGGCAAATCTGCTACTTGTCTGGAAAACCTATGTCTGTATGAATAGAGCTTTACAACTATCTGGACCTGTGACATCCCTAATAACAAAATCCTCCAACCAGTGGTGCCCAGAGGGTAGGGTATAGGGAGAATCAGAATGCAAGATGGGGCTCCTAACCATGGTTTTGAAGCCCCGCTCATTTGTCCACATGCATTGCCCACATACATAAGAATCAGAGTTTGATCATGTAGTTCTGACTGCCATCTTGACTTTCTTTTTTACTGTCCTGTGAAAACTTTTGAAGAGGAGCCTAGTGGTCACGGTAGTTATGCATGCAAAAATAAAATTACTTTCATTTATCTCCAAATGCTTGATTCCCAGTTCTGCAACCCAACAAGACAGAAACAGACTTCAGAGGATAATCAGAACTGCAGAAAAAACAATTACTGCCAACCTGCCTTCCATTGAGGATCTGTATACTGCACGAGTCAAAAAGAGGGCCGTGAAAATATTTACTGACCCCTCACATCCTGGACATAAACTGTTTCAACTCCTACCCTCAAAACGACGCAATAGAGCACTGCACACCAAGACAACTAGACACAAGAACAGTTTTTCCCCGAACGCCATCACTCTGCTAAATAAATAAGTCCCTCACCACTATCTAACTATTCACTAAGGCTGCATTACTATTACTATTAGTCTTCTCATTGTTCCTATCACCCATCTCCTCCCACTTATAACTTGTTGCTTGTATCCTTACGATTTATATCAATATTGATTGTTTCCTGATTGCTTATTTATACCCTATGACAATCATTAAGTGTTGTACCTCATGATTCTTGACAAATGTATCTTTTCTTTTATGTACACTGAGAGCATATGCACCAAAGACAAATTCCTTGTGTGTCCAATCACACTTGGCCAATAAAGAATTTTATTCTATTCTATTCTATTCTATTCTATTCTATTCTATTCTATTCTATTCTATTCTATTCTATTCTATTCTATTCTATTCTAAATGGGCATTTTCCTACAACAGTGTTGACTGGGTTTCTGTTGATTCCACGATGGCAGGAATGCATTAATGTAGCTATGAAAAAGTGCAACTTAACCTTTACTTACTCTTAATCCATGAAATACTCTTGAAACCTCACAATACACAACTGCAAGAGTCTATCACCAGTTACCTTTGGCTAGCTGGTTTAGCATGCTATGATCGGAGTTTCATGCTTTTATATTGTTGTAATGGTGCTGCTTACCTTTTTGATAGATTATTTTTATTATAATGCCGCTAGATGGCGATCTGAGGGATTTTATGTAGAATATTTGCATATTCTAAAGAGTATTTAAATATTTTAATGTAAACACAAAGAATCAGTTTGCTTAAAAAAATATCCTTAAAATCAATGGAGAAAGCAGATTTATTTGGGAAGTCTTCCAACTTTTTTTTTTCTCGGAAGATAATACTAGTAAGGAAGGATTATATTTTAGATTCTTAAATTTTAACCAGATTTAAAGGATTTAGATGTTAATTTCCTTCGTGTCTTTATGTTCATGCTGGGCCTCAAAAATTTAATAGTGCAAACTACTGAGGAGAAAAGATGAGAGAGTAATTTATCCAAACAGCAGAAGCTTTTCTTTAAAAAGTTTTGAGCTATGTATAGTTGTTAGAAATAGTTGAGCAGCTATAATTTTCAAGGATAAGCCCAATCAAGACACCTGCTAAGGCTTGTAAAGAAAGAGTGGGGGGGAACCCAACAGTGGAGGGCCTTGGTGTGTGATTTACAACTAACTGCCATTTTTGCAGTTTCCATAGCAACACTAAAGCTATTTAGAAACAACTTGCTGTGAAAGTTGACAAATCTACAAAGCATTTACTGCAAATGCCCCAATAGTGTTAAACACATTTGACTCTTGTGTGTTAATTTGAGATGAATTGATGTAATGCAAGCTGTCATTTAACAACTTCTGAAATAGAAAACCAAGGCTAGCTGGTAAAAAAAACAGTTTAAGGGCATAAATGTTCAATGGACTCTTTATAAGAGTTGCAAGAATGAAGAATATTATTAACTTTAAAAACCCTAAATAAAATAAATATTATATATTTGTATTTCACAAGTAGAAATGAAGAGACAGGACATTTTCATAAATTTCCTTCTTGAAGTATATTTATTATTTCAAAGCAAGCAGTGAGGGACACCAGGGGCCATAAAAAGAGATTGGAGAACCAACTTTCTTTCTTCCATTGGCAGGAGTAACCCATGAATAGATTTCCTGCAGAAACAAATTCTAGGTTTTAATCACAGTGTTTTCTTGTACATTAGAAACAAGGCATATGTGATATACAGCACAGCTTATTGGAAGCATAAGGCAGTAAATTCCAAACCAGGAATTGTCTTCTTCCATGAGCGATGGCCACTATTGAGCCTTCCTGTTCTAGATCCATTTAGAAATTCTTACTTCTTTCTCTTCCTTTTAAATATCTCTCAGTCTCTATTTTGCTTCCAATTATTGTTCTTCTCATATACTCCTGCTGGATATCAACCTATTTGGCGATGAGTTGCTCATTCGTGAAATATCTATAGTCTCTGCACTACTTGCATGTTGTTTGTGAAGTATTCTGGCTGGGAATCCTGATCATTGTGATTCTATCATGTATAGAAAATACCTCAAAGACAGTAAAAGAGGAAGCAGGTGAATTTTTTTGTGACACATTTGGATATCTGAAATTTGTCTTTGCTCCTGAGTCAACAAGAACAATATCTTGATATGCGTCATCATTCCTTTTGTTTTACAGTACTGTATATGAGAAACATTTTTGTCACCATGTACACATGAAGAAGAGTTATTATAGCTCCTCTTCCCTCTAAACCCTGCCTAAAATCTTTTGAGGCTCATTCTATCTGCAGAGAAGGTAACACTGATCATGCTTGGAACTTTCGTTTGTTAGGGCAGGTCTTGCATAGCGACAGGTGATTCTGACAAGTGAAACTGTCTATAGGGAAAATTTCAAGCATCGAAGAATTTCTGCTTCAAAACTGTGCCTAATACCACCAATTCTAATTTCTGCCTCTCCTTCCTCCCCAAAGTTTCATTTTAAATCTATCCAACAGCATTTTAAAATAGGTGTGGCATGAGAAATAAAATTATTTAGTAAGATCTCAGGAACAAGAAAGACAGAACTTTTTTTTACTTTTTTTGCTGTATCAATGTTTTATGTGCTGCTTTTTAATGCAATGAAGGCATCAGGGGTAGTGGCTGGTAGGATCTAGCCAGAGGTGGATTCTACTTACCTTCTCCACTGGTTCGCATCGCGACGGAAGTGCACGTTTTGCGCACGCACGTCACTTCCCGGAAATGACCCTCTGCACATGCGCAGTACTAAAAACAGCTTCTGCACATGCGCAGAAGCAAAAAACAAGAGAACCAGTTCGGGGGCATGGCAGGCCTGGGTCACTGCTGGTTCCAGCGACCCAGGCCGCCAAGTTACTACCAGTTCTATAGAACCAGTCCAAACCGGGAGGAACCCATCTCTGGATCTAGCAGAACATCATGATTGCCAAATTTATTTTGGATTTCAGCTGCATGCACAATGTTTCTGGAGACATAGCTAGATCTCAAACAATATTTTTTTAACCATGTCTTCGTTTAATAAACTATTACCAAACAAGCTGCAGAGCAAGACACAAGGGTATTAATCATGGCTATTTACAGGTAGTCCTCAACTTACAACAGTTTATTTAGTGACTGTTAAATGTTACAACAGCACTGAAAAAAGTGAGTTATCACCATTTTTCACACTTATGACCATTGCAGCATCCGCATGATCACATGATCAAAATTGAGATGCGTGACAACTGAGTTATATTTACTGCTGTGTCCTGGAGTCATGTGATCCCTTCTTGTGACCTTCTGACAAGCAAAGTCAGTGGGGAAGCCAGGTTCACTTAACAACCGTGTTACTAACTTAATAACTGCAGTGATTCACTTAACAACTGTGGCAAGAAAGATCATAAAATGAGCCAAATTCATAATAAATGTCTCACTTAGCAACAGAAATGTTGGGGTCAATTGTGGTCGTAAGGACTACCTGTACTGCCTTCATGATCACAGTCAAACCAAGAATAACACCAGTTGCATGCGAACAGCAGCAATGGGAAATTTCATCTATTTGTCGTGGAATCTAATTTATCTCCTATTCCCACATCCAGATTGCCAAAGGGCATCTGATTGGCTACTGTATAAGAGACTGGATGCTGGATATAATACAATCATTGTTACAGATTGTATAATAGTTAGTTTAATTTTCTAGATCAGTCAAGGTTTCCTTAATACTGACCAATGCCATTAATATAGTTTAACAGGATAAAAATGCTACATGTAGGTAGAAGGATAGAAGGAAAAGGTGGCCTAGGACAGTGGTCCCCAACCTTTGCAGTTTGACAGCCTGGCTGGGGGGGAAAGGGAAATGGGCCATGTGAATGGCAGGCTGGCACACACATACGCATGCGCAGCTTGAATCGTGCAAGCAATGGGCTGGGTCACACGGCAGTAGTGAGTTCTAAAACCCGTTGCTACCGGTTCGCACATGCGCATGCACAGAAGTGTCCCGGGTGGGTGGGCGGAGCCTCCTGGGTGGGTGGGCAGAGCCTCCTGGGTGGGTGGGCGGAACTTCCCGCCGCCGCTACCGGTTCGCAGAACCGGGCCGAACCGGGAGCAACCCACCGCTGTCGCACGCACATGCACACGCAGCTCGATTGCAAGACCCACTGCTCGCACGGCCCGGTTGCGAATAGGCCATGGCCTGATAGTGGGCCGTGGGCCAGGGGTTGCGGACCCCTGGCCTAGGAAAGACAACTCCACTTATGAGTTTCAATAGCAAACAATGCACCTTCGACAGATCAACGGAACTACAGGAACCTGAGAGATGCATAGCATAAACCTGAGCTAGAAAACCTACCAATGCAAAAAACACAGATGCGTTTTCATGCTTTTCTTGGCTTTTAAAATATAAACCAACCCACTTCCTAACACTTTAATGTTAATTTAAAGATATTTTTAAAAATGTGTTAAATAGTATTATCCCCCCCCTACCAACTCACAACCATTAAAAACAGCAACTTTGCTTTCCTAGTCTTTAATCTCTCCAAATAATGTTTTGAAAATCCAATGTAGTGAGGTTCTCAAGGACACTCTTCTTATCAATTATCGGATCAGATAATTATCTGATGTCCCTTTTTAGTCATTATCTTTATGTTCTTTTTAGTTATTAAAACATCAACAGTAACATTTGTACTTTCAGTATTTGCTCTTTTTCCATGTCTTTCTTGAAGACTCTGATTTGTAAACCATATATAAATCTGATTCAGGTTTACCCAGTAAAGCTTGTTCCTCTTCCATAACACCATTTAGACTATCAATAAAGGCGGAGAGCCTTAAAATTAATTTCTGAGTCCATCATTCACAAATATCTCTCAATAGATATAACAATATAACAATAACAGAGTTGGGAGGGACCTTGGAGGTCATCTAGTCCAACCCCCTGCTCACGCAGGAGACCTATACCAGGGATTTGAACAACTGAACTGCCGACCTTTCTGATCAATAAGCTCCATGGTTGAAGAAAACTGCTATGATTTGCCTCAGCAGATTGCAGCAACTGGCTGGTTTTCTTTGGATTTGGAAGTCTGGCTTATGTACAGTAGTTGGATGGGGGATCATCAAAGCTAATCTAAAAAGTCTTTCCGTGTGTGTGCAAGAAAATTGCATGGTTGTTTCTGCCTAGACACCAAGAGCCAGACATGACTTTACATCCTTTATTCTACATCATTTATATACTAAATATGTAATGCATATAGTATATCATTTATTCAACTTTTATGAGGTAGCCCCACTGCACTGTATTATCACAGATATTCAATTGTCACATATATTCATTGGGTTTTGTTTTCTTCCCAGTATTTTCCCTTCCTGGAGAAAGTCCATATTTTTTCAGAAAAATACTGCTATCATTCAATCTTCTTTTTTACAGCTGGAACTTTATCATGAGTATTCATGAATTATTAAATTAAATCTATCATTGCTTGGTGCAAATCCATTGCGAACTTGCCATTTCTGATTATTTCAAATCAGGTTTTTGTTGTGCCATTGCCCTGTCTCATTTGCAAAATGCAAGGGAAGCCACTAATTATCTTCTCCTTGGATCTTGTTCATGTTTTTCCATCCTTTTTTCCCCTTTCCCTGAAAAAAGTATTAAATAATGTCAAAAGACTTGGCCTGGTATACTAATTTTTTTTACACTTTCTTCTTTTTTCTCCAGTCTATGAGACTTTGCTAAGGTGACCAGACGTCCCGCTTTTGGCGGGACAGTCCCGCTTTTTAATAATTTGTCCCGCGTCCCGCGGTGTTTCAAAAAAGTCCTGCTTTTTTAATTTGAATTTTCCCTGCACACCCCTTTGCCTCCTGCCTCGCCTGCCTCCTCCTGCCAGGCGGGGAGGGAGGGCAGTGAGAGGGGCAGCGGCGGTCTTGCCTGTTCGTCGCCGCAGAGCCAAAGAAGCCGGTGGCGTTTGCGGCGCGGGGCTTCCCTCGCCCACTTTCCCCGGCCGCCAGGACGCCGCCATTTGCGTTCTTTTGCCCTCTGTGCAAGCAGAACGCTTTGCGCATGCGCAGAGGGCAAAAGAACGCAAATGGTGGTGTCCTGGCGGCTGGGGAAAGCGGGCGGGGGAAGCCCTGCGCCGCGAACGCCACCAGCTTCTTCGGCTCTGCGGCGACAAACAGGTAAGCCTGCACGGGTAGGAACCCACCCCTGGCTGCAATGAAGGGGGGGTGTTTGGGGGGGTGCACAAAGCTGCAGGATAAGAGAGATGGACCCCTCTCGTCTTGCTCCCCTAGAACCCCCCCCCGTCAATGGTGTCCCGCTTTACAAATATTAAAATCTGGTCACCTTAGACTTTGCATAATCCTAGAAAGAAATCCAGCATGTGGAGCAAAACACCAACACAAGTAATTTAAAAAGCTCAGCTATCTTTTCAATATATTTCTTAACATACTCCCTCCTTCTGTCTCTACCCCTCCTTTGTTTCTGACAATTTCTGATAAAAGTGAGTAAGAAGTACTGGAAACACACTGAAAATGATTGCTTCTGTATAACTATGTAAAATATTTCTTTCCTGGAAATACATAATTATTATGTAAAAGTATGTTTCTTTTACTGAATAGGCCTATAGAATTTTAACACAAAGCTCTTTTACCACCTGTACATTATCAGCAGGTGAACAATTTAACTGCAGTAATGTCAAGATGCTTTCTCCAAAGAATCATACTAGCTCAAGCTAATGATGACTTGCACATACACATGATTGCAGTTATTATTATAAATGACTGCTTGTCACGGGAATAATGGGTGACCCTAACATTATTAGACTTTTGTTCTAAATTTTACCTGCCTGACCTTTTCTTTTAGATTCGAACTGGCAACACTGAAAGATGAGAAAATTGTTTGTAACTAGTTATTAGGATTCAGAAAAGGATTTTGTATTTTGCTTGACTAGCTGAAATGCATTTTTCCATTCTGGGCAGCGACACCAAGTGCAGTGTTAATTTTTTGGCTCACCAATCAAGGGCTGTTACCTGATGTTTGATAGCATTTTAATTTCTGTTTCTAATTGTTACTGATCACAGGGCTGGTTGGAACAGAAGGGGGGGGGGAATTGATGAACAGGATGAGTTTACTAATTAATGGGAGACTGATGGAGAGGATCACACTGCTAAATGTTTTCATCTGGGAAACAAGATTTACTGGTAATTGATGAAATGATTCAACTACCGGTAAGTTTAAAAGCTGGTTCTTGCAGTACTCAAGTTGAAAAGACTGTATGCTCATCTAAAGGAACTTGTCTTATGTAAATCAATCCATCACCTCATTGATCATCACTTCAAGGTCTTCACTATCTGAACTCCAGAGGGTGACCACAAGGGAGAGATCTGTTTTTTTCTGGTACTGATTGCAATAATATTATTTTAGTGCTAAGACTTTTTTTTTGTTCTTCTAAGAAGTTTTTCACCTAATAATGAGGGGACTGGAAGCTAAAACATATGAAGAATGGTTGCAGGAACTGGGTATGTCTAGTTTAATGAAAAGAAGGATCAGGGGAGGCATGATAGCAGTGTTCCAATATCTCAGGGGTTGCCACAAAGAAGAGGGAGTCAAACTATTCTCCAAAGCACCTGAGGGTAGAACAAGAAGCAATGGGTGGAAACTAAACAAGGAGAGAAGCAACTTAGAACTAAGGAGAAATTTCCTGGCAGTTAGAACAGTTAATCAGTGGAACAGCTTGCCTCCAGAAGTTGTGAATGCTCCAACACTGGAAGTTTTTAAGAAGATGTTGGAAAACCATTTGTCTGAAGTGATTAGGGTTTCCTGCCTAAGCAGGGGGTTGGAATAGAAGACCTCCAAGGTCCCTTCCAACTCTTGTTGTTGTTGTTGTTGTTAATATTTACACCATTCCATTACTAGTCTTTCTGTCAATGACAACTTTTCCTGCTTCATGGTTTAACAGAATTGATTCAGATCTTGTATGTTTTAAAACCAGCATAAATCATCACAAGGGCTGCATGATAGCCAGGTCATTAGGCTGGGAGCCTCAACACTGAAGCCTTTTCATTTGTCAGTACAAAATTATCCAGTGTCAGAAATAATAAAGAGTATAATATACCAGCATAACTTTATTAAATTAAAAACAGTTACTTGTAAAATAGAACTGCAAAACCATTTCATTTTGATCACTTACAGTAGCTGGCAGAATTAATATGTAATTTTTTTCAAAGCTGTATCTATTATATCTGGTGGCCCATCCAACCTAGAGCTATCCAAATTTTGCTTTCTCCTCCTCCTCCTCCTCCTCCTCCTCCTCCTCCTCCTCTTCCTCCTCCTTTTTTGGCTCTCTCCTTGCTCCTTTTTGGACAACTCAAATCTCCTGGCCAGTCTCAGCTACTCACCATCCCTGCCTGGAGATCTCAGCACCAGCTCAGAAATAGTGCTTGCCCCTACATTCAAGAGTGAACAGGGTAGTACTCAGGGACGGGTTCCTAATTTTTTTACTACCACTCTGTGGGCGTGGCTTATTTTGTGGGTGTGGCTTGCCAGCCATGTGACCAGGTGGGCATGGGCCTCGGGAGCTTGGCAGCAGCCGGAGAAGCAGGGGGGCATTGCCTACCCACAACACAGCCCCCCGCAGCGGGAGCAGCAAGACCGCAGCAGCGGTTCTTCTAGGAGGCTCTGTCCGGCCTGAATGCTTCTCCCCATTCAATGATCCTAGGCTCCTGCCGCCCGTTCCCCCTCCCCTCAGGAGCTCAAGAAGCCTCGAATGTGCGAAAATGCCTGGGATCATCACCGCGCATTCGTGGCTTCTCAGACTGCTGAAGGGAGGGGAACTGAGATAGGTCCTGCCGCCCGTTCTTTCAGCATCTCACGCGCTCCCTCAGCCATCCACCCCTGCTTGGACTCACTGTGGGGTAGGAAGGCAGCGCATGCGCAGTGCCGGAAGCTCGGCTTCTGGGCATGCGCAGAAGAAATTTTTTTAAAAAATTTTAAAAAAAAATTTTTTAATGGCGGCGCCTAGGCACCAGCAACCGACCGCACCGGTACTGTGATGTCACCAGCGGGCCGCTACCGGTGCTATAGAGTGGACCGCACTGGTAGGAACCCACCACTGGTAGTACTGTTCACTGCAATTGCCAAAGGGAGTTTGGTAAACCATCTCATCAAGGAGTTTGATATTCTTGTGCTTCTATGACCAGTGCCTCAATCCTATCTTTTAGTCCAGCGCTTTCCAGCCACTGATAGGATTTCCCAATGTCTGCGACCTCAGCTATCTGTTGATCTGTAGTATGCGTATGTGTGTTTGTGTGTGTGATTGCATTTGTTTGGTAACAATATGTAAAGGGTATAATTATATCACAGCTGTCAATTGTTGATAGGTAAAATAATATTGAGTTTTCAAAGACTTTCTGTGCCTTTAATTCTGTGCCTTTTGGTTTAAAAGTTCATACTATATCATTCCAATGTCACCTTACATGTTTCTTCAAGCCTCTTTTAATTGGACCAATTTCTTTTGCTCTTTCTTCCCAGAGATAGAAAATACTTTAATTATCTATTTCCTTCCATTTTTTTCTTTTCTTTCACAGTAAAATTGCTGTTAAATCAATCTAATTCCTGTCATATTTAACTAGAGCCCTTAACAGAATAAAGAAACTTTAGAAAGGAAGCCTAAATGTCAAAACAGTATTCACTCAGTTACCTTTAATTTAATTTAATTGTAATTGGCTGGTTCATGACTCATATGAATTGTTCCAAAATTATTTTCTGTGATATATAAATGTTATTTATTTGACCTATTTCATCACCTTTTATTGAATGAATATATTTGTCTTGAATTGCAATTTATCATTAAGATATATACAGATTACAAAATAAAATAATGACTAAATGAATGGGAGAAACAATCTTGTACAGTAATATAATAAAGCATCTTCCAATTATGCATACTGTATTCATGAAGCCAAAAAGGGATTTTTCCAGTGCTGAGTTAAAGTGTTACCCATCCATTCTGGAATCAAAAGACAAGTGTGCTCGTTGATCCTTCTTCCTATGTTCTAACTTAGTGCTTGAATTGTATTGTCCAGATTATACACATACAATATATGACAGGCAAAGTGATTTGTCTTCCAGCTTTGTTGTCTTCCCTCTTCTGCAGGACATTAGTCATGAGTCTGTAGCAGGTTGTGGAGAGTGGTGAGATGAATACCTACGAAGTATCTATTTGCAGGCAGCCCAATGCTACAGCTCAGCCCCATGGGAGCAGATTAATATTTGAAGAAGACGTGTGGGAAAGCTCTGTCAGAGTGAGAATTAATCTCACAGAGGCGATGTTTGATCTTTCTCCCGGAATTCAAACATTAGAAATAAAGCCGGAGTTTAAAAGTCTAATTAAAATATTTATTTCGGTACAAAAACAATAAAATCTCATTGTTTACATCTCTGCTATAAAATGCGACTTCCTCAGTCGGAAGCCAAAGCAAGAAGGGAAGAATGGAGATTCAGGAATGCACACATGCGTACAAGGACATATCAATCACGTGCTCAGGAATGTACCATTATATTCAGTAGTGGGTTCCTACCAGTGCGCTCTTGGCTGTTCTTCGCCGCTGAGCCGAAGACGCTGGCGGCGTTTGCGGCGCGGGGCTTCCCCCGCCCGCTTTCCCGGGACGCTTGCGCAGAGGGCAGAAGAACGCAAATGGTGGCATCCCGGCGTCCCGGGAAAGCGGGCGGGGGAAGCCCCGCGCCGCAAACGCCGCCAGCGTCTTCGGCTCGGCGGCGAAGAACAGCCAAGAGCGCACCGGTAGGAACCCACTACTGATTATATTAGATAGGGATGCAGCTCCCTGCATATACATACAACTGACAATAAATCACACCGTGACAAGCTCACATATACTTTGTTATATGGAGGCATTCATCACTTTTCTATCTATGAATTAACTTGGTTGCAGACAAACAACAGGAGAGAGAAAGGGAGAGGAGAGGAGAGGTTGAGGGGGAGAAGGAGAAGGAGAAAGATGGAGAAAGGAGAAGAGGAAAGTAGGAAGAAGGGAGAGAAGGAGAAAGAAGGGAGAGAAAAGGGATGGAGATAGAGGGAGGGGAGTGACATGATGTGATAAGGGAAAATAGACGGACAACCTGGTAATGATAGATGTAAGATTATTATGTTTGTTTGATGGATAATAATATATAATCTATGTTAACACTTGATAAGATATTATGGTATATGTATTGATTTTTATGTGGAGCATGTTAAAAAAAATAAAAAACTTTTGCAAAGGAGAGAGAAAGGAACAGAAACAAGAGAGCACCATGCGTATAAGAAAGGCTCCATCCTCTTTTTTCCCCCTGAGAACAGGTTTCTTTCCCTAACCTGATTGGCTAGTTACACACAATGAAACTTGAACCAAAGCAACCATCGTTTTAGCCTAGTCAGTGTGTCATAAAAACTCAGTTATATTAAGAACAAAGTTGTTTTGTTTGTGGAACCAACCAGGCATAAATCATGGAGACTCAGAAGGAACACCAGTGGACATGTCTTGTAAGGCCTATTAAATTCAGTGAGTCTTCCTCCTTTGGAAGTGGATAAAAGATTACAGCCTAAACTAAGCTAAAAAGAAACATAGTAGGAAATGTTATGAACTTCCCTCTTGTGTGTAAGACAAGGCAAACAGAGGGTGAAAGGTCTTGCCCTCATCCTTCCTGAGTGACAAGAAAATAGTTTTCCAAATTACTTGTTTGCCTTGATGTATGCCACAATATTATTTTCCTTTCCCAAGTGCCTCATAATTATTAGCTGTAGTAAGATTGCTTGCTGTTTGTTTTTATGTCAGAAAGGAACCATGTTGTTGTTTGTCAAATGCCACCTAGGTAACAAAATGCCAAGGGCACAATTGATTTTCTCTTCAAATTCTACTGCTCTGTTTAAAAACAAACTACAGGGCTCATCTCTCATTTTATTGCCTCTGTTTTCTCTGTATGTCAGATTTAATCCTGGCACATACTGCTCAACTGAAATAAAGTTGTAATAAGTCTTTAAGCTGTGTGCTTCAGTCTTAAATGCCCAATTACTATCATTCTGGAGTCTTTGATGATTACTTTAGGGTTACTACTCATTTGTCTATCATTCTTCCTAAGTGCAATGTAGTTTGAAGTATCAAAAATGTATTTGCAAAATTACTTATGTGTGGGTGAAAGTTTACTGAAAACATTTTGTAAGTATTCTGAACTAGTCTGCCCATATCACTAAGTGCTATATAAATCATATAAGTGTTAGGTGGTATGTGATAATTCTTGCATACTGTTCTTTGAATTGTTCTTCAGAAGAAGAATAAGCCCCGGCTCCAGTAGAGACCAGTCACCATTTCCTGAATGCAAGAATGTATGACATTCTTCTAGCATTCCCAGCCCGCTTTAAATGCACCCTAGTTTTCCATATTTGATTCAGAACTGCTGCTTTTCAATCTGAACTCTCATAAACACCAGGACAGATGATTTTCAGTACTTTGATCTAATCCAGGGCTGTCAAACTCGCGTCCTGTGGGCCAGATGCATCACGTGCTGGCCATGCCCATGCCCAATTTAGCGAAGGGGGGGAAAGTTCCGATATGTCACGTGACAATGCCGTGATGATGTGAGTTTGACACCCCTGATCTAATGTAAAACATTCCCAGATTTGTTTTGATTCAATGTCTACCATCCTCCATTTCCTCCAGCAGTTTTTGCTATCTTGGGCAACCAGTTCTGGTTTATTCAGTTACTATGTTCTCTGCTGATCAGAGTTTGCTACCTTTTTTTAAAAAAATAATACAATTGATCTAACAGTGGGGTGTGAACAGAGGTGATATTCAGCCGGTTCTGTCCGGTTCTCGTGAATCGGTAGCGGAAATTTTGAGTTGTTCGGAGAACCGGCAAATACTACCTCTGGCTAGCCCTGCCCTGATCTATTCGCTGCCTCCCGAGTCCCAGCTGATCAGCTGGGTCTTCTTTTGTTGCCCTGCACAGGAGAACGGAGCTGGAAAGCAGGTTGGTGGGGTGGGGAGGGAATGGGGATTTTGCAATAACTTTCCCCTGGAGTGGGGTAGAAATGGAGATTTTGCAGTATCCTTTCCCTGGAGTGGGGAGGGAATGGAGATTTTACAGTATCCTTCCCCTACCATGCCCACCAAGCCACACCCACCAAGCCATATCATGCCCACCAAGCCACGCCCACAGAACCAATAGTAAAAACAATTGAATCCCACCACAAAGTCAATGAACCTAGAAACTCATTCTCCACAGAGGTGAGTTCCTCCTGGTTCGGACTGGTTCGCCCGAACCGGTAGCAAGCTGCTGGTGATGTCATGATGACATCATGGAACCGGATCGGTCGGTGCCGGTCTGTGGACACGGCCATCTTTTTTTGAGTTTTTTTTATTTTTTTTAGAATTTTTTTCCTGGGTTTTTTTCTGCTCATACGCAGAAGCCAAGTTTCCAGCACTATGCACGCATCGCTATCTTGTTTTCGGCTTTTTTTTTAAAAAAAATTAATTTTCGGCACTGCCTCACCCACTCACTCACTCCTCACCACCTAAGCTGCCTTCCCAGTTCCCACGTGATACCTGCCCTGCGCCCCAATTGAGTTGCCTCTTCCTACCTACAGGTAAGTCGTGGTCATGCTAGTCCCCCCGCCCCATCCCTGGAGCCTGCCGCGGGCCCCTCACCAACCCCACCGGGCTTGTGACCTTACCTTCCTCCCATGGCTGGTGGCAGAGGAGAAGGCATGCCAGCCCCCATGAGGAACCAACGCTTGGAGCAGTTTTGGAGCTTGTTAAGGAGGAGGACCACCCCAGCCATGCATTTTCAAGCCTGAGCTGTAGCAATAGCTTTTCACTCCAAGCAGCCTGGACTTGAAAATACATGGCTGGGGCCAAGGAGCAATCCTCCTCCTTAACAAGCTCCAAAACTGCTCCAAGCATCGGTTCCTCGTGGGTGCTGAAAGTACCGGCCTTCAACCTGGCTGTTTCTCTGTGTAAGTCCCATCTGGAAAGCCCTGCAGCGAGAAACAAGTTGAATCCTGTTTCTCTCTGGTGCAGCGCTTTTTGGACTTACCAGGACCCAAAGCGCAGTGCTGTGAAAGACTCTCTCTCCCAGCAACAGAGTGGGGGAGAGAAAACAGGTCGCCGGAGAACACTTGGAGGTGTCCATCATGTGCTCTCCCCCCTGCTACTTTTGCCTGGGAGACAGTCTTTCGCAGCACAACGCTTTGTGTAACTTGTGTTCACTTCGGGTGGACAACTTTACCACATCCTCCATACTCACCAGATTTAGCGCCTTCAGACTATCATCTCTTCGGCCCCATGAAAGAGGGTTTGAGAGGCAAACATTATTCCAGTGACGAGGAAGTGAAAACTGCAGTGAAGAAGTGGCTCAAAGAACAGTCAACAAAATTTTATGAGACAGGGATACATGCTCTCATTCGAAGGTGGAACATTGCTATTGAGAGAAATGGTGACTATGTTGAGAAGTAGGGATGTGATCCACAGAGGACCAGCTTCATTTTGATGTATGCTACATGTTCCTGTGTTGGTAATTATACCTGTCCTAAAGAAAATGGCATTATGTTTTGACTCATCCTCGTATAATCTGGGAAGAGGGTTGAAGGCATCACTCATAGAGATGAGTGAAAATAATCCCTGGAAGAAAACAAGGCTGGTTTTTCTTCTGCACATGAATGAGAAGGGCAAGAAGTAGAAGAAGCAATAGTCAGGTTCTGCTGTAGACATACTCCAGACCAAAGATTAGCCCGACCAGAGGTGGGTTCCTACCGATTCCCCGGTACACAGCTCCGGTAGGGAGCGGTGGATTTCGCAACTGCTCCGGAGCCCTCTCTGCCGGTCCAACCGGCACGTCGCCATTTTTTTTCAGTGATTTTCGGGCGATTTTGCTTCTGCGCATGCGTGGAAGCAAAATCACGCCGAAATCTCGCAAGGGGACATGCGCATGAGAGAGATTTTGGTCAGATTTTGCCATCTGCGCATGCGAGGAAGCAAAATTGCGCCAAAATCTCACGTGCGCACGCGCCTCCTCACGAGATTTCAGCGCGATTTTGCTTCTGCGCATGTGCAGAAGCAAAATTGCGTGAGGGGGGGCACGCGCGTAGTGAGCACGCATGCCCCCGAAGCATGGAGATGCGCGCGCATAGCTCCGGCAGCAAGGTAAGCGAGCAACCCGCCCCTGAGCCCGACCCTATTACCAGCCTCAAACTGACACTTCAAAGTTAGCCTAAAAACAGGTGGAAGCAGTACAAGAAACAAGCAGCTTAGACTACACTATCAAATTGCCTCATTAATCCATGTTCTAGCAGAAATCTGAACTCTAGTCTTTCCAGTCAAATCATTCATCATTAACAACAAGAAGCATCATGTATACAGAGCTAAGGTCTGCAGTTTTTCAGACCATATTTTTCCCCTCTTAATTTACTGCTAGACATGGGTTTTTTTTGGATCACAGCTCCATTCAGAGAAATGGTGAGATGTATTCCATGCATAAAATCATGCATAAGTAAAAGAAAACATAAAACAGAAGTTACTTTTCTTTTTCTTGCTTCCTCCTAATAGAACAAAAATAAAATGGCACCTGACTAATAAGATACCAAGATAATAATAATAATGGACAGCTGATACAACTGTCGAAGTGTTTCTCCTTTCAAACCCTTCCCCTAGAACTCAAATGTCTGTACTATACTTGACAAAATTGTCACGATGTGAATAATTGCCAGTTGTGCATCTCTACTATTTCTAGGTTTATTGTATTTCCTAATCAAGCAGACATGTGATATGTTTTACTACGCATACGTGCATTCCAGGAGTTTTGTCTCCTACTACTCTTCTTCTCTTTCGATGCCTCGCCCGAGGCAGACGTGAAATACTTAGCTGAGAAGATGTAGCTTATTAAAGGTTTATTCTTTTGTTATTTTTGTACTGAAATAAATATTTTGTTAATTAGAATTGAATCTCGGTTTTATTTTCTAAGTACAAATGACTTCAGGGAAGCAAGATCCTAAATCGCCTCTTGATAGGAAAATTCCTATCTGACAAAAATATTTGCATAAATATCTCTGGGATGACACAAAACATCTACTACACAATAAGCTGTACTGTGTATAATGTACTGAATACTGGGCTAAATACAGGTAGCCCTTGACTTACGACCACAATTGACCTAAAATTTCTGTTACTGAGACAGTTGTTAAGTGAGTTTTGCCACATTTTACGACCTATCTCCCCACAGTTATTAAGTGAATCACTGCAGTTGTTAAGTTAGTAACATGGTTGTTAAGTGACTCTGGCTTCCCCATTGACTTTGCTTGTCAGAAGATTGCAAAGAGTGATCACATGACGAGTGGTGGGCTGCTGCATGGTCGCAAGGGTTCAGGCGAACCCTTAGCTCTGATCACTGTTGGGCCCGCCCACCCTCCCCTGTTCTATGTTATCCATTTATAACTTACATTCTGGCTTGTTGGCTGGCCCAGCTGCGTTCTGCGCCACCCCTGCTGTTCTCACCGGAGCTACTTTACCTGATTAGGAGCGAGTGTGCGCGCACGTGTGCTCACAACCAGTGAACCCTTTGTTAAAGAAAGTGCAGTCCACCTCTGCACATGACCCAGGGACACTGCAACCATCATAAATCTGAACCAATTGCCAGGCATCCAAATTTTGATCACGTGATCATGGGGATGCTGCAATGTTCTAAGTATGAAAAACAGTCATAAGTCACTTTTTTCAGTGCTGTTGTAACTTTGAATGATCACTAAATGCATGGTTGTAAGTCAAGGACTACTTGTGCACAAAAAGAATCTGTTAAGATATTTCCCCCCATCTTTAGTAAACGTTCAACCAAAATATACAAATTAATATTTCGTTGGGGATCTTTTTTCCAATTTCCCATTCTAGTCTACAGTGGTTTCCAAGTAGTGACTTGTCCAGTGCTAACTACCATTTTTTTCGGAGTATAAGATGCACCTTCCCCCCCCCCAAAAGAGGCTGAAAATTTGGGTGTGTCTTATACTCTGAATGTAGCTTTTTCGAAGCTTTTTTCCAGCCCTAACGAGGTACTAACGATCTTCCCTGCTTGCAGGATTTTTTCATTCCTACTCCCTCCGAAGAAGAGTTTTTCCAGCCCTAAGTCTTTGCAGGCTTGTTTTCATTGATAGTCCCTTCAAAAAAGTTTTTTTCAGCCCTAACTTGGGGATAAAATAATGTGCTGAAGTTGACCAGACTAAGGACGCTAGCCAGATGAATACCTGGTAGGTAGATTTTTTTCCATATTTTCCTCCCCCAAAACTAATGTGCGTCTTATACTCCGGTGCGTCTTATACTCCGAAAAATACGGTAATATGAATCTTACGTAAGCTTTTTGATATCAGTTAAAGTCAGCCAAATGCTGCCACCTGCTGTGGCTGAATCTAAAAATTACACTATTCCTAATTAATAATGTGTGCTAGTTACATAATAGACAACCATATAAAAAGGATTAATATAGGAAGCAGTTGTCATTAAAATCTCACTAAAAGTAAAATTGAAAATTGAAATTTTAGAAAAGTAGCTTTAAGCTGTAACATGTTGCATATAACTCAAATAAGCAAAATCAATCATAATTAACTTAAGAAACTCAGTGAGATTAGTTTTTTAAAGAGCTTTTGCATTTTAATACAGTGAAGGTATTGGATACATGTGTGAATGTTTGTTTTTGGTACTTAGAATAAAGACTCACTATGTATCAGAGAGTAATATTGTTTGGAGAACCAGAGTCTTGTATTTACAATTAAGACCATTGTACTATTATTGTGTTATTGCTACTTGTTTTGATCTATCCTTATTCTGTTGGTTTTTTGATTTTGTATTTATTGACCAGAATTGTGAGATGGGCAGCTGTGTAAATGAATATAATAAACAAAACTGCTTTTATTTTTCCTTTCCTTTAATAGGTTAATATTTATGTTTAGTGGGGAGCGTGATCATACTTATAGTGGCATATTTCATCAACACTAGGAATTACCGTATTTTTTGGAGTATAAGACGCACCTTTTTCCTCCCTAAAAGTGGCTGAAAATTTGGGTGCGTCTTATACTTCGAATGCAGCTTTTTTTCCAGCCCTAACTAGGTGCTAACAGATCTTCCAAGCTCTTACCTTGCAGGCTTTTTCATTGTTACTCTCTCCAAAGAATGTTTTTCCAGCCCTAAGTCTTTGCAGAATTTTTTTTCATTGCTCTACTTGCTCCGAGTAAGTTTTTTTTCTAGTCCTAACCAGGTGCTTACTATCTTCCCAGCTCTTACCGGCTTGCAGGCTCTTTCATTGTTATTCTCTCAGAAGGTTTTTTTAAGTCCTAACCAGGAGATAAAATAATGTGCTGAAGCTGACCAGACTAAGGATGCTAGCCAGATGAATACCTGGTAGGCAGATTGTTTTCCCCTATTTTCCTCCCCAAAAACTAAGGTGCGTCTTATACTCCGAAAAATACGGTAGATTTTTAAAAAGAATTCTTGGAGATGGACTAACATTCAGCCTATTTCAATATTTGATCTTGTTTCGAATGGGAGCTGATATTCCACTTTTGCAAGGAACGATGTGAAGGAAGATGTTGTAGGGTTTTTGGCATGTTTTCATGTCAAAACATTCTCTGTGAATTTTTATTCCCCCAACTTTCTAGTATTTATATTTTTCTCCTGCTGTGGAATTTGAGGTATTCCAATGCCTCTACTCATTCATAAAAAGGATACTTGATTGGCCTAGGAAATGGATTCCAAATCTGTTAACTTCTTCTCTTGGATCTTTGGACAACATTGCATAGCACCATAAACTTATTCATGAAATGCTGGCATTCCATAGCTGATTATTATTTAGAGTATGTTGAGAACATGACAAAGAGAACTAAAGATATACACACAATCCACATAATTATATACAAAACTTCTACGTGGGTACAGCTAGCTAGAGTTGGTTTAAATGTCAAGGTTCCGACTGATGAACCCAATCAAACCAGCAAGTCGAGACGATCAGATCTCATTAAGCATAACTTTATCGAGTACATCATTTTGGCATGCATGAAGCAAAACCCTACTCTAGCTAGTTCCCGCGGTTTTCACCTAATTAAAGAATGAACTCTTTCCTGCCTTCCTTCATCCAGGTCACATTATCCAATTAGGTGTTCTGGTGTCTCTATGGCAACTCCTTCAAGTCCTTGCCAAACATCTGTTGAGATGACTGTCAGGCCAAAGCCATTTTAGTTGGGGTCTTTGGCCTGCCACACTTTATGCTATTTTAAAATGTATTCTAAGCTGTGGGAATTTGGGAGGGGCAATTGCATGAGGGATGTCTGCATGTAGCCACAACAAATTCCTTCTAGATGGTCAAGGTCATTCTTTGTCTTCGCACTTCTTCACCTGCCCTGAAGGAGATGGGAGTTGCTGCCAAGTTGGCAGATGAAGATTGGTCAATGTGATGGACTTGGGGGTGTGGGGACGAGGGCTTGAACTTTCAACTGGGTGGAGAAACCCCTGGGACTTCAGATTCGGGTTAGTGTCAGGGTTCCAAATAGCATCGAAACTCAAATCAGAGTCCGAGGCATTTGGGAGGGGCAGTTGCATGAGGGATGTCTGCATGTAGCCATAACAAATTCCTTCTAAATGGTCAAGGTCATCCTTGGTCTTTGCACTTCTTCACCTGCCCTGAAGGAGATGGGAGTTGCTTCCAAGTTGGCAGATGAAGATTGGTCAACTGATGGACTTGGGGGTGTGGGGATGAGGGCTTGAACTTTCAACTGGGTGGAGAAACCCCTGGGACTTCAGATTCGGGTTTCTCCCAGATGTGCCAACATGGCTCTGCTAATAAATTGGAACTTTGAGGAATACTTTGCCTCGGACTCTGATTTGATTTTTGATGCTATTTGGAACCCTGACAATGACCTTGCTTCCCACAGGACTATTTCTTGTTGTCGCCTTTCCCTCCCCCCATAGTCTCTGGCAAGCTGAGAAACAAAAAGATGGCTGCAACAGCATAGGTACATTGACAGTGGCCTCATAACTGGATGTCCAATTCAGCTTATCCAGATGATTGCCTCCAGTGTTACTTCATACAGATCTTCTAAGGCAGCAGTCCCCAACCTTTATGGCTTGGCAGCCTGTTGGAACGGAGAGGGGAATTAGCCTGCACAGCAGCAGGCCGGCATGTGAGCACATGCATAGATGCCGGCCCACTGCTCATACAAGTTGAGCTATGCATGTGTGTGCCAGTCCACCACTCACGCAAGTTGAGCTACGCGCATGTGTACTGGCTTGCCACTTGTGCAAGTTGAGCTGCACAAGTGTACATGTGTGTGCTGGCCCACTGCTCATGTAAGTCAAGCTGCACACATGTGCCAACTAGCCACTTCCGCAGCCCGGTTCCAAACAGGCCACAGCCTGGTAGTGGGCTGTGGCTCAGGGGTTGGGGACCTCTGTTCTAAGGAACCAGAGAATGCACGTCGTGGGCAGTCTTGTACAATATGTTTAATAGTTTGCATATTAGCGCTATAGTCACAACAATGGGAATCTTTCCAGCCCCTCTGATAGAGGGCAGAGGCACTTCTTCCAGCATCACATCTAATTCAGTTTCATCTAGATAGAGTGAAGCAGATTAAAACCATGGTTTGGCAGAGGGATCACTAATGGTGATCATAGCTGGTGAAGCCCTCTTATAGACAATCCTAGACCACCAACTAACACAGGATGCAGGGGAAGGAATAAGGACAGAAGCAGGAGGCATGCAAAGAGCTGACAAATTCATGACTCATATGCTACTCAGAAACCTCTGGGGCCTGGTACCCTGGTTCCTGATGGTACTAGCATATTTGTCAGGTCCCACCTGGGTCATCAAACACCGAGAAACTAATTTGGAAGGCAGGAGTTCATTGGAAGCATATCTCTTTTGATGCCAGGCTGCTTCTGGCTGTTCCCCAAGGCAAACAATACTGCCTCGGTTCATTGAAGGTGGGGGAGAGATTTTGCAAAATATATTTCTGGTTTTTATGTATGGCTAATAAATAGAATTTAAAAAAGGATTATGCAGAACACTAAAAAGTAGTGAAGAGTAAATTATCCTGGCATCTCATACTTTACAGAGTAAATTAAACTCTTATTTCAGAACTGCTTTCTTACTTCAGAATTATGTCCACATCTGAGCAGAGTAAAAGAAGACAAAGGTCACAGACTTTCCCAAAATAATTAGATGTACTGCATTTCTGTCTGGCTCATGATTATTATTTCCAAGTTTGCATTTGTGCATATAAATTGGCATGTCGAACGTTATACAGATGTATCTTTTCTGGTGATGTGCTTCCTTTTTTGGCAATGCCTAAGAGATTACCCTATTTAAAAAATTGCCAGAACCTGCTTGGAATGGTCTATTTTTATTTGTTATTCAAATCTGCATTATACCTTTCCATCCACAATGCACCAAGATGGCTAATAATTGAAAACAAAAAGTGAAAGAATTAAAATTAATATTTATTCAACTCAAAGGACCTGGATAAAGACTGAAAGATTAGTGACAAAGCACAGTTACTGTGGAACTAAATCCCATTATTTGTAAACTATTTGTAGACTAGCTTCTCTCATGTGCTCAACAAACAGGTGTTTGAAAGTTTAAGTGGGATTCTACTGCCAATCTTGATGCTCAGATAGGTTTATACAGAGAGAGGCTCTGACTGAAACTTAAAATTAACAGTCTGTTATATTCGGAAAGCAAAAGGCACCAGTGTAATACTTTCAACATTACATAAAATGATCCCAATATAGTACAGTGGCTAACTACATTCTTAATGTATTTCATACTGATTGAGATGTCTTCTAGTAATCCAGAACTATACCATAGGCAATTGTATTGAAAGACATTATAAAATCTAAATAAACTAGTACACCTCCAATCCAGTTCTTAAAATGGGTTGTCCATCCCAGCTGAAAATCTAATTGAAATGGATTTATTTATTATTTATTATTTAATAGATTTCAAATTTGCACCATTTTTACCCACCTTATCAAAAAGTTATTCGTAGGCAGGGATTTCCTTATCCTACAAAAAGATCAGGAAGCATAAGATGCAGCCAGCCAGCAAGATGGCTAACGACTCTTTTCCATTTATACAAGATCTCCTTCACTTGCCAGTTATATGAGTCCATAGCTAAAAGCTTGGAAAGGTCTTCTCCTCTACTACAACTGGATACCATGCGTCTGGCTTTTGTAAGGTTTCTGGCATTTCACACACTGGTTCTGAGCTCAGCAGGTCCTGCACATCAGTTTGGTATTTTGGCAGCTCAGAGTAAATAATATATAGGTCTTAGCTCAACTCATTTTCTTTTAGCATTGTATTTTTCACAAGGGGACATATGTTAGACCTGAAACAGGGGTGAAATCCAGCAGGTTCTGACAGGTTCTGGAGAACCGGTAGTGGAAATTTTGAGTAGTTCGGAGAACCGGTAGTGGAAATTTTGAGTAGTTCGGAGAACCGGCAAATACCACCTCTGGCTAGCCCCAGAGTGGGGTGGGAATGGAGATTTCATAATATCCTTCCTCCAGGAGTGGGGAGGGAATGGGGATTTTGCAGTATCCTTCCCCTGGAGTGGGGTGGAAATGGGGATTTTGCAGTATCCTTCCCCTGCCACACTCACCAAGCCACGCCCACCAAGCCACACCACGCCCACCAAGCCACGCCCACAGAACTGGTAGTAAAAAAAATTGGATTTCACCACTGACCTGAAATATATAGTATATTGTTTTGTTCTTATCTGGAATATACCACCAATATCAGTGATAGCAATACTATTATGAATATGCCCTTGGTTCACCAGAATGATTCACTCCAAATAACACATTCCTTTGAAATGACTCTGTTCTTAAAAAAATAATTAGGACTGATGCTTTTCTTTCTTTGGCTCCCTTTCAGCTTTTCTTCATTCCCTACATGGAATCACTTGTGTTTGAAAAGTCTTTGATAGCCTTCCTTCCCTGTCTATCCCCCACTTCAATGACTAAATCTATTTTGAATGGTAAAAATAGTTTCTCCTTATGTAGTATGCAATTACATAAATTGACTTTAATTTAATTTAATTTAATTTAATGGATTTCTATGCCACCCAACTCCCTGGGGACTCTTTACAAGAGATGGGCTTGTTCAAGCCAAATTTTTTATGATAAAAATCAGAATCCTTTGTCCAAATAAGTTTTCTAGTATTGTTAAGGCAAGAGATATAGGAAAAATAGTAATAGCTGATAAAAGGCTCAAAAATAAACAATAAATAAATGTAATTGCATAACTGAAGTGGCGAGTTTGGTGTAGTGATTAAGGCACCAGGCTAGAAACTTGGAGACCATGAATTTTAGTCCGGCCTTAAGCACAAAACTAGCTGAGTGACTTTGGGTCGATCACTCTTTCTCAGCTCTAGGAAGAAGGCAATACCAAACCTCTTCTGAAAACTTGCCAAGAAAACCACAGGGATAAGTCCAGGCAGCCACCAGGAGTCAAAGCTGATCTGAAGTACTTCTCCACTTCAAAAAAAAGTTGGAGTAACGCACAACTTTCCAGTCATAGGAATTCACAGGTATGTTATGAATCTATGTGACGAACTACACCCACATGCACCCACACTCACACACAGACAATAATGGACTTTTCTAAACAATGATGGGAGCATAAGAGTACATGATTCTGAACAAAAACATAAGTGCATTGGACATTTTTAGAAACCTTGACAAATGGCAAAATGGGGTCATTCCTGTATACCAACTTTTAAAAATTGACAGGGAAGGGCCCCTTGTGGCAGTTACTTTTTGCATTAAAGAAGATATAAAGAGCCGAGGTGGCGCAGCTGTTAGAGGCAGTACTGCAGGCCACTTTAGCTGACTGTGATCCGCAGGTCAGCGGTTCAAATCTCACCGGCTCAAGGTTGACTCAGCCTTCCATCCTTCCGAGGTAGGTAAAATGAGGGCCCAGATTGTTGGGGGCAATGTAAATATACATTGCTTACTGGTGTAAACCGCTTAGAGAGTGCTTGCACTGTAAGGCGGTATATAAATCTCACAAATAAATAAATAAATAAATAAAATAAAATGTACCATACTAGAAAACATTGGAAAATTGAATTTGTCTTCCTTTGGGACAATAACTAACTACAATTGTATATAACATTTAGGAATATCCTATTACCCACCTGAACAAAGCATGGGGTTAATCTTAAGAAGATGAAAGAAATCAGAGAGAAGGAGAAGACAAATTATATTAATAGGAGCCTTTAGTTAACCTCACATAAACTGGTACATTCACACTGAAGGTAATTTACCAATTTACTAAATACTCTAAATTATGTTGCCGTTGGTCTCGGAACTAACCCTTAAGGGTGTCAAACCATGCAAGATTGTTGAACTCAGAAAGAAAGAGCCACTTGGGTTTTGGGAAGAATCTTTCTTGCTAGAAAGGTAATATAATAGAATTTTGAAAGTCCATGAATGCAATTATCCAGATCAACATATACCTGTACTTATGATTCCTGAAGGTTCAAAAGAATGCAACCAAAATGATTAGGAGATTAAAACATCTTTCTTATGAAAAGAAGTCTAGCGTTTGGGGGATTCTTTAATTTGGGGGAGACCAAGGAAGATAACGAATAGCAAAGAAAAAGTGGACAATGTAATCCACTGTAATTCACCAATGAAAAATATCCCCCCTCTCAAAACAATAGGCGCAGGGATCATCCAAATGAAGCTGATGAGAAGGGGGTGAATAGCCAAAAGGAAACAATATTTACACTATTTTGGTATGTTATTCAACTATTAAAATCATTACCACAAGACTTGGAGATGGCTGCTAATATACTGTACACCAGTGGTTCCCAACCTTTTTGTGATCGAGTACCACTTGGAGGTCCCGTACAGTCGCCACGTACCACCTGGTTCCAGAGAAACTAAATTCGATCAGATATCACTTTATTTCCATAATTGTACCGTTCCTTTTTTGGCCCCGCGCATCCAGCAACTGGATTCTCGGGCCGCTGGGACCAGGTGGGTGGCGTGTGGCAACAGTTGCAAATCGTTGCCAGATTATCTTGTGTTAGGCAGTAAACATTTTTGTGAAGTAAAAAATAACTAACTAAAAATTGTTCATGACCCCGAAAGTGTTTGCGTACCACCTGGAAGGCCCTCGCGTACCACTAGTGGTACACGTACCACAGGTTGGGAACCACTGCTGTACACTAATTTAAAGGGGGAATGGATCCATCCATTGAAAATAGCAATAGTATTGTTATTTTATATAGTATATAAACTTTTTATAGTATATAAAAAATTAGTTGAGGGTTCTTCTCAAGTCCTGGCTCTCTGAAAACATTTATCTGTGTGAAACAATATAGAAGTGGCCTTATCTGCAAAAAGCATAAGTGAAATGTTCATTTATTGCTCAATAATTGATGTTCTTCAGCCTTAGTCAAGTTTGATTATTGTTCTTCTACCTCACATTGCTTCTCATCAGTTATAATTAATCTCGCTCTTGTTTGCAGAGATTATTTCCCTCTCTCCCTTCTAGAAATGGAATATATATCTACCGGTATTATATTCGATCACAGCAGCTGTGGTAAACAGGGGCGGGTTCCTAATTTTTTTACTACCACTCTGTGGGCGTGGCTTATTTTGTGGGTGTGGCTTGCCAGCCATATGACCGGGTGGGCATGGCTTGCCGGCCATGTGACCAGGTAGGCGTGGCTTCTCGGACTGCTGAAGGGAGGGGAACTGTGATAGGTCCTGCCGCCCATTCCCCCTCCCCTCAGCAGCTCGAGAAGCCTCAAAGGTGCAAAAATGCCTACGATCATCACCACGCATTCGTGGCTTCTCGGACTGCTGAAGGGAGGGGAATGGAGATAGCTCCTGCCGCCTGTTCTTTCAGCGTCTCACGCGCTCCCTCAGCCATCCTCCCCTGCTTGGATTCACTGTGGGGTAGAAAGGAAGCGCATGAGCAGTGCCGGAAACTCGGCTTCTGGGCATGCGCAGAAGAAAAATTTTTTAAAAATTATTTTTTTAAAAAAAATGGTGGCGCCCAGGCACCGGCAACCAACCGCACCAGTACTGTGATGTCACCAGCGGGCCACTACCGGTGCTATAGAGTGGACCGCACTGGTAGGAGCCCACCACTGGTGATAAATCCTCTGGGATGAACCTGGGTGTAGGTAGCCCCATGATAGAGATCCACCAACACCTGTGAGATGAAATATATTATTAATGTCATCTTTGCATGATTCTATAGTGACTCCAAAGTCAGATCATGCTGCATATTTTTATGCAATGTCTTCAGCTATTAGCAGTATTTACAAGAAGAACTCCAGAGAGGAAAAGTCTGATGAGAGATGATGTAGTTCATAGCACAATTCAGTGTTTCAAAGAAAGCCTGTAGGTGGATGTGGGAAGGGGAGTTCTTATTGACTAAAAATGACTTCTTTAGTCTTTCTAGGATAGATTTCCTCCCCCACCTCCCCTGATCATTCAATCTGAAAAACACATCTAGAAGTTGGAATTCTATAGGGAATCTGCCCACACTCCTGGGCAATACTTCAGTAAGTTCAGCTCAGGAAAAATTATTAAATGAACTCTATTTCAGGCTTTAGTCCTTAAATAGATGGTCAGGATTCAGGGGTGGGTTCCACTTACCTTCCCTACCGGTAGGGACGGAAGTGCGCATTTTGCTTTAAGAGGGTATAATGCAGTGATGGCGAACCTATGGCACACGTGCCACAGGTGGCACGCAGAGCCATATCTGCTGGCACGCGAGCGGTTGCCCTAGCTTAGCTCCAGTGCATATATGCGTGCCAGCCAGCTGATTTCCGGCTCACGTGGAAGCTCTGGGAGGGCGTTTTTGGCTTCCAGAGGGCCTCCAGGGAGAGGGGGAGGGCATTTTCTCTCACCCCAGGCTCTAGGGAAGCCTCTGGAGCCTGTGGAGAGTGAAAAACCGGCCTACTGGGCCCACCAGAAGTCAGGAAATGGGCCATTTCCGGCCTCCAGAGAGCCCCTGGGGGGCGGGGGAAGCCATTTTCACCCTCCCCAGACATTGAATTATGGGTGTGGGCACTCGCGCATGTGCAATAGCGCACACACATGTGCTTTCGGCACCTGAAGAAAAAAAGGTTCACCATCACTGGTATAATGACTATTCCTGGACAAGTGGGAGTGGGTAACGCAGTTGTTCTTTGGTATTTTTGATGGGTGCTGGGACAGAAGGAAACTTTTTGTTCCAGGCAAAAGTCTAATGGCAACATTAGGTCTCCAGGATTGAGTCATTCTTTTAACCATCAGGTTTGGGGAAATGCTGGAGGAATTTCTGTACACAGCTACTCAGTGTGTCCTGTATTAGAGCTGATAGGCAAATAGGACAGACTCACTGCCACATTTATAAGAAAATATCAGATCCTTTAGGTTAACGGCAAAATTATTCTCAGGAGCAAGTCAACAGATTGTCCTCTAGCCAGAACCTGATGAACAGCAATATGGAAGAACAGAATTAAGTCAGCATCTAAAAGCAAGTCCAAGATCAGTCTGGGAATCAAGCCAGAATGCCAGGCAGGAATCAAGATACATGGTGACGCAAGAGCTGGTGGCAGATGCTGTTTCCAGCGTGGGTAGGTTGGGACTGAACCCATATTACGTGGAGGTGGTGGAATTTCACCACAGCTTCAACTCTTGGCACTGAAGCCCTTCCCGAGGAATCCTATATTCTTAAATATACGTTTTACTTTTGATCTTGGACTTTCAGAAGTGCACTTCCTTCTCTATGGGCCCTTCAGCCTCAGCATCATAATTTGGCTCGATTGCTTAGAGATACCCAAGTTTGATTTAGATTTCCATATTATGAAATATGGTCATATTAGTAAAGGACTATCAGATCTCAACTGTAAAAAGCCCAATTTTTGGGGGCTGTGTGGTTTTTTTAAAAAAAATGTTTTATTGCCATCTCGAAGGAATCTATTTTTTTGCAGCTGAGATCCATAGCTTTATTTTACAGCCACATCCCTGTGAACATACAGATTTGTTTAGAGAATTGTTTTTCAATCTTGACAACTTTAAGATGTGTGGGCTTTAACTCCCAGAATTCCCCAGACAGCTCAGCCAACTGACAGAGTAATTCTAGGAGTTGAAGCCTACATTTCTTAAAGTTGCCAAGATCAAGAGACACTGGTTTAAAGGAATGAAGGTAAATATACGTGTCCCCGGATAATGAGGCGAAATCGAACTTGGGTCGGTCTCCAGGACCAGAGATTTACTCTTCTGAGGTTTCGGACTCATTTATTTATTTATTTATTTATTTTATTTTATTTATTTATTTTGTCAAGCATGTATTAGATAACAGATATAGGTATAAACATGGTTATTAATACATGAAATGGATACGAATAAAATGGGACATTAGCACAGGGATGGTAGGCACGTTAGTGCACTTATGCATGCCCCTTATAGACCTCTTAGGAATGGGGTGAGGTCAACAGTAGATAGTTTAAGGTTAAAGCTATGGGGGTTTGAGGATGTAACAACAGAGTCAGGTAGTGCATTTTAGGCATTGACCACTCTGTTGCTGAAGTTGTATTTTCTGCAGTCGAGTTTGGAGCGGTTTACCTTGAGTTTGTATCTACCCTGTTTCCCCCAAAATAAGACATCCCATGATAATAAGCCCAATTGGGCTTTTGAGTGCATGGCAATAAGGCCAAGCGCTTATTTCAGGGTTCAAAAAAATATAAGACAGGGTCTTATTTTCGGGGAAACACGGTATTGTGTGCTCATGTATTGTTGTGGTTGAAGCTGAAGTAGTCATTGACAGGTAGGACATTGTAGTACTACGCTTAGGTACTATGCTTAGGTCAGATTGAAGGCGGCATAGTTCTAAGTTGTCTAAGCCCAAAATTTCAAGTCTGGTGGCATAAGGTACTCTGTTGCAAGTAGAGAAGTGGAGGACTCTTCTCGTGAAATATCTCTGGACTCTCTCAATTGTATTAATGTCCAATATGCAGTGTGGGTCCAGACAGATGAGCTGTATTCAAGAATTGGTCTAGCAAATGTTTTGTATGCTCTAGTTAGCAGTACAATATTACCAGAGAAGAAGCTACGCAAGATTAGGTTAACAACTCTTAATGCTTTTTTTGCAATGTTGTTACAGTGGGCTCTGGCACTTAGATCATTAGAGATGAATACTCCAAGGTCTTTGACAGAGTGAGGGTCGTCTACAAGGTCGTGTCCATCCAGTTTATATTTTATGTTCTGTTTTGTTTTGTTTTTTGCCAATATGTAAGACAGAGCATTTGTTGGTTGAGATTTGAAGTTGCCACTTGTTTGACCATTCTGACACATAGTCAAGGTCTTTTTGAAGGGTAGCAGCATTGTCGGTGGTGTTGAATAGTTTTACATCATCAGCCAAGAGAACGCAATTGCTTTTAATATGATCACAAAGGTCATTTATGTAAAGTATAAAGAATCCTAGAATGCTGCCTTGGAGGACACCGCTGTTAACAGGTACAGGATTTGATAGGGCGGTCCCTATTTTGACCACTTGTTGCCTCTTTGACAGGAAGGCAGCTATCCAATTATGCAGGGGTCCAGAAATGCCATAAGATTTTAGTTTTAGAAGTAGTTTGTCCTATACCACTGAATCAAAGGCTTTACAAAAGTCTATGTAAATTGCGTCTATTGCTTTGCCCTGATCGAGTTGTGTAGTCCATATGTTTTTGCAGTGTAGGAGTTGCAGATTACAGGATATATTTTTTTCTGAAACCAAATTGTTTGTTAGAGAGTACCATATTTTTCGGAGTATAAGACGCACCTTTTTACCCCAAAAAAGAGGGTCAAAAACTGGGTGCGTCTTATACTCTGGATGTTACATTAGGGGGAGGGGGAGGGAGTTGGTGTGATGGTGGCAATGGTGGCAATGGCGGCAACGGCGACAATGGGTGGCAACAGACAGCTGATTGGCGGTATTCCATGAGACTGTTCCAATTGCCAATCAAATCCGCTACCGCCGCCGCTGCCCGCCACCTCTACCCGCCGCCGTTGCCTGCCACCGCTGCCTGCCACCGCTGCCCACCGCTGCTGCCTGCCGCCGATGCCTGCCGATGCCACCCGCCACCGAAGCCCACCGCCGCCGCCTGCCGCCGCTGCCTGCTGCCGCCACTCGCCCAAAGCGAGCCCACAGCTTTGAAGACCAACTTCCAAGTTTGAAGACCCATGAGTTAGCGGTTAGGGGTGCAAGGGTCTTCAAACCTGGCAAGTTTAAGACTTGTGGACTTCAACTCCCATTCCTGAGCTAGCATGCCTGGAGGAGGAATTCTGGGAGGTGAAGTCCACAAGACTTAAAGCTGTCAAGTTTGAAGTTTGTAAAAAGTGTACATAGTTGTAAAAAGTATACATGGTTGTAAAAAGTATACATGATTGTTAAAATTATTCTGCTACACTGGTATTTTATTAAATAATATATTACTACATCATTTGGTTCAGAATGCTTTTTTCCTTGTTTTCCTCCTCTAAAATCTAGGTGCATCCTATATTCCAATGCATCCTATACTCCGAAAAATACGGTGTGTGTGTGTGTGTGTGTGTGTGTGTGTGTGTGTGTGTGTGTGTGTGTGTGTGTATGTATGTATGTATATATATATATATATATATATATATATATATATATATATATATATATATATATATATATATATATATATATATATATATATATATATATATATATATATATATATATATATATATATAATTTCCTTACACTAGCTAGCTAGCTGGTGCTTGTAGGAATAATTACTCTGGCCAATTTCATCATATCTATAAATGTTACCATGTTATACATATAATGTAATTCAGCACACTTGACAGTTTAGGAGATAATATGTGAGAATACTTGAAGGTCAAAATCCAAAAATAATTATGTTCAGAGATATATAATGGGCTGTCAAATGCAGTTTTGTCCAATTTATATCAGCACTTTAAAAAAAAGTAAAGGCTTCCATACTCTTCGAATTACAGTATCAACCGTTTCATCAGCCATCCTCTCCTGATGCTTCCTTAAATGAATCCTTTTTTATCATAACCATGGTGTGTTGAGTCAACATTTCCATTTAGTTGTTCTCCCTCATGACACAAAGAAATATTTCATGCTACCACCAGTACCTGCTATTCTCTGCTTTAGCATGAAACACTGGTCAATGTGCTAAGCTATCTTAGCATTTTCATTAGTCTGGCCCCTTGCATTTGAAAAATATTTGGAGACAGACTTGCTATTTAAAACAAGTGTTTAGCTCATGGAAAAATGTATTTGAGGGAAAAGTTTATATTTACAGAAATGGAGCTTGTCATTTTTGATCTGTTAAATTCCTGAAGCATGAAAGGTTATGCAGTTAGTAATGATATTCTGGCCAGATTTTTTAAAAAAAATAAAGGAAATTGCGTGTCGATTCAATACTGGTAACTAGACAGAGGAAGTGGAAATAAAAAGCATTTTTTTCATATATTGCTTTATGTAGACAGATTTTAATTGGATCATCTGGCTGACTTGGATTGCTTTCAGCAGTTTTAGAGGAAATTTCAAAGGGCTTTAAGAGCACTTCCAGATGGTTGCTTCCCACACATTGCTGGAACTAAACAGGAGAAAGGGGGAATATACCTTAGGTTTTGCTTCCCAGTTGATGTGTCACCTCTGTAATGTTTTTTTTTTGTCAGAAACATCAGCATTTGCCACTAGCCCATTAAATCATAATGGTGCATTCTGACTTATGGAGGGAAGGGGTATTCACTGCACTTTTTTTCCATTTTCACATTTTAAAACTGAATCTCTGAAAACTGGACATTTGTTATTGCATTTTAGTAAAGTGATCTTTGAGGGACTGAAGGAGCTGCTGCTGGGCTGTGTGGCCGGTGACTCAAGAATTTCCCAGTTTATTTATTTATTTATGTAATTGATTAATTGATTAATTAATTAATTAATTAATTAATGTATTTATTTATTTATTTATTTATTTATTATTTGTCAAACATGTACAGGATAGTAGCAATAGCAATAGTACTTAGACTTATATACTGCTTCATAGTGCTTTAAGCCCTCTCTAAGCGGTTTACAGAGTTCAGCATATTGCCCCCAACAATCTGGGTCCTCATTTTACCGACCTCAGAAGGATGGAAGGCTGAGTCAACCTTGAGCCTGGTGAGATTTGAACAGCTGAACTGCTGAACTAGCAGTCGCTGAAATAGGTTGCAGTGCTGCTTTTAACCACTGCGCCACCTCGGCTCTTAGTAGTTGTTTGTATAAACATAAGTAGAAGTACCGATAATACAGGACAATAGGACAGTAGGACAGGGACAGTAGGCACAGTGGTGCGCTTATGCACGCCCCTTACAGACCTCTTAGAAATGTGGAGAGGTCTACTGTAGACAGTCTAAGATTAAAGTTTTGGGGGTTTGGGGAAGAAACCAGAGTCAGGTAGTGCATTCCAGGCATTGATCACTCTGTTGCTGAAGTCATATTTTCTGCAGTTGAGTTTGGAGCGGTTTTACATTAAGTTTGAATCTATTATGTGCTCGTGTATTGTTGCGGTTGAAGCTGAAGTAATCATTGACAGGAAGGACTTTTTGATATATGATTTTATGAACTACATTTAGATCAGATCGGAGGCGGCGTAGTTGTAAATTGTCACAGACATGTAGATTTGCCCCAAGAGAAAGGGCTTTTCTGCACGGGCAGCCAGCCTTTAGCTGTTTGTCTCCTCTGCATAAACCAGCTGGAAATAAAGCCCATTAATGAAATTCCTTTCCATCTTTTCCTCTGCTTTGACCATACTGATCGCCCCTGATGGGTGGATTCCCCTACTTCTTTTACCCTCCCATCCGTACCAGAAAATAGGTGCCAATTGCTTTTTCTTGGGTAGACAGACATATCTTTTGAGCACTATAAGGAGAAACTTGGCAGAACTCTTGTCAATGTCATCCAGTTCTTAAAAAAAAAAAAAACTAAACCTAACCAAAGGAATACGGGTAGTCCTCAGGTAACAACCAGAATTGGGATCACAATTTCCATTGCTAAGCAATGCAGTCGTAAAGTACAACATCGTGTGGCAGTTCTGGCAGTTCAGCTTGCCATTATGAAGCAAATCCAGTGACACTGTTAAGCACAAAGTCACCTGATCATCATTTGTGGCCTCCTGCCAGTTTCCCCATTGATTTTGCTTGTCAGAAGCCAGTAGTGAAAGTTGCAAATGGTGATCATGTATGTTGTGATCTCATAATTGTGAGTTGGTCATCAAACACTCATATCTTGATGACGTGGTCACAGAAATGTTGCAATGGCCACAACTTAAAGGACCAGTCATAAGTACCACTTGTTTAGCACCATCATAAGTTTGGATGGTCAGTGAAAAAGTTGTTACATGTGGACTACCTGTAGCCTGGGTCATTCTCTGGAACTGGCAAAAAGGGAGGGAGGGAGGGAGGGAGGGAGGGAGGGAAGAAAATCCAATCTGTCGTGGCCAGCAGCTCATACTCTGACAAGGAGACTGATAATGAGCAGCCAATTCCAGAGTTGCCTAACGAACTACTGCCTGGAGTGGAGAGCTGCAGGAGACTGCACCATCTGCCAACCAGAAGACGTAGCTGCCACCAGACTCTGAAGATGAGAAGTCTGAGATGCCCCCACCACCCAGTCCAAGGCTTGCCATGTGGAGACGAGAGCAGAGAAAAGACGCTCTGCAAGGCTCCTTGCAAGAAAGGAGCTCACCCTTCCAAATGAGCAAAACAACACTAGGGTTGCTTTTATTTAAGAAGAGCAGTGAGCTCAAGCCTCTGTTGGCAACAACTGTTCATTTGTGTGTCTCGACTCGGGACTTGAAACCTCGCAACTTGGACTCTGGATCTGGGTCAGCTGGTGACTCTTCTATAACATTTGGACCCATGGACTTCTCTTGGCGACTCTTTGCCTGCTGTTTTGGATTTAAAATTCTCTTAAGGGTAAGTTTGCTGGAGGAACTTGCTTTCTCTTCTGTATGTGCATTTGCACTCACCTTTCCTTTGCCACATGTTTATTTGCTTCACAAACTTCTCAGTAAAGTTTGAAACCATTTCTCCAGGATGTTTGTGCATGTATCTCCTAGGAAGGACACAATCTTTCGTGGCAGGCAGCTCCAATACAAAATAGCCACTGAAGCAAGAGAACTGAGGTCAGAGAGGTATTTCTGGCCATCAGCCAATTGGAATGAGGCATTTCTAGTGGATGGAGTAGGTAGGCTGGATGTTATACTGGCTCTAGCAGCGAGAAGATACTCTATTTTTGAAGTGAGAAATCTCAGATGAAGTCACCATCCCAGCATGCAAGGGGAGGGGGGGAGTGTTAGGATGACATCATCCATTCCTACAACCCCAAAATGATAGGGGACCCATGCTCAAGCTGGGACAAGCAAAAGGACAGATCAGCCCAGTCCCCATAATAAAAGGATCTTAACAGAGAATAAATGCACATAATAGGAAGAATCATATTTCTACCACTATGGTCATTGGGTTCTTGATCTGATTTAAGAGAGCCTTTCTTACATGCTTATGTAAAGTGACCTGTCCCATTCTGAAGTGAAATAATATAAATTATCATTTATATAAAGAAGGGATTTGCCTGAAAACCTTTAAATCCAGAATCTGACATTACAGAGATAATCTATAAACACTTAAGTGGAAACTTGGTAGTTTTGCAGATGCAATCTTACAGCAAAAAGTCTTCCTCTTCTTAACTTTCTCTCCTTCTGCCAGTATTTTTAGCATCAGTCTCAATAAATAGGTTTTTTATCATCTGGAGTTACTTAAACTGCTAAAATACATAAGACATTCTTAATTCTGAAGTAAAAACTGGTTCAAAATATGCTGGCTCATTTCATTAGAAACCTAATAACTATAGCATCATATTGCACACCTGCAACCCTATGAGGAACTAATCTATTTAAGCCAAATATCTTATGAAAATCCGTGATAAAATATACTTTCAGTCAATTCTACAAATACAGGATTGGAATGAAAAACTGAAATGAAACTGTATCAAATTCCTTGTAAGATAGATGGATTTTTTTGTGGATTCTCTACTTAAGGTATCTTGTTTTTTCAAATCCCTTTCATTTCTTCTCCTCTCAACCTAAATCTATGGGTGGATTTGTTAATAAAATCCAGGTAGTATGTCTTACATTTTACCCTGTCCAATTCTCTGACAGTCTCTGTCATCTTGGTCTAACATGACAAGAGATACCTCAGTTAAATTATCAATAACTATTACAGGATCAGTAAAGCTTCATGGAGGAGTCTGCAAAGTTTAAAGCTGCACTTCACTAAACCTGGAAAATCTAGGGCTGTGTGATTATCTAGCTGTGTTGCAGAAGAAGAAATACAATGCAATCTCTAAGTGAAACTTTCACGGAATAAGCCTTGTTCAACAATCCAATTGCCATGAGTAAAGGCATTACTACATGTGAGTTATATATGTTATTTTGAAGAAAAAACATGTCCTTTACAATATAGGATAAATGCTGGGCAGATATGTTTTCCTGCATCTTTCTCCTCACCATTCCTGTTGAGTCCTAGAACTGAAGATGCTTGAGACAGGCTTCAGACAAACAGCTCTTTATTATAACTATGTATAAGATCCAGCACGAATCAGGCTGACAGCTTTCCCTTTTATAGGGAGCTGTCAGATGGCTCAACCAATCAGCAGTCTCCATTTTCCCACTTGAACAGCGGACCTTAGAGTAAACAGGCAGTCTCAATATCTAACACTTCCTATTTAATTTGATTTTTTAAAACTTTATTGGAATTTGTTCTGAAGGAGAAAAGAATTCTTGTTAAATTCTCATGGGAGAGTAACCTTACTTGGCTACAAGTTGAATTAATAGTAGGTGTGACTATCCTTTGATTTTTTTAATCCTCTCTTCCTTTCTCTTGCTCACCCTCTGTAGGGCCACAGTGCTGCCACTAGATAGATAGATTTGAAAGCCAGCCACTTTGATTTGTATGCATGACCTGCCTTGCTGGGAACACAATGCAGAGAATAATCAAAGAGCAGCTGCCTCATCCTAGGTGTACTCAGTTGATGGTACCATGTAGGGGCTGGCCTTACTTATTTCATCCTGCACATCTTCCATTGAGTAAGAACGAACAACGAGGTTGAGGTATAGGTGCCATCGTTTGTGCCCTTGCTTTCTTAGCTCAGTATATTATCCAGAAACTGAGGGTGAGTCCTTCCTCTGGACGGTCTGCTGCTCCCAGCTCTTTTTTAGTGCATTTCCCCCAAAGAAGAGATGTGTGACTTGTGAGGGGAAGCCCTTGGAGCTACTGGCAAATACAAACTTACCCAAAACTTACCTTGCAATTGAAAGGGGGGGAAAGGTTGAATGACCAAGACCTGTTGCTTTGGCAAAGAGAATCTATGGCCTCCTCTTGCTTTCCCTCTTTTTGCATAGTACAACTGAGAGGATTTGGTTCTAAGCCACCACTATTATGGTACCAAAAGAGAATTTAGGTGAGCAGGTTAGAAGATGCACTGCTTCTTTGGTGATTAACCCACCACACTGCACTGCCCGGAGAGGGATTGAAAGCAGACCTATGCAAAGCTTTCTCCGTGTGTGATGTGGTTTGTCTGATTTTGACTTACTAGTATCTGTGAATCCAATAATTAGATTTAAAGCAGGATTTTCAGGTTAGTGTAATGCAATGAACCAACCCTTATTCATTCCTGAACAAACCATAGATAAAAAAAATAAAAAAGGCTTAGCATAAAAAACGTTTCCTACTGGCAGAGAACCTACCAATTGTTTCCCCTAACGTAAGGTAGTGCTGGGGGAGAAACCAAGTTTTGACAGATGGGCACAATAATGAATTCAACTTTCTCTGAACCTTAAATATAAATAACTTACCTACCGATCTTGGTGTGACCTTGTTAGGCACTTGTTTCTACAGGAGTGTGACAAGCAGTTGCTTAACCAAGGCATTTTCATTTAAATGCCTTGGTTATACATACAAATCAAGAGATACATCTGGCCCTAAATTCTACTTGTTGAGACCAGCATTGACTCAAGGTTCATCGCAGTAGAAGTATTTCAAATGCCAAGTAATGAAATTGTCTTTCACATTGGATTGTAGCAATAGAAGAGAATATTTGTAGCTCAGGATTGAACAGTGGAGTCCTTGGTGCTCTGAGCTTGGTTGTTTTCTTGCAGTCATTTCATTACCCAACTAGTATCATCTTCAGTGCACCAAGGACTAAACATTAGACTGTTCTGCTGCGTTGGGGATCCTAGCCTTTTCCCCAGCAGGAAACTGTAGAAAATTCTAAGCCTGACATTAAATACTCTTTTAAAAATGAAAAAAATAGAAAAGCAAGGATAAGAATAAGAAAACTGAAGCTGATAGACAATAGTGTCTCTTGCCGTACAAAATTCTATCAACTAAAGCAGTGACATTTCCTTTTGTTGAAACCAAGTGTTTTCATGCTCCTTAGGCAGTAATCTAAGAATAAAGGCACTGTGCCTTACATAATACAATTATTCTGTGTTTAGTGAGAATTGCTTCCACCTTCTGGTTGGATAAAAGTACTGAATTATTACTAGAAATTAAGTGATAATTTATATTCCATGAGGGCAATATCTATTTCACAGACACAGTTTTCGTAATCATGTGTTGGACAGAACTAATCCATGGGAGAGGGATGCCACTTCAATCTAGATTTCCCATCCATTCCTTTCTCTGGGGAAACTATGTTCATATACTACTATGCACAAAGGGACCTAACACTTATCACATTGATCTGATGCATTTGCAAGTCTGCTGATCATATGTCTTGGGTAGCCGATGGAAATACGTTTTTGCAAAGCTCTATCTTATTATACTGAATGTGTGACAGATAAGACTATGGGACAATTGACACTAAGAGGATGGCTAGTAAGGTGCAATCCCCCTTCATCCCTCATCTGATATACATATCAGTGGTGGGTTCCTACCGGTGCGGTCCACTCTATAGCACCGGTAGTGGCCTGCTGGTGATGTCACAGTACCGGTGCAGTCGGTTGCCGGTGCCTGGGCGCCACCATTTTTTTAAAAAATTGTTTTTAATTTTTTTAAAAAAAATTCTTCTGCGCATGCCCAGAAGCCGAGCTTCCTACCCCACAGTGAGTCCAAGCAGGGGAGGATGGCTAAGGGAGCACGAGAGACACTGAAAGAACAGGCGGCAGGAGCTATCTCCATTCCCCTCCCTTCAGAAGTCCAAGAAGCCATGAACGCGCAGTGATGATCCTAGGCATTTTCGCACGTTTGAGGCTTCTCGAGCTGCTGAGGGGAGGGGGAATGGGCGGCAGGAGCCTAGGATCATCGAATGGGGAGAAACATTCAGGCTGGACGGAGCCTCCTAGAAGAACCGCTGCTGCGGTCTTGCTGCTCCCGCTGCAGGGGGCTGCGTTGCGGGTGAGCAATGCCCCCCTGCTTCTCCAGCCGCTGCCAAGCTCCCGAGGCCCACGCCCACCCGGTCACATGGCTGGCAAGCCACACCCACAAAATAAACCACGCCCACAGAGTGGTAGTAAAAAAATTAGGAACCCGCCCCTGATACATATAGAGGAATCTACCTGTATGTATCTCCTAGCATTTTAAAGAATATAAAACATCCCTTGTGAATCTGGTTAGAGCCTCAGAGTTTGAAAGCTTACTCTACCATGTACCTACCCAAATGTGATTTTCATTTCATCAGAAGCCCTTTCTTTCAAGGGCAAAATCATTTCCTATCACAGTGATGGCTGCCTTATTCCCAAAACACATAACTCCTGCTCCAGCCCATCCTCCTGATGCTTTTATTCGCAACAATCTGTTTTCTCCCTGACAGCTTTTATGACAGCTCTTTGGGGCAACAGTGGCTTCTGTGAAGTGGTGAGTACAGTGTGTTTCAAAGCTGTAGCATTATCAGTTTTAGCTGCTGTGGGAAGGTGCACTTATATAAGCTTGGAAAAATCAGGCCACTGAGGTTTCTATGGGCATTGCGAAACGAAGGAATTATTTTTAAAATGTCTAGATTTGAACATCTCATGAGATTGGTTATTGAAACTGACTATAGAATGAGCAAGGGCAAGATGAACTTGGGATGGAGAGGGCATCCCTGACTCTTTCTTTCTACCAGAGATCAGTGGACAAGACGCAGCTCATTTAAAAAAACCAAACCTGCAGGCAATGTGATAATTCAAATCAGTGCACATTCAGACAGAAAATTGGACTGGAAACCACAAGCAATCAAATGACCCTGCAATTGTAGTGCTATTGGTCACTAAAAGAATGTAGGGCCTTTCTACTACTCCAAATTTAGAAGGCATATATAGCTTGTCTTCACTTATGGATATTGGACTAAGCTGTTTGCCACATGCCTATTGAACATCAGTCATGATTTGGTAAATGATGCCACAGTCACAGCCTGGGTTAATTAAGCATTTGGACCTCATTGTTGGGCCATTATTTAGGACAGGGGTGTCAAACTTGTCAAACTCACGTGACATATCGTGACATTTTCCCCCTTCGCTAAACTAGGGGTGGGCATGGCCAGCACGTGACACATCAGGCTCACGGGCTGTGAGTTTGACACCCCTGATTTAGGGCATCATTTGGTCTTAATCTGGTATCTCAGCTAAAAGAGGCTCCATTGTAGATCTGTCACTTAGAAATACAATGGGGTTTGCCCAGTGCACAGCTATCTCAACAGCAACATCAGAGGTCTTTCAACTTCTATCTGCCATTAGCTTTCAAAAGAATCACTACTGTGGTTAATTGTAAATCCATGTTGTATTAGTTTCTGTTGCATATTATTGTACTTATTGTTGCATTGTCTTTAGCAGTTGTCCTGCACATCACTTAGAGTCAGTTGAATGGAATGACTTTTAAGTCTGTAAATCATAGATTTTCAAAGAATCTAATGAGACTTGCTATACTACTCTCCATTAGACTGACAAACCATTGTCAAAAGAGGATCAGCACAATATTATACAATTAGCATATGTAAATTTTGATCAGCTAGATGGTAATCCAAATGGTTGTGGCAATCCCAAAAATTAAGTATATATTTGATGGAAGATTAACCAAAACTGTATAGCTTAAACATGCTAAGGGATACCTTATTTAATTTATATAACTGCCTAGTCACCATAGTTAATCTGGGTATTGTTGCCAAGAAAATTAAATCAATGAATTAATAAATTATATAATCTCAGACCGTCGCCAAAGTTTCATTATATTGCTTTAGAGTAGATAATCAAAAACAAAAGGAAAGATGTATGAGCTACATAAAATCACTCAAAACCAATATAAAATGCAATGTAGCATACAATAATTAAGACAATCCATATCTATCTTGCTACACCGTCTGCTGTTCCATGCAGCAGCACCATACTTGCCAAGTTAACAAAGGGAATTCTATGAGCTGCCATGTGATTTTGCAGTCCTTGTCTCTAGGTAAATAGTTTATTTAAAAGTTATCCATGTTTGTGTTACGGGGGGGGGGGGGAGCTATCATGGCATTATAGGTGTTCGGATGGCAGGACCAGTACATACAGTAAATGGAATGGTATGTTCTGATATCTGCCCTTGAGAATTGCTGAAGGGAGGATATTAATCCCCCCCCCAAGGGCAGGCTCACCCCGATCTTGATGGCCTCTAAGAAGGGCCTGAAAACCTGGATTTGCCATCTGGCCTGGGCATCAGAGAGTGGCATGGAGCCTACAAAATGGCAGCCCTGTTCTTGAAATATTGTGCTCTCTCAGTGATTGCATTATATAGGTTTTTGATTGTTTTTAATTGTTCTAACTTTTTGTATTGTTTGTATGCTTGTTCTATTTTTGGCTTTTTTGGGGGGGGGCAATTGTTTATGTTTCAATTATAAGCTGCTCAGAGTCATAAATGCGAGATGGGTGGCTATATAAATTGAATAAATAAATAAACTGCATAAACGCGAACACTTTGCAACATTTCCAGGTCCCGTCAACCAAACAATGTCGGCTGTCGGGGCCTAAGGGGAGGGCCTTCTCTGTGGGGGCCCCTGCTCTCTGGAACCAACTCCCCCCAGAGATACGAATTGTCCCCACCTTGCTGGCTTTCCAAAAAGCCGTGAAGACATGGCTCTTCCGGCAGACGGGGTTTTGAAACAATTCATCTTGGTCTCCCCTATGTATGCAAGATTTTGTATGCCTTTTAAATGTATTTTAAATGGTTTTAAATTGTATTGTTTAGTGGTTCTTTAAATGTTGTACGCCACCCTGAGTCCCTAGGGAGTAGGGCGGCATATAAGAATCCTAAATAAATAAAATAAATAAATAAATTTCAGGAGAATAAAGTCTTTAAGATTTGGGTATACCTGGTCGTATATAACCAACCATCACTTACTGCACTTACAAAAGTTGTCCCAATATACATGTCCGTTCCAGCTCTTTCTTTCTTTGTAGAAGAGCTAAGAATACTGCAGGTAGATGTGAAATAAGAGAGGGCCTTTGGAAACTACATATTTTTTCTCAGATGAAGCAAACTTCAGTAAAGATACGCAATATTTCTATGAGCAAATCACACCCCACCAAAAATGGCTGGGTCTTTCTTTAGGCACATTGGTTTTTAATGTTAAATTAAAATCCAAATTGTCCCACCAATAGCAACTAAGTGTGTATCATATCCAATCTTGCTGATGGCTTCACAACAAGATGAAGAAAAACACATTGACTCCTGTATCTAAAAGGTTGTCAGTGAGAGCTGACAGATCCAGGTGATGGCTGTCACAAATTCTCAGCTCTTGCCAAGAGTAATTTATTGTATTTGTCATGTATTATGGAAATCAGTCGCACAGTGGGAGACTATATAGAAGGACACAGATCATCGGCAGAGACAAAGGGATGCAGCATTTCTCTGCAACAGTCTCTGAGGCTTGCCTTCCCCACAACACTAGCCTCACTGGCATTTTCCAGCACCTTAGAAAAGAAATAAATTGCCCTCTCAGAAGTGTACTAGTTGAGCTTTCCCACTAGGAACATTGTAGTGTGGCACAAGGGATTTTACACGTATTGTGACATCATCACATAAATGATCAAAAGTTATCATTCATACCAGTCACAACTTTTGCTTGCAACTTGCTCTAAATCAGTGTTTCTCAAATAGTGGGGTGGGGCCCCCTGGGGGGGGCATGGAGCAATGCCAGGGGGGTGCGTATGACCACGGGGAACATGCATGGTCCCTCTTGATCGATTCCCCCAGATGGGGAGTGTTTTCCCAGTTGCACGCTGCTCCGAGCCTGGAAGAGAATAGCAATAGCTATTTTGCAACATTTCAGGAGACGTCTTTCCTGAGAAGGCGGCCAGGCAGGGCGGGGCAGGGCGGCTGCGTGGGTTTTTGTTGTTCTTGGCGGGCACCACGATAGCCATGAACGGCGTGGTGAACCTGCTGCTGGACAAGGAGGAGCATCCTCTGCAGCTGGGCGAAAGCTTCGAACAGCACTCTAAAGCCTGCTTCGACACCATTCGCTGTGAGTGCCCGGCAGAGGCGGCACTTATGGGCCAGGCCGGCGACCCCAAAACATCGGCTTGATTAAGCTGGCCTGGCCCCGTGTCAAAAGAGGGCCCTAACCACGGTAGCCTATGCCTGCCTAACCGAAAACAGGCTCCACTGAGTTCAGTGTGACTTACTCCCAGGTAAGTGGGTAGAGCAGCCTTCCCCAGCCAATAGTTTGCTTGCAGCTTATAATAAGTAAAATAATAAATATTAACACTAAAATTCCATTGGGGCCCAGATCGGAGAGTTGGGGGGGGGCGAAATGTTTACTTCTTCCTGGGGGGGTGTAACAGAAAATAATTGAGAAGCACTGCTCTAAATAGAGTTTGGACTGAGGAGGAAGACTTTAGAGAGGAAGTGGATGAAAGGAGGGATCTCAGTAGGCGTGGAAAGAAGGGTTAGGGAAAGGAGGAGAGGTAAAGGATGAGGCCCTTTTATGGCTGGAATTTAAAAAGGTGCCCTAGGGAGAAGGAAGTCAAATGAGTAGTAGAATGGCATCTAAATCTTTTTTGTACATGTACATTTCTGTCCAAAAGGCAAGGAATCCATATTTTGGCAAGGTTGGGTTATGTAGACGTTGCAGATCTGATCTCACATAAATTGGTGGCCAGCTCCTTTCGCATCCTTATTTGCTACTTCTTTTTCATTGTACATATGTAAACGGAAGGGGAAGCTAAAACACAAAAACCTAATTTGCATCAAGTGTGAGCGTCTAAAGAGGAAACAGCTGTATAACTATAATTAGGAAACAGGAGGCCCAGATCCTTATGCCTAATTTATTCATCTATATAACAAGTCCCTTGTGGAGGGGTACTGATGTTCTCTGCAAAGTACAGGAGACAGAATAAGGGACTCGAGCAAATCTCCTGAGAGCAGTAATAAAAACGGTATGAACCTATTTTGACATACCTATTGCTGAATACTTTGAGGAGCTAAAGCATATTGGAAAGTCTTGTAACTTACTAAATAAAGATATTGCCTTGTGTCTCAGGTTGACAAGAATTACCCCTGGGATGTTAATAAGGTCATGCTGTTATTTCTTAGCACTTGCATTTCTTTGAAGAATTAACTTACTTAATTACCTGCCTCCATTACACTTGCACAGATTAGACTTTTCTATGCTGTGCTGCCCATCAAGATGCTGAGGAAGGAGAAGCAAAGAAGTAAGATTTGGCTCCCCTGGGTGTATATAACTATCAGTTACTCCACTTACAGAATTCTGCCCCAATATACATGTCCGTTCCAGCTCCTTTTTTGTTTATAGAACAGCTAGAATACTGCAGGTAGATCAGGAGTGGGTTTCCTGCCGGTACGCTCTTACCTGTTGGTTGCCGCAGAACCGAAGAAGCTGGTGGCATTCGCGGCACGGGGCTTCCCCCGCCCGCTTTCCCCCGCCCACCTGGATGTCGCAATTTGCGTTCTTTTGCCCTCTGCACAAGCAGAACGCTTTGCGCATGCGCAGAGGGCAAAAGAACGCAAATGGCGGCGTCTAGGAGGGCGGGGAAAGCGGCCGGGGGAAGCCCCGCGCCGCGAACGCCACCGGCTTCTTCGGTTCTGCGGCGACCAACAGGTAAGAGCGTACCGGCAGGAACCCACCTCTGAGGTAGATGTGAAAGAAGATATGACCTTTGGAAACTGTGCAGGTTTTTCTCAGATGAAGCAGATTTCAATTGCTGGCAACTGGAAGGGGAAAATGCAGCACCTCTCAGTAGCCATCAGTACCATCAGCTACAGCATCTTTTTGAATGATCTCCCCTTATCTCTCAAATATTTCCTAGGAATAACATTTTGAGGAGAAGAATAGGCACACATTAAGAATTTCCGCATTAGCCCTATGTTACTCTGTAGGAGAAGTATATGCCAGCTGTGTTTGGTACAGATCAAAACATTCAAAACAGGTGGGCATGGCCACCACAGATCGCCCTGGAACTATGGAAGATGAATAAAGAGCTACCGGACAACTGGTCACAACCACACAACTGTCTGCAGCCTGGTCAAGAACAACCTTGGCTTGTATGGAAATAGCTAAATAGACTGCGTGCCAGAATAGGAAAATCAAAGGACAATCTAAGAAAATGTGGCTTCCCTATAGAAGATATTCTGTGTGAATATGGAGAACAAGTCATCTCACATATGCTATTGTGGATACAATGTTGTTTAAAATGTATGGAGGAAGACCTCTTGAGGTCAAGAAAAAATGCTGCAGACATGGCCAGAAACTGGGCGAATATCATTTACTTTTAATCCTATTTATTTTACATACTTTTTACACATGCTATATTTCTTTCATTATTGCATTTTACATCTTTTATTGGCTCAGTGTTGAATGGTATAAGTCTATAATTTGCAGATGCTTCTGACGTGAACAAAGAAAGAATCTCTCTTTGTTATGTAAAATTCTTGTCTTTTGTTCATGCTAGGATTCTGGAACCACTTTACGTCTTCTAAATATGGATTTGCCTAGAGTTAAAAGTTGACATGTGGAATGCTGAGTTTTATATCTGTTAAATAACGTTAGAGCTCTGTTTGGACTTTTTGCTGACACCTGGATTGGAGAAGACATTATTATCCGATTTGCCTATAGCCAAGAGATGAATTATGGAATTAAGAGCTTTTTATCAGTTAATTATAGGAGGTGAAAAGATAGTGAAATTGTTAATACTTGTGATGAAGATGGAAGTTGCTTTCTTAAGTTTTTGTCCCCTATTTTTCCTTGTTTTCTTGAACTCTTTTTCTTTTCTTTCTTACTTTCTATTATTTTTTTACTATTGTAATTAAAACTTTTAATAACATTATTTTTTAAAAAAGAATTCCAGAGACTGTCCTGCTTTTGGAGTTTACAAGGCAGATTAAGGATGAGCCCCTGGTGCTGTGAGTATATTTGGGGACAATTTCTTAATGTATTATTTTTTATTTATTTTATTTATCAAAACGTGTACAAGATAACAGATATGGTATAAACATAAACAAAAGCAAAGTAGGTATAGGTACATTTGGACAATAGGACAGTAGGACAGGGACGGTAGTTTGTTACTGTGCGCTGATATCTCTCTTAAGTTCTTGTTCTTTGTATTCATCCTGTAAATCCTAAATTAAGCATTGACACACCAATTAGCAGCAATGGGAGGGTAGTCCAGTAAAAAGGGAGAGACTCTAATATTGGGCACTTCTTCCAGCTTGAAAATCAGCTGTTTGGTAGGCTTATTTTGATACTGGATTTAGCTCACTTCTGAAAGAACACTAAACCCACTTTAATCAGTGAGGAAAGTATGCGATCCACCAAGAAATGGGGCTTGTTTACATAAGCTGAAATTGTCAGTAAAGTACTAGGCTGTATTCAGAGTTCTCTGATTGCTCTGCCAAATCAATATAGGTAGTCTTTGACTTACAACCACAATTGGAACTAGAATTTCCATTGGTAAGCAAGGTGGTGGCTAAGTGAGTCGCACCTAATTTTACAACTGTTTTTGCCATGGTTGTTAAGCAAATCTGGCTCCCCCCATTGACTTTGCATGTCATAAGCTGCTAGGGAAGGTCACAAACATGACCCTGCATGCGCAGTAACAAAAAACAAGCCAAAAAAAAGATGGCGACCGCATGCACAGTGCCAGAACTCGGCTTCTGCGCATGCTCAGAAGGAAAAAAAATTTAAAAATTCAAAAAAAAATTCAAAAAAAAGATGGCAGCGCCCACGGACTGGCACCGGCCGATCCGGTTCAGTGACATCATCGTGACATCACCAGCGGGTCACCGCCGGTTTGGGCAAACTAGTCCGAACCGGGAGGAACCCACCCGTCTTATACCCACAGCTAATAATGACCAAAAATTATAATATCTTGATCTAAATTCTACTCTTCTATTTGCCATGCTCCCAGGCTGTTTTTTTCCCCAATATCAAAATCCAACAGCACACAAGTAACCTTTCTATTTATTTAAAAGTGTCTATTTTCTCTGCTCTTATTGCCTCACTGGTCTGTTTGGATGTATTTTCTCATATCCAAAGCAAGCATAGGCAGGATCTGCAAGGAGACAAAGGAATAATCCTGTTTCCCTCCACTTTCAGACAGCCCAGCAGTTAGTAATAGGCCAAATAGGTATAAGTTAAAGCTGTAAAAGCAAAGTTATGCTTACAGATAACATCACTGCTGTCGTTGTCCCCGTCCCCCTCCCCGGGAAAAAACACAAAATTTGTTTTTGATTCCTAGAATTTAAGAGCATTTTGTTTCCGAACATATGCAGTATTTTAGCTTTGTGTATACTGACATCTAGTGGCTACAAACATAATTGAATTGAAGAATTATCCAGCCAAATCCAATGCAAAAATTGTGTTCACATATAGATAAGGCAGATTCCCAGTTTTTTAAAATAAAGAATTATGCACCTTCTTATCCCTTAATATACTATTTTTTATTCTCCTGAGTATCTAAATAACTAATGGATGAATTTGGAAACAGGATACACATGTAGCTCAAGAACTATATCAACATGTTTAAGACAAACAATAACTAAGGTTTGCTTAACCATAGTTTGTAGAATAAGTTGCAATTTGAGTTTTTCCCCTCACATTCTAAGCCAAACCTAAATAAAGTATATGAAAATGATGAACAACCAATCTAAAGAAACTGCCATATGCCAACAAAATTCATAAATCAACAAATAGAGAGAGAGGCTTTTGTATCTTCACAAAATGAGGAAAACTCACCTTCTTAAGAATTCCACTTGTTTAAAATATTGCAGGCTTTAAAAGATGGTATGTTGCCAAATTGGGTAAATCCTGCCTGTTTCTGTCAGTTCTGTTAATGTTAATGATGTTACTATTGATTCTTTTGTTACCAATGCCTGCCTCAAATGCATTTGTCAACCACAAGCTAGGATATAAATTAAATAAATAATGGTCCCAACTATGAAATTCATCTTTAGGAGATGATGATGATGATGATGATGATGTTCGTCCATCGTTTTCGAAGAGGACCTTGACATCTGGGGGGGAGGATGTCAAGACTTGCGCGTGAATTGGATTAAAGTGAGGGAGAGGTGCGCATAGTCAGCCTCACTCTCTCTTCCCAGATTCCATCTTGCTCCAAATAGCAGGACAAGAGTTGAGACAGTTGGAGATGGGCTGGGCGCAGTGGTTGACCAGGGCGTCTTTCGTGTCTTGCCATGCTCTTAGCGTACCACATCGCTTGCAGAGACTGCCTTCATGACCGTTGTCCTATTCTAGTAGGTTTCATCCGCTCAGTCCGGATGAAACCGGAGATGTTTATTTAGCAGATAAACATCTCCTTAAAAGGGGACTATTCAAGTAAAGAAATATTAAAATGCCAATGGGCTATCATTAAGGAATGTGAGAGAAGTAAAGTACTGGATTGGTTTTTTTTAAATGCTACCTATTTTCTTATAGACATCATTAATATTATACTTGTCAATTTCAGTTTTTCATCAAGCAAATTTTGTCCTATCTTGATTTGCGACCAATTTGTCTAATGACTGTTCAAAGTTACAACAGCACTGAAAAAAGTGAGGTAAGACTGCTTCTTGCTTTTGCAACCATGGCAGCATCCCAAGGTCATGTGATCACCATTTGTGAATTTCAGGGGGAGGTGGGCTTCCAACAAGCTAAGTCAATGAAGAAAGTCACACTCCCTTTACAACTGCAGCAAAAAGGTCATAAATTGGCCACGATTCACTTAACAACTGCATCGCTTAGCGACCAATGTTCTGGTCCCAACTGTGGTCATAAGTTGAGGACTTCCTTAATTCCATTCTTTCAATTGCTGAAATTACTTTCCTTTTAATTGTGTGATTGTTACCACTACTCTGTGTTGCTAAAGGAGGAGGGGAAAGAGGTGGCATCTTCTTAAGGGACTTATAACCTCCAGATAAGCTTTTTGTTCATACGGAATATTTTTAGGCTCTGCTGTAATCACTCTTAGAAAGTGTTACAGTGAATTATTGAAAAACAAAACAAAGGACAAGATACAAGAATCAGGCTTTGGGCTGAAGCTTCCCCGGAGCATGACACCCAATTGAGATGTTCTCCCTTTCTGGATCCAATGGTGTAGATGGGGAGTTTTTTCTGTGATGGATCAAGTATGTGGGGAAACTTAAAATGTTAAAATAACTTGTAGAATTGTATATTGGTGGATTCATTTTGCTTGCTTGTATGCACATAATTTAGTAATTTCAAATGCAATGAAAACTTAATTAAGTGGACATTCGGGGAATGGAAGTCTGGGATCTCCAAATGTCTGTCAAATCAAAAACTAGTAGCAATCACTTGTAGCAATTTACATCAACAGAGTAATGCTATCATTACACAAATGACACAAATCACTATAAGCAATGTAAAATTAATACTTTGTCCATTATTAGGGGGAGATGCCTAGGCAGAAATGTAGTTCATTGCATCCAGCCTGTTAAATAGAGATCTGTTAAATCAAGGTTTCATTGTACTGAACTATATTTTGATATCCCCCCCACAAAAAAAGGGGGGGGCTGGAACAATTATTGCCATTGTGTCCTTAACAAGATTTTCTGGAAATGCCATTTGCAGAAACATCCTTGTCAGCTGTTTGGACAAGAAAGGTCTATTGTGTTTTTCCCTCACTGAAACATAGTTTTTTTTTTTTTTGTAGTGGTGATTGAGCCTTACTTTGCTTTGAGGAGGACATTTGTTTTTAAAGTAACTATAGCAATCCTAAAAAAATATGTTATCATTTACTTTGTTTTATTAATTGTTTTGTTTACATCTTTTGTCACTATTGTTAAGCATATTTGGCATCCTTTTGTGATGGAGAGGTAGGTTACAAATTCAAAATCCCTTCTTGGTAAGCAACCGCTCATTAAGGAATATTCTGCTCTGGAAGTACAGCTAGTCCAAACTCTCTGGTTGCATTTAGAAAGAGTAAAGCTATGGTTTTATTACAACGGACTTTTGGTCCCCTAAAAGGGCAGATGCACCACCATTGTATTTTATTTTACTTCAGGAATAAGGTATTTTTTATCTTTTTATTTCCTTTCATAAATAAAGTATTTACTTCATGAATAATAAAGATGCTTATATGAATGAAAAATCCTTGTTTGGGTGAGAGTGGACAGCTGTATTCAGACAGGACCTTTGCATTTCCTCAAGGTGTAATTTTTCTGCAAAATACAAAGCAACCCATTTCAGCCTGCCAAAATCAACAGGTGGATCTTAACGCAGGTTAGCGGTTCAAATCTCACCGGCTCAAGGTTGACTCAGCCTTCCATCCTTCCGAGGTAGGTAAAATGAGGACCCAGATTGTTGAGGGCAATATAAATATACATTGCTTACTGGTGTAAACCGCTTAGAGAGTACTTGCACTGTGAGGCGGTATATAAATCTCACAAATAAATAAATAAATAAATAAATAACAGAATGTCCTGACCTCTACCCAATTTTATTTTTTATTTATTATTTATTTATTTATTTATTTATTTATTTATTTATTTATTTATTTATTTATTTATTTATTTATTTATTTATTTATTTATTTATCAAACATGTATAGGATAGTAGTAGTTTGTATAAACATAAGTAAAAAGTAACGATAAAAGAGGACAATAGGACAGTAGGACGGTAGGCACAATGGTACACTTATTCACGCCCCTTACAGACCTCTTAGAAAAGGGGAGAGGTCGACTGTAAACAGTCTAAGGTTAAAGTTTTTGGGGTTTGGGGAAGAAACCAGAGAGTCAGGTAGTGCATTCCAGGCATTGATCACTCTATTGCTGAAGTCGTATTTTCTGCAGTCGAGTTTGGAGCGCTTTACATTTAGTTTGAATCTATTACGTGCTCTATTAATTGTGAACCTATTAATTGTCCTGTATATCAGATTCTTTTTCTTCCTAGCTCTTATTCACTGCTCTCAGATACATGAGAGGTACTTGTGCCTCTTTCTTCAATGCACTTTTTTCAGTGCCATTGTAACGGTCACTAAGTGAACTGTTGTGAGTGGAGGACTACCTGTGCTAGTATTTAAATCGGAGATCACCAGAAGATGCCAGAGCTATAGGCTATACTGTGAATTTAAAAAAAAAAAACCACCAAGAAGATTTTAATGGCAAATCGTTACCGAGTTGTTCCCTTCCAGCCCCCCACAAAATCAAAGAATGCACATGCTTATGGAGAGGCCAACAGTTCTGTTCCGGCTGTTTCTGTTGGCCGAGGTGGCAGGGAAATTCCAGGGGGCTCTGACAAATTACAAGCGAGTCCCGGCCCCCGAGTGGGAGGCGTAATGGGGAGCAGAAAGGAAAGCCCCCTGAGCACGTGATCCCCGACCGCGTGGTTTTCCTATTAGGCACCAGGGCTTTCCGTCCCCCACCTCCGCTGGAGTCTCGTTCTCTTCAGGCGGATCCATCGCCCCGGGCGGCCTTCGAAGTGCTCCACAGTGAGGCTCGGCTAATCAATCGCTGAAGCTGAGGCGCTCGGACCGGGCGGGATCACGCGCTCTGCGCTCGGCACATTCTTGGCGCCGTTGCAGCCGCAGAGCAGAAATTGCCGCCTCTTTCTCGAGAGACAGCGGGAAGCTTTCCCTGGGGGGCGTCGAGGAGTGGCGATGGCGGAGCCCGCGGAGAAGCTATACCGGGCCGAGTACGCCAAGAGCGGGCGGGCTTCCTGCAAGAAATGCAAGGAAAACATCGCCAAGGATTCGCTCCGCCTAGCCATCATGGTGCAGGTAGGGACTCTACCTTCCCTCTAAGCAGGCTTAAGAGTCTTAAGCCAAGCTCTGCAAGGCTTTCACCCTAGGCCACCCAGGCCCGGGAGCGCCACGTTGCCTGCAGAAGCGGGCGATCAATCGTCTTTGTGGCCGCCCCTCGGTGCATCTGTTACCCTCTCGCCGCTGCTTTGCGCCTGATCCCCGGAATCGGTTCGATTCCGTTTTTTTTAATGTGCCACCGATGGGTCAAGGCAGCTGAAGGATGCGGAGCGCAGCGCAGGAGGAACCGCCCTTTCCCTTTCATAGCTTCCCTTCTTGTGAGGATCTTCCAAAGGTGCCAGTTTGAAATCATTTTCTGCCGGGCCCACCATCCGCCCTCCTTAAGCCGCATGTCTCTTATGTTTTCACTTTTAGGAGGAAGTTCTTTGGGTTTTTTACTTCTGGGTGGGGAAATTTGAGCTGACAGTAGTTCCCACGTTGTCCCATTAGGGCCGCGGGGTTTAGCTGCTAGTCCTGTAGTGGGCGGTGAATATCACCTATTTTTCGTGGATGGCTATGCTTCATGTGAAAAATCACAACCAAGTCCAATACGCTCTTTTTCACAATATGGTTTACAATACCACCCTCTTAAAGGTTTGTTCAGAAGTGCACAGTTCCAAATAAATGTTTATACAACTTTGAATGTAATGAGGCTTTTCCTTAGGATTAGCGCATTTCTTGATCCTGATGCCTAGTCTAGTTGGAACAATCATAAATTGGACGGGGCTGATATATGGAATCCAATCCTTATCTTTGAGTTGGAGGGGATTTTACAGTCTAGAATTTAGGACAGCTATTGCTTGCTTTGTTAAAATAGGCATGCACTGCAATCATATTTTTCAATCTGTATTTTGGAATCTGAGTTTGAATGCTACATTCTGCAGTGGGACATAAAGTCTTCAAGCATACAGTTTTGACTCTAGTCTGATGTGTTGCCAAGAACAGTATATAGACAGATCTATTGGGTTAGGAGGAGTTTGTTTAGCCAAGCAATACTGCATTCTTCCAACTCTTGATAGTTTACTATTTTTGCAATAAACCTGTGGATTTGACTCCATTTGACATAATAATAAAATAATGTAATTGGTAATCCTGACAATTTGTAACTCACTAAAGGCAGCTTGATTGCAATAGGGTGAAATCAAATAAATGGAATAATAATGATGCTATATGGTGTAATGTCTTCAAACCTATTGTTGTGGAATGTGTACTGTATTCCATTCTCTGAGGAACATGCAAAAGCATTTTGTTCATAACTTCTTACCTAGAAAAGTAGGTCAGCCAGAGAGCAAGCAGCTTTAGATGTACTAGCAGGGGAACAGCGAGATCATTGAGTTTCTTATTCTTGGCATGTAGATGAACTTTGCTACAGAAAACTACTGCTGGATATAGTTGTGCATGCTGGATTATTCTGTAGGCCCTTACCCTCTCAAGTACAACCAAAAACCCCTGCCCCAAAATGGAACACCCATTCACTGGTTAATGACATTCTGTATTGCAGACTGCATTATGAAAGAAATAAGCAAACAAACTTGGTAACAATGGAAGTTCTTTAAAATAGGGGAAATTGATGATCATGAAACCATTTTTCTGGATTACTTGCCTAGTAACTTGTATTATTTATTACAGTACTATTTAATAGATTTTTTTTGTTTAGTTAAATCTTCAGTAATGTAAATCTGTTAGCAACAATATTGTAATAGACAACTTCATCCTATTTTTAGCTTCCATTCTACCTTTTCATTGATTCATTGTTATGAAATGTCTTGCTTTATCCATTTTTGTTTTTTATAAAAAAAAAATTTGAAAGAGAAAACTGAGTGCCAAATTAGATTAGACTTTGATATACTAATATTTATGATTCAGAGGCTTCTTCCCATAAATGCCTTGTATTCTTAATCTGGAAGTTCAGCCTCAAACCTCTTTATTGCAATCAATGATCCATACACAATAAGATGTAAAAGTATATAAAAACAACTATTTGGTAATCAGGGATACTCTATTTCAGGGGTGTCAAACTTGATTTTATTGAGGGCCGCATCAGGGTTGTGTTTGGCCTCGGTGGGGGCATGGCCAGCTCAACATCACTCGTATCGGGACACCTGTGGCCCGAGTGTTCTGCCAGCAAAAACGGGCTCTTGAGCTCCGTTTTCAGCTGCGACAGCCTCCTGAAACCCTGTCAGTGAAAACAGAGCTTGGGAAGGCTACCTGCGGTCCTCCCACGCTCCGTTTTTTCTGGCAGAGTCACTGCCGGCCAGTCCTTTGCTGTTTCCATGGCGGTCCTGTGGGCCAGATCTAAGCACCTCACAGGCTGGATGCAGTCCATGGGCCTTGAGTTTGACACCCTTGCTCTATTTGATGGTGTGTCCTAATTGCTACCACAGAACATTTGGGCACAATATTGCAGATACTGTCATTGGAATCAGAAAGTAAAAGATTTATATCTGTCTGGGATTTGTTCCAAGATAGATGAATAGCATGAGTTCCATAGACCCCTGTAAAAAATTATGGTACAGCAGTATGTGAGTGATGGTTTTGATTTTTCAAGTGCATGAGCCAAGTTTTTTGAATATGTACCCAGAAAGAAAGTGGATGGCAAGATGTTACATTGTGCACCTTTCTTCAACCTAGGGAAAGTGAAGATGTCATATATTTGTTTGGCTCTGGGAACCTTGGGATCCAGGTTCTATTGTTTTCAAAGTTCCTACTGACCTCCACTTGATACTGCACATGCTTTATCCTCTGAAGGAATATATGACTGGCCTAATTGTAATCCATTGTGAGGCGGTACTCCATGTAAAGGCCATAAGAAGCTGGTTTGGCTTCTGTAAGACCACTCCAACTTAAATTATATTTCTTTGTCTGCAATGGTTGGGAAGAGACTGGTTGGGAAAAATGAGATTTTTAACCAGTATCTCATTGTAGCTCAAAATTTTAAAACAAGCACTTTAGTTCTGTGTAGGTAGCGTTGCATCTCCAAATTCTTATTAAAGCCTGAGCAGAAGGAAGGAAAGCAAAAGGAATAGAAGAATCACAGTTACTTCTGGATGTTACAGAAATCTGAATAGCAAACCTATTGATAATAACTGCATATGGGAAGTTATAGAAACAAACATAGTACTCATAGATGGGCATAAGTTGTTTGTTTATAAAATGTATTAGCCGCCCATCTTGCCACACAGTAACTCTGGATGGTTTACAATATTAAAAAATAAAACTATAATTTATAATAATATAAAATCAACCTAGCTAAAAAGATGGGGGGGGATATGATAAGAGGGGGAGAGGAAGGAATCTGTTGTTACTCAGTCAGCCACCCCAAACATGAAGCCCATCCGTTGGGGCTCCAAGCCAACTGGCTAAGCCAGCTCTTTAAGCTCTTACAGGTCAGGAGGGCTGGAGCTGACCTCACTCCATTTGACTGTACCCAAACAAATAAAACATCTGCAAAACTGGAATGATGTATGAAATAGGGAGGGGACATATACAAGGTGTATGAAATTGTGACTCTTATTAATAAATACATTTTTGTCTGCATTGTAATTGTAATGCATGGGCATTATTTCTTACCCCAATTCAGTTGTAGCAATTTTCGTGCCTGAGGTTCTCTCTCTCTTCCCTCCACCCCCATTCTTTCTTTTCAGTCCCCTATGTTTGATGGCAAAGTACCTCATTGGCACCACTATTCTTGCTTCTGGAAACGAACTCAGCTGCTATCCCATGCTGATCTAGATGGCTTCTCAGAACTGCGTTGGGAAGATCAGGAAAAAATTAAAAAACACATAGAAAGTGGAGGAGCTGCAGCAGGTAAGCTACTCACTGATGATAAAAAGAGAAAAGGCTGTTAGGTGAACCATTGACTTGAGCAGGTTTAAGAGCCTATCATTTTTATGCTGAGAGCAGACTTCATTAATGGAGAAATGTTAGAAGGTCTCCAAAATATAATTGCTTAAGAAATTCTTTTTTGGAAGTACCGTATTTTTCAGAGTATAAGATGCACAGGAGTATAAGACGCACCTTAGTTTTAGGGGAGGAAAACAAGGAAAAAAGGCCTCTGCCTCCAAGCAGTTTGCCAGACAGCAAACAGCACAGATGATATACACTGTTTGCTGTGTATTTCTGTGCATGTGTGCCTGACCCATAGAAATAGCAAATTATTGGAGAAATGTACATTATACCAGAAAGTTTTCTTAAATGTAGTCACACTAACTCTTCTCAATTATTTAAATAGATCTACTCCAAGGTAAGTCAGGATTTAACTCTAATACTAAACAGGACACTGTTACATTTCAGACTATACTTGTACAGAGCTGTTAAAATTAATTAAAATTTCTGGAAGTATACATTCTCTATTATTTAAAAGAAGATACAATAGCACTGGGCCTCTTCAGAGCAAGCATTTATTTTAAAAAGCTTTTTTTATTTTGTTAAGTTGTCTAGAACAGGGGTCTCCAACCTTGGCAACTTTAAGACTTGTGGACTTCAACTCCCAGAATTCCACAGCCAGCAAAGCAAATAATAAAGCAGTCAGCAAAGCAAATAATAAAGCAGTCTTTAAAAAATAAGTCTAATAATTTGAACATTCTACAGACATTTATAGTTCACTTACCCCCTTGCATCCAGTTCAGCTGAAAATAAAAATCTGTGTCTCTCCCAGCTATTTGCCTCTTTGCAGCTAGTTTCAGTTTCATTTTAGCACGTGGCAAATCAGCTGGGGGTCGGAAGCTGCTAATGACTTGTTTGTTTTAACAGGCTCTTCCCTGTTTGCTGCAAGCAGGTAAATTGCTGGAAGACAGAGGCCAAAGGGTGGGGGTGGGAGGGTGGGTGGGTTGGGCTACATTTGGTGTATAAGATGCACCCAAGTTTTCACCCTCTTTTGGGGGGTAAAAAGGTGCGTCTTATACTCTGAAAAATATGGTAATTTTCAGTGAATTACTATTGCTGTCGTCCTCTGGGGTCATTCTTGCATGTTCTAGAAAACATTCACTGCAACCAAGAATTTCTCTTTCTTAGACTGGTCTTAGAAAGTCTGTATTTATTCCTGAGCAAATCTAACTGATTTACGTATCTTATTTCTGTTTTCCCAGGGGATTCATTAAATCAGAACCTAAAAATTATCCCTTTCCTTTTTTTTTAAAGGCAAAGGTGGTGGCCAAGAGGAAGGTGGCAAACGTGAAAAAAGTTTACATGACTTTGCAGCAGAATATGCAAAGTCCAATAGAAGTACTTGCAAAGGTTGTGAACAAAAGATAGAAAAGGTAAACATATGGGTAGCTCTCTATGTGTAAAGATGTAAACATTCACACGAAGATATACAAACCCTGTTTTTAATGGCAGAAATGTTTTCAAAAGCAGGGGTCCCCAACCCCCCAGGCCACAGCTCACTACCAGGCCGTGAGCTGTTCAAAACCGGGACACCCGAAGCGGTGGGTGAGTGCATGCGCATATATCCCCCCTTACATGAGCAGAGGGAGAGTGCATGCATGCGTGTTCCGCTACCGCTTGTGCAAATGGAGCTGCATGCGTGCTTGGCGCCCACTCGTGCTGAACCATTCCCCCCCTCCGCGCACCAGTGTGCAAAGCCGGAAAGCATCCCTCCAAATCACAGGATTTCTGGTTATTTTTAAGACTTCCCAAGATTAATTTTTGTCTTTAAATCCCAATGAATATGGTCTAAATATGGTTCCTTTAATAGCATATTAATTGAATGCATTTATGATTATATAATAATTGAAGAGACAAGATCATAAATTGAAATTTCATGTCTAGATTTAATTTGTTTAAAAATTAAATGTAATGGCTTGAATAGTCAGAAAATAAAAGCTTTGACATTGAAGAAATGTTGTGACTTGAAATCTTGAAATTTTAATAGTTCTGTATTATTCCTGAAATGGAGGCGAAGGGGTAATTTTGTCGTCCTTCTAATTTTTGGTCTTTATAGTAACACATAGTATCTACCCATCTGTCTATTGGCAATCTATTCAGTTTAAAGAAATAAAGAATAGGGTTAGAGTGTGTGTGTGTGTGTGTGTGTGTGTGTGAGAGAGAGAGAGAGAGAGAGAGAGAGAGAGAGAGAGAGAGAGAGAGAGAGAAATTGAAAACATTAATTTGGGACTGAAAGAATCTGTTTATGTTCAAGAATAGGGACTCATTCCACTTTCATTTCAGAAACAAAGTTCCTATTAATGTTTTATTAAAGCAATTGGCTAGTTTTGTTTGTTTGTGAGTTTGTTTCTAATTTCTCTTCCTGTCTACCCAGGGTCAGATTAGAATCTCAAAGAAAATGGTGCTCGCTGAAAAGCCACAGCTGGGGATGATAGACAATTGGTACCATCTTGCCTGTTTCAGTAGCCGCAGAACAGATCTGGGTTTTCTTCCTACCTTTAATGCCTCTCAGATCCAGGGCTTTGAGCACCTGGAGGCAGAAGACAAAGAAACTCTAAAGAAGCAGCTACCCTCTGTCAAGAGTGAAGGGTATGTAGAAGATGCCCAAAAAGGTGCATATCATGCTATTTGATTTTGATCATTGTATGACAGATACTTCTAAAACACCAGTGTGACTGGTGTTTTCTTATGTTGGCTATGGAAGATCTCCAGTTGTGACTATTGTGGAGAGCTGCAGATTAGCTAGTAAATGCGCTAAGCTTTTAAAGATGTTAAGCTTTCAATTATCAGAATGATAATGCAACATGGCAGATGGAGATTTTCTAATTCGTAGAGTTTTCTATTGTTTTTGCAAGAAGGTTTTTTAAAATAACCCTCGACAAGCTTACTTTAAGACTTACACTATATATATATATATATATATATATATATATATATATATATACATATACATATATACATACATACACACACACACACACACACACACACACACACACACATATAGTGTAAGTGTTATATAAATAGTGTAAGTGAATATGTATATATATATTCCTTTCTATAAGAAGGAAGCACAATTTCTTTGGTGTAGATAAGCTATACCTTTTTGCCCAGATAGCTGATTTAAATATTTGTTTTCTGTTTAGCTTAAGATCTTCTGGGGGTTTTTTCCTTCTCTTTCTCATTTTTTACTATTCTAAACAACTGGGTCATTGCGATATTTTATACCTGGGTCTGGAAGTTTGTCCAGAATCAGCAGGGAGTGCAAAACATTGAGGCTCGGTTGCTGAAGAGGACAAAAATGTGTCATGTCTATTCTGAAGACATTGCACTGGATGCCAGTTTGTAGAAGGTTCTTGGAATGACACACAAAATGTATATATTTTAGGACCTAGATACATGATGGAACATTTGAACTTGTCACCCAGGCTTCTGTGAGGGTGCCAGATAATGCAGGAACAAAAGAGACATTCTTGATACATAGTTGTGTTGTGGAATTCAGTCTCAGTTTAGTTGTGGTTGGCACTGAATTTTATTAGCTTTCAGCATAACTATAAGATAGACTCGTTTAGCTGGTTTTTTTTTAAATATCTGCTGTTATCCATCTATTCTAGTGGTCCACAACCTTTAGGGCACCAGGGACCAGTTCCATGGAGAAAGGTTTTTCCACAGACCAGAGGGGGCATGGTTTTGCATTTTGCCTGCATCTCACGGATGGGGCTTCGCTTGTTTGCATGACCTGGTTGCTGGCATGTGGCAGCCCAGTGCTGGTCAATAAACCAGGGGTTAGTGACCCCTGATCTATTCCATTTGTTATTAATGTATTAATGTTGTTTTATGATACAATAACTTTATAAATAAAGTTTATTATTTTTTATTTTATTGCAAATTGTTGTCCATTTATCTATACTTCGGGATATGTTTTCATAAAATGCTCTATATAAGTTTTTTTAAGCAAAAACAAAAATCTAAGTCAGTCTTTTATAGCTGCATGAGAAGTAGGAGTCACAATCCATTACAGTGTTTGACTATCTTTTTAACAAATCTCCCAGATTCTTTTGGATTTTCCCCTACATGCTGCATTCTCTTTTGCTTTCTATTTCTATTCCTCCTGTTTTTTTGAAGAGAATGCAAAAGAAAGCAAATTCCTTAATTTTCTCCTTAAAATTGCCCTGATACACTCCTCAGTGAATGCTTAAGTCTTGCATCTTTCCACAAAACCATTGCACTGGCATCATGCCCAAACTTAAGAGACTGGAGATCATTTACCAATTTTTATAGAGAATTGAAAAGTAAAAATAATGACAGTCACCGAGCAAAAATTAGAATGAGGGAGATTCTGAAGGGATTTTAAGTGAATGTTTTTCTTAGGATCATTTAATTCCAAATCCTCATGCTATTGAATTTCCCATTTTGATTTTTTTCAAAATGACTTCATACAGGAGATTTAACAGCAGTTGTTTTACTTATTTCAGGATTGCTGCAATAAAAATAAAATATTAACACCAACACACACACACACACACACACACACACACACACACACACACACCACATAAGTGGCAGAGATACAGGTAGTCCTTGAGTTATGAATGTAATGGAGCCTGCTCATTCCATTCGTAACCCGAGAATTCGTGGGAGTGAATCTCGTATCTTGAATGGAATAACTTCCTCCTTTCGCCCACGCATTCTCTAATCCAGGGTGTCAAACTCGATTTCATTGAGGGCTGCATCAGGGTTGTGTTTGACCTTGGGGGGGGCGTGGCCAGCTCGACGTCACTTGTGTTGGGTGCTCTTTGTGGTGGCCCGAGCACTCTGCCAGCGAAAACGGGGTCCCGAGCTCCATTTTCGGCTGCGATAGCCTCCTGCAACCCTCTGCCAGTGAAAACAGAGCTCAGGAGGTCCGTTTTTGGCTGTGACGGCCTCCTGCAACTGTCTGCCAGTGAAAACGGAGCTCGGGAGGGCCATGTGCAGCCCTCGCGAGCTCTGTTTTCACTGGTAGAGGGTTGCAGGAGGCTGTCGCAGCCAAAAACTGAGCTCGCAAGGGCTGCACGCAGGCCTCCCAAGCTCCATTTTCCCTGGCAGAGGCACCATGGGCCAGTCCTTTGCTATTTCCAGGGCAGCCGTGCGGGCCAGATTTAAGCACACCGTGGACTGAGCTTTGAGTTTGACACCCCTGCTCTAATTGAATGTGAGGCTTGTTAAGTGCACATGAGGTATTTCAGGGTGGGAAAGGCCACGGGGGAGCCTAGTGATGGAACAGGCCACCTGCCTAAGACCACCCAAGGTCTCCCTGACCCACTGAAATACCTCATGCTCCCCACAATTTCTTCCCCCACCCACCTAACCTGCCGCACCAGATAACTGGTACGAAGATCTAGCAAGCTGCGAAGATCTAACAAGCTGTCTCCTCTCCAGCCTCTCGGCCGCGTGTGTCCCTCTGCAGCTTCCTTTAGGCCTGCGCAGGCCTCGCCCGGCACGTTGTAAGCCGAAATGGACCTCCGCAGGCATTGCCTAGCACGTTGCAGGCCGAAATGGAGGTTCAAAGGGGCAGATAATTTTTAAAATGTTGATTGCTTTAGATGCAAAATCTGGCCCCAGACTCCAGTCTAGATCTTGTTAGTTTTTGCAAAATTGAAAACTTAAGCTTTTAGTACCGGCATCACCACTGTATAGTTTTTGATCAGGATGGGAAGTTTGCTACTGTGATGGTTGAAACACTGGAAGATAGATGCCACTTTCTGGACCTAGTTTCCATCAGTTTTACAGAAGAGATCTTGCCTAACAAAAGAAGAAAAAGAACGTGTTAAAAAAATCCCTTGTTAGAAACGAAAGGGGCGGTTTGTGGTCATATAATGGTTAGCTGAATTTCACAATTTTCTAAACCATAAAACATTGTTTTACAAACCATAGTGTGGTGTAATTTGCTGAGGCTTCTTTGAAGGACAGTAATCTAATGCCTGTTTTGGGTGATGGGCATCAAGTTATTCCTTCATTTTACTGGCATCTATCATATAATTGTTTGCATCAACCTGTTATCCACGTACATCCAAAATATAAACATTGACAAGATGTCCTATTCAACAGAAACTAGTCTTGCTCATACCCCACAATGATGGTCTGATTGTAGGCTGCTGGAGAGGATGTGCTCTAATCTTTGTAGTGTTTTTATTGTGTCTTTTGAATGGTGGGTGAATATAGTTTATCTCTACTGATGGCTGATTGTCTGAATGCAAAGCTTTCAGAAATTCCCAAGCATTTTTGGATTCATCTTGATTTATTAGCATGCTCACAGTTTCCCAGTTGAAACTATGAGTCTACCCATGTGTTATGAAATTAAGGAGCTTTCATTGTGTGCTCTGAATGTTAGTTGATGTTTATGGATGTGCTGTGCTGCTCTTCTGCCTGTCTGTCCACATAGTGGCTGTTAACAATCCTTATATTGTACATTACAAACCAGTCCTGTTTTTTCTTCTAGGGCTATTGGATCTTTTGGCTTATTTAAGAAATTGGGGGGGGGGGCCTTCAATGTGCTAAAGTGATGCTTTGTGACTGTTGTTTTTGAGATGTTTTTGATGTATGGTAATGTTATCCTTTTCATAGCTTGTGTTGATTGTGTTGTAGTGGGTTGAGTGGTCACACACTTCTCGATAAAAGTTATATGGGTATCCATTATTTTTGGAAGATGTATAGGCCAGTGATGGCGAACCTATGGCACGGGTACCACAGGTGGCACGCGGAGACATATCTGCCGGCACGCGAGCTGTTGCCCTAACTCAGCTCCAGTGCGCATGTGATTGCCCGCCAGCTGATTTTTTGCTTCTGCGGAGGGTCTGGGAGGGCAATTTCGGCCTCCAGAGGGCCTCCAGAATGGTGGGGGGAGTATTTTTGCCCTCCCCAAGCTCCAAGAAAGCCTCTGGAGCCTGGGGAGGGCAAAAAATGGGCCCACCGGGCCCACTGGAAGTCGGGAAATAGGGGAGTGAGGGGGGTCACGCACACATGTGCAGGAGAGTGGGGCAAGTGAGGAGCTTTGAATTATGGGTTTGGGCATGCACGCGCATGCAATAGCACGCACATGCACTATTTCGGCACCCGAGGAAAAAAAGCTTCGCCATCACTGGTATAGGCGATCTGTTTCCTTTTTCTGATGTTCAGGGTTGCTGCAGTGCATTTGTACTAGTCAACCTTTCTATGTAATCTCTGTTCCTTAATGAAATGCTATGGATACTTGTATTGAACATAAGCTGACAGCCAATGTAGTGTAGGTTCTGGTTCAGGATTGGGAAAAGCAAGAAGAAAGGCAGAGTACACCATCCTAAGCTTCTAAAAGAAAGGTTGGTGTCTCTATGTATTTATGCATATTTGTGTGTGTGTGTATATACACTATATAAACTCACTGTATACAATCACTCAACTGTACACCAAATTAATCTTACATATGTTAAAAGAAATTGGGGAAATAACTTTAAATAGCTTTCCTTAGCACACTATGTATTATTTCTTTTCAGAAAGAGAAAAGGAGATGAGGTGGATGCAAATGTAATCTCAAAAAAGAGACCCAAGAAAGAGAAATTATCAAAACAGGAAAAGCTGCTAAAGGTTTGTTTTGCTATGACTAATTAATTTCATTTAAAGCATCTTTTGATGATGAGATCAAAATACCCTAAGAGCAATTTGACTTCTTGATGGAGACTGCTCTCTTCTCCATTGTCACCTTTCTGAATATGATTTGACCCTGAAGAATGCTTGAAGTAAGTGGAATGTGATAATACTGAAGGAGCTGACAGTGTTACCAACTTTCATTTAGAACCAGTCTCATATTTTGGTAGCTTGGCTTAACTGCAAGTCAAGTCTCAGTGAGAAGATGCTAGCCTGAAATAACCTTCTGGTTATTCTAAATATCTAGAAGCAATCTCTTACAGCTTGTTTCTTGAACCATCATCCAAATAATATTTCATGTAGAAATACAACCAATGGCACTGAATTATATAAACTTAGTCTGCTCTATAAACCTGTCACCCACGCCTCTTATTATTCTTAGTAGAAAGGTGTTGGAAAGAAATCTTAAATGTGATACTTTGCACATTTTTTTTTACTTACAGGATCAGACAGAACTGATTTGGAATATCAAAGATGAGTTGAAGAAAGCCTGTTCTACTAATGACTTGAAGGAGCTTCTGATAGCCAACAAGCAAGAAGTTCCTTCTGGGGAAGCTGCTGTGAGTTAAACTCCATTTTATTTGGCATTTTGGGTGGAAATGAGGAAAGAGAAAGAAGAAAAAAGATTTTGTATTTATCTATTTGAGCACACATATACAAAGACATTGAGCTGTTACTAAATATTAATGCTCATGCAAATTTAATTGAAGTGAGATGAATCTCCGCAGCCTTCAAAGATCTACATGGATCTAAATTTGATTTCCTTCAAAAGATGCTTAAAAACTTTTTTGCCTTAGGCCTATGGTGGATAGCAAGCCTCGTATAGGACTATGTTGTATCCTCTTAGATTGTTGCCCTCTTCTGTTGGTTTGGAAATTTCATTCTATTTTGAACATGCATCATTCATCTTCCTTTGTTTTAGTGTTGCATGCTGCCCAGAGTTTTTATGGAGTGGGGTGGCCTTTTATACATTTCATTAATAAGGTAAAAGCACTCAGAGAAACATGGCTTGGGCCTATTAACGTAAGTAGAATTTAACATCCACTCATTCAGCGATTATTCAGAGTTACAGCAGCACTGAATGAGAATGAGTAATAATGGGTCCTCATAGTTGTAGCTGTCACAATATCCTCATGGTTACCTGATTGTCTTTTCGGACCTTCGCTCCCAGCTTCTGACAGACAAAGTCATTAGAAAAGCTGGCAGGAGTTATAAATAAATGTGATTGTGGGATGTTGTGAGTCCACATGATTCACCTAATAATGGCAACAAAATCTGCCAGAACTGCTGTCCTAAATCAGCATGGTCACACGATATATTATACCTTACGACAGCATCACATAGCAATTGAACTCCTATCCCCGATTACCATAGGTAAGTAAGTACTACGTCTAAGGAAATTTAACTTTCTAGGGTGGGTTTAATGGTTTTGATAAAAGGGTATGATATTAGGAAGCAAGGAAGGCATCTTAAAGGCAATCTGTTGCCAATATAGGTAGTTTTTAACATACGGCCATTTAATGACTGTCCAAAGTTATGACAGCTCAGAAAGGGTGCTTTACACTCTAAAGAATTTCTGGTTATCGCAAAACGCTATGTTCCATTGCCCTTGGCAACCTGTGTGCACTTGGGAACAGTTGTCAAGATCGTGATTTGCAATCTTCTCTGCTGGCTTCCCCAGAAATTCAAAGAGGGAGCTAGCTGGAAAATTGCAAGCTCCTACTGCCTGCCAAAAGATTTCCCCTCCATGCACGAGGGGGTTGAGGGCAGAAACCATCCATCAGGCTACAGAATTGGAAGTGTGGATCTTCGGGATTCCTGCTTCATCTCTCCTGCCCAGTTCACAAGTTCCCTTATGCACACGGAGGGAAGGGGAACTCATGTGCTGGGCTGGAGAGATGAAGCGGGAATCTTTGTGATCCCTGCCTTGCTTCTGCAGCCCAGCGCATGAGTTCCATTCTCCAGTGGAGGGGAGCTGCCAGCCCTCCTTTGGTAGACAGCTCTTTTGCTGTCTGCTTAATGACCCATGCAATCACTTATCCACAGTTGGGAGTGCTAAGATTGCAGTAGATCAGTGAAGCAGTCACAGTGTCTTGCTCAACAACTGAGACTCTGGTCCCAGTTGTGGTTGAAAGTCAAGGGCTACCTGTAAGTGTATCTTAAATAATTATGGGGAAGTCCTTTATATCAGAAATAGAATAGAATTAAGGAGTCAGAAAGGGTTATTAAACAGTCATTTCAATGCTTCTACTAAGTTCTTAGAATATGAAGGTCATGATGCAATTTATAATAATGCTGCATTTTGTCATATAGTTTTGATGATAAGCAGATTAGGGGTAGTGTTAGCATGTGACTACAGACTGCTGTAACCTGAAGCACAGGTTCTGCTCTTTATGAGCAACAGGTGTTTCTCCTGTAAGAAGCGCCATGCTGAATTATACCAAAGGCCAGTTTAATTCAGATTCTGTTCTAGCGCCAGTTAGTGGAATGTCTAGACAGAACAGACAAGCAAACTATTGTGATACCCATGCCCTCATATTTTCCAACAAACAACATCGAGATGCATACAGCCTTTGGTACTGGGAAGAATACATGGCCATCCAACTATGTAAACTGTTGATGCCGTTCCCCTATTAATAGATTTAATTCCTTCATAAAGTTGTCCAAATGAGTGACACTGTGTACTTCAGGATTTTGTAGTTACTGATGCATGTGTGAGCTTTTATTTTATTTTTTCTTTGCCATGTATATCTCACCATTTGGCTTAATTTGAGTGACTCTGGGATCTACCTAGTATTATGAAAAGAGAAAAACAGTCGTAACTTTTCCTTACAAGGCAATTATTTCAGCAGTTCCCCAAAATTTTAATTTTTGTTACCTTTTCCTGCACTTTAAAACAATTGCAGCAATTTTCCAATAACTTTCCCCCCCCAAAGGGTAGCCAGAATTGAACATTGAATATTCCAAGCGTCTCTCTTCATAGATGCGCTGACAGTTTTATTTTTGGTTCTTTTCTTAAGAAGCCTCAGCATGAAATGGGTGCATCTTTCACAGGGATTCTTTTATGCCTATGTGGCTGGAGGTTATAGTACTATGTTTGTAATGCAAAACATGCAGAAGCCACCAAAATGGGTCAGCTACTTTACTTCTGTATATGTTAACTCTAAAAGATAGTTTTGTACATCATCTTGCTAAAGCAAGCTGGGAGAAACTCCAGTTTGACATCTGAATAAGCCTCTCGGGTTTCTTCATCCAGTTCCAGGGCAGTCCTTCCTTGTCAGAAGAGAAAATAAGACTCAGTAAAGTGAAGGTCAGATGAGTCCATTCCCGGGAACTGTTCTTTAGGTTATTGTTTGCTTCTTGGCCACAGCAACCTGTCAGTGAGCAAAGAGGATTGACTCCTATAATTTTAGAGGAGAGCTCTGGTTGAAATTTGTTTGACATCCTATACCAGTGGTGGCGAACCTTTTTCGGCTCGCGTGCCAAAAAGGGGGGGGGAGCGCGCTCGCATGCCCACACCCATTCCCTCCCCCCCACGCATGCGCACAACACCCCCCCATGCTGCCCCCTGCGCATGCGCACACACCCCCACCTCCCGCGCAAAGGCTTACCGGAGCCTGGGACGACCAAACCGGAAGTGCGAAAAAACGCACTTCCGGTTTGCCGGTGTGCTGTTTTTTGCACTCCGGAGGGTTCAGGGAAGCTCCCTGAAGCTCCGGAATGCAAAAAACTACAAAACGGACAAACCGGAAGTGTGAAAAAGTGCACTTCCGGTTTGTCCGTTTTGTAGTTTTTTGCATTCCGGAGCTTCAGGGAGCTTCCCTGAACCCTCCGGAGTGCAAAAAACAGCACACCGGCAAACCAGAAGTGCGTTTTTTCGCACTTCCGGTTTGCCAGTGGGAACCCTCGCGTGCCGGCTTCTATGGCTCTGCGTGCCACCTCTGGCATGCGTGCCATAGGTTCGCCACCACGGTCCTATACTCTGAATAAGGCCTCTGTGGCATTGAACATTACTCATTTACTGTATTTCTTTTGCTTTTTCATTGCTTCAGATCTTGGACCGTGTTGCAGATGGGATGGCTTTTGGAGCTCTGCTTCCCTGTGAAGAGTGCAAAGGACAGTTTGTGTTCAAGAGCAATGCCTATTCCTGCACGGGGTATATTACAGGTTGGACCAAATGTGTTGCCAAGACACAGAAGCCCAACAGCAAAGAATGGAAAATCCCAAAGGTAGGCTGTGAGGCCTGCTAACCCCCTTCCTGTTATCGCATTGATTAACATTGTTTATGAGATTGTATAAGAGAGAGAATGGCACCCTTTTACCCTTTTTCTTTTCTTATGTTTCTCGCTCTGCCGAAGACCTTCTGCCAACACTCTTGAAACACTCACACCCTCTCAGCCCTTTTCTCCTTTTTATATAAGGAAGTTGGATATGTATCCAACTCTCTCCTGCTCCTACCTCCAGTTACAGCGAGAAAGGGAAGCCGAGGAAGTGCCTATCTATCATCCAAGGTTGCCTTCCATTGTCAACAAAAAACACGGCTTGCTAAGCCTGAGCCTGATATGAGCCTAGCCTTGCTCAAATTTGATGAAAAAATGAAATGATTTTGCCTCTGAACAAGAAGCTGTTGGTTGAACAGGATTGATGGGGGATAAAGCCATACAGTGAGATTGGTGGAGAACTGTCAGTGTGCTATGAAGTGTACTATGCAGTAGTGCTTAATTGGTTTGCAGGCCTTATTTGGTTTGTGATTTAATACACAATTGGTATCACTATAATAGATGCCGGATTTAAAATGGTTACATTTGCGACGCATATTGTGAATACCTATGGAAGCAGCAACTTTCCCAAAATCAGTGACCTCCAGATGTATTAGACTGCAGCTTAGCTTTCCCAGCAACCATTTTGCAGCTCTCATATTATCCCCAGGTTGCTTCATGATTTGGGACATGTTTTTTTTTTCACTTGCACCCTCCCCCCTTCCCTAAAGTAAAAGGCAAGATACATGCCTCAAGCTGTGAAAGTAAAGTACTGTTTTAACATTGTTGCCCTTGACGTTGGTTCCATCTTCTTTTAAAGTGCGATCCTTAGCTGGTAAAAAGTTGCCTGCCCTCAATTTAGAGATCCTCCAACTAGGGATATATGCAAAATAGTGAAATGGACAAACAAATGGGAAAAGGAGTTATGTATGACCTCCTTTGCACTTATATAAAACAGAGGCAGCTGGTGCTACTGAGTGTTTTAGTTCAGAATGGCTAAAGCCCAAATATTCTCTATTTATTTATTTTATTTTATTTATTTTGTGAGATTTATATACCGCCTCACAGTGCAAGAACTCTCTTAAGCGGTTTACACCAGTAAGCAATGTATATTTTACATTGCCCCCAACAATCTGGGTCCTCATTTTACCTACCTCGGAAGGATGGAAGGCTGAGTCAACCTTGAGCCGGTGAGATTTGAACCGCTGACCTGCGGATCACAGTCAGCTAAAGTGGCCTGCAGTGCTGCACTCCAACCACTGCGCCACCTCGGCTATCTCTAATATAATTAATATTTATAAGTTTTATTACTAATTATAAAAGAACAAAACTACAACTTATTAGAGACAACCATTTGATACAACAATATAGCTTCAGGATATTGAAACCAAGGATGGATAGAGTTTGGATCATCTCACCCCACTTAAATGTTTATTGTTTTAATTACAGCAGAACTGGGGAATTGGGGCAATTAGTTCTTCCCAGCTGCTTTTTAAGAAAAAATCACTTACACTTTGAGTCTACAGCAGGGGTAGGGAACGTTGGCTCTTCTATGACTCGTGGACTTCAACTCCCAGAATTCCTAAGCTAGCATGATTGGCTCAGAAATTCTGGGAGTTGAAGTCCACGAGTCATAGAAGAGCCAACGTTCCCTACCCCTGGTCTACAGGATCAATTTTAAGTTGATTCAGTACCACCTTCCACTACTATAAATGTAAAGGCAACATTTTTCTAGAAAAGAGGTTGAAGAGAGGACTCCTTCCCCCCCAATCATTGTGATTTGCAGTTATCTCGATCTAGTTTGTTTCTGGGAGAGATGTTTAGCATAAGGTGAGCCATTGCAAGGTTATTGTTGCTTTTTTTAGAGTTTTAGTTGAAATACTAAGTTATGAGGAATCTGCTGATGTATTTGAAATTATTCAGATATTTGTAAATTGCTATTTAGAGTTTGCCCACTCCGATGTGAAGAGAGTTTGGAAACAGTGAACAGTAAACCTTATCTGAATTTATTTGCCTATTTTTTTCATTGCATTAGTTTATGAGAGTGCTTTTCTTATTACTGTTTTTAAATTTTTTCCCTCATCCTTCTGCACAACAGGAATTCCGAAAGATCCCTTACCTAAAGAAATTCAAATTTAAAAATCAAGATAGAGCATTCTTGCCAGAGGCTGCTTCTACAAATTCTGTACCTCCTTCAGCAGGTTCTGATCATATTACAGGGAATTCGGCTGCACCAGCAGGTATATTAACTGGAGGCCATTGTGGGAAACTGTTTTGATTAAAAACATAAAATATTAGTTTTCATTAAAATGTTGTTATTCCCACAGGGGAAAAAGGTACCTACTGAAAAATGCTATTTATCATTAGAATGAACTGAATTGTAATTTTCTTTATCCTTTCAGAACAAATTGTCCTATGATTCTTACTGAACTATGCTGTGCTATGTTATACTACACTACACTATACATACTTTTGTATAGCATGCTAAATATACTTCTCTTTATTTTATTATAGAGCTGCCTATCTCACAAACAAGTGACTTTGTGCAGCATACAACAAAGCTAAAAGAAATAATACTTAAATCCGTTATCATTAACAACTCTTTTAAAACATTTTTTAAAAACTATATAATATTAAAAAAAGAAAAGAAAAAAGAAAACAGCAAGTGATTAAAACTATGCTTTTCCTGACCAAAAAAACCCAAACAAAACTATAAGAACACTCGGCATATTATAATTATATCCTGGATATTATCTATTAATTTCCAAACACATACTGCAAAATCTTTTAAACACTAAGACATTTACTGTCTTTTCTACAACAGCCATGTTTTTGATCCGAAATACAATTTTAATAGAATTGTACTTTCAAACAAACACTTCATACATGAAATTATTTCTTAGTGTTCTCCACAGATGGCAAATAACAGGTAGGTTGATCTATAAAGTCTTTAGATATTTAGATAGACCGGGGATGGTGGGATTTGTAATCTGAAAATTTGTTGAAGGTAACAGTTTGGGGAAAGCAATTTGAAATAAGAAAAACTTACATTATCTAATGTTTGCTTTTCCCCACTTTTATAGTTTTAATACTTTGAAATACTGAATTCGCTGTTTATTCAGTTTAGCTATAAGCATTTTCACTATTCACTATTGCATATTTTTCTGTAACTGTGATACAAAGGACTTTGGAGGACAAACCAATCCATTTTCTATGCTTTAACTAGTTCTAACTATTCCTCCCACCCTGTTCCACAAAAAGCATTTGATGTGTTCAAACGTCAAGGTAGCTGAGGTACATAGGAATGTTACAGCTAGGATAACATTCTCAGGAAAAGAAAGATACAGGCATGGAGCCAGTTCACTCTAGTGAAGGAAGAAAGCTGGAATGAATCAAAAAGTTCCTAAGCAAGGTGGACGGAAATAAAAGAAGAAAATCAGAAAATGATGCAGTGGCATTCTTGCCTTGGATAAGAAAAAAATGGGAAGCTGCAACAAGAGGCTGTCTGCCATACCAAATAGAGACATGGGTATCATACTAAATAAAGTTGGTGCTTGGCAAATGCATGAATGGCGGATTCTGTTGGAAGAGAATGGAAGGCTTTTTCTGACATTGTCAGCTGCTGCTTATTATAGCATAATAACTGAAATACTCGTTTTCTCTTGAAGGAAGGCATTGAACATCTTTTCTCACCCGCCGCTTCCCATCAAACATGAATGAAGTCCCATCTATTATGCATAAAAATGTATTTAAATTACATTGGAATATTCATGGAGCATAACTGTATTGTTCAGTGGAAAAAATGACACTGGCTCAAGAATTTAACATTCTAAGATTTGCAAGTGTCGTATTAAAATGTCAGTATAGTGTGTACAGTAAAAGTGTAATATATTTATATGCTTTGTGGTTTCACTTGACCAGATAAACCATTAAACAACATGAAGATAGTAGTCCTTGGAAAATTATCGAAGACCAAGGACGAAATTAAATCTGCCATTGAAGAACTTGGGGGAAAGGTGACAGCAACTGTGAATAAAGCTGACTTGTGCGTCAGCTCTCAAAGTGAGTAGATGGTGGTACTGTTAACAGCAACATTCTCAATAGCAAGAGTGTTACATTAAACAGAGGCCTAAAAGAGGAGATGAGATTGTATTACCGTATTTTTCGGAGTATAAGACGCACCTTTTTACCCCCCAAAAGAGGGTGAAAACTTATACATCGAATGTAGCCCCACCCAGCCACCCCCACCCTTTGGTCTCTGCCTCCCATCAATTTACCTCTGCAGCAAACAGCCAGAGCCCGATTAGCACAAGCAGGTCAGAATCAGCCTCCCGACAGACAGCTGAGAGGCTGCCACTTGGTAAAATGAAAGTGAAACTAAAACTGCACGGAGGCAAATTGGGGAGGTAGACTGCTGGCAAGGAGGTAAGGCAATAACTATAAATGTCTATAGAATGTTCAAATTATTAGACTTACTTTTTAAAGACTGCTTTATTATTGTTCTAGACAATTTAACAAAATGAAGAAGCTTTTTAAAATAAATGCTTGATCTGAAGAGGCCCAGTGCTTTTGTATCTGTTTTTAAATAGCAGAATACTACTTCTCAATCTTATTTATTGATTCTTATTATTCCTATATCTGCTTTAGTGTACTGGAAAGAAGCAGAAATATTCCTCAAAGTATTTACTTTTTTTAAAGAAGAAAACATAGTATGAATGTTTATAATTCTTCTCTCCAACATTTGCAAATTTACTTACAGTATTTTCTTTTAGCAGCCACTGCAGTGTCTGATAATTTTAAGAACTAGACAGCTAACTATCTAAATGGCAGCATGTTTATGGCAGTTTTAATCAGAATGAATTTTTCCTTTTAGTGAAAAAAAAGTACCTTAGGAAATTTCTCCTTTCCTTGTCTGTCAAGGTCCCTATATCTAGGCATAATTTATTGAAAAAGATATCCTAAATAAATCTTTTGCTTGTTTGAATTACTTTTATGTGGGATGACCAGATGATAAGCAGGATATACCTGCTGAAATTCCTTTTGCTTATCACTTTTGGGCTTGTTTTACTTCTGGCCACTGTAAGTAGAAAACTTTTAATGGGCTTTGCATAGAAAACATTTTTTCCTTGTTTTCCTCCCCCAAAACTAAGGTGCATCTTATACTCCGAAAAATACGGTAAATTTAGCAGCTAATGCAAGGAACTTTCAGTATTCACCTGGGTCTTAAATATAAACTAATTATGACTTCTTTAATTTGATACATTACAGTAATACCTTAGTTTGCTTTTATGTCTATTTTTAATCAAACATTTCTGTCCCTATAAATGTTACTAATAATCTTTTTAACCATCTTCGTTTAGCCTTTTGTTTTTACTTCATTTTTGTTAGCTTACTGCTTCTTAACTTCAATCTCCCTTCTCTATTGTAACGCTGTTTAGTGGTTCAAGGCTGAGCTTGTGGAGCAAAAGATTGGAGGTCTCCTCTGATAATGCCTCCCTTCAACCCACCTTCTTGCTGTAGTGTAGCAAGATGGTAGTCCCTTTGGTATTAATATCAATATAATTTGATATTAATAAGAACAAAGGAAATACAGATTTTTTGGGGGGAATTTTGAGGAGTTAGCTGAAAACATTGAAGGATAACATCTGGAACCGTGAAACTACAAAACTTCAGTTTTTAGAAAGGGATTAAGGGGATTTCTGTGGTTTAGTGTTAGTAGGTTAACTCTCCTGCTTGACAGAAAGGATGTTGATTTCATGCATGAGAAAAAGCTGTTCTGTAAATGCCAGCTTGCATCACAACAAACTTTTACATTTCCTTTTAAAAATTGAGTTTGGAACTAAAATATGAAACAGAATACTTTTTTATACACTTTGTAGGTGTTCAGTGAATGTTACCATCCAACTATATCATTTTCCGGGAAATCTAGTCTACTCTTCCTAGTTTTAAATCTATCCTCTAAACTCAAAATATATGCCAGTTTCAATTTAGTAGGGATTTTGTGCATGTGTTCCCATAAGTCTAAATGCTTGATATATTGATGATACTCTTTTGGCTACATAACTAAAAAATTTACTATCGGAACATAGGATTTAATAGAATTCTGCTGATATAGCATTAGAAGCTCCGAGATCATGCTTAATATAGTGTATGATCATGGTAATTTGATCTCAGTGTCAGGTATTTGTGTGAGGGGAGGGGGCTGTATCAGAAAAATAAAGGTGGGGCTGCTACAACTGAGCAGATGAAGCTCTATCCTTTTGGAATGCAATACTAGATTAACAAGACTGGTATGGTCCAGCAGAGCCCTCATTCATTCAGCACCCTTAGGTTAGCTTTGTAAGTGCTTCTGGCATGAATATAGACAGACAGCTACAAGTTCCTGTACCCTGAAAATTAGTGTGTTCTGCTGTTTTAGCTAACGAAGGGTAACATACTCTGCCTTGCCTTTTCTATTTCTTCTCTCTCTCCCCTATCTCTCAAATGTAAATCTTACAGAGGAAGTTGACAAAATGAGCAAAAAAATGGAAGAAGTAAAGAAAGCCCACTTGTGTGTGGTGTCAGAGGACTTCGTCCAGGATATAAAAAGCTCCAGCAAGGGTTTTCAGGAGCTTCGATCACTGCATGCGGTGTCTCCCTGGGGTGCAGAAGTGAAGCAGGAACTCAAAGAAGTGTCTGTGAATGAAAAATCCAGCGGACACCCAAACATGAAAAATGCTGGGAAGAACAAGGAAGAGCAAGGTAAAAGCCAAAATAGTAGTTGCCATTTTCACCTCAGGCTGCCATTTTCTTACTAAGAACATTGGTTAATGTTGAGTAGTGGGAATAACGACAGGAGACAGACTTCAAAAGGAACTTCTTTACTTGGCAACTTCTCTGTACAACCAGCTCCCTTTTATAGGGAGCTGTCCGATGCATCAACCAATGGCATTTGAGTATTTTCCCGCTCAAACGCTGGACCTGGGTGAAACCATGTAGGCAGTTGATACATAACAGTTAACATTTAGAATAGGATCCTTTATACTCTGTTTCAGGATTTGTCCTAAACAGAGGCCATTCAAGACTGAAATGTACATATTTGTGGGGTGAGAGGGATAGAAAAGCTGCCACTGTGATGGCCATAGGAATGGCCTTTCCATCCTCTACTTCATATTACAGGTTTCTTTCTTTTGCCCTTGCTGTTGGACTTCTAAGAAGAAATAAGTGAAGCAGCTTTTAACAGGCAAAGGGAAGGAACCATCCATTGTTTAGATAAATGCAGCCATTGCAGGCTGACTGCTAGTTCAACAGTTCAGCTGTTCAAATCTCACTAGGCTCAAGGTTGACTCAGCCTTCCATCCTTCCGAGGTGGGTAAAATGAGGACCCAGATTGTTGGGGGCAATATGCTGAACTCTGTAAACCGCTTAGAGAGTGCTGTAAAGCACTATGAAGCGGTATATAAGAAAAGTGCTATTATAGTGTGCCTTTCCACTCCCTCAAATAACAGGAGAAATGAATGCTTTCAACTTGCCAACTGGAACATGGGATGCTGAATAGAGGAGGCTTACTTTAGTTCAAGGCTAGCTAGATAAGAAGATCTTGATATGCAAGAGTAGTCTCAATGAACTGAGTATCTGCATAGTAGATTCTGTTTGTTGCTTCTAGCACAAATATGCAAGCTGAAAGATCTGTTCCAGAAATGCTTGGTATTCTGTACTTCAGACTCCTTAGAACTTGCCTGAAGCTTAGTTGTTGTTAAAGCCATTTATTTGCAGTTACCTTATTGCTAAGGTAGCATTCTCTATCTTGGCGCACCCTCTTGTTGTATTGGACTATGTCATCTGCAACTTTTAGCAAGAAGGGAGCTATAGTTCAAGGGAAATCCCTCCTGGATAGAGTAGGCTGACCTAAGCCTTAAACTGGAAGATTGTGTAACATTAAAACAATGTTAAAATAACTTAAACAAAACAAAAAATATTCAGTAAAAAAAACTCTTAAAAGTATTAAAGCCCTACAAAGCTTAAAAATAACCCTAAAGGCAATTTAAACATATTATTCAAATGCTAAATAACATTATTTATCAAGTTATTAGAAATATAGAGACTGCCTTACAGTTGACAGAGTAATTCGGCAAATGATAAGTTTGCATTACAGGTTGAGTTAGTTCCTGCAAAATGTAAGGAGCGTTTTTATACTATTTTTAAGGGTGGCTCAGTAGCTAAGATGCTCAGCTTGTCGATCAGAAGGTCAGCAGTTCAGCGGTTCAAATCCCTAGTGCCGCGTAACGGAGTGAGCTCCCGTTACTTGTCCCAGCTTCTGCCAACCTAGCAGTTCGAAAGCACGTAAAAAATGCAAGTAGAAAAATAGGGACCACTTTGGTGGGAAGGTAACAGCGCTCCGTGCGCCTTTGCCGTTTAGTCATGCCGGCCACATGACCACGGAGACGTCTTCAGACAGCACTGGCTCTTCGGCTTAGAAACAGAGATGAGCACCGCCCCTAGAGCCAGAAACAACTAGCACGCATATGGGGGGGGACCTTTACCTTTACCTTATACTTTTTAAATTGATGGATGAATTCTATCTACCCAGAGAAAAAGAAATTACTGCCTTGTTTCCCATCGTCATTATCTAGGAACAAGTAAGTCTGAGAAGAAAATGAAGTTGACAGTTAAAGGAGGGGCTGCTGTCGATCCTGATTCAGGTATTTTTATTTTCATAAAAATAATTCTACCTCCCTTTTCTCGTATCAGTAAGTTGGGCAGCCAGGGAATGTTCTTCTATCCTTGCTTTCACTTACTGGGTCTGCTTTTCTAGTTTTTCTAATGCATGAATGGTATGGATGCCTCTGTCCTATTGATACCACAATTTATCCTATGTACGTGTAATGATACTTTCTGATCAGATAAACAACAATAGTAAGACTTCCGGTTTTTTTTACCTAGCATCTTTTGTGTGATGTTTCCTAGCACAAAACAAGGAAGTTAGCATTCTGGGAGCTAGAACAAGGCTTTTATATATTAGTTATTCAGGATAGGACTCTCTGAGTATGGATGCTTGGAAAATTAAATTGTGATTTTGGCAACCAGTACTAGAAGTCTGAAAGAAGCAACATGATTTGCCATAAATCAGTTATGGGCAGTTACAATTTTCCTTTGAATCATCTTTGTGGATGAGAAATCAAAACTCCCAACTTTTCCAATCTTATGCTCAATTTAACAATCTGAATAGGATAAAATTTGTTTCGGAATAGGAAGAATTAACATTTGTTATATATGTAAATAGGTCTGGAAGATTCTGCGCATGTTTTTGAAAAAAGTGGAAAAATCTTCAGTGCCACTTTGGGTCTAGTTGATATTGTCCAAGGAACAAATTCTTATTACAAACTTCAAATGCTAGAGGATGACAGAGAGACCAGGTGAGAGTTCTTCCTTTTCTAAACAGTAACTACATGTCAAATTTCTCCTTAGCGTGGCTCAGGTAATAAAAGCTGGTGCTGTTGCATTTGTTTTTCATAAGAATTGTTTGATTCAAATAGTCAGTTCTTGCTCTTAAACCGGTGATAAGAATCCAAAACTAAAATAATTTGTACCCCTACATAAAACCAATCTTCAGTTGTAGTTCTCTGGGAATGACTTCAATTGAACTTAGTTCTGTTTGTTTTTAGAATAGAATAGAATAGAATAGAATAGAATAGAATAGAATAGAATAGAATAGAATAGAATAGAATAGAATAGAATAGAATAGAATAGAATTCTTTATTGGCCAAGTGTGATTGAACACACAAGGAATTTGTCTTTGGTGCATATGCTCTCAGTGTACATAAGGAGAATAAAATACATTTATTAAGAATAAAAAGATACAACATTTAGTGATAGTCAAGGTTACTAATATAAGCTATCAATCATATTAGGAAACATAAAAACAATATAAATTGAAAAATACAAGCAACATGGTTATAGTAATAAGTGGGAAGAGTTAGATACTAGTAAGGAAGAGAAGAATAATAGTAATACAGTCTTAGTAAATTATTTGACAGTGTTGTGGGAATTAGTTGTTCAGCAGAGTGATGGTGTTTAGGGAAAAACTGACCTTGTGTCTAGTTGTTCTGGTGTGCAGTGCCCTATAGCTTCGTTTTGAGGGTAGGAGTTGAAACAGTTTATGTCAAGGATGTGAGAGGTCTGTAGATATTTTCACAGCCCTCTTTTTGACTCGTGCAATATACAGATCCTCAATGGAAGGCAGGTTGATAGCAATTGTTTTTTCTACAGTTCTAATTATCTGTTGAAGTCTGTTTGTCTTGTTTGGTTGCCGAGCCAAACCAGACAGTTATATAGGTGCAAATAACAGACTCAATAATTCCTCTGTAGAACTGAATCAGCAGCTCTTTGGGCAGTTTGAGCTTTCTGAGTTGGCGCAGAAAGAACATTCTTAAAAACTTAGTTAATTTAGCCTTAGTTAAAACTCAATTATATAGAGGCCTAGATTTTCATGAAGTACGATGCAAATATATAAAGCAGTTTTATCCATAACATGTTTACACAAGTACAGATGAGAAACAAGCAGAGGGAAGCTAAATAAAGTATTACTTTATTTACTGATTTTGCCTTCCGTTCATCCCTTACGTAGAATTCCAAAGTTAACTCTTCCCCACAAGTTAAAAAGCATGCAACTTAAATGGAATAAAATTAAGAAAATCACAGCCAACTTAAACATATCTTAATAGAAGCAGAAAATACCTAATTTCTATTAGCTTTGAGATACATCATAAAAAAACCCTCCAGTGTTCTTTCTACACAGCAGTTTAGCTTGTTTCTCTTTTATTCAAGTCCACATTTCTTATACATGTTCAAAAGCTCAGAATTTATATCTAAAAGAAATACTATTACTTTAGAAATGTTTCCCAAGTTTATCTAATTTGGGGTGGGGGGGAGATTGGATAAATATTATGGATTTATAGTAAAAGCAAAGATAGTTTAAACTAGTCAAGGGTTTCTCATGACATAATCAGCCATCCCAAAAGAGTTTCTTAATTATTACTGTGAATTAGTTCAGTCAGCTGAGGATTTTTAAATGATAAGTCATCAGTCTTGTAGATCATTTAATTTTCATCATTCAAATAATGCCATAATTTTTTGCATGTACACATGGGACCAAGCCTCACTTTGAATTAGCAGAAGGATTTCTGAGTAAACAGACAAGGCATTTTCTGCTCTTTTGGGACTCTTATTGGTGTTTGATCTCATTAACTGGGGTAATACTAATGGTTGTTGCCAATTCTAGATGATGGGTATCTTATTAGTAAACAGCCTGACCTTAAATGGGTTTTTTGGGCTAGAACACGGGTGTCAAACTCACTGTGTCACGTTGCCGTCATGTGACATATTGTGACGTTTTTCCCTTCACGGAGTTGGGATGGGTGTAGCCTGCGCATGACACACCCGGCCCGCGGGCCACCTGTTTGACACCCCTGGGCTAGAAGATCCACTTCTCTGTAATCATGACATCCTTAGCCAGACTGCATCCTGGCTAAGGATGTGTCAAGGATCATAAACTTTTCACTTCATCCTGGCCATTACAGGAAAAGGATGTTAAGTTTTCTATTTTTTATAGTAGTCTGATAAAAGAACTTAGTTGTAGACGTAGGCAACTTTTAACTATCTGGTTTAATGCCAGCCTAGTATCTAGTATCAGCCATTATTGTAGTTGATGGCATAAAAGCCCTTTGAGAGATCCAGTACAGCAGAAACTCTATGTCTGTTTACTTCTTCTATGTTTACTCTTGTCAGTAATCATAACCGTGGTCTCTCTCAAGTTTAGATATGCTTCTCAGCAACATGATCCGGTGGGCCATACTCATTTTCACCTAGTAGATGCTGTCCAGATCTTAGCACAATTGCATATTTATTTCCAGCTGCATTAGAGTAGGTTCACACTTCTACTCCTGCAAGCAATTTTTGTCCTATAAAAAAGATTTGTTTTTGTTATATATATGTTTTGTTATATATATGATCCAGCTGTATTTTTTAAACTCAGATTTGCTTATGCTGAGCTACTGAATGTGTGTAAACTTGAATCAATGTTTAAATGATGCCAAATTAGTTAATGTCCTGCTGGGGTTTTCCCTGTAAATCTCTTCATAGATTAACTTTGAATTAGCACTTAGGCAAAGCTTTCCTACCAGTTATCCTTGTTTCCTAAGCATACTGTTACTAAATGCAGCACAGGAAGCTGTTCTATGCTAATATTGAACTGACAGTCATCCTTCTCTCTGTTTTGCATTTTTATTATCAATTTCTGTAATAATGAATACAGTTATGTGTACTGCAAAGAGCTAGGTTTTATATCTTCCTTTCAGAACAGCTTGCTAGATTATTTCATATTTTTCTTTCATTTACTTTTGTCTTTAGGTACTGGGTTTTTCGCTCATGGGGTCGTGTTGGCACATCAATTGGGAGTAACAAGCTAGAGAAGATGCCTTCTAAAGAAGAAGCCATTGACCATTTCCTAGATCTGTATGAAGAGAAAACAGGCAATTCCTGGCATTCCAAAAATTTCACCAAATATCCCAAAAAATTCTACCCTTTGGAGATAGACTATGGGCAGGTAACTTGATCCTTTTCAAAAAGATATGCTCTCCTTTGTCAAGATTACATATAACAGAACATGCTTTGGAGTAACCAGGGAAAACTTTAGTGTGAGGCAAAGACTTCGCTATAGTAAACACTTGCTAGCTCCATTCATTCATTGATTCATTTGTATATTATAGGGTTATATTTAGGGTTGGTGTGAAATCAAAACATAGTTTGACTGAGACCAACTTAGCTTAAATTTACTGCAACATCGTGTAGCAGACTTAATATCTGAAACTAGTCACCTGCTGCTCCCTCAAACCTTGCTTAAGTAAATTAAGTAACTCCTGACTGAGAACAATTAATCAGTGGAGCGGCTTGCCTCCAGACGTTATGGGTGTTCTATCATTGGGGGTTTTCAAGACTGGACAGCCCTTTGTCTAGAGTAGTATAGGGTATCCTGGTAGGGGTGGACTAGAAGACTTCCAAGGTCCTTCCAACCCTATTATTCTATGTTCTAAATGAGTTTTACATCATATATCCTGCCTTTATTATTTTCACAAATAATTCGAGGTGACAAACATATCTAACGCACCTTCCTTCTTCTATTTTCCCCACAACAACAACCCGGTGAGGTGAGCTAAGAGAGACTGGCCAAGACCACCCAGCTTGGTTTCATGGCTAAGGCAGGACTTGAGCTCAAAGTCCCTTGCTTACTAGCCTCAATTCTTGCATATGAAAGAGTTTACCTCTAAATAGGCTCCATCTTCCCCCCAAAACATGTGACTTTGTTGATTCTATAACATTTGATAAGGGGAATGAATGCATGACAACCTTATGTAGTGTTTAATCTTACTTTTCATTTTTTTATTTATTTATTTAATAGATTTGTATGCCGCCCAACTCCCATTGGGACTCTGGGCGGCTCACAGCATATTCATAACCTTGTAATGTGCATCTGCTGAAGATCAGTATCAGTAATATATTAAAAGATTGGCCTACAGATTATAAGGTTCACCTATTTTTAAAAAGCAAAAATGTTCTGTCATCTAGGTCCTTCCGATATTTTTAAATTATCATTCCTTCAATCCTCTTGGCCATGCTAGCTGGCATTGCTTAAAGTCATCCAAAACTGACAGCATGACAGATTGCCTATCTTTGAACTAGATCCTCTCAAACAGCAGCAAAGGATTAGTTAATGGACAATGCCACATTACCTTCCAGCCATCATCATCCCAAATCAGAGCTGGTATTTTCTAAGTACTGGAATCTCTATAGTTAGAAATCAATTTATTTCTTTGAGGGCAAGAGGAGGGGGATGCAAACAACTGTGTGCCCAATTTGTTGTTTCCTTGCAGCTGTGGGTATAAAATGTCCAGATTTTCTGAAAATTCTAGTAAGTATGGCTAGCAATAACTTTCAAAGAGCAATTGAGAACTTCATGTATTCTCTGTTCTTAGCTAAAGAAGCAAAGAAGTAGCTTAATTTGTGCATGTATGTTGCTTTAACACAAGTTCGTTCCATTCAACTCCCAATAGGATGAGGAAGCAGTCAAGAAACTCACACTGAGTGCAGGAACCAAGTCAAAGCTCCCTAAGGCTGTCCAAGATCTTATTAAGATGATTTTTGATGTAGAAAGTATGAAGAAAGCCATGGTGGAGTTTGAGGTTATTATTCATCCTTTGCTTAACTACTTGGTGTTATGAGTTTGATATTCTCAGAATGATAATGGCAGGAATGCAGTTTGATGGGAAAAGGCAATCTTTATCGTTCAAGAATGTCATAGTGATTTTTCTTTGGCAGAAGAAAGTTGTGTCTTAATGTATATTTTTTAACCTGTTTCCCATAATGTGAAGACATAATCTGGAAATAGGTACACATAGATCATTTATCTCTTTTTTAAAAATCTTTTACAGTACTTAACTGTATTTAATTGGGCAGATCTAAAGAGAACAGGTATATTAAGCTAAATCATTTCAAACAAACTGATTGACTAGAATAAAGTTGCATCCTATATTCTCTTTGTATTTCTATTCTTCGGGTTAAGAATTTTTTTGCTATTTCTTCTATATCTTCTTTTGCAGCCAGTTTTCCATTGTTTTCCCATAATAAAATTCTACTTTAATTGGAACCATTTATTTTTCTTGTTAGATTGATCTCCAGAAGATGCCTTTGGGGAAGTTAAGTGAGAGGCAGATCCAGAGCGCATACTCCATTCTGAATGAAGTGCAGCAGGTAAGTAAATAAGAACATCTCCTTTTCCAGCCATATTCCTTTGATTCTAGAAGTAGTTTGCAACCTTCAAGAATAGTAACCATCAATAAATGTAAGTAGTTTCCTTTTAAAGTTACCTAACTGGTAACCCTTGCCTACTTGGTAGCAACAAACTCCAGAATTTAACTTTGCATTTTGTAAAGAAGTATTCCATTCATTCATTCATTCATTCATTCATTCAAATTCTGTAGCTGTCCAATTCAACCAAATGACTCTTGGTGGCTTTTGTCACTTCTGAGTCTCTCCACATCTATTTTCAGTACATGATCTAGAGTTCCAATATATAAAATGGGAGGGGGGATCATTCTTCTGTCCTTAACTTAAAAATATGCCTGATTTTAAATCTCAACTGTTCAGTCCTTCCTTATATAAGAACTGCTCTAAACTGTTAATCCTTTTGGCAGGCTTTTTCTGCAATCCCTTTAACAAAATTGGTAGATTTTTGTTTTAGTGGAAAGCAAGTACAGGACCATGAGGGCATGTCTTTAAAATATACACAGCTAGAAAGCTTAGTAAGAGAGAATTGGACAAGGAAAAAAAGGAAAAGGAGAGAAGCAGGATAATTAAAACAAAAGTTTAGGAAAAATAATAGTAATGCTCAGGAAGAATTTTATTAATGTACTTATAAACTTATAACAACAACAATTAAACCCTGTTCAATCTCTACATTTTCAGTTATCATTGAATAGTATTTTAATTATCCATAGAAAGCTGTACTGAGTAAATAAGAGAGATAATATAATACCAATCCCACAACTAAAATAACTACCGTATTTTTCGGAGGTATAGGACGCACCGGAGTATAAGACGCACCTTAGTTTTGGGGGAGGAAAATAGGGGGAAACAATCTGCCTACCAGGTATTCATCTGGCTAGCATCCTTAGTCTGGTCAGCTTCAGCACATTATTTTATCCCCTGGTTAGGACTTAAAAAAACCTTCTTCTGAGAAAATAACAATGAAAGAGCATGCAAGCCAGTAAGAGCTGGGAAGATCTGTTAGCACCTAGTTAGGGCTGGAAAAAAGCTACATTCGAAGTATAAGACGCACCCAAATTTTCAGCCATTTTTAGGGAGGAAAAAAGTTGCGTCTTATACTCAGAAAAATACGGTATACTATAAGGAAGAGAAGTGATATATGAGAGGAGATCACGTCAATATAAAATTAAATCTTAGTATTAGAACTCTTGTTAGATGGTGTCAGCAGGGTTTTAAAATATATATATCTATCCGTTCCAAAAAGCTAGAGAAAATTTTGCTCCTTCTGAGCAAACAATTCTATCATCGCAACTGCTGTTTTGTACTTCTTTTGTGGATGTGTTTATTGTTTTTAAATTATTTCAGTTATTTAATAATTTTAGAATTGTAAGCCGTCCAGAATCATTTTGTTGTTGGGCAGCTGTGATGGATGGATGGAAGGAAGGAAGGAAGGAAGGAAGGAGAGAGAGAGAAATTCGGTCATGAAATTACATGTAGACCAATCCTTCCTGAACTGAATGTGGGAAAATAGCATATTGCAATGTTTGCTTTTGTTTAATATTTAACATCCTGGATTCTCACCTCCTGCCATCCCATGATGTCATATTTCAGGTCGCCTTGTTACTGATGATGATTGGGAAGGCATCATAGTGGGAAACGTTAGACAAGCATTTCAAAAAGCTGCCTTAACTAAAGTTTACATTTAAACTAACTTTTTACTAAGGCAAGTAACTCATATATGCATTTGTTGCTGCCGAAGATTTTATAGTTTTATTTCTTTTTCTCTTCATGTAGGCAGTTTCTGATGGTGGCACAGATTCACAGATATTAGATCTCTCTAATCGCTTCTACACTCTAATTCCCCATGACTTTGGGATGAAGAAGCCACCACTTCTAAACAACCTTGACTACATTAAGGTACTCTGCATTTAACTCTGACACTTGAATACAGAAATAACGTAAATTATATTTTAATAGGTGTAATTTTAAGACAGTTATGTCAATCTAACAGTCAACTTTCTAATCCAGTTTGAATTGTTAATACACTGTTGGACATGGGCAGGAGGTTCAGGTTCAGGACATGCCTCACCTATAATGTTTGTTAGGTAAACCTGTGGCCAATCACTTTCAGTTTAATTAAATACTATATTACAGGAGTGATTCATACTTCAAAGGAGGGGGCATTGGGGGTATTTAAAGGAATCAAATCCATCATCCTTTGGTTCCTTACATAAAGTGTAAGACAAAGTAAAAATTTTCATTTTTATCAGAAGAGGTAACTATTGCTACTTTTTGAAAAATAGCAATTGGAGAGTCCCAAGCAGTCTCTTAAGATAATAAACTCAAAGACTGTGCAATGCATGTATTGTTATGAATAATTGCATCTTTCATTTATCAAGACTAAAGTGGAAATGCTGGATAATCTGCTTGACATAGAGGTCGCTTATAGCCTTCTAAGAAGTGGCAGTCAGGATGGGGATAAAGATCCAATAGATGTGAATTATGAGAAGCTCAAAACCAATATCCAGGTAAACATGGCAGGGATGTGTGTTATCCTCTTTTGACTCCATATTTTTCCAACTTTCCAAGGTTAACTTAGATAAGAAGATATAAGATGTATGTTTTGGTACTTCAGTGATAACTTCTCATCTGTAACAATTTCAACCATTTTCTAAGTTTTGATGTCTAGAAGCTCATATACATTTGGTTATTTTTTTTCCTGTTATTTTTAATGTAGAAGAAAAAGAAAAGGCTCTAAAACATAAAAACAAGAAAAACAAAACAGGGAAATACATACATAACATGAATTACATGTATATGCTGGAATGCCCAGATTTTTAAAAAATATAATGACTCATTTTCGGTATTCAACTTGGCCACACACAAATTATTCATCCATCTTTTCTTTAAGTTGATATGAAATCCATCCATAGGGGACAATGGACATGTATCATCAACCCATATAAAATATAACGTTTTCTTGCACATTACCAATATCGGTCTTAATAATTAGGTTGTAAATTAGAAATTGTCCTTTGGAAATGCTCGGTCTATAAATGTGATCGATAAATATATAATATTCTTCAGTTCTCTTTAAAAATAATCCATTGCTATATTTCCAAATATAGCAACAGTTTAAGAATACTGCAAACAAAATTGGTCCAAAATTATATAAACAGAAAGCGTGGAAATTGAATAAATTGCCATCAGCCATTGTAATGAGTTCAAATTGTTCCTGCAGTACCACAGATACTTAAGAAGAGTGATTGAGCAAAAACTCATCAAAGGTTTTGGTTTTTGTTGTTCATGAGCTTCTAAAAAAGATTTAGGTGCTATTCTCAAGAAGGGATTGTTCCCCAGTGTCATTTTCTCTCAGGAATGAGGATCAAGTATGAGCTTCTCTTCCAATGTAACCCAGCCGTACAGACTTAATGTAAAAATAGCAACTGATTTTTTTATTAAAATTGGTGTTAAGTGCCTGCCAAAATACCAAAAAGGACAAATAATCAAGAGGGACAAATAACAACTTTAAAATTATGTCTAAAAGCTTTTGAAAGTTAATTAAAATTCATAGATTTCAAAGTATAAGTTAATTGATAAATCTTAAAATCTGGATTATCAAAGCCCTCTTTTTTTAATAAAGAAATTTTGAAAAAAATAGTGCCATAAGAACATTCTTACTATCTTAAGATACTCGTTTTAATTTAGTCTTTGAGGTTTTGCAACAACTTTCTTGGCAAAACAAGACTTTTAGGTTGGAGATTGTACTTTTGCTATCACCCAGACTTGGTTAGACAACAACGTAAAAGGAAGGGAGCTTAAAGAGTCTCCCTTCTCCCATATTCAGCTTCCCATCCGTATCTCCTCCTGCCTCTTACCCTTATAGTCTTTGTTCCCAGGTCTAAGCATTACATCACCTCCTTTAACACCTCTAACACCAATAAAGTGACCCCTCTACCAATACTTCTGCCTCAGGGCAGTATTTCTTTTAACCCAGGGAATGCTTGGAAGTTCCAGTTGGTAAGTTCTTCTGCTGTCTCACCCTGCAGGGGCAATTGGCAAACCAGATACAATCTTCAGCAGCTTCTCTCTCATATGATGCTTAAAAAAAATAACATTCAAGTTTCCTAGATCAGTGAGATCAGGATTGCAAGAGTAGATTGTGTACATCATTTCAATGACCAAATACATTTACAGGTTCCTCTTTTTACATTATTAAATTTACAACAGTGATTTTTTTTCTCAACTTCCTGACAGGTAGTAGATAAAGATTCAGAAGAAGCCAAGGTTATAAAACAATATGTTAAGAACACCCATGCAAGTACCCACAATGCATATGGTTTGAAAGTTGTGGAGGTGAGTTCATGGTTGGGGTATGGTATTTTAAGGAACTGGTCTAAATTTAACTTGTCTTTTCTGTATGTGTTGCTGGAGTATTTAGGTAATCGTTGCTAAATAATATTTTTGTGGAACTGTAATCAAGGTTCATGATTACCTCACTTCTGTTAACATAATCTCTTCTCATGTAGTCTTTTATCTTGGAATTAATACAAAATGTTTATGGAGCGGACATTCTGAGCTTCTACACACACACACCATCCCCCGTCCCCCAAATCTTAGTCTTGTGAGCATGGAAAGTCATGAAATGAATGTCTGTCCATGCTATAGATAGCTACATACAATACATTCAAATAGTATATGATGATACTCTAATCAGCACCCACATTAAGCAAAACTTAAAATCATGTTTTGAAGTATTGAAACATGATCAATTTGGAATTTTCATTAGAGTTTACTATCTTAATTCTAAACCATTGGAAGTACAGCACAACAGAATAATTTGTACTTAGTCAATAAAGGATAGTTGCAGAGGCCACACTGATCTGTTGACTAAGGATGATATAGTTTGTGTGAAGCTATACTGGATGATGGTCTTTGTCCCTCCTGTTTTTTGTTCCATAAGCCAAGAAGGTTTTTGGTTGTTAATGCAAAACTTTGCCTATCTACGTACTCTGACATAATTTGTTTGGGTAATCACCAGAATAGAGGGCTCAAATTTGGAAAAACACAAATTGCACATTTATCACACAGATATCCCTTTCTTCAGCTTCCATGTAAAGCACTTCCAACAGCCTACTGCCCCCGCACCTGCAGGGGATGTATATTCACATGTGCTTGAACAGTGTTACAATGCCTTCTCTTCAGATGCCTGCACTGGATAGATTTTTTTCCATTTGAAGCAAGAATCCTAGTGGCCAAGCCATGTAGGACTTTAAAAATAGTGGTTAGGATTTTGAATTGTGCTCAGAATACCAGCAGCGGCTTCCAGATAATCTTCACTGGCAATCTCACATACTTTAGGATGCAATTGCAAGAAGTGGGAAGGGCATGCTCTGTTTGTAAACTCATAAAAATCCAGGAGGGAAGTAGGTGCTAGATGTATTATGCAATTTCTCAACATAATTATCTTATTAAAATGGCTGCCTACATAGGGTGATATACGTTGGGCAGACTGCATAAGTAAGTATGGCATGCCTAATTTAAGAGAATTATGTGGAGAAACCCAGTTACAGATTGCCAATGTAGCATCTACTGTCTTCACAAAAATCAATTCTTAAAATAGTGATGGACAAAAGTGAAGTAATGAAATTCAACAAGGATGATCACATCCTTAAAAGTTCTTTCTGGTGCCTCTGACTTTTAGAAAGTTCAATAAGCAACCACTTCTTTTAGTTATAGTCAGAATTTTTGTATATTATATTCAAAACCTTCAAAGCTAACCTGGTTTTAAGATGTTTTAGAAAAATGGCTAGATTTTCTTATAGCTATAGATATTTCAAATTCGGTTCTAAAAGGGTGCTTCAGAGCACACAAGGCATGAATATAGCATTTGTAAGTTATCCGTATCTTTTTATAGGATGATCCATTGTAATCTAGAAAAAAAAAACAGTTGCTTTAAAGAGCTACAGGGAGATGTCACATTTGCACCCCTAAACACTCCTAAGTATATTTTTGAAAGTTTTAATATGGCATTCAGTACATTGCTTTTTCAATAGAAGGTATTCATTTTATTAAATGAAGTATCTGGATTTAAGTTTGATGCATAGTTTATGTTACTATGAGACTTCTCAGGGACTAGCTTTACAAAAATGAAATAACATACAGTACCAAAAAATTCAGGGTGGTTTTCTACATATTGAATTATTTTTCAGTATACTCTGCTTTAACAGTCGTCATATCTTTTTCTCCATCTCTTCCAGATTTTCAAGATTGAACGTGATGGAGAATATCAACGTTATGAACCATTCCGGGACTTACACAATCGCCAGTTGCTCTGGCATGGTTCTCGCACTACCAATTTTGCTGGTATCTTGTCACAGGGTCTCCGAATAGCTCCACCTGAAGCCCCAGTGGTTTGTAATATGCTAATTTTCTAATGCAGAGTTAGTGACTCGAGATGCCGAACTCTCAGCTCCCAGCAGTCTTCAGTCAGCAATGGTATGAGAGATGCTGGGAGTTAAAATTCAGCAATCTGAGACATATGATTCTTAGAGGAACTTACAATACATTCTATCCTAATAATCTTCCCGTTTTGGGAATGGAATTTCCATTTCAGTTAGCTTGACTTTATTCTGTGCTCTCAACGGAGAGGACATAGAAGGAAATTACATTATCACAATTCTAGATGTTGTTCCATACTTCTAGATTAATCATTGCGTTTTTGTAGAATTGCAGACAGTGTAAAAGTCATCTCGCCACCTCTGAGCAATTAGACAATAACTTCTGACAAATTATTTTATTCAGTCTAATCATGCATTGTAGAAATACCGTTTATTTAAACTAGAATATTAAGATGCAGGCCCTGAGCTGAAGGTGAAAGTAAATAGGGGGGGTGGGGGTGGAATAGACAGAATTGCTGTCTATTCTAATCTGAAAGGGGGAAAATATCTTGCCCTCCAATGTGAAAATTTATCAAACTTTATTTATTTATTTATTTATTTATTTATTTATTTATTTATTTATTTATTTATTTGTGAGATTTATATACCACCTCACAGTGCAAGCACTCTCTAACACTCTCTCTAAACTACCATTTCTTCCCAAGGGGGGGGAACACATCCAGAGATCAGGAAAAATGTTTCTTTTTGCCATTTTATATCATAGGCATATGTTTAGAGCTAAAATTTTCTCTAGACAGGGAATTGCAATCTCCATTGGACTTACTAGTCAGATGGCTTCTTTATTTTTTTTAGACTGGCTATATGTTTGGCAAAGGTATCTACTTCGCAGATATGGTGTCCAAAAGTGCCAACTATTGTCACACCTCTCATATTGATCCTGTTGGCCTACTCTTGCTGGGAGAAGTTGCTCTTGGAAACATGTGAGTGATATCTTTTTACAGTGATAGCATGTAGAGTATCAATTTAGATTTGAAAATGTATTTACTCTAAACAAAAATGTTCTTTCTGTGTCTCACAGCAGATGAGAAGCTGTAGGAATTTGTATTGCAATATCTTACTCTGAAGCAATAAGCGCTTTAGTTTTACCAGAAAACAAAATATTCATAAAGGAGGAGGCAGTTTCTTTAAACTTGTGATATATTGTTTCCTAAATGGTAATCCTCTCTGTTCGATAGGTTTGAATTGAAAAATGCTTCCCATATAACCAAGCTACCTAAAGGCAAACACAGTGTCAAAGGTAAGTGTCTGCTGGAAATGGTGTTGCTAACTTCAAGGACAGATGATGGTGATTTTTATTTTGTATCCAAGACTGATTGACTTGGTCCAGATTTTTTTAATCAGGACACTAGGAAAATGCTTTACTGTTCAGTAACCTCTATAAATCAGATTAATGCAATGTTAAGATACCACTATCATCCTTCAAAAGGCATTCAGTTAATAATTTCGGCTGAAACCAAACTGATGAGATGACAGAAATTGATAAATAGTATTAATATATCAGAGCTTATATAGCATGGATGCTACATATTTTAGGCAAAAAAGAAAAACAAGTTGAGCCAAGCTAAGGCTAGATTCTAATAAATAACAGAACTTCATTATTAAGATTGCTATACTAAATTGCTAAGAAGCAAGTCCCCTAGTTTGCAGAAATACTTTTAAAAAAAAAACATAGGTAGAATTGCACTGTCCATTTAAAAATATTTCTTTTCCCTAATCTGTCCTAAACAGCTTGTGTTAAGTGATGATAATCTTAAAACTGATCTAACCCATCAGCTTTCATTATAACTGAATAGTTCCTCTCCAAACGTACAAGGCATCTTTGCCCAACCTGATGTCCTTCTGCCGTGTCAGATTGAAGAAGACGGGAGGTTACAGTTCCAACTCGTTTCCAAGTCATCAAGCTGGGAAAAGGGACAGATGGAAATCTTTGCAATTCATACACAATTGATTTTTTAAAGAAGTGCAAACAGAATTTTAGTAACAAAGGCTTGGATATATTGGCTGAATTGATTAGATTTCAGAATTGTGAGCAAAACTATAGAGCTTTTTCCAAGGCATTTAAATATATTTTAAGAGCCTTACTTATATGCGCAGTTCAACATACTGTAAAGTGGTTGACCAGATACATCTGTGCAGTTCATAAGCAGGAGGTGAGACTGATAGCACTACCGTTTCCTACAGTGTATTTTTTAAAATACTAGTTTTGATACTAAATATAGTATGATACCATCGAGATAGTTACTTGTGAGCCTTAATCCTCTGTGTACAGTAGGGTGTAAATAAAGAACCAACAGTATTTGACAAAATTTTAATGGGGACGGATGAAAAAGTGATTAAAATATATATAATTATTTACTGAACTACAAAATGGAGGAAGAAATAATTAAAGAAACGATGATTGCTTGGGCAAAAAACTTCGGTTATAACATAGAATTAGAGAAATGGCAAAAACTTTGGGACAGAAATTACAAATTGGCTATGGCCTCGGCATACAAAGAAAATCTCTAAGATGTTTTACAGGTAGCATTTACCACCTGCAAGACTGGTGAAAATGTTCAGCAACCTATCCGCCAAATGTTGGAAATGCGACCGGACCCCAGGCACCTATTATTACCACATGTGGTGGACATGCGTTAAAGCAAGAAAATATTGGAATAACATATATAACTGGCTGGAAATGATAACTGAACAAAATATTGAGTTTAAACCAGAAACATGCCTTTTAGGTATACTATCAGAGGATTATGACAAAGCAACCACATATTTAGTGTTACACATACTGACGGCAGCAAGGATTACATATGCTAAATACTTGAAAAATATGAACATCCCATCGGACAAGATTGTAATTAGAAAAATTTGGGACTGTGCTGAAATGGACAGACTAACTTTAAAAATTAAAGATAAAGAAGATTCAGAATATTATCAGACATGGAATAAATTTTATGAATGAATCAGCGGTGGGTTGCTCCCGGTTCGGTCCGGTTCTACAAATTGGTAGCAGTGGCGGCGGGAGGCTCCGTCCACTTGCCAGGGACACTTCTGAACAGAAGCGGTGCAAACGCGAACCGGTAGTAACTGGTTTTAGAACCCACTACTGGAATGAATAGAGAAAAGAGGTAGAAATTAGAGAAAGTAAGATTATGAATGTTAATATTATAAGTATTGAACGTAAAGAGGTATATAACTATAAACATAGTAATTGATAAAAATGTAAATAAGCTAATGCAAGAAGAAATCTAGTTTAAACTTTTTGGTTATATTATTACTATTATTACTATTGCTATTAATTTGTGTGCTAAGATTGACTACCAACTCTGGTTGGTTGTGTTCTATTTGTAAATGATACTCTGACAATGCACTGTTTTTCAAAAATGTTTATGAATGAAAATTTGCAAAAATATAAAAAAATAAAATAAAAAATAAAAAACTGCCTACATTTGTCACCATCAGTATTCGATGGCAACAAGTTCCATAGTTTAGCTATGTGATATTTTATCACCCATTTTATCTTCACTTGATGGCCCCTAAGTTCTAATGTTGGATATAGGAGAGGGAAAATCTGCTCATACTTCCCTATTATGAATAATTTTATATAAACGTATGATATCTCTATTTGTCACCTTTTTCTTAACTAAAAAACCCAAACATTAGGGGAACTATTCTATCCCCATAATTATTTTGCATGCTATATTAACTGATCTTATAATTCAGATCAGAGGAGTTCCAGTTTTTCAATATACATGTGAATGCATTAGATTTAATTACAGTCATTTGTTTGTTTCCTGTTTAGGTTTGGGCAAAACAGCCCCAGATCCCACAGCCACTGCTTCTCTTGATGGTGCAGATGTCCCTTTGGGAAAAGGAATTCCATCTGGAATTAGCAATACTTCTCTTATGTATAATGAGTATCCTTTGATCAATATTAGAACAGAATATAAATAGCCATTGGGAATACCTGAAAGTGGTTGCTTCTAGCCTGGTGAATACTGTTGGTCTTAATGAATTTGGACTTTTTAGCATCAGTATGTACAGTAAGTTACCTCTGCAGTTCTGGGATAAATTTCCTTGACAATTAGAAGCAGCTGAGAAAGTATAGGCTTTGCTGGAATTTTAAAACCTGTACTTTTTATTTAGTTATCCATGTATTTGCATGCCCCTTATTCCTAAAATTCTAAGTATCGTAAGATATACTGGTAAGTATCTTATATCTAAAAGCAATGAAAACTATTGAAACATAAAATAGTGATGCCATAGATCATGCAGTCAAAGGAAATTAATACTGTTCTAATAGTTGCCTTCAGTTAAGTGGCATAGGAGCTCACTAAGCAAGTTCTGGATTTGGGTATACTCCATGCTTCTCAAGTGGTAACTGGAAGGCAGGAGAGGGCTTTTTTCAGTTGGTGTACTGATCCTGGCTCTGGAGTAGAGAGGAATTTTTGCTATTCTCATACCTTGGTACTCTCAGGTTGACTTCTGCAGCATATTGAATTACATTTAGTGGTAATCCAGAGACCATACTTTGGTTTAAAATACAGTATCAGGAACTTTAAAAAGTGTCTTATTAAGACTGTCATGCCACTGATCTGTCAGTATGTTGCCTTTCAGAAGTATTGGGCTAAAATCCTAGAATTCTCACCAACCTTGTGTCATTTTAGAAATCTGAGAAGGCTTGGAGGATGGTCTTTGTCTTCCTATTTTATTTGGCAATGCAAAAGAACACAGCAAAAATGTCTTTGTTTTTTCCTTCATTCATTACTTTCTTCAGATACATTGTCTATGATATTGCTCAGGTGAAACTGAAGTATCTGCTGAAATTAAAGTTCAACTATAAGACAACTCTCTGGTGAAGATCAGGTTCTTGGAATTAATAATACAAATGTTTTTGAACCCCTCTTTTATTTTTTTGATAAATATGCAAGATTAGATGAAAAATGCTATGAACAATTTTGTATTTGTGCTTCCCCCACCCGCCCCCTTTTCTTCTCCTTCCCCCTCTTGGCTTATTCTAGTTTGGACATACTGTACATCTTTAACTAACAACAACCCCCACTCCCCAAAAAGGGAGGGGAAGTCAATAAACCTTGAATTAAACTTTTAGTAAAAAGACAGGGAAGAAAAATTTAGAATTGTTTACACACTTTGTTTTTCAAATCTTCCTTAATTTGTATTCTGAATAAATGTTAATGTGTTTATTTTGAATTTAAAATAAAAGCTACTTTCATACTAATGTTTGCTTGTATGCAAAACACAGTACTTCTGTATAAGGTTTTAAGGTAAGAAGTTCAAGTGTACTGTTTGTGGATCCTATCCTAATCTGTTGCTCAGTCAACAACTGTGTTAAGATGATCGTGTGTAGAAGGAACAATCTTTTTGGCGTTGCCATCCACTCTGTTCTTTTGATGCATGCTGGGAAGTGAGTGTACTCAGGCATATGTGAAATCTACATGCTTCAAAAAAAGTGCTACAGACCTAGCACAAGCATAGCACCTCTCTACCATTCATTAAAATAATATGGCTTATTGCAAGCTTTTGTGTAAGCCTGAAAAAAAGATGTATCACCAACACTACATTAACTTGACTCTGCCATGCTTTCAAGCTTGTGCAGAAGCCTAAACTAGAAGAGTTGTTTTATGAATGATAGGTGCGATTGTTTGCATGAGCTTTGAAGCATTTCTTTCAAATTATTTTTTAGGATGCAAAGCTCTCATATGCATATCTTCCTCATGTACTCACAGATGCCTTTCATTCTTACATATGTGTACCTCCTTCCTTTCCCACTATCTTTAGCAGACTTGTTGAAAAAAAGGAAGAAATAACTTTCATTTCTACACCCACAAGTTACCATAGCCATCTGCTTCTACTGTATATTGCAATATTTCTTTATTTAAAAACAAGTACTTTGCATGCTGCATCATAGGAGGAGTAGGATCTACTCTACCATCATCAAGCAGAAAGAAATACTGGACAGAGAAACAGCGGTCTGGAAAATTTGGGAAGTAACAAATACTATATCCCAGAAACTAGGTGAGAGGAACAGTGTAGTTGGGTCAAAAATGTTAACAAGAAGGGAAATGCAAATGGTACAACAGCAATAGATGCACTAACAGTTTATGCACAAGTGTGATGCATGAATGAATGACATGGAGATGATGGCAAGTTGCCAGACAGCACTTTTAAAGGACTGCCCAAAATCTGCGCTGCTTTGCACACTTACATTCAGTGGCATCTCTGGCATTGGTGGGTTACATGTTGCTTACAAATCATGCAGCTGCAATATCGAACAGACTCCAGAATAATAATTGGGCCCTTTTATTTATTAAACAAATTAATATAGCTGCCCAACTCTCTCAGTCTGTGTAATGTACAACATTAAAAATTCACAATTTAACCACCCCACCCCAGGGCAGCAACAACAGAATCAATCAAACCACATGATTCATTCCAAATGGGGTTCCCAAGCCCACTGACAAAACCATATCTTCAAGATCTTGCAGAAGAGTAATGTGTGGGCCAATCTTACCTCTAGGGCCGTGATGCCGAACCTGTGGCACACGGAGCCTTCTGCAGGCACACGAGCTGTTGACCAGCTCAGCTCCACTGCATGTGTGCGTGCCTCCAGCCAGCCAGTTGATTTTCGGGTCAGACAAGCCCATGCTTTCTCCTCACTTTCTGGAGCCGGTGCCTTCCCAAATCTCTGGAGATTCCACCCCAGCGCTGTTTGGGCACACAAGGCTTCCCCCCTCCCCCAGCTCCGTTTGGGGAAAGGAGGCTTTCCCCCCCTCACAGCTCCATTTGGGGATGGGAGCCTTTCCCCCCCTCACACCACTGTTTTGGGATGTGAGGCCAAAACGGGGTCGTGCGTGCATGTGCGGGGGTCGCATGTGCAGGAGGGGCATTGCATTATGGGTGTGGGCACTCACACACGTGAAACAGTGCGTGCATGCACACTTTCGGCACCCGAGGGGAAAAAGGTTCGCCATCACTGCTCTAGGGGAATGATGTTCCAAAGCAAGAGCCACCACAGAGAAGGCCCTTTTCCTAAGTTTCACCAGATGTACTTGCTTGATAGTTGGACCTGCAAAATACCCTCCCTTACTGCTCTGGGTAGATATAATTGGGAGAAGCGGTCTGTCAAATAACACGGCCCCAAGTTGTAGCCTTGTAAAACAATTGTACATGTAGGTATGTGTAACAATCAGCCATAGATATAGATGTTTTGGTTCCTTCCAGTCTTCTGGCACAATTTTATCTTGGGGTAAGTTTTATAACACACACAGCTGGACAATATTGCTTTGCATCCCAAACTTGATATTTGGTCACCAACTCTCCAAGGAAGTATACTTCTTGACTGCATAATGGTTAGTCAAGAGTGAATGGCAGACAAATGATATCACTGAAGAAGCTGATGATACTTTGCCAAACCACTTTTTTCCCATGCAGCCACATAATGCAGACATCATTTTAATTCATTAGAAGATAGTAACACCTTGTGTTCAACCTTGCTGTTTTCCACTTTTATGGCTCAACTGCAGCTGGTATCTTGTAACAATCTGAATAGAAATGAACTGAGTATCCCGGCAAGAAAAGTGCTGCTTTTGGCACACAGATCACTACTAGCTGGCGAACTAGCTGTAAACGTGAAAGTTTTAACTAACTTGAATTTTCAGGGATTTCTATGCTTTAAGATAGAAATAAAAGATCAATATCTTTATGTAACAAAGACTTCAAAGCATAAACAGTTATGTATTATAATAGATTAATTAGGTCCTAAAATTTCTGATCTAAGAACAAATTTGTATCTATGATGTGTATTACCCATATTAAGAAAGTATTTTTCTTCTTACACATGATTTATTCTGGTAGCAAGTGTACTTTAATTTTGTCACTTCACATGACTAACAGACAAAAGAGAACCTAATAGGAAGAGAAGTATATAGTGATCAACGCTCAGCTATCTATAAATGTTATAAGGCAAACATTCCAGGATCTTAGATTGCTCATGCATTATCATACATGGTATTTTAAAAGGGTAATTGGGATATACTGTAACTTGCAAATTCCTTTGGAGGGGAGAGGTCCTCTGGAATTTTTGAATATCACAGTGCTATTCTGACATGGCTGGGTGGTTACATTTTATTGATCTTGAAAAGAAGAGTTCACTTTGTGTGTAGCTATATTTGCTTCTTTATTTCAAATTGTTTGTAGATATATACCTATGCAGTTACACCTCAGCAGCTGGGATAGCTAGGAGGTTTGACACTAATTAGTACTTGAATGTTGCAGTTTGCTAGACAAGGGGATCTTTAAGTTCCAGATGATGACAAATTGCTTCTGGTAATGCTGACAGAAAAGATCATAGGAATTATTATTAAATTTATATCTTGGCTTTTCTCTAAAAGCTCAAAGAAGCACATTTTTTCCCATTTGCTCTTCCTATTTGAGAATTTTTTTTCTTTAAAATACAGATTCTTGTCAACAGTCCTTGTGGTAGATATGTGTGGGAGGATAAATCTGCTTTTTATAGCTTTACAGGGCAAAAAGGGTTGTCTGTGGTCAGAAGGTAACACATGCTGCAACATAAAAAATCAGCACTCCCTTTGGAGAGATAATCGGCTTCATGCTGCATTTGCCAAATGGTAATCTCGGGCAACTTCATGCAAAATCCATAGTTAATCTAGCTTCAATAATGAGAATCTGCATTTCTATCAGTAGCTCTGAATTATCAGTATTCATGACACCCATATTACACCTCGGAAAAATTAATGTCTCTATACATCCTATCCTATAAAACAAGTGTTAAATCATTTTAAATCAATTTATGCTTTTTAAAGTATAGGAAAGATAACAAAAGACATTTTCATTTATAGAGGATAGCATGAATGGCATCCTCTTATACAGCAAGTAGCATCAGGCCAAGCTTGAGATGACAAGGATAGAGTGATTTGTCAACAATAATTCCTAGTTCAGGAATAGCTGCAACTGGTACATAAAGTGAAGCTGTGCAGGTCCTTTTGACCACATCTTTACCTGCTCCTCCTGAAGGAGCCATGAATCCAGGAAAAACCCCATATTGCAGAAATGATTTATATGCAGGAGTGCAACTCCTTCCAAGGGATGATTTCCCCCAGTAGCTTCATGTAGATGTTAAACAGAAGAGGAGAGCCCCCCAAGGCACCCTACAATAGAGAGCCTGAGAGCTTGACCTCTACCCTTCACGAACTGGAATTGGAACAGAAGGATATTATGGTCAGTAGTAGTGAAGGCTGTCGAGAAATCAAGCAGGATCAGGAGCATTACACTCCCACTACTATATCTCACTCCCTGGTCAACAAAAATAATCAATGCAGTCTTAATCCTACAACCAGGCCTGAAACTAGAAAGAAAAGAATTGAGATAATCTGTTTCTCATGATGTCTTCTTCACTTGCTCTATCACTTCTTCACCAATCTCTCCTAAGGGGAAGTTGGGGGGGGGGGAGGTAATTAAGACAACCAGGATGAGTGATTGAGGAGAGGGCACAAAACTGCTCCCTTCAAGGCAGGTGGCATTACCTCTTCTCACAAGGTCATATTAACCACCATCTGCATCTAGCTTCCTCTCATGCTGGCAGCTTTCACTAGCCAAATGGAGTAGGAATCTAATCAACAGATTGTGGATCTTACATATCCTAGAACCCCAACTACTTCCTTGGGATCAACAAGCTCACAGATATCCCAGATCTTTCCCAGATGGTATTCTATCTTGTCAATAGAATTTGTGCAGTAGCCAGTGCCAGATTACATCATCTAACCCAGAGGGGTATGTGTAATATATGAATTCATGTGACACAATACCCTATATATGTTCTTGCACGTGGCAGTAATTGAAATGGCAAAATCTGTGGTTTTTTATATTTCAATCTGTAGTAATTTTTAATCTGATGGCCAGATCTCATCTAAAAATCACTTATAAAAATCATGCAAAATCCAGATGCCCCATTTTTATTGCTAGTTAGGCCTGTGCCATATCTTTGGTAGCAACGTTGAGGGCCGAAAAAAACATTAAGCCAAATTCTCTGGTGGTATATATATAGGAGTTACTGTTTAAAGGTATTGGAGGTCAATTCTTTGTCAAATGGGGCCATTATGTATTTATGACATCTTTGCAAAAAAACAAGTTGTAATAAGATACCATTGTTACTGCTCAGTTCACTTGAGTACAACATTAAATATTAAGAAATTATTACTAAGTTGATGCCATGGTATTGTTTTGTATTTGCCTAAGAGTAATACCCCACTGAGAACATTTTGTGCATGCAGAACAAATAGTATTTGTAAATACAGGTAACTCTCAATTTACAACCACAATTGAGTCCAAAATTTCTGCTGCTAAGTGAGACATTTAAGTGAGTTTTGCCCCATTTTACCTTTCTTGCCACAGTTGTTAAGTGATTCATTGCAGTTGCTAAGTTAGTAACATGGTTGTTAAATGAATCTGGCTTCCCCATTGATTCTGCTCATCAGAAGGTTGCCAAAGGTGACATGACGCCAGGACACTGCAACTGTCATAAATATGAGTCAGTTGCCAAGCATCTGAATTTTGATCACGTCACCATGGCGATGCTGCAACGGTCAGAAGTGTGAAAACCGGTCATAAGTCACTTTTAGTGCCTTGTAACATTGAACAGTCACTAAACGAACTATTATAAGTCGAGGACTATCTGTACAATCTGCTGTCCAGAATACAGAGTTGGGGGGGGCCTTGGAGGTCTTCTAGTCCAACCCCTGCCTGAGCAGGAGACCTGATTACAGATTAACAGAGTTGGAAGGGACCTTGAAGGTCATCTAGTCCAACACCCTCCCCGCCGCCCAAGCATGAGACCCGACACCATTTCTGACAAATGGCAGTCCAATCTCTTCTTGAAAGCCTCAAGCAATGAAGCTCCCACAACTTCCGAAGGCAAGCTGTTCCATTGCTTGATTGTTCTCCTTATTTCTCTTATAAATTCTCCTTATTTCCAGGTTGAATCTCTCCTTGTTCAGTTTCCATCCATTATTCCTTGTCTGGCCTTCAGGTGCTTTGGAAAATAGCTTGACCCCCCTCCTCTCTGTGGCAGCCCCTCAAATATTGGAACACTGCTATCACGTCTCCCCTGGTCCTTCTCTTCACTAGACCAGCCATGCCCCGTTCCTGTAACCGTTCATCGCATGTTTTAGTCTCCAGTCCCCTAATCATCCTGGTTGCTCTTCTCTGCACTTTTTCTAGAGTCCTGGTTTATACCATTCCGGACAAATTAGTGTCCAACCTCCAGTGATGGAGCCACCCACAGATGAAGCCATCGACCAGATGCGGCCGCTGCATGCGGCCGTCCATTTCCCCCAATTCGTCCCCTCTCGCCTTGTGGAAAGATAACAGTAAGAGCTGTCATGAAACTGCAACAACTTTTTTGCGCCGAGCCCGAAGAGAGAAGCACGAGACAGCCGAGTTCCCGCCCGAGCCTTCGTAGAGCCCGGGTAAAGCGAGCGACTCGCGCACGTCCCGCCTCCTCCCTCCAGTCAGGCAAAAGCTAGAGGACTCCGTCTCCTCCCCCACAATGCACCGCGACAGGCAGCCTTTGAAAAAGCGGCGCGGCTCCTTCAAGATGGCGGAGTTGGATCAGCTGCCTGACGAGAGTGAGTAGCGATCTCTGCCCCTCACTCTGCCCCGCAGCCGGCCCTTCATGCTCACTCACTCCCGAAATAGAGGTGCTAGCTACCGGACCCTTCGTCTGCTCCCTCTTTCCTGAGTCACAGTCTCGCCCTCGCTCCTCCGCCGGCGCTTGCTACTTCTTTTGTTGCTCCTGCTGCTGTTGTAGTAGGAGCCGGAGCTGCGCGGGGCCGGCGTCACAATCTCCTCTCTCGGTGCCTGGCCCAGCTCTGTTTTCTGATGGCCTCCCCTCCGCCCTCTCCCTCGACTTTTGGAAGGGGGCTGCGGCGGGGAGAGGCCAACCGAGCAGGGCCGGAAGCCGCTATTATATAAGCTGCCCTTCTCCTGGTGGGACTGAACCGCACCCTGAACCCCGAGACTCGGAGCAGGCCGGAACCGGGATTGGGTCCGTCCTTGGCAGGGAAGAACGCACTCTTTTTCAAATCGGGCAGAGAAGCGTTGTGTGTAGGGCAGCGAGTGGCATTACGCCCCTCCGGGGTAGGTAGGGAGGGCGAGTACAGCTTCACGCCGTAAATAAAGTAAGGGTGATATTTGTCTTGCTGTGAGCATCCTTCTAGTAGTTGTCATGACGTTAACCTCCTGTATGCTTGGAGAGATTTGTCTGTTTGACTTTTACTCTGAGAAGTGCAGTGGTTCGTGGGAAACTGTTTTTAAAATGTATTAAGTACTGCTTTAGGTCTAACTCTTCTCTTGTATATGCCAATCTTGTATATGCCAAAGTGATGTTTAGATAGGTGGTAAACCTTTTAATGGTCTGTAAACAGAAAAGCAAGTCTTGCGTAATCCTGTTTTGATAGATGTCTACATTCTATATATTTAAACAATTTGTGTATTATATCTGGGAAATTAGGCTACTGTTATCGTGAGTGGCCCCATCTGTATGGTGAAATTAGTAGGTTGGCAAAATTGCTGAAAGCAAAATCAAATGTTTTTAAACTGAGAATGGAAGGCACACCTCTCTGAAAGTACTGACTGAACAATTGGGGATAGAGCAGCAACGAACAAATATCAGATCTGAAGAACTAATTTTGTTTCATATAGAATCCTGAGATTCAACAGTCAGACCTTGCTGGAAGTCATTTCCTTGGAATTAAATTAAAATCAGGACTTGAATATATGGCACACTTCTTCCTTACATAAATATAAATCCACATCACTTCATGCTTTTTATATTCAGCACTGTAATTTGAGAAGATTGAATTCGTCATTACTAGTATTGCAGAAGAAATTCTGATCCCCTGCAAATCACTTCAATATATACTGATCTGTACCTCATATAAGAAGGATTGAGCCACCAATGAAGTGGAAAGAAAATTGTTCATTGAAGGATACCTTTTTATAGAAGTTTGAGAGTTACTATAGAAGCAATTTGGTAAAGATGTTTGTTTGGCTTGTTTGTAAATATGTATGATGTAGATATATAAATAAAAGGAACCATTACTTTTAATGGTAAAAGGTAATATCAAATATTCCTGTCTATATTTTGCAATATTGAATTTGATAAAGAGATGTGGAACATGTATTGATGTTGCACAGTGAATATTGAAATAAGGCCATCGATGAAAGACATGAAATGACATAAAAGACAACACAAGATATAATCTTAATGGATAAACTGCATATTGCTTTAAAATAATGTAATTATTACAAGCATTTTTATTTTATAATATGGAAGAAATCAAATTATAGATTTCATTCTTCAATCTAATGTGAAGAATTCCAGGTTTCAAAGACACTTTGAATCTGGAACTATCTAGATTGGATTTACAGGTTATGTAATAATGAAGGGAGAAGAAAATTTCACTCTGAGGAGTAAACCTTTGCTTGTGGATTTCAGACTATCTCCTTGTGTGGCATATATATGATAGCTGGACAAGAGACAAGGCATATAAACACACTGCAGAACTTAATATCATTTATTATATTTATGACAAATTAGTAGTATATGGCATTGTCAAAATATAGTTTAAGAAAAAGTCAAATGGTAGGTAATTTTTCTGTTATCCTATATGTAACTGGAAGAATGTGTAAATTATATATTCATAAAATGTGTTTATGAATATATATTCTATACAAAGTTACAGATTAAATCATTGCTACTTTTTTATTTCTGTGTACCTTTCAATTAACTAATCCACCGATTAATGTGTGCCATGATGAAGAATCAACATGGATAAAAAAATACCAAATTATTTATGCTTCCCATGTCATTTGCCTTTGCTTTTACTGCTTAAGCCAAATGCTGAGTGCATGTCTATCACATTTTGTTGTATACCTTGATCTACTAGAGAAGCTCTTCTATGTGGGGAATAAATTATATTCTAAATAAGGTTTAATTGTATTCACCTCTAAATTATTGTAATCTTATGCCATTCCAAGTATACCACCTAAGGTGCACAACCTTAGGTTTCTGTAAATATTGCTGGAGTTTAGCTTTCATAAGCTCCAGACAATATTGTTAGAGCATCTGGATGCTGACAGCCAGAATCTAACATCTGGTTAGAAAAGCCTGTTTCTGATGTGTTTGATTTAATTTTCTCAAATGCTGGATGTCAAAACTACTTGGGTTTTCTAGTTCAGAAGTTTAATTTGTAGGCTGGGATTCATGTGATTATATATTTCTTATACAAGAGGTCACAGCTGTGGAAAACTAGATGTTAGAGTCTACTTAAGTTCTACATCTGGCTGTGAACACTTGATTCTCAAAGGACAGGGATTTAGATTAATATTGAAGAATTTCTGATTCTAAAAAGCAAGCCTTTTTTAGCCATCACCTGCATACATACAATCCCATTTACTGAGAAGACAGTTTAAATTCACATACATATAATTAAAATTCATTTTTAGAAAATTAGATAATTCTCCAACAGTCGTCTACCTAAATTCCCCAATTTAAGCTAAAATCATAAACATATTTACGAGGAAGTCAAATTGAAGTACGTTGGATGCCAGAATAGGACTGCAAAGCATAGTGCATTATAAACTGTATAGACATGTTTATCAATTTTTATTGCTGAGTAAATAAGCCTTATGATTAGCCAAACTAGTTGAGAAAACTTGCATTGCTTTATGACATAAAGAAACATCTTATTAGCTTAATACAACAATGTATGAATTGGTGATTATAAAATAGAAATAACATATAATACATTGGTGATATCAAATTGATTTGGCAATATGAATATAATAGGTTTTTAATTTTCTCTTAATCTATAGAACATTCTGTTAAGGTTAACATGAAGGAATAATTTTAGGCTTAGCATTATAACTCCATGTTTGTAAGCTTCTGGAATGTATCTGACAGAATACTGGACTAGATAGGATAGTGGCTTGATTCAACAGACTGTTGCATCTTTCTACATCTTATCTTTGCTAATATTTTTCTTTACAATTTATTCAGCTGCATAGTGTAATGCCTTTATTCAGCTAAAACACTGTTGGTGAAGTTATAATCCATCATCAAAGGACAATTATTGAAAAATAAATATAGACATGTTAAAATAAAATTTAAAAGCACGTTCATAGTTTCCTCTTCTTAAAGAAAAACCTGATCTGATGCATAAATATATTAACCCAATAATTGCAGGTTATATTATTTCATCTTGAAGTATTTCAGTTCCTTAATGTAAAATATAAGCCATCTGTAGGATTCACTATTTCAGTGTAACCTACACACTCAAATAATATAACAGTATTATTGTAAAACTAAAGAGAGACTAAAGCACTTTCTGTAATGTTGATTAAAGAATATACATTGTTAATTGCCATTGAAAGTTTCCTTTGTGGGTTTCCTGTGTTATATCTTGTATGAAATTGCAATAAATATTTTTTATGAATGTATGACTTTGATCCTGATTTGAAGGAAGTAAATTGTATGGTATGACCATTTGAATGTCATCAGTTTATTATAAATTGAGAAATAAGCAGTAGGTGCTGAAATGAGCAAGCACAAAGCCATATAGCATGGGTGTCAAACTCGATCGTGTCATGTGACCTATCACGACATTTTTTTGCCTTTGCGGAGCCGGGATGGGCGTAGCCTGTGCATGATGCATCCAGCCCGTGGGCCGCCAGTTAGAGAGGCCTGCCCTATAGCATCAAACTCTGATTTAATATACATTAATTTATACTACTATGCTTCTGGTAATTTGTTTTACATTTTAATTTTGTTTTTAATATTATAGCTCTAATCTCTAATACATGCTTTTTTTGCAACATAAAAATATTTTTTAGAAAAAAATCTCTCCTTATGCAAAACTCTAGTTTTCCACAGTTATATTTCCTTGTATGAGTTTGTAAAAGTTTTGAAATCAGTTTACATCTATAAAGTGGATATGGCTTAAATGCTTTCTTTTTAACACAAAAATATGAAGTCAAAATATTAATAGTGGAGTACAGAAAAGTGGAACAGCAAATCTATCATTTCATCCTTAATCTTGCTATGCCCTGTTGACTAAGCAGAAGGTGTTTAAGTTGGAATAAATGGATGAATTAGCAATGCCAACTTCAGTGCTAGCTTACTTGAAAGGCTTGGATTGGATCCATCTCTGGTGGGTTCCTTCGCCACCGGTTCGCATCGTGATGTGTTGCGCGCACATGCTCCGTTTGCGCGCAGGCATGCGTCCTGTGCGATTTTGCTTCCGCGCATGCTCTGTAGCTGAAATCAGCCCGAAACACAGCTGAGGAGCTGATCAGCTGTGCTTCGGGCGAAGGAATAAAGGTGAGTATAAACCCGGGGCAAGCAGGGTAAACAAGCAGCAGAACAGGAAAAACCTTCAAAACAGTAACAAATTCACAAAAAAATAAAAAAAAGATGGCACCCACGGACCGGCACCAGCCGATCCAGTTCAGTGACATCACCAGCGGGTCGCTACCGGTTCGGAAGATCTGGTCTGAACCGGGAGGAACCCACCCCTGATCCATCTGGAATAATATAATGTTTTTGAACCTGTTATCAACTTATGGATTTAAAGACTGAGCTCTTAAATCTGTCAGGTGTAAATGCAGCAAGGCTAATAACTTCATTGTTAGAAATAATATGACTTTATTGAGTTTTGTTATTTGTTTCAGGTTCATCAGCAAAAGCCTTGGTTAGTTTGAAAGGTAGGACAACCAGATTATTTCTTCATGTATAGTATTCATAAAGGTTAAATCTTACAAAAAATCTTGTTTAAGGAGTGTTATGTTATGACTGAATTTATACACTGCACAAGCTGCAGAATTTTTAATCATAGTTTGTTGAACAAGACATAGTAGCTTTGTTCACATAACATCAATCATAAAACCATAATTTGCAAGTGAAGTGCCTGGGTTTATGCATCATAGTGAGCCCAAAGCAAGTCATGATTTAAGTTGTATGTTACCTACTCATTTGTGGCAGCACTTGGTTAACTTTGTACAAAGCAAGATTGGGCCCAATTAGTACTTGGATGAGAGAGAGAGAACCCAAGCTGTAGGATAAACATGCATAAAGTGACTATATATAAATATGGAATCAAGTGATTATATTTATGGAATCAAGCTCAACTCAAAAGGTTTAACTTCAGATGACATCAGATCAGCTGGAATGTATCTACAGGGGATGGCATTTGTGGAAAAATTGAGTATGTGCATGTGTGTGTATATAAGCATGTGTGTGTATATAAGCATGTGTGTAATATACTTGGATTTATTATGCTGTATTCATCTTTATTCTATTTTATTTTTGTATATACTACTTTCTGTTAAATATCCAGCAATCAGGCAGACAAATACCCAGTAGTTCTGTGAAAACAGCCAATAAGCAATAAAGCAAGGCAAATAAAATTAATGAGTGAAAGAAACGAAGATTAAGTTTATCCACAAAACTTTCCAGAATGAAAATTTTAATTATGCAAGAAATAAAAATATGAAATATGTATTTATTCTACAATACATTTCTAGATAGTTTTCTTTTATAGAAATGGGAATGTGAAGATCAGGAAGATAAATAGAGAAGTTCCAATTTTACTTCCATAGGCATGAAATGGGAAATTGGGGGTCCATTTAAATAACATATCAAAATTAGTTTTTGTTTGAATATTGTATCTAAGAAGTTTGAAATTTTAATTCAATATTTTTTTAATATTCTGCATTAAAGATCAAATATTTTTTTAATATTCTGCATTAAAGATCAAAAGTACCGTAGTTCGTCATTTTCAAATGAAAACTATATTTCCCCCCTAAAATGCTCAGAATTTCCTGTCAGATTGGAAAGAGAAAACGTTTTCACACACATACACCACTCTCTTCCTTTTGGGGGTAAGCAATATTATGTCAAGTCCTAAAAAAGTAAGCCAAAGAAACGCAAGGCATGAGGTAAGAAAAGAAAATCCTCCAGCGTATTTTCTGGGTCTTCTTTTTTCTTATGACCCATTAAGTCATATTTAGTATATTTTATGAGCCATTCCTTTTATTCTGTTTGATCAAATCATCTCAGCATGCTTCTTGTGTGCTGATTACTCACTTTTTTATTCAATCCACTATTCATTCTTAATACTATTTAGTATCTTAAGTATTTCATTCTCATTGCATTCAACTTTTATATTTCTTCTGGCATACCAAATTCCTATATAATAAAGTACACAGTTAAAATACATAGCTGCTTTCACTTCTTTCAACAAACATTTATTCTTTGCAACAGACTATATACTACTCACAACCATTCTACCAACATTTGCATATTGTAAAAAAATTTCCATCCATGTTTCACAAAAGCAAAATACATAATCTTATACTGTTTTCAACATGTATGTAAAACATGTAAAAAATACTCTACCATGGCTTTTGATAAATTATAAAAATTATATGACTATAATTGATTTGTTGCATCATACAATCTAATACTGCTACAGAGTTCTATAAAGCACTATGAAGTGGTATTTAAATCTAAGTTCTATTGCTATTTGTGCTACAATCATTTGGGTTCTTGATCAACAATTCAGCATTATCTGGATATAAAACTACATGCGTATTCACATCCCAGATAAATACATTTCTAATTTCAACACAGATATTCCATATACATTCATAATTACATTAAGCATGAGTGAACATGAGACATCCCCTCCTTACCCACAACCAATGTTGAGCCATTTATTTCTCACATGCACTCTACTTCTATCATATAACATTCTTAGTGCATTCAGTAATTAACATTCAAGTTCACACAAAAATTCAAGTAAAGTTATTCATTTTATCATACACTTCCTATGAATCAACAAGTATATAATAAGTATTGTATATGTTTTTAATGATCTGAGGAAGAACAAATCAAGTCTGTACATCTGCCAAACAGAAAACAACAGTGCACTTCCCAGATTCTGTTCATTATCATCTAACATTCCCTTTCAATCAGAATTCTGCTGAAACTTCCCAGATACATTTAATTTAAGTAGTCCATCTACAGTATAGGTAGTCCTCCACTTACAACAGTTTGTTTAGTGATCATTCAAAACTACCATGGCACTGAAAAAGTGACTTATGGCCATTTTTCACCCTTACGACAGTTGCAGCATCCCCATGGTCACATGATCAAAATTCAGCCTCTTGGCAACTGACTCGTATTTATGACAGTTGCAGAGTTCCGGGGTCATATGATAGCCTTTTGCAACCCTCTGACAAGCAAAGTCAATGGGGAAACCAGATTCACCTAACAACCGTGTTACTAACTTAACAACTGCAGTGATTCACTTAACTGTGGCAAGAAAGGTCATAAAATGGGGCAAGAGTCACTTAACAAATGTTTCACTTAACAACAGAAATTTTGGGCTCAATTGTGGTCTTAAGTTACGGACTACTTGTACAGAATTTTTATTCATTCTTGCTACCTTTCTCTTTCTATGGGAAACAGTAACCGCATTCTATCAATTGTCAAGCACAGATGCAGTCTTCACATACACATTAAACAATTCACACAGTCTCTTCTTAAGCATCTAAATTTATTTCTCTAGTACATCATCAACACCTAGCTTTACCATATTCAACACTCCTACACCCGTTCGCCATTACTTCTTTGTCACTTTTTTCTTCAACACTAACATTTATAGCATTTGTTTAAATTCCACTCTTCAATATGTCACTATTATTCCCATACAAATGTTTAAAATACTCACAGCAGCATTCCTCATTTCAGTTTCATCCTACACCATTTCATCATTTTATGGAGTGCTGGAGACTCCTTATTTGCCTCTCTTCATGCAATTCCAAAACAACTTTTTATTTCCATCAAAATTACTTTGTACTTTTTTGCCTCTTTCAATCTTAATAATTTCTTGCTATTTATAACCACAGTACTCTCTTTGCAGTTTAATATTCTTTCTTTCTCAATATACAGTGGATATAGAAAGTCTACATAACCATCAAAATGCCAGGTTTTTGAGGTGCAAAAAAATCAAGATAATTCACATCAGTACACTATGCCACACACAGCATTTCTTGCTAATAAGTTCTAACTTTGTGAATTAAAATCAATATTTATACAAAATTGATGCCCAGTTGCAGCAGTTTCTGATGGGGGTGGGTTCAAATAGTCAAGATGATGGTTGCAATGTGACAATCAAAATCTCACCCTTTTGTGCATGTATGCAACATTGATACACATACAAAAGACGTAGGATTTCTATTGCCACAATTACAATCTTGCTTTACTTTCCACACACATGCACACACCCTGCAGATGCCACTGCCCACTTTTGTCAGGGAGTATTAACAAGTTTGTCCCTCATGAATCATTGTGCAGCAAATACTACTTCCCTTTCCCTTTATGGGGGAGGGGGGATGTAATTTAATCTGAAAATAAAAATGAGGTATAAATATACAAATATAATTGTATATATGGTTTAAGAGCAAAGAAAGCTGAAAATTGCTTCTGAAAATATACTCCTCGGGTTGAAATGAAATCATATAACTTGAAAGTAATTTGATGTAAATTCCCAGAATAAGAATGTAATTGACATAATTCACATTTTAATATTAAGAATATGTATAATTTGTGAAAGAAATTATATATAAAATATATAACTTATTCATTACAGAGGGAAGTTTATCCAATACATGGAATGAAAAATTCAGTTCTTTGCAGAAAACACCCATTTGGAAAGGCAAAAATGCAGGAGCTACTGTAGAAATGGTAAGAAGCAACTTTTATCTTTATAGGTTGATTTAATATATTTTTGTCTATCGTTCTTCCAAAACACTGTGTTCTTGTCTGGTATAGTCTACAAAGCTAGTTAAGCTAGTTTAAAAATATCATTCTTTCCTTTTGCTTTTCATTGTAACATATGAAGGGTGCAAATTATTTTTGCTTGATTTATAAAACTGGAAATTTAACATTTTTTTATGAAAACAAAAGGAAAAATCCTGTGCACACTTTTTAAAAAAGTATCTTGCTTCTAAGTACCAGGAGTAATTTACCAACAAGGTTTGTTGTAATCATTCTTCTAATTTGTGAAACCCCATCAGGAAGCAAACCATAAGGGTGATTCTGAATATAACTCCAAGTCTATCTGTTCAGGTGTCATGAACAATCGTTTCTTTGCCTTTTTGTTTTGTTTTGTTTTTGTGTCTTCAATGTCGACTCCTGGCAACTACTGAACAAACCTCTTCGATTTTCTTGGCAAGATTTCAGAAGTGGTTTGTCATTGCCTGCTTCCGAGAGCAAGTGACTGACCCAAGGTCACCTCACTGACTTTGTGCCTAAAGTAGGACTAGGCCTCACAGTCTCCCAATTTCTAAGCTGGTACTTTAACCATTACAGCAAACTGATTTTGTTTTGAGGTAGAAGTTAATCCATCAGTTATACAGGACCTCAAAGTTCTGAAGTCAATCTAATTTTCATACACAAGAGAAAATTACGTGGGGGACTGTGTTGGAAGAAGAATTTTCCCTCCTTGTCCATGGGTGGAATTCAGTGCTGATCATGGAAGTTTGACTGTGATTTTCCACTGTAACAAAGTTAGGGGTTAATGTTGGATTAAGCAACAGCATTCCTTTTTCCATTCCTATTTCAGCTACAAAAAAGTGGCAAGTTATTTAGATTTTTCACATAGTAGCAATTTGTTTTGCCTAACCTGAATTAAATATGGCTTATTGTGTTGCAACATTTTCCATCACACTATGTTGCCATCCCACATTGCCATTTGAGATTAAAAGCCTTCCATTTGATGAGAACAGATTATTCAGCACTAAGTCTAAATTATATGAGTGGGATTCAAATGGTTTATATTGCATAGATGGTACTGCAGCTACCCTACTTAATTCCCTTCTATTGCCATCCATGGTCTACTAGAGAAATTACTATACTCTCAAATGGAAATAGCATGAGCCCAGGGTTTCTCATTAGACATTGGTATCAATTATGCATCCAACACAATAGACCCTTAGGTATCTGTCTCAAGACTAATAATGCTCCTTGATGCTATAACATTTTCTTCTGGATAATTCCTCTATTGGTGTTATGTCAGATAGACAGATGAGCTTAATTCTCCTCCTTACCAGCACTATAGATTGAAGCTTGATTCCCAAGGAGATACAACCTTTGGAGAAGCTGTTCTCTCTTCAATAGCCTCCTGCAAGCCCTAAGAAGCGTTTTACTGATTTACATGTGTGAATATCAGAGACCATCATTAGAAAACTGGTAACGTATATTATACCGTATTTTTCGGAGTATAAGACGCACCTTTTTCCCCCCTAAAAGAGCATGGAAATGTACACCGAATACAGCCATTTTTGGTCTTCTGAAGCCCCGCCCCCGCCTCCCATTTTTGCGAAAAATGGGCCCGTTTTTTGCAAAAATGGGGTGTGCAGAGGGTTTGGGAGGCCTGCAGAGTGCTGCTGGGGGCTGGGCAAAGGCAAAAACACCCCCGTTTTTGCAGAAAAACAGGGCGTTTTTGCCTTCCCCCAGCCCCCAGGAACACTCTGCAGGCTTCCCAAACCCTCTGCGTGCCCCATTTTTGTTTGTTTGTTTGTTTGTTTGTTTGTTGTTTTGCAAAAACGGGTGAAAATGGGCCCATTTTTGCAAAAAACAGGGCACGCAGAGGGTTTGGGAGGCTTGCAAAGTGCTCCTGGGGGCCAGGGAGGACAAAAAAATTTTTTCTTACTTACCTCTTTGAAATCTTGGTGCATCTTATACACCAGTGCGTCTTATAGTCCGAAAAATACGGTAATTAGATCTCTGAATGATCATCAGTGAATTCACACATCGTGTCATCTTTTCTCCTTTGATCTCAAGTTATGTGTCTCTTGCTTTAAATCAAGTTAGAGAAGTCTGTTCTAGATTTCAATATAGTTAAGGATTTTTTTCCTTAAAAAATTATTATGAGCTTGCTGTAATGCAAGAACTGGTACTGGGAAGCCTTACAGTCTGCAAATCAAGTTTTTGTTTGGTTGTATTTTTTTGGTTGCAGCCTTTCAGAAATTCCAAACGAACTCGTTCCTTTTGTGAAGAAGATGAAAGACAAATTAATACAAGATCACCAAAAAGAAATCAGAGAGTTGGAATGGTCCCACAGGTATTCTTATATATGAAGTTGTTCATATACAAGTAGGTTGTTTATTAACAAGTTTGTGATACATAGAGCATACTTATATTAAAAGCTAGGGACATCACTTTTTGCCTGTAAAAAAGGAATTTGCTGGTTCTACCTGTTACTCATTCCTTCCATTAAAAGTATGTTCTAAATCTAAAGTAATGATAGTGAACCTTTTGGGTTCAGAATGTCAAAACTTTGGAAAATGCTTAACTTGACTGCTGACATGTCACACACACACACATAACCCAAACAAAAGAGAAATAATTCCTTACATATTCATTTTTAATAAATAGATATATATATATAGTCTAATTGTGTATGATCCCCAGGATCTGCTGGATCTGCAGCACGCCTCTTACCCTCAAGCAATGTTCTCTTTCTCTTGACAGGTCCCTATGACCCATCAGCCACAGGCAGCTCCAGGTCACACAAGGCCTTCATTCTTGAAATGGCTTTGGAGAATGCTCTTTTGCAATCTCTGCAACCTCCAAAAACAATGCAAAGGCATTCCTTGTTCTCACTGAATTTTTGGAGACTGCGCGATTTCTGGAGGCTATGCAAGAGCACACCCCATTCTTTTGCAGCCTCAGTAGCTTTGAAAAATTGTGTGAGAATGGAGCATGTTGTCAGATGTTGGTGAATACTATGTGTGTTACCCAAAATGGTGTGACATGTCACCTTTGACACGCATGTCATAGGTTCAACTTCCCTGTTCTAGGGATGATACTCATTCCAAAGCAAGGGCATAGAGAAATTGGAAGATGTGCTTTTGACTTTCCTTTCCTGCTTGTGCCATCATTATATAGTAGTCTTCTATGGATAGATGAGCTAACACTATATTGAGATGTTAAAATTTTTGTAAAAAAGCTATAAATTTGCAGATTATTGTATTCTATATGATAGATAAAATCCAAAACATGTAAGTCTCTATTATTATTAATATTTCACTTTAAATGCTTAAATGTCATATATTAATAAGCCTCTATTTATCTTTGTTACTTAGAAATTTACTGTAACAGTACCAACACCAGACAAAAAGGCATCACAAAAGATTGGTTTGCGGCTACGTAATTTACTCAAACTTCCTAAGGCCCACAAATGGTGTATATATGAATGGTTCTATTCAAATATAGATAAGTATGTATGACTTTTTATCTACTACTTTAAATCAGTTTATGATTATTAAGCTTATTGTTTATTTTTACTCGGCTATACTCTTCTAAAAATTTAACTAATGGCAATACAGCAAAATATATTTGACTGTATTTAACACTGTTAAAACAACATTGCTGGTAAACTTTAAATATTATCAAAATAAAAAATTAATAAGATAAAATTCTTATCAAGCTCAATTTCTGATGACTTCATAGTCATGCTTATGTCTTTTTCTTGACAGCAATCTAGAAATGTTTTTTCCAGATCTGCAGGACATATTTTTGGCTTCTCAATCTAGCTGAATATCTAGTATTCCCTATAGTACATTTCAGACCCTTATCTGTTTAGCTTCATAGCGTAAACAATTACATATTGTACCTTGACATGATTTTTAACAGATAACAGCAGTGGTGGGCTTCAAATAATTTAACAACCGGTTCTCTGCCTTAATGACCGGCTGGGTAGGCGTGGCTGGGTGGTCATGTGACTGAATGGGCGTGACCAACTTGATGTCACATCGAGGGGCGCTTAGCCTCGCCCAGCCTCTCGTGACCATGGGGATGCTGCAACAGTCATAAGTGTGAAGAACAGTCATAAGTCACTTTTTTCAGTGCGATTGTAACTTTGAATGGTCACTAAATGAACTGTTGTAAGTCAAGGATTACCTGTACAAAAATACAAAAAGCTTCTTTGCTTGCAAAAAGCTGCCCGAAATACCAATCATAGATTAGAAATGGGAGAATACACACTGAAGATCAATGAGTCACAGCTATCATGGAAAGCTAAACCATTCTGTCTGAATACCTTCCTTTTCCTCAGCAATACCTGCAACCCAGAGTTACAAATCAGGCAGGGTCCAGAACACATTGAGGAATTAAAATAGTTAAAATACTGCCAACTCTTGCTCATGAAGTGAAATCCTTTAGCAGAGAGGTAATTTAAGTTCTCCAGAAAGTGGGTGGGCATATTTGGACTACAAAATGCCGAGCTAAAGAGACAAATTAACATCTTGAATGAGGGCTAATCCCATTCTGTCTTTGTTCAAACCTTGCTGCAAGGAATTTTTGCCTATGAATATAGCTAGCTATCTCTTTTCTAAGAAAACATGTTTCTCCATTTCTCATCCAGGGAAATATATTCTTCCTTTTTAATGTTTCTCAAAATATTTCATTCTTCTAGGAGAGGGGTGGGTGCTAACTTTCTACAATTGGTGCCATGTTATTATGCCATATTATCATGAGAGCAAACTATAACAAATTGGAAGGAGGATCCGCTTATTATCAGTGAGCAATCATGTAGCTTTGCCACTCTGAAGCAATGCAAGAGACTCCTGTCCCAAAGGTGCTTTTTCAAGAGGCAACGGACTTTCTTGAAACTAAGAAAGTCCAGTTGCCTCTTGAAAAAAGCACCTTTGGGACAACCATGACCTGGATGACTGAAGAATCCCCATAGACAAGAGATTCCTGTGCTCAGTGAACTGACAAAGTACCCAGGAGAAGCAATCATTAGATCCATTTGCACCACTTAAAGATATCAGCTGGTCTCATTCACCTCACAAGATATCCTAAGGTAATCATCCAGATTTAAGGAAAAATCACATGTCCTCAGAAAGGCAGTAAAAAACCCAGACAGAATGCCAAGCTTGCATCCTGCCTCTCAGCCATTTCTTCTATGGCTATGCCAACCCTTCTGTAAATAGCTGTTCAAGCCCCAGTAATAAAAGTACCACAAAAAACTCTGGGGGTGGGGAGGACTCCGGACAAGCTCTGCAACAGACCGAAAGTCTGGGCGTATTGCCAAGAACCATTAAGGCTGTTAGAGGCAGTTAGGGACAGCGACAGGGAGCTGCAGGAGAGGGATGAAAGAGCCACAAAGAGCCAGAGCCGTGGGTTGCAGACCCCTGGTATACAGGAAAATTGTAGTAATGCTACATCTTAATGCTATTTTTGTATCTAGTTATGAGTAATAATTATAAATTAAAGCTGATAGATATTTACATTAAATTGGTATCTCTTCATTCCTCACAGATTTAGGAATCAACGTTTACTTTTAAGTGACACTTAATTTACATTGTTATCTTCAATATATGTATATAGACGTCTTATGTAAATACAAATAAATTTGCCCTAACATTATTACATAATTCCTGAAAACATTCATGCCTATAGTGACAGAATATCACTTGTTTTTAATAGGCCATTGTTTGAAGGAGATAACGACTTTTGTGTTTGCCTGAAAGAATCTTTTCCAAATCTGAAAACAAGGAAATTAACCAGAGTGGAATGGGGAAAAATTAGACGATTAATGGGAAAACCACGAAGGTAAAACCTTACTGTGTTTTGAAGAATTAGGTCTTTTAAGCTATATTGTATGTGTGGTTGGGGACAATTACTTTTACTTGATAGTTTCCTTTTAAAAAGTGCTGAATAGTTTTTAAAATACAGATCACCGTATTTTTCGGAGTATAAGACGCACCGGAGTATAAGACGCACCTTAGTTTTTGGAGAGGAAAATAGGGGGGGAAAATCTGCCTACCAGGTATTCATCTGGCTAGCGTCCTTAGTCTGGTCAGCTTCAGCACATTATTTTATCCCCTGGTTGGGACTTAAAAAAACCTTCTTCGGAGAGAGTAACAATGAAAGAGCCTGCAAGCCAGTAAGAGCTGGGAAGATCGTTAGCACCTGGTTAGGGCTTGAAAAAAACTTATTCGGTGCAAGTAGAGCAATGAAAAAACCCCTGCAAAGACTTAGGGCTGGAAAAACATTCTTTGGAGAGAGTAACAATGAAAAAGCCTGCAAGGTAAGAGCTGGGAAGATCTGTTAGCACCTAGTTAGGGCTGGAAAAAAAGCTACCGTATTTTTCGGAGTATAAGACGCACCTTTTTCCTCCCTAAAAGTGGCTGAAAATTTGGGTGCGTCTTATACTTCAAATGTAGCTTTTTTTTTTCCAGCCCTAACTAGGTGCTAACAGATCTTCCCAGCTCTTACCTTGCAGGCTTTTTCATTGTTACTCTCTCCAAAGAATGTTTTTCCAGCCCTAAGTCTTTGCAGGGTCTTTTTCATTGCTCTACTTGCTCCGAATAAGTTTTTTTCTAGCCCTAACCAGGTGCTATCTATCTTCCCAGCTCTTACTGGCTTGCAGGCTTTTTCATTGTTACTCTCTCCGAAGAAGGTTTTTTTAAGTCCTAACCAGGGGATAAAATAATGTGCTGAAGCTGACCAGACTAAGGACACTAGCCAGATGAATACCTGGTAGGCAGATTTTTTTCCCCTATTTTCCTCCCAAAAAACTAAGGTGAGTCTTATACTCCGGTGCGAGCTGAGATGGTGCAGTGGTTAAATGCAGCACTGCAGGCTACTGCTAGTTCAGCAGTTCAGCTGTTCAAATCTCACCAGCTCAAGGTTGACTCAGCCTTCCATCCTTCCGAGGTCGGTAAAATGAGAACCCAGATTGTTGGGGGCAATATGCTGAACTCTGTAAACCGCTTAGAGAGGGCTGTAAAGCACTATGAAGTGGTATATAAGTCTAAGTGCTATTGCTATACTCCGAAAAATACGGTACATTCGAAGTATAAGACGCACCCAAATTTTCAGCCACTTTTAGGGAGGAAAAAGGTGCGTCTTATACTCCAAAAAATACGGTATGTTTTGTAAATACAATTGAGAATGAAAAAATAGGACACTTTGTCTTTTCTTGTCAAAAAACTGTTAGATGCAGTTTTTGTATCTAATAGAAAATGATATGATTTACGGCTATGTAAACCAGTTCTACAAAGTTGGGTAATACATTTTAAAAATTGGCCCATTGTGTCTTAAATTTAAAACCATATACAGTATTGTATCCTTATCACAAAGTAACATATACAATGCATTTCCTATCACAATCCCCTAGTTTCTCTGGGGCATTAAAAATTATGCAGGTGAAAAATGCAATTCCTGATTAACACAATAGCAAGCTTTCCTGCTTTGATTTTCCATAATGGCAATGTCATTTATTACTTGATATCAAAGTACTTTGAGAATCAAAATAAAGAGCTCCTTATGTTTGGTCTATTCTTAACCCTTCATCTTCTCAAAACTACTTAGTAAGAGTGTGCTGTATTTTGGATTAGGTGTCATTAACTTGCTGATGACATCAGCTCTGTCATATAGAATACTTGAGTTGCAATCATATGTACATATACATAAGAATAAATCTCACTGAAGGCAGTATGTAGTAAAGAAAATGTTTTTCCAAATAAACTTTCAATGCACAAAATTGATTTGGTAATTGCTGAAATGAAAACATGATTCGCATAGTCTGTCAATAGTAATTTAGAAGTGAGCAGCATGCAGCTGACTTCATCCTGTGCTATGGTCATGAGAATAGAATTACAGAAAAATCTAGAGAGCAACATGTTGCTTAGCCCCGCCGGACTGTGATGTAGCTGTTACTGTACTGTTCTTTCTTTAATGGGTGAATTTGTTTTTGGCGGGCTTGGATTTTCTTTTTTCCCATCGTTTAACATTTAATATTTAGCTCTTGTACTTCAGGAAACAGTTCATGCTGCTTATTGTTAGTTTAAATTTAGAGAGTAAATATATAAACGTACATATTTCATAAAAACATTTTACTGTACTTCTAGAGGACCATCTGCAGGATTTAACATATTTGCATGAGCACGGGTGAAACAAATCAGAATAGTTTCACTTTCTGTTTGCAGATGTTCTTCTGCATTCTTTGAAGAGGAACGGTCAGCATTAAAACAGAAACGGCAAAAAATTAGATTACTGCAACAGCGAAAAGTGGCAGATATATCTCAATTTAAAGATCTTCCAGAAGAAATTCCATTGCCATTAGTAATAGGCACAAAAGTTACAGGTATTTTTAATTGCTTTTACATAAAGCCTTTTTACTAATGTTGAGTTTTACTGATCTAGCTTAGTTTGAAAATAACTTTTCTTTTTGCATGCACTATTGCATCCATCCATAAAAAGATATTCTAGCTGATTTAAATATTTCAAGTCTAAAATATTTCAGTTTATCATAAAATATATGAAAATAGTACTTCAAAATTTTCCATCATTGACAAGAATCATATCGTGAAATCTTATGTCCACAGTATGTTTATCATCTTTGTGGTTGATGTCTTTCAGTGTTTTATTTTTCTGAACGGCCAAACTTTATTTTTAACTGTTTCTAATAGTTAATACAACTTGACTGATTAGAATGATAATCCTGGGTACATCCAGCCCCACTGATACCCAGCAGTATTGCACTCAGCTTTCTAGAATGAAGTTATTTCAACCATATCCATCATTATTGAGCAGCACTAGTACCATTTTGTTTTAAACCACCATTTTGAGTTTTGACACTTTTTACAGTATGTACTTATTGTCTGAAAATCTAATCTAACTTTATAATTTTATGAGGATAGCCATTCACGTCAGGCGAGCAATGGCAAATAAAATCACAGGCTACAGAGATGCTATCTGAAATCAGAGATACCTTTCTGAATCTTTTTTTACTTGGAAATAAGTTAAATTATTATTTTTAAATAGTCAAATACTTTTTTTAAAAAATGAAACTTAATTTTATTACTATAGTGGTTACAGAATTCAGCTTTTCCTGGCACAGAATTTGGAAAGCTAAATTGACCGTGCAATTTAAATTTCATCATAGCCTAGCAGGCTTACTGTATTTTTCTCCAATTAATAATGTGATATTGATCATAGCGCGGTTACGTGGTTCCCATGATGGACTCTTCACTGGACAGATTGATGCTGTTGACACTCTTAATGCTACTTACAGAGTAACCTTTGAGAGGACAGGACTTGGAACACACACAATCCCAGATTATGAAGTCCTCGTAAGTATTGTATTCTCATTTTTTTAAAGGGTTAGAATATGAATCAGTACAAGATAATTCAGGGATGAAACAATACAGTACTAATGCTGTCAATTTTATCAATGTTTCTAAAATATGCTTGGTTCTCTCTCAAAACACTACTAAAACTTGATCATTCCATTAGCTACAGGTAGTCCTCGATTTACAGCCATTCCTTTATGGACCAAAATTTAAAAAGTGACTTGTAACATTTTTTGCACTTACAACCGTTACAGCATCCCTATGGTCATGTAATCAAAATTTAGACATTTGGCAACTGGCATGGACAGTTGCAGTATCCTGGAGTCATGTGATCAATTCAAGCAAAGACAGTGGGGAAGCCAGAGTCACAGCCATATTGCTATCTAACAACTGGAGTGGTTAAATTAACAACTGTAACAAGAAAGGTCATAAAATGGGACAAAACTCATTTAACTGTCTTGCTTAGCAACAGGAATTTTTGGCTTAATGTGGTCATAAGTAGAGAATTACCTATATACAAAATTATTTTAATTTATTTTTTCCTTTATAACTTCAGAGTAATGAACCTCATGATACCATGCCAATTGCTGCCTTTGGACAAAAACAACGACCTTCTAGATATATTATGACACCTCCTCAATTACATTATACACCTTCCCTTCAATCACCAATTACAGTAAGTGATGTAAATTCAAATTTTGCTTCATTTACTAACTAGCTGAATTTTTAAAGACTCGGAAACATTAACAGTTCAAAAAATTCTAACGTTTAATTAAAATAAATTTTAAAAAAATAATTATTAAATGCAACCTTTTTTCTTTTGTAGGACAGTGATCCTTTATTAGGATCTTCTTGGAAAAACAAAATTTCAGGTTCAGATAGTGAAACATTAGGTGGTTTTCCAGTAGAATTCCTTATCCAAGTGGTGAGTCTCAATGTTTTTCAGTTTTACCCGTATTGATGGATTGAAACTTTTTGTACAGGGATGATAACCTCTGCTGTTAAAAGTAATCTTATGTATAATATTAGAGAACAATGTTTGTGAGAAATCATTATTCTGTCTAAAATATAAAACAAAAATATAAAATATAAAAATATAAAGCATACAAATATTTGGTCTGTATTATTAAAACTAAAAATAAATATTTGGAAAAAAAGTTACAATTTTAAGTCAAATTTTCAATCTTATGTTTGTAATATTTTTACTAATAAAAATATACAAATCAAAAGTTGCATGGGATTTCACAAGGATTTGATGCAGACCAAAGAAAGTTGATTCCTAATAGCGCTTTCTCCTAAAAGTTGATTTATTATTCTGCAATCAGCTGTGAAAATTCTGTCTATTTCAAAAACAGCAAGTCTTAAACCAGTGAAATCTGCTTTTAAAAACTATTTTCACAATTGTGGCCATTATGGTCTAGGGCAGTGATGGCTAACCTTTTTGTCGTTGTGTGCTGAAAGTGTATGCGCGAGCACGCAACAGCACGCCTGCACACCTGCACCCATAATGCAATGCGTGTGTCACCCCCCGTGCGTGCCCTGCCCCCGCACATGCATGCTCGACCCCACGCATGCATGTGTGACCCCCCCATCCCCCGCACATGCGCCCTGTGCCCCGTTTTGGGCCTGGAAGGCCACCTGCACCAACCTGGAAGCCAAAACGGAGCGTGGGGGGATGCGTGAGGCCCCAAAATGCAATGTGAGCGCCCCGTGCATGTGCACGCATGTCCCACGCATGCGCGGCAGAGACCTGAAGACCAGCTGGCTGGTGGGAGGCGCACACACATGCGCGGTGGAGCAGGGCTGGGATGACGGCTGGCATGCCCGCAGAGAGGGCTCTGCGTGCCACCTGTGGCACACGTGCCATAGGTTCACCATCACGGGTCTAGGGACTTTAGTCATCAAATCAAGTCACAGTTAAGATTTTTAATTATGGTTTGTTTTTATATTTGAATTGATTAACCATAATTAACCAGTCACCTGTTCAATCTATAGCCTGTAGACATAGTTTAAAGGGCATTGTTTAAGATGACGTAGAATCAAGGAGACTCTGCATCAGAGGTTTAAGACCACTTTTAGTTATGGAAATTCAGTGGGTGACTTACTCTCTGCTCAAGAAACTATCTCATGTTTATCCCGTTGCTGGGAAAAAATTGGGAAGTTATGTTTGTTATCTTGAGCTCCTACAGGAAATATACTTCTAAAAATTCTCCACAATCTAAAGTGGAAATCATATGAAGTGAGACATTTTTACTGATGGGTAATCTTCATATTTCATTTCCACCTATTTTGATAAATTACATGAAGGGGACTCAAGCATCAGCAGAGATACTCGTCTTCATATGAATCTTCCTCTTACCTGGATAAAATGAGAGATTTTTATATGTTTTGTCTATCCGTTCTTTGTGCAATCTCTGTGGAGATTGTGTCTAGATCAGGGGTGGCCAAACCGTGGCGCATGCGCCAAACGTGGCGCATTCCACGATTTCAAGTGGCGTATCCACCATCGCGTTCCTCAGTATTGTGTCCAGGGCAGCCCGTTCTAAAAGAGATCGTCTCGCGAGTTTGAGAAGTTTGAACTCGCGAGACTTTCTCTTTTAGAATGGGCTGCCCTGGACACACTACCGAGGAACGCGACGGAACAAGTCCCAGGTAGGACACGCGTCACGCAGCTCTCCCCGCCGCGCGCAGAGCCGAAGGGGCGGTGGGAGGTGAGGAAAGGAAGCGGCCGGCAGAGCCGAAAGGGAGGCTCTGCCAGCCGCCTCCTTTCCTTGCCTCCCACCGCTTTTCGGCTCTGCCGCCGCTGCTGCCTCCTCCTTTCCTCGCCTCCCGCGTGCGGAACTTGGCCCTAGCCCACCGCTCCCCAAAGCCCAGCGCCGCAGGTGCCTTCAGGAGCCCTGAAGCTCTGCCAGCAGAGCCGAAGGGGAGGCGGGAGGCGAGGAAAGGAGACGGCCGGCAGAGCTTCAGGGCTCCTGAAGGCACCTGCAGCGCTGGGCTTTGGGGAGCGGTGGGCTGGGGCCAAGTTCTGCAGCCAGAGGCACAAAGCCTCACTCTCCCGAAGCCTCGCTCGCCCGGCCGCCGGCCGCCCGAAGCCTCGCTCAGCCGGCCGGCCGGCCGGCCTCCGATGGAGGGAGCCAAGCTTGGGAACGGAGCCCTGCCAAATGGGGAGCTTTGGGGTTCTCTGGCAACACCGGGTTTGCGTGAAGAGCCAAAGCGGGGGATTCCCAGTCCCAGAGGTGAATGCGGTGCAGGCGGGCCCTTCGTGAGTGCGAAGGTGACCCTGCCTCATTCTTTGTCGTAGGTCCGGGGCTGTTGTGGCGACGGAGCCTCCCCTTCGGCTCCCACCGCTTTTCGGCTCTGCAGCCGCCGCTGCTGCCTCCTCCTTTCCTCGCCTCCTGCGGCGGGAGGCGAGGAAAGGAGGAGGCAGCAGCGGCGGCAGAGCCGAAAAGCAGTGGGAGGCAAGGAAAGGAGGCGGCCGGCAGAGCCTCCCTCCCGCCTCCCCCCCGCCCACCTGGATGCTGCCATTTGCGTTCTTTTGCCCTCTGCGCATGCGCACAGCGTTCTGCGCATGCGCAGAGGGCAAAACTCAAATGGCGGCATCCAGGCGGGCCCGCCCACCCAGGACGCCTGGGCCAATTGGCGCATGGGACGCTTCAGGTTGGCCACCACTGATCTAGATAGTCATATTGTGGTTAAACATTTCTTCCAGTGCCAATCTTCTAAAGCAGATACCATTAAAATATATCTTATTTTATTTTATAGCTTTCATTATACAGTGTTAATCATAAATCAGGAACAAGGAAATAATAGTCAAGTTTCTGTTTCCTACTTGTCAAGCATCAACCCATCCTCTTCCTTGTTAGTTAATATAATTAATAACATTCTTATTAGTTCATTTTGATACCATCTAGATGTGTTGAACTATAAATCCTGTAATCCAGAGTCAGCATGCAAGCTGTTCTGCTGGTTGGAAAAGAAAAAATATCCTTAGCTTATAGAAGGTTGCAATAGTATGTAAAGCAATCCTTAGTATGTAATTTAAACGCTGGGTTCACGGAGTATGCCAGATTCTGCTAAAATGAAAGTTGGTTGCAGTTTAGCTTATTATAGGAGCCCAGACATATTCTTAGTGTGTGATGGGAACTAGGTGTTTATATTAAACTATTGGGATTGGCAGCTCTGCTGTTAAGCAAAGCAGTCACTAAGTGGGATATTGCCTGTCTGCAACTGTATTTTCGTTTCCCCCATCCCCCACTGTTTAAAGTTCTCATCCTGATACTGGGATAATTAGGGAGAATGGAATTGATGTTTGTATTTACATTAATTGGAGAGGAAGGGATCACAGGAGAGTAAGCAAGCACACAATGGGAAGTACAGGTTGAAAGGAATGCACTGGTGCCAGCAGCCCCAAGGATGGGGTTGGGAGCCATGAGAGTGCTAATCAAACAGCCGGTATATTCTCCATTGTGTGCCTTCTTACTCTCGTAATTCCTTCTTCTCCACTCTCTGCTCTTCAACAGTGGGGAGGGAAAAAAACAGGTCATGTACAGGACAATGTGCACTCACTAATGGTGGGATCATGTCACTAAGACTGCAAACGTCAGAAATGTGGGCATGGGTTGCAAAGTTATTGTTTTAGCACCATCATAACTTTGGTTGGTGAACAAGGCAGTTGATAAGCAAAGTGTATCTATAAAACAAACTTAAGGCTGCTAATCAAGCAAATGTTATTAAATGGGTAGATTCAACATGCAGCATCCTTGGATGATCTAAAGAGATGTCAAAAAACAAAATGAAAAATAGTGTTTGCTACAATTTGGTGTGGAGGTTAGACCTTCCAGGCAGAGAGGTTCAACCAATCAATAAATTGGACTTATCAGGAGATGTATTAATAGAATTAGCTGCAGCAGACTTAATGTATCAAGCCTGAAATGGTAGACTTGTGCCGTGAACTTTAAATATTTAATAAATAAATTTATTCAGACTGGGTAGAAAACAGTTCCTACCTTGCTCTCATTTCAACACCATGACGAACTCTTTGGGAAGTGTTTCCAGACCTTAGTACAAATAGTACATTATGTATTATTGGTTTTTAATACAGACCAATCTAGAATAACAACATTAGATTACTAACTTCAAATTTCTATGATATATGGAAAATATATTATACTCTTTTCTCTGCTTTCCTTAGACCAGATTATCAAAAATTCTTATGATCAAGAAGGAACATATCAAGCAGTTAAGGGAGATGAATACAGAAGCAGAAAAATTGGTAAATATATGCTCTTGTTTCAGTGGTCATTATTATATCAATTTGTGATCCGGCAACTTACTAGTCTTTTCTTCACATGTTGCAGACATGCTCTAAAAGCTGCAGGGATAGTAAAAATTTGTTCCACTAGTGCAGTGTTTCTTAAACTCCTGGGTTTCTGAAGACCCTCTTAGAGGTCTGCAAAATCAAAATTATTTGCTAATCCAACTTGAAAAATAATACAATATTGAATTTCTGGGGAAGAAATTATAACTGAAGCAGAGCCAATGACCGTGGTGGAATGAAGAGTCAGCATCTAGCATGTTGTTTGTACTTCCTCTCCAAATAAGACAAGGACTTGAAATCACCCATAAGGGCACCGTACAGTTATTCTTCATGAGGAGACTGCAATTAGCATTCTCCGACGGGGTTAGAGCACAGGGAAACAAGGAAATGCTCACTTGTTAAACCACAGTCAACACCTTCTAAAGGACTCTGGGTTCACAACATCCTTTTTTAAATCACATTTGGAAATTGCTTGTTGACTGCTTTTCAGTTATTAAGGAACATTTGAATCAACAAGTTTTACAGCACTGGTTGAGTCATTTAATCCTTAATAAAATAAGTTTTAAATACGAGTTTTAAATGCTGCTGTCCTACAAAGCGACATTGACTATATGTCAGAATGGTCGCGCATTTTGCAACTCCAAATCTCAACTAATAAATGCTCTGTTCTGCACATTGGCAAAAAAAATCAGAATACCAAATACAAGTTGGGCGGAAACGATCTCGTAGACGACCTTCACTTTGTCAAGGATCTAGGAGTATTCATCTCAAAGGATCTAAGCCCCAGAGCTCACTGTAACAGCATTGCCAAAAAGGCATTAAGAATTGTTAACCTAATCTTGCGAAGCTTCTTCTCTGGTAACATTGTATTGCTAACTAGGGCATACAAAATCTTTGCCAAACCAATTCTTGAATATAGCTCATCCGCCTGGAATCCACACTGTATATCAGACATTAACACAATTGAGCGGGTCCAGAGGTATTTCACGAGAAGAGTACTCCACTCTATTCACAATAGAATCCCTTATGCCACCAGACTTGAAATTCTGGGCTTGGACAATCTGGAACTGCACCGCTTGCAGTCCGATCTAAGCATAGTACACAAAATTGTCTGGTACAGCGTCTTGCCTGTCAACGACTACTTCAGCTTCAACCAGAATAATACACGAGCACACAATACAAACTCAAGGTAAACCGCTCCAAACTCGATTACAGAAAATACGACTTCAGCAACAGAGTGGTCAACGCCTGGAATGCTCTACCTGACTCCGTTGTTACAGCCTCAAACCCTCACAGCTTCAACCTCAAACTGTCTACCGTGGACCTCACCCCATTCCTAAGAGGTCCGTAAAGGGGGCGTGCATAAGCGCACCAGCATGCCTACCGTCCCTGTCTTACTGTCCACATTTATCTGTACTTACTTCCTTTGTTTATGTTTATACCTACACCTGCTATCTTGTTCATGTTTGACAGATGATAGATAGATAGATAGATAGATAGATAGATAGATAGATAGATAGATAGATAGATAGATAGATAGATAGATAGATAGATAGATAATGATGATGATGATGATAGATAGATAGATAGATAGATAGATAGATAGATAGATAGATAGATAGATAGATAGATAGATAGATAGATAGATAGATAAAAAATAAAAGTTTAAACCTTTTTAAAAAATTAATAAGCAGCAAAAGGGTGATTAGAACTTTGATTTTGGAGAGTTACAAATATATTAAAAGTCCAGATGTATTTGAAATAAGAGGAAATTAGTTTCAAGCAAGGGAAGAAATAACTTTAATAAATACTAATATTTATGACTGAATGTCTTGTTCAGTGTATATCAAAATATACACAGGCTTAATTAGTTCTTATTAAAAGGGTGACAGTTTGCTGTACAATATACAGTGCAATATCAAATAAAATAGTATTAGTGTAAAGTTTAGAACACAATGGGTTTCAGATATTGTTCATTTAAAAATATAGTTTAAGAATGTCCACAGTAAACCTAAGGAAGTCATATGAAAAAAATAATTTCTAATCTGATGCATCCTGAATAGTGTGCACTTCCTTGATTATAACTCTTAACTGCCAATTAGATTTTTTCATATTATTTATTTAGTCAATTTACATAGCCACCACTTTATAGATGATTCAGAGTGGTATACAATTAAAACAAAAAGAACACTAGAAAAATATGAACAATCATAACATAGACTAAGCCTCATATTTCACATTTGTATTTTTTTTTACAAGAGATAGATAAAGCAGAAGTATACTTAAGGAAATATTTGGTCACATGTAAATATTAGGAAACAAAAAATATAGATTGTAATTTGTGTTTTAAAAATCTGAACATTGTACAAATCATGCTTCTTAATGCATTTAACTTTATATATATATATATATATTTTCTAGAAATCCTATTCTATGCCTATTGGTATTGAATTTCAGAGAAGATACGCAACTATTGTTTTAGATCTTGAACAGCTGAATAAGGATCTAAATAAAGTTTTACATAAAGTTCAGCAGTATTGTTATGAGGTAAGTGTTTTGCTGGTTTCATGTTTCAGTAACTATAGGAGAAGCTACAGGTTCTTTTGAATATATTCCGAATGATACACATTATTCATATTTATGCATTACTGATTATCTTCCATGCTGTCACATAAGCATAGAAATCATCCATTTCTGTTTGATGTAGCTTGATAAAATAATTAACTGGTATCTGCAGGTGACTGAAGAAATAGGATACGCTACTCAAATGCAGGTGAGGTCTATTTTCTGTCACAAATAAAAAGCTGATAAGATACAATGCTGTAGTTTTGCAATGTCAGTGTCCACCTTAGAAAATATGGCCTAAATGAGCATTTGGAATCCTGGCTCTTAAAACCCGACTCAATTCTCAATTCCTTATTCTGTTCCAGCTTGCTCCAGAACAAGGTCTTCAACCTTCAGACCATCCCACAGATCTGAGACGAAGATGTGAGGAAGAAGCTCAGGAGATTGTCAGACAATCAAATACATCAACAGCTGGACAACCTTGTGTTCAAAATGAAAATCTGACAGAATTGATTGCTAGACTCACAACAATATTACTGCAGATTAAGGTAAATTCATTAAGAAAACGAGAACACTCACATTAGTCTTCCGACTTACAACCGTTCATGTAATTACATTTGTAGTTGCAGTGGTCTTGGAAAAAGTGACTTGTGACCTGTACTCACCCTTAAAACCATCACACCACTCCTGTGATAACATGATCACAATTTGGGCACTTGGCAACCCACACATATTTACAATTGGTTGCAGCATCTTACAGTCACGTGACCCTGATTTGTGACCTTTTGTGCCAATTTCTGACCAAAAAAATTGCCCATTGGGGAAGATGGATTTGCTTAATAACTGCATGATTCTCTTAATGAACAGTAAAAAAAATATGATAAAATTGGAGCTGACTTACCTTATGACTGCAATGACTTACAACAGAAATTCCAATCCTAATTGTGGTGGTAAGTCGAGGACTATCTGTATTTTGAGAAATATTTGCTACCACTTTGGGTTAGGAAGCTTATTGTGATCAAATCACCTGCTTGAATCTGGCCTCATAAATAGGCAATTATTAGATATAGGAAGTAACTTTCCTATACAATCGTCAATGATCTTGTATTCATTTTCTTAGCAAAACCTAGTCTATAGTAACTTTCAATTATTTATATTTATGAATATTGGGGTAGTAATAGTTTATTTCCCAGCCTTTGCAGGATGCAATAAGACACAATTGTTTTTCCTGAGGATGGCTTCCTCACCCTGTCCATGTTTCTCTGTTTTTGGTTTGTGATTAGGTACACATGTATTTAAGCAGTACACAACAGAAAACTTACATAATTATTTTTATGAAATGTCTTCCAGTGTCTAGCAGAAGGAGGTGATCTAAATTCCTTTGAGTTTAAGTCATTAACAGATTCATTGAATGACATTAAGAATTCTATAGATTCTACCAATATCAGGTAAGAACTTAAAATTAAACTTGTATCGGATATCCTTATATTTACAATAATCTTTTCAAATGGATCACTATTGTATGCCAATGTACACCACTTAGTAGATGAAGAAGAAAGGTAGCAGCATGTCAGTCTATTTCAGAGGTCTTCAAACTTGGCAACTTTAAGACTTGTGGACTTCAACTCCCAGCATAGCTGGCTGGAGAATTCTGGAAGTTGAAGTACACAAGTCTTAAAGTTGCCAAGTTTGGGGACCCCTGGTCTATTTCATGATGAGACAATCATATCTCTCAGTTTATATGCTGCATTAATCACAAAGTGACTCTAAATTAGGTACAATGCATTATATAAATTAAATACAATATATTTTTTAAAAAGTAAAAGAATAATAACCTAAACCTTGTTAAACAACCCTATCAGAGAAGGAAAATACCGTAGCACCAAAAATTAATAGCAATTCATCCCAATATCAGTTCTTTCCAAGTCCAGGTGCCCTTCAGGAAGTCTGTGAAGACTTGGCTCTTTCAGCAAATCCTGGGCTCTAATTTTGTGGACTCACGAATACAGTGATGGCGAACCTTTTTTGGCTCATGTGCCAAAAGGGTGTACGCATGCACGAGCCCTCCCCCTGCGCATGTGCACAACCCCTGCGCTGCCCTCCCACGCATGCGCACAACCCCCCTTTGCTTCCCCCCCCCCACGCGCATGTGCACAGGTCTCATGAAGCCCCCGGACTTCAGTAGGCCCGTTGGGCTGTTTTTTGCCGTCCCCAGGGCTCAGGAAAGCCTCCTGAATCCTGGGGAGAATGAAAAACAGCCCAACAGGCCAACCGGAAGTTTGGAAACAAACTTCTGGTTGGGCCATTTTTCGCCGTCGTCAGGGTTCAGGAGGCTTTCCTGAAGCCTGGGGAGAGCGAAAATGGCTGAAAAGAAGGCCGGAAATCAGCTGGCCAGCGCACGCATGCGTGCTGGAGCTGACATAGGGCAACGCCTCGCGTGCCCTCAGATATGTGGCATGCGTGCCATAGGTTCGCCATCACTGCACTAATATGTACGTATGACTATTTCAATTTTTGTATTCCCTGGACAAATGTTTGCTATTTGGTTCTCTGTATTGTCATATTGTAGTCTTAACTTGTCTTGTATACTTCCTTGTGTTTTTTGGACAATTAGCCTTATAAGTTTAATAAATAAATAAGATGATAGATAGATAGATAGATAGATAGATAGATAGATAGATAGATAGATAGATAGATAGATAGATAGATAGATAGATAGATAGATAGATAGATAGATAGATAGATAGATAGATAGATAGATAGATAGATAGATAGATAGATAGATAGATAGATTCAGAGAGAGAGAGAGAGAGAGAGAGAGAGAGAGAGAGAGAGAGAGAGAGAGAGAGAGAGAGAGAAGATAGATAGATGATAAGATAAGATAAGATAAGATAAGATAAGATAAGATAGGTTAGATATAGATACTGTATATAGATATATCAGTGAGGGTGTCACAAATTGCTCTGCCCAGAACATGCTGAAAAGCCACATAAGCAGGGTCAGGATTGTATGAACTTTGAGGGATTGTCATTCCAATGTTCAGCCTTGGAAGAAGCAAATGTCTAAGATCCCACAAGATGACATAATTTTATCAATTAACGTCTGGAATCTGCCCACCTTATTAAGGGGAAATTAACAATAATTGGAGAAAGATAGTTTTGTGGATATCTAGGCCCTGAGACATGCTTTATACATGTCAACTAACACCTGAAAACAACTGACAACCAGTGGAGTTCATAGAGCAGAGGTGTTACTTGGGTAATCTAAGGTTCCTTGTACATTCTGGACCAGTTGGCGCTTCCTAGTAGTCATGAAGGGCAGCCCATGTAGAGTTCATTAGTATAGTTCAAACATATGATGACTGAGGCATGAATGACTGTGAACAAGACCTCCCAATCAGGAAAGGGTGTAATTGGAACACAAGGTGGATTTATTTAGAGGCCCTCCTAGTCAAAATTTTCATCTGTTTGAGCATGAGCTATAAGTCCAGGAGGACCCCAGAAACTATGTGCCAGTTCTATTTGAGAAAGTGCTATCCCACTGAGTACCAAAGTTGAAAAGCCACTCATAATAAATATCTCATGAATCCACAGACACTCAGTTTTGCTGGTTTGAACCTAAACCTTTTCTTCCTCATTCAAATCCTAACTGTGTCCAAAACCTGGATAGTACCACAACAGAATCAGTTGTCAGCGGTCTTGATATATCACTGGGCGTCATCTAAATATTGATGATAACTGTCCCCATGGTAATGGATGACCACACCTAGTAGCTTCATATTATGTTAAACAGAAGCTGGGAAAGTATCAAACTTCAAGGAACCCTGCAAAACAGGTGTTTAAGTTTCACTCTTTTCCCTTTACCAATACCAGCATGATGAACACCAATACCAACATGTTGCGCTCTACATGGGGCTACCCTTGAAGAGTATTCGGAGACTTCAACTGGTGCAAAATGCGGCTGCGCGTGCTGTGGTGGGTGTTTCAAGATACACCCATGTAACACCTATACTCTGCCAGCTGCACTGGCTGCCCATTGGTCTCCGGGTACAATTCAAGGTGTTGATCATCATCTTTAAAGCCCTACATGGTTTAGGACCAGGCTATCTCCGGGACTGCATCCTACCTCATACTTCCCTTTGACCGGTTAGGGCCCACAGAATGGGCCTCCTCCAGGTCCTGTCAGCCAAACAATGCCGACTGGTGGGGCCTAGGGGGAGGGCCTTCTTTGTAGGGGCCCTTGCTCTCTGGAACCAACTTCCCCCAGAGATCCGAATCATCCCCACCCTGCTGGCCTTCCGAAAAGCCATTAAGACATGGCTCTTCCTGCAGGCGGGGTGATTTTGAGACGACCTTGCATCTGACGTTCCCCCCCCCCATGTATGTATGATATTATATGTTTTTTAATTGTTTTTAAAGTGTTTTTAAATGATTTATTTGATGTTCCCTAAAATGTTGTACGCCGCCCTGAGTCCTGAGGGAGTAGGGCGGCATAGAAGAACCTCAAATAAAATAAATAAATAAAATGAAATTAGTACTATTACAGTGCTTTCTGCTCCAATCCTCAGACATTTTAGAAGGATACTATAATGTTAGTATCAAAAGATCAAACACGGCAGGAGAGTCGCACTACCCCTACCCTGGTCCTGCCAAAGATCATTTATAAAAATAATAAATGCTATCTCTCAAGTCCAAGATCCCATTGAAAAGCATCTCAATAAACTGCTTTTTCCAGGACTCTCTAAAGCTGCAATCCCACCACCTTCCCCAAAAGGGGAAAGTTAGAAACCAGTTGGAAATTATCCAGCCTGATGGAACATACCAACTGCCTCCCCTTCAGTAGACTGGCCTCTTACTAAATTCATGGAAACTACTTCAAGTGAATAATGTTTGCTCTTCACTGTGTTAAGACATGATTTTCTTTCATGGTTGATGTTGAGAAATATGGTTCCTTTTCATGAAATTGCCTAAAATTATACCAAAAAAGGCAAATAAATAGTTTGATGTCATGAAACATTGTTGTATGTAAACTTAGATCATGTATCTAAGCACATAATACATCTTCATGTGGACTGTTTTAAAAAGAACTGTTTTTCTTTCTTTAGCTGTTTCCAGAATAATGTAGAGATCCATGTTGCACATATCCAGAGTGGCCTCAGCCAAATGGGAAATTTACATGCTTTTGCTGCAAATAACACTAACAGAGACTGAGAGAAACATTTATACTCCAAGTGTACAGAATATAGTACAGGAAAATGCTTGGTGTGTATGCTTTACCAAATGTTCTACCAATTGGAAGACAAAGGAAGAAAGGATATTTTGAGAGTGTTTGTACTACTTCTGAAGAAACCAGCATAAAATTACCAGCATTGCTATGGACTTCATCACTTGCTATGCACATAATATTATATTGTTTTAACAGCTAAACTTTAGTTGTAATATGTGTGTGTGTTTGTTGTTTTAAACTGAAAGTTATGCAGACACGTTTTCATAACAAAGGAAAAACTAAATGTGGTTGCAGCAAATACTGGCAACTATACTAGAAGTTTTTGAAAACAGTAAAACTAATATGACACAGTTGAGAGATCATATTAGTAATTTCTTCTTATTGGAAACCATGATCGTTCATACTGTGACTTAATAGCTTTTTTATTTTAGCCTCTGAACAGTGTGCTAATTGATAAAGCTATATATTCCTGTGTTTGAGAAATAGCAGGATAATAGAATACCTGAAGGAGTAATAGCAAATAGATTACTATTGTACACTTGTGGATACTGAGAATCCCTGTAAATCAGTTAGTATCTTTGGAATATTTAATTTATTATAACTTATAAAAGTAATTGAATGAAGGAATAGAAAAGAAGACTAAAAGTTTTTTTAGTTAAGATATTTCACACAAATAACTGGTAATACTTTCCACTGATTGGTTTGCACAATTTAAACTAAACACCTGGTTATCAAGCAATTCATATAATTTTATAATGCAATTGGATAGCCAGTCCTCCAAACTGCCTTAAAAACTAAAGACCCGAGGAGTGTAGAAAAATGTTGATCTTGTAAAAAGGGTGTATTGAGTTGTTATATTTAGTATAACCTTGTAAAGCTTCAGTGTAATAAATTGTTTTCAGATTAGAATTTTCAGATAGCTGTAGCAATGTTTTGATTCCTTAGTACCTCATAAAATGAGGTCTTTTGTATGTTAATGTACAAAGAAAATGTAAACAATTATTTTCAATTTAAAATTTTGTATAGTTTTAAAAATGAATCTATATTCTGTGTCTGCATTTATGCTGCTTCAGAATTTAACTGCAGAGTCTATATTTAGCAAAGCCTGTTCTTTTAAGAAATGCATAAATTTTATTCTCATTGAGTGATGAGAAGGCTGCAATGTTTTACAAAAGTTGGAAACCATTTTAAACATGAAAAGGTTGAAATAATTTTCAGAAATGAAATAACTGTGTTCAGAAATGCATTCTTATCTGATATGGAGATGTAAGGCAAAAAAATTCTTAAGACTGGGAAAAATGTATTTAGTGAAAGTTTGACGAGCCTTATCAGGAAGGCATTACATTAAACCAAAAGGAGGAGACAGAAACACAGACTCAGTAGAGAAGTTCTTGGCATTGAGAATCTGTATTTATTTACTTACATAATTTATATGACCACCATCTCACAACAACTCTGGACAGCACACATGGATTCAAATCAAATCTGCAACCAATAAATAACACCTGATGCCAGCGGTAAAACAATACTCCCCAGTCATGGAAAACCACATCAGCACAAGAGCTCACCTAGCCATGGTTGTGTATGACAGTGGAACAGGCTCAAGACAAAAAAGGGATTCAAGATCCTCATAATGAGGGAGAAGGGAGACCAGTAAATAGCCATCTCTAGAGTCTGTACACTAATCCGTTGGAGGAGCTAGAAATCCTAACATGGAAAAACATGATTTGATAGGTGTCATAGATATGTGGGATGGGACCCATAACAAAACACATTAAACAGAGAGAAAGGTGTGTATATAAAGAATCATACCTGTGAAGACATTCATGTCCCTAGTGAGAGCATCTGAGTAAGATCAAAAGGAATAAGAAATGAAAGTGATACTATTATTCTATTATCCTCTGAGTAAAATGTACAACATTCTCATGTAACACAAGCTTAATAGTATCTGGAACACTAATATTTGGTTAGACACTCCTTAACACTACTTAAAATAGTTTTAATCATTTCTGCCCAAATCAAGGACATAATATGTTTAATACAATCACTGGAAAGGCAATAACAAATTTTTCAAGGGGAAAAAATGAGAAAGGTTCTATGGAAGATGTGTGAGAGAAATGTATGGTAAAATGCAGTGATTTACTGAAAAAAATAGAGAAAACTCTTCCCGTTGTGAGTGAAAAGCCAAGGTAAAATTATAATTGGGAGAGGGGAAGATATCCTCAACTTACAATTATTTGATTAGTAAATTGTTGCAACCATGGTTAATGTTCAATTTTTTTTACTACCGGTTCTGTGGGCGTGGCTTGGTGGGCTTGGTGGGTGTGGCTTGGCTTGGCAGGCTTGGCAGGGGAAGGATACTGAAAAATCTCCATTCCCACCCCACTCCAGGGGAAGGATACTGCAAAATCCCCATTCCCTCCCAACTCCTGGGGGAAGGATATTGCAAAAACTCCATTCCCACCCCACTCTGGGGCCAGCCAGAGGTGGTATTTGCCAGTTCTCCGAACTACTCAAAATTTCCACTACCAGTTCTCCAGAACCTGTCAGAACCTGCTGAATTTCACCCCTGGATTAATAGTATGAGATTTGAAGAGCCCATTTCCTGACTCATAAAGCGGATACTGCGTTCACAAGATTTAATATGCTGTCCCAGAGGAGGTGAAGATAGCATTACATCATTTCCATAAGCTTGAAGATTGCTTTTATACAAAATAGAAAACAAGTTTTAAAAGCTCTTTAGCATACCCTTCACAAGATTATTTGAAACTGTGTGTGTGTGTATGTGTGTTCATTGTTTTCAGAATATAGAAAAAGTGTTAGAGACGGAATTGCTTGCTCAAAATGAACTTCAAGTACCGTATTTTTCGGAGTATAAGACGCACCTTTTTCCTCCCTAAAAGAGGCTGAAAATTTGGGTGCGTCTTATACTCCGAATGTAGCTTTTTTGAAGCTTTTCCCCCCAGCCCTAACAAGGTGCTAACGATCTTCCCGGCTTCTTATTCAGTCCGAAGAAGTTTTTTTCCAGCCCTAAGTCTTTGCAGGCTTGTTTTCATTCCTACTCCCTTTGAAGAATATTTTTTACAGCCTTAACCAGGGGATAAAATAATGTGCTGAAGCTGAACAGACTAAGGACGCTAGCCAGATGAATACCTGGTAGGTAGATTTTTCCCCCTATTTTCCTCCTCCCAAACTAAGGTGTTTTATACTCCGGTGCGTCTTATATTCTGAAAAATATGGTAATACCAAATGGGATCACTCTGAGTTGCAACTCATCTGGAAAGTCACAGTCCACCACCCCTTATTGCATAGTTTGGGGATTACTTAATGGAGCAGTTCCGCCTGATGTCGGGAGCAAAATTAAAGTTGATTGTGGACAGACTGAAGGATGTATGTTGACTGTCCTTTTGGCTGTTATTATTATCATCTCTTTTATTCATTAAACATGAAACTCAGTAAACTGAACATTTACAAATGTGTCACAAATGTTGTTGTTGTTATTGATGTTGCTATTATTGTTGTTATTATTATTTATTATTATTAATTTTGGTGGCACTCAATGGGTTCAGACTTGCTAGAAATAACCCTGTGGACATCCCATTCTGGATCAAGACCGCCTGCCTTTCACAACCTGAGTGAATTCGCCGCAGTTTCAAAAGCAGCACTACGTGAATCAGTGGTTGTCATGCAGACGTCGAAGAGATTTCTGTCCGGAAATAAAGAGAGCAACTTCGCTCGTGTTTACTCGGAATTAAATCGCCCTGAACTTCACATGCTCGGCTGCCCCAGGACTACCTTCAGGAAATATCCCCAATATGCCCGCGGCAAGGCAGGCAACTTGGCAAAGCCCGCTGCAGCAGCAGCAGGAGGTAGGCAACAACCAGGCTGTCTCCAAAGGAACCACCCTTCCTCTTCCTCCTCCTCCTCTCCCCCACTCCTCTCCTCCTCCTCCTCCTCCTGCTGCTGGCCGACTCGCCTGCCTCGCCGGAAGATCCGGGTCGTGAGGCGGGAGCAGGAAGTCGGGACGTGGCCGCCCAGCTGAGCAGCAGGAGGCGAGGCAGGCGATGGCGGCCGCGGCAGCGCTCAGTTCGGAGCGGCTGGAGGTTTCCATTGACGGCCTGACCCTGAGCCCGGACTCGGAGGAGGCTAGGCCTGGCCAGGCAGACGTTAGGCCGCTCCCGCTGGCTGGCAGCCGAGGGGGCCGAGTGGGGACTTCTGGTCAGTCGGGAGGGCAGGTGAGGGACGAGGCCGGCGGAGACGGCAACGGCAACGGCGACGGCGGCGGAGCGCTGAATCTTGAGCGGCGCTGGGGCTTCGGCCTGGAGGAGTTGTACGGCCTGGCGCTGCGCTTCTTTAAAGGTGACTGCCTTTGCCTCTTGCCAAGTCGGGAAAGTGACTAAAGTGTCCCGGCTCTCTCTCGATTTCCCGGCCTCTCCATCGTAAGAGGGTCTGTGGGGGGAGAAAGCTTGGTAGCCTCCGGCCCCGACTCACATTCGTAGAGCCACGGAAATCTTATACTAGACGTACGTTTACTTAGTTGGTTTGTGTCTGTGGAGAGAGACCGCCGTCACCCTCAGAAGCTTGTTGAGGAGCCAGATAAATCTTCAATGAAATATTCTATTCAGTTTGCAGGGGGATATATTAGTTGCAGAAGTAACATTAAGTAGGCTTCGAATATGCAGGCAAAAGCGAAATTGCTAAATGAAATATATTAATATTTTCAAATAAGCCTGAATTGTATGTAAACCAAACACTTTTTTCTTCAAAAGATTATGTAGCCTTATGCAAATATGGGAGCCTATAAAATGATATTGTGCTTGTTTTAATATTGATTGCTGTTTTGGAACTATTGTTCATTTGGACATATACCGTCCTGAAAACCTTTCCAGAATATTTTAAGGCTAGATATACTTTGAATGAAGCCACAGAAGGTAATATAAAGGCAAAGATAAAGAAGGACATAGTTAGGAAAAGGCTTGTTCATTTTTGAATAAAATAGTAGGCCAAAATATAGCCTATGCTGCATCAAATTGTTATAAATCCATTTTTGTTGCTCATATTCTCTTTACAAGTACAAGGCAATTCTGCAATACTACTGCACTTGGCAATTTTTATGTGTTGGAATCTATCTGTGAATTATAAAAGTAATCAAGGAATAAAATGAGGAAGAGTTAGGTCTTATAATATGCACTCAACTTTTACAGAAATTCTCAATATGTAATAGCTTCGAATAATAGAGAAACATACAAAAATCCACATTTGGAATGACTAGACAGTAAGTTTATACCCATGAAACGTGAACTTTTTTAAAAAAATAATCTTTATTCAGCTTTTTCATTAAAAACAACATACAAAAAGCATACAAAAAACACACAAGACAAAAACAAACATAAAAATAACTAAGCACTTTTACAGCTTTTTCATCATATTTCCAAATATATTTACACTTTACAATATTGCTATTTTCATTTTGACACTCGCTATTATTTATCCAGTTCATCTTTAATGGATTGAGTCTCCTAAAATGTTTTCCACATCTATTCCTTCCACTTCAATTACATATGAGTCTAATTGTTTTCATAGGAAAAGAAAGTAAGAACATTTACAATTTCTTCAGAGATGACCGTCATTCTATAACCAAATTTGAAGTTTTTTTATTTTGTTTTAACCACTTATACCATTTGTTCCATGCTTCATAAAATTCTGTATCTTCCTTCTCATGTATCTCCATTGTTAATTTACACATCTCGGAACATTCTAAAATTTTTCTAACAACCATAGAGGATGTGGGGATGGTATCGGTTTTCCAACTCTGAGCGTAAGCAATCCTAGCAGCAGTGGTTATATGAAGTATTATATAACTGTCCTCTTTTTAAAACTGTCCTCTGAAAATTCCCAGTAAAAACAGCTTGGGCTTCAAAGCTATCATCTGTTGTGTAATTTCTTCCAACCAATTTCTTATTTTGTTCCAGAATACTTTGATTTTAGGGCATGTCCACCAGAGATGATAATAGGTCCCTTGCTCCTTCTTGCACTTCCAACATTTTGAGGACACCGTCGGGAACATCTTTGCCAATCGTGCCGGGGTAGATGCCAGCGATAAAACATTTTATAAATATTTTCCTTATATGATGCCGCCAGGGTCAATTTGTAATTTACCTCCCAAATTTTTTCCTCCATCGCTTTCATTCTCTTTTCATTATTAATTAATACTTTCTGAATTGTTCCCATTTTTTCATCTAATTTTTCTATCTGGTCATCTACCTTTCTTATGTTCCCCTTCACTTCCCCCATATTCTCTCTCATATCTTCATACTGCCTGTCCATAGATTCCTGCATCTTAAGCATCATTTCTTGTATCCCCGTTAATGTGATCTGCATATTTTGCGGATTCATGCTAGCACTCGCTTTCTCTCCTGTCTGTACTGTAGGACACTGTCCCGCAGGGGAGGCGGTTGTAGAAGTTATTTTTTTCCTGTTTTAGTAATCGTGGTAGTTGTACTTGTCATCCTTACTATATCCCAAACTATTCCACTGTACCATATACAATTTGTGACTATGCACAATATTTTATGTCTCCAATCTATATAGAGGTTGTCACATTTAATTCCACTGCTGTATGCTATCCGTTTCTGATTATAACACTTAATCCTCTTAAGTCTCTACGTACAATTCATTCTATGCATTAGTTTTATTAAAATTTCTATCCAATAATGTAAATAATGTAGATAGCTTTAGCTTAACTTTCAAGCAAGGATATATGTTTATCGTTATCGTTCTACTTTCACCAACATATAAAAGAAAAAGAAATTGTGTTTCAATTCAACACACTAATAAATATATAATAAATACATACTCTACTAATACCTCTTATCCTTTATATCTATCCACCTATATAATCCGGAGTAACATTCAATTAAACAAGATCAATTCCAATATTCATTTATCAATTAGAGCAATATAATAAGTCTATTTGTTATTATCTAATATATTCTTAGATTATGAAATTTCTTGTCAAGTATATTACCACACTTCACTACTTGCTCAGTCTCTATACATCTTCTTTTCCAAGATGTCTCCCAAATGTTTCACCTTGTCACCTTCCGTTCATTCTCGAGGGTTCTTCTTCCTCATCCACCAACTTTCCCTCACTTTCTCTTCCTTTCTTCACTTTCTGCTGTCCCTTTTGCCACGATTCTCTTCCAATCCATCTTTTAAATCCTTCCGCAGAACGGTTTGTATTTTAAATCACTCCTTCACCTCTCCTCCACGCTATGGCACTTTCAATGTCCGTTCCTGCAACTTCCGCTCCCGCTGTCACTTCGCCGCTTTTGCCTTCCAGGAGTCACACTCTATCGTCTTTAATATCTCCAACTCCACCAAAAGGGAACTCTTTCTCTCTTCTTCCTTTTAGATGTTAAAAATTCACTTGCCAACCGCTTTCCTTCACTTTCCATCACTTGTTCCAGCTGTTTTCCACTGGACGCTTCCCTCTTCTCGTCACTCTGTCACGCCTCCGGATCGGCTCGATGGGCCGATTTCTTTTGCAACGGGATCGGGGGGGTTTCCTATCGCTATCCGGGGAGATTGCCTTTCTCCCCTGATGCCTCAAAGTTTCCCCTCTCTGCCACTGCTCCCTCCGAAATCAGCTTCGCCCATGGGCCTCCCAAAAACACGGCAACAGCTCACGGAGCTCCGTTTGCTGCTCCGCACTGGCATGATGTCAAACCGGAAGTCCCTGTGAACTTTTGCTCTCATATCTTTGCTGTTGCTTTCAATATTATCTGTCATGTAGTGCAGTCATATTCATTTTTATTTCAAAGCATGAAATAGTAAAAATTTAATATCAGATGTGAGTAGGATTACACTTCTGAGCAAAATAAATGCTATTCCTGGGCATTTTGTATTTTTTATAATGTGATGTGTTTAATTTACATCAGGTATCAGATCATGGAAACTGGTTGAAATACTTAAAGATCTTGTTACAATTGTGAATTGAGACTTAATGCAATCTCAATATTTCTTTGCTTGCCATAACAAGTGGTAGACATAGAAATATTTAAATACTTCATTGCTGTTTCTTCTCCAGGAGGAAAATATTTATACATATTTGGGCCCAAAGTGAGCCCAAACTGCCCATTTAAAAACTTTGAGGTAATATACAATATTCTATTATCATAAATATGCATTTCTTGAAATATACTGTCACCTTTGAAGGTCAGCCTACACAATCACCTTCTGTGTTAGAAATGGTAGCTTTTGTAAACTTGTTCTTGCTCTGTTTTCTTGGTATGTGAAAGGATTAGGGATCTATATTAGTCTAAGTTATTAGACTATCTAATAAAACAGAAAAATGCAAATTTTCTCTGAAAAATATTGCAGTTGCTAAAGCAAATACTACTTACCATCTCAAAGTCCATTCTAAATCTCCTATATAAACTCAGGAGAAAGTGCAATACAAACATGTAGCAAACGGCCATGCTGCAGATTGTGGCTACTGCCACTGGATTCAAGAAATATGCCCATTGTTACTGTTCTAAAAATGTTATATACAAGTGTTACTGAGCTATGCTTGGAATGCAAAACAAAAATAATAAAAGTAGTGTTAATTAGAAAAAAATTATGGTAGACTAAATTGAATGTTCCAAAAGTTGGAAGTTTTAAGGTGGTAGACTATGTTGCAGTGTTACAGAGTAGATTATCTTTCTTTGGCAACTGTGTGAAGTTACCCTTCAGTGGTTGATTTATACAGACATACAGGTGCATGAATGCACATAGAATCCTGGGACCAAAAGATTGTGATGCAACAGGTGCAATATACCTATTGTATTCTTTTAAAAGAACACAGATTTATACAAGATAAAAACAGTGTTATCCCTGCTGATATTTTTGTCTGAAATATTGCTGTGTAGAAAAGAGAAGGAAGGAAGGAAAGAAGGAAGGAAGGAAGGGAAAGAAAGCCCCCATCATTCTAATTCCAATTAAATCCAATTGAGTTTTAGGTAGGGTAGTAGGATGCTATCAGATCTGGGCTGTAAAAATCCTGATGGCAGCAGATAGAATTCTGTACCTTCTTGCTTTCATCTAGTGGTTGTCCTAAATTATGGAGCCCAGAACTGCTAATGTAGGTCCCTCTCTTTTGATATAATTGAACTATGACATTTCAGTCAGCAGACGCACCATGGGTAATGTGAGAGAAATTTTATCTGCCATAAAATGTTTCACTGTATCCTAACGAGTGCAGCAGTTGAGGTGTCTACTTATCAACCTTGTCCTACTTCAGGATGAGTACTAATGGTATCAAGAAGATTGCTCCACTATCTCTTTGAGCTCCTGGCTTTTCCATTGTTTTTGGAGAAACTGACTATGTTCAAATCATTATTGAAATGTATTTTGAAGGCCTTTAAAAAAAAGATCTTTGGCACATCTGAGGATCACCTGAGCGCACTAATGTTTCACTTTCTTTCTTTTTTTTTCATGGTCTTAATTTCTTTCTAGTTTTGTCTTGTGTAGGTACTGACTTCTTTGTTATTGGTAGAGCACAGGATAGTATTGACAAAAGAGCATATAACTATATTTGAAGGACACCCAGCAATTAAGCTCATGGTGTGAATAGGTCTTTTAATGATATTATTTAAGCAGATGAGGGACAGTACATTTCAGTTTGTTGGAAGGCCTTATTCTCTTTTGTTGGGTAAGTAAGAGATATTTAAGCATGTAAGTCTGTAAGAAAAAGAAAGGTTTAGTGATGAGAAGCAGGTTACCATTAGATTTTGTCACTTTATTGTCAGGAATATCATTTGAAGTAAATAATTCCTAGGTACCAGTTTGGATTTTATGCTTCGTTAAACTTGTTTTAAATGGTACAAATTAGCATTGTTAAAATTGTGGTCCTTGAACTGTTGGAAGATCAAATCATTCAATTTTAAAGGAAATCAACCCTGACTGTTCTTCGGAAGGTCAGACACTGAAGCCGAAGCGCAGATACTTTGATTACCAAATGAGAAGAGGAGACTCATTGGAAAAGACCCCAGTGTTGGAAAAGATGGAAGGCAAAAGAAGAAGAGGACAGCAGAGGACGAGATGGTTAAATAGTGTCATCGACACAATGAACATTAATTTGGGCAAACTCCAAGGAACAATGGAGGACAGCAAGGCCTCCCATGGTGTGGTCCTTGGGATTGTGAAGAGTCAGACCGAACAACAACAACCTATGTCTTCTGAGGCTCCCCAAGACCCTCTCAGAGATTCATGGAGTCAATTTTTTTTGCCAGCCTATGTTGAAAAATACAATAATAAAATCCTATCAGACAATCATGAATTGTAGTAGAGGCAGCAAATGCATCAATTTTAATTTTTAATATGGTAAATATTAGTAAATATAATCTATATAAAAAAGCTCTGTTTGGGGTCCTCCATCATTTTTAAAAGTTGGGATTCTGAGAAAGAAGAGTTAAGAAACACTGGTATAGATAATTCCTAAATATAGGTATAGTATCTGAAAATTAGTCCCTCATTAGCATTTATGACTGATCCAGGAAATAATCAGTTGAGATAAATATATTAGGTAAAGTACCTCAAAATGGCAATCCAAGTTTGTTTTATTATAGTAATTGTACATCCTTTTAAAGTCCAAGTATAAGATATAATGCAAATGGATTATAAAAACTTGGGAGACTGGTTTTATTCTAAGAAAAATAATTCCAGACCTTATCCATCCAACTTCAAGCATATCAAACAAATAAGTAAAATGGCTTTGCAGAAGATGTGGTTAAAGAATGAACAGGAATTTCTCCCCTGCTGTCTGGCTTGAAATTAGTGAGGCCAGTATCTGATGTCAATGTCAAAAAGAGCATGTTTTTGCAGGTTTCAGTGGGCATTCATATGGACTCTAGTATGATAATATAGTGTAACAGAAATATTTTTTCTTTATTGTATAACAAAATAATTCTTGCACTTGCATTTTTTCAAGCAATAGCTTTTACTCTTGTGTGTTTTGTAAATTTACTGAATGTACTATAATTGGCATATGCTCACGATACCTAAATATGTGTTCTTTTTTAAAAACATAATGTATGTTGATTTGGGTTATAATTTAAAATATACTAAATCATTGTGTTATCTTTGTTGTGTAAATACAGTTATATTTGATGCTTATTTCAAATGAACCCTTTGAAGCCAGATCAATGTTTATGGGACATAAATTTAAAATGGATGATATTCTTTTTCTGTTAAATGTTTAAAAAAAGTGGATTAAATATGTGAAATGGTTCATTATTTATTTGCTGTAGTTTTTAATAAGGTTCGTTCAGTTTTTCTATCTCTTCCTCTCTGTTAGCTCATTTATCAGTCATATATGTAAATAATTCATTAATCTGCTCTTTAATAATTGAAAGTAAAATTTACTTGTTTACTTCACTAATATTTTGTAATTTTATTATGTAATTTATATTACTTAATATAACATAACGTGAATACTTTCTAGGCATATTTTTATCCTAGCTGTATAGTTAAAAATAGGATTTATGTATTGTAAATAATAAAAGAACAGCACTTTGTTTTTGTAAAATCAAAACCACATTGTTATAGATAATTATGTGTGTGTGTGTCTTAGTTTATTACTACGCCTTATGTTTATTTTTATGAAGTATGCTGGGGAGCTTATAGCATTTATATCTTCACAATACCTGCAGAGCGGGTAAGGCAGGCCTCCAAAGCCACCCATTGAGGTTCATTACTAAATTGAGATTAATCCAGATCTTTGATCCTAGTTCAGTATGCTAAGTTATCGCACTATACTTTTTTTCAATAAAGTTCTTTGCCACATATGAGGCTGTTAAGTGAAACTACCATTCTTGATGGCTTTCCGTGTAAACGTGTGCTGGGATAAGGTTGTACCCATGTTCTGAGTGTTCACATGGATTTAGGTCTCTGTAACTGTAGGATTACCTTTCTTGGAGGTAGCCTTGAAAAAGTCTATTCACTCCTTAGTATTTTGCACTGGGCAACCAAATCAGCTAGCATGATTGATACCTCTTTGAGGGACCGTTATAGAAGATATGACATTTCATTGTGTTCTTAACTATGGAATACGTAGCATTATGACATTTATTATTTATATCTTGAAATTTACTGTATCTTAACTTTTAGAAAAAGATGGCAAAGCCTTTCATCCCACCTATGAAGAAAAACTCAGACTGGTAGCCCTGCATAAACAAATTCTGCTGGGACCTTACAATCCAGATACCTGCCCTGAAGTTGGATTCTTTGATGTACTTGGAAATGACAGAAGGTAAAAATATTTATAAATATACCATTGTTTTATTTGACCAAGACATTTTAACCTAACCATGGGACTGTGGGTTGAAATATCTGTAGTATGGTGATGTCTTATAAATTCAGCACCTGAGCATTTTTAAAAAATTGCTGGAGATCTAAAAAGTGATTATTTATTGACAACAGATTTGAATTTAATAGTTAAACCAAACTGTACATAGATTTATTCTTGTTTTCACACAAGACAGAAATATGAACGAAATATTTAATCACTTCCATATTTGTTATCTTGAGGAGTCATAAGATTTTGTGTGTATATACTGTATTTTGCAGACTATAAGATGCACCATATTTACAGGAGGAAAACAAGAAAAAAATAGTTTTTGGCCTCCACGCATTGGATTTTCGCCCTCCCAGGTCACCAGAAGCTTGCAGTGCTCTGCACAGCCTGTTTTCACCAAAAACTGCCCCATTTTGTGCTCCCAAGCCCAAAATGCGATGCTCAGAGGGCTTGGGAGCCCAAAAACGGGCCATGCGGAGCACTGCAGAGTGCTTCTGGGGGCCGGGGAGGGAGAAAATGCGACACGTGGAGGGTTCGGGAGGCCAAAAACGCCCATATTCAGTCTATAAGACGCACCTAAATTTTCACCCACTTTTAGGGGGGGGGAAGGTGCATCTTATACTCCGAAAAATATGGTATATGTCTTGTCTTGTGGAATTCCTAGTATTCTGGGCAGAAGTACTGCTTTCAAAAGTATCCATGTTCAGAGCTATTTTCTGGGAACATTTTCCTGCCTGGTTGTCTAGCATCAGTTAAGCATAAACTGTTGTGTTTATACTTAATTTGATAGAAATTATTTCCTTTTTATCCCAACTCATTTTATCTCATCATTGCAGGAAAGAATGGGCTGCACTTGGCAGTATGGCAAAGCAAGAAGCTATGACAGAGTTTGTAGATCTCCTGAATAGATGTTGTCAACTCTTTTCAACATATGTTACATCCCATAAAATAGAGAAAGAAGAGCAGGAGAAGAAAAGGTATGCTTTTGTACTTGTTTGGCACCAAGTTCTAGTTCACAGAGATTCCTATGTCCTGGGGATCTTTTCTAATAATCCCTTAGTTCTTATTATTTTGTAACAGTCTTGATGATGAAATTATTTGCTTTACTGCAATTTTTGTTAGCTTGCATTATAAATATGAGGATTATTAGTAATATTTTAAATGTTACTAAATATATGCTTGTCACCAGTGCATAAGAATCTTTGTAAATATGTAATGTGGTTTATAGTAGGATCAGTTCAAAACTCCCATGTTCATTTACTGTGGTAGAAAAAAGCGTATTATCTAGTATTTTGCCCAATATCTTAATTGCTATCAAAAAGTTAAATGTGTTTGCTTTCAAGACAGATTTTGTTGCTTATTGATGACATTCCTTACAAAAAATTCATCATGTGAAGAAACATTTTGTTCTGTTTTGCATTGCACCAGATTTCATAATATAGTTAGGTTTGTTGCATTTTCCTGGTTTCTTGATAAACTTTCAGGTGCATAATTTTTTTTTTATGATTGTTCTGTGTACAATATCATTTTTGAGAAGAGGTTACTTTATTTATTTATTTATTTATTTATTTATTTATTTATTTATTTATTTAGTATTCTTATATGCCGCCCAACTCCCGGAGGACTCAGCCTTCTCAGCCTACTTAAGCCTTCTGTGTTCCATTTGAGTTGTTTTGTAATAACAATGATGGCTTACTATGCAGCCATCATTGTGACTGATTCCAGGGTTTGTTCCCCTAAGATTACAGTCCTAAAAATCGCACTACAATAAAACCATGATTTAAAAGAACATTTGGAAGAAAGGTGTTCTTTACCAAGCCGCAGCCTGTTTGAAACTGGGCCATGGGAGAGATGGGCAAGTGCACATGCGTGAAGCTCCACTCGCACAAGGGGAGAGCGCTTGCATTCATGCGCAAAGTTCCATGCATGCGAGTGCAAGCATGGGGAGCTTCGTGTGGGAGCACAAGTGCCCTCCGCTCGTATGAGTGGCACTTTAAAAATAGTTTCTTTTCATCCAACATTCTCAAAGGCCTCAAAAAAGTACCTTGCAGGACAGCATCTGTTTTCTTGTGCTCCCCTACAGCAGATAATGGAGCTATGTGACCTTGACTAATGGAGGAAATATAACTCTTAGGGTAGTAGCCATTGATAGTTTTATGGAGATAATTTTATATGAGTTCTTTATTGTTAAATCTAATGACAGATTGGAGGGTAGCTACACTTGACTTGAAACTTCAGTTTTCGTATTGCAGCATGAGAAGCTGTACAGAATTACAGAGTAATTAAGTGATAGATATAAATATTACAGGAGGGAAGAGGAGGAACGTAGGCAACGTGAAGAGGAAGAACAAGAGCGTTTACAAAAAGAGGAGGAAAAACGCAGGCAAGAAGAGGAAGAGAGACTCAGACGGGAAGAAGAGGAGAGACGGAGGATAGAAGAAGAGAGATTTCGAATGGAACAGCAAAAGTAGGACTTAATAATGTGTGATTTGTAATATTATAATTTGTGTCTTTTTTTTAAAGAGGTTTTGAACATGGGATTATCCCGTTTATTCTCACATTAATAGAAATGCCACGTTGCCCAAGACCATACAAATAATTTTTATAAGTGACTAAATATTTTTTAAATTATGTTTTGGGCCCTCACAAAGTGATATATAGAAGGAGTAAGCTGAAGTTTACAAGAAATAAACTTTCTAGACAATAGGCTTTACATTCAACCTAATGTTATTGACAGGCAAGCCATTTTTGAGATGATTTAAAATACCAAAGGCAAATCTATGAGGGAGATGGGAAGTTTCTAAATTTGGTAAATAAAAATTCTTCAAAGGTGTATCTAAATTCATGTACTGATGGGACTAGAAACAATTCCATTGGAAGAGAGTTTTGCTAAGAAAGTTATAAAACTATAGAGCTTGAAGGGACATTAAACCATCAAATTCAATAATGCAGAAATTTAAATTATTGCATAGTTATTTAGCATCTGCTTGAAGCATGAAAGATGAATCTATCATTCTTCAAGTAATTGGTTTTACTGTTAAACTGTTAGAAAGTTTTTACCTAATGTTCAGTTAGAATATTTTTTCCTGGTATTTTGAATGCATGATTTCTTGACTTGTACTTTGGAATAATGAAGAACAGGCGTTACTCTTGTGTGACATCTTTCCAGGTATTTGAAATTACATTCATCCTCAGATTTTTATTCCTTAAGACTAAACAGTCTAATTTCCTTGAACCTCTTTGTAAGGTTTCCAAGTGATGGAACCCATTTGAAAAAGAAATATGCAAAGTCCATCTTCCAAAACAAAGTTCTTTTATTTAGGTAGGCATCAAATTGGCAAAGTCTGTTGTAATTCTGGATCTGACACAAACCGGAATTACACCACATAATGTTGTAAATTAGAAACATCTCACAAAAGTCACATTCCCCAATAAAAGCAAAATCAACATTTCCCAGTGTCTTCAAACTCCACCTCCAACTCTCAGCAAGGACAGCCGGTGTTCCCACGGGAAAGAAGGTCACCTAGCCAAAACAATCCTCACTATCTATTCCCTCCTCCCACCTTAAGACTGTGGCGAGCCCGGGAAAAAAACCCCTTACATAAGTAAAGAGAAAGAAAAGGAATAAATGAGTATAATATAGAGCTAAATAAAATGGCTACACATATGTCAATTTCGGGTTCGACACTCTTTTCATACAACTTAGTTTCTAGTCTCTTGCACATTCAGATGCTTGAGAACTGACTCACATTTATGATGGTTGCAGTGTCCCAGAGTCATGTGATCCCCTTTTGTGACCTTCTGACAAGCAAAGCAATGGGCAAGCCTGATTCACTTAACTGTGTTACTAATTTAAGAACTGCATTGATTCACTTAACAAATGTGGCAAGAAAAGTCATAAAATAAGGCAAAACTCATTTAACATATTTTTCACTTAGTAAAATAAATTTTGGGCTCAATTGTGGTCATTTATTTATTTTATTTATTTGTTTGTTTGTTTATATTTCTATGCCGCCCAACTCCCGAAGGACTCTGGGCGGTTTACAGCAGACATAAACAAATCAGTATAAAAATATCAAAAGCACAAGTTTTTTAAAAAATACATTTAAAATTTAAAAACATTTCAACCATTCATAAGTTGAGGACTACCTGTAATAGATCGTAAGGCTTTCTCCAGTAATTTTGGTGTGTGTTCTGGATACAGAAAAGGAAATGTTGAGAAGTGAATTATATTTTTAGATATTACGGAAAGCAAAATATCTCATATTATTTCCATATATACTGTATATAATAGAAGTGATTATTTCTCATATTTTGCATGTTAGTGAAGCCAAGTAAGAACACAAATGTCTTTTTGGGAAAGATGTGAAATACAGATTTTCTGACATATAGTTCAATTTTTTAATTGCTGCATTTGACTTAAGGGTTCATATTCCACTTGTACGCTCATGTAAACTTCACTAATATGTTTTAGAAATAAAATTTATCTTGCTTGAATCCGGTTAAATAGCTGCTCTTATGTCTGCTGAGTTATTTACTGCGGCAATTTATTCTTGATCCAGGCAACAGATAATGGCAGCATTGAATTCTCAGACTGCTGTCCAGTTCCAACAATATGCAGCCCAACAGTACCCAGGCAACTACGAGCAGCAACAAATCCTAATTCGCCAGCTCCAGGAGCAGCATTATCAACAATATATGCAGCAACTTTATCAGGTCCAACTTGCACAGCAGCAGGTATAGTACACTATGGTAACAATGCATCTCACAGAATAGCAGCTTTTTAATTTTATGTTGAAACTGAAACTACTAAGCTATACTGTAGGTCCGTGATGACGAACCTATGGCACGCGTGCCACAGGTGGCACGCGGAGCCATAGCGGAGGGCACGCGAGCGTTGCCCACCGGCAAACCGGAAGTGCGGAAAAACGCACTTCCGGTTTGCCGGTGAGCTGTTTTTTGCACTCCGGAGGGTTCAGGGGAGCTTCCTGAAGCCCCGGAATGCAAAAAACTACAAAACGGACAAACCGGAAGTGCGGAAAACGCACTTCCGGTTTGCTGGTGAGCTGTTTTTTGTACTCCGGAGGGTTCAGGGAAGCTTCCTGAAGCCCTGGAATGCAAAAAACGACGAAACGGACAAACCAGAAGTGTGTTTTTCCGAACTTCCGGTTTGCCCGTTTTGTCGTTTTTTACCGTCCCAGGTTCCGGTAAGGCCTTTGCGGGGGGTGCGCATGCGTAGGGGGCAGCATGGGGGGGTGTTGTGTTCATGCGTGGGGGGGAGGGAATGGGTGTGGGCACGTGCGCGCTAGCGCGCGCGCCCCCCCTTGGCACGCGAACCAAAAAAGGTTCACCATCACTGCTGTAGGTACTCCTGAAGCTAGAATAAATTCTAATAAGAATAAATACTTATAAAGCTAGAATAAATTCTAATAATATCTTATAGCCAAGTGACAACACCTAGGCAACTAGTGGCAACCCTGATAAGCTAAACAAGTTCCAGACTGAGTGTTTGTATGGTATTCAGGAAATCCAAGGGCTATAAACTAAGTTGGGAATTTGAAAGAATATCTTAGAAAAAGATGGTGGCAATTCATTGTTGTTGTATTACTGAGAAAACAATATGGATATATTCATAATCACCAGGAGAGCTTGGTATTTTGTGTATAAACATGAATATGCTCATGCATTCACCAGGAAACCTAAATATAATGATTGTACACGTACGTTCTGTTACAGTTTTTAAAATTCTGTTTAAATTGATGCTTACATTAGGTGGCCCCTGTCAAATACATTGCACACTTTTATTGATTTTGCAATAAGAGCTTCTTTTTTTAAATTTGTAGGCAGCTTTACAGAAACAGCAAGAAGCAGCTGCTACAGCTTTAGTTACATCAGTATCAAAGTCAAATTCAGCCACTGCAGGGGAAATCTCATCAGTCAATGGACAGGCTAGTGCACATCCATGTGGTCCTGAAAAAGATCCTGAAATAGATGCTTTAGAAGAAGCACTCGAGAATGGACCAAAAGGTATGACTGATGTTTTTTGGACTCTTTAAAACACAATAAATAGCTTGAGTATCTAGTATATAATTAGTACAGAATATAGATACCTGCTTATTTTTTGTTTTTGACTAAAGCCTGTATGTCCACCCTTTGTAATGATTGGAACTAGTGGCCTGCAGATCTATGTGTGAAGTTTCCGAAAGATGCCCTAATTAATTCATAAGCCACGAGCCAAGCTTCAAAAGAAATAAAGCCATTTATTAGGAGCGACATTTCGGCAATACTCCGATGCAGTCAGAACTGAGCTCACGTAGGTTACTAGATTATGTGCTCCCATGACCCTGTCTCCCCCCTTCTCCCTGGGCATGTCATAAATCACATTCTCCAATGAACCATGTTGGCGGGTTGTGAAACCCACACCCCTCCTGCTGACTCCTGTAACCTAGGACACAATCAGCAAAAAAGGCATTTGTGGAATGTAGTTTCAGTTAGGACAAGCAGCAACTCCGTCAGTTCTCCCCCCACCCCTCCTGCTTATGGCAACTTGAAAGCTTTGCAAGTTGACACTGTGATTTACTGCCATGTAACTAAGCAGAATACAAAATCCTATTCACAGACAGAAATTGGCTAAATAAAAATTAGTGGAGGAAAAATGCAGTTTCTTGTGGTTTTTCATTTGGTGTTTCAAGGTAGCATCATAGGAAACTGCTTTATTACTGGACTATTGCTACTGCTTAGCTCAGTATTGTTTACACTGACCTTGGCTTCTCATCTGTACCAAGACAGGACATGGCATATGGCTGGAGATTTAACCCTTGTTTACAGACAAGCCTTTAGGTGGTTCAAACCTGTGGATGCTATGTGGTTTTGGCATTTCCATTTAGATTATTAAATAATTTAGAAAGTGTAGCCCTGTAATATCTATTCATATACCATCCCAAGAAAATTATGTGGGAAAAATGTAAATTGCTTAATTTGTTGCATTTCCTTTTGTTCCCTCCTTCTTTTTAGAATCAGTTCCAGTAATAGCAGCACCCTCCATGTGGACACGACCCCAGATTGCTGACTTCAAAGAGAAGATTCGCCAGGATGCAGATTCTGTAATCACAGTGGGCAGAGGAGAAGTAGTGACAGTTCGAGTTCCAACACATGAAGAGGGCTCTTACCTTTTCTGGGAGTTTGCTACAGACAATTATGACATTGGTTTTGGGGTATATTTTGAATGGACAGACTCCCCTAACACAGCTGTCAGTGTTCATGTTAGTGAATCCAGTGAAGATGAGGAAGAAGAAGAAGGTATCTTATTTATATACCTAGCAAAGGTTTAAACGTGTTGGAGACTCTCTCAATTTGTCACATCTTAATTTTACATTACTTGTTAGTTTAAAAAAAAACCAAACCAAATCCTATACGAAATAGTAAATGCTGGAATAATTTTGTTTTTATCCTGGTACTTCCAAAGATGTTGGCACTATGATTTTCAGAATGCCCAGCTGACCAGTGGGTTAAGTCATTGTGGGCTGAAGGTTATCAATTTGGAAGCATGTTGAGCAAGTTAATATTCCTTTCACAATTATTGCTGTAAATGACCTTGATATTACAAGGTTCTTCAATTACAGTAGCTGTCCCACAATGCTTTACAATAAAATCTCTTAGCTTGGGAATTTAAAAATCAATGTGGGAAAATAGAAAAATTCTTTTTGAGATATTTATAGTCCCCAGAATCCATTCTAAAAAATCAGACCATTTGTACCTTTCTAGCAAACATAGCAATAGCAATAGCACTTAGACTTATATACCGCTTCATAGTGCTTTACAGCCCTCTCTAAGCAGTTTACAGAGTTCAGCATATTGCCCCCAACAATCTGGGTCCTCATTTTACCCACCTCAGAAGGATGGAAGGCTGAGTCAACCTTGAGCCGGTGAGATTTGAACAGCTGAACTGCTGGACTGCAGTGCTGCTTTTAACCACTGCACCACCTCGGCTCCATAACATAAAATTTTAAACATAATTTTAAACATAAAAACACCTCGGCTCCATAACATAAAATTTATATTATGTGGATTACCATCTAGACTCCCAAGTTGCATGATTTTCCCTGTCATCATTTTTCAAATCCTCCTACCAATTTCATTGCCTTCTCAGTTTTCTTTTTTATCATTATGATTTTCCAAATTCTTCTTTACTGTCCAGTAACCTTCATTTACTGTACAGTCTCTGTGTGGTATTGTCTTCATAACTGCATTGATGAGCAATTGTCCTAACATTTACCTCTCATTGTGTGATTAAAAACAGGTAGTCCTCAGGTTACAATGGCAATTAGGCTGGGGTTGCGTCACGTGATCATGCTTTACAGTTGCCATCGTAATCCAGGACGTTGTTAAACAGGTAATCAAACAGGGCCATGCAAATGCAGGAAGCAGAGAAAGAAAGGCATAGTGCAAGTTTAAAAAGGCAAGGAAAGGAGGGAGGGAATGGTGTGAGCCCAGGAAGGCTGGGAGGAAAGAGAGTGTGGTGCATGCGAGTGCAGTCGGAGGAAGAGTTACCCGGGTGACTTGTGACTTTCGGTGCTGACTTCCCCATTGACTTTGTGAAAAGCTGGCAGGGAAGGTGGCAAATGGCCATCATTTGATTGTGGGGGTGCTGCAACCAGTCATTTAGTGCAAGCTGGTTATCAAGCACCCGAATTGCAATTGCATGACGGGCGCTGTGGTGGCCAGAACTTCTAAGTTTTATCTTAAGTTTTAGGTGTTTAGTGCTGTCACAATTTTGAACAGTTACTGAATGATTAGTCAATAAGTGAGGACTAGCTGTAATTGCATAGCAATTACAGTTTCCTAAGTTTTGGCAACTTCAAAGAGCAAGACAAATGAGTATTTGTGGGTGCTAGATAAATGTAGGTATATGTGTTCTTTGCTAGTCGCGTGTTTAAGCTAGAATCTTAATTTACATGCAACTCATAACACAAGCTTGCAGGACAGTTAACTCAAATTATTTCATTTGCACTAATTTAATTTTGAATTAATTCAAATTAATTAATTCATTCATTAATGAAATAAGTATTGACGTTTATGGAGGCCATCCTTTGACTATTCCTTCATGGGAGACAACCTTTTAGCAACTTTGGTTATATTAACAAATATCCTTTCATTTCCATTTCCAAAAGCTGTAGGAAAACAATGCTATTACAACTAGGCCAGTTTTGCCCCCTTATCATGAGGACAATAATTCTGCTGCACTTTGTTGTCCTAAAAAAATGGGATCAAGATTTTACTGAGAAATCACTTAAGAATTTTTTAGAATTGTCTTATTAATATCACCAGTAGATATCTAAAGAAAGGTTCAAAACTATGATATTCATTTTATTAGGCCTTGATAATAGTAGAAATGGAAACTTCTAAAAGTACAATTCAACTACAGAATAAAAGAATTGAATCTAACACTTGTTATTCTGTATTTACATTGATCAAAAGCATTCATTCATTAGTTAAGAAGATTGCCCCAGATTGCAGTGTGTGGATTAATTTCAGTTGCTTCTTTACAAATTCTGGTATCAGAAAGTCATGCTTTCTTATCTCATACTGTGAATTGTTTAAGGTTGGATTATTCTTATTAATGATTGTCTATAAATAATTGATATTGGGATTTATTTGGCATTAAGGCATGCAGTAATTAATACTTTCTTTCTGTCTCTTTCTCAGAACATGCTAGCAGTGAAGAGAAAGCCAAAAAGAATGCGAACAAACCTCAGCTAGATGAAATAGTGCCTGTGTACAGAAGAGACTGTCATGAAGAAGTGTATGCTGGCAGCCATCAGTACCCAGGGAGAGGAGTCTACCTTCTTAAATTTGACAACTCTTACTCACTATGGAGGTCAAAAACAGTTTACTACAGAGTGTATTATACTAGATAAAGCTCTTATATTGTTGGAGGTTGGGGTGGTGCGAAAGACATCATGTTATTTGGAACTTACATCGAGCATACTGGACTATTTGACTTCATTATCCTGTTTAATGTATCTGTGGTTGTGTGTGCGTATGTGTGTGCTTGTTAATTTTGATACCGGGAATGAGGCTTTTATCTATAGATCATTATAAATGAGATAGGTGGGGCTAGGATCTCCCATCTTTTCTGGTGATGGTTCTTTGCCATAAGTCAAGATTGACTAAATAAATTGAATTTATGCATTGACTTTCAAAATGCTTTCAATTCTAAGGCACGCACGCACGCACGCACACACAAACACACACCGGAAGATGTTTCATTAGTGGCAGTCATGATGTTGCCTGATGTATAAACTTTGAACTTCTAAAAACAAAATCTGTTAGCTGTTAATTTGATGGTACCAGCCTTACTTGTGGGGAACAGGGGAGTTGGATGCCATCTGCACTGTAGCAAGCAAGTTTCTTAATACTGTATTTGAATGTCAGATTTTTACACCATTAAACTTGAAACCTTAGTGGATGCAGTTTAGAAAAGTATTTGCTGTCTGTTCTCATTGAAAAAAATATTTGGAGCCTAGTATAATATGATTTTGGATGAGATAAAGAAATGTGTGCGTGTGTGTGTGTGATGTGCACGCATGCAAGCAAGTGTCCTTGTCAAAAGGTGTGCACGCCCATGAGTGTACATATACATAAATACATACATATGCTTATACCTATATACATCAGGGATATTTTGTTTGATCACAGGCTTACAAAGAATTGATTTTGGGCATCAAGAAAATAACAGATATCTGTCTTTCCCCTGCTATTCTGCTGCTATTCCTAAGATTGTTTTGTGTACTATTCTTATTTTAAAAAAAAGACATAAAATTTGGCTAAAACACTCGATTTATCTCACCTAAAATTAATGAGATCCACTTTTGCTTTTGAAATTTGCAATAAAGCAGGTATATTATGTATGAGACATTCCTTTTGGACTACATGTCTTTTGGAACTGTATAGGTAAATGTCCTAATACATAATACTTCATAGCATTTATCTGCACTGGTTTTACAATCTAGGGAAACCGAAGCTTCTACGTCCACTTTATGCATTATCAAAGAAGTTTGCATTATTGTAGAATAAATATTGCACTAACGTTCTTAAAATCACTGCCAGGCCCACCCTTATGTTAATTTTAGGTTACTTTTTACTTTCCAACACATGTCCTCTTGTTCTTTCACAAGTAATATTCCAACGTTCACATCAAGACTAGACCAAAACTAAAACTATATATTTGCTCCACAATGACTAAAAGTGGATTTTTGTTCTTTATTTTCATTTATATAACAGTTTTTGTATGGAGTATGGTTTCCAAAAGCAAGGTAGGAGAGCAGGGGTTAAAAAAATCAGTTTGTAGAGATGTGTTATGCTTGACTCCCCATCACCAATTTCTCTTTGGCTAGGCTGACATACATATTTGTTCCACTGCAAATAAATCTCTTGGTATTTTGGACATTCTGTTTGAATATTTGTATATACATGATGTTTTTCCTTTCTCATATCTTACGGAGAGTTATCTTATTTGGTTTACGTTTTAAGCTTCTGTCCAACTAATGCTGTCCGGACAGCTCTGTTCTAACATGTTTCCTCATGTGTACATAATACTGTATAAGCAATGGAGTTAAAAAGTAATTTGCTTTTTCAAAGCTGTTATTTTAAAAGGAAATTAGAGGCAGGCATTTATTCTGTTCCATTTGTTTTCATTCATACAAATTATGATCCAAAACTAAAAAATATGTTGGAGAGCAATACTTGTAAACAACAGCAATTTTTTTGCTGTCAGGCTTTGTGGATACCCAAACTCCAAAAGTTGCCTCTTACTGTTAAATAGTACAGATAAGTGCGCGTTCAAGATATCTTGGAATAATATATTTAATCTGAATTAAAAATGATTATATGGATCTTCTGTCTTTTTCTTAAGTTGTATCAACATTACTTGGCTGAGGGAAAATAGATATAACACTAGAAATGTACCTTTAATGAGCTCTTTTTAAACTATATTTTTAACTCCGAGATTGTCAAGCTGTTTCATTAGCATGTAATTTATTTGTATATATTTCTTTGCCTGTTAACATAAGTTTAACTTGCATGATTTGCCCATAGCTTCAGAAACATTTCTGCCTCCAGAATTCAGGTTAACTAGGCAATATTGCCAGAGTTAAATTGAAAATTGATATTGAAGAGATGCTAAAAGACAAAAAAAGAAAAAGAAAAACTGCTGTGAGGATTGCTAATATGAGGACACAGATGGGGGAAGAGAGATAATGTAGGTCACATCCCTCATAACTATAATTGGAAACTGAGAATCATCTTTTAATTCCCCAAAAAGCGCACTTAAATACTCCAATGAGTTGTATGAAAGCCACATAAGAGATCCAGATCACAATTTGGGGTCCTGAAATAGAAGCTAATGCTGGCAACATTCCACCAGCTGCCTCATGTGAATCTACTCAAGCCAGACTGCAAACCAGGAACAATTGTGATGAAAGAAGGTACAGAAAATAATTCCAGACAACTAGGCAATTGAACTAAGCCACCTTTAAAACTTGAATAATGTTGGATATACTTGGATATACTGAAATAATTTTCATGTCACCCGCCATTCTCATTCTAGTTGCAGAGCTTAACCCAGCCTGCAACAGATGAGATGTACAAGGAACCAGTATTCTAAATCTCTTCATTTCTTTGAAATCAGAACACTTAACAGAAGCTAGGAATGCTGCATGTCCCCAATGAGTTGTGTGTTTTTATCATACTTGTAATCTCGGGTACCAAAGGTACCTCACACATTTCAATGAATATATGTGAAAAGAATTTTTCTGGCCAAATTTCTTATTAAAAAAATCCAGGAATCTTTCTAGTAAACATAATACCTAACTTCTCTGGAGATTCTCAATCATCCAGGTCATGATTGTCTCAAAGGTGCTTTTTTTCAAAAGGCAACTCGACTATATTTTTTCCTTGAGGGAGAAATGTTTTTACCTTTAAGAAGAAGACATTTCGCTTGTCATCCAAGAAACTTCATCAATTCTGACTGGATAGTGGGGAGATGGAAGGATTAATTCTGACCATCATCCCACCCACCATCCAGTCAGAACTGATGAAGCTTCTTGGATGAGAAGCAAAAGATCTTCCTCAAGGAAAAAAAATAGTCCAGTTGCCTTTAAGGGGGGAAAAGCCCCTTTGAGATGGTATCTAGTACAACATAGTATTTAATCCCCTGTGTAATTTTCAAGCAGTACTAAAATATAATTGATTATATCTTGTATTGAGAACCAGTTTGGTGTAGTGGTTAAGGCACTAGGCTAGAAACTGGGAGACTGAGTACTAGTCCCACTTTGCACATGAAATGAGCTGGAACAATTTTAGGCAAGTACTCTCACAGCCCTAGGAGGGGGTGCAGTGGCAAACCACTTCCGAAAATGTTGCCCAAAAAATAGAAACCTGCAGGGGCTCGACAGTTGCTGAGAGTCAACACAGACTCCAAGGCACAACAAAAAGAACACCAAACCCTTGTGTTATTTTAAAATGAATGGCTATTTTAAAATCAGATTTCTCTCCTAATTGGTATAGATTATATAGTTTATATGGGAAATAATAGTTGCTTAGAATTAAAATGTTAAGTTGAAAGTTCAAATGTCTGCAAGGAAAAAAAAAGGACGGGCAGCTACAAATCATATACATGCAAAGCATAAAAAACCATTAATTTTCAATGTGACACAATTTTTCTATATGATAAATTACAGCTGTGGATGATTTAGTAATATAATTAACTGGAGAGGATTAATTTAATTTGTGGTAATAAAAATTATCAGGAGGGTGATAACAAGTGATCCTGAACTCCTCCTGTAAAGCTAGATAGGAAACAAAAAAATACAGTGCTCTATTAAAAGTTTTATCTAGTGTTCTAAAACAGATACAGTATTAAAAAGCAATTAAAAAAAGAATCACATAGATTGAGATTTAGCCATGCTTCTTGTTGAGAATGAGTGTGTGTGTGTGCCTGTGTGCTTTTCCATCTAGTTGAAGGGGTTAAATACGAATGCTAATGTTGGCTAACACGTTATCAGAAGCCTAATTAATCCACATGCATATCTCTCAACCTTTGGGATCTTGTATTACACCTGACAAGATGACAAAAAAATGGAACTACTCAGATAAATTACAGTGGTTAGATCTTTTAGAAGAACATTATGCCTTTACATTTAAAAAGTGGAAAAATTATTACCAATCCACTTACAAGCAAATTTATTTCTTCTTTAAAAAAATAGCAAAATAATATTACAATATAGGATTTCATTCAAAATAGAAAGGTAATGGATGTAACCCTGTGTCAGAAAGTCTAACAGTCTAGCGCAGTGGTCTCCAACCTTGACAACTTTAAGACTTGTGGACTTCAACTCCCAGAGTTCCTCAGCCAGCTTTGCTGGCTGAGGAACTCTGGGAGTTGAAAGTCCACAAGTCTTAAAGTTGCCAAGGTTGCAGACCCCTGGACTCTAGCGCTAAAGATCCTATCGGTAGTCCTTGACTTACAACCATTTGTTCAGTGACTGAAGTTACAACGGCACTAAAAGAAGTGACTTGTTTCAGACTTACAACCATTGCAGCATTCCCCTGCTCCTGTGTTCTAAATTCAGACACTTGGTAACTGGCATGTATTTATGATGGTTGCAATGTCCTGGGGTCTTCTGAGAAGCAAAGTCAGTGGGCAGCCAGATTCACTTAACAACCGTGTTACTAACTTTAACTAACTTTAACAATTCATTTAACGACTGACAAGGTCATAAAATGAGGCAAAATTCACTTAACTACCTTGCTTAGCAACAGAAATTTTGAGCTCAATTGTGATCCTAAGGTGAGGACTACCTAGATCCGTGGTGGCGAACCTATGGCACGCGTGCCAGAGGTGGCACGCGGAGCCATAGAAGCCGGCACACGAGGGTTCCCACCGGCAAACCGGAAGTGCGAAAAAACGCACTTCCGGTTTGCCGGTGTGCTGTTTTTTGCACTCCGGAGGGTTCAGGGAAGCTCCCTGAAGCTCCGGAATGCAAAAAACTACAAAATGGACAAACCGGAAGTGCGGAAAAGTGCACTTCCGGTTTGTCCGTTTTGTAGTTTTTTGCATTCCGGAGCTTCAGGGAGCTTCCCTGAACCCTCCGGAGTGCAAAAAACAGCATACCGGCAAACCGGAAGTGCGTTTTTTCGCACTTCCGGTTTGCCCGTTTCGTCGTTCCAGGCTCCGGTAAGCCTTTGTGCGGGGGTGGGGGGTGTGCGCATGCGCAGGGGGCAGCATGGGGGGTGTTGTGCGCATGCGTGGGGGGGGAGGGAATGGGTGTGGGCACGCGAGCGCGCGCGAGCACGCCCCCCCACCTTTTTTGGCACGCGAGCCGAAAAAGGTTCGCCACCACTGACCTAGATTCTGGTGAAAAATAGTATTAAAACTAGAATAAGCTTTCTGATTTAAAAAATCGGGGTATTGACGTGTTAAACCCTGCCTCCCTGATTTAAATCTCAGAAGTTGTTAGAAGCATATAGACATGAACAAACAGAAACCAAGTCCCTCGGAAAAGGATACTGAATATACTTCATACACAATTGACATGCCAAGGTGAAACCTCTACTTTGCAAGGAGTTTTGGAAGACCAGGTTATTTGAGGGACCTCTCTCCCTTGATTTCTGCCTGGCTAGTATAAGCCAGCACATTTGGTGTACTCCTTTGATCAAAATGTGCCAGGACCCACGTGCCTTCTCTGTTGCTGTGCCTACCCTCTACAATGACAGCCCTCTTGAAATGTAGATGGCTCTTCCCCTGCTGGGGTCTCATAAGGCTAAAGGTTAAGATGCAGGAACCCCTTATTTGGATGTGCTTTGTCTGTGGTTTTGTGTGGAGCAACCAAATCCCATCTTATTTTGTACTGTATTGTGTTTTTATCGTTTATTATATTGAACTGCATAGAATCAGTTTGGGGTCGGGCAGTGCCTAAATCGAAATAAATATCCATGTCATTCAACTTTATCAGCTCTTCTAGATGGCCTCTTAATTTATCTAACTGGTATTTCATTTTGTTTATTTTAGTTTATTTCCGTCCACACCCTGTAGATCTATGCCATCTAAAAGATAACACACACAAAAGGAATGGAAAAGGGGAAAACAAATTCAGAAACTAATTCTTAAAGTTTCTGTTACTTAAAAATGAAATCCAGGACAGCTTTATACATTGCCCATGGTTTCTTAACCATCATTTCGTTGAACAATCATCTAATACAAACCTCTATTATTCCCAGTAGCCCCAGCCAGCAGAGTCAATAGAAATGGATGCTTTGAATTGTAGTTCAGTCACATCTTTAGAATCAGAATCAATAGAGCTGGATGGGACCTTGGAAGTCTTCTAGTCCAACCCCCTGCTCAAGCAGGAGATCCTATACCTGTGATGGTGAATCTATGGCACGCGTGCCAGAGGTGGCATGCAGAGCCCTCTCTGCTGGCACATGCACCATCGCCCCAGGTCAGAGCTCCGTGGCGTTTCTTTTGTGAGCTTCTGTTTCCCTGCAAACAACGAAACAAGCTCACAAAAGAAAAAGATCTCTTGCTGCACTGCCAATGTTGGGATGCCCCACCTCCCGCTGGCCAGCTGGTCTTCAGGTCTCTGCTGCATGCGTGCATGTCCGTGCATATGCGTGCATGCCCGTGTATATGTGTGTATGTTTGCGCTCACACGCACCTTGCAATTTGGACATGCATGCGCAGTTTGGGCACTCTGTGTCTAAAAGGTTCGCCATCACTGTCCTATAGCATTTTAGAAAAATGACTGTCCAATCTCTTCTTAAAAACCTCCAGTGATGAAGCACCCACAATGTCTGAAGGCAAGCTGTTCCACTGGTTAAATGCTTTCACTGTTAGGAAGTTTCTCCTTAATTCCAGGTTGCTTCTTTAAGGTTATAGAATCCCTTTCCCTGCACTATAGAAATGTTGCTAACTTTAGATAGCTACATTGGAATAAATTAATAAATACACAGAAATAATATTCTTAGATATTCTACTTGTCATGTTATTAAAAGCAATGAAAGAAAAATACATTGATTATTCTTTAGCCGGAAGTAGTTATCTTCAACATCAATGGATGAATCAATGTTACAACTCAGAAGGATTGGTTTTCCTCTTCAATCCAACCAGTTTCATTGTGGAAGGCTAAAATCTGTTGAGTGAAAAGAAATATTAAGCACGTGTAGCTTCTCTGGGCTGCCAAGAGGTTGAGCCCTGTTTTTCTTGGCTCTCAGAACTTAAGTATTGTGCATATCGGAGCCTGCACACAACGCTATCCTGCAGTTAATCCAGGCTCGCAATTATCCCTCCACTTCATTTCTCTTTTGTGCATATTTAAGGCCTCCAATAAAAAAGAACTCTATCCTCATCACCCTTAGGAGGACTGCCTCTATGTTTGACCTACAGTTGAAAGCTAAAATGAGGTTTTGTTGGCAGCCTATTATTAGAAATGAATTAGTTATTTGAGGCCCTGGCTGAATAGTAGCCAGATGGTTAATAACCTCATGTTACTTATTGGTAGACTTCGAATAAATTACGCTTTTTAGAACCAATTCATTTTTGGTTGTTTTAGCAATTTTATATCTTTCATAATATTCCCCACCCCACCCCAAAATGGAAGAAACCCTTGCCCTTGGTGTTTCAGGGTAAGTAAGAAAGAAGTGTTGCATGGCGAAGTTCAAAATACTTTGAATGTTCTGGGGAATAGAAAGACAGTAGTAGGTAGTATAGTATGGTAGTCCTGAAGAATACACTTTGTCAGATCTGTGAATGAGCTGGTAAACTAATTCCTTCCAAATATTCTGGATTACAATTCGCACTTTTCCCACTTAGTGAGAATTTACCACTAGCATGCAGAATCCTCTCCTAGCTTTTCTTCTCTCAAAACCTCATCCCCTGTTTCTGGAGTGGCAGACTAAGGAACTTGCTGCTTTTGTCATTATGACAATATTGCATTGCAAACTCTACCCCTTTTAGGGAGGGCTGCACAATGTCACAATGCAGGTAGAAAAGGGGAGGGATTTGTATTGCAATACCACAGTGATGCTGTCAGTCTGATTTCCCTGTTTCCCTTCCCTGAGGGCTACTGCTACCATAGTAAATTCTTATCTCTAATGTATTTCATATTAATTTATTTTACAACTTAAAATTAAGATAGTTTTCTTTGTGTTTTGTAATATGAAAATCCATCCTATATGACTACCCAAATATAACAGAACTAAAGCTTTAAGTGGGAAGGTGTTAAGATTTGTAGTTCAGCAGCATCTCAAATACCGCACAACAATTTCTGTGATATATCATTAGAACCAGGGGTGAGATGCTCACTTACCCAGACTGGTGTGCTGCTCCGCGGTCCTGCATGCTTTGTGCGCGTGTGCGCACACTATGCGCGTGCGCCCCCTTGCGCGATTTTGCTTCTGCGCATGTGCGGAAGCAAAATCACGCCGAAATCTCGCGAGGGGACACGCGCGCGAGAGAGATTTTGGCGTGATTTTACTTCCGTGCATGCGCAGAAGCAAAATCGCCCAAAAATTCATGAAAAAGAGATGGCGACGTGTGCGACTGCCCGGTGGAGACGGTACCGGAGCAGTCGCGCGCAAATTGGGTTATCAGCGGGTCCCTACTGGAGCTACGCACTGGACCGCACCGGTAGGAACCCACCCCTGATTAGAACTCAAATACCCAGGGCCCTGTAAGATTTCCTGCAGCTCTTAGAACCATCTCCTCCATCAACTAACTGGGGGAAAAACTGTAGGAAGAAAAATCCAGTTCCAAGCCGGGAGAAAAGCGCTGTAGGAAGAAAAATCCAGTTCTAAGCTGGGAGAAAAGCATTGAAAATAAAATGGAGACTGATTGGCTGCAAGGAAAGAAGGTTTATTTGGTTTCCTGAAACTTCAGTGACAACAGCAATGTTTCTGGGGTGGCTGACCCCTTGGGTGGGTGAATGGATAAATTTTTATAGGGCTCTGGGATTTTGTGATTGAGATGCTCTAGGGCAGGCCTGTCAACCCGGTTCCACCCCGGCTCCACAAAGGCAAAAAATGTCACGATATGTCACGATCTGGCCCATGATGCGATTGAGTTTGACACCAGTGCTCTACGGCAGGCATCCTCAAACTACAGCCAGCAGGCCGGATATGGCCCACAAATGCAAAGTATCCGGCCCGCGGAGTGGTGGGATTCAGCCCCACCCCTCGCTCCGCCCCTCACCATCAGCCTTATCTTCCAGCGAGCATCCACCCCAGCTGCACTTCTGGTTAGTTATTTCACCAGTTGAGCTGCACTTTGTTAGAGGTGATAATTAATCTCACAGAGGCGATGATTGATCTTTCTCTCGGAGCTCAGACATTTAGAAATGAAACTGAAGTTAAAAGGTCTAATAAAATATTTATTTCGGTACAAAAACAATAAATTCTAAATAATTACATTCTTGCTTATTAAATGCGACCGCTCCCGGTCAGAGCCAAATCACAAGAAGAATAATGGAGAATCAGGAATGCACACATGCATACAAGATCACATCACATTTTCCTGCTTGTCATGGAATGTACCATAATATTAGGATAGGGGTGCATCACCCTGCATATACATACAACTGACAATATTCACTACGTGACACACTTCTGATCACACTGCTGCTGCAGAAGATAAGGCCGAAGGATCCAGGGGAGGGCCAGCTGACTGAGGGGTGATCTCGCCAGTGCAACCACATGATCCAGGGCCGGTGGGTGAGTTGGGGAGGGGCTGCTTTTAAAGTAGCACTTTAAAAGTGGGTGGGTGGGGAACATGTCTCCATGTCTCCTAGCTTTTATGATCAGGAGTTATTTTGAAGGAAATCCTGTTTGTTTTATTCTTTTTTTAATGGCCTATTTTAAGGAGCCTGAAGCTGCTGTAGTAATGAAGTTAGGCAAGTGGCAAGAAAGTTTGCGCTCTTTTTCCCTTTGGGGTGGTGGTCTTAAGTAAATAGATTCCTTGGGTTGAGTAAGTAACAGAGCTGAGATAGCGCAGTGGTTAAAAGCAGCATTGCGAACTTCAGCTGATTGCTAGTTCAGCAGTCCAGCTGTTCGAATCTCACTAGGCTAAGGTGACCAGACGTCCCGATTTTGGCGGGACAGACCCGCTTTTTAATGCTTTGTCCCGCGTCCCGCCCGCCCTCTTAAAAAGTCCCGATTTTTGAGCCCCCGCTTCTTCCTCCAGCCAGACGCGCGCCCAAGCGACAGGCTTCCGATCCAGTCCTCTCTATTCACAGGGTGGCGCGGGGCGGGGCAGAGCGAACCCTGGGGGGGGAGCGCCACTTTGCACTTGTCCCATGAGGCCATGCTGTGTGCCGCGGCAAAAGGGGCGGGGCAGGGCGGGGCGCGCGTCCTACCTGAGACTTTTCCCGGTAGCAGCTCCAGTCGCGTTCCTTGCTAATAGCGTCCAGAGCAGAGCAGCCCCTCCCAGAAGATCGCGAGACGTTATCTTCTGGGAGGGGCTGCTCTGCTCTGGGCGCTATTAGCAAGGAACGCGACTGAAGCTACCGGGAAAAGTCCCAGGTCGGACGCGCGTCTCGCGCTGGGGGTTGGGGGGGGCGGGGCAGGACTGGCGGACGGGACGGGGCGCGCGTCCGACCTGGGACTTTTCCCGGTAGCTTCAGTCGCGTTCCTTGCTAATTGGCGCCCAGAGCAGAGCAGCCTCTTCCAAAAGATAACGTCTCGCGATCTTCTGGGAGGGGCTGCTCTGCTCTGGGCGCTATTAGCAAGGAACGCGACTGAAGCTACCGGGAAAAGTCCCAGGTCGGATGCGCGTCTCGCGCTGGGGGTTGGGGGGGGCGGGGCAGGACTGGCGGACGGGATGGGGCACGCGTCCGACCTGGGACTTTTCCTGGTAGCTTCAGTCGCGTTCCTTGCTAATTGGCGCCCAGAGCAGAGCAGCCTCTTCCAAAAGATAACGTCTCGCGATCTTCTGGGAGGGGCTGCTCTGCTCTGGGCGCTATTAGCAAGGAACGCGACTGAAGCTACCGGGAAAAGTCCCAGGTAGGTAGGACGTACAGTGGCCTCCCGCGTCCCCCCTCCCCCCCTCCCCCCCACCTCACCTGGACGCCGACATTTGCTGTTTTGCCCTCTGCGCATGCGCAGCGTTCTGCACATGCGCAGAGGGCAAAACTCAAATGGAGAAACCCACCCCCGTCAATGGTGTCCCGCTTGAAGAAAAAAAAAATCTGGTCACTTTACACTAGGCTCAAGGTTAACTCAGCCTTCCATCCTTCCGAGGTCGGTAAAATGAGGACCCAGATTGTTGGGGGCAATATGCTGAACTCTGTAAACCGCTTAGAGAGGGCTGGAAAGCACTATGAAGCGGTATATAAGTCTAAGTGCTATTGCTATTGCTATAAGTACAACAAGGACAAAGGCAAAATGGACTGCTAAACTGGCCACGCCCACCCAGTCACATGACCACTTAGCCATGCCCATCCACCCGGTCCAGCCCCCAACAGTCTGAGGAACCGTGAATCGGCCCCCTGTTCAAAAAGTTTGAGGACCCCTGCTCTAGGGGGTTGTAGTGAACCTTCTGTCTTTTGCTATTCTAATGGTGGTGGGTTAATCCTATTATGTCCTAAAGGTCATGTCCTGTCTTTAGAATTTGGGTGGGGGGTGTAAATTCTTAATCCCATCAGCTGTGGGGGCTGAAGGTATTTTGTTTTAGATTGTCCCAGTCTTAATAGGTATAAAATATCTATCTTAATAGCTTGAAGCTATTAAGGAAGACTGGGGCTGCTTTCTGCCTTTGTTAATATATTTTTCTCCATTTCTACTTTGAGAAAATATGATATTCTGCGTCTTTTTAATGTTAAGAATAAAGAATATTTTAACCTGGGGAGAGGGGCTTCCTACAAAACAATGATGTCTTCCCATCATTGTGAGGTTGGCAACTTGGAAAATGTTATATTTTACATTGGCTCATCAGAATCAAAACATAAAGAAAAGTCTAGAAACTTCTCCACAAACCAGGTTGGAAATAAAATAACCTTAGCCTCCTTGCCTACTCTGAAAAAGATAAAATGCAATATATTCTATTCTTGCCGAAGCACATGATGATAGCAATGGCAATATCTCTTAGACTCATATACTGCTTCATAGTGCTTTACAGCACTCTCTGAGTGATTTATAATGTCAACATATTGCCCCCAACAATCTGAGTCCTAATTTTACCGACCTTGGAAGGATTTAGGGCTGAGTCAACCTTGAGCCCTGTCAGGATCAAACTCCAGCCTATGGAAGTTGTCTGCAATATTGCATTCTAACCCACTGTGCCACCAGGGCTGCATGATATTAACTAGTTGGGTAATACAACATCTGCAAGCAAACAACCAAGCTCATTCAGCACTAAGGATTTCCCAATTCAACTCTGAGCTAAATACTGGAATTATGAAATATTTTGATCTGAAGGAACGTGGCCTAAGGGAATATGATTTAACATAGGAAATCTTCCTGAGCATTATTTATTAGTCTCATAATTTAATCAGAAATATCTATCCAATTCTAAGAAATCCAACAAAAGGTCCCCACCATCAGTGAAAAAGTACAATGCTGATAAAAAGAGCATTATATGCGTTTCTAATGAATAAATTTGGAGCAGTCTCTACTTAGCTGGAATATACACTGAACAACATGGCACTGTCTTAGTATTGGAGAGATGTGTGATATCTTGGTTTTGCGGTAGCACATGATGCTCTCTTACATTTTAAAAAATAACTAGACAAACCTGTGACCTGTTGGGTCATCCTTTTAGAGAAAAATAATGCAATCTGATGTGACTAGAATGAACATTAAATTTTAGGCTGACCATATTTTTTTTACCCCAGTGCTGGACAATCTTCTGATCATCTAAGAAGAGCACATACCATAATTAGAAAAAAATAATTGTAGTGGCAAATGAACTTCAACAAGTCAGCGTTTACATGCCTAAACAGAAAAACAGAATGAGGGTCCTTGGTGCTCTTTGAGCTGGGTTGTTTTCTTGCAGACATTTCATTACCCAAACTAGGTAACATCATCAGTGCTAGTGTTAGTTAATTAGCACTAGTGTTAGATTCGCGCGTAAATGACGAGACGAGTCACAGCAACAGTTCAGCACTTTATTTCTATCCAAGCTGTAGCGAATACTGAATGCCGGCAGGCTCCGGGCAAGCCGCTTTTAAGGACTTGCCTGAAGCCGGCCAGCCACTGACAGGCGTTTAAAACTCCCGCCGCTTGTTTATCCAATCAGCAGCCAGCATGCAAATTATCCAAAGTGCGTCCATACGTAACAACTACCGGTAGCATTAATGATGTTAGCTAGTTTGGGTAATGAAATGACTGCAAGAAAACAACTAAACTCAGAAAGCCCCAAGGACCCTTCATTTCAGCCCTGAGCTACAAATATTCTCCTTTATTGAAAACACAATGACTACAAGCAGGCAACAAAGCAGCAGGAGTGGGAGCCACGTCCAGCTTCCTGCCAACTTCCCCTGGTGTTTTTGCTGGTGGGAAGCTGACAGGGAATTTTGGAAATAACAATCACATGACTGCAGGACTGCACAATGGCCACAACTTTGCGAATAAAACTGGTCTCAGTTCTGCAGAGGTAATGGTCCCAGATTTTTTTATGCATTCTTTAAATTAGCAGATTTTACCTTGATTTGAAGGTGTTGTCATACTTGTTTCCATCTCATAGCATGACTGTTTTGCTTCCATCAAGGGGGCACCTGGTATTTGGTGGGCTGTGCTTAGGGTATTAATTAGTCAGCCTTACAAACAGGAAAATGAAGAAGAACAAAATGAAATTCATGTGTTCCAAGAACTTCTACGTTTAACTGAAATCTTGAGCTGAGAAAACTGGGGAAGTTCTCAAACATGTGATCAACCATGATACACAGTTGATACACTCTTTTGGTCACAAGCAGTGAACGCCCGCACCTATGTGATGACCTGTTTTCTATACCAAATCACAAGAGATACATTTGCTGGACCAAGAGTTGTCCTGCTGGTAACAAGTTTTTTGGCAGAAATAGTAATTAGAACCTCTACTCTTCTTCATTCCCTTCTATTTGAGTTTAGAGCTGTTACACTAGTGACATCTGGTGGACACTTCACATATTTTTTGTGAGGAGGAGTTTAGACTTTTATTATTTTGAAAAGTCCATGATACTGAGAAAAGATGATTAGCACAAGATGAATAGACTCAATCACTATGAATTAACTTAGCCGAACAGGTGATATTGTGGCAGTGCTGGCCAAGTGTCTAGAGCAGTGGTTCTCAACCTGGGGGTTGCGACCCCTTTGGGAGTCAAACGACTCTTTCACAGGGGTCGGGAGACTTCGCCCGGACACCGCCATTTGGGTTCTTTTACCCTCTGCGCATGCGCAGAACACTTTGCGCATGCGCAGAGGGTAAAAGAACCCAAATGGTGGCGGCGGGGCATGGGTCGCGGCGGCGGGTGCGGCGGTGAGGTGGGTTGCGGTGGGGGCACGGGGGCAGGGCGTGGGTCACAGCATTAGCAAGGTTGAGAGCCACTGGTCTAGAGGCTGTAAGGGTTTGGTTGGGGAAGAACGGGTTTCAATTCAACACTGGCAAGATGGAGTGATTATGAGTTTTTGGCTCCCCCCGGCCCAGTAGATATTCCGTCTTTGACTCTGGATGGGGTGGCACTTCCCTGGACTGAGTTGGGAGTCCAATTGTACTCATGGTCCTGCTTGAGGAGCAGGTAGCAGCCACTGTTAGGAGGATCAAAGAAATATTGAAGAAATGGGATTGAATCATTAAAGAAAAGACTCTAAAGGAGGGACAAAATGAAATGTGAATGCCAAAAATTAAAATAATGTCAAAAAAATAGTGGCAGATAACAGTATAGTTATCTTGCATTGAATTATCCTGCGGTGACTGCAGCGAGTTAGCCACGTCGAATTGTCCTCATGTCAAGTTGATTGGGGCAAGTTGGCCATGGCGAGTCAGCTGTGGCAAGTTTCCTAGTTTAATTACTGTGAAGAATGTGACTTTAGCCTTAGGTCCCAAATTGAAAGGGGCTTCCTATAATTCTCTTGGCTTGATATAAGCATAATTTGATGTTCCTCATCATTTTTATCATGTTTAAGTATGTATGTTGCATATTACATGCTTTTGAATATACTCATAGTAGTGAATGTTGCCAAGATATGTATGCATGCACATTTATTGTTGCTTAAAGCCATATTCCATATTCTGTTCAAAAGCTTAAAGTTTCTAAAAGAAAGCTACACAGAAGAAAAACAAGAGTTTTGCTCTATCATCTCAGAGGACATGATTAAAAGTGGGCCAATTCCAGATACATATTAGATAAACTTTAAATAGTATTCAGAATTATGGAACCAATTACTCAAAAAGATGTTGAGTTCCTCTTCATTGGATGTGTTCCAGCACCTGGAATAGAGAGCTAGACATCTTGCTGGGACTGCTTTGGTCTGTTTTGGGACTGCTTTAGATTCCTGTACTTGAGTTGGACTCAACCCTTTTCAATTAACAGAAACATGGAGTTTCTTTCAGGGAAAATAATTGCTTCACTCTGCTCTGCCTGGGTCAGGCCTTTTTACAGTATTGTGTTCAGTTTCAGGCATCACAATTAAAAAAAAGGTCAGTGACAAACTGGAGCCAATTCAGAGGAGGGCTACCAAGGTGACTTCTAGAAACTAACTCCTATGGTTATTCAAGATCTAGGTATGTTCAGCCTACAGAAGATCCACCTGAAGGTAGATATGATTCTGGGCCTGGCCTCGAAGAAGTAGGTCCAGGCCAGACATTAGAAGGAATTTCCTAACTGTAAAAGATATCAGTGAGTGGAATAGGTTGTTACACAAGTGGAGAGTCCTCTTTTGCTGGAGATCTTCATTTATAGGCTGAATGGTAACCTGTCAGAGAAATCTAGGGATACTACACGATGCAAGGAGTTGAATGAGATAACTTCTAAGTTAACTCCCCCTTTCAACTTTACAATATTGTTTCATGGTTCTATTAAATGTTACTTTGTTTTATTATTATCAAGGATTTATTTATTTATTTATTTATTTATTTATTTATTTATTTATTTATTTATTTATTTATTTATTTAGTCATTTTACTGGGATTTTGATCATTTTTGAGACATTAAACCAGGGGTCCTCAAACTTTTAAAACGGGGGGCCAATTCAGGGTCCCTCAGGCTGTTGGGGGGCCGGACCGGCTGGGTGGGTGTGGCTAGGTGGTCACATGACTAGATGGGTGTGGCCAATTTAACAGTCCATTAAACAATGCACACAAATTAAACTTTCATTTGTTTTGCTCCTGGGGGTGTTTTATTTGCTTTTGTTTGCATGTTGCTCTTTTGGTTGACTTTTCTTTTTATTAGATTGTTTTTTCAGTTGTTTAGGAGTCTAGTGGTCCACTTTAGGAAACTCAGTTTTGCAGCAATTCTTCTCAGCCCCAAGGAGCTAGATAAATCTCTCTCTCTCTCTCTCTCTTTCTCTCTCTCTCTCTCTTCTAGAGGCAGGGGAGGTGAAAAATTGGCTGTTTTTGCCCATTTTCTGGCCTCCTGGGGCATCTGTGTGCCCCATTTTACACCTCCCATGCCTCCAGAAGCATTCTGTAGGCCAAAAACGGCCCGGTTTTTGACCAAAAATGGGCTGTTTTCGCCAGTTTTTTGTCCGCCTGGGGCATCTGTGTACCCTGTTTTTCACCTCCCCCGTCTCCAGAACGTCTCTGCAGGCCAAAATTGTTGGTCCTACCTTTCAGTTCCAGCCCGCGGGGCTCGTGAAGATAAGTTCTGTGCTCGGCCGAAGGGTAGGCGGGGCAATGTGGGCGGGGCAGCCTCGTGGTCCTGTGCGGGCTGGATTAATGGCTTCGGCAGACCGCATGTGGCCCCCGGGCCTTAGTTTGAGGACCCATACATTAAACCAATATTTAAAATTTAAAATTTAAAAAAACTTCCATCAATGTGTAATGTTACTTATGTTCCTGCAATTTACACTTACTGAACGTTGAGAAAAAACATTCATTTATTCCATTCAAAGGAATAAAAAATCTCAAAGGAGGCTAGATAAATATAAATATTTTTCCCTTGCATTTATGATGTTACCAACCAGGGGTGGGTTGTGGATCCTTTCGCTGCCGGTTTGCTCAGGGCTGTGCCAGGTGCGTGTGTGTGCTTTGCGCCCCCCCCCCAGCAATAAAAAATAGCTTCTGCGCATAGCGCAGAAGCAAAATTCAAGATGGCGGCACCCACGGACCGGCACTGACAGAACCGGCTCCATCATCACCGGTTTACTAACAGTTCTAAAGAACCGGTTAGAACAGGTAGGAACCCACCTCTCTTACCAACTCTAAAGCTACTTTCAAACACTACTCTAAAATGTGACCCAAAAAAAACTTACAAAGAGAGGGACAGGGGCTATCTAGCTGGCTTCCATTTCTGAGCTCTCCATCTTTGAAGCTCTCCTTCCAAATCTGTAGGGGTTAGCACAAAACCTTGATGAGCAATAGAAAATATATTCAGGTGAATGTCTTTAAAAATCACCCTCCAGACATTTACACTCAATATGGAAATTAAAGATGAAGAAGGTAATGCCAACAGAGATGGGGAATAGGGATTGCATGCTTGACCCCACACACTATTTATTTCCACATATATTAAAGTAACAACATATAAGTATTTAGCCTGTCTGCAAAACTGATGATTGGTTGCTAACCCATGTTCCATAACAATTACTTTCTGCATTAATTCTGCATTATTTTTTCTGTTTTCTGCATTAATTCATCTGAAATGTTAATCTATTGGTGCTACTGTAAGCAGATATTCCAATCACAAATTGTCCAGAATATAATGTGTAAATTTATCAGTTTCTGAAACAGTGAAACTGTGGCCAGGAAGAAATTCATATGCTTAATGGTGATGTTAGATGGTAACCTGCTGCCATTTTCCATATCTGATACTCAGTAAGACTTCAAAGACTTTATTTTATAGTTTCTCATGATTTTTCACACTTTATCCCAGAATCATGAATTCTAATATTTTTATACTGGTATAAAGTCTGGTACAATAGTTGAGGCACTGGGCTAGAAACTGGGAGACCATGAGGGTGACCTTGGGCCAATCATTTTCTTTCAGCCCTAGGAAGAAGACAATGGCAAGTCACTTCTGAAAACCTTCCCAAGAAAAGGTACTTGTCCTGGAAGTTGCCAGTAATCAACTTTGTCTTAAAGGCACCAACCATCCCCAAGCCTGTATATTCACTCTAAGGGGCTATTTATTGTCCTAATCAAGTAAAAATGGTATACATGTAGACAACAGTTGTTTGCTCCTCATTGAACTAGCTGCAAATATCTTCTCATTCATGGCAGAATACATATCTCCATTAGAGACCCTCAGTTATTGCACATGTCAGATAACCTGCTACTAACTTAAGACTGGAACTCATGTCTCTAAGAGCATCTGCATTATTGTTCCAAAAGAAGGGAGGAAGGAGAGATCCTCATTCACTATGTACTGTGGTATCCGCAGGAGCTACATCTTTCAGTGCTCTTCATGTCACCTGCCCTATCATTACCAGCAGTGATTATTGAACCAGAGTGAATGTCATAACAACTAGAGAGAAGAAAAGTATTTGTATTTCTAGTTTACTATTGCTGACCTTGCAGATTTCTGATTCATCTTACGAACACAGCCTGTTAGAAGCTACTGCTGCTTCTCTTTATTTAGCTTTTCTTGTGAGAAGCATGGTTTCTTCAGTGGGACTATGAAACTAGCCAAGGACCATTGATTGTCTGATTGTTAAGGGCAGTTCTGTCAACATTTAAGAGTGGTTTTTTTATATTTTATGTGGCATCCATTTATCTTAGTGTTAACCTGCCTAGAGCCATTCTGAATTTGACGGAAAGAATTGCTATGAATCTGAAAAGGAATACTGATGTAGGTATTTGGTTTGAATTGCGCCATCGCAATGTAGGAATGCCACCTTTTATGACACATGAATTTGATTAACTCAGAGGTCTTCAAACTTGGCAACTTTAAGACTTGTGGACTTCAACTCCCAGAATTCTCCAGCCAGCTGGCTGGAGAGTTCTGGGAGTTGAAGTCCACAAGTCTTAAAGTTTAGATCTATGCAGACCCATCTAGACCCATGCACCACCCACATTCATTTTTGGTTCTCCGTTGCTCTGTCTTGCAAACCACTTGTAATTCTACATAAGTGAATATCTGGGAGGTGGGGACAAAAGGCAGAAGGATGGATAAGTCAGGCAGCACTTATGACCAGAGGATTTTACTTCTGACTTTTTCAGATTTGAGCCACTATAGAGACTTTCTTTCCACCTTTTAAATCATAAGAGTGGACCAGAGCTCTGAGATGACCTTATCGTTAAGCAAACTGGGCCAATTGCGTCTTGTGGCACTTTCTGGAGAACATCAGTGACAACTGTTGTGAATTATCTGGCTGTTCCCCACTATAAGGAGTCCTCGACTTACAACAGTTCATTTAGTGACTGTTCAAAAGTTACAACGGCATTGGAAAAAGTGACTAATGGTTGTTTTTCAGACTTACAACAGTTGCAACCTCCCCATGGGCATGTGATCAAAATTCAGAAGCTTGCCAACTGCTTCATATTTATGACGGCCACAGGGTCCCGGGATCATTTGATCACCTTTTGTAATCTTCTAATAAGCAAAGTCAATGGGGAAGCCAGATTCACTTAACAGCCATGTTACTAATTTAACAACTGCAGTGATTCACTTAACAGCTGAGGCAAGAAAGGTCGTAAAATGGGGCAAAACTTACTTAACAACAGAAATGTTGGGCTCCATTGTGGTCGTAAGTCAAGGATTACCTGTATAGAAAGAGAGACTTGGCTTTGCCATATGACTTGTCCTCAGTTTCCCTCACTACTTTAATAACTATTGTGGAGGTTTATTCCATTGCTAGTGTAGAAGACAAATTCAGGCTTCCTGTACAAAGTGAAACACAGAAGAAATTGTTCTTTGTCTCCAAGAGGCAAAGAGGGAGGGATATGGTTATCAATAATGAATAATTACCGTATATAAAATATTTTACCACCATGAAAGGGGATGGGGTCGTTTTAATCCCCTCATCTCAGCCACCAAAATATACTATATTAGATTTTAGCATGAATTTTAGCATATACATATGTTAATGTGTCCTGTGTGTAATGGAATATTATACTATTTTTCCTTAATTTCACTGAAGATAGGGATGGGAAGTACTAAATACCTTGGTATTTTTCAATAGGAATAAATATCTCCATAATTTTGCTAATACTTCAATCCCCTCTTTACACTGATTGCATGTCAAACAAGGCTCATATTTGAAAGGAGCAATATCACACATGAAGGGATCTAACTGTGAACCCTCTGGAAGATAGAATATATAGAAGTTCAACCTGCTGCCACCATCTCCTTTGTGCTTTAAATTTGGTTTTTGGCTCCATGTAGAAATGAATCCACCAATGTCATGCCTGTGACGTGCTGCGAACTCTATAGACCCTCAGTTCCACGCAGCTGTGAAGAAGTCATTTTTTGCTAGCGGTGTGCCATTGTGTTCACTACTGTGCTGTTGACTGGAGGGGGAGGAAATCTATTGTCAGATTTCTGGATTAGAGCTTTTCCTCACAAGTTGTGGGTTTATTTTGTAGCACATTTAAAAGCTCTTTTTTCTCTGACTCTTCACAATCATGTTTTATACAGACCAGCATTTACCGCTTGTGTATTACTTTTCCATCGGCCACACAGGCTATTGTTGCTGCAGTTTAAAGCATTTTTAGATAGTTATGCCTTTCTATCCCATTTCAAAATCAGCTTTCTTTTTACAGCCTGAAATAATGCAAATTAAGCAAAATTGCACTGACTAAATAGCACTTGGCTGAAATGCTAGGGATCCAAAAGTAGGTTTTTAACTCTTGTCACTGATTTTCTTCTCAATTCTTGCTCAAAATCATCAGGGGGTTACAGCTTCTCTTTATAAATGGGATTAAAATATCTTTTCCCTTGAATGTTTTTTCCCCTTGGAATTTCATGAATGCTGCCTTTTTTTGTACAAATTCATTCTTTATGAGGCTATAGAACCAATTGTTAGGTACAACAGAAAAAAATCTGCTAAAATTTCTGGGATACTCAGCTCAATTGCAAGTATACGTTATTCAAAGATTTATTGAGAAGTTCCATAAAATGTGTTCCCAAATAAATCCTCAGCATTTACATGATCTAGCTAATTTAGTGAAGCTAAGCAAGTCTAAATATAGTCCAACTTCTCTTAATGTGACGTTTTTCAATAATGATGTCTCTAACATTCCCATAACGCCATACAGTAGCAATCAAACTATATTTAAAAGACAGCAGTTGTTGGAAGCTGATTGAGTTATTGAGAGGATAGGAGACCACTGGGAATTTTATGCATGTATCCAAGGAGTTGATTTCTTCTGGAATGTTCTCCCTGGTTTCTACCAAAAGTGGTCATGTCCACAAGTAAGCATAAACCTTAATGAATTAGTTAAAGAAGCCATTATGGTTTCATTCACTCAAGTTGTTAAACCTAATAGAATTCACATAAACCAAACATAAATCAGATTATGCTTAGGTTAATGTATGATACTGTGCAAGTAAAAGTGTCCTTAAGTAGGTCTGCATTTTCATTTATGCTTCTGTGCTTTCTATAGACAATGGCTCCATTAGAAGTACCACAATGTGAGTGAAGAAGCATTTTCATTTAATTTTCTTAAGATTTTTTTTCCTTGCCTAACCGAATCTGGTTTGGAATAATCCCATTGTCATCATTTAATACACATATCCTCCAGTCTGCATTTTTCCAACTGTGCTAACAATTAAATTATTGGCTTACAATATAAAGGGCAAGGGCTAAATCTTTGTCCTCCACCATGCTGCACTATATGAGGTGGCAGGAAGGTTTGTATAACAGAAAAAGATGAACTTGGTGGATAGCAAATTAAATTTAATTAGCTCTGCCTATAGCATAAGTGCAAAAATTTGCACCAAAGGAAAGGAAAGGTGAGATGCATTCTCTCAAATCTTGAAGGCAGCCCTCAGAAATTGCTGAATTATTACATAATTGCCATTTTTAAATGGAAAAGAAGGGGAAATTATGAAATGGGTAACTGGAGGACAGGGCAGGAGGATATAAATCTGTCAACTTCACTGAATGTGAATTAAAATTAAAAGTTTATGATATCACATCAAATTTAATTTGTTATAGTTCCTTTCCACTATTAAAAGCATACAACTTAAAATTTGGATGTAGTCCTCAGCTTAAAAATAATGGTGCACCTTTAACCCACAGTACCTTTTAGGTTCTGCTTACCGTGTCTCTGCTCACTCCGTTATCCAGTGTGGATCAGTTCCTTCCCCAAGGAAAATCTCTTAAAATTAGAACTGTGAAGTGGATAGGTGGCATTGCTCTCTTGTGCCAAAGTGAGAGCATTTCAATGCCTTCACATGAATAATCATAGCTACTAGACATTGTAATCTAGGCTGTTACTCACTGTCAAGACAGTACAGCTGAGCAGATCTTCAAAGAGATGCTCCACTCCAATGGAAGTTCATGTTAAAAAAAATTTAAAGTGAGATCACAAAGGGATGTTGCCCTCCACTTTCAAATAGCAAAGGAGCCACATCACTTTGGGAAGGAAATGTTCTTCTATATTATTTAATTGCTCTTATTTAAAAGGTTACCATGAAGATTAACTATTTTTTCTACTGCTGCTTGGCTGAGCAGGAGATATATATTGTATATATATACATACATACATACATACATACATACATACATACACACACACACACACAGAGTGTGTGTGTGTGTGTGTGTGTGTGTGTGTGTGTGTGTGTGAGAGAGAGAGAGAGAGAGAGAGAGAGAGAGAGAGAGAGAGAGAGAGAGAGAGAGAGAGAGAGAGAGAGAGAGAGAGAGAGAGAGAGAGAGAGAGAGAGAGAACCAGCCAATAAGCACAAGTAGTTCCATCATTTCTGCCTGTTCTACTAGATGTGGAAGGATGCCCAGGATCCAGATCCTACGTTTTAAATCACATCCATCATTTAAAATTCATTTGGCCTCGAACGTGTTGGCATTTTGAAAGACTTTGAAGACCAGGATATTCCTCCAGGCATGGGATCTGGAGGTTAGATAAACCCATTTGTGTGATTTGTCTTAATATGACTTTGTGTTGACTGGGTCAGTTTGTCCTTAGGGGCCATTTTATAGTATTATTCCATTGTTATTTCTACTTTTGCTGTTTTGTTGCTTTTGAGGGTTTTAATCCTAGATTTACCATCCAGAGATACAATTGTGATATGGGCAGCAGTATAAGTTAATAATAACAATAAAGACCAGAAAAATAATGACAATGAATCATGTCCTTCTATGAAGCTATACTGACAGACCAGAGGTGGGTTCCTCCCAGTTCGCACCGGGTCTATAGAACGGGTAGTAAACCGCTGGTGACGTCATTGAGCCGGTACTGTCGGTGCCAGTCCGTGGACGGTGCCATCTTTTTTTTTGAAAAAATTTTTTGAGGGTTTTTTTTTTTGGTTTTTGCTTCTGCGCATGCACAGAAGCTGAGTTTTCGGCACTGCGCATGCGCCGCCATCTTGTTTTCAGCTCTCTTTTTTGCTATTTTTTGCGAGTTTTTGGCTCTGCGCATGTGCGCAGTGCGGAAGTAAACCGGTGGCGAGGTAAGTTAGAACCCACCCGCGACAGACTCTACTTACCAAGGACCATAGGTGAGTGTGGAATATTGAAAGTACAGCAAACAACTGAAGAAAAAAGGGCATTGGAAGAATGTCTGAAGGACAGTGAAGAAGATGCACTGAAAACCATGAAGATTGCCGAGTATTGGAGAGAGCAAAAACTGTCTTACAAAAAAGACCAAATGAAGAATAGAAAAAAGGGTGGTCTGTCAAGGCTACACTCCAGCAAATGGGCACAACTGGATCAAAGAAAGGGAGGAAGTCTGAGCCAAAACAAAAGTGGATTTAAATAAATGAAATGAATTCAGGATAGCTAATGTAGTTGTTTCCCACATAGGAAATATATTTGGTGACAAGGTATATAAAAAGAGCAGCAGTGATAGTGGTTGTGTTTCCTAAATGGTTTAGGGCAGGCATATGCAAGCCACAGCCCATGGACTGCATGTGGCCTTGGAGTTAGTAATGCGGCCCCATGAGATAAAAGAAAAATAGATGGTAAAAAGCTTGCTATTTATATCCATTAACTATATATTTTATACACAGCCCAAGGTAATTCCTCTTCACTCAATGCAGTCCAGGCAAGCCAAAAAGTTGAACAACCATGGTTTTAGGGCTTAGAGTTTGATGGGTTGCCTGATTCCCGAGAGCCTGTCTTTACACCGAGTTCATCCACGGAGGGCCTCCAGATTCCTGGTCATCTGAAGACGACTCTGACAATTTTCAGTTGTCTGCATTTTTGTTTTTCCTCAGGTAAGTTTCAGGATGTTCATAATCCGCTTTAATCACTAGTACATGCTTGATCTGTTGTGCTGCTCTGAAGGTGTACTTTGGCCGATTACAATTTGTAAGCTACCTTAGGAACGTTGTTGTTTTTGCTGTTGAAGATACATAAATTCCAATATGTAGTTTTTAGATCTCATGGTGATGTTAGAAGCCTCCAGAATTTTCTGCAGTTTTCAGATTAGCTTTTATCCTATTTTCCATGTGCTACTCCATGTAGTCATTAACACACACACACACACCTATATTCAGATACCATCCAACAGATGAATGTTAATGGAGAGTTTTGGTTTTCTGGCAGGACGGATTACAAAAAGGAATCTTAATCCATAACGATAGTTTGCTTTTCATTTTAGCGCTTAATGCTTACCTGAGCAGCAACTGTTATTTGGTGAAATATCGGACCACTAAATCACAACTTCCTACAGAATTTTTTTTTCTTTTTCCCCACTCCATATTGCAATACTTTCAACTCAGCCTCACACTTCAATCTCTCTGCAACAAGAAGAGTGCCCCTTGTTTTGATTTTGACAAGCATGGCATGTACCTGTCTCTTTCACTGCATGCCTCACTGCTCCTTCATGTGCCAAGGCACAGCTGAATCTGCCTCCTCAAATGTCCCTGGATAGAAAGGTGGGATAGAAATCAAACAAATAGCAGTACATCCCCAACTACTCAAAGTTTTACATCTTCACAGTATTATCACATTGAAAGACATCTTACTTTGTGCATTGTGGCATTATTGTTTCCCGATTAAAAGAAGCATTATTCTACAGTGCCAGACATAGAGATAAGAAAATACATGTTGCTTCTGTCACTTTCCCATCAAAATTAATGCGATTATATTTTATTAGAACAAAAAAATCACATCTGAAGAGTCTTCAAATCAGGAATGTAGTTTTTCCTATATGCACACTTTGGTAACCTAAGGAGAGTTACAAATCAATAGACTAAAACGTAATACTGCTACTATGTATACTTAAAACTGTATTTTTGTATCTAGTTATAGCTTTTCCTTGTAAAACACAGTCCTCTATCTCAAGCAGGACAATGCAAGTTCCTTGTTTGTACTGGCCAGGCAGCTAGCAATCAATAATAGAAATGTCTCAAAATAATATGGCCCATTCTGAACTTACTCTCTGATGACATTAGCAGTATTGAACATGCACAGGGAATAAACAAGCATGGAACTTTACTAAGGCAATTCAATCATATTGGTTTTTAATAGAATTGCAAGGATAAGAGTCAATTCAGGAAAGAACAGAATCAGGGGGAAAAACCCTAAAAAAACTCAATGGGACAAGAAGACTCCTTCAAACATGTGCATTTCTATAAATTCCAATTGTTGAAGTTTTGATAACATAAACTATGTATTTTCTTTATAAAAAGTGTGTTCCCGTCTATGTACTGAAAACTTAAATGTAATTGGAGAAATTCCAGGCAGGAACATCAGAGTATGGCTTGTTCTGGAAAAAATAGATTCTTGAGAAACTAAAACTTATCTTGCCCTCATTGAATTAGGGGCAAAAGGTTAGAGAAGCCTGTCATAATTGCTGCTCACGTAATTTTCAACTAGCGTCTGTACCTTAAAGGTACAACATTTATATCTTGTTTTTTGGTGCAAACCTGTGCAAACCTATTTGAGAAATAAGAAACTGAAAGCACAGCAAATCTGTGGAATTCACCTAATCATGCTTTATAGATACAGCTGCGCTTCAGGTCAACAAAACTGAATTTCTGTTGGAATCTCTATGAATATTTGTGTTTATTTCTAAGACACAAGATGCCCTCAAATATTTTAATGGGATCATAATTCTATATTTAAGCTACAATATACATTTTTAAAATTTTCATATAAATGCAGCACATTAAATACATTTTAAACATATCCATTGCTACTGAATTATAGGTAATAAATAAAATACTTAAAAATTAAGACAAAAACAAATATTATTTCGTGTATTTTAATAGCAAACTTACAGGTACAGCACAGAAGACAGACAACATTAAAAACATGTACTTGCATGTAGGACAACTTATAAAAGTATAATGAGTGGATGGAATCTACTGTATGATACAGACTTCATATAGTTGCCATCAATAAGAAATTTACCTTTAAAAAAAACAAACCCAAATGCTGGCATTGTCCAGAAAAGTCTGACTGGCATATTTATAATTGTTATAAAGTTGAACTGCTGAAATTTGTTCAATGAAAGGGGTTTTTTACAGCAATAATGCTTTATATGTCCCCACGTTTATATTAAAAATCCACACACAAATGAAAATGAAAAATAACTTGCCAATACCCGATTCTGTCCTCTATTTTTCCATTTGCAACCATAGATTTAGGTACCTTTTAACCCCATGGGAAAAAAAATCTAACGTTCATTACTACCAATAACAGGAAGAAGAGATTTTATTTGTTTTGAGAATGACAAATCCATCTTAGTAGAATTTAAGCACGCTCTCCACGTATGCGGCGTGCTAGCTGGATATCTTTTGGCATGATTGTGACACGTTTGGCGTGGATAGCACAAAGGTTGGTGTCTTCAAACAGGCCAACCAGGTAGGCCTCACTTGCCTCCTATTGAGAAAAGAAAACGGTTTAACTATTTAAAAATAAAAAGTACCCAAATCCTCACAAAATACACAGGTAAGTTTATTTTCAAGCCAAGCGAAAGAAAATGGAAAAACATTCTTTTGTGTATCTTAACTCCTAATTTTAATCTTGTATCTAAAGCTCTCTTATTGGTTCCACACATGGATTTTCTTGCTCTCTTATTTATATTGTATTTTCCATGCCCCATAACATTCTTTAATTGCAACTTTCAAAGTAAATCACAGCTCTGTATTGGATCCAATCCACCAATGGGAACAACTAAGGCAATTCATAATTATTTCCGAAAATGCTGTTCTCACTAATAGACCCAATCTCTAGTTCAATAGAGGTAGAAATGAATGCCATGCTTTGAGTTGGTAGATATTTTTGAGTTTTAACAGACATCTTTTTTCCTCTTCTTTCAAACTATAACTAAGGTAGTCCTCAATTTATGACAACCGGGACAAGAATTTCTGTTGCTAAACAAGACCGTTGTTAAGTAAGTCATACCCAATTTTACAACTTTTTGGTTGTTAAGCGAATCACTGTTATTAAATGAATCGTGCAGTCATTAAGCGAACCCAGCTTCCCCCATTGACTTTGCTTCTTGGAAGCTGGTCATGTGATCCTGGGACACAGCAACTGTTATAAATACATGCTGGATGCCAAGCAGTTGAATTTTGATCATGTGACCATGGGGGATACTGTGAGGGCCATTAAATGTGAGGACTGCTCGTAAATCTTTTTTTTTTAATACCACAGTACTGTCAAACAATTGCTAAACAAATGGCTATAAGTTGAGGACTACGACCACAATTGAGCCCAAAATTTATGTTACTAAGTGAGAAATTTGTTAAGTGAGTTTTGTCCCATTTTACGAGTTTTCTTGTCACATTTGTTAAGTGAATCACTGCAGTTGTTAAATTAGTAACACGGTTGTTAAGTGAATCTGGCTTTCCCATTGATTTTGCTTGTCAAAAGGCTGCAAAAGGGGATCACATGACCCTGGGACACTACAACCATCATAAATGTGAGTCAGTTGTCAAGCATCCGAATGTAAATCACATGACCATGGGAATGCTGCAACTGTCATAAGTGTGAAAAACGGTCATAAGTCACTTTTTTCAGTTGTAACTTTGAACAGTCACCAAGCCAACTGTTGTAAGTCAAGGACTACTTGTACCTATACAATATTGATTTGCTATTTTGCACAATGTTGCATGTTGAGTACGGAGGAACTAAGGAGGAACCTGCAATAGAAGCAGACTGGATTTGGGTACATTTCAAGTGTCTTATCTAAAGAGCTTTCACAATTCATCAAAGAAGCATATATGTTCGTATGTAAAATGCATAAAGCAGAAATAGTAATATTTTAAAGATAAATCCCATTTCAGTTAAACTGTCTGGTGTTAAACCATGGAATACTTAACATAAATGTTGGATTCTTGACCTCATGATGATTCTGTCATTTAGAGAATCATGCAATGACATGCAGATAACAAGAAATCTCATTTTCAAAGCAGGTCTGTACAACTGACCCACTGTGACAAATGGAATCCACTGGCCACACATGCCAGCCTATCTTAGTGAATTCCTGTTTTATGTTCATCTATTCTATACTGGATTTTGAACAAAGGTGCCAGACGCCCTGCAATACATAACCAATCGGCTATGTTAATTCTGATGGATTGCAACGTCCAGGTCCCTATGTTGTATGGCATTAAATGTTTTAACCAGTTTTAGTTGGAATTCTGCAAGTTGCCTCTTGGTGTTTCTCAAAAATGAACTTTGGCTTACATCTATTTTGATTTTGGTGGAGTAAATATTTCTTGTTTACCTGTTCCCTCAGGCCTTAGAAAAGAAGAGAAGCCACTTTATCATGCAGATCGTGCAGAATATGCAGCTGAATAGAGGGGCTTGAAAACTGCTGTGTAGGTCCATCCAGTGTAAGAACACTTATCAAGTACAGCAGTAAAAAATGAAAGATTATCTTGCAATCTTAGACTAATGGCCACATGCCATTCTTATCCAGAGAAGTAATATAGAAAGTAATAAAAGTTATTATTTTTGGAAAAGTGTATTAGACCTACTTAGCTTTGGCAGTACTGTGCAGCAAACATTCATATAAAACACATACATAATACAAACTGAGGGAATAATCAGGAAAGATCTGAAAACAGCACTTTTAACTTTATATTTTTTTAAGACATAATTTATTTACAACTGCAAGACAAAATCTTGCATTTCATATGTAATGTACAAATTATCTAGCTAAGATTTGACAAGGTCCACCCAGATCAGATTTTCTCTCAATGGCTTCTATTAGTAGAAAGTTAAGACAATCACATAACATACAGCAAGAGTGTACATTCCACTCTTTTGCAGCTTAAAAGAAACTGGTATTTTCTCTCTATTAATACTTACATAAAAAAGAATGGTCCCTTTCCCATGTAGCATCATGTGGTTCATATTTCCAAAATATTTGCTACTCTAATTAAAATTACTGGCATCATCTCATTTTTTAGAATACTTGACATATAGTCATAATGTTATTGTTAAAATGTTTTGAACTCCAACAATCCCTGTTTTAGTTTTTGAGATTCTACTGAGGAAGCAGATTACTTTTTTTAAAAAACAGTGGAGTTATCAGCTCACCTACAATTACATATATCCTTAATTCTGAAACCCACCAATCATATGAAATTTTGACTGACCATAGAAACAGCTCAACCAATAAGGTGACTGTATGGAAGCAACCAATCACATGCATTCTCACGTACCAAAAGCACAGTATTATCAATGGCTGCACTCTAGAAAAGAACTTGGGTATAATTTCTGTTGGCAAATCTACATCCACTCATATAATACAACTAAATAAGTTGCATTTATTTAGAGCCAGATGCAATGCTGTAATTTCTGAAAGCAAGGTTAAAAAAAACATAGGAAAAATGTGTATTTTCTTTAATATAGAAAAGATTAGTAGAGAAAATTATAACATCTACTATAAAAAACACAATTAGTCATTGTAAATTATAACACATCTCATCAATACAAGCAAAGGATACTTGTGTTTTGGAAGGATAACTTAAAATAACAATTTTTTACCTGCAAAGCACCAATAGCTGCGCTCTGGAAACGCAGATCTGTTTTGAAGTCCTGGGCAATTTCACGCACCAGGCGCTGAAATGGAAGTTTGCGGATCAGAAGTTCAGTTGATTTCTGATAACGTCTGATTTCACGAAGAGCTACAGTACCTGGCCTTTAAATAAAAACAAAGCAAAAATAGTTAAGCATTTCCCTTCCAATCTTAAAAAGAAATATACAAAACCCAATGTATATTCACAGAAACACATGCCGTACAAAGCTAATTTACATGACTGAAAAAAGCTTGCAAGAAAAACTTAAGTAGACTTAAATTAAAAACAGAACACTGTGAAAGACTCCAATTGCAATAATTCAGTTGTATTCTGTTTTCTCAAACTCCTATGAAAGTTGGTTAGAAATTAAATAACTTTTTACCATGGAGGTTGCTGATAAAATGAGTGACTTCTAAGATACCAACAAGTTATGTCAGTTGCTATTTCTTTTGTTTAAACATTTTAAAAATATAAAACCTATAGTATTTACTTCTTATTCTGGATCAGATATTGCCCTCTAGTGGTACACTGTACAAAATCTACCATTTGTACAGTTACGGTTGAAGAATTAAACTACTGTAATGTTAATACTGTAAATGAAAAATGCCCAATATATTTGAAACAAATAAACCAAATATTAATTAGATAACCATTATAATTATCAAGCTTTATTATGACATCCTACAAACCAACGAACTCTTAGGTTAATATTAAAGCTGCATTTTTTCCGGTCCTATTTTAAATTTGATTTAATTAATAAAATAGGCCCATTATTATTATTGATCATTCCACTGGTTTACAGAAATATTTCGTTCAAAATATTTTATGAGTCGGGTATAAATTTTTTGCATTTAAAAAAATAACGAGTCTGATGAAATATTCTTGACTCGATCCAAGAAACAGTAAACTGGGATCTTTTTCCTCCTCGAGCAAAAAAAAAAAAAAAACTGCGTTCCGATAAATATTTCCGCGTCGTTACGGGGCGATCACATCGTAATACTTTCTTCCGGTCATTTTTATACCTGTAGCGATGAGGTTTCTTGACCCCGCCGGTAGAGGGCGCACTCTTGCGAGCGGCTTTTGTCGCGAGTTGCTTCCTGGGCGCCTTCCCCCCGGTGGATTTGCGGGCAGTTTGCTTGGTACGAGCCATGTTCCCGCGAACTTCTCTTCCTTATACCTATCGGCAAGAAGTCACCCACGCGATCACCACATTAGAAGGGCAGCCGCTCGAAAAACATCCGCCGAAAATGACATTTAATTTTGTTTTTCACGCACAAAAATAGATGTAAAAGAATCCCCAGAAACCTTAAAAACAATTAGAACCGTGCAGATCCACACCTTCGATGCCAATCCAAATAGCAGACTTCTGCAGCCTATCGGCTATCGGCTTGCAACGTTCAAAAAAAAAAAGAGCCTTCCCTACAAGTCCTAAATTGGATGATAAAATGTCGGTGGGAGTTCGCGCTCTAATTGTATTTAAGCGGCAAATCTATCCGCCTAAGATTTCAGCAGATGACTAAAAAAAAAACCCTTTGCCCAGCGCTCCAAATTTGAGAGCGATGCAGCCAAGGTGCCTCCAACCTAATAGCAACACCTCGATCCCCCCCTTTCCTTCCCCTTGGCGAGGACGAAAAAAAGTCTCCCCGATTGCAGAAGACATCGGGGGACGTGCAACTGACGGGTAGCTTGAACGGAGTAAAAAGAAGGGCAAACGTCCGCATTAAAACAGGGGCAGCAAGAAGGGGAAAGCCCGGGCTGACAGCTTCTGCTGCTGCAAAAGAAGCCATCGCTCCCTTCGGTCGGGCGGGCGGGCGAAGGGAATTCAAATGGAAGGCGCCCGAGAGCCAGAGCTCTGCCACAAAAGGAAAAGCCAAGTCAGAGGTTAGGAGGCAGAAAGCAACGAGCGAACTTTTTTGGGGGGGCTGCCGCCTCTTCGGTGCTGCCTCTGCCTGTGTTAAGTGCCAGTCCTACGGCTGCCTCGCTCCCAAGCGCCTCTCGCTGGCAAACTCAGCCCCAACAAAATGGAAACAATCGCCAAACGCAGCCCTACTCCCTTTGCAGGGAGAGAAAGAGACGGGAGGTGGGTGGAAAATAAAACAAAACAGCAGCCTCGAAATACCTTCTCCAAATCCCGCAAACGCTTCAAACTAAGTGGGATCCGGCAGGCTATGGGGAGAGAGGAAAAGTTTGGGCAAACCTCCCCAAATCTCCCCGGGTGCCAAGGCTTTCCTAGGCACATTTCTCCCCCTCCGAATTGTTTTTTATGCAATGGGGGAAAAAAATATGGTCGGTGACCAGAGAAAAGAGACAAGATGGTGAAGCTGAGCAACAACTGTGGGGAAGAGGGGAAGGAAAGGCAAGGAGAGTTTCCCGGGGCTGGCAACGGGCTTCCGTTTGCAGCCGTTTCCCGGCTCCCATCTAGGGCGGCGATGGGGCGAGGTGGTCGGCGAGGGACTGGGGAGAAGGATAGTGAAGGTTTGGCGGAGGGCGAGGGCAAAAGAAGGGGGCAACGGCCAAGCAAAGTGGGACCGGGGGGGTCTAAAGGGAAGGAGCAGCCCGAGCTTCTCCGCCGTACTCGGGAAGGCGGAGAGATAAAGGGACTCTCCGGTTCCCCAACAGCGGTTCTCGCTCCCAGAAGTTTGCCAGGGAAGCCAGGGGACCGCTCGGAGGGGTCCTCGGCCGAGCGGGGATCTGGGGGGGTCCTGTAAAGGAGGCTGAAGACTTACCCCCGTCCGCTTACGCTGAGCGCGGCTGCCGAGCAGGCAAGGAAGGAGGAGGAGGAGGAGGTGCTGAAGCTGCTGCGGGCGACGGCGGATGAGAGCACAATTGAAAGATGGCTGACTCGCGAAGGCCTACTCCGCTGCTTAGCTACGCCCCCCGACCGCCCAGGCAACGCCTCCTCCCCCAGAGACCGCCAATGGCGCACAATGGAGGGAAGGAGAGGTCACGCCCACCCGCTCTCCTCCCCACCCACTCTCGGTTTCCCGCGGCCGCCTCAGTGTGTACAAACACAAAAGACACGCTGCGCGCGCCCCAAGCACAGAGTGAGTAAGTGAGAGAGGAAGAGAGGGATTCCCCTGGCCGTCCTCTCCCTCCGCCTAGCGAGAGCCGGTACAGATGTCGGGAGATCACGCGGCCCGATTCGATGGCCAACAGCCAAGCCGCGAGCAGCTCCAACTGTCAGGCCAACGGCCACTTATTACTACCGTTAGTACCTGACCGGGGAGGAGTCCACTCCGACACCGTCCTCTCGTGTTCCCCGCTGCGGAATCCCTTTCAGCACTCTACCTGCGTGGTCCCATTTTAAGAGGCCCCTCGTACCTCAGTACAAGTTTGTGAGGGGGCGGTTCACGAATATAAATCCAAGTGACTGAGCCGTTAAAGATCAAAGACTAATGATAAAACGATCGTTCATCAATGGAGGGGGCAATAAAAAGATTGTGATAGACATGTTTGATAAATGTATCAGGCTATTTTTGTTTTTGAAAAGTCTTTGAAATATAGGACTGATTTAAAAGAGGAACATTTTAGTGCATCACCTACAGTCACGACATATTTATATGCAGTCTATTGGCTAGATTTTTTGTTTCTCTAGTAATTTTTTAGTTTTAGGAATCCACTCTGCATTCCATTTGTTTTTGCTATTTACATATTTTCAGTATTAGTGAGCTGTTCTCTGTATGCTCAGTTGCCAGTTATAGGTCACATATGCTTGACTTTCTGAAACTACATATGATGGCCACATTGATAGTTGGGCTCAATTCTGTAATGAATGAGGAAGGCAAGGCAATCTGCTTGTTTTCTAAAGGCAGGCATGTTGAGATTTGTGAACTCTGAATCAAGCCCATCTCCAGGTTTTGGTGGTGTGAGTGGTTCTGCCTCTTTATTACTCTTGCACATATTGCCATGCAGCAGCTGGGAAATAGTACTTAGAGGATAAAGTTTTGTGAAGAAGCAGTTTAAAAAAAGATACATTCCCATAATATTAACAGTTTGAAACACTTCACTAATTCCATTTCTTGGTTTAGGTCTAACAGTTTCATTTTCTGATTTCCATAATGGTATGTACATTCCATGAGATGATATTTATGAAAAAACATGTGTTTCAGATGTGGTACACTGGCATACGTATGAATAGAATAGAATAGAATAGAATTCTTTATTGGCCAAGTGTGATTGGACACACAAGGAATTTGTCTTTGGTGCATATGCTCTCAGTGTACATAAAAGAAAAGATACATTTGTCAAGAATGGTTGTTATAGGGTTCAAGTAAGCAATCAGGAAACAATTTGAATATAAATCGTAAGGATACAAGCAACAAGTTACAGTCATACAGTCATAAGTGGGAGGAGATGGGTGATAGGAACGATGAGAAAAACTAATAGTAATAGTAATGCAGCCTGGTGAATAGTTTGACAGTGGTGAGGGAATTATTTGTTTAGCAGAGTGATGGCGTTCGGGAAAAAACTGTTCTTGTGTCTAGTTGTCTTGGTGTGCAGTGCTCTATAGCGACGTTTTGAGGGTAGGAGTTGAAGCAATTTATGTCCAGGATGCGAAGGGTCAGTAAATATTTTCACGGCCCTCTTTTTGACTCGTGCAGTATACAGGTCCTCAATGGAAGGCAGGTTGGCAGTGATTGTTTTAGTATGTCACTGAATCTTAAAACAATCTCTGCTTTTTGACTCCAAGTTATCAGCTGCTGCAAGAAGTGGAATTAGTGAAATGTTTCTGACCATTAATATAACTGAAATCTCTCCTTTTGCAAAGCTATGTCCCAAAATAACCTAGCTCAGTGATGGTGAACCTATGGCACATGTGCCACAGGTGGCACTCGGTGCCATATCTGAGGGCCCGCGAGGCGTTGCCCTATGTCAGCTCCAGCGCACATGCGCGCTCTGGCTAGCTGATTTTCGGCCTTCTTTTCAGCCATTTTCGCTCTCCCCGGGCTTCAGGAAAGCCTCCTGAACCCTGGGGACGGCGAAAAAACTGCCCAACCGGAAGTTCACTTGTGTACTCACCCCCAGCCTCCTTTTCGCTGTCAGAGGTCTTCAGGAACTTCTTCGGCTTTGGACAGTTGCAGCCAGGCCTCTCACATCTCGGCTCATTTCTTCTGCAGCCGGCAAGGCTTTTCTGAAGGCCTCTGCAGCCAATAGCTGTTATCGGCTAGAGAGGCCTTCAGGAAAGGCCTCTAGGAAAGGCCTCTGCAGCTGATAACAGAGTTCTGGATTGATCCGGAGCTCTGTTATCGGCTACAGAGGCCTTCAGGAAAGCCTTGCAGGATGCAGAAGAAATGGGCCGAGGTGTGCGAGGCAACTATCTAAGTAGTAGGGCAACTCCACTGAAGTTAAGTAGTAGGGCAGCTCCACAGCTTCAGTGAGGCCTGTGTGCATGCGTGGGGGGGAGCACAGGGGTTGTGCACATGTGGGGGGGAGGGCATTGCATTATGGGTGTGGGCACTCGCATGCATGCTATCGCACACACACACACACACACCCTTTTGGCACCCGAGCCAAAAAAGGTTCACCATCACTGACCTAGCTGATCAACTGGTAATCTGGAGAAGCAAGATGCTCCCCTTTATCTGGTCTTATGTACCCTTCCTATGTAGTACAGATATGTCAGACAGGCTATTTTTGGACATGGGTGTACTATTCCAGAAGAGTTCTGTATTCAAAATTAGGCCAACTGATAAGTCCCAGTCACAGAATACTGTTGGGCTCCAACTGGTCATTCAGGCTGAAGGGGAAAAAGTCCTGTCTATTCTGCCCTGGGTCTTTTGTGCATTTGAACTGTAAAGGTTCTGCAAAGAATCAGTGAGAAGAGCATTACTCAGAAGTGATAAATCACATGGGATGGATTGAGATTTAAATTACAAGAGGACAACAGAAATTGATATGATACACACACTCCAGATTGAGAAGTAATGCAAGGATATGTCGGTACTAGCAATGAGTGACTATGATCAGCATGACACAGAAGGAACCCAAAGAATATGCAAGGTGGCCCAGGATTAGGGAAAATGGCCACATACAATCCCACAAAGTAACATAAACAGGAAAAAGTATGGCCACACAAAATCTCTCTCTTTTTTTCTTTTTTCTTTTTTGCAGAATGAACGCAAAACTTAAGATGCATTTATTTGGGACAGAACCAGCAACGAACGGCTTGCTCAACCTGACTATTTTTCCCGGACTTTCTGAAAGCCAGGACTAGAGCTTTCATCAGAGCATGTTAGCCTTGTTTTTTTAAACACACATCTACCATTTTTTCAAAAATGTGCTACACTATTTAAAAACAGGTATACCTTTCCCCATGTATCTAATGAACTCACGTTAACACCTGACACCCTCTCCAATGCACTGGTCAAACATTACACAGATATTTCTTCAGAAGCCAAGGGTTTGCTCTCTTCTGTAGGTGAAGATGAAATGGTCACAGAAGGAAGATCCCAGTGATCTGAGGGGAGGCAGTATGCCCACAAAGTCTCAAATCACCATGGTCATAAAATGTAGGTCGTGTCCATGGCAAAAATGGTACACTGAGAAGAGGGATTTTAAACTTTCTTTGTTTATTGATTTGTTTGATAAATTTATATGTTGTCCAACTCTTAGCGACCCTGGACAGTTGTTTTTCATAAAAAGCATGCTCAAAGAAATCGTCAGAAAACTATTGGGATAAATACAGCACAGTCTTTAAAGTGCTGTTGTAGTATAAATTGGATTCCTACTAAGCCTTCCATAGATATTGACTTGTAACACCTTTATGAATAAGATTGTGTAGAATAAAATGTGCTCCTGCATTCATCCTTGTTTATATGTATTTGTCCAATTAATAGCAAAGTTCCATATTCTATTAATAGGGAGTTATTATCAACTCAGAAATATGGACTATATGCACTATTTTATACCGATTGAACAAACCTGGTAGTAAAAATGGTCCTGACTTTCCGGTAACAAATTAATGTGCCATTTAAAAAATATATAAAAAATAAACATTGACTTAAGAATAAAATATCACAATTTTTATAAGTTACAAGTTGTTATTATTATATCTCAGTTTGAAACTAAATTGAATACAAGTAACCCTTCTTGCAACTCCACAATGAGTTAATGCATGGTATATGGTTCTGCTTGCACAAAACAATGTTGGCTATACAGCACAACACCATTTATTGTATGCATTTATTGGGAGCAAATTCAAACTTTCAAATAAGTTTTTAAAAATCATCTACGTTATTTAAATTTTAGGAATCACACTTAGGAAAGGATTGAAACTGCTACTGGGGCAGATGTCCAAGATTCCAAAACAGCAGAATGAATAATAAAGTTTCCAGATACGTGAAATAACATATATTAATATGTTATAGGTTTATAATAAAATTCAGGGTCTAAAATTGAACAACTTGGTCTAAAATGAAAGAACAGGTGAAAGTATTAAAAATAACTATCTTAATATTCTCATCTGCTTCAGAATTCATAATATCACACTCCCATTTCTTCTATGGCTCAGATCATTATGACTAAATAACATGGCAGTTTTGATTACTGAAGATGGGCTAAAAACTATATTGAAACAGTTTTTAAAAACAGAATTTTATCCAAGAAAACATGCAACTGATGTTTTCACCTTCAACTTAAATAACTTGGTCAAGAAAATTAGATCTAAAAAAGCAAGTTATTAACCTAAGATGTGTCAAGAGACACTTAGAAACTTCCTTACTATCAGTAGTTTATTATCTTTATAGTCCAGATTTTCCATCTAATTTAACCAGCTAGGATACATTAAAAAACAAGAAGGCATATGCAACAAATTGCCTCTCAAAGTACCCTGTACACATCTGCATCTTGAACTAATTCCAAAACATCTAACACAACCTGGCAAGATGGAAGCCAAGTGACAAACTGATTCTGACCTGAATTCTGGTGCAACACCTCCACAAGCAATTTTATCTATAAAACAGCCAAAAATCAATGTCAGGAGGTCTCTAAGGGACTTACCTTGTAATTCTCCTGGCCAGATTGGATAAGCCTCTGTATATATAAAAAGAATATCTGCTAGAGGACACTGAATTAACCATAGTGGCAAGGAAGAAATAAAATTCCTTTGCCACTGTCACCATCAGTAATAGTGTTCTCCTTCCTCCTGAAAGAATTTATACACCACATTTTCAGCCCCATGTTGTATAATAAAAATAAAATACTGTAAAGCAACAGAAGGAATTTAAAAAACACAAATTCAAACAGCATGCAAATGTTAATGGCCTGAGAAAATAAACCATATCTCTTCTAGGTATTACAAGAATAAAATGTAGCTTCTCTGAAGAGAAAATTCCAAAGGTGATCCTACTTCAAAGAGGGTTCCATCTTTAGTTATTGCCTACGTAAAAAACATGGGACTGATCCTTTGTAAATTAATTTCCCCCCTTTATTAGCTTAGATTACCTTGGAAGTGATATATGGGGGGGGGGATTCTTTGTAAATTACCTTTTTTTCTCTGGTATTAGGTTGGATTTAACCAAATTTCCATTTTTTTTCTAATTTAGCCACAATTTCATGCTTTTATTGTCACCAGCTCCTCAGCAAACTAAGCAGATGGACTGATGCCACAACAGCTTCTCTTCCATAAGAAGGAAAAAATTTTTTGGGGTGGGGGTGAAGCTTCATCAGGACTGTACTATATGAAAAGAGCTAAACTTCTATCTTCCAGAAATCACAGTCCCAATCTGGATTAGTCCTTTTATCCTAAACCACACATTTTCATATAACACCTACCGGTAGATATATTAAAAGTTATAATACAACATATAGCCTAGCTCTTCAATTACTTCAGGCCAGGTTCTACCTAAAAAGTCTCCTAGAGTATTGATTACAAATGGCCTACAGTTTGAACATTGTTTTCTAAAGTTGCATGGTATTACAAATGAAAGCAGAAATTGTTGAAATTGTAAATTAAGTTTAACAACTCATGGCTCTTAACCTCTGATGATTTGGGGAAACAATTTCTGATATCAGAATTGGCCATCTGATCAACATTCACATCTTTAGAATGGAAAATAATTCAAGTAATTGACATAATAATTTCTAAAAAATAGCTGCTCTTGCTTGTTGGACACTAGATGCACCTTGGTATTCTTAAAGAAGTACTGTACTTAGAGACTGAGGAGCAGAGACTGATGGAACAAGATTTATGACTGAATATTTACAAGAACACTTTTCAGCAATTATTGCTTGCTGCTAAAGTTTCCATCCCTATCGGTTGGGTTCACACATTGTATTAAGATATGGTTTAGTTTGTCATGATTTTCTTAATAAGCCACAATTGAGTTGAGGTTACACAACACAAGCCAGAAACCAAGCAATCACATGATTGCTCATCATAAGAAATACATCCATCCTAGTATACTTGACTGCCACAATATTCCCAAATGAAGCTCAATTATTGTTACTGGGTCATTCTTTGTTTTTCAGACTGGAGATAACAAATAATGGCTGTATTTTATTTAATGTAATTTTTAAAAAAACATTATCTCAAATCAATTTTGACTTTTGGCGACTGCCTGGATTAGTCCCTGTAGTTTTCTTGGCACTTTTTTTTTTGAAATGGCTTGCCTTTGCTTTCTTATTAGAGTTGAGAGAGAGGGAGTAGCCTAAAGTCACCTAGCTGGCTTCGTATCCAAGGTAGGACTAGAAGTCATGGTCTCCTGGTTTCTAGCCTAGTGCCTCAAGTACTATACCAAACTGGCTCTCTAATGCAATTACTGGTGTGAAAATTAAAGCCTCTCAAAGTCAGTTGTTTTTGAAATGGTATATTAGCCTAGGGAAAAATAGTAATAAAATAAACCAAAAACAGCATCTAATAATACTCTTCCAAGCCCAACCTGGCAAAGTAATGGAAAAGAATCAAATGACCAGTGATACAGAATGCTGCTAAGGAACTACAGGATCCCAAAGAGAGATATGCTTCCTGTTTAGGTCTCAGCTTAATTTACTAATCGGAGCAAGGAAGAATATTTCAATTCCAGAATCATAACTGAAACAGCTTTGAAATGGATATTCATCCCACAATCACTTAGAGCTAATTCCCATTTGCTTGTGGACTAAGACAAAGACAAAGAAAAAGAAACCATGTTTTTACTATTTTTTTTTTAGTTAATAACAAATTTCATCCTCACATAAGAGGACTAGTGACAGATTAAAGCTTCTAAGTGTAAGGCCAGTTTCTTCCTAATGAACCAACTAAAAGGGAGTGACCACAATAAGTAAAGCACAGTCTTCAGATTCCTAGACTCAGCAGTTAACCTTGATTCCAAGTCAGAATGAATAAAAGGAAGTTAATTTGCAAGTCTGAAATGGTGTCAGGGCAGATTTAGCACTCCTGCTTTTCCTCATCATAAGGTTTCAAAAAGAATGAGGGATGCTGACTTGGGCTTTTGCTGACCATTTGCCAGATCATTTGCCAGATTCCCTGTATCACTTCAAACATACAAGGGGATTACCTACTTGATTAGTCAAGACCTACTATGTTGCATGTAGGACAAAACTGTTGTCCCTCCTTTCTGATGCTGTATCTACAAGGTTGCCACTACCCAGCATACAAACTCTGTGCTGCAGAAGGGCACTGCATGGGGGTACCAGTTCCGGGATAAAAAATTATTCAAAAACTGCATAATTACCACCTTGCACAGTTATATAGAAAGAGACATCCCAAAAGGAAGAGATACAGTGTTTGAATATTTGCATATGTGTATATTAGCAGCCACCTGTATTTCTACTCAGTGGTTCTCTGCATGTATTATAGCATCTGACTTAGAATCTGTTCAGCTCAGTTTAAACATTTTCATACATATAGATTTATAAGCAATAGCTATTTTTCCCATTAATCATCATCATCATCATCATCTCTTTTATTCATTAAACATGAAACTCAGTCAACTGAACATTTAAAAAAGTGTCACAAATACAACTGACTGGTGCTAATGGTTGATACGGGTTGCTGCCAGCATCCTAGGTATCAGCCAAATATCTTCTTAAAATATATGATATTCCGAGTAGCACAGTTTTTTGCAGTTCTGCTGGTGTTATTGCAGGAAGCTGCAATTTCTTGATGTGTTTTGTGAAATTCTTGGACATGGTACCAAGTGCCCCAATGACAATGGAAATGACTGTTACATGTTTCATCCATAGCCGTGTAGTTTCGATGGCCAGGTTGTGATATTTCGTAATTTTTTCCAGTTCTTTTTCTTCGAATCTGGCATCTCCTGGTACAGCGATATCAATAAACTGTACTCTTCGGCTCTGACAACCGTGATATCTGGCATGTATGATGATTTGTCTGTATTCGAAAGTCCCACAAGATCTTCACCATCTCATTTTCAGTAACTTTTTCCACTTTGTGCTCCCATGACTTTTCGGATACAGGTATGTCATTTTTTTACATAATGACCAGTGGACTAATTTAGAAACTCGATCATGTCTAACTTTGTAATCAGTTTGCGCGATTTTGCTGCACTCACATATTAAGTGTGAAACAGTTTCAACTTTCTCGTTGCAAAATCGGCAGTTTGGATTGTCAGTGGATTTTTGTATCTTCGCTTTCATGGCATTAGTTTGTAGTGCTTGTTCTTGAGCAGCGAGTATTAAACCTTCCGTTTCTTTCTTGATGGTTCCCATTTTAAGCCATGCCCATGTAAGGTTGTCATCACATTTTCCTTCAATGTTTTTCAAGTGTTGTCCATGCAAAGCTTTGGTTTTCCAGCTATTTAATCTGTCATCCAGCTGTTTTTCCTTATATTCTGCCTTTGTTTCTGTTGTTTTTATAATGTTCTCCGTTTTCACAGCCTGCAGCAATTTTTCTGTACTTTGGTTCACATAATCATTCAAACTTCATTTTCCTTTTTCTACAGTTTGATGTATTTGCAATAGCCCTCTGCCTCCTCCTTTCTTGGCAGGTATAACCTGTCGATGTCACTTTGTGGATGTAAAGCGTGGTACATATTCAAAAGTTTGTGCGTTTTCCGGGCCAGGTTTTCCAGTTCAGCCAAAGTCCAGTTGATTGTTCCAGCTGAGTAGCATATCACTGGAACTGCCCATATATTAATGCTTTTAATTATGTTTCCAGCATTCAGCTTTGATCTTAATATTTTGCGGACCCTCCTGATGTATTCCTTTTGTGTTGACTCTTTGACTTTTCCATTCAAGATGTTATCTGCTTCCAATATGCCTAGGTATTTGTAACCGTAATCTTTTGCTAATGCTTTCATTATGCTTCCATTTCCCAGTTCTATTCCTTCTTCTTTTTTTTCATTTTTCCTCACTGCATGGATAATATAGCACATTTTTCAAGTCCAAAGTTCATTTTGATGTCACTGCTGAACAGTTGAACTATGTTGAGTATTGATTTAAGTTCAGTAGGGCTTTTTGCATACATTTTTAAGACATCCATGTAGAGTAGATGGTTTATCTTGCAATGTTGGCTTGAGATTTGGTATCCCAGTTTTGTGCTTCGTAGGATTATTGTTAGTGGAATTAATGCGATGTTGAACAGTAGTGGTGAAAGTGAGTCCCCCTGGAAGATTCCTCGTCTGATATTGACTTCACCAATGTTCTCCCCATTTGCTGTTAGAACTGTTTTCCATTTTTGCATATTTGCTTTCAAAAATGTACAGATATTTTTAGTTATTCCAAAGTTTTCCAGAGAGGTGTTAATCCAGCTGTGGGGTAAAGAGTCAAATGCCTTCTTGTAATCAATCCATGCCATATTTAAATTCATTTTGCTTCGTTTTGCATTTTTTAGTATCATTTTGTCAATGAGCAACTGATCTTTTGTTCCTCTTGATTTTTTATAATTTCCTTTTTGTTTTACTGGATACAAACGGTTTTCCATCAGATGATTGAATACTGAATTTGCCAGTATTCTTGTAAAAAGTTTGAACGTTGTTGGCAGACAAGTAATTGGGCGATAGTTGCTTGGTTCTGAGCCCTTTTCTGGCACAGCTGTTCAGCCAGCTGTTAACCATTCTTCGCTTGTTGCATTTTGAAGCATTTTATCAAATTGAGTGGCCATGCGATGATGGAGGCTGGTCAGGTGTTTTAGCCAGTATCCATGCAATTCGTCCAGGCCAGGTGCACTTCAGTTCTTGACCTTCTTTGCTTGTTTTGCAACCATGTCAGTTATTATAGTATTTTCCATTTTGTTTCGTGTTGTTTGTTGTTGAATATCTTTGATCCAGAAGGCAGTTTTGTTGTATTCCACTGGGTTTTCCCCACAGTTCTTTCCAAAA